>CM077305.1:3803571-5071428 GCA_039655065.1 Glossophaga mutica
TGGGTAGGTTTATCCTCTGTCAAGAGGGACATCACCACTTTTGTAGAAAAGCTGTATAATAAATACAAAGTACAGAGGTTTTATAATCGGCATCAACATTCTCTTTGAGTACGCTCCACTCTGAGCCCATCAGAGATGCCTTCGGCTTGGCCACCGCCAGGGAAAGAAGTAATCTGATTAGGGAGAAGCTGACTCAGCACAGATAAGTCCAGAAAAGACCGTCGGAGACCTTGAGTACCCTGCAGGCTGCCTAAGTACGGTTTCTTGGCCCCGGCCTCACAGTTTACCGCCAGTAGCCGGGCTCCTGACTCTCGCCTTGGCATTAGTCCATTCTATAGATTTGTTCAAGTCTCTGCCTCGAAAATATTTTTTTCCAACTTCTTACTGTGTTTACACCTGAACCGTTAAACACAGTTACCACTTAAATAGTGTTAAAGGAACAGTGATTTATGGAGACCATTGTACAACCAGGAAAGCCTGGAAAATCGCGAGTGATCACTGCCAAGTTTGAATCTCCCCGTAGAGCCTGTTGTGGGAATTACCAAGCTGGAGACTGCAGACCCCGAGTCAATGCCCCAGCAGCGTCAGCCACAGCTAGAGTTCAGCTCCAGGCCAGGGTCCCGGATGTCTAAGTGCACAGCACAGATGTAACCCCCTCCTGTAGCCATCCTACAATTTAAGGGGAGGTTTTCCTGCCTAATTATAACACTAATATTACTATGGATTAGAATTTCGTAAGGCATTGACCTTGACCTGGTAAGAGTGTTTTTATTTTTCACATTGTATTGGTGACCTTCAATGCTTACTTATGTCGTGGATGACAGAGTGCATCTATCATCCCGCTGGTTGTGCCTGCACCACCGAAAATAGGACAGTGTCCAATTTCAGATTAATCCTGAAGGGACGGTTATCTTCAGGTAACGCAGTCATTTAAATCATGGAATTAAAGGCACCATCGATTTACAATGAGAGGAGACAATTCAGAATTCCTCAGTGGGCTGTAACCTATATGAACTGGTAAATCCGATAATCCCTTTAAGCCCAAGAAATGAACCACTAGGATGTTAATGGTTTTAAGAGACTCTTCCGTGTTCTACCTTCTTTTTTTAAATTTTTTAATTGTTGTTCAATTACAATTGTCCCCATCTTTCCTCCATTATTCTCCCCTGCCCTGCGGACGCCCCTCACATTCAATCCTCACACCCCCACCCCATTGTCCTCGTCCATGGGGCTTTTATACATGTTCCTTGACTTGACCCTTCCCTTTCTTTGTCCTGTTTTTAAGTATAGTATTCAACCTTTTTACCTCTGTGAAGTTCAGCCAATTATATACCAAGATCACTGTAATCAATGAACAGCTTGATAAATTTAAATTAAAAAAAGTACTTGCATGTCATTTCCTCTTTACCTAAGGAGATTCTTAAAAATAGCAAAATACACAAGTGTATGTGTTATGTTAAATACATTAATGAGTCTAGGAAATAAAATAACACCATGTGTTCAGAATATTTCTTAAAGAGAACAGAGATAAAGAACAATAATTTCTAAAGAAGTATTTAATTTTGTCTTTTTCAGACATTACAAGGAGTCAATAAAATAACTACACGTTTGCAGACACCGCAGGCTCTTTCCTATAGTCACAAAGTCAAGTAGAGTGTCAAGTTAGAAAAAGTTTTCACAGATTTAGAACAAACTCAGCCGTTGAACAAAATTGTAAAAGACTAATCTTATCTAAAATATCCAAGTTGATCATCGATACTGGTTGACTTCATTATGAAATTGCTCAGTCTTTACACTGTCGAGACATTGGCCGTTTAACTTACACCTTTACTGTGAAGTTGCTTACACAGGCACGCACACTAGAGAGATTTTCCGAAGAGGAGATAAAGACAGTTGCCCTGCACCTAAGCTTATTCAGCATCACGTGTTTGAGGAATGGCTGGCGGAGTACAGCGCCAAGGAGCGTGACTCTAGATCTCACTAAGGCTCCCAGAAATGCACCCCGAGAGAAATCTACCGAGGGAACAGCTGATAGGCGCAGGAGCTGCGGGGGGCCGTGCTGCTGGGACGCAGGGGCCGCTGGGCGGGCACGCAGAGCCCGCCCACAAGGCTGCCGCGCCAGTGCTTTTAATATTGTGGGAGCAGCACTATTTTTATGTCTACGAAAATTCTTTCTTTTCATTCTTTACAACCAAAAAATAGCTAGCAATAAATCAAACATGAATTGTAAGTCCTTCAAGGGGAATAGAGTGCCCGATGGGAAGCTTCCTTTAGAGAAGATTTTGTAGGTTTTACAGGAGGGTGTGGGTTTGTCTGACATGGGAAGGACGTATCATTAGCGAAGGAACATATTTCCAAAAATCCACGTTAAGCATAGGAAACGGAATAATTAAAGAATGGCTGTCTTCGTGGAGAGATGGGAAAGTGTGCAGTTCATTTTTAAGTCTTCATTTCTTTTTCAGATCCGATCATTGTTTTGTATTGTGTATACAGTTAACAAGGCAATTGTATAAAACACGAGTTACTTTGTACTTTCATACTTGTTTCCCTTACTTTTATCTCTATAATGACCTAAGAGTAAATAATTAAATAGTGGATAATGAATTTTTGTTTTGAACGATCTAATTTAGATAAGCATAAGAAAGCTTATATGATATTTCTCTTTCTGATAAAGAAAAGCAGGAACTGTGCCTACCTGCCAATTAAATTCAGGAGGCAAAAATAATTGCTTTAAAATAAATCATAATACTATATTAATTTTATGTCAATCAAAAAGCAGTCAAAAAATATTTTTACTTCTAATATTGATACTCTAGTTTCTAAAAGTTTACTTAAAGTTATTTGAATATTTTGGTCCATTTTAATTGAAATTACTCCTGCCAATAACACAGCCTTGTGCTAATCTACGTCAATCCTCGTGTGAACCACACATCCAAAATAATAAAGTTTGCACGCGTACTGAAATAATTTTGCTATTCTGGGCCCGGTTAATGACTTAAGTCTTTCCTGTCTTGACAGTGCCGCCAATACATGAATTTTTGATGCTAACTTCCCTGGATGAGTCCAGTGTATAAGCTGATATCATGAAAACCTCACAACAAAGAACCTTGAAATGGGTAGCGTGTCAAGTCCCCAAGCGCCCCTTAGTCCTGCCTGTCTCTCACTGTTTGTTTATCTGTAAGCGTTATGAAAACCCGAAGAAACAGCCTTACACTAAAGATTAAATCTTAATGAATCAAAAAAGCAGTTCTGCTGCCAAAGCATTGGACACTAAATAACACGGGTACAGAACTCTCCCAGATAGATGCTGGTAGAAGGACAGAAACGTGTGTTAGTTACTCATCTTCCATTAAAATCTGTATTTTTCTGCATTCAGGGGTCTTCCTAATGTTTTTGAATAGACTATAAATGTACTTGTATGATACGAATTATCCATCACTACTATAGACTTGTCAATATGTTGCAATGAAAAGAGCACATAATAAATATACACAAGGGAAAGACTTATAAAAGACATAAGTTATACCTTTCATGCTTTATATTTTGATTTACTGACACCTCTGAATTATTGGTGACAAAAAAGAGAGAAATACATACTAAATTAAAAACATACCTTAAAATTAAAAGCATAAAGACAAAGACTAATAGATTTCATTCTGTTTGATCTCTGTGCTGACATGATATTGAGCTTGCTGATTTTAGCAAGCGACTTGGAATCAATAATTCAGTGATCTCAGCTCTGTTGACATGCAGTTTCATCTTACATCATCTAGAAACGTTTATCAGCAACGATTTATAATAGGAGCGCTTGGATATGAAGGGTTTTGGTCCGATATCTACTGAGATGATGAACAGCTAGTAGTTCATACATCCCTGTGAAGTCATGTTAACAGCGAAGCCCTGGGTGGGGGCTGCAGAATCAGTCGCCACCGCGCTGCCTCACGCTGTCGGCGGTCCCTGCGCTGGAGAGGCGCAAATGCGGGGAAGTCAGCCACGCGTCTCTCCAAACTTCGCTTTCCATCATAATGAAGTATTGAGTTTTTCTTGAAAAAAATAGATAAATGGAAAAGAAAAATGATAAGCAGAAGATTGTATATTTGAAGTATGCTTAAATATATCCTGATTCCAACTTAGATTCTTGGAATACTCTTAAACCTACCCTGATTCTAATTTAGACATAACTTACGTTAAAGATGTCTACATTACCCCCAAATTCTAAATGCAGTATCATTTTTTCATTGGTTCGTATCATTATTTCAAAGATGTGTGTTTTCACCTTTAATTGTCTTCAATTAACAATCCCTTTAAACACCTTTTCCATGACTTATTATCCCCCAAACTAGTATTAAATTTTTCTAAATGTTTATTTTTTAATTGTTAATGTTTTGTTAAAGTATTGCAATATTTATATCTCCTTAAGCAGTAAGAGGATGCAATTAGACATTTTAAAATTATAAAAGTAAATTGTAAATGTATTGGAAATTTATTTTAAATGGAAATGGGTTTTTATTTGTTGGGTCAAACTCATATTTTTAATCGGTACATAAATAAGGCAAAAACAGGCAAGTCTTTACTTCCCATTAAGGTTGCTCTTTCTAGGAAAAAAAAAAGCAAATTGGCAGATTTTTAAAATGTCTTTATACCACGAAAATGATGTTCTTAAAAGACTGCTAGATGCACAAGATCGAACAAGGAAACTAGATGGCTGGGTTTGTCATAGAACTGAGAGGCTCTAATATAACACAGTAGACTGGAGAATTGATCTGAAGCCATTGAGAATGGGACACGCTTTCCAAAGAGGTGAACTAAGGTAGGTACAGGACCCTTTATAAAACCACCCACGTGGTCTGACAGGGACTGCACCCCACTCGTCTGCTGCCCCCAGGCAACCCCACACTCGGATCGCGGCCTTGGCCGTGGGAGGAGAGGCGCAGAGCAGAGGAGATGAAGACAGTGGTCCACGCCGTACCCGGGCAAACAGAGAAGCAACTTCTCGGCTACTCTCCAAATAACTGTCAATAAATGAGCATAAAAAGAAGAATCATTACATGAATATAAAGAAATGCTCAACCCAGGATATAGCATAGAACTAAAAGGAACTTCCTGTAACTCAGCTAGAGAGTAACAAAATAAAAATGTGTTTTTTAATGGTAGACACAAATGGAAAACATAGGAAATGAATTCAGAACCCCAAAGAACAAAGTCTGGAATGAGAGAGGCACTGAAGCACCAGGGGCAGGACAGAATATAGCACAGGAACATCAGAACAGGGAGGGATGAGTCAGGAGAAGAAGCAGGAGATTCCGGACCCGTGTGGCACAAGTTCTAACCATCATTTATGTAAGCCACGAAACTAATACCAATCATGGCAACAACGATGATCCTGATAACATAGCCCAGCACTACTTTTAGGGGGTGATAGGGTTGGACAAACATTGCCCATAAAATGGATGGTGAGCGTTAAAGAGTTCGAAGCTGTTTACTTTAACGACAAGACAAATGAAGAACACAAATCTAGATTTAAAAAAATGTTAAGCGTGGCCCTGGCTACTGTGTCTTAGTTGGTTGGAGTATCACCTCAGAAAAGGAAAGGTCACGGGTTTGGTTCCCCATCAGGGCACATGCTGAGGCTGCGGGTTGGTCCCAAGCCGGGCCACCTACGGGAGGCAACCGACCACCGGTTCTCTCTCGCGCGGATGTCTCTCTCCCTCTGCCGCTCTCCCTTCCCTTCTCTCTGAAATCAGCGAGCATGCCCTCGGGCGAGGACTCTAAAAATTAAGTATGCATGCCCCAATGTCAAGAATACGCACTAAAAAAGTGAAAAATGAAGTGTATAACTTCTAAACCAGTGGAGGTGAGTGGGGACAAACATTCGTTACTAATTTAAATTTTGTAAAAATCTTCGACATAAAAAATAAGGGAATAAGAAAACAAAATAAAACGGTAAACAGGTGAGATAAACATAATGGAAAAGATAAGTTAATAAAAAAAAAGCTACCCACGTATATAGAGTAATTACCCACCACGATAATTTTAAGTGCTGAATTCTTTAGTGACGAATCATTATTTAAAATCTGGTTTCTCACTGATTCAGTGAAGATATTTGTTGGTCAGGTCTTTCCTTAATGTTACTTAAAATGCATATTATTAATAAAAGTATTCCACAACTTATTTACCATTTGCAATACCTAAAAATGCACTTGGCCTCCAAGTACCCTGTGCAAAAGTCACCCGCATTTTTACGTAAAATAAAATGACAAGCACAGATCAAAGAGTGCCCTGAATTCAGGGAGCATGCGCGTGTCTATGTGAAGACACAGGGACACACGTTATCTTCCAGCTTTAGTCAGAAAGCATTTAAGTAGGGGTTTCAGGCTTACAACCTTTTTTTCTCGCTCATCAGTTTTTATTAGTGTTCGTGTATTAGTAGTGTGTTATTAGTTATTAGTAGTGTGTTCCAAGACCGTTCTTCTTCCAGCGTGTCCCAGAGACGCCCAAAGCTTGGACACCCCTGGCGGAGCTTCCCTGCACCAACGCACTTTGTAGAAACCTTGTTAGAGACAACAGTTGTGAACCAAAATGAAATTGGTGTCTATGGACCTACTTATTTTTAATAATTTAAAAAAATGTGTGTGGTGCTTTTTATACTTCAGGTGCTATATTACATGCTGTTACCTTTTGGTTGCCATTACCCTCCCTGGGAAGAGGGGAAACTGAGGCACGGGAAGACTGCGCACCTTTCCCATTTTACTTGGACAGTGCTCATACTGAAATTTGAATCATAGTCTTCTGACTTGGGCCCTACACAGTGAACGGTGTGCATTGTTAGTGGTATTATTTTATTGGAATGATTGTTGGTGCCTATGTCATAATAGTGCATATAACTCCTCTTTATGAAAATATAATTTTTGAAAACACAAATACAAAAATAGAAAAAGGGTAGACCATTTCAACGCTGCAGGCAAACATTACTAGTATTTTGCTTTGCAGACTTCCAAATGTTTATGTATAATAAAACCAAATTACATTAACATAGAATGTTAAAATTGACATTGTAATCTTTCCAGATTTTCCACCAGATTATTTACCTCTCTCAGTAAATAATTACATCAACTCCAGACCCACTTCGTTCTATTGATGTCAACTGCTTCACTGAAAAGATACTTACTGTAATATTTTGTAATGCATGGTGTTAGAAGTTAGGTTGATTTTGACTTTTCACTATTTCTATAAACAGTGTTTTCAAAGCTGCAGTAGTAAAAGCACAGTTTGAAGTTATTCCCTGTTCATCTTTGATTTTATTCATAACATTCATTATACAAATGGTCGGGAGCGTAGAATGGCAAGTGCTTCTTCCAACGGCCTCGACTGAGGCTGGATACACGGCATAACCACATTCCCAGCCTTTTTTACTTGGTCGTGTTCACAGTCTTATCATACCTAAATTTCAGTGAACAGCGTCTGCGTAGAAAACACTCCATGTTTCGGTGCCAGGGGATGTAGAAGATGCTACCAAGTATCAGAAGAGTCCCTGCACTAAATGAGATTCCGAAAACGTATCTACAGGGAAAGATAATTGATGACAGTGTGTGCTTAATTAACAGTCACTATTGGTAAAAACTAGCACCCTTTCCGGTAAAACGCTGGGCAGTGTTTCGTGCACGGCAGTTATTCGCTAAGTGCTGTTGCACTAGACAGTACGTTGAAACATAAATAGCCGTAGATCCATTTAGAACAGGCCTTACGAGTGTTTATACAAAAGGAAAATCCTAATTTTTCTTCAATGCCTCAGATGTCAAAGGAAGAAACTCAGACTTTGTGTTTCGAAGGGGGAAAACAACCGGGACATTTTGAGCGGCTGAAAGCAGCCGTCGTATACAGAGTAAATCCACCGAATGCCCGCCTTTATAACTGCGAGGTGTCTGGCTGCACTAGATCCAATCAGATTTACGAAGCAAGAAAACGCACAGGCGCGTGGGAAGGCCCTAAGCAGGGGCCATCCACAAGAAACACACACAGAAGGTGGCACGGTCAGGGTGGGTGTCAGGCAGGGTGACGGTGGCGTCTGGCGGTGCGTGGGGAGACCAGATGGCCCCGCAAGCGAGAGTGCGGCCGCTCCCCGCTCTGAAGCCCAGAGCCGTTGTCGGAGCCCGTGCCCGTGTCGTGGTCGGGGCAGTGGCCTGCACCGCGGGGTTCCTCATCACGCCCACTCTCCTTACCCGAGTCCCTGCCATTCTGATGAGCAGAAGCTGCACCGCGCTTCTGAGTCCCAGCACCTGGTGTCCAAGGCCTATCTTGTGTCTCTGAGTGGCTTCATCACAGAGAACTCCGAACTCGTGATTTCTTCCCTCCCTAAATCACTGCCTCCTCATTTCCCCCACATTTTTAAAAAGATTTTAATTATTTAGTTTTAGAGGAAGGGGAAGGAAGGAAGGAAGGAAGGAAGGAAGGAAGGAAGGAAGGAAGGGAAACGTAGAACGAGAGAGAAACATCGATTGGTTGCCTCTCAAAGTTGCCCCAACCTGGGACTGAACCTGCAGCCCAGGCCTGTGTCCTGACCAGGGACGCACCAATTAAGAGAAGACACCCAAGGGACTGAGCCACATGGGCCAGGGATTTTCCCACATCTTAATAATCAAGAGCATTCCTCCCACGATAGTTGGTGTCAGAAATGGAGGACTCCCGTCCATACGGTCCCCTTCCTTTCAGGCTCCACGCCCATACACCCAACCCTCACAAAGCTTCACCTAATGGCTAAAATATGTCGCATACATATCACTTGTGAGATAGTGGCTTGGCATATTAAACTTGAGAAGATGGCCATGGGTTGAACAAGTGAAAACTGTAGAAAGGAACTTGAGAGTATCCAATCAACTCCCAATACAGTAACTCATTCTACAGCATTCATAACTTACAATCGTGTATTCTCTGCTTAAAGACTCCCAGAGTTTAAAATATCATTATATGCCATAACACTTACTTGACTTTTGGACTGAACTGTCTTAAAGTTACTTCTTAGTACTGTCTTTATTTTGTCCATAAGAGGCCATAGAATTTCAGTGCAGACCCCTTAACCAATAATGTGATATGCTTTCAAGAGAGCTTCTCTTCTTCTTGACTTTTTTTTGGTATACTTTTTATGTGTGCTCTAGTCAATCAATCAATGCCTATGTTGAAAAAATGTGATTTCTATAATGCATACAAACAAAGAGGAATCACAACTTTTATCCTGAAACTTTTGTATATGTACCTTCAATTCTAAATCTACACTAGTCCTACTTTTATAAATTAATTTTACTTGGGCGAAATTGCTTAATAAAATGATATGGGTTTCAAGTGTTCAGTTCTATATAATACATCATCTATATATTACATTCTGTGTTTACCACTCCCTTAACGGTAATCCTTTGTATATCCTTTTGTTACCAAATATGCGACCCCCTTTACCCTGTACTAGCTCCTCCACCCCCTTCCCCTCTGATAACCACCACACCGTTGTCGGAGCCTACGAGTTCTTGCTTGTTCCTTTTTATTGCTTGTTCATTTGTTGCTTTCAGTTTGATAACCCATGGAGGAGTGAAATCATATGGTTCGTGGCTTTCTGATTTTCTTTGCTTAGCACGACATTCTCAAGATGTGCCTACGTTGTCATTTTTTGTTATTACTGGTAGTATTCCACTTCGCGCATGTACTACCTCTTCTTCACCAAATCTTCTGCTGAAAGACACTTACCTTGTTTCCATGTCTTGGCCACCTTGAATAATGCTGTATCGAACCTGGGGGTACATATATTTACAAATAAGTGTTTTCAAATTTGGAGAGGGGGGAGATACCCAGAAGAGGCATTGCTAGGTCATGTGGTAACCCAGTCTCAATTTTTTGAGGACCCTCCACACTGGTTTCCATGGCTGCGCCAGTCTGCCTTCCCACAACCTCTCCAACACTTGGTAGTGCCTGTCTTGTTGAGCATAGCCGTTTTAACAGGTGTGCGGTGGCATCTCGTTGTAGTTTTGATTTGCATTTCCCTCATCGCTAGTGAGGGTGAGCATCTTTTCATATACCTGTTGGCCATTTGTATGTTTTCGTGAGAGAAGGGTCTGTTCAGGTCCTCTGCCCACAGTTTAATTGGATTATTTGTGGTTGTTGAGTTCTATGACTTCTTTATAATTTTGGATATTATCCCTTGTTGGAAGTGTTGTTTGCAAATATCTTCTACCATTTGGTTGGTTGCCTTTTTGTTTCATTGGTGGGTTTTTTGTTTGTTGTTGTTGCTATTTTTTGGCTGTGCAAAAGCTTTTTAGTTTGATATAGTCCCATTTATTTTTGCTTTTACTTCCCTTGCCTTTGATTTTAGTAGATTCTTTATACTATTAACTTACATAAAACTTGTATCTAACTGAGCATTTAGTCAGTCATCTTTTACATGAAATACTTATAAATCAGGCTGGAGGTCTATTTTTGCTGTTGTGGGGGGGTGGTTTATTTTTAGTAGGTATTTACACGGCTCATGCATATTGAAATTGATGATCAACTAACTTCTTACGTATCTTTCACAATACTGCTCATACCAACTTTCTCATGATTAATTGAAGTGGTCTGGAACCAAACTGGCAACATTTTTAAGTTTTGCCTATACTTGATCCTTTGCCTGGCTGATATGAAAACATAAAAATTTTAGACCATTTCTTAGATGTTCAAGATTAGTAAAGTTACTATGAATAAAAAGAGAATGAGCCTTGGCTGGACTTGAGGAGGATGAATGCTTCTGCTGGAGATCCATTGTACTCTTTCTTCCAGAGGTCAGTGTTACCTAAATGGCAATTTGCAGACTTCACTTCTTCAGTATTGAGAGAGAGAATTCTATCTCGGTTCTTCCACTACAGGTCCAAAACGTTATTATTCTAACAATGATTGATAATGACTTCATAATGGCATCTGCAAATTCTTTTAGAATTCTAGGACTTGAATTGCTGGAGTCTGGCACTTCTATCCCATCATGAATTTATTGAAAATATTTGCTTTATCCTTCAGAAATGAAACCAAACCACGTTGACAAAATCTCCCCTTTTAAACAAAAGTGGAAGTATTTCTTTCCCTTACAAATCTTTCAGTTGTATCTAAAATAGTGTCTTATGTTCCTTACCCAGTACCCCAGTAAGTCTATGCAAATCTACATAACCGAACTTCCTTTATTAAATGAGACATTATAAAAACATTAGCCCATCATGTGAAAGCGCAAAGACATTGTTAGGATATGAACATACTAATAGATTTCTTGCTCTTGATATAGGCAATATGGAGAAAAACACCCCAGTGGTGTAGAAGCATAACAACATATTTCAAAAAATTAAACAATGTAACTTACCTATAAGTTACATGATTGCGACCAAACAATGTAACTTACCTATAATTTACATGATTGTGACCAAATTGAGTCACTGCTGTAACATGTGACTGAAAGCATATCAGGCTAGTCTGCGGTTTTCGGGCATTGCCAGGACCCTAATGACCTGCATTACTTTGAAGTCCTTCATGATTTGTTGCTCTGTTTGTAAATAGCAATGATGAAGTTCAGGATAATTAAACGCCAAAGAGATGAGGGAGAAGGAAAAATTAGAATCAAAGGATGTGTTCCAAACTTTGCTTGTTCCGTTTAAGCATCAAACCAAATACGTCACTCAAAGACCTCAGGTCACTTCATCCTCAGTGTGAGAGGTCTACCACAAAGCTTCCCCCTAGCTCTCAAATTTTACAATTTTAACTTCTCAGCTCTCTTCACAGTTAGTTTTCTGAACTGCTTATTGGATTGTGTTGACTCTCTGAATTAAAAAGAAAAAAACCACATGGTTGGTCAAATATCATGTATAAAAACATCGATACACCCTGTTCCTGACTTTTTTTCCGTATTTGACCACTACATATCTGAACTGATGAACTGAATTTAATCTGTGGTGCCTGACACATTCTTACAATGACTAATCTTTATCAATCACCCAAGTTTGTTGTGCTGACTTTGAAATAGCTGTTGATAGTGTAGTTATTTCATCCAATTGTAACAAAAAGAATTTAATGAGTGTTTGAAGTGCATGCGATTACGCTGTTTGAAAGTTATACACTTTCCGAGATAAGGGTTAAACACAAATCAAAGGAAGTCAACATTTCATTATGAATGGAAGTGATTATAGGTAATCGGCAAACTTTGAAGCTTTCTGCACTGGCTCACTGAATAATCAGCACTGTTGTTTTGCCATTATCAGTAAGATTGCACTTTTGTCGGTTTTGAAATGCCTGCTGTTTGCCCAGTTGAGGGTAAAGAGGAAAGTTTGTTTTCCCACTAACAATTCATTGATTGCTCTTCACTGATAGTTTGTGACACTCAATCTTTCTGGCAGCTGGACTTTTTACCCGGCATATATGAAGTGGCTTCATCAGAGCCTAATTGATTTTGCAATTGATGAACTCCGTGCGAGTGCATGTGTCTTATAAACTATTTTCTACATGGCCCTTCTTTTCCCTAGTGGCCTCAAAATATTTGGCTCAGTATTTAAATGACATCATATCAAATCAGTAAAAAGTTACTTTGCCCTGTTCTGATGCGGTATCTATTTCTTATTGGAAGCAAAGGTATTTCCTACACCACTCCTTGCCAAGTGTTAGCTCACAAAAGTTGATTATTAAAAGAAGTGATGAAAGTTTATGTAATTGATTTTAGATGTCAAACAATGGCTTTGCAGAACGGGAGATAATCTTATAGTATGCAATCTACAAACAGCGCCATGAACACTAGGTTGAGTTTTAGTTTAATGTTTTTCATGGCTAAACCGTCAAGTTGGTTCCTATGTATCTGTTACCTCCAAACATTCCTTGTGTCTGTATCTGTTTATTTTTGTGTGTCTGGACTTTTCCACGGTGACTTTTCGGGATTCAGACAATATTTTTGGTGTTTTCTTCACAAAATAGGTTTTAACGGAAAATTACAACTTTGATATAGGTGGCAGTTCTTTTATCACACTCGGTATACCTACTGTCCTATTGTAAGGAAAATGCAGCATGTTTGACTTTCCGTAAGAAAACCCCAAGACTTAATGAGCTAAAGAAAGTCCTAAGTGAAATCCACTGGCCTATTATTTTCTTGTCCATGGGATTTAATCACTGTGTGGAAAGCATTGTTCGGTGTACTAGAGGGTGGGCCCTTCAGGTAAAATCTTAAATGTAGCGGCAAAGCAGGATGGGAACCTCCTCTCTCTATTGAGTCTTAATCTCTTTCTTTCAGGGCACTAAATTCAAAGCTTGGAGTTGATTAAATTGAAAATGCAATTAAATACCTGTTTTTATGTGGATGTACTTGCTTTGAATGGAACAGCATCTTTTGAATTACAATCAGTTTTCAGAAGTAATATTCATCATATATGGCCATTGACATTTTCTATAAGACATTATTTAGCATGTTTTAAATTAGAAAATTTAATATTCACTCCAAAGATCAAAGGACCAATAGTTGAAAGCTAAATATGAATATCTTTTTGTAATTTTCTATTATTCTGTTATATTGAGGATAAAAGACTATCCAGAATATTGGGTCCAAAGGAATAGCTTTTTATCATGTCTCTGTTTTTAAAGTATCCCCCTACACTAATTATTCTGTAACAGTTGGCCCTTATTACTTCTTTTAAATCAAACTACAGGGTAGGTGATTCTTTCATAAAATACCTCATTACAGGAAAACATCCTTCACTTCTAAGATCACGAATTACGTTTAAACTAGCTAGGCATGATCTTTGTCTTGGCATCTGAAGTAACTATACATCCAGAAGGAAAAAAAATACTCAGAAAAACTTTAAGAGGTCTGACTTGAACAAGCTATCTTTAATATGTTAGAAGTGAAGCAGCTTTAATAAAACAAATATTATATTAAATTTAAAATTTGTGCAGGGATTCAAAGATGAAAATTAAAGTAGTGTTCACAAAATAAACTGGCAGACACAGTGTTAGCATTGAATTCGCTTTGAGGCTCTGCTCCCTGGGGCGATAACTTAAATTACACTGCGGTTTTCAGGTAGTTGGAGGAACAAACACCATTCTGAAATACATTCTCCCTCCATCTTCTCCACCTGGGAGATGGGAAACTCCGGCTTTCATCATGCCCTGTCGAGTAGCTGGGCTTATTGAAAAGGCTGAATTAGACATATTACAAAGTCAACACCCTGAAAAGCATGGAATGCAGCCCTTGCGGTGATCAAAAATTACGACCTCGAGTTGGTGCAGGACAGGAGTCATCTGCTGTATTCGAATTCCTAGCTCTTAGCATATACTTCTCGGAACTTGCTCTGCGGTCAGTGGTCAGTGTATATTTTTTAAGTCTGTTTTGTTGAATTAGCAGCTGATTCCCATAAAGCGATACTGAAACAGAGTAGAAAGAACTGGGGAAGCGCACTGAATGTCTCTGAGCTTGCGGCTGATTTTATTAGGTACATTATGCTCCGTTTTAAGACTTGGCTAAGTCACCGATGCATATTTCGTTTTTATTCTACTTCCTGGGAGTCACAGGGTTTATTACATTTCAGAATAATAATGAGGGTTTCCCTCTGCTAAGGTTTTAGTGGACAGGAGATCTATACCATCTTGTGGGTTGGTTTTTAGCGGCACTGAATGCAGTCATAGGCCCGTCTTCTGGGAACGACCTGGGAGTCAGAGAGTTTGTTATGAGCCGGCAAATGAACATTGAGTTTCTTGAGTATCTGGGACATCCTAAAAAGAGCTGGTTTCCATGACACTTTCTGACTTCATGTACACGCAGGAGAGATGTGCTGTTAGCTGAGAGGGAGCGAGTGCTATGAAGGTTGCTCAGGAAGGGGTTGTTTTTAAAAAGAGTGAGGTTGTAGAATTAATATTTTATGGTACTTTTTAATTTTTAGGCTTACAATAGATAAAGACTCATTCTCACCACCAGCCAACCGGAAAGCAAAGGGCTATTCATCACAGCAAGTTTTGAACACCCGCAGCTTTTGTATCTCCCAGCCAACCCTGCTGTTGTCATGAATGCAACGTAGAATTTAGTTTTTATTCTCTTACTATTTCCTCTCCCACATTCTCAGAGCAGATTAACTATTTCCATTCCTTCAAAATAAATATTTTAAAAGGCTATTCTTTATCTTAATTCTTAAAGCTATTTTTAGAGAACAATTTTGATGCAATAAAGAGAAAATATGATGTATTACTTTTAGCACTCTTAACTATTGTTGGCATTGAAAAAGTCTGGTTTTTAAGTCACAGAGCTCCAGAAGGTGGTTTACTTTAAGCAGTAGTCCTCATCACCTTTGTGTTTATCGTGACTTCACTTGCACATCGAAGGAATGGTCTGACAGGTGTGCATTTTCATGAGCAGGCGCTCCCTGCCCACCTTTCCCCGGGCCCTGACAACTACTCCTATGTGGCCTACGTCCTTGGACTTGCCTATTCTGGCAATTTGTATAAACGAAATAGCACACCGTCTGGGTTTTGTGACCGGCTTCTTTTACTTAGAATGTTTTTGATGCCCATCCTTGTTGAAACATGTGTGAGTACTTCATTCCTTTAATTCTCAAATAATATTGTGCTGTGGTGATTATCACTGACTTAGTCAGACATCTCTTTGCCATGAGGTTGAATAGACCCTTTGGTGTGACCTTACCTTGCCCAGGTATGGACGTGTATCATACTAAATCAATAGATAGCAGATTAACTTTTACCATTTACATTGGTAGTTCCTGTTTAAAAGTTATTGTAGCAATTATTACACTATTCCTAGGGATCCAGAGGATGAATAGCCATTGTGTTTTATATTTACCTGTAATTTTAGCTTTGGAAAAAACAAATCCTAGTGTATCACACTACTGAGACCATGATTAAATGGTACGAAAAGCCATTCAACATGTCCTTGTGGATGAAATGAAGAAGGAGAATTATCAGGACCTGCAATATAATATCTGTAAAATAACATACTTTACATGGCACTTATAGTGAACATTTGTTTCTCTTAAATAAAGATAATTTAATTTTCTGATCCATTATTGTTTGATTAGGAAAACTATTGAAAGTAATTTAAGTAGGAAAAAGGGTCTGCACTAAACAGAGGAACTAAATATCTTATCAAAAAGCATCATAAACAACTTATGGAAAATCAATTCTTGTTAATATAATAACACTTACATAAGTCAAAAGAGTTCTGAAAACAATAGCAGGAAATAACCATCCTGAAGTTTATGAACAAGAGATTTGATGGGATGGGGAGGAGGTGTACTTCGTAGTTGATGTCAGAACAACACTTGGTAAATTTATGGACTTTCAGAAAAAGTCAGCAACCACCCCTGGGCAATGCACTATCCTGAAACAAGCATCTAAAAATACATCGAAAACCAAAAGTTTGCAATAGTTTCTGAATTCTATATCCGGATAGTTTTTATGTGTCTTCAGTTTTCTTGTTTTTACATTTTGCTCTAATGTACTCTTTATTTTTTATCTTTTTTTTATTATTCCTTAGGGAAAATAATTTTTTATGGTTCAGTTACAGTTGTCCTACCTTTTGCCCCATTGCTCACCCCTACCCTGTCCACCCAGCTCCCACGGCCAATCCCCCCATTGCCCGTATGTCTATAGATTTTTAAATTACACTCATATTTTTACTGTAATGAGTGTTGATTTGGAATCATTTTAGAAACCTTTCTATTATAGTCATATCAAGCATATCTAACTGAAAGGATGTACAGGTTCAAGTTCTCAGTTAAATGCTGGCCCTGAGGAACTTCTACAAAGGAAAGTCTGTTTTGATAACAACTGCCAATCAAGTATCTTTCTATCCCTCTGATATTTCCCAGGCTAAATTCCCCAAACAAAATTATGTTATATGAGAAAGCCTGTTAGGGAAGATGGTTCATCAGGTTATTGAAATGCACAAAGAATTACTTACAAGTTGAGGGGGCTGCTTTGGATTCTCACTGCTTTGCTATGCATTCTCCTAGGCGCACACCAAAATAGTCATGGATTTTTTTCATTTGTCAGTTCGAATTCTGCAAATACTTCCTGGCCCTGACTTACAGACTAAATTTCAAACTGTGTAACCAAAGCAAGTTTGTCATTTGACTGGCCCTGAACTTGGCGGAGAGTTTCTGATTTTTAGGTCTCACTTAAACGGCACCGTTGGATCAAGGGCCTTCCTTGGTCTCCCTTTCTAAGTTAGCCCCTCCTGTGGTCACACTCCATCACGTCACCCTACCTGCTTCTCATTCATATCTTCTGCAGTGATCTGATAATATCCGTCAGTTGTTTGCTTCCTTAGGGGTTATCTGTCTCCTCCAGTAGGAAGCAACCTTCCCAAGAGCAAAAGTCTCTTGTGTCTTGTTCAACATCTTATCCTCAGAAATGAGAACCATGTCTGGCATGTAAAAGGCACTCATCCATTACTCACAGGGTGAGTACTTTTCTCCTCAGACGTGTCTATGTACCACATCGCTCAGCCCCTCCACTTTGACGGCTCTGTTCCCGTGCTGACTTCTGCTCCGGACTCAGGAACTGCTGGTGAGGCACGACCTCCCCACTGTTCACAGTTGAACTGGATACATTGTTTGGGGCCGTCCTGGGCACCGTCAGGTGGTTGGCAGCATCCTTGGCCTGTATCCAAAATTTGTAGCACACGTAATTTCCCATGTATTCTTATACACATGCCCTATCAGATTATGTTCACGGCCATTCTGTAATGTCCCTCCTTCCCCGTTGGCAGTTAAGGTGCCCAGGTCTTTCCGACTTCTCTCTGTAGTATTGTGTTTCCTTTCCATGCTTGGCTGATCTGCTGAATAAAAACCCAGTTCCCGACTGCCTTCCCTGACCCTCATCAGCAAGCTTACCAGGAGACGCTGGGATGGGGACCATGGCGGATGCAGTCTCTCCTTTCTGATGAAACTTCCTATTTGCCTTTCCAACATTAAGCTGACGATTTGTCCCCTTGACTCAGCTGTGCTGAACATCAGCCATTGCTTCACATAAAGCTTACTGTTTTCATTTTGCAGACGACTGTGACGTCATCCAGTGAGTCAAATACTTCTTGGTCTTTTTTCAGTCATTTTAGTGACTTGCCACTGTTGAGATTCCCCATGTTATGCTGGAGCCAGAGAGTCACTGCAGCTGGCCTTATTTTATCTAACCAAGTTATTTCAGCTTAGCTCTGTAAATCCATCTTGTGGCAACAGATATTATTGTATTGATAAATCCATGATTCCCTGAGATGATACATCTGAAAGCATATTGAATGTCTCATTAGGACTTTCTTCCTTGGTATATGGGAAAAGATAGTTTGTGTTTACATTTGTATGCAGCTCTAAGAATATTTTTAATTGTACAAAGAAATACGGAATTTTCAGATCCTCAATGACTCATGCAACCATGCACACACACACGGCTATTTTTCAATATAACAAGAGTTTCGAAGTACACACTTACGGTTATCTTTTCAACTAGAAGGAAAGCAAAAAATAAAAAATTATTTTGTACTAATAAGGAGATTAAGCTGTTTTATTCTATAATGATGAATGTATTGAGCAGTTGTTTCTTTAGCTTTATTCTTAACTCTTAACTTTTTCTTACTTTATATTCATTGTTACATACTGGGAAGAATATTCATAAAGTTCTTCATTTTGCGTGTGTGCGACATATTACATAATAAAGTTTACCACAAAGGAAAATAAGTCACGAGAGGAATCTAATGAGCAAAATAAACCCTGAGCAAAATACAACCAGAGGCATGGAGTCCTGGGACAGACGGACAACCATAAAGGGCAGCGGGGGACAGAGGACTGACTGAAACGAGGGACCAGTCAGACAGCACGTAGGAAGCGCCCACGGACACGGACAGCAGTGTGGGGCCTGGCTGTGGGAGTGGGGGCAGGCTGAGTGGAAGGGGGCAACAGGGGAAAGTTGGCACAGCTGTGATGAGATAAACAATAAAATGTTAATAAAAAGGAAAATGACTCAAATTGTGTTTCTTATTTCTGAGATAGTTTTCTAGGTAGAAAGTAAAACTTCTCTTAAAATTTTAGAAATAAGCTGATAATGAAATATCCTGCAGAAAGCACCAGTTCACAGTGCTACATTTGAAGTTAGAGTCATGTCATTTATCTTCATGTCATCTATCAATTAAAGACTTTAATCTAAATAATTTAATTTAAATCAGACCGGGAAGTGGACTTCTCCAGCTGCCATGGAGATCGCTATCTTAGAACCAACTGTCAGTGACTACTTTTTTTAACTTTTAGGTTTAGTATGGTTTTAGATGTTTGTGCTCATTTTAAAGTTTAGATTCAACTATGATATTTTAAATTAAAGAAAAATTGATTTACATTTCTATTCTGATAAAGATGAAAAATACCCAACTATTTTAAAATGAAAATAACTACATGTTTAATTTAGAAGGTAGTAGAGATGTATAAAAATTATACAAATGAGGGTATTGTAGAACATAATGGTTGAATTTGTAGTTTATATTTTATTAATAATTTATTATGTATAAATTATTTTTCATTTGTATAAATCATATTCCCTTTGGGAAATATTTTGTGTCTTTAACAAATGGACTGATGTATAGTTCTTATTTTAATTTACATGTGTTTACAAATTATAATTTTATCCCCATATCAGAGTTACATTCAATAGGTATTTTTTCTGACAACAGATAATATAATAAGGTAATTATAAATCATACACCAACCTGGCTGGTGTAGCTCAGTGGATTGAGCGCGGGCCTGCGAACCAGAGTATCGCGGTTCGATTCCCAGTCAGGGCACATGCCTGGGTTGCAGGCCAGTTCCCGGCAGGGGACACACGAGAGGCAACCGTACATTGATGTTTCTCTCCCTCTCCCTCTCCCTCTCTCCTACCCTTCCCCTCTAAAGATAAATAAATAAATTCTTTAAAAAAAAAAATAAAAATAAATCATACACCAATCCCATTCAAACTCATGGTATTATAACTTTACCAAAAGTTTAATCAATTAAAAAATTATTTATAACATGGAAGATAATTCAATAAAAATGCTCTAATATTTTATTGCTAAGTTTCAAATGAGAAAACTATTAAATTTTTGAGTCTTCAATTTATGTTTTAATTTGTCCTTTTAGAGGTTTTAACAGTTTATATCTTTTGATATAATGTTTAAATTGAGTTGAAGTAAATAACTTAAGGTAGCAATTTGATAGCTAGAAAGATAGCTTTTCTTTTCCACAATGAAAAAAGTTATGAACACGATCTTCAAAATATTTGTTCTTCTTAAATTTATCATTTCAGTTGATTAACATTTTTCAAAATCAGTCACGATCATTTTCTATTAGCTGCTTCCAATCCTGTTTCTATTCATACTTAAATATGCTATAGGATTTCTTTAATACATTAATTAAGTCAAAGTCTTGGGACATAGTTCTCTGTCAGGGACAAGCAGACCCTGCCTTTCAGAACCACGCTTGCGCGGTGATTACAAATCCTGGCTGAGTGTCCCAGCCGGTCTTGTCTGTGCCGTCATTTCTCTGTTTAAGAGTCTATCTTAAACTCTGAATGAAAACCAAGGCACTGCATGTCTGGCTCAAAGGCTGACTTCTCTGATGCTGAAAAGGCATGTGCTCTGACTCCAGTTGCTTTGCTTCATTTAGCATTCGCACACTGCCCCCCCCACCCCGCCCCGCCCTTCGTGGGGCTGTCAGGGGCAGACAAAGAGACACAGGCGCTCAGCTGCCCCAGAGCCAGAGCGCAGGGCCCCTGGGCTGTGTGTCCCGCGTGGGGGGCGCCCAGCGCGCTGCAGGTGGGGACCCCACCCCACGAGCCTGTGGAACGTGTGCATTACCTTGGTGAGAGTCGCCGATAGCGCCCTGCGTCGTCTCGGGACTAGCCTACAGGTGAAAGAAACCAAAAGAAGGTTGGAGGAATTTCTCTCACCAACAGAGCTGGTGCCTACTGGCGAGAGCGTAGCTCTTCTACCAGGAAGAGCTGCCCCAATGAATAAAATCATATTTTTCCTTCAGGGTAACCCACAAAGATGAAGGGCAGAAAGTGTCATCTTGGCTAAGGGCACAAAAAGAAAGAATGTAGCTCAGGCCTGGTACACCCTGCGCAGCTCTCCCCGCCACCTCCCAGGACAGGTGTCTCAGCGAGGCTCGGGCGGGGTCACCGAAGCGCGGCTGCAAACCGGTTCATCTTGTGCAACCGCGCAAGATGCTCAATGAATCAACGGATGAAGGCCCAGACATCTCCGACCCTGGAACTTCAGGTCGTCACCTGCTGGGCTTTCTTTCCTGGGACCCAGGCTGACTTCCCTTTCCGGGAGGGCGCTGGCAGGTTTGAGTCTGGGCGGGGATTTCAGAAATCTCCGGTCACCGAGGTGGGTACCTCCCAGTGAGCACTGGTTAATGAATCTCATCTCATCTCCGGGGAGAGTGCCCGGAGTTCTCACTGACTTCGTTTCGTTCATCAGAAAGTCACGGCAAATAGTCTAAAATGTGAACTTGATAAAACTGTGTTTTATTTTATTTTACTGGAAAGATAAAAGCAGAAAGATTGCAGATTTAATTTCATTCAAATGTAGGTCTGTCTGTAGTGTTGTTACAATTGATTCAAGTTTCCATGGGGAGGCCCTGGGCATGCCCTTTTGAGTTAGGATGCACTAATTGGCTCTCTACCCTCCAACCATGTGAGAGGTGTTCTTGTCAAAATCGACCTTGCCAAAGTGGACTCCGTGAGTTTTCAAGAAGCATACGGAATCCCAGGAAACATCAGCAAGTCCTGATTCGGCTGGCTTGCACTCTGACCTCAGAACCTACCATGAAAACTATTTTCTCTGGACTGCTGAAAACACGTGAATCTTTGAAACAGGTTAATTAAGGATATTAAACTGGGGTAGCATTGCAACATCTTGATTTCTATACAGAACAACATATTCTCTCTCATATTGGAAATTTATAAAGAGATTGTATTCTTTTAATGCTAATATTGAATTATTTTGTTCAGCAGATATTTTAAAAATACATGATAGACTTGAAGAATTATTTTAGCTCATAAATAACCTTTATTTTTATATTTTTAATAACTCCACTTAGCATTTGAAATTGAGGTTCCAGAAAAACCAGATCTTTGGGGTTTTTTTGTGGGGGACCGGATGCTTACTCTGAGCATCTCTGTGAGACAGTACGTATTACAACTCTGTCCCTACTGGAGAGCGGCTCTCTGCCTTTTAAGCCAATTATGACTCCAGGAAGTGCGTCTCCGCTTCCTGACCAAGAGGAAGCCACCCCAGCACAATATTCTAACTCCTTGGAGAGTAATTTTTCCTTAATGGGCTTTACTTCGCTGCCTCATACTGATTATATAAGATGCAGCACAATTAGAGCTTCTGTGTGGCTGGGCACATGTGCACACGTGCATCCGGAACAATGCAACGACATTTGCGGTTGCTTCTTTAAATAGCTTTCAAAAAGGAACAGGCAGCCCCATAGAGGGTACCGAGAGCCACTTGAGCGGAGCGAGGGCAAGGACTGGCTAGGACAAGGAGAACTTTAGCCGGGGGAACGGCCGGGCTCCCAAAGAAGGGGCCAATTGTTTCTGTAAGGCCGGGAGTACTACGGCAGACAGGAGAGATGGGGGCCAGAGATGCACGTTGAAAAGGGTCAATTAAGTCCAGAGAGGCTGGGAAGTGCTTCCAGATGGCAGGGAAAACACAGGGAAGGGGGAGAGAGAGAGGCGTGGATGGAGGTGCGGAGGGCGAGCGCTGCCTGGAGAAGGAGGCTCGGGAGGCTTTTAAATATGAATTTAGTGATAGAATAAAGCAAGGACAGAGGAGCGGATGTTCTGAAAACAGCTTTTCACAACAAGCTAACCTTGCGCAGAATCAGAGTTTTTAAGTGTACCTGGATCAATTGAGGGCCCGACGGCATCAGCCTTCGGGAGAGCCTTTTCCTTCCTGCCCCAGCGTCCGTCTGCCACCACCCAAACCTAGGAGCAGTGAGCAAAGAAACACGCGGCTTTCCATCTACAGTTTAAAATGGCCTAGTACACTTTTAAAAGTGGTTTAATTTTTATTGTCATTGATGTACATATATTAGTAGGAAACAGAAAACTACATTATAAATGCACGTTTTCTTGAGTTGGACTGAATTTCCCGTGCCATCCTCAACACTTTCCTCCTGGGTGGAAGATGTGAGAGGAAGTACTCCACTAGAAAAACGTCTCCCTGGTGTTGAGAAGATGGTGCTGGTACCCTGGAGAATGGCAGAGCATTCCCCAATATGAACACCAATCGGATACTCAGAGAGCCGCCCCCATTCGAGTGGTAGCTACCAGTAGTGGAGAGCAAGCATCTCTTTGTTCCTTTTGGGTGAGGCGTTTTGTTAGGAGTACCGAACAAAGTTTGTTTTTGTTGCGAGCTTATGTATTTATTAAGATGGTTTAAATTTTGATGGAGCACCTGTCAGGCGTTGTGCTGCATATTAAGGATACAGGACTAATTAGGCAAAGTCTCCACTCTCCAGAGGTACGTAGACAAATGAGGGCCACAGATGGCAGAGGGCAGCTACAAAACCAAATTTAAAAGACGACCAGAGAAATACTGGGTAACACGTAAAGCCAGCACCCAGGTAGCTGTTGAGACAGCGAGGACGATCCTCCATGGTAAGTGCACCCTGGTGCTGGGAGCAGGCACACCAGGCCGAGAGCTTCTTCATGAGGTTCCCCTAGGGGGACATGGAACAGATCCCCAAGCATTCCCAGGAGCTGCTAAGTCATCGGGTTTTGCAAATTTTCAGGCTTTAGAAACTGGGCAGTGTATCCTATTAAACCACTCTCGTCGTAACTAGAAGAAATATTCCGAAAATTTGTGTGGAACCACAAAAGACCTCAAATAGCCACAGTAATCTTGAGAAAGAAGAACAAAGTTGGAGGAATCACGTCACAATCAAACTATACCATAATGTCGTAGTGATGGAAACAGCATGCTACAGGCATAAAGACAGACACACAGATCAATGGAACAGAATGGAGAGCCCAGAAATTAACCCATGCCTTTATGGTCAATTAATATTCAACAAAGGAGGCAGGAACAGATAGTGGGGTAAATAGGGTCTGTTCAATAAATGGTGTTGGGAAAATTGGACAGATGTGCAAAACATCTGAGACCACCTTTTGCACCATATACAAGAATAAACTCAAAATAAAGACTTAAATGTAAGACTCAAAATCACAACAATTGTAGAGGAAAGCATAGGCAATAAAATCTTGGACATTGCTCATAGCAATATTTTTTTCTTATATGTCTCCTTGAGCTAGAGAAACAAAAGAAAAAATAAACAAATGGAACTACATCAAATTTAAAAGTTTTTACACAGCAAAGGAGACCATCAACAAAATGAAAAGACAATCTACCCAATGGGAGAACATATTTACCAATGACACATCCAAAAGAACTTACAACTCAACACCACAAAACCAAACAATCCAATTTAAAAAATGGGCAAGGACTTGAAGAGACACTTCTCCAAAAAGGACATACAGATGATCCATAGACATATAAAAAGATTGAGCATCTTTTTATATGTCACTAGTCACCAGAGAAATACAAATTAAAACCACAAAGAGGTATCGCCTCACACCTGTCAGAATGGTTATCATCAATAAATCAGTGAACAAGTGCTGGCAAGGGTGTGGAGAAAGGGGAACCCTAGTGCACTGTTGGTGGGAATGCAGACTGGTCCAGCCACTGTGGAAAGCAGTATGGAGTTTTCTCAAAAAATAAAAATGGAACCACCTAATGACCTAGCAATTCCACTTCTGGGACTATATTCAAAGAAACTTGAAACACTGATTTGAAAAAATATAGACACCCCTATGTTCCATTGCAGCGTTACTTGCAATAGCTAAATTCTGGAATCAGCCCAAGTTCCTATCAGTAGAAGCGTGGATAACAAAGCTGTGGTGCATTCACACAATGGAATACTACTTGTCCATAAAAAAGAAGGAAATCTTACCCTTTGCAAAAGTATGGATGGACCTGGAGATTATTATGCGAAGTGAAATAAGCCAGTCAGAGAAAGACAAATACCATATGATTTCACTTTATGTGGAATCTGATGAATTAAATAAACAAAATAGAAACAGACTCATAGATACAGAGAACAGACTGACGGTTGTCAGAGGAGAAGGGGGCTTGGAACTCTGGGTGAAAAAGGTAAAGGGAAGAAGAAAAAAAACCCTCGTAGACACAGGCATCAGGATGGGGATAACCAGAGGGAAAGGTGGGTAGCGGGAGATGGAAGAGGAAAGAGAAGGAATTAATGGTGATAGAAGGAGACTACACTTTGGGTAGTGAACACACAATACAATAAACAGATGATGTGTTACAGAATCGTACGCCTGAAACTTATGTACTCTTATTAACCCATGTCACCCCAATACATTTTAAAAGAAAAAAAGGGGGAAAACCAGTCTCACAATCACTCCCAGTGCTGACGTGGGAGGGCAGGATGCTGGAATTTGGCTGAAAATCCCTTGAGTAACTCGTGTAGGACCACTGTTAAGGTAACAAAGCTTTTCCTTAAAGAAATAATCTTGTGGAAGGCGTAGTAATACCATCATTTTCTGATTCTCTGTCTTGCATGGTCTAGGCCAGGAGTTCCCCAACTCTGCTTCGCAGCAGAATTGTCTGGTGAAATTTTTATCATAAAACACTCTTGTCTACACATCGGACCATCACTTGATCTGTTATATAGCAGTAGTCGACGATAATGCAATTTCTGTGCAGAGAAGTATGTGTGTTAGATGTCATAAACATGAAGCTCCCCGATGATTTTTTTCTGCAAAGGTAGTTTTGAGATTTGGGATGCACTATGTTAAGGGAAAACAACGACTATTTGGAGCCCGTGACCAGTTCACCATCTATGACTACGCACAGCTCTGGTCCCTTCCTGTGACTCAGGGTGGAGCATCCGCCCGGGCACAGGGTGACCCTGCGCAGAATCGCCCCCTCCCCTGACCCACCGCTCGGACTCCAGGGCACTGCTTCTTCACATGCCCGGCCCAGCACACTCAAAACAAAAGGGACCTGCATCCAGACGCTGTCCACCAGGGCCTGCGCCTTTGCCACTGCCGGCTGCAGAGACGGAAAATGCTACAGCGTGCAGGCAGGACCTGAGCGGCAGAAAAGCTTGGGAAGGAGAAAAGACAAGTTAATTAACCTGCCACATCATTCCTTTCAGGGAGCGTAAATTCAATAGCAGCTTGCATAATGAAATATCATTTCCATTTTCCCGCATCTTTTTGTGTTCTGATTCATTGTTCAAGAGGTACCTACAAATTAGTATGGCTTTTGCAGAAATTACATATGATGTCTGAAGAGTTTTACAATGTAAAACAATTCATGTTATTCTGAAATTTGTATGTGCTTAGGTCGAGCATGAAATGTAATTCTGGCCATTTACATTGGCGACTAGACTGATATTGACAACTGGAACTCACCAGAGAGCATATGGTAAATGCAAAATACGTCTACATTTATAAATTACCTTCTTAATGCATAAAAATTTGCAAATTTTGAATAATTAAATTGTCCTATTTTTGTCTGTTAGGTCAAGGATTGGCAAAATAGGTATGGCCTTCTGCCTGTTTGGGTAAAATATAGTCGGAACATAGCTTCACCCTCGGCTGACTTCCTGTTGGAGGCTGCCTTCGTGCGGTAACAGCCAAGGGCAGTGGCTGTCTCAGACTTCCTAACCTTGGGAGTCTGGAATAGATGCTGCCTGCCCCTTTAGTGAAAAAGTTTGCTCACTCTGCTTTAGGTCACTACCTCAACAGAATGCAAAATACGTGAACAATTTAATAAAGCAACAAAATGTTTGCATTGAAATTAAATAAATATAATAGGTTTTATGAAAAAATATAGTAATTATATCTTTATTTAATTTCTGTTCTGAACATAGCCAGACCATCAAGAGCCTACCCAGATGTGCACACCAGTAATTAAATCAAAACCTCTTTAAAAGCTTTTTAGATCATATAAATAGATCCTTTTATACACTGCTTTTTTAAGTTTGACAAATTAAGATGATGGAGGGCATTTTATTGAATAATTTGTGTTCGATGTAGCAAAATAGTTAGAAACTTGCTATATGGTACCATTTGTACTCTTACTTGGGCCCCAGAGTCGCCACCGGCTTCCCAGGCTGCCGTTCACCCCCACTCACAGCGGGAGGGGGCCCACCCTATACAGCAGACCAGAGAGAGCCAGCCCTCAGCGTTTGCCAGGCCAAGAGAGCGAGCTTTCCAGAGTGTCTTGATGTCTTTGATCTAGTTGAAACTGTCCGCACACACCTTGAAGTCCATTCACCAAACTGAGAATGCAGGGTAAGAACTACGGAGCAGCGGGCCCCGCCCCTCTCTCCCACCCTGGCCCGTGAGCACACAGCAGACAGCGGTGGCCAGGGCCCGCTGGGGTGGAGGGAAGAAGCCGCAGCTGAAATCTCAGTTGGAGTTCTGAGTCCTACCCGAGACTGGGCATTTTAATTACTGAGCTGAGGCTGTCTTATGAAACTGAAAGTAAATGAACACTTTTTAGTTTTATTATCCAAGAGTGAGTAGAGAAGCAAAGGGGTCCCAAGGGACAGAATGAATCGGAGACTGGGAGACATAAAAGTGCTTTATAATTACAGGTCTGTAACTCCCTTCGGTAACCTTCTGTAACTCCCAATGAATCTCTATCAAATAGGTTCTAGCTTGGCGCTCATATGGCAGATTCACGCACTCTTACCTGGGTTAGAGCTCCAAGTTCACCACTTAACTGCGTGGCCTTAGGTGAGCTATGTCTTCTCCCTGTGCCTCAAAGGGGCAAAAAACAGAGGTGAGCCCACTGTGAAAGAGAATGGTTGTGAGCATTGAATGAGTTGGTAAGGGTGCCCTGCCCAGAATAATGCCCGGCACAGGGAAGGGAGCTGTGTCGCTATTTGCATTTCGTAGTTTTCACTATTTGTTGCAGTACAGTTACACAGCACAGGGCACGCATTTCAGTGCACAGCTGCATGAGCTGTTACCGATGTGGATGCCCATCGAAACGCTGAGATCAGCATTTTAAACACGTCTCACACGCCACAAAACTGCTCGTCCTGCCCCGCAGCACACACCTGCCCCCCAAAGGAAACCTCTCTCCGGCTCTGTTATGACCGTAGCTTAATCTGGCCTGTTCTTGAGCTTCAGGGAAATTAAACCTGAATAGCATTCTTCTCTTTTTGAGGCTTGGCTCTTTTTAGTCAAATATTTTTTTTTCTACGAGACTCATCCTTTCTGTCGCAAAGAGAGTAGTCATTCATCTCATTGTTTCCTAGCCTTTCCCAGCATGAATCACCCGTATCTTTAGCCATTCTAATGTTGACGGACCATTGTGTCGTTTCTCGTATGGATAAAGTTGCTACGAATGTACTCTTACCTGTTATTTGGGGCAGTAAGCATTAGAATTCACCCAACGTATACCAAATTCCGTTGAACTCTCTGGATCATAGAATACCTGTGTTGCTTTTGTCAGACACTTTCGGTTTACCTAAGTTGGACCAGTTTGACTTCCAACGTGTGAGAGTTTTTCTGCGCTGCGCCGCAGCTTCTGCAGACCTTGGTGGTGCTGCTGTCTTCACCTTCAGCCATTCTAGAACAAGTGTGGTGGCATCTAAAGGCTGTATGTGTGTATTGTAGGTATATGCATGTGTGTATATATGTTCCTATATACATATCTATACATTTGGATGCGTCGGTATGTGTGTCCATTTATACATATGTGTCCACACATGTATACAGTATATCCTCTTAGTTGGTGACTTGCCTTTAGTCTCTTTAAAAAATGATGTTTTAAAAATGAAGAACTCTGTCCTATATATTGACAAAGTCAGAGGTTTTATTTTTTTATTTTTTAATGGTCGGTTCTTCTGTGTCCTGTAAGAAATATTTAACTCAAAAGTCATAGGAAGAGTCCCCTTTGTTTTCTTTGTCTATGATTTAGGGTAGCTGTTTTATTTGTAATAGTACAAAAGTTTTTAGATGGTCAACCCCAGCAGCTACGGTGACATTTCTCTTTTTCCAGCTGCATCTTGTTCATCTCCTTCATAATAAGACATCTTCTTTCTCTCAAAAGCATAGTAATTCTTCCTGTCCCATACGTTTCTCTAACACCTACGTTTATTAGGGCTCATTTTGTTTTAGGCAGTACACTCAGTACTTTTACCTACGATACCGCTAAGCTAGCACGCCTAAAGCTCTTAGAAGAGTCCTGTGCTTTCTTATAGGTGTTTTGTCATTTGACCTTTCACATTTCAACGCGTCGTCTTTCTTCAATATTATTCCCAGTGAGATGAGGTCAAAGGCCATTTTTCAAGGTGCACGTTGATATCATCTTTATCCAAATGATTCGCCCCACTGACTGGACAGAGCACACTTCCTCCCACTGTCTGGACTTCTTTGTCACAATTCTGGTGACCCTATGTGTGTGACTCTCTTTCCGGGCTCTCATGTATCACGTACTTATTTTTCTCTTCTTGTACTAGTCCCACCCTCTCTGAATTAAAGTGGCATTATGGCAAACTCGGTGACTGATATTTAACTCTTCTGATTTGTTCTTGAACTTGCCTTGCATATCCATGTTTCCAAAAGAGCTTTTCATTGTCCACACGTCTGCACACACACACACACACACACACACACACACGTGCCCATTCAATTGGTATTGCATTTAATGCGTACGTCGGTAATGATTGGGGTGAGTTTATATGTTAAAAATCATGACCTTTTCAACATGCAGCTCCCACTGATCAGGCTGTTTTCCACAAGACTCATGTACGTTGCTTGGTCTCCAGTGGGATGTGTTGCACATACTTCTTCAGAACTTATATAAGGTGTTTACTTTTACAGCCTCAAAAACACGTAGATTTTATATGTGTTTTCTATTCATTGGTAATATATATAAATACAATATGTAAAAGTCCCCAATAATCTGGCTAGCATCCATTTTTAATTAAAAATAGATTGTAGATTCTCTCAGGGTTTTTTTTTTTTTTTTTTTTTTTTTTTATGTTGTACAATCATGTCTTCTGCAAATGATGACAACTTTACTTTTGGTTCATTACTTAGGCTTTTTGCATTATCTTCTTCCAGGGTCTGGACTTTATTGTGTTTTCTCAACAACCTTCGGGAAAATAATGTCAATTCTTCATTCAACATGGGATAGATAATATGAAGATGATTTCTAGACACCTTTTATCAGATGAAGGATGTTTCTTTTAATCCTAGTTTGAGGAGATATTTCATCATAAATGGATGCTATATTTTATTGATTAAAACATCTTTTAAGTTAATCATGTATGTTTGTCCTCTCTTTGTTAATGTAGTAAATTTTAGATGCACGTACATCTGTACATTTCCTTTCACTAGTATGAATGATACATTGCCCAAGTGTTGCTCTTTAGCTTTAGTGCTCACTATATTTATCGGCTGCAATTTACAGCTTAGGAAATGGACATAAAGAAATGTTTAACAACTTTCTCGAGCTATAGCATCTAATCAAAATCTGCTGTGATGCCAAAACTCTTGCTTGTAATTACCATCCAGCATCCGTGTGTGTGTGTGTGTAGCCTGTGAATATTTTAGTACTTTGCATTATAATTACATTTTACAGGTGAGGACGTGGAAACTCAGAATTTAAAAAGGCACTCATATCTCAACCCATGCCACACCTCCTTTTTCCTCAAAGAGCATGTACTATAGGAAATGGCTTAAGCAGATTTTAGAGCACTGAACCGGCAGAAATAGAACTTTGGGGGTCTCAGAGGCAAGGTGATGACTATAATGAGCCACCACCACCTGCGGGTGTGGGGGGAAGTGAAGAGGGGGCTTTCTGGAAGGTAGGAGCCTGGAGAGAAGATCCTGCGGACTTGAGCTCCGGAGCGCACGTGGCCAGATTGGTGTTAGTCGCTCAAGCAGGTCAGAGGTGGGGACCCGTGGTCCTGGGCCTCGGACTCTCAGGAAGGAGTGCAGGCCACGCTGCTAACGTGTCCGAGACTCATCCTGAGGATGGGCCTGTGGACGTCGCTGCGGGTATGATGACGAGTGGGACATTATCCTGGCCTACATGGGTGGGCCCTGCACGCCTCTCTCCTTAGAAGAGAGAGGCGGTGGGAGAAACCACACAGGCAGAGGATAAAGACGACTGTGTCAGGATGGTGGCAGAGGGACTTTGAAGAGGTCAGGCTGTTGGCTATGAAGATGGAGGAAGGGACCACGAACCGGCAGATATTAGGAACACAGCTGTCGGAACTGGAGAAGGCACGAGATACGCACTCCCCGGAGCTCCTGGAAGGTGTGCCACGCGCAGACACCTTGCTTTCTGCCCAGGGATGCCATTTGCATTTCTAACCTCGAGATCATGAGTTTTCCATATTTTAAGCCGCTGAGTGTATGGCATTTGTTAACAGCAGCTATAGGAAACAAATGAACTATTCGTTCAATCAATCAATCAACCAATCCATCTTCATGAAAGTTGTACAATACAAAAGTGACTGATGTGGACACCAGCTACTGTGTCTGCGTCATTGTGGATGAAATAAAACATACACACGGACTACCGAGTCCGGTGAAGGAAAACGGACAGCACGGCTTTTCTCTCAAGGGGAGCAAAAGCCTCACAGGCCTTTATTCTATCTCTCCTCACATTACAAGATGGTCCTCACTCACTCTGCCCCAGTTACAACAAAAGGAGCCAATGCCCCTAATCACCTCACAGAAGCAGGATATTAGCAAATGAAAAGGCAAGAGTGGTTGAGCCAGTTACACTGGTCCCTGAAAGGTTTAGCACTTGCAGGGTGAGGGAGTTTTAGCAAAAAGCAAGTCTCAAAGCAGCCCAGGTATATTGCAAACCTGATTTCCCACGAGAGAACCCATCGGTGGGCGTGGGTCCTGTGCTTCTCCGAGTGGGAGCTGGGCCCATGCCACGCAGAAGGGTCTGCCACAAGTGACATCATCTAAATTCAAAACATGCTGGGAATGTAAATTGGAGCAGCCACTTGGAAAATAATATGAAGGTTCCTCAAAAAACTAAACCTAGAACTACTATGTGATCCAGGGTCCCACTTCCGGGTGTGCAGCCAAAGGAAATGGGAGCAGATCTTGTAGAGATGCCTGCGTTCCGGTGTTACTCACAGCAACCAAGAGATGGAAGGAGCCTAAGTGTCCATCAATGGACGGATGGATAAAGAAGATGTAATGTGTAATTTATTCCATTAAAAATGGAATAGATAACAGAATATCAGTAATATTTTAAGGTAGACAATGGACTATTTTTAGCCATGAGAAAACAAGGACATCCTGCCATTTGCAAAAAATGGCTGGGCCTCGAGGACAGTATGTTACATGAAATAAGCTGCACAGAGCAAGGCGCATACTACGCAGTAACCCTTGTATGTGGAATCTGAGAAAAACCTTGTAAAAAGTTGAACACATAGCAACACAGACTGAAAACGTGGTTGTGGGAGGCTGGGGGAGGGAGGGTGGGGATATAGGCACCAACTTCCAGCTGTAATATGAGTAGGGTCTGAGGCTCTGGTGACGACAGCTGATGACACTATTGTGTCATTGAGATTGACTAAGAGTAGAACTCACATGGTCTCACGAAAGAAAGTCTGCGAGGGCCTGAGTGTGCTGATGAACTCGATGAGGGGGATCCTTCACAGTGTATACGTGCATCCAATAATCCCAGTAATCAAGATGCGTACTTCAAATATCCTACGATTTTATGCATCCGTTGTACCTTTCAATAAAGATAAGGTTAAAATTATAAGCAGGAAGTGGGGACATCAGGGGTGACACGTCGCAGCCCAGGAAGCTGCCAGCAGGTGCGTGAATCGGCTGAGAGGTGGGTTCCCTGGGTGCTGGTTTAGGGTGCTTCGCTCACCCTTTCCGCCGTGTGGTGAGACACCACAGACTGAGGGTCGGGTCCTGATTCACGGCTCCCGCACCAGGGGCCGCCCGGCGTCCTTTATGACAGCGGGACCAACGGAAGCCAGATGGCCTGGCGCGCACCTGCGCGATCCCTTCCTCCCTTCCTCCCACACAGATTCGGACTCCAAGTGCCAACAGGAAAGCAGCAGGTCTTGACCGAAGAGCTGGACATGGACGAGTTGTCACCCCCACCGCTGGCACCCCCAGTCTTCAAGGTCCTCTCCTCCTCACCCCACTGCCCTGCAGGGACCCAGTCGGGGCATCACCTGGTTTATGTCATCTCGCTCACACCTGCCTCCTGTGTCTCTGAGGCCGGCTTAATCTTGCTGCTACCTGAAAAATCTGAAAACATGTATTCGCAAAAATAGATGCACCCCTATGTTCATTGCAGCATTATTCAGAGTGGCCAAGACATGGAGACGACCAAAGCATCCTTTGCTAGAGAAGTGGGTAAAGAAGATGTGGTACAACTATACAAGGGCACACTGCTCAGCTATAAGAAAAGATGAAACACTGCCATTTGCGACCACATGGATGGACCCTGAGAATAGCATGCCAAGTGAAATAAGTCAGAAAAAGTCAAGAACTACATGATTTCATTCATATGTGGGATGTAAAACCAAAGGCAACAAATGAACCACTAAGAAAACCAAACAAACAAAAACTCATGGACACAGACAGCAAGCCGTATAGGGTGACCAGAGGGAAGGGGTGGGCGCAGTAAAGGGTGAAGGGGGTCAAATATATGGTGGCGGAAGAAGATGTGATTTGGGGTGGTGGGCACAAGTGCAATGCACAGATGATGTGTCGTAGGAATATGCACTTCACGCCTATGCCATCTTACGACCCAATGTCACTCCCATAAATTTAATTAAAAAATGATTTCAGCTGCCTGCTGAGCAGAACATTCCCACAGATTAATTCTTTTTTGAAAAGTAAGTATAGTGTTAACTTTTGCCAACAGCACAATTTGTTACTGGTTTTTAAACAGTAAGTTCCGGAGCCATTTCATAAGCAGCCTGAGCGCGTCAGTCTTGTTGGACACATTTCCTCACATTTGCTCCTGAGTCGCACCAGCTGCCCTGGCTGTAATCGGAGTGTCCGCTCTGGGCTCCTGCTCCGTTCCCCTGGGCCCCTACTTCCCCCTCTATCCAGTTTCCGAGCCCTGCATTCAGAAGGTCATCTGCTATTTTAAAAAATGACTTTTATTACAAAATACATATTTAATGTAGAAAAGGTAAAGTCTGTATATAAGCAAAAGGAAGAAAAAAATCACCTATAATCATGTGACCAAGAGAGAACCACCAAGAGATTTTGGCGTGGGGATTTTCCCAATTATGTGTCTAAATGTGCGAGTGTATGTGTGTGCAGTCTTTTACAGGAAGACCGGCCCCCTCTCTAGGCACACTTGATTGCAACTTGTAGGTTTGCTCAATAGTAGGATGTGACTCTGTCTTCCAGTCCCTGAATGTCTCATCTGACAAGGATGGTTTCTCCTGGTGAACGCCAGAATTGCCTAAGGAGCCTTTACTAAGAGAGGATTCCTGGGCTCACCCGTGGAATCTGATTGGGTAAGGCCAGTATGGAGATTAACAGTGCCTTTTCATACGGCTTTCTGAGTGTTGATTCGTTTAATGCCATGTTGTGAGAAATGGGGAGTATATACATGTCTTCCCATTATTAATAAATGTTATTATGTCTGTATACATCAACTTCCATGGAAACAATTCCAAACATGCATATATGATAACTTTTTTTAACATATCACGAGATATTTTCAACATGTAGGGAGTTATTCCTGACTGATAAGAAAGGTTTGACAAACGGGAATTCATAAACAGAGTAACTTGAGTTTTTATAATTACTGGTTAAATCATTCATCAGTTATTTTTAAGTGCTGAATGATCATTCTCTAACCTGAATATAGAAAATTTAACAAAATATCAGCTATTAATATGACTTTTCCTATCAGCTACCTAAAATGTTGATATATTTTGTGTTTCTCAGCAATTATTTTTTATCTTAACTCTAATTTGTAATTGAGATTTATACATGCACTATAGTTACAGTAGCAATTCTATTTATTTTTTCCTTTATTTTTATTATTTTTAAATATATTTTATTGATTATGCTGTTACAGTTGTCCCATCCCCCCCTTTATTCCCCTCCACCCTGCACACCCCCTCCCACCTGGACTCCCCCGCTTTACTTCATGTCCAGGGGTCATACAAATAAGGTCTTTGGCTTCTCCATTTCCTATACTATTCTTAACCTCCCCCTGTCTATTTTCTACCTACCGTCTATGCTACTTATGCTCTGTACCTTTTCCCCCTCTCTCCTCCTCCCACTCCCCTGTTGCTAACTCTCCATTTCTGTGATTCTGTTCCTGTTCTAGTTGTTCACTTAGTTTGCTTTTGTTTTTGTTTAGGTTTGGTTTTTAATAACTGTGAGCTTGTTGTCAGTTTACTGTTCATATCTTTATCTTCTTTTTCTTAGATAAGTCCCTTTAACATTTCATATAATAAGGGCTGGGCGATGATGAACTCATTTAATTTGACCTTATCTGGGAAGCACTTTATCTGCCCTTCCATTCTAAATGACAGCTTTGATGGATAGAGTCATGTTGGCTGTAGGTCCTTGCCTTTCATGACTTTGAATACTTCTTTCCAGCCCCTTCTTGCCTGTAAGGTCTCTTTTGAGAAATCAGCTGACAGTCTGATGGGAACTCCTTTGTAGGTAACTGTCAACTTTTCTCCTGCTGCTTTTAAGATTCTCTTCTTCTCTTTAATATTGGGTAATGTAATTATGATGTGCCTTGGTGTGTTCCTCCTTGGGTCCAGCTTCTTTAGGATTCTCTGAGCTTCCTGGACTTCCTGGAAGTCTATTTCCTTTGCCAGATTGGGGAAGTTCTCCTTCATTATTTGTTCAAATAAGTTTTCCATTTCTTGCTCTTCCTCTTCTCCTTCTGGCACCCCTATGATTCAGATTTTGGAACTTTTAAAGATATCTTGGAAGTCCCTAAGCCTCTCCTCATTTTTTTGAGTTCTTGTTTCTTCATTCTGTTCCAGTTGAATGTTTATTTCTTCCTTCTGGTCCACACTGTTGATCTGAGTCCCAGTTTCCTTCCCTTCACTGTTGGTTCCCTGTACATTTTCCCTTGTTTCACTTAGCATAGCCTTCATTTATGTTTCTTAAATAATATTTTAAAGTTTGCTTTTGTGTAAATTTTGTAAATAGGCAATATTTTCCCAAAGTTCCTAAAATGAGTGACTAGCCTGAATTTGAAAAAATTTGATTTTGTTACTTAATGGTATAGTAAATCTTCAAAGTAGATCACTGATTTAATTCCTTTCACATAATTAATATTGCCGCAGAGTAAAGACTAGTATAATATTGCAGTGCATAGAATCTGCCTGTATACAGTTTAGAATTTTCCAAAAACTGTTCCATAAAATACTAGCATTACTCCAAATATAAAAAAAAATATTCTGCACAAAATATGTAGTGTACTTATTTAAATGTGGGAATGCCATGTAAAATAATGTTAAACATTTTAAATTAGTGCAGTATTCTATTTGAATTTAGCCTGCACAAATTATTATTGGGTTGAAAATGGTCTATTCTACAACCTTGAAAATTTATTCGCATCCTAGAAAAACCATAAGTGTATTAATGACCTGTTATATAGCTGTTTTCTGTAGGTTTATCTATGTTTTGGGTAGGCATTTGTATTTCATTCCACACCATTTTACTAGTTTAAAAAAAGTTATTTTACTTTACCTTTTTTATTGGCCAAATCTATAAGGTATACCATCAAAGAATAACGCTCTTATGTTGATAGTTGGTAAACCTACCCGTATTCTTGGCATTTCTTTATCCCACTTATGTTTTATTTGGTGTGAAATTTGGTTTCCTCAAGATAAAATGCTTGACTAGGATATCAATCATGTGAATTATCCCAGTTATTGATAATTAGATACATTCACGAGAAGCCCGCGAAGCTTTGAGTGCCTGTTTCAACCACAGCTCACGTCTGGGGGAGAAAGGAAGGCCTCCCGTTGCCCCCCATAGTCCACGCCAGCACTGAGCTCTCCCTCCGCTCACCTTCGTGCTCAGCCAAAGCGGACGAGCCAGAAATTGACAGCTGCCGGCGTCCATCTCGGGAATGGACGGGAAGAGGTCTGACTCCGGAGCTCTGACGCCCAAGAATTCGCTCTTGTGGCCGGTCGGTCACCAGCCTAGGCCGAGCTTTCCCAGTGGGGAGTCTGGCTGCGGCTCACGGAGAGAAGTGGCCTTCACACTAAGGCGGGACAGAAAGTCCGAGGCGCAGACGCACTCAGCAGCAGCAGCCCTCGGGAAGAAGTGGCCGCAGCGGTGGCTGGCAGGAGTGAGCTGCAGCGGAGCCAGAGCCGCAGGCAAAGAAGGGCTGGTCCCGGGGGCGGCACAGCCCATGTGGTTCCCGGCCTCTGCCTCCTCCTGTCCCTCCAGGTCCTCGAGCTTCCGTCCTTGAAATCTGCGAGACTCCTACTAACCACTTGACGTGGAACTGCAAGATTTTACCCCGAGACCATCAGTATTTTGAGCAGTTAAAGTAACTGAAGAAGTGACTACCTAACCTTGCCTCTCTCTGCCCACCGGCTAACCTCTTTACAGCTCTGTGTTGATGCTTAAGAGACAGTAGAAACACAATCTCAGCATCATGAATGGCCACACTCAATTGTAGTGTATTTTAAATTATCACTGAAAGAGGCATTAGAGTTTCAAAGTAAGGACATTTCAGATGGATCTGGTTGGCTACATTTCATTGATCCCTGTAGATGCTGGTGAAGTCACAGCAGGAAGATTGCCTGCACTGCAATAAATGGTGTGTTTTTGTTATGCTCATGCTTAGGAATCACAGTGTCAAAGCTAATCTTATAACAACGATTATAATGCCATTAGGAGTAGAGAGAGATTCCTGAAATACTCGGGGTGCCCCTACATGGGTTAGTGTTCTGATGTATAGTGATTTTGTTGCTCTTCCCTTAGAATTTCTTTGTTACCATATTTGCAACTTGACCCTAAGAACTTAGATTTGGAGTGAACACCACATGATGTAAAAAAAGAAAAAAGGTTAAAAGAGTTTATTCTTAACACAGCAAAAAGGCACCGCCTTTCCTCGAATACAGTCTCGTTTTCAGTCTCAGGAGACGTTCTTTGTGAAATGTGCACCGGAAGGAACGATGTTAATTGAATCTTCTCATTTACACCTTCCATCTGTCTTCATTCCAGCTGTGTCTCCGTAGATACTTGAGACGCCAGTTAGGTTTGCACTTAATGGTTTTAACTACAATTGTAATTTAAGAAAACTATGGCACAGCTAAGAAGAATATGAAAAATAGTATATACTTTGTATTAAATGTAACAAAAAAAAGATTCTGCCTGATCGGTCTAATTCTGCATGAAAAGATTCCACCCAACATATTGATGTTTTTCTTTCGGTTATTTGAAAAGCCATCGAACATTCATGGTTAGTTCATGAAAGTCCCGTTTTCCCAGCCTTAGCACTAATGATATTCTGAGCTCAGTATTTTTTGTTATTGTTTGCATTACAGGATATTTAGCGGAGTCTCTGGCCTCTACTCATGAGGAGCCAGGCATGATCATCTAAAATGGGCCCAGACTTTGCCAACTGCCCCTTGGGAGGCAAAGTCACCCTGGCTGAGAGGGACTGCTGTGAACAAATAATGGAAAGCAGCGAGGAAGGCAAGTGTAGATGCCCTACAGACCCACATAAGCTGGTGACAGCTTGCGAGAGCAGCCACCAGCGAGCTCAGTTCCAGGGTTTTCTTCTTGTCGATGGCACGTCTGGTGCACTCAAAGTGAGTGTGCCTTTCTACCCCCTCTTTCTACAGTACTAGTTCCCCTAAACTACAGACACTTGACTCTCCTTGTAAAAATATTCAGATTTATCTTCCACTGTGAGTACATGAAATAGGAAGTGTATAAGCGAATGTATATGTAGTGTCGAGAAGAAATGAATCGTGGCTGGGGCTAGTACTTTACATACAGTGGACGTTTCATAAATATTTGTTGACTATGAATAAATGACCATAGGTCTTACTGGGCCTTTCAGTGCCAAAATCAATCAAATACAATCTAAAAAAATAAAAAAAAATTCTAGGGGGCAGCTAACTAAAAACTATGTAGAAAATTTGTTGATCAAATAATCAACCAAGAAAGAAGATTGAACAAGTTACTTTAACCCCAGAGGATGCTAAAACAGGAAGAACTGTGACAGCTTCTTCCTTGGACAAAACGCAGAACTCACAGTGGGATTCCCAAAACATGGTCAGCTGACATCAAGTCAGTGCAGGTGAAATGACAGGGAAAGGACAGTCACTATCTTCTCTGGGGAGTAAGGGGGGCACACAGTTTAGTCTTGTAGAAGAACACAGAATACCCCGCTTACCTGGTAAACTGGAACCAGACTGTAATTCTTTCCTTTTGTGAATCTAATTGCCTTGTAAAAGAGCAGTGGTAAAGTTTTATGAATCTTCCCAGTTACTTTTGGAGGGGAGGAGAGAAAGGAAGAGAGTGGCCAAGAATTTACTAATAAACATTTTATAAAGTACTGTTTAAATTTCTTATTAAATTCACTGGGGGTGGCACTAGTTAACACGATTGTATAGGTTTCGAGTGCACAATTCTATGATGCACCACCTGTATATTACAGAGTGTGCCCACCACCCAGAGTTGGATCTTCTGTGCCCATACGTTTGGCCCCCTCGACCTTTTACAACCCCCACCTTCTTTCAGTCTAGAAACCTCTGTGCCGTCGTCTGTGTCTGTGAGCGTCTGTCTGCCTGGTTCACCTGTTGCTTTCGGTTTCATGTCCCAAATATGAGTGATATTATGTGGTTCTTGACTTTTTCCATCTGACTTATTTCACTTAGCATGATGCTCTCCAGATCCATCCATGTTGTCGCAAACGGCAGTATTCCCTCTTTTGTCATGGCTGAGTAGCGTTCTACTGTATATATATATGCACCACGCCTTCTTTATCCGGTCCTCTATCAAGGGACACTGTGCTTCGTTTCCATGTCTTGCCGTGTAAGGTAACGAACAAACCTTAAATCATTCAAAAAACAATGATGATAAATTATTTCATGTAACACATAATTATGAAGTGGAAGTGGAGGCCTACTTCAAAGGACGTTGTTATTAAATTTTTAGCTGTTTTCTGTAAGCGGCAGCTCTGTGGTGAACTATTTCGTGCGGAAGAGGATTCCAGGATATCTGATACCACCTTACGAGATCATTGTCATAAAATCGAATTATGAGCTATTAGTAACTCATGTATCAGTGAGTAAAATAGTGACAGGCAATTTCGGCTTTGGAACTATTTAGAAATGGCTAATAGATAGTGTGTTGCTAATCTATTAGAGATATCGTAAAACTGTATTAAAGATAGCTACATAGTCAGTAAGAATGGGCCCGATTATTGATGAAACTACAGTGACTTCATAATTTCCTAAGTGCAATAATGATGGAAAAGACCAAGTCTTACAAAAATTAGTCTAGAACTCCAGAGAACAGACAATGTCTGTGGCATTTGGCAAATTATAGTCATCAGCACAGGTAAGCATGAGAGTGCTGAAACCATAATTCTAACTTTATGTCTTAGAGGATTTTGCAAGAATATCAATGAATGTACAAGACTGAGCTGAGACTCATCCTTCTTAACTACATGCTAACACCTGCAATAATTCACCTCTAATGCACAGTTATACCGGTTATCAAACGCATGCTGTAATGAAGGCATGGATACTGAGAAGATGCAATTGTTTTCCTTATGACCTGAATAATCCTTCATGGGTGTGATAGGCAGAATAATGGCCAGCCCCCAAACGTGTCCACATCCTAATCCCTGAAAGCTGTGAATATGAATATGTTACCTTACATGGCAAAGTCATTAATTAAGTCTTGGATGAAACCAGAGTTGCTGATAAGCTGGCCTACATCTAGGGGAAATCATCCGAGTGGGACTCACATACGACGCCCAAGGGTCCTTTCAAGTGGGACAGTGAAGCTGCATGGCAGTTCAGAGCGATGTGCTGGGTGGACTCAGTCTGCTGGTGCTGGTTTTGAAGACGGAGGGCAAGGGCACCAGCCCAGGCGGGCGGGCAGCCCGTGGGAGCCAGAAAAGGTGAGGAAAGGGCAGCCAGAAAGGAATTCACCCCAGCCCACACCTTGCCCTTAGCCTGGTGAGGCCCATGCCAGACTTCCACCTCCGGAGCTCTAAGTTGTTAATAGTTACAGTTAGTAAGTTAGAGTTAGTAATAAAATTAATAAATGTAAGTTGTTTCAAGTCACCAGTATCGTGGCAGTTTGTTATAGCACCATAGCAAACTGATACAGTTGTTTCACAGCATTTTTATTCCCAGGAAACAGGTCAGTTATTTTTTATTATTTTTGTGGCTTTAAAGCTATGTGTACATTCATAGCATGATTTTGGACCAATTTCTCTCCCCCATATCACTCAAGAATATCTGTAAGGTAACTGAAAATGAGTTGTGTGAATGTGGAGACAGAACTTTACTGTGTAAAGAAACACCTGAAACATTCCAAATCAAGGACCGGTCCGAATGGGAGTTCCTGCTCGGAAAGACCATTTGAAAATCCCACACTTCAGTGCGATGGCGAGTATCGTGAGAAGTACTAGGAATTTTCCTCAGACCTAAAACATGCAAATAAGTTCCTTATAGAAAAATTGACAGCTCCATGCGTAAATCCATGCATGCATACTCACATAAGTAAACACTTGACTAGGTGGGCCTGGACTTCCAAGTCTGCTGATGAGCGAACATAGCGCCTCGGTGAGTTTCCCCCATTCATTCTGCCGGGTGTGTGTGTGTGTGTGTGTGTGTGTGTGTGTGTGTGTTTGCTTTATTGTGAAACTTTAATTGATCATGTATTCTGACAGCTCACATAATGCGCCTTTTCCTAGCTATTCTGCGTGACGTATTCAACAGCTGCTCAACTGATGCAAATTTACTTTTTCCAGTTATTTGCTGTTACACAAAGCACTTCAGCAACCGCTCCTTTATGTGTGTTTGGCGCGCTGTAAGATAAATCCTGAGAGCTGAAAAAGCAGATGCAGTTCCAACGTTGATACTCCCGATGGCCAGCCCTAGAAATAGTTTACAGCAGGGCCTGTTTCTCCGCAAATTCATAACCCTGAATATCTGTGTTGATAGTCTTCAGTCAGGAACAACCGTAGTTCATTGCACACATGCACACACAGTGTGAGGTGTCAGGTTCCTCACTAGGAACTAGACGTATACGGATGACGCACAAGAGGCAAATCCCTGTTCACGTGGGGCCAACAGTCTCGCATTTGAAATTTGTTTCTTCTTTAAAATATTAGGTATCTTTTTACATTGTAATGTTGGTGAACGTTCTGTAAATTTCATAATCAATCCAGCCAGTGGCTAAATGTTGCTCCGGAATGTTTGATCATTCGTGATGTTAGGAGATCTATACGTAATGTGTACTGTGGGCAGTAAGTCTTTCTGCCACACACAAACTCACGAACACACAGTATTTCTCCCTGATAAGGAGGAGTTTTCTTACCTCTCTGCATTCTCCCTGCAAGCCTTTCCACGCTCAGGTCACATGCTTGTCCCATGAGGCTCGTGAGCTGCTGCTGCAGCAGAGTAATTGGAAAAAGCCTTCACAGGGAGGACTAATCCATGAGGAGGTGGCCGGGCTAGAGGTTCTGAGAACTGAAGGGTGACAATGCACAAGCTACGAGATGGCCTCGGGAGAGGCTGCTCCGGCACAGGGAAAAACAACAGAGGAGGTCCCGCGTTGGTGGAACTTACTCTGCTTACCTTCCCTGTTCTTCACTGCTGCTTCTCCTCTATAACCTCAGCGCTCCCGGTGTCTTTCCTTCAAGCTGTGTTAACTCTCTGGTCTCTACGTAAGGAGACGGGCAGTTATGGGGGCGTTGTCTGGCCCGTGTATGCACCTATAGCATTTTTAGAGAGGCTTACTGCATCTAGGTAAAAAGTTTGGCTATGAATCATGACCTACAAAGAGAAATCTACACATAAGTAGAGGTATTGATTTGGAAAATCTATTCCAGAGGAACGGTGAGCAGACAAGAGTCCTGAGCTAGTAAAAGTGGGAAACAGGAATGCACAGGCTCTGAAGAGGCTCTTCGGTCTATTTCTAGAAAGGTGACCTTGTCTCATGCCCCTGTTCACTTGGACCGTCGCTCCCTAAAATTAAGAAACTTCGTACTAAGTGTCTATTCACTTACTAAAAATTTCAGAGAAAAATAAGTGCCGTTCGGTTTCGCTGTTTTGGAATTGCGAACTAGAACCAATGACAAGCAAAACAAAACCAGACCCCTAGAGACAGGGCCCGAAGTCACGGTCACGGCTGCCAGACGGCGGTGGGAGCAGAGGCGGAAACAGCGAAAGGGAACGCCGTCGGTAATATTGTTGCGATGAGTCGGCGCGGCGACAGATGAAAACCAGACTTCGTGTGTTGACCACGTTGTAAGGCACTACGATGTCCGATCACTGCATTGTACACCTGAAACTAACAGAATGTCTGCCAACCATACTTAAATTTAGGAAATTTAAAAAACTAGAAATGTTCTTTACATAGAGCCATTCTTACCAGAGACAGCCTTTGTCTACGCCGATGTCTGCATAGTAGCTGCCTGACTTCGATGTTAAATCAGAAAGCACTTGGCTCAGTCCACTCGAGCTCTCAACTTGTGTGTGTTCTGTTACTGGACGATGTGTGGAATCAGGAAGTTACTACAATTTATTGGGGGGGAAATCGGCCACTGCTGTTGATAAAGATAAAAAGAGATAACCCGTTGGGCGGAAACTTGAGCATCCCCAGCGGCTCCATAGATAACATTGTGGACTGGCTCACCCCCCAGGCGGGAGGCGGGAGGGTGGGCCTTTTAGGCTTGCTGTGCTTGATACATTTCTTGGCCCACTCTGCTGTAACTGTCTCAGACCCCACTGCCGATTTACTGACACTAACTCATGCGCTCAAGTAACTACCGTTCAGCTATGGAGTCGCTTCCTGTAAGTTTACCACTTCCCTTCTTCCGGAATTTATCTAAACAATTCAGGTAGCTGATAGTAGACTTAGATGAATTCTTAGTTTGAATAAGTATCTATCATTTTATTTTTCCATTTTAAGAAGCGTTTAATTACAGCTACTTCGTACAAGCCGCTGTGAGAGGCTGGTGAAAGAAGACATAGAAGCTGTAACAATAAGTAAGAAAGTATTTTTTCCTAAAAGTTCACCGTTAGGAGCTTTTGCGTTTGTAAGCCGTCACACTGAAAGGCTGCCCGGACGGAAAGGCCATGCACTTGGAGACAGACAGTGTTGCCCAAGAGGTTATTACTGCGCAGCAATGTTGCAACACACGGAGGGTTTTTATTATTCGGGAAAAAACCGCCGAGTGTTGTCAGTAGAGGGTATCGTTGGTTTCCCAAATGCTGTCCAGGTGTGGTTTCCTGCCAGGCCAATGAGGAGACTGAGGCTCGAAGTTCACGTACTCTCGCTAGGCTAGCAAGTACCCAAGCATTTTATCACTAACTGCATGCGCTGCCTCTAATAATACACGATTGAACACGTTAATCGTCAGGGCGACAACGTCTGCCAGGCCAGCTTCTGCACTTACTAAACATGGAATTCAGGCAAGTCACTTCTGTCAGCATCCGTCTCCCCATCTGTATGAAAACAGATCGTCATCCGACCGCGTAGAGGCTTGCAGGTGTCAGGTGAATCCCCTGTGTCGAACAGTTCATCCGTAGTCAATGCCTAACGATTTTTAGTCACACTGTTAATTTTTACGACTACCCCTATTAACATTTACCAAAGTAGATTTGAGACGCAGTAGCTTTACTTTTAGAACTTCCTGGCAAATAGACTTTGACAACTGCTACATCAATAAGAGTAGCTATCGATAAGAGTGCTTCAGAATGTCTTATGCTTCTTGCCACTGCAAACATATATCACACATTTTGCATAAAGCATAAAACTGTTATTTCATTGCGTGGTTGGTGGTAAAGCATTGAGTTATTCACTTATTCATTCATGACAAACATTTAATGAGTTTTCTAAAGTCCTAGTTACTGGGATCAATGCTGTAAGACAATATGACAAATGAGAGCCTATGTATTCAAGAAGCTTACTCTCTCCTAGGGGACGGAAAAGAACAGGTGATTAAAACATGATGGCGATACCCTATAATGTTCAGGGGGTCCCCCCTCGTTTATTCCACATGTAAGAATAACAAGGGCACAGTGTTCTCTTGTTCACTCTTGCAGCCCCATGCTTTGGACAGTACACTGGATACAGCAAGCACTCAATAAATAATTGCCCAACTGACTGCATGCCATTTGAAAGATGCTAAGCCACATGTGGGGCAAGGGGAGTTGTTTTTGGATGGGGTGCCTTTTGAACAGAGTTAGGTCAAGGGGAGGATGAAGGTTATTCCAGAAAGTATTTATCACTTGTAGAGAATCCTACAGTTAAGTAAGTCAGACTTAGTTTCAAGGAAGTGTAAGTAGTTCATCATGGTTGGAGCTTAGCTCTGGAGCGGGAGGAGAAAAGGGAGAAGGAGGAGACCTTGAAGAGCTTTGGGCACCTAACCAAGGAGCCCTCGGCTCAGCAGGGAGACAAGCCAGCCTGCGGGGGCAGCGCCGTGATAGGAGATTGGCCGTTAGAAAAGGTGGTATAGCTTCAGTGCAAAAAGTGGTTGAGGTGGACAAAGGCAGAGATGGAAGAAAATGATAAATTCAATACAATTTTTCTACGGCTTTTGTACAGATCATTTGAGCGTATTTTAGGATAAAGTCTAACTATCTTTCATAAGGAAGCCCCTTACGACGGGTTCGTGCTTAGCGTTTGCAGAGCTGAGCTGAGCGGAATGTGCAAAGCGGACGGGTAGGAACGGTGAAAATTAAGCAGCTGAAGCCTGGTCCCGCTGATGCACAAGGTGAAGCGCGGTTGTAAGAGAGACTCGTGTTCTGCCTGAGGAGCACTAAACGTTTAGTTTGAAGGGAGCAATCGATACACGTTTTGAAAAACAAAACTGAAACAAAAACACCCTTTAAGTCATTTAAAAAAGAAAAGAAAACAAAGACTTCCTGATTGCTACTCATGACAGATATTGAGCTGAGCTGAAGATATCGGAAGTAAGTTTCTTGTAGCAAATCATTTTTTGTTTTAGTGGCAAACAGAATTTCACAGGGATTTTGCTTTTTTGAACAATACAGCTTTAATGACTAAGAATGGTTCACAGTTTCATAAAATTAAATCTCTACTTTGAATCTCAACCTCTGGAACTTCGGTCCCTCTTGAGTCCGATTTGAAACAGGAAGTTTTGTGCGAAGAATACCCCGCACCCCAGCATAAAGCATTGTCCCCCTTGTATTTTAGTTTTTGACATTTAAAGGTTTTCACTGGTTGAGATATTTCCAATCTGTTAACAGTGAAAACAAAATTTAAAAAAATATATTTTGTTTATTTACTTCAGATAGAAGGGGAGGGAGGGAGAAAGAGAGGAGAGAAACATCAGCGTGTGGTTGCCTCTTGCACGCTCCCTACTGGGGACCTGACCTGGCCCACAACCCAGGCATGTGCCCTGATGGGAATAGAACCAGCGACCCTTTAGGTCACAGCTGGAGCTTCAGCCACTGAGCCACACCAGCCAGGGCTGCAAATGACGTTTCGATGCTTCTCTTATTAACAGCCTCATTCCTAAAGTTTTATTCCCTAAGTTGGGGGTTTTCCAAACATTAATAAAAAGAACGGGGAGCACTGCAGCCCCTACCTGCCTGGAGTCAGGTCACGACGCACCCTTCTCACCGACTCGCCTGCTGACCGTTGTCCCTCCCCCTCTGGGAGGGGGGGTCTGGGACAGGTGTGTGCTGCGTGCCCTTTTCTGGCTGCCACCTGCGTGACGCCTGAAGGAATGGAACTGCCTGCTCCGAGCTCTTCTGTTTGTAAATAATTCAGACCCAGCCACTCACTGTCCCCTCGCCTGGCAGGGTCACATGCTGCCCACACACATGCGAAAAACTGAAAACGGGCATTGCAAAATCATGCAAACACCACGGGTGCTCTGCTTGCATAGCCTTGCAATCTGGGGATTACGGTACTATTTAACATGAGGGGAGTATCACGTTCTAGAAAAGTCCTTGGAGTTTTCCAGTCCAACATTGTATACACAGTCTCTCCTTATGTGCCTTCTGAATCTACTGTGTTTGTATATAATTACAGAAAAAGAATAACCTAAGCTATTTCATACTTCTTCATATTTTCACTACTTTCCCCAAAGAAAGAAAAAGTTCTTCTGGTGAAAATTCAGACTACGTGGCGAGTTATGTTCCTGTTTCATCAGGGACGTTGTGAATAGACTTTTTGTGTGGTCACAGTAAAAGGAGAGTGAGAGCATCGACTATAACAGGGAGTCGGCGCGTTTGCAAAGGTCATGGATTTGTGTTGATGGGCAATTTCATATAATTAGTTGTAATTGATCAGATATTTGCATACTTTTGTAAGAATTATAATTGTGTTATTTATCAAACACCCTTATTCTTTTGGAGTTTTTAACATTTATCTAGATATCCTGGGTGACATGGTACAAGCGGTTTAAAAGTTACATACGATTACTTTGAAAGACCATCCTCTGAATTTTCCTGGTTGATATCTTTTTAGTATTTACAGATCTTGTCTTTAGTTGACATTTTTTTTCTGATAAAAATATCAGGGGTCAATCTTATTATTGGTCCTCTGTATGTAATATAGCTTTTTTACTGCTCAAAAATTGTTTTCTCTGTAATTAAAAAAAATTGAGGTATAATTCATATATCATAAAATTTTACCAGTTAGAATGTATAATCTGATAGGGTTTAGTGTATTATATAATTTTACTGTCAAGGAAGCTTAAAATCTATTTATTTGAATAGCTATGGTCAAGTAAGAGTGGGATTATCAAATACAACAGGGGCCTGGTGGAGTTCCCGTGAGTTCAAAGCCAGAACCACTGTCTAAGTTGAGAAGTCAGCCCTGCGCCCACCGGCGGTCACTCGCACTCAGCCCAGACCCAGGGGCGCTGGTGCCCACTCACGGCCCGCCTTCTGGCCTTCTGTTCCCGTGGACATGGCATCCTGGACGTTTCATGTAGATTGAACCATACAGTACATGGTGTCTTGTGAGATTTATCACAATGTCTTTAAAGTTCATCCAAGTCGTAGCACGCATCGGTAGTTCCTTTCTACGGCCGGGTGATACTCTATGTCATGTCGGTGCTGCATTTTGGTGACCTGTTTATCAGTTAATAGGCACATGAGTTTTTCCGCAGTTTGGCTATTATCAACCATACTGCTGCGAACATTTGTTTACTAGTTTGTCTGTTTTTTTCAGACATATGTTTTTAACACTCTTGGGTGGACACTGGTAGTGGAATTGCTGGGCCCTGGGGTAACCCTGCCTGTTTAACCTGTCGAGGAAATGCCAACCTGTTTCACGACGTGGCTGCGTCATTTCGGGATCCCACCTGCAATGTGCGTCTGACGGGCCGTTTCTGCACCTCCTCTCCAACGCTGGTTACCACCTCCCCGCTTCGCGGTGACACTAGTCAGTGGGTGCGATGGGATATATCATGGTTTTGATTTGGGTTTCTCTGGTGACCGAGAAACGTTTTGAGCAAATTTCTTGGGCTTATTGACCACTTACATCTTCTTTGGTAAAATATCTATTCATATTTACATTTGGTGGGCTTTTTATATGAAGTTATAAGAACTCTTTATAAATTATGAATACAAATCCCTTCTCAAATATAAAATTTGTGGCCCTGCTCAGTGTGGCTCAGTTGGTTGGAGCATGATCCCATAACTGGAAGGTTACTGGTTCGACTCCCAGTCAGGGCACATGCCTGGGTTGTGGGTTCGGTCCCTGGTCTGGGTGCGTGTGGGAGGCAACCAAATCGATGCTTCTCTCTCACACCGATGTTTCTCTCTCTAAACAAGGCAATGAAAAAGGTGTCCTCAGTTGAGGATAAATTATAAATATGCATATTTTATTTGTAAATATTTTGCATGTTTTTATTTGTATATCACATATATTTATTTGTAAATATTTTCTTCCTTCTGTGAGCTGTCTTTACTTTCTTCATGGTTCCATTTGCAGCACCAAAGTTGTTAATTCTGAGGACGTTCATGTCATCTCTTTTCTTCGGTCCTTATATCTTACTGCTACATCTAATGAGCTATTGCCTCACCCCACGTCACAGAGATGTAAGCATGTGCTTTCTCCTGACAGCTCCCCAGTCCAGCCCTTACACTTACGTCTAAGACTGGCGTGAACATCACCTTTGGCGGGGGGGGGGGGGAGGGTGTCACTTCACTCCTCGTGTGCAGATTTCCCGCCGTCCCCGCACTGATGTCGACTGCCATTTCCTCCGTGACTCCTTCTGCCACTTGCTTCCAGATCAACTTACCCTAAACACAGCTGCTTATTCCTGGGTTTCTTTAGACCTTTTACAGTGTCTTTCAATGATGTTTGGTTCGGTTTTGTTAAGGGCGGGAATCCCCCCTATTTACTGCTGCATTTCTTGTCGGCAAGGGAGGTGTTTGGTGAGGTGGTTATTAGTGGCTGTTAGTGATGCGCTGGATGAATAAGTGAATGAATAAATAGCAAGAGGATGTTTCAAAGGCAAATGTGTGTTTCTCACCCCTTCCCTACTTTACTATCTTTAAGGAAAATTTATTTGCTAGAAACTCAACCCGTTATAATGGTAAAAAATTAATTTAATTTTATCTAACAGATTTTTAATCTATTTTTCTCTTCACCGGTGAACATGGTCCCCGGATTTTGACTGCCTGCACTTGGAGTTCTTTCTGATTAGTCTTGAAACTCCCCGTTGCTGCTTGAAATCGGCAAGCACCTAGGGCCAGACAACGATCTGTCTGAAACTAAGAGAAAAACCGCTTACCTGGGGTCCGTAACCCCCTCTGTTTTATGAAGTCATTCTTATTGCCACACAGAAGTGCTTAGAGAGGGGAGCAAGGCACTGCTGATTGGCTCAAGGAACCGAGGTCCCGGCAGGGCGTCACGTCACAATTAGGTCCGCTCAGAGGACTGAGTGCCGCATCCCGCCGGGACGAAGGCCCAACCGGCTCTGATCCCTCCGAGGGAACTGATTGAGCATCCGGGCTTTGGCGTCCTGCTTCTCTGCCTCCCAAAGAACTCAGCCTTTCAGACCGACTGTTCTTCTCGGGTAGTTTAAATAAATAGCACAAAATGGGATGTGGTCAGATTCAGTTACACAGATGGGTTTTTTCCGTTAATCTGAACTTCTGAACAATGCAAGAGTCATTTTTAAAGATAATGGTTTTGAACCTGAAAAGAATGTACTTTTTCAAAGTGATATACATTTATTCTTGAGACATTTAAGTCCAAGTTTGATTTTGATTAAATATCAATGTGAGAAGATTTATTCTATTCCATTGCTAATAGGTCATTTATTTTTAAGTATATTTTATTGATTATGCTATTACAGTTGTCCCATTTTTTCGCCTTTATTTTCCTCCACACCCAACTCTCCTGTGAGGCTGGGAATTTCTCCCACCACCACAAACCCCACAGGTATTTTCAGTCAGAGGTTTGAGGCTTTATCTCCCTGTGCTGGAGCCCTGGGTTGTGGGTCTGTCTCGCTCCCCAGTTGTTCCTCCCAGTTTATCCACATGCAGATGCGAGACCGCCCAGTCCTCCAGCCACCGCCTCGCCATGAATCCTCTCTGCCTGACTGTCCATCTCCCATCCTCCTACTGATCTGGATGAGTGTTTCTTTTTTTAAGTCCTTGGTTGTTGGACTTCCATACAGTTTGATATTCTGGAAGTTCTGGTTGTTTTTCATTTTTAAATTTGTTGTTGTCCTTCTTTTGGTCATGTGAGGAAGCAAAGTGTATCTATCTGTGCTTCCATCTTGGCCGGAAGTCAGGTCATTCATTTCCAAGGTAGTCACCTTTAGCATTAAACAAAGGGGACGCACATGCAGGCCCCCGTGTACACACACACCTACGGAGACATGTCTACAGGTATTGAATTGACCGGAAAGTAACAACAGACGCAGAAGAGTCCAGTGTGACATGAGAGAGCTGAGCTAAGGCAAAACCCCAAACCTGAGTTCATCGTCAGTTCTGAAAAACGGATGGAGCATTTATCTCCTAAACTGGGGCCCGACTGAGTTTGTAGCAGAGTGTAAAACCAGGAACGAAGATACTTCCTGGGAGAAGCAAAGGCCATACCTGAGAAGGACAGAGGGGGATAGAAAGGAATTGCCAGAGAGGTAGATGTTGAATCATCAGGGAGGTGAGGTGGATTTTGACAGGTCCCTTGTCCCGGCAGGCGCACAAAGCCCATGGCAGTTACCGCAGGGCCTCGCGGCCTCCCTCGGTCCCTTCCCGGGCACTTCCCGCCTGCCTCCCACTCCCCTCTCCCCCAGTTTCTGAGAACCCCTCTCCATGGTGGGGGTGGCTATCTTGCCTTTAGTGGGTCATCCCACTGGCTTTTCCTTTGGGCTTCATACAAGGCCCTGGACTTCTGTTTTCCTGTTTTTGGATTACGTCTTGTCTCTCTCCTCACTTCCTTCGATTTAGCCTGAGAGACCTCTCACGTGGGGAGGTCCTGGGAGGTAGCCAGCGAGGTGGGGTGTTCATACGTCGTAGCTCTTTCTACGAGCCGGGTGCCGGGAAGGCTCTGCTCTCATTTTCAGAGTAAGCAATAGTCAGCCAGAAATGCTGAAGCATTTTATAATGGTGGAATTATATTCCTTTATTTCTTCTTTTTCTTTTGTTATATTGTATTTTTTTTCCATGAGCATTTAGTCCCCTTATACCTCCCTGTCCCCACAATCACCACACTGTTGTCCATGTCCAAGAATCCTTTTTCCTTTTTGTTCAATCCCTCCATCCCCTCACCTCCCCGACCGAATAGTTGCCATCCTGTTCTCCATTTACAAGTCTGTCCCCATTTTCCTTGTTAGTTTAGTTTGTCCGTTAGATTCCACGTGAGTGAAATCATATGGTATTTGTCTTTCTCTGATCAGATTATTTCACTCAGCATAATGTTCTCCAAGTACATCCATAGTGTCACAAATGGTAAAGCTTTCTTCTTTTTTACAGCTAAGAAGTATTCTATTGTGTAAATAGCTGTTTTATCCACTCCTCTACTGATGGACACCTGAGCTGCTTCAACATCTTGGTGATTGTAAATAATGCTGCAATGAGCAAAGGGGTGCTTATGTTCTTTCGAATTAGTGCTTTGGGTTCCTTCAGATACATTCCCAGAAGTGGGATTGCTGGGTCAAAAGGCAGATGCATTTTTAATTTTTTGAAATAACTCCATACTACTATCCACAGTGGCTGCACCAGTCTGCATTCCCACTGACAGTGTAAAAGGGTTCCCCTTTCTCCGCATCCTCGCCAGCACTTGTTTGTTGATTTATTGATGATGGCCATTCTGACAGGTGTGAGATGGTATCTCACTATGGTTTTAATTTGCATTTCTCTGAGGATTAGTGACGCTGAGTATCTTTTCACATGTCTATTGGTCATCTGTATGTCTTCTTTGGAGAAGTGTCTATTCAGGTCCTTTGCTCAATTTTTAATTGGGTTGTTTGTTTTTTTGGTATTGAGTTTTGTAAGTACTTTATAAATTTTGGATTTTCAGATCCTTTTGAGATGTATCGGTGAACATGTGCTCCTATTCTGTGTGTTGTCTTTTTACCTTGTCGATGATTTCCTTTGCTGTGCTGAAGCACATTCCCCATAGTTCAAGTAGATTGTGAGCTCCTTAAAATCAGGCACCTTGTCTTACATTTTATCACAATGCTCTGTATACTGGGGGAGGTCAATGAATGCCCAATGAAAGAATCAAAGAATAAAGAGAAGCCAAACCCACCTTACTTCCTAAATAAATTCATTCTTCTAAGCTACCTAGATAATATATGCATGTATTGTATAACCAATTTTTAGGGAACTTTTAAATAATCCAGCTATTGCCAAAATCTTTTTTTATTATTTCCTCTTCAACTCAGGGAGCTGTACTGGGAAATTACATGTTGAAATTCTTCTAAAGTTTAAATACAAGTTTTCAACATTACAGATTTTTCCAAGACGAATTTTAAAAGAAAAACTAGATATATTTTTATTTTTACAAAAATTTTTCAAACTCGCATGTTTGTCATAGGGTTTTTTTCTTCTTACAGCTTTTTCTCCTTTTAATAAATCCTAAATGCTAAATCTTTTCAGATTAGTTCAAACCACACCTTGAGTCTACCATAACAGTGCCTATCTAGTTGACTTTTTCTTACATTTTTATGTAGGTCTCTTTTCCATTTGACATTTCAGCAACAAAAATACCAAAACCATCCTCATTGTGTTTAATACCACGGTCACTGCTCTTCTTTACTGGGGCATTTAATTAACTGTGTATGTTCGAGTAAATCCATTTTCTTAAGATTCGATCTTATAGTTTGCTTTTCAGCCTGACAACTGACAGGTAATAAAATGTTTAGATCAGCACTTTTTTAAAAACAGAAAAGTCAGAGATTCAGTGTCAAGCTCTGTCAGATTTATTTAATCACTCTGAGTGGAAAGGAAGACGGATTTGGATTAGGACTAGCTAAACCGATCAATAGAGACCTTGATCTTGCATAAGTTACACTGACTCTTCCCAATAATGGTGATCGCCTAAAACCGAACCCTCAAACCATTAGCACAAAATGAGCAGCAGATAACTTGATAAAGAGTTTTTCCACTTACAGGCATTATATCAATTTTGAATACATTTTCAATATTCTAGAAATTCACATTTTATGGTTGCCTTGTCCAAATTGTTTTCTCTCTTTTTAAAACATTTTCTCCAGGTGATGAGTTAGATAACATTATCCCCAAAGTTCCATTAAAAGTATAAGCCAGGGAAATCAGAAAAGGAGGAACCAGCAGGGTCCCAAGGCAGCTTACTATTTGTGTAGGTCCCGTTTTGGACATAGTCCTTGAAGTTCAAAAGGCAGGGATGGTCAAGGTGAAGGAGTACTACTTCAAAATCCTCGAGATCCATTGGACAGAAGACTTAAACAAACGAGAAATTACTTTCATTGACTAAACGCAGGTTGAACGAGGAGGAAAAAATGACAGGCACTTCTGAGGTTATGTCCCCCTTCATTGCTTAACGCAGCATGACCGATTCAATCTGCGGAGCCCCAAGGAGGACCGGAGATGTCACTCACGGGCCCACACAATGCAGCAGCCTCCGAGGAGCCGAATTGGAAAGTTGCACTTTATCCACTCACAGCCTGGAGCCACCATTGCCATTCGGTCCCGCGTTAGCAGAACAATGCCGGGCCGCAGGCTCCAGGCCGCTCCCCGGCGCAATTACAGGCATCCCACCGGCGGAGCGGCGGTGGCTTTTCAGACCCGACAGAGTGTGTCTTGTAGGCATGACCTGGCAGATGGGGACGTTTTCCTTTCATCTTCCCCGAAAAGCCACCTAGGTGAAATGTATAAAGCGTCTTGATAAAGGATGTATTTTCCCCTATAGGGGCAGTTTGATTACCATACGCTGCTCTTCTCCTTCATTCGCCTTAAAGATAATTGCCTCTCTGCGGTAGGAGAAGTCAAGTGCAGCCACAGAGGCAGGGAAGACCTTGTGCCCCGCCCTGCTAATCCGTGTCACCAACTGCCCTGCCTTAGGTATGGGTGGCAGCAAGAAAAAAAAAAAAAAAAAAAAAAAAAAAAAGAGGCAGAAAATTAAGTCTGAAAGGATTTTTCGTCCTGCCGTCATTTTGTGCGACATTTAGTTCAGTTGACATGACGCTGCGCCTTTTGTTACATAAAACTGTCACGTTGTCCCCTTCTGGTTAGCTGCGGTTTCTGCCCAAATCAATAGTATCTGTCAGAACTGTCAAATAATGAAAGGATCCTATGCTCTGTTGGCTGCATGGATGAGATTTTTAATATCTTTTAAAATGTTACCAAATTAGGTTCAAACATGTATTAGAAATGAAAAAAGGATATCATCTTTGTAAAGGATATAATTAACTTGAAAATGAGGACATCCCTGACATATATGTTATATATTATTTGATAGTCTTACGAGCTTTTTGAAAGTCAGTTGTAGGTGCATCACTTTGGCAGAATGAAAACTTTCATTTCTAAGCAAAGCAGTAACTCAGGAACCCTGAGCTTCTCTTCATTTTTCTCTGTATGTGGTAACAGCAGTTATGAGAGTGAGAATTCATACCGGACTTCATTACCTGCGGAGGAACTCCTGGCGTCTGGTTAGATCGTAAGAGGCGCTTGTCACTGGCTGTTACTCTCGTCCATCCGGCGGACTTGGCTCTCACCGTGTTTGCGAGCAGGAAGCCGAGTCACGAGCAGCTGGGGCCTCATCCGTCCCTCCACCTGAAAACGGTCGGGAAAGTTCCGCAGGTGCTCTGGGTGAACTAAAGACTTGGATTTTGTGTTTTAGTTAAGCTGATCGCACTATACTTTGCTAGACTCAGGGTTAGAATCCTTGTGTCTTCATGTATTTAGTCTCCAACCACACAAATTATGTTATTCCTGCCTCCAGGCATCCCCTCCAGAAAGTTTTGCATTTCAGCATTTGAGTTTAGAGTGCTCTCACACACCCTCTTTTCTGACCCTCCAACCAGCCGCTGCACACCAGTTTTCCACCTGTTGGAAATAGTCAGCATTTGTATGTTTATATTTATATTTATATTTGTACTTATATTTATATTTGTATTTATATTTATATTTATTTATGGGATGGGGGAGACTAGATGAAAGAAGGTAAAGGGATCAGCCAAAGAATTTAGCCAAGGAACTTGTTTCTCTTTTATGCCTGATGTGACTGAGGGTGTTTGGGTTCATGACACCAACAAGGTCTCCCTTGGGTCCGCCATTCTGTGGCCTCTGGAAAGGGCAGGAATGGAAAGATGACTCCACCCCTGCGGAGTGCTGTGTGCACACGCGCACGCCATGTGGGCTCAGCGCTGCATCGCCTCAAACGTTTAAACACCTCGGAATTCTCCAAAAACATGCCTTACGTGTAAACAGTCAGGTACTGGCTGGGTGGACCTTATCAAATAGAGCATGGACTAAGGATAACAAGTTGATACGTTAAACGTTTTCCAATGTCCTTTCACACATGTTCCATCATGATGAATCCATCCTCTTGATTTCTGTACATTAAGGTTATGAGAATGCATTTCAACCAATTATTATTTAATTTTTGTGTCCCTAAACTTTTGTGCCACTTTTTAGGGTTTTAATCAAAACTATTTAAAGCTTAAAAGTAGGTCTGATATGAAGCTGGCTACCCTTCTTCATGTATGAATTTCAGTGATGGGCCGACCTGGAGAGAGAGGGGCCATGTGGCGCTCCAACAGTGTTCTGCAGAATTCCACGAGCCTTCCTAAATGCTGACCAAAGAACGTCTTGGGTGCAAGAACAAACAGATAGCCAACCAAAAATGTTTAAGTCAACCTTTACAATACTCATGCTCTTTAGAAAAGAGAGACTATAGTCACTTTCAAAAATAATATTTAACAAAGTAATTAAGTTATTATAAAATAACATTCTGACAAATTCTAGACCAGGTAAATTCATGGAAGTGCCAGTATCCTGACCCAGCTAAATGTGTTGCCACAGACATATTCAGCAGTAAAAGTGTTAGCCTGGGTCTAGAATTCAGACATATGTAGGTGGTTCTGAAGGATATTGGGTTACATTCACTAAAGCTCCACTTTATGATTGACTGCGGATATTTCTGGGTAATAATTTATTGCGAAAATAGACCTAAAGTTGGATGCAGAGACAATAGACCACTATCTAAGTGACTTACAGATTACAACTGTACTTTTTGGTGTTTTCTCTCTGACCCAGCTTTATTGAGATTATGTCTCGGTCTTCGAATCAGGAGCCTGCGATACAGTAGCCAGGGACAACTAAGAGCCAGTACACTACCTGAGCAAAGTGATGGCCACATCGACGTCAGCAAGCGCACCAGCGTTTGAGGGAAGCGATGCTAAAAACAAAACATATATGAATTTGTTGGAGATGGATACAGCAGTGTTTACAGGGAGATTTACAGTGTTTCTTAAGGTTAATAAAATTAAAAATCTACAGCTGTAGAGATCAAGGGAGAACAAAGAGCAAAGGATGGCAGACATTATCACTATCAGATATTAAGTAGGGGACAGCACCGCTAGAGGTTCTAAAGACATTAAAAGAAATCAAGAAAATGTTACAATTTACTGTATGCCAACCCATTCAAAGATTTAGATGAATAGAACAGATGTTTTTAAAAACAGAAGTTATCCAAACTGACTCAACAAAAAGTTGAAGAAATGAACAGCCCTATATCCATTAAGTAAAATAAATTTGTTATTAAAAGTTTTTAGCAAGTAAAGACCCTGACAGCTTCACTGGTAAATTCTATCAAACATTTAATACCAATCATACACAAATGCTTAAAGGAAAAAGAGGAAGTAGTGGCAACATTCTCAAATATTATATGCACCAGAATCATCCCACCACCAAAACCAGATAAAGATATAGTAAGAAATAACAGATTCATATCCATGTGTAAGTGCAAACAGTAAGACAATAGTAGCCAATAATTGCAAATAGAAATGTATATAAGAAGATGCTGTTCATGACCAAGTGGGATGTATCTCAGGAATAGATTGATATTCGAAAAGCAATCAATGTGAATCAATAAATTAACAGAATACAGGGGGAAACATGTGTTTATATTTATAGATACTACAAAGCATTTGAAAAGATTCAACTTGCGTTCATGATAAAACTCCCAAGTGACTATAAATAGAACTCTCTGAACCCAATAGAGAAATCTATGAGAATTTACAATACATCATATTTAATGACAAAATAAAGAATGGTTTGACCCTAATATTAGGAACAAGGCAAAAAGTTTTACTGTCCCCATGTCTGTTCTAATACTTGTCAAAGGTCTTAGCTAGTTTAATAAAGCAAGAAAAGGGAATAAAAGGCATACAAGTTTGAAAGAAGATCGTTTGAATTCACATATGGCCCAATTGTGTGTGTCGATATTAAACGATAGAAATAGGGTTCCGTTGATGTTGGCCGTCAAGAAATAGACCTTAGTGGGTTCCTGACATTTGTATCAACTCCAAAATTTTGGAACACTCCTTCACCATGAGGAAATGTGTCTCTGTGTTGCAAGTCCTTCATTATTTACACAGAGTTGAAAGAATCCTTTCAACAATAGCTACAGTCTCCCTTGTCACTTGATACAGGTTTCACCTGCCAGATGAATCAGAGAAAGACTTTGATGGAAATAAGATCATCACGCAACTGAATGGGGCGTGGGTGTGGTACAGCGGACCCTACTGACAGCGAGCCCCTCATGGTGCCGTGGCCGCACACAGCGGCGGAGGCTTCCGGGTGCTGGGCAAGGCAGAAGCCTTTGGGGCTGGAGGCAGAGTTAGCTCCTGGCCCCATCAGGTTCGTTATGGCTTGTGATCCATGGGGATATCATCCAAATTAGCAGGAAGAGTCTCAAGTATGATGCTAGTGGTTCCTGAATCTTAACCATCCTCCCTTGGTTTCAGTTTGCTAGAGTGGATTCAGTGGAAGGAATCTGAAAATCCAGGAGGATGTAACAGGGCCTGGGTTGGAAATCTTGATGCCTTTCTGTGGCTTTCAGCCCCTGACTTCATTGCTTATCTAAATTATACGCCTTCTTGTCCGGCCGTTGCTCCATCCTGCCTGCCACACCTCTCCGGGACCACCAGGTCTCATCTGACTCTGCAGACTAACGTCAGATACATCAAAAAACAAAGGTTACGCTTAGCTTCTTTCTCTCCTGCTTTTCTATGTATTTCTGCCAAGAGAGAGTAAGTATCTACTATATTTTGCCATGTGTAGTGTGCACCCACGTTTTTGGCCCAAACTTTCAGGAAAACGTCTTTTATTTTAATTTTTAAAATCCATTTTTATTTATATACTTAGATACTTGCTTTCTGTATTACAAAGACATTTTAGTATTTATTTTTGAACATATGGATATTGTTATTGCTTTCTAGAGTTACACTCTTAATGCATAAGCATAAATAAAAGAATTAAAAATATTTACATAGACACAGAATTAGTACTACCCAAGTGCAATACGTATCCTTATTTTTCCCTCAAAATTTTGGGCAAAAAAGTATGCATTATACACGGCAAACTACGGTAACCCCTTGCTGCCACCCAATCTATGTGTACAGGGTTAATGTAAACAAATTGGAAGGAGAAAAGCACATTGCTTTAAATAGTAAAATTTTACCTTGCCTATTTGTATATTTGATCCATGGAAGGAAATAATACATTATTTTCCCAGCATCCATAAAATACAAATGTTTATTTGAAAATAACTGCCATATCTATTCATAAATTGTAAAAGAATAAATTACATAGGCCATATTTTCTGCCTACAAGAAAAATAGCTCAGAAAATTAATTTTTCTGAATTTCAATTGCTTAGTAATTTAAATACATCAAATAACTGGATCACAGCCAAAAATAAACTGATTACAGAAAAAATCACTAACAATGAGAACTCTAAGTTTCTAAGCTGAAGCCAAAACGATATTTATTATAATAGAAAATTTCTCCCATCTTGGTGAACATTCCAAGTCGCCGTTGGACTTGAATTTTTTGCAAGCTTTTAATTGCTTGCTTGCTTGCTTCTTCAAAGGATGTTAATCTCCATCTATACTCGTGGAAATCGTGCTGCCAAAAGTTGCCTCCTGTGTCCACACGGGACTGACATCGGGATGTAGGACGGCTCCTCCCCGTTATTCTGGCTGCAGACCTGGCCACGAGCACGCTGTTCCTGCGCTGCTCTGGTCTGGGGTCAGGTTGCATTGAGAGGTAAGTCCCCTAGCGCCGAAGTGCCCCGAAGTAATCGAATTCTGTATTTTTATCAGTAAATGAACAACCTCTCAGTAGCTTCCTCGTGTTCTTAGTTCTCCCAGAAAACGTCTTCTCCATCTTGCATCAAAGCGCAGAGCGCGGGGACCTGAGAAGCCCCTCTCCAGGGTCGGAGGCAGCTCTGGGCACAGATCACCTGTGATCAGACACGCGTGTTTTCCCGTCTTTTTTCATCCCCTCATATGGTCCCAGCCCATTAGGAACTGAGCTGCTTTTCAGTAAAATCACTCGGAAACTAATCCAAATTAATGGCAGACCTTAAAAGGTCCTGCCCGCAGGTGATCCACCTGCATCCAAAGCCACCTGGAAGTTCCCCGGCTCATCCTCCCTGCCTCAGTCAACAGGTGTTCTGGGCACGTCAGCCTGATCCTTCGGGAAGTTGTCACTGATCTGGGACTCAGGCTGCGCTGCCTTCTTCCTGGCACTGCATGTGGTGAAGAGACCAGTTTGGGCTTGGAAACAGAGAACGTGGCTTCCTAAAGCCGTCATGACATTATAGAACAGGCAACACGAGATGTCGCATGGCCGATGCCAAGGAGATGGTTTCAGTGGTCCTGGAATTCGGCCAAGAGGGGATTTTTCATCGTTCCTTCAGAAGTTTCACGGTGACCACCAGGATCTTGGAGATGACTGTCCCATGGAGGGAGCATCACGAGAAACCCAAGGAAAGCAAGGACTCGTGTGGATCCTGAACTCTGAGCACATCCCCAAGTCTCCTCCCCCGACCACTGTCAGCGAGCATGACAAAAACAGTGTCGCAGTGCCCCTCCATCTCAAAGAAGGGGCTTCACAGAGCTCCCCACTCTGTTAATTCAAAAGGGTGTAAATGAAAAGAACTACCAGCTACCACAATAGTGCCCGTCTAAACAGGAATAAATACAGAATAGTAGAGAAGTTAAAATAGAAAACAATGACAAATGTGTGAACTTGAATAGGACTCTATATGAATGTAACTTTGTGAATATTATCACATTATAATTACCACATTAACAAAATAAACCAAATAAAGCCCATCCATGTTACCTTCAAGCTACCATTTATTTAAAAAAATCTGAACTGCATGCATTGTTAAGAAACCCGTCATCAGTAATAGTAATTATTTTCTCTAGTCGGTCTTAATTATACTCATCATTGCCAGTACTTTTCTTCTTTCATAAAAATGATGTTCACCATGTTTGTTTATGATGGTTTTTGTGGATAAAAAATAGGACTGAGCAGAAAGTAATCCATTACGCCCTCTCCGTGAATTCACAGCTGGGCGCTGCCCCGCACACCTGGGCTTCCTGTTCCAGTTTTTTGCTTCACATGTTGCTTCCCCAGTTGCTGTTTCACGTATAATTTCTTCATGTAAATCAACTGCTTTGGATTCTCAGAATTCTAAAAATACACCGTATTTCGGTTTCTCCATGTTGCGCTAGGATTTCTTCCGTCCATTAAAATACATGAACAAGAACTGAGGTTCTGACCAGAAGTTCCTTTGATAATTCTTCGCCATCTATCAGTTTACCCATGGCAAAGTGTCAGCGGTCTCAGAATATACAGCATTCCCTGAGACTGTTTCCATATGCACATTCAATTTCTCATTGTTACATTTTGATTTGTCAGTTTTGAAGAAAGTTGTTTAAAAAATATGCTTTCTGGGACTTTGCCTACTTTTTTGCAATTTTATTAGGTTTGCTTTTTATATATTGTAACTGTGTGGCTAGAAACATAAAGGTGGGTGTGTATTATTGTGTCTGTATAATTTTCCCTATTATTATTTTTATTTTTCTAATATATTTTATTAATTATGCTATTACAGTTGTCCCATTTCTCCCCCATCATTCCCCTCCACCCTGCACACCCCCTCCCACCCACATTCCCCCCTTTAGTTCATGTCCATGGGTCATAAGTTCTTTAGCTTCTACTTTTCCCACACTATTCTTGCCCTCCCCCTGTCTATTTTCTACCCACCGTCTATGCTACTTATTCTCTGTACCTTTTCCCCTTCTCTCCTCCTCCCACTCCCCTGTTGCTAACCCTCCATATGATCTCCATTTCTGTGGTTCTGTTCCTGTTCTAGTTGTTTGCTTAGTTTGCTTTTGTTTTAGGTGTGGTTCTTAATAGCTGTGAGTCTGCTGTCTTTTCACTGTCCTATTTTTGATCTTCCCTATTATTAACAGAAAATAGAGTGTACCGTTACATTTAATTGTGCTAGCTCCGGAATTAGGCCACCTGGAACTGAACTGAGTCTCTACCACATAATAACTGTGTGACTGGGCAAACCAGAGAAGCACTGTGTGCCTCAGTTTCCTCATCTTAACGCCATAAGTGAGGGTAATAATAGTCCAGATCCCATAGCTTTGTAGTGAGTAATAAAACCCTGAATACTTAGAAGATGACCAGGACTCACTGAGCACTCAATCAATGACTGTTACATTATTATAGTTTTTTCTCTGTTCCTTTCAAAGCTCTGTACCCAGAATTCTACCTTTCATATAAATACCACCTGCTTTCGTATTGTTAGCATTTGCCAGGCATGTCCATGTCATTTTCCTTAGAGTCTGTCTTCCACTTTGGCTTTGAGTGTGTCTCTTCCGGAGAGCACAGTTCGGAATGATTTTCAAGTTACATTTTCTGGTTCTGTTCTTTCTCTGATTAACCACTGCTATCATCCTTGAAACCACTTTTCTAACCAGATTAGAAATAGTAAGCATGGCCATTTTATCCAGGCTTTTAGTTCTGGATCATTAACTGTAGACACCCGGGTTATTGAGAAGCAACAAATAAAGATAAGTTTTACTCTTTTCCTCCTTTTCACTTCTTAAATCCAACTTCTTACTCTTGTTTATTTTTTTCTTTTTCTGTTTCTTTTCTCTTCAAGGTATACTTTTTGCAGTTCTGTCTTTTAACAATATCCTGAGTTTGTTCATCTTGTAAGTGTTTATTTGGCTTTCCTATATATTTGGGTACAAATGCCTATATTCCCAATTGTTTTTGTTCTGGAATTTGTAAGCATTTCACCCTCATGTTGAAGTAGCCAATGATACTGTGGAATTTGAAGCAAATAGGACCCTCCTTCCTTTATAACAATCTAGTTTATTCTCTGGAGAAACTTTTGGTTTGGGGATGCTTCAGGGTGCTCTGGAAGTTCCCAAGGAAGCCCCTGGGTGTGCGAGTGCGAACTCTTCTGCCCCACGCTGGTGGGGTGAATCAACCCCATGATTGTTTCATGGAAAAAGAGTGTTTTAAGATGTAATTAAGCCTGTTAGTCAGTTGATCTTAAAATAGGGAGATTAGGTGAGTAGAAGGTCTCTGATGGTAGCTGAGGTAGAAGCTAGAGGTTTGAAATGTGAGGAGAATGAAATAAGAGGGAGTTTCTCTATTGCTGACATAGAGGTGGTCATGTATTTAAGTCACCATTTGTTAAAGTAGGTCCCCTGGGTGCCAGATAGTAAGACACGGATAACAAAAGATCATAAAAGAAATCAAGATGGAGAAGTTTATCACTCACAGGTCCTGGAAGAAGTACACGGCCCACCTCCCACCCCAAGGGGCCCCCAAGGGGCTCCACAGGGAGATCAAGATAGAGTTCAGGCAGAGAGGAAGGCAGAATCTGGGGTACATGCCCTTATAGGGTCAGTGGGCAGAGCGCTTTGGGGTTCCCAGGATAAGGCCAGATTGACCAATTTAAACCAAAAGATCTGGGGTTTTGGTAAGCTCTGTGGGGGTTGCATCGGAGTAAGGGGTGCAGATGGGAAGGCTGGGAAGGTGAGGGACACCATCACAGGGACCACTGGGAAAGTCACATCAGGGCTGTGCATGGCCTGTGACCCTGTGGGCTGTTATCGAGGACATGTGCTTGCTTGGAATGTCAGTTTAAGGTCCCGTCACCTGGCCGGATAAAGTGGATGCTGTGGCAGCAACACCACAGAGTTGCTTAGCTAACGGTCACAGGTACAAACCCAATGTGGCCTCCAGGAGCAAAGAGTGGTCTCCAGTGGAGACGAGATCTCAGCCCTCCAGCCATAGTGAACTGAGTTCCACCAACAACTTGAAGGCGTTTGAAGCAGCTTCTTCCCAGATAGGAAGCCAGCTGGGCTTGACGTGGATACTGGCCCGCAGTGTCTGCAGTGTTATGGATGAGATACAAAACAAATTCGCACGGACTACAGAGTCCTGTGGAGGAAAAAAAGGACGGTGTGGCTTCTCTTTCAAGGGGAGAGCACCCTGCCCCTTGCCTTGACAAACTTTTATTGGGTTCAATTTGCATGGGCATATAGGGTGTATACATAAAACTCATCAATCATGGTCAGGCAGAAAATGATTAGACAATAGATAACATTCAAAGAACTCTGAGGGCTTATTCTGAGTCAGGGTCAGATAGTTAAAGGGCCATAAAACTTTGGAGAACAAACTCACTTCCTGCTTGGACCCTTATCATTTAAATTGAGGGTATTAGCAAAGTAGGTTTCGTTGGATTTTATGTATTCTTTCTTAGGCCTGCTGGTCCTAGGGACCCCGCCCTTTCCAGCACAGAGCTGCACCACCCTCACTCATTGTTTGAGGCTTAAGGCATTGTCTAAGGCTTAAGTCTGGCAAATGAAATAAGGCAGCCAAGAGATTAGGAGACATTCTTCTTGCAGAAAGAATGAGGACTCAGGCTATGTTAAAGCTGAGGGGCGCGGGTCCATCACCCCCTTTTTCTGTAGCCCCCATCTCCTTCACTTGGGGCCCCCATGATCATGCCTCTCTTAGGTCATCCCTCCCTGGAGGAATCTGACCCATCTTTGGCTAACCGATCAAGCACTGGGGGCCAGGCAGGGTGAAGTAAAAGGAGCAGAAGCAGCACCCCTGCCAGGGAGATAAGCTTTGTCTCCTTAGTGGCTTATGGTCCCAAGGTCGCTCACTCAGCCTTAGCCATGGGGAGGGGTTACAGCTCCTGAAACCAGGCAGGGCAGTTCCCAATGTGGGCTGGCAGCTGGTGGGGTCCAAAACGCAGAACCAAGGTAAACCTGTGTGGATGTCTCACCTACAGAGCCGTGACCTAATGAATCCACTACAAGTGTAGCAAGTGTTTACACAGCAGTAGGAAAACAACAAATGCACAATGTCTCTTGTGCCCTATTCTCAGCCTGTGCTTAGTTCCATCATTGCTGTGGCCACCAGCTTGCATGGGTGCCTTGTCTGCAGTAAGCTCTTCGTCTCTCAGTTCCGTGAATCAGGCCTCATCTGAAGCTGTGGGGTGGGATGCCCGTGGTAATGGACTTGGTCATCACTCACTGCAGCCTGGAGGTAAAGAGACCACGTAGGATACCCTTGACCATTGGGGCAAGAGGCAGAAGTAAACTGACCTTGAAGTTTAATTCTCTAGTGAATAAATCTCTGACATAGACTTTGTGGCTTCTTGAAGGGTCCTCACAGGGTCGAGTTGTCTAGACTTGTGGCCACTCGAGAACTGACCCTTTAATTGATTCCCTGTCCGTCACCCAGCCCTCATCCCTGGGATCACTGACCACATAAACAACCTTTAAGAATCCCTGGTTTCAGACTCTGGTTTCTGCTCGGGCAGCAAAGCGTGGGCAGTGACTCCGCTGTGCCCCCAGGCTCCGGTTTCCTTCTCCGGGACTAAAGAGTGAACACGTTTATGATTTTTACTAAAAGTATGGAGCTACCAGTATTTTATATTTTTCAATCCTTTCCTAGAATTTGCAGTGGGAGAACGAGGCTGCAAATATATGTCTGCCAACACAGATTTCTCCCCATCCATATGATTTGATCACAGAAAATCATATCATAAACTTTTTGATAACTTTCCTTTTCTTCTGTTTCAATACACTAAATATCCTGAATTGATGCCTTCACTTATTTGAATAAATTATCTGTCTGTTGCAATAGCATGCATGCATAGGAATGTAGACAAGTCCATGTTCTTTTTTCAAAATTTTGTTGTACTTTTCCCATTATCATTTACTCTGCTTGTACCCACACGCCCCACCCCCTGACAATCACCACTCCGTTGCCCATGGCCGTGAGTCCTTTGTTGTTTTTTTCTCGATCCCTCCACCCCCTCACCCCCTCCCACCCTTCTGCCCAATAGCTGCTCAGCCTGCTCTCTATCTATGCATCTGTCTCTGTTTTGCTGGTTAGTTCAGTTTGTTCATTAGATTCCACATGTGAGTAAAATCTTATGGTGCTTGTCTTTCTCTGACTGGCTTATTTCACTTAGTATAATGTTCTCCGGGTCCATCCATGCTGTCGCAAAAGTTAAATTTTCTTCTTTTTCTATGGCCAAGTAATATTCCATTGTGTGAATCTCCCATAGCTGTTTTATTCACTCATCTGCTGATGGACCCTTGAGCTGCTTCCATATCTTGGTGATTGTAAATAATGCTGCAAAGAAAAAACATAGGAATGCTTATGTTCTTCCAAATTAGTGATTTGGATTCCTTCAGATACATTCCCAAAAGTGGGATTGCTGGGTCAAAAGGCAGATCCATCTTTCATTTTTTGAGGTATCTCCATTCTGCTTTCCACAGTGGCTACACCAGTCTGCATTCCCACCAACAGTGCAAAAGTGTTCCCTTTTCTCCACATCCTCTTGTTGTTTGTTGATTTATTGATGATGGACATTTTGACAGTTATGAGGTGATATCTCACTATGGTTTTAATTTAATTTAATTTGTATGATGATTAGTGATGTTGAGCATCTTTACATATGTGTATTGGCCATCTGTGTCTTCTTTGGAGAAGTGTCTATTCAGGTCCTTTGCCCATTTTTTAATTGAATTGTTTGTTTTTGGTGTTGAGTTTTGTAAGTTCTTTATAAGTTTTGGATACTAACCCCTTTTCAGATGTATTGGCAAATATGTTCTCCCAGTCCATGGGTTGTCTTTTTATATTATTGATGGTCTCCTTTGCTGTGCAAAATTTTTTCATTTGATATAGTCCCATTTGTTAATTGTTTTTTTTTTCTATTTTTTTGTTTCCTTTGCCTGGGCAGACATGTCAGATAAAATATCGCTATTAGCAATGTCTGAGATTTTACTGTCTATGTTTTCTTCCATTTATGATAAAAACACTAAGCAACATAGGAATAAAGGGAACATACCTAAACATAAAAAAGGCCATATATGGCAAACCCACTGCCAGCATCATTCTCAACAGGCAAAATCTACAAGCGTTCCCTCTAAGATCAGGAACAAGACAGGGATGTCTGCTTTCACCTCTCTTATTCAACTTAGTACTAGAAGTCCTAGCCACACCGAGAAGAAGAAATAAAAAGCACCTACATTTGAAAGGAAGTAGTAAACTTATCTTTATTTGAAAATGACATGATACTGTACATAGAGAATCCCAATGATTCCTCCAAGAAACTACTAGAACTGATAAATGAATTCAGCAAAGTAGCAGGATAAAAAATTAATATCCATAAATCAGTTGCATTTTGATATGCCAATAATGAACTGACTGAAATGGAAATTAAAGCAATTCCATTTACAGTTGCTTCAAAAGGAATAAAATACCTAGGAATAAATCTAACCAAGGATGTAAAAGACCCATACTTGGAAAATTGTAAGAAACCGAAGAAAGAAATTGAAGAAGGTACAAAGAAGTAGAAGCACATACCATGATCATGGATAGGAAGAATCAACATCATTAAAATGTTCATACTACCCAAAGCAATCTATAGATTCAATGCAATTTCTTTCAAGATTCTAATGTCACATTTCACAGAACTTGAACAAATATTTCAAAAATTTCTGTGAAACCACAGAAGATCCCATATAGCAACAGTGATCTTGAGAAAGAAAAACAAAGTTGGAGGAGTCATGCTACCTAATATCAAACTATACTATAAGGCCATAGTAATCAAAACAACATGGTACTGGGGTAAAAACAGACACATAGATCAATGGAACAGAATAGAGAGCCCAGAAATAAACCCTCACTTTTATGGTCAATTAGTATTTAACAGAGGAAACAAGCACATACAATGGGCTAAGGATAGTTTATTCACTAAAAGTTATCGGGAAAATTGAACAGATACATGCAGATAAGTGAAACTAGACCAACTTCTTATACCACACACAAAAATAAATTCAAATTGGATTAAAGATTTAAGTATTAGACTCAAAGCCCATGTTCTTAATTGCTCTGTGATCAGAATTAGAGGACTTTACAGGGTATTTTTAGAAGCTGGTCTTTTGGATTCTGTTCTAATGTCTGTACACAATTACCTGAAGAGTACCGGAAAATGTTGTTTATATTTACTGTTGTAACCTCCGTATTTTTATCATTTTAACTGGCCAGGACCTGGGAAGCCTCCAATGGTTTAGCCATATATTGAGATACCCCAGTGTGGGATGGATGCAGCTGGTTGCATACAGAGCTGACATGCCCCCGGGACCTCCACATCCGAGAGAATTCCACCTAGTTTAAATCAATCCTGGCATTTCCATTCTCTTTGCCAGGTTTGAATTTGGTGTTTGACCCAAATCTCACAAACTGGAAGTAAGAAGACATCAGTTTGGTATGTGACCCAACTCTTACAAACTGGAAAAAGACATCAGTTGTGGGGCTTCTGGGAAAACCCCCCTGCCCTTGTCCTGTGGACAGAAGTGAAGGGTGCCCTTATTACTGTTTCTCCAAGTTTGGTTGAGATTAGTAGGCTTTATTTGCTAGGGTAGGTTTAGAATTGCAGAATAATTGAATGGAAAGTACTGAGAGATACCATATACTCCCTTCTCCTCTCCTCTCCTATATAGTTTGCATTAGAGTTTAGTCTTTGTGTTGTACATTCTATATATTTTTACAAATGTATGGCATGTACCATTAATATGCTATCCTACAGAATAGTTTTATTGCCCTAAAAATCCTGTGTTCTCTTTCCCTCCCTTCCCCCAGCCCAGGCAAACACAGTTCCTTTGTTGTCTCCATGGTACTTCCTTGTCCAGAGAGTCTTATCATGGAAGCACATAGGGTGTAGCGTTTTCAGACTCAGCAATATGAGTTTAACGCTCGCTCTTCCGTGTCTTTTCGTGGACTGATGACTTCCTTTATCACTGAATATTCCATTTTCTGGATTTTCCACAATTTATTCATCGAGTCTGTACTTACTGAAGGACATCTCAGTGTCTTCCAAGATATGGCAAATAGGAGTGAAAGTGCTGTAAGCACGTGTGCGCCAGTTTTCACGAGACACGGTGCTCATTTCCCTTGGGTGATGTCAAGCAGTGTGGTTGCTGGGTCATGCAATCAGGGTATGTTTAGTTCTGTAAAACAATTTCCAAATTGTCTTCTGAAGTGGCTGACGTTTACTGCATATAATCAGCAATGTATTGAGATATCTTATTGTTTCACACCCTCACCAGCATTTGGTGTTCTCAGTATTTAGGATTCTAGCCATTCTATTAGGTGTGAGTGGATCTGGTTTTGTTTGCTATTTGGTAGTGACCTGTGATGTTGGACATTTTTTTATGTCTTTTGGTCGCCTGTACATTTTCTTTGGTGAAATGCTTGTTCAGATCTTTTACCCAATTTCCAATTAGGTTGTTTATTTTCTCATTGTTCAGTCAAACAGGGTGGGGCAACAGTAGGTTTACAGTTGTTCATATGGAAAATAATATAATAATAAAATAATAATACAAGAATAAAATTTGCGTACTCACAATTGTAAACCTACTGTTGCCCTACCCTCTATGTTATCAATTTTTTAAATCAAATTTATCACATTTTCTTCTGATCTGTGGCTTCTCTTTTCATTCACCTAACAGAGTCTTTCACAGAGCAGAAGTCTATAACTTTAATTAAGTCCAACTAATCAAAAGAACAACTTATTTTTTGTGTGTGTCTCATGCTTTTAATGTGCTTGAACACTCATCACCAAAGCCAGGTTTGTCTGTTTTCTCCTATGTTATCTTATATAGGAGTTTTATAGTTTTACATTTCACACTTAGTTCTGTGATATATTTTGAGTTAATTTTCATGAAAGATATAAGACTTTTGTCTCAATTAATTTTTTGCATATGACTCTCTAGTTGTTATGGTACCATTTGTTGAAAGTATGTATTTTTTTTCTCATTGAATTGCTTTCTTAAAATCTTCAAAGTTCAATTGACTACATTTGTTTGAGTTTACATCTGGGCTCCCTGTTCTGTTCAATGACCTTATCTATCCATCCATTTACCAAAGTGAATTCATTTATCTATAGATTTACGGAGATTTTTGAAGCTGGGTAGAGCTGGTTCTCCAACTTGGTTCCTCTCCTTGACTTTCATGTTAGCTGTGCTGGGTCTCTTGTATTTTCATACAAATTTTAGAATTAGGTTGTTGACATCCACAAACCAAGTTGTTGGAATTTTGGGTAAGATCGTGTTTTAACGCATAGGTCAACTTCAAAAGAAATGGCATCTTAATAACATTGAGTCTTTCTAGTCACAAACACGGACTACCTCTCCATTTATTTAGATTTGGACTTTATTATTGTTGATTTTTCTGTTTTGAATTGAATTTATTGGGATGCCCTGGTTAGTACAATTATATGGGTCGCAAGTGCACATTTCTATGATACATCCTCTGCATATTACACTGTGTGCTCCCTGCCCAAAGTCAAGTCTTCCATCACCACATATTCGACCTCCTTTACCCTTTACTATCCCACCGTGTGCTTCCTTCTGATAACCACCGTGCTTAGTCTTTGCCCCTGAGATTTTGTTGGTCTGCTTTTCTTGTTTCATGTTAAAGCAGGTTTGTTGATACTCCCGAAGCCCCTAACTTGGGGGGGAGTGGAGAATTCATGGCATGTGCAGGAACCCGCAGCCCTGCACTTTCTAACTTCCACTCACACTTCTGGTCCCGTAACCTGGGACATGTACTAAAATCTTATTTTGTCCTAGTTCTTACCTAGGTCAGTGACGTAAAAGGCGCAGAGCTGACTCTACTCACCCTTTCTGCGGTCGTCTCCAGTTCCCAGATCCCACTGCCTTGGAATTCCTCCCTGCACTGCCTCTTGTAATTCATCCATCAGGTCGGCGCCCTTGGGAACGCTCTTCCCGTTCCCAGCTCTCCTTACAGTCCGGTGGGTTCACTCGCTCCTCCCTCCTCCCGTGGGCAGGCTGGCCGCGGGGAATGAGAGGAGGGGCATGCTGGGGGGTGACAGGAGGCGTGAGGGGGACAGATTGGCGGCACCTGACTCTTCCTTGCGGTGGGAGCTCGATGTGCGTTGTTGGGTAGGCAGCTGTCTCTCACCCTCGAATGACTAGATCCCAGGTGTCCCCTAATTTTCAGGACCACAATGCCTCCAGATGCTGCCTAGTACCTCCTGGTGGTCAAAATCATCCCCGGCTGGCAAACACTGATGTAAGCGACTACCGCATCTCTTTATATCAGGATAGCAGGGGCCGAGGAAAGCCCCTTTCCCAAAGAGAGTGCGCATGCTGGGATTTCTTGTTCCAACCATTCTAAGAGCCTTTGTCTATTCATTTGGAACCTTTTGTCTCACCAATTTTTGATGGAAACATTTTCACATTAGTCAGAGCAATTTATGAGGTAGATAAAAGTTGAGAAATTTGCCCCCATTGGCCCAGATGATGCTATAATAATTCTGATAACAGAATTAGACAGTGTTATCAAATCTAGTCCAAGACGTTTTCTGCTCGGTGAAGCTGATGGTAAACTGTACATGTTTCATTTTAAAGAGTGTATCATTTCAGATCAATCGAATTTCAATCATTCTTTCCGTATCTAGAACACACACATGCACACACACACCCCAGGAGGGTAGTATTTGCACACATTTATCCATTTTTTGCTTTAAAAGATATACTATTTTTCTTTTACATAAAGAAAGAAATAGCCCTGGCTGGTGTAGTTCAGTGGATTGAGCATGGGCTGTGAACCAAGGGGTCACCAGTTCAATTCCCGTTGAGGGCACATGCCTGGGTTGCAGGCCAGGTCCCCAGTGGGGGGCACGCAAGAGGCAACCACACACTGATGTTTCCCAACTTCTCCTTCCCTCCCCCTCTCCCCAAAAATAAATAAATAAAATCTTAAAAAAGTAAAATAAACTTTCAGAAAATATTTTTTAAAAAAGAAATAAAAACAATGCCTCTATAAGTTAAAATCCTTCAAATTTTTAAGTTGTTGTACCAATAATTCCAAGCAGTTTATAAACCTCTTTTCACAGATTGTGCTTTTAGGTAGCTATATTTTTTAAAAGATTTTATTTATTTATTTATTTAATTAATTAATTTTTTTTTTTAAAGAGTGACTTTGCTGTAAAGTTTTTTTTTTTAAGATTTTTTATTTATTTATCTTTAGAGGGGAAGGGTAGGAGAGAGGGAGAGGGAGAGAAACATCAATGTACAGTTGCCTCTCGTGTGTCCCCTGCTGGGAACTGGCCTGCAACCCAGGCATGTGCCCTGACTGGGAAAGGATTTTATTTATTTTTACAGAGAGGGGAGGGGAGGGAGCAAGAGAGGGAGAGAAACAAACATCAATCAGTTATTTCTCATACATGCCCCAGCAAGGGACCGATGCTGCAGCCCAGGCATGTGCTCTGACCAAGAATCGAACCAGCGACCTTTTGGGTAGGATGATGCCCAACCCACCGAGCCACATTGGTCGGGGCTTAGATGCCCATATTTAATCAAAATCACAAATCATTAAGATGAGATTTCTAAAAGCCATTTTCAAGTGTTCTTAGGTCAGAAGTGTTAGTGTACTGCCCTGGCTGGTGTGGTGCAGTGGACTGAGTGCTGGTCTGCGAACCAAAAGGTCAAGGGTTTGATTCCCAGTCAGGGCACCTGCCTGGGTTGCCGGCCAAGGTCCCCAGTAGGAACTGCACAAGAGGCAACCACACATTGATGTTTCTGTCCCTCTCTTCCTCTCTCCCTTCCCCTCTCTAAAAATAAATAAATAAAATCTTTAAAAAATTTTTAGTATACTGCTAATACATCGATATAAATATAATCATCATAATAACAATGATAACACATTTTAATCATATTTCTGTAAGTTCTTGGCTTATCATTTATTGAATTTGCACAGCAATCTTAAGAACAAATGAACAGCTTCCCCACTTTGCAGATGAGAAAACTGGGAGGGAGTGGGTGGGAGGGAGGTTAGCGGTTCACCTGGAATGGCCCAGCTCTCCGCGGGCAGCAGCAGCATCCACACCCAGCTGGTGACGGGGGCTTCCCTGCCAGCGTCACCCTTCAGCACCCTAAAAACCTCTTCAGTGAAGTCACGTGACCTCACTCATTTATGAACTACCTTTCACAGGTTTGAAAATGCAACCCAGCCTCGCTGCCACACCAGCTGCGTGCTTGAAGTGAAGTTGGTATTTTTGCAGCTTTAGGACATGGAGGACCACGCCTGTGAGAAGGGCTCTTTCAGTGCATAGTGACAGCTAAATGCTCCTTCTTGTCACCAGTGGGGGCATCCAGTGTTGGAAAGCTCATTTTTGATGTTTGCATATGTCCTTTGGTTACTCTCCTGTTGATAGATTCTTATTCTTTATAAGAATTTCACTTAAGCCGTGGATATTACTTTCACTGATGCTGCTCTGATAGTGGAAGAGCTGTTTTAAACCTTGAAGGTCGAAATGCAGTTCAGAAGATGCATCCAAAACACCTAAGCGATGTGACATTTTACCCCAGACACATACAAAAGTAGACGAAAATAAAGATGTATCGTTATGTACTCCACAGCAAAACACACATTTAAAAATAAATGACCTTTACATAATATTTTGTGCCTGAAAAGTGAAGTGAGAAAATAATTGGCATTTGGTGTGATATTCCAAGAGACTGACCGCTTATATTTTTAATAAGTAAACTCGATAAACATTTTTATATCCTGAAATTCTGATTCTGAAAGCGTAACTGTGATGTGTCCGCAAACACCGCATTTCAGGTTTTCGGGAGTCGCACTCCTGTCGGCCATCAATAAGGTACTGACCGCCACACGGATGTGCCGCTGTCACAAACGGAAGTGTGGTGTTTTCCCTGCGACACTTCTTCATGGTGTTTATCGTATTAATCCTCTGTGCGTAAGGCATGATGGTAAGAAGGCACACATTTAAGCACTTTGTGATGTTACGGTCCAAAGTCAAATTCTTGGCCCAAATCAGTGAAATTACTTTTACAAATGGGTAATCCCTTGGGGGAAAATGCCCCCTTTCAAGAGCACAGCATTCGAAACAGCCACCTTAACAAACAGAAGCACACCGCACACTCGGAGTGTGCACACTCGCACACTGAGCTCCCGCGGCTCGGAACGAGGAGGGGGCTACCGTTCGTTCGTTCGCAGGCGGAGCCGCTGCAACGCCCACCTGTGCTGCCTGACAACACGTGGGGGCTAGCACAGTGCGGTCTGCTGTTCCTCAGCCGACGTGGAAGCGACTGACTCGTCGTGGCTCACAGAACCGGACACTGAGACCCTGGACATGTGTTGGAGAAAGCCTCTGACGTGCTAGAGTAAGGTGTATAAACGGCATCACCCCTCGGGGATGTTTAGAGTATTTCAGATGCTGGGAATGGCATGGCCTTCGTCGCTGGTGTGCCGTCAGTGCAGTGCGGACCGCCATTTGTCCTCAAGTAGGCCTATTTAAAGTATAATGGACCGCCCTGGTAATTGCTGTGAATAGCAGCTGCGCGCTGGTGGAAAGGCACGTATATAATGCGGGAGAAAGGATCAAATACGTGCAATAGAAAAGAAAAGCATAAAGAACATATCTATATGCGGTATTTTAGTCCAGATTTTATACTTGAAAGGGACGAGGCCTATTAGCCGTTTCCAATTAGGGACTATAAAAAATGAATAAAAGTACTCATCTATTTATGAAAAGCAGCTGGGGCTCCCTAAATCCCCAACTAGCAAAAGTTTATTTGTTCTAAAATTGTGACAGCGTACCGCGTTTCATTTATTTTCATTAGAGATGTTAGGTTTTGTGAAAACCTTTCTTGTATCATGTACCTTCTGCAACACACAAGAACACCTTGCTTTGTTTTTCTCCTAAATAGCTCCATAATTAGGTGGATTATTTCACGTGTCTGGTGCCTGTGTTTGCTGAGGGGAACAAGCACTTAGCAGAACTCACAATAGCACATAATATGCCCTTGTGTTTCATATAAAGCTTTATTTGTCATTCACGGCTGGTTGGCAAAACTGACTTTGCTTTTGAAAATGACAGGTGGTACTCTGGTGAGCTCTGTGCAGAAAAGAAACAACCTCCACCAAGACAGTTTCTGTCAATAGCTTCGGTGATTTCGTATTCAATGTGGGCTTGTGTTTCTCCTCCAGCTCTGTTTCATTTGCATCTCTTAGGTCAGCACCACCCCTTCCCTTCCCTTGCTTCCCTAATTGGGATTCTGGGGGGGGGGGGGCGGGGGGGCGCTGCCGGCCTCCCGCTCCCTCTCCGCAGGCCTGGTTGAAAGACAGGTGAAGTTCAGTATATTTCAATAAGCCTCAACATTCCATGTCAGGAATCAATAGCCCTCCTTCTTTTTTTAGGGGTTATTAAATTGCAGCTGTAACATTAGCCTTCTTTATCTAATTGATTGTCTTTCCACGGGGCTAAGAAAATCAATAGCAGTCAATGGGACTGCTCTGTTTTTACCTAATAGACGTTTTCTCCTAATTGGCTGCTGGGGTGGTTTCACCGAGCTCAGTATGTTTTCAGAAGTCCACAGTATGTTGCAACCCTGGTAAACTATTTTACCCTGCGCAACAGTTATTGATTTTATAATGAAATCTAGAAAAATCAATAGCAATCAGGAATATAGATCAGGATTCCTAGGTACGCTTATGACAAAGGGCAAACTCACTTTGCCACCGCTTCAAACTGTGATCCAATTAAATGTGTCCTTAAAACATTACATTTCCAAAGACTTTGATCAAAGTCTCTCGATTTGTGGCCCAAGACCTGGCTCGGAGTGCAAGAATCAAAATATGTAATTAAAAAATAACAGTTTCCAATAGACTACTTCCTTACAGGATGAGATAAATCGAAATCATTAGGTAGACATCATGAATGTGCTGGGGAAAAATGTGACCTATCAAAAACCATTGTACACAATGTGCAGTCAGCTGTACTCACTTCCTGAGAATTAACAATGATAAAATGTATAACTTTAAGTGAAAAAAATAGGGTTGATTTGCCTACTTCTTTACATTTAGATCATCCTCATACCTTGTTCCTCCGATGGGAGAAGCACAAGTATTTTCCAATTGCTCTGAACGTGACTGAATCTGGGTTCCAATTTCATTTCTGAAGACTGTTAGACTTCTGCCTCTGAATGCATTTTGAACACTCTCCTGTATAAAAAAAAGCTATGTTATAAATCACTTCATGCTACAATTGCTTTATAAAGTTTTCAGGAATGAGCATTTCCTTTATTTAAAAAAATAACAATGTGAAAGATGTGAATAGCAATTACAGCTTTTAAAATTTTAATTTCTCTCCTGAAAAAAAGACGTAGTCTTTATATCTAGAGGGCAAGGAGAGTAAGATTTTCCTTACATCTGTTTTATTCATGTTTGCTTTGCTATTGCTGACTTCTTTTGTTTACTGCTCCTTCTTATAGAGCTGAATTTTGGATTCTTACCCTCTTTCTTGATATCTTGAATTCTAGACTGGATATCTCTTTTCGATACAGTCTCATTGTCCATTTTTAGTCCAACTCTGGATGAGACCTGCATGCCTGTATATTCTTAAATCCCACTTCTTTTAATTCCTGCCTAAGATAAAAGAGTGAAAAGTCAGAAATCTCTGTCAAAGGCTTGCAGACGTGCAAACAATTCTTTCTCCCTTATTATGATGACAAACTGGTCATTGTCATTTCTCAAACCAGAATCATAAGCTACAAAGCAGTTTCCTAACACTTTCCAGATTAGCATGCGCGAAGCTTCGTCTTTGTCACCCTTCACTGAATTGACATGCCCTGCTACCGTGCTGTGCCATTTACTGTGCCGAAGCATGATGGGATGACAGTTCCACAGTCAGTGACAGTCAACCCGTGCCTGCGCCACTGTCTGTGCCTCTAAAATCACATGTCTTATGTCTACGTCAATTTGACCTCAGATCCCACAGTTCCTCCTCTATTATCTGGCAAATGAATAAATAAATAACCCACACCGGAAACCTAATGCCGTTTACAAGTACCAGACTTTTCACTTGTGTACCATCCTTAAAGAATCCAGAGTTAAAAAAAGATCACGTGAAGACCTTTGTAGTCCACCAAGCTTTGTGTAACAGGGTAGGGATGGAGGCTGGGGGAGAACATTGGAGCTGATGATACCTTTCTCAAGCCGAACAGAGACAGATGTCAGAGAAAGGCACTAGAATGTCAGCTAGACATTGTCAGTGATGTCCACGTGTCTCGGAACCCAGTGCCGGTTTGTCTAGTTAGTGGAAGGAGTGAATCGGCATCCTTCCTTGCTTTGCAACACAGGCTAAATAACAGTGAAACAAGCAAAGTTAATTTCCTGTCCTTCTCCCTTCCACTCTGGTGGCCTTCTCTAGTTCTCAGGCACTCAGCACTGTGAACGCCCCGATCACCTCTCCTACTTACGGGTCCTCAGGACAGAGCATGATAAACTGATTCGTGCTCAGTATGAGAGCCTGGTACCGTTAAAATATCACCTCTCCTAAGCACAGCAACTTTCTGTGATAAAATGTAAGGCCAAGAGCGTGAATCATTAGTATTGAAACTTTAGATTACAGATACAGGGCTTGGTCCTTTTTTAAGACTCATTTCATGCGAAGTATTAGGTTCTCATAGCATGTTTGAAGTAGGAACACAATGTTTGTATTCAGAAGGTCACTGCCAAGCATGATAAATGCCCAAGTATAGAGGAAACTAAAACATGTAAGATGTTTGAGTTACATTTCAACGAGAACACTGTTTTATTGGTACAGGTAGCATAGCCACTCATAGATGTGCAAAGTGCTTTCTTCAAATTAACCTTATTTACCCCAGTATTCCTCCTCATTGCTATCGGTACTCAACAGTGCAAGTTCCTGAAGTAAGAGGGAGAGAGTCTTGGGTGGTCAGAGCGGGTATTCATCATGGGAAAGCTTTGGCCACCCCCTCAGCACCTCTGCCATTCGTGTTCGGCGAACTGAGCTATTCCCCCTCTATCCGCAAGTTGCTCTCAGCCCCTTTTTTAAAAAACAAAAGCACTACTGTTGTCAAGCCTAAGTCTAAATGGATTAAATATATATGTACGTATATAAATATATATGCATTTGATACATACAGCCAAGCAAATATATGCCCTGCACACGCATCTGTTCAAAAAGTAGTTGCTCTGACTATTCAGGCAAGACAGACTTCCTTTTATTATTTATTTATCTGTTTGCTTGTTTTTATGCTCCACCCAAGGTTACGTTTACTGATTTTAGAGAGAGAGGAAGGGATAGAGAGAAAGAGAGCGAGGAACGTCAATGTGCGAGCGAAACATCAATCAGTACTTCCCGCACGCTCGCGGACCGGGAATCAAACCCGCAACCCTTCGGTGTACGAGATGGCTGTCTAACCCGGTGAACCGCCTGGCCAAGCGAGACCAACTTCAGTGCCGACTTTGCTCCTCCTGCACGTCCGCTGCAGAGCTCGCTTAACACAACGGGCACTTTCGAGTTGAAAACCCATATTCACATTCCAGCCGCTGCTTCTGTTTCCTCCTCCCCCTCATTAACATCGCTGCTGTCATAACTGTGGTTATAAATCCAGTGTGATTACAGTTCTGGCGATAAGCATGGTGATTTCGTGGCTTCTTTCATTTGAAGGGCTGTAGTTATCTTTTTATACACTTTCTCACACCTAAATTAACGCAACTCAAGAGACCTCTTTAGATCCCCAAACAGAAAATATTTTCATCCGGGAGCAGGGCTAAATGAAGGGGACCTCTCCCTTCCATTCTCCTCCGAGGGCTCTTCGGGGGGCCGGGAGCAAGTGGACTGCATTTTAATCCAAGTGCTCTAAACAGTTTCTCCATCCTTTTTTTTAAGCTTCCCTACATACAAAAAATTACTCGTTGCTGTTCCACTTTGATGGCATTTATTTTCGAAATTGGGGAAAAGGAATGCAGTTATTAACAAAGCAATTTTACCTGTATGTTTAGTTTACAATCTTGAACTCTTGCGTGGCAAATCAGAAAGAGTAAGCAACATTTCATTCATCTGTCTAAAACAGGATACATACTATGCTTTTATCAGAAGCGTAGGAATTGGTGATTATCATGCAAATATTCGGTGGTGTCTGCCTGACCTCCGTGCAGGAGAGGAGCAGGCCCCAAAGTCACTCTATATAAACTAGGTCACGGGGGATGGCCGGACAAGGCCAAGGTCCACAGCCAAGGAAATGGTGAAGTATTTTCATCGAAACCCGTCTCGCTCCCTCCACAGAAGCTCAGCTGAAAGCAGTGTATTCCATCAGCATCGCCTTCTCCCCTTCCCCTCATACACTGTGCTCGGGGAAAGCCGTACGGAATATGAAGAATATAGTCGTTGGAGAACCATGTTTATTATACTGAGAACCGAGAGGAAGAACTCTTCAAGAATGAATGAAGAACAAGGGATTTGTCTGTGACCTCTGCAAAGCAGCCAGAGGAGTTAGGAACTGAGACAGAATGAAAACCAGGTAGTGGCTACCTCCCCAGGTCTGCAGGCTGGATCGTCCTGGGCTATGGAAAAGCCTGTTGGCAACAATGCTGTAGGCCTTGCCTCGGAAGTAGTCACCGAATACGGTTCTATTTTTGACAGCATGATGAGCCGTAATCGTTCCAACACTTGGACTTCGCAGTCAAATGAGACTAACCTTACACAGTACCAGCCCTGAAGCGGGCGTTCATGATTTCTAAATACCGCTTAGGTTTTTGCATCTCGAAGAACTGCAGACCATCCCTCCGGGAGGTTCATCAAATGAGAACACGCTCCGTCGCGGCCCTCATCATGAATACCGGTAGCATATTAAAATAACGGATGTTATTTCTTCCACCACACTTATTTATGTTCTGCTTACGTTACAAAGGGAACAGGGTTTCAAAAGAAATGAACAGTCCCGTGGGGAAACAGGCTGTGACAAAGACACTTTGATACTGGAGTGCGTGTTGAAAACGGAACAAATGCCTCCTGGAAAAGTGACATGGGGAGATGCAATAGAGTCATCGAAGATTTTAAAACCCTCCCACATTCTATGAAGAACCATGTAATATTTTTGAAATTTACTTCTATGTACACTAAAATGCTAGTCTGGCATAGACAGAGAATTTCTTTTAAAATGTGGAATAGAAGTGAATGCTCTGTAGAAATAGACAAGACAAGCCAACTCCGCTTCCCGCTGGGACAGTGACTGCTGTCCACCCTTGCCTGCCCCCTAGGTCACTTTGTCCTGGGCCTCCAGGGACTGGGAGGAGGTGGGGAGGAGCAGGGGACACGGGGAGTGTGTGGGAGACCAGAGCATCGTAGGATGCTCGGTCCCATGAACCTCCCTACCCACTCCTCTTTCTTGAGGGCAATTCCTTGGCCTTTACTGCCCCAGCAGCTGATATTTGCTGCTGTATTCAACATGGCTTATTGTTTTAATGTGATCCTATTATTTAATCTGCGGTATTTTGTGAGGAATGTGGGGGAGTTCAGTCTAGTTGATGGGCTCGTTAATTTAGTACATATTTCTAGCATGCCGAAGTTCCAGGTCTCCTTCCAGGACTGGGTGGATAAGACGAAGTCTCTGCCCTCAGGAGCCTTATTTATACAAGGTGATTAGAAAAAGTAATAGCATCACCACTAACTGAAGCTCACTGTTTAACGTCCATCAGCAAGTCGGTACGTCTCTTCATACCTGCTTTAGACCCTGTGATAAAAGAGCTTTCTAAAACTCTATTTCAGCGCACATTACTTAAAAATATTTATTAGCATATGTTAATATAATTTCTATGTTAATATAATGCTCAGTCTGGTAGCCACTGGTCATAAGCCCCCCACCTATTTTTAGTTAAGACGGCTTTTTCTATTTTCATTATATTACTATTCTAGTATTTATACTTCCAAATCTAAAATTTTTTAAAATTGTTCTCATCTTAAATATCCTGAAGTTAATCAGTCAAGAACTACTATTTATATCTGGAAACTTACTTTTATGTTTTTTAACCTGTCCAATTTTGTAGTAAACGTGTTTTTCAAGCTTTGTTAATAAATCACTTCAATAAGCTCCAAGAAAAACACTGAATTAGTGTCTTCAGAAATTCCAAATGATTTCCCCATCGTATCTTCCTCCATGCAATGCAAAGTTCACCAAGTGATTAAAATTTGCTTTCATTCTATACTTTGCTAATTTTCTAAGATATATTCTCTTCAATTATATTAGTATATTCTGCTAATTTACTACAACAGTCATTTTTACCTAATAACAATTCATACGCAGATTCAATGGAGAAAACTGAGAAAATCCCCCCAAAGCTGACGAAGCAAAAAAGTTACCATAATATCAGTCTGCAATATAAACTCTGTTAATTTTTTAGTGCATTAATTCTCTGTTTAATTTTACACTTACAAAAATAAGGATCATGAAACCGATTCAGGAGGGAAAGTGTTTATTTGGGATCAAAGAATCCCAATTCAGAGGACACGGATTTCGGTAGAAACCCAGATGACGTCCTGGTTATAGGAGAGGGGTCGGGGTTGCACAGGAAGAAAGGAGGAAGACGAAGTAAGGTGTTTTTAAGAAGAGATTACTGGTGCCAACAAGCAAAGCTTGATTTGTACTTCATTGATTGGTCAGGAGAAGCGGCCACTAGGTAAAAGTTCATTTTTATCAGTCCTTCCAACAGGAAATTCTTATTATTGCTGACTTCTTGGAATGTTGGCAGTTTGGCCGAGTCCAAAACTTCAGAAAACAGGATGTTCAAGGTCATTCCTCTGTACTGGCTTCTCCAGCTCCATTTTTAAATGGTTCCACCTATGTCAGTTTTCACACGATATCCATACTAATAAAAAAATTACCATTACATAGAATGAAATGCATGCATTTTAAGTAAGCAGGTTAACAATTCTGCACCCAGTTACAGTGTGTGTTGGGGGTGAGGGGTGTCCCATTGCACTAAGCAATGCTTTGCCACAGCGGCTGGGAGTTCTGTGATTTAAGTCAATTCTGACAGAATCTACACCAGGGCAGCATCGGACCCCCCAGGATAAGGGCTCAGTCCTCCAAGACGGACCCGCACACACGCAAGGTGACAGCCGCAAGTGCAGGTTGTCACCTGTGTTTCTGGTGACGAAACAAACTATAGATCAGAGACTTAAACTGCACCTCGTGTTTGATTAATTTGCTAGAGCAGGTCATAAAACTCAGAGAAACGTTGTACTTTCTAGGTTACCAGTTTGTTACAGAAATACATAGTTCAGGATCAGCCAGGTGGGGGAGGTGCGTGAGGCAAGGTATGGGAAAAGGGCTTGGCGCGTCACGCCCTGAACACACGGCTCTTCCCAAATCTCCACTGTCCACCACCACGGAAGCTCTCTGAACCCCATCCTTTGGGGTCTTTTTGGAGACTTTGTTACATAGGCATGGTTGATTACACCATTGATCAGTGCCGATGGAAGCCGATCTCTCTCCCCTCCCATCTGTGGGACTGAAAGGTCCAATCCTACAATCGCAGGGTCGGCACCGTGGGCAACCAACCAACTCCCATCCTTAGGTGCATTCCAAATGTCACCTCGTTAACATAAATGCAATTGTGCTGTAAAGGGGTTGTCATGGTTAACAAGACACCCATTTCATCTTCATGGCTCCGAAATCATTTCAGAAACCGAGGACAAGAGACCAAAATTATAACAAAAGCTGTTCCCATTTACCCTTATACCTGAGGAAATTCCAAGAGTTTTGGGAGCTGCTGGCCAGGAACCATGGAGAAGCCTAAATGCATATGAAAAGTATATTTCAGCCATCTGAATGATGAAATGTACATTTCGTATAAATCAAATATTGTACCAGTTGATGAATAATGACAGTTTTACACACGCAGGCAGTCATCAGTTCAGTCACAATATAGAACATTCCCATAATCTCCGTGAGCTCCCTTCTGCCTCTTCTGGGTCAGCCCCCCTCCCGGCTTTCACCAGGACAACCACTGACTTCTGTCACTATAATATAAATTTACATTTTCTGAAGTTTCATAGAAATGGAATCATACAATAGATATCCTTCTATGTCTGGCTTCTCTCCCTTGCTGTGATATTTTCTGAAGTTTTTTTTTTTAATTGCAATAAGAACACTGCATGAGCTCTACCCTGCTGACAAAATTCTAAGTACACAAGTACAGCATCATCAACTATAGGCACGGTGCCATATGGGGGATCTCCACACTCACCGTGATCGAAACTTTACACCCTTTGAATAGCAGCTTCTCTTTTCCCTCTCTCCTGAAGCTTGATAACCACCATCCCAATCCCTGTTTTCATGGGGTCGACTGTTGTAACTATCCGAGTGGAATCGTGAAGCGTGTGCTCTTCTGCGTCTGGTTCATTTCACTGAGCACAGTGCCTTCCAGCTTCGTCCATGTTGTCACACGTGGCAGGAATTCCTTCTTTCTTTAAGCCTGAATAGTATTCCATTGTATACATTATACCACATACTCTTTAAGTTCTTTTTAGATTTTATTTATTTATCTTCAGAGGGGAAGGGAAGGAGAGAGGGAGAGAAACATCAATGTACGGTTGCCTCTTGTATGTCCCCTGCCGGGAACTGGCCTGGCAACCCAGGCATGTGCCCTGACTGGGAATCGAACCGCGATCCTTCGGTTCGCAGGCCCGCGCTCAATCCACTGAGCTACACCAGCCAGGGCCACCACATACTCTTTATCTGCTCGTCCATCAGCGAACATTTAGGCTGTCTTCACATCCTGGCTACTGTATTATTATTCATTATTATGGCAACAAAGATGAGAGTGCCCTCTCTCTTCGGATCCTGGTCTCAGTTTCCTGAACATATACCCGGAAGCAGGATTGCTGGATCATGTGGTAATTCTAGTTTTCATCTTTTTCGAGAACTTCCATAATGTTCTTGATAAGAGCTGAACCATTTACATCCCCAACATTTAAAAGCAACTAAAATTAGCGAGTACTTAGCAAAATCACAGGATATCAATCAAATATGCAGCAACGTTTTATTTTGGTATCTAGCAAAGAACAATTAGAAAGTGAAATTTTAAAAAAATAGTAGTTTTAAGACCATAAAAATAATTAGGAATTAATATAAATATGCATGTGCAAACATCAACCCTGAGAAATAGAAATAAGGGAGGTCTAGGTGAAGCGAGGGGCATCTTATGTTTATGGACTGGAAAGCTCCGTGGTGTTACAATGGGCACTGTCCACATTTAATATGTAGGACAGAAACAACCTCAGCCCGCATTTGTTGGTCTAAAAAGGTTTTCATTTTACTGTCTTTTTTAGACTATGTGAGGAGACAAGCTAGCTTGCGTTTGCAGACACTCTCACTAACAGAAATGCAGGCAGATGCATCATGCGGTGATTCCTTTTTTAATTCCCAGCCCCCACTCGCCGCCCCCTTGACAACCCTCAGCTCTTTCTCTGCATCTATGGGTGCGTCTGTTTACGCTTTGTTTTGTTTATTTATTTGTCTCATTTTTTAGATTCTATACATAAGTAAAATCATACATGACTCAGCTTTCTCTGTTTGATTTATTTCACGTAGCATAATACTCTGTAGGTTCATCCATGTGGTCTCAATGCTAAAACTGTACTTTTTTATCTCAACATACTTCTCCGTTGTATGTGTATACCACATCTTCTTTATCTCTTCATCTGTTAATGGAGGTCGAGGCTGCTTCCGGATCTTGGCCATCACTAGTAATGCTGCGGTGAACATGGGTACATATATCTTTCCGAATTAGCGTGTTTGCTTTCTTCGATTAAATACCCAGAAGGGGAATTGCTGGGTAGTATGGTAGCTTTATTTTTAATTTTTTGCGGAATCACCATAATGTTTTCCATAGTAGCTGCCCCAGTCTGCATTCCCACCAAATGTGTGTGAGAGTTCCCCTTTCTCCACATCCTCGCCAGCACTTGTTTGTTGAATTGTTGATGGGAGCCATTCTGACAGGCGTGAAGTGTTATCTCATTGTGGTTTTAATTTGCGTCTTCCTGATGTTTAGTGGTGTTATGTATTCCGACTGGGGAAGTCCCAGCAGGCTCTCGTATTTGCCTGTGGCTCTGCAGGCAGCTAGTGAGGGCATATGCTTGTGTGAGGGGCTGCTATTAATTCAGCCACTGCAGGCTGCTTGACCAGAAAAAAAAAAAAAAAAGGATGCCGAGGGCACAATACCATGGGGAAGCTTAGCTAAATTCTCAAGACCTGCTCATAGAAGGAGTCCCAGTAGAGCAAGAATGGCCCAGTGCTAGTACTTTCCACCGTGTTCAGTCACCGGGTAAGGGAAGCACGGGGCAACTGTGGCCTTGGTTCATCCAAAAGGCTGTCAGCCAGCTCTGCTTCTTGTAGCAACTTCTAAATTAAGAACGCAGGCTAGTACTTGTTACTTGTACGTTGTGAGTGGTAACTAGGCGGGGGTGGGCAGAATGGATGGAGGCAGTCAAAAGGGGTCAACTTCCAGTCATAAAAGAAATGGGTTCTGGGGAGGTCAAGTGCAGCGTGTCCAGTCCAGTTCATCGGAATGCAGTTTGTATTTGAGTGTCCCTGACAGAATAGATCTTAAAAGGCCCCATCACAAGAAAAATAATATGCACCCCTGTGGGGCAATGGGTGTTAATGAAGCATCGTGGCAACTGTTTCATGTGTGCACACCGAAGTGTGCGGAGCACCTAAAACTAAGCAATACCATGGGTCTTGTCAAACTAGAAAAAAGTGCTTTCGAAATCTATTTTAAGTATTGGAATAATTGAAAACCAAAATTAAGGTATACGACAAGCGTGACAACGGTCGTTTTCACATTGCCGATGTCTTTAATGTCCTCTTGCTTCAGAGACTACTTTCTTATCTCTGATCGGCAGCTTTGTCTTAAGAACTATTCCACAACCTCTCCAACACTTGCTGTTTGTTGCTTTGTTTGTGATGGCCATTCTGACTGGTGTCAAGTGGTATCTCATTGTGGTTTTAATTTGCATCTCTCTGATAGTTAGCGATATGGAGCATCTTTTCCTGTGTCTCTGGATCCTCTGTATGTCCTCCTTGGAGAAGTGTCTGTCCAAGTCCTTTGCCCATTTTTTAATTGGGTTGCTTGTCTTCTTAGAGTGGAGTCGTGTAACAAGCAAAATATAACCAAAGACATTGAAATTGAGAACAGGCTGACAGACACCAGAGGGGAGAGGGGAGGGAATTTCGGGGGAAAAGGGGAAGGGTTTGGAGTAACAAGTATAAAGGACACATGGACAAAAACTATGGGGGGGTGGAAATGGGAGGGAGGTGGGGAGGGCTGGGGTGGTGGGCTGGGGTGGGAGTAAAAGACAAAACTGTACAAGGACAACAATTAAAATAAAGAAAGAAAAAAAAGAACTATTCCAAGTTCTAGCATTCCTTGAGTCTTCACCAAACAACCCCATCTACCCTGACAACATACTTCCGCAGCATTTCCATCCCTGGCCTGACCCCCTAACTTGGCATCAATCCTGCTTAGAATCAATGCTTGTTTCCCAAAATGAAGTTACAAATTAAAAACAAAGTCAGAATTCTAATAAAGCTCAAGTGCAACACACAGATGCAGTAATGGATGATGTTTTGTTGAAACCTGGTTGCAACTTGCAATGTCGCTACAGCCTCCTTGACGCTTTGGTAGATGTTTTCCAGCGGGTCGCAGGCGGCTTGAATGTCCCCGTCGCTTTTATGCATTTGGTTTCTTGCAGAACTTGCACTTGAACAGTGCGTGGAGCTGTTGTTTGGCCTTTGTCCGTGTCTGCAATCCATCTCAGGTCTCTACTCAAGATCCTGTGACCGTTAAATTAGGACTATAAATCCTCACCTGATTAAAAACGAACATGTTAACACAAATGCTGACAGCTATTATATGGTTACTAACTGAATAATGCAGAGTATTTTTACATATCTTCATATTATTGCTAATGCTGCATATGTAACATAATTATAAAGGTGTAAACGATGGCACGCATCTATCGATCTAATTATGGAGATACCGTGACCACGCCCACTGCCCCTTAGCTGGAAGGGTGGCTCTTACTACGTGCTTTTGGGGCCTGTGCCCCCATTAGGTAAGGCCACTCGGGCCTGGTGCCTTCTTTCTGAAGAGCGACCGAGGCCTATCCATTCAAATGTTCCTGCAGCCAAGATGTCAGAGAGCCCTGAGCTTTCTGATGGCTCTACCACATAGCAGGTTACATTATTACTTTATATTTGAAATATTTAAGGATTATAACTATTTACAGTGAAATGAGATCTTCGCAATGATCTATTTCCGCCATTGTACAACGACTGACCTTGATGGGCCACCACGTTAGCTACTGGAGAAGGAGAAGGTGACTCCTCCTCTCCTGTGGCTCATTCATTCCACTCGGGGCCACACGTGCAATGAAAGAACTCAAGGGAATTAACAGGTTAATGAATTGAAGATTTTTTATCTTTATAAAGACCTCTTGTGGTCAAACACGTGATGCCTTTTGAGAAAGCTCTGTGCATGTTCCTAGCACTTCCGCCGTGGGAACTGCTGTGACCACACCCGCCCCTTAGTTTAAAAACTTGTTTTTCAACACTGCACGGTCTGCTGGGTATGAGTGCCTGTACATCCAAAAGGACTGGCATGTGTACAGGTTTTTTTCTCTTGATTTTTGGTGTACTTCTCTTTGGTAGAGGTGGGTAGAAAACCATATCATCAAATTGAATTGCTGGAAATCTAGAATATAAGTACATAAATGAGTAAAGACATCAGGTCATCGTTTGATAAATTAACAGGCTGTTCTATGGTACCATAAAGAAGCAGAGCTCTGAAAGAACCCAACAGAAAATAATTGATGAGAAACTGTACGGTGGCCACACGTGGCATGTTAGCCTAGTGTCCAGAAATCTCCATGTGGCTGAGGAAATGTCACTGTGCCGATCGCATTCGTTAGTAATATGGGGTTTTCCTAAATAGACATTCTTATGTCTATTTCTTCCTTCTTTCTGTGATTTCCTATAACAAGGTCAACTGTGGAAGAACACTGTGTTGCTAGGGTGCCTGCCAAGTTTTAATTGAAATGTTGTGATAAATTTCACTGCCAGGTCAGATGTGATTTTCCGGTTAAGGAGGGTCAAGCTGGTCTCTTAAAGAACCACTTTTGATTTTTATAGTGTCCAGTGATTTGTTCCTGGAAGTTGATTTACGGCAGATCTGACCTCTGCCCTCTCGGCTGACCTCTGCCAACATTTTCAAGTTTCCGGTTCACCTACAGTCACTAGGAGAAAAAAGTATTTTATTAAACTGGGCTTCTCATTTTATTAGTGCGAATATAGGCCTTTCCTAATCGATAGAACAGGAAGCATTCACTTTATTGCTTTAGACTGGAGACTAAAGGTCATTTAACACAAACAGAATGAGGCACAGGACCAAACCAGCAGTAAATGTTTGGTGACGCGACATAAATAACGTGGCTAACACGAAAAAGTCTGCTTTCTTGAGTAGATTCACTAGGCTAATATAAACAATAAACTTGTTGACATGTAGGACGATTGTATTTTGAATGATAATCCCTATAAATGATTAATTTTAAGTTATAGCTTTGGTTCTGGATAAGGACTGATACAATACCAATGTTTATAAAAAATACAGCTTCTTTTTCACAAGTTCGGGGTGCTTCGCTTTAGTAAATACTGTAATATTTTCTGCAAGGAGAGAGCGAATTTCAGAGAATGATAGTTAACTGCAGAGCAAGAGAAACAGAAAAGAAAATGGCAACAGCTTTGCCGTTCCACTGCTGGGAAGGAACGTAGCAGCAGCAACAGGGGAGATGAGGGAACACAGGTCCATCGCCTTTGTCTTGCTGAGTGGGCCCTGGGGCGGCGCCGCTGTGATCACTCGGAAAGATGTGACTGCAGCCTGACCCTACAAGTTCTGCCACAGGGGTGTCAGACTCATTTTCCCCGGGGGCCACATCAGCCTCGCGGTCGCCTTCCAAGGGCCAGATGTAATTTTAGGGCTCTATAAATGCCGCTACTCCTTAACTAGGGTCGAGGAGCTTGGCGCTGCTGCCCGGTCAAACAAGGGGGAGGGCGGGGTGCGGCCCATGGGCTTTGTGTTTGCCTCCTGTGTTGTGAGAGATTCCGTTCTTCCATTTCCAATACACATCTTAAACTTCTTGTCACCTTAGTAACAGCTCAGTGTTCCATTAAACACTTGCAGATTCGCTTAGTGTGACGTTAACCACAGCTTTACTGTTGCCAACTTATGCCAACTTACTTAGGTCATTTGCATGGGATACAAATGTATACGAATGATAATAGAATGACCTTGTTTTTCCTCTGCATTTGTGGGTTTTTTTTCCTGTTTGGTGAGTGTTTTATTGAAATGTACGTATCTACCACAGTGAAAACTGTCTCTGGTGAAGGTTTTAATCAACACAATAAAAATAAATGGGTGGTCAATTTACATAGAGAGGGCCTTCCTTTGAATAGAGGACAGGAGTTTCTGCTAAGACATTTAGACCTTTTAAGTAACTTATTTAAAGCTTATGATAGTCCTTCAAAAAATCATGGAGATGACTGCAAAATAAATGTAACTTAGAATTTGGAGTTGAAGTGTTATCGCTCTTGAAGTTCGTATTAAATGACCTCATGTGCACAACAGCGTAAAGCACACTGGTTATTATTTTTATTGTTATTTGGTGGCTTGCATTCAGGGAAACGTCCCACTAGCTTTCACTGTATCAGAACGGCAGCGTGCGCATTTGAGTGCCCTAGTTATTGATGTCAATTATTGATGGTTTTAAAAAGCTCAGAAAAACATGCTGTGCAAGAGTGTAGCAGTCAGTAACCAGAGTGCTGTGTCAGACCAATCTTTTTATCACAAAGGACAAACAGGAAACTTGTCTTTCTAATGAAGGAGCAGGAGTTCCCGATCAGTGGATGATGGTCGCTCTGAAATGATCCATCTCCAGCTTCGCGTATGCAAATGCAGTTTGATTAATTTCTATAAAATCAAAGAAATAGATTCAGTGAGTCTGGGTGAGGGGACGCATCATTTGCACTAATCAACTTTTTAGTTTCAGCCAGTTCTTTCAGCAGGGTGTCGTTGAGGCTCAGGACTGTGTGCGGAGAGGGACCGTGACAGTGACTAGCATGCCCTGGAGTTTGACTGCCTTCAGACAACGGGCTGGGGCTGGAGGCCGAGGGGCGTAGGGGTTAGGGCTTAACTTCATGAGAGCCACTGTGCACCTGGGAGCGTGAGGACCATTCCGGACCCAGGTGACAAGATGCGGAGGAGAGTGGGAGAGGTATCCTTTCTCTCCATGTCTGCGGTGAACCTGCTGTGAGAAAGAGAAGTTTGAATGACAGACACCTGGGATCTCGCAATAGCAATGGCGAAAGGGAGTCTCTTTTAGACAGCTCGGAAATACTTTTTATGCAACAGAGTGGAGCAAAGAGAAAAGGGAAACACGCAGGAGCATTTCATTGGAAATTGTAGTGGCCACACTGATGTGACTGTCCCACAGGCAAATGCGAACGTATACTTCAAAGTCTCTCCGAAAATCCTGGGGAGCACTTGGGGCATGATGGCGGTGTCCACGCGCAAGTAGTGATCGTTTAAAATAATATTTAGTATCACAGGTAGGTAAGGCCTCAACTTGAAAGTGTCTCAAAAGTCCCTAAGTAGCTGATAATAAGAGCAAATGATAACACAGGCACTATGCTAACGGCTATGCATAAAATGACTTGTTTAATCCTCACAAGAATCCTAGAAAGTAGTTATAATTATGTCTCTGCTTTATAGGTGAGAATGTAGAATCCAAGACAAACTCGGTAACTTCAGTAAACAGAGGAGTTGCAACCCCGACTTGGGTAGTCCATGTGCTGGTTATAGCCTACACATCTCATTTTTTAGGAGAGAATACGGATAAGAAGCTAAGTCACTACACTTTGCAGGCACACAGAACCCAGCAAGCATGAAGCTTGAGTTCAAACCGAGGTCATCCCGACTTCAGACTCAACCCTTTTAGCCATCCCATGACCCCGTGAAACCCGAGGTGTGTCCGAGGTCGTGTGGGTTCTGACACCCTGAGCTTTTCCGCACTCTTGCCTTAGCTGACAGAGTTTCTGCTAATGGAGAACGTAAGATTTTCCTGGGCCTCGTTACCAAATTTGCTATGATTCAGCTCACTCTGTGTCTTTTAATGTCCTCATTAACCAGTTGCCTCAAAAAGGAGAATTGATTCCAAGTCAGCTCTTAGAGCCGGTGTGTATCGGGCATTATACTAAGTATGTATAAACACTATATATATAAACACTATACATGTGATGTTATCATCACAACAGTGCTGAGAGAAACACACTAAGCTGTTAACTCTATTTGACACGTGAGAAAACCAAATTTGAGGGATCTAACCGAATCTGAGGCTCACCTGCTTCATCCGACTATCCGGTGACGCCTTCAATTCTTCACCCCTCTCTCTGTTACACTGAAACACACTCAGTCAAGGCCACGTTCCGTGCTTACAGGGACGTGGGTCTTCTGTGGTACACTCTGGTCTGAGCTCCACTTCAGGTCTGCCGCCCCACCCCGCTCCACCTGCCTATTCTTTGGTTGACTTTCTTGCATAATCAATAACAATAGGAGGTGAAAAGCAGGAAAGCAAAACAAAACATCAAAAATGTACACAGTATTCCCATACACATAGTATATACATGTATTCTTGTTAAAATACTCCTTGTGTGCTGTTATATCTCAAGGTAGCTCCCAAAGGCCAATGATTACATTGGGAAATAGATCTTGTGCTTCGTTTAATTCCTATTCGTTGATTAAGGGAGCTCTAGCCTTCAGTGCCCTCCTGTATTTCTCACCTGTCTTCCTGCGCTTTGTCCTTCGGCTCACCCATTAACGAGCTACTATCTGAGATACCTGCCTTTCTTCCCTTTCTGTAGGATGGCGGGCAGATGCCGGGGTCTCAGGGACAGGTCGGCGTGGTCAGGCCCCGCGCAGAGCGCCGCCCTGTGGGCGCGGTGGTCGGAGGCTGATCACTGCCGTGTGCGTGGGGGCGGCCGCCTCGCAGCGCAATGCTCAGCGGCACGAAGTGAGGCCACTGTCTGTGCAGTATCAGCTGCCGGCCCGAGTTTGGTGTTTTGCCACCGACACCAAGTCCTCTTTGTGTGTCAGGTCATTAACAGTAATGACGTCTGGCTGCTCGGCTTTGTTGCAGAACCGAGACTCCCTCTTCGCAGATCCGGGAGGACTCCTCTAGGGCGGGTGGCTGGACTGTGATAGCACCAGCAGGCGACCCTAGGCTTAATTGCCACCTTGTTTTATTCTTCGACGACATGGGGCAATTTGTGGGAGAGCGGAGGCAGGACAGGGAGGGGCCTCCTCCGATGGCGCTGTATCCATCAAATAAACTAACTTAAAAATATTTCGACCCTGAGTCCTTAAACGTTATTGTAAGTCCCCATCTTCTACAGGAAAAGCACTTTAAAGAAAGTTATTCAAATAAAACGCAACCCTACCAAAAGGCAGTCTGTTTATGAAATGCGAGGGGACTCAATTACCCGCGAATGGATAGACGGCTTTTTTCACTCTCTTTGTCTGGTCATCATTGTTGCCGTGGGTTTCTTTAACAAAGGAGATCAAAATAAACAGAAATGTCTTCCATGAACTGCGAGCCTGCCGTTCGGTGGTGTGTCCATGGGACTGTGCCTCTCTGGGATGCGTTTAGTATAATTGTAATTTTTTAAGGGTACATTAACGAATTTTTAGCATCGTTGCACTAAAAAAAAGAAATTACTACATAGGAATGAGCAAAAATCTAGAAAAATACCGCGCGTAGCTGTTAATTTTTTTCTTACAATTAAACAGGAATACTTACATTATTACAAGTCTTAAATATGATTTGATATTATTTTGGTTAAATAGTATTGATTAGAGATAAATTTATATGGAAAATACATATTTGAGTACTTGCAGGTTTTTAATCTCAGTGATGAATTTGACTATTAATTTTTAGCTTTTTGTGTCCAGAAACTGTGTTTTAAAATGCGCATCAGTATGCCGTATCTGCTAGTGACTTTCGGTGCTCTCGGTGATATTGGAACATTTCAGATTCCAAAATCCTGTAATCATAGTAGTAATTTTATTAATTATAAGCTATAATATTATTATCCAAACTATGTTTGCTAGATAGCTGTTGTGGGTAAATGAACAACCATTTAAAAATGAAGTTTTCTTATGCCATGTTATAAAGCATTTAATTATTCTATAAGGTATTTCATATTGTGGTCTATTTCGCATTTAATAGGATATATAGGTTGAAATATAGATTCTGCATACAACAGAACATATTCAGTACATAGTTCGAATAATGAAACAATTTTTCATTACATTTAACAAATTTAAGTAAACCTTATATGGAAGGTTTTATATATACAAAAGAAAGGCATGTGTATAAAAATGCAATTTTTATGTTTTCTAAAGAAATTTTGCACCAAATATATTAGTGTTGTGCAATTCCTCCATTAGCATTGGTCGGAAATGCTTCTCCTTCTTACGAACATTCCCAAGATTTTCATGGATGCGGTATGTTTCCCAATGATGATGCACAGCCTTCTCCCAACATAAAAGCAAAGAAACTCCTGCTTTTCTTGGCATTCAAGTAGTCTTTTCCATTTACAACTATGTGTTAAAAAGAAGTCTCACATGCTCCCATGAGTTGTATTCCACATTCACATGTGGATAGAAAAGAGAAGTTAATCAGTATCCAGCTTATTAAATACAAAATATCAGAAATACGGTTAGAGTCACACTGCCTCTATAATTAGCCATAAAGCTGTAATAAGGTCGCTGGGAACATTTACATTGAAAAAGGTGTTTGCATCCTTTTTCCACTAGGTTCACTCATTATTGAGTTAGCTGGTGCACAAATTGTACCACTGAAAGGAGGAAGCGAATGGATTGTTCGTGTGGTAGATGTGCGGAAGGACACGGCTCGTAGAAGTAATTTGGAAAGCCTATAAAGGCACTAAGATATTGATGACCTACCAGAACTTTCTGCAGAACTCTTGAACTACAATGGTTGTCTTTCTCTTTCAATGTGCATGTCTCCTGCCATGTCGAGGGTCACGAGGAGCCAAGAGCCATTCCCACCATGTTTCATAGTTTCCTCCGACAAGCGATAAACATACAAGGCCTCCTGAACTGACTCTTAATAAAGCACAGCTCTCTCAATTATTGATATCACAGTGATGATGATGGTGATGATGATTTTATTTGTGCGAAGAGGTGCATTATAATAAATTATCTTTGGACATGTGTTGTCAGCTGGGAAAAATAGTTCTCCCTCTAGAAAACACGGTTGAGAAATAACATCTCCATCTCTGTGGGTCTAGACGAAGGTCAGAAAGTGGACCGTGTGACTGCTTTCCCCCGCCTCCCTTCCTGCTTTCCCCATGATGGATGGGCATGCTTTGGGCAAAGTCGATGTTCTGCTCCCAGAACCATGAAACAACCCAAGGAAAGGTAAAGGATGCAAGAATTGCTCATGTACTCGCTGCAAATGCAGGAGGAAGATCCCGCAAGCCACGTCCATCTGAGGCCGTCTTTCCCCAACAATACAGTGTTTCCACAGTGAAGTGTTTAGTGAGTCAGTAGCAGCAGGCAGGCCCGCCGATGTTGCTCTGTTTAATTCAATTCCGTGGGATGGGACTATTTAGACATGGACTTGGTGACCTCCGTTGAACACCCAGAGCACAAGCTTTGTGGATTTGGACAGTACGGGTAGAGTCACACGCACACTCCCTCCCCCCCCCAAAAAATGATCAGAACATTCACAGCACCGGTGTAGTATTTTTTAAATTGGAATTAAATTAAAACTCAAAGAAGAGTCAGAAGACGCATGTGTTCAAGTTTCCGGGTGAGGAGAGAATTTCCGAACTTGATGGAGAGAGCGTGCAAGTTCGTGATGACCAGAAAGTATTAAGCAGATGATTTGCACACCGACTTGTTTTTGGCATGCCAACCCCAAATTGCGTTTCCATTTTCCTCACAAATTATGAACGAGAAAGGAAGTAATAAAGATGATGATGATGATCCCCTTCGACCATATTATTTTTCCCTTATGCGCTTGGGGAGCTGCAGTGGTGTCTCAACCATCTCACAAATACTTACTCAGTAAAAAGAAACAGATTATACTTTGTCTCAGACCCTCTGCATGGGTACACTGCAATTGGAGAGAAGCGGGGGAAAGAGACCCATAATGCTTCATTAGTTAATTGTGCGGAGTACAGCTCTTTAGGGGTAAACAAGGGAAGGACATTTGCTGAATGGCCCGTCCTCGTCACGCGTATTATGGCCTAATGATGCCAGTAATGGTAGGGGGCTCCTGGAGAGTCATCTGTCAAATTAGCACATTGAATTATTTATCGCCTCAGAGGAAAATTGTTGAAAGGTAGCAGCTGAGACATGGTTTTTATAAAGCTGAAATTCAGGGGGGAAAAAAAACTAGAAAACTCACCCAGCTGCTTTGAGGGTGCATTTGTTTTTCAACACTTGTGTTTGTGAGCACAGTCGTCCTTCTCGGGAAAACAGATTGTTTCTACCTTTATGTCTGGTGTGTAGTGTGTGCGTGTCTGCGCACACGTGAACTCCTGAGCGTTTTCATGCCTTAGTTGTGATGCAATAACCTAATGTTCACGTCAGGTGTTATTTCTACGTCTGCACGACTCAGTCCCGCGGCACCTCCTTGTAAAACAGCACAGCACCGGCGCTCACCAGGCTGCGCCCAGCAACTGCCCGGGCGGAAGGGTCCTTGAGTCCCAGCTCCTCCCGCTGTTCGTAGTTCTGCTCTGGCTCAGACTCGTCTAAGGTGAAAAGTCTGTCTGAAGAGGCTGGGAGAAGGAGACACGCCTGTCTTCACGCCCATGGGACATGTACAAGAGACAGAAATTGGGAGGAACGTCGGCATTGGACAGCCCGAGCGGGGCGGCACACGTGGAGGGTCTGTGTGGCATTCGTGCAGTGGGCATGCGCAGACGTCCGTCTTTCTGTTCATGAATGCTGTAGAGAGAGACAGGCCCACTGCAGACCCGTTTCTTCCACAGACCAGCGAAGCGTCGCCGTTCGGAGAAAAGGGCAAAAGGAAGGAAGAAAACTGCTGGCCTATCGTCGGCGCCTCCTATCACCTCTGTGTTTCTATTTTTTTAATTTTTTATTTTAATTGTTGTTCTTGTACAGTTTTCTGTCTTTTACTCCCACCCCAGCCCACCGCCCAGCCCTCCCCACCTCCCTCCCATTTCCACCCCCCATAGTTTTTGTCCATGAGTCCTTTATACTTGTTCCTGTAAACCCTTCCCCTTTTCCCCTGAAATTCCCTCCCCTCACCCCTCTGGTGACTTTCAGCCTGTTCCCAATTTCAGTGTCTTTGGTCTGTGTTTCTAATTTTTAAATTCCTACCGTGAACTAGACATCTTCTTGGGGGAGTTGGACATTTTGATGATGACGTAGGTCGCTAATTCAAATAAGCAGAGCTCCCCTGTGCTTTCTTTAATCTCGGAGTAGTAATCGAATGACTTCTCAAAATGCTGACTTTGAGTCTCTGCATGCTGTCGAGGACCCGTGTCTCTGTCCTTGCTGTCACAAACAGCTCCAGTTTATCCTGCTGCTGTCCTGTCCCCTCAGGGACCGGCACTTGCCACCTTCTGGGCTGACCAGTCTCTCACTGGGCCAGGGATCATTGAGAGATTCTCCCTGGGTCCAGGTCTTGAAGGACGAGTGGACGGTTGCTGGGCAGAAAGACATGGACAGAGTTGTCCTGGAGGAAAAGCGGTCAGGGAAGGGGCATTGCAGAATATGTAAAAGAAAATTAGGCTAAAAACCAATCTGTACAAAATCACAGAATGTCTTAACATTTTCTATTACGAGTGTACTCTTTATTTTTAGAAAAAAGTAATAATTTCCTTTTGAACGTTGATTGAAACCCTCAAGCCACATTAGACCCCGCATTCATGACCCAGACAAGAGATGGGAGAGGCATCTGCTAAGATAATAGTGGCAACAACTGGAATAAGGAGACCAAGTCAGTGCAAGAATCTCTAGGTAAACACTAACTAATGTTACGCATAGGAAAGAACTACGTAAATTCTAAAAAACTATTCTGGTTTTCATCAGTATCACCACTGTCTCTTCCACAGACACGTGGCGTTGGGGACGGTGGTGACAGAGAAGCAGAGAGAGGAGAGAGAGAGGGCAGAAGTGCCGAGCTAAGTGGCATCTGTCCTGGGAGAACGGCGACGCTGTCAGTCTGTCAGTCAGGGCAGTCACACGTCGTGGGGCAGGGATCCAGTTTGCTTGGAAAGATAATCCGATTCCACTGTGGAGGTTTGGCTTTGGGTAAGCAGGTCATGCACTCCGACAGAAATGGCCAGACAGTTGTTACAAAGTGGAAACGCAGCCCAAAGAGCGGGGGGAGGGGGAACCTTACAGATGCCAGCTAGAAAAGACGTGTATAGCGGCGAGAAGTCCTGGGAGCGCCGCAGAGGTGCGTTGGTGAGGTTCGGCCAACACAGGTGTTTGCTTGCCTGTTTGGGGAGCGGGGACCTTGTACCCAGGTCCGCGCCGTTTGTCACGGCAACGGTTTTCTCGCCGGGATCTCGCCGGGCTCTGGAGTGGCCACGTCGGTCCTTTCAGTTTCGGCCTTGCTCTCCCAGGCTGCTGTTTACCGCCTCCCCGTTTGTGCGTCTTTGGGTCCACCATAGCCAAAGGTCTTCGTTATTTTTCCGTGTTTCATTTCACCTCTGCGAAGGGGCCGTGGAATGAGAGAATACGTATTGTTTCAGGACTCCAAGCACTTCATCTGCACTTAATTTAACAAGTTACAGAGAGATTGCTATTCCCAACTCACGGGAGTTGAAGCGGGTCCTCAGCAGCCTTCAAGAGCCCGCCTCGCATCGCGCCGCCGGGGGCCTGGGCCCTGGGCAGCCCACCGTCCTCATCTGGCTCTGTTGTTGTCTCTGCATCGCGCTGCACGCCTGCCTGCTGGTTTGGACCCCCGTCTGGAACAATCGCCGGTAACCCCTGACTTCGATTCCATCGCTCTTCTAGACCTCCACGGGACTCCCTTACTCCAGACCCCGTCCGTCAGTCGGGACGTCCGTAGCCCTCCTCCTGCTTCTGCTGGGCGGCTTCGGATCCGCTCGTGGTCGTTTCCGATTCCCGATCTACCGAACAACATCGAGGTACACGAGCCCACCGAGATGCCAAACGCTTTCACCTTTGGAATTAGAGTTCGTCGGTTGAATGCACCCTTCCCTCACCTCCACTCCAAAGACCGAGCTGACTCTTGCCTGCCGCAGAAGGCCCCCCTGTGACGGCTGCGCGGGAAGCTTCATTTCGGCTGTGTGCCAACCCTTCTGCTACTCGGATAAATACTCCTCATCGCTGCATTTTCAATCTTCCTCCCCACGTTCTTGGACTATGTCGTCTACGTAATAAAGGGCATTCCGTGGGGATGAGAGCTGCTTCCAGAGTCAGACAGATTTTTTTAAGACACGGCTTTTGAAGAGTAGTCATCGATTACACATACGACGTGACAGTTGGATTTGATCAAGGGAGGGTGCCCAGCTGAGGCCTTGACACGTTAAGAAACCAGAATCTCCGCTTTCGCACCCCAAGCAGCTTGAGAGAGGGACCCAGTAAGAGGGGACAGCGTAGCCGCCCGAGTGTGGGAGCAGCTCCTGCTGAGCTCTCTCAGAAGGAGAAGGAGCAGAGCCTGGCTGGAATCACTTCACACCCACAGCTTGTGGTTCAGTCGGTGGTGGGGGGAGGTGGCGTCCACACGCCAAGGTTTTATTTTTCAGGTGTACCATTGTAAAGGGACAGTGCGCACAGACGAGGGGGCACCTGAGCGTGTGGTGTTGGTGGTCCAGTAGGTGGCAGTCTTCCCCCAGGATGAGTCCCACCTCGTCCCCACTCAGGGTGCGGACAAGCGGTGGTGCCTGAATCAGAACCAGGGAGTCTGTCCCTAAAGTTCACATCGCCAACAAAAGAGCAAACTTCTGAACTATTGATTAGCAGGCTTTCTGCCCTCTCGGCGGACTAAATTCTGGTGACTCTGCCTAGCTTCACTCAACTAAATCAGGCGTCCTGTGGCCTTGATATTATTTTGTCCCTGTCATGTGTAATGTGAATATAGCTATGGCAGCATAACATCTCCATAGTTCTCAAACTTCTCCCACTCTGCAGAGTAGGGGCATCTCTTCGCCAACGATCTGTTTATGACACATTCCACGTTGTACGCGCCAGACTGTGAAATGTCGTTCCCCGTGCCACCATCTCTAAGGAGGGGCATTTGAATGATTTTGTGGACTACACCTGACTCTCCAGCACAGCTACCCCACCCATCAAGGAGATTAAGGGTTCGGCCTGTGCCTGATTACAAAGGTGTTTCACAGAGGGAGGTTTGAAGAATGGCGGAGAGACAAAAGCCATCAAAATGCCTGATCTCGGACGGAAAGTTCACAGGAATATTTTTGCCATGCTATCCCATTGTATTTTTGCCGTAAAACTTTCTGGGGATGCGGGATTGCAGTGAGGCAATCTCTACTGCCGTCCTTCCGGGACTTGAATGCCGTGCTTCCCACCCATCGCCCCGGAGGCCATCCGCAACCTGCAGTCTCCTCTCCCCTTCGGTGCGTTTGAAAAGACACCTGTTACTTGAAGTAATTATTTGACTTTGGCAGTTTGTCCCACGCAGGCGGCCCGAGGCGGGAGCATTGCTCACGTTCAGTGCTGTTTGCCTGTCCTCCTCGTCTGTGTAGAGGGGCGGTGTGCCTTCCTGCTCCTTGATGTCCAATTGATGGGAGGCGCGGGTGCGAGTCTCGCTGGCACAGGGACCTGTGTGGCGGCCGTGCCTCCGGTCCCTTCTGAGCAGGAACATGGACTGCCAACGTGAGCGTCCGCAGACTGTGGCGTCTCCCTCGGCCTGTCACTCAGGGACATCGAAGCACAAGGAAATCTCTGGTTGACCGCAACAGATGTGCAGCACAGTCGAGGAGGAGACAGACCTTCATTGTCAGAGGTCACTGAAATTCCGGATCGGTTTGACGCGTGGCGTAACTGAACCAGTCCGACTCATTCCATGGAGAGGACTTGGCTTCAGTGGTGTGGAGGAGACGATGTTACAGTTAATCATATATTCTGTTTAACTCTCCCGTCCGGGGCAGGAAGAGACACGCACAGGCATGCACGGACAGCAGGGTTCGTGGAAGTGCGCGCCTGGGCGCCCGCACCTTCTCATGCTGCTGAAATCCCTTCCTGATCCGGAGGAAGCAGTTGCTCTGCCTTTCTCCCTCCCAGATGGGTGAAAGCTGGACGCCTCTCTAATGCAGCAACAACCCTAGTTTCTCTGTAGGTCTGTGAAGTTTCCAGCGGATGGTATTCCAGGTCAGCACTGGAAAACTGGAGGTTTAACCGAGCGGGTGGATAAATGACAATTCGGGACTGCGTTAGGGAGGAGATGATTACAGTTAGCACACAGCTAATGTGGGTGTGCCTGCTGGCCGTTTTGAAAGCTTCACCTCGAATCCAAGACTCTCCGGGTACTCGGGCGCTCACTGTGGAGTTCCAAAAATGGGGCACAGCACTCGGGGCGGCGCCCACTGGGGCCTAAAAAGTTCTGCGAAACATTGTCTCACCCCGACCTTTGTTTAAACAAAATGATACTTCCTTTTTTAAAAAAACAGTCACACATTTAGTCATTACATAGAAAATTTGCTTCACAATCATTTCATTGTAGAAGATGCTTCTGAATAGATCACACGGAAATTCGTAAATGATTTTTTTAAAATAAATTCATGGTAGTCCCCAAGCATCCTAACTCACGCTCGTTCTGGTGTGTTCCCTGATGGGGAGAGGGCAGAGTGGCACTTGGAACCCTGAGCGTTGCGCCCCATCCTGGCCCGCTCCCCGGGCTGGGTGCCACCGTCTGCACTCCGTCCTCCCCTCCCAGGACGTCAGTGCGAGGTTGGAACCTGCCCTGAGGAAGCACTGTGTCGCTCCTGAGTTCTGTGTCCGGTGAGCAGTTACTGGCCTCAGTCACTCGTTTTCTCAACAACGGGTCATTGCATCCCCGATATAGGCCGGACTAGGGTCAGGACCAGGGATGCAACTTTAAAAGACACATGGCCCTTATTCTGAAAATGGTCATGATTTATCAGAGAACACAGGTGATTTCACTGTACTACAGATGTCCACAATAGGTACGTTCAAATGCTTTGGATGGCAAGACAAGAAGTTAACGGCATTCCGAAGCACGATCAGGCACACAAAGTTTGCAAAGTCTGTGCAGTATCGGGGGACCGTGGGATCCCCTCAGGTTGACCTGGCCCAGGGAGAGCTGGGACATAGGGCGTAATTACATAAGCTATTTCTTGATAAACATAACATTATAGCCTTTCGTAAGCAGAAACCCTTCAGGCAATCACAGATAGCAAATAACTAAGGGCCTTTGAAACTCACCAAGTAATGTGTCCTGCAAATATTCACCCAAATTGTCCAAATCAGAGGCAGATTGGAACAGGACAGTGAAGAAAAGGGGCCATAGTGGGGGTAAGGTAGGGAAATAAACATTTGTTGACCATGTAGATTTTCCAGACCTATTTTGCATTTATTATCACACTTCCTGCCTCTGACCAGTCAGGGAGGCGGGGTCATTCCCATTCACGGTCGCCTGTAAAGGGCTCTTGAACAACTGTTTCTCTTAAACTCTGAGCCTTGCCCTTTTCAGAAAGTACATTTTAGAAATTTCGGGCAATCTGTTGGCGTTACTTATGATACCCCATTACGATTTGGTCTTAGAAGTTTTGCACATCTTCTAAACCTTGCTGTAACTAGCATACTGAATTATTTCAATGCAAACAAGTTAGCCCTATTTTCTTGAAACTAAAATATATTTTTCTAGAAATAGTAAGTATACGTGGGGTGGGGCCAAAGTAGGTTTCTAGTCATGTGTATGGAAAACAATACAATAATAAAGAACACAGGAGCAAACCGTTTTTGCACACTCACAGCTGTAAACCCACCTTCGCCTTGCTCAGGTCGTCCACCTCGGGACCAGGCACTTATAATCTCGCTCAAAGATCTAGCTGAGACTTTGCCGGTAACTGGCGGTGACACCTGGGTGTTCGTGGTGCCTAATCAATCACCGGAGAGTGACATCAGTCCATTCAGTGCGCAGGCGTCTGAAAGAAGAGCCGATCGATGCAGACAGACATGGAAACCAGCCTCCCAAGTACAAACCAGACGCCTCACGTTGAGGCCCTTCCCTTTGACGTGTACTGTCCTAGCAAACACAACAGTGGTAATTACTGCACAAGCTCTCTCCCTGCACAGTATGAAACAAACAGCACCCCCCAAAGCATTTTATAATGAATTATACTCATTACACCCGATACCTAAATGACATCGCATTTAATAATGCAAATGGGAATCCTTCCTTCAAAATCATTTCCAATCAGCTCACGGACGCCTCTGAACCCAGGCCTGGAGCGCGCGCACCCTGCCGCAGACGCAGACGGTGCGATGCGGCTCCGCCCCAAGGCGCCTCGGGCGTGCTCTCCGCCGCAGGTCTCTCGCCTCTGCCCAACAACAGAACCAGCCCTGGTGTGAGACTCCCGCACAGAGTGGCTTCCTTGTATAAAGAGAACAATGAGACAGGCTGTCAGAATCACTGACCTTCGAATATTTCCTCACTACAGTTTGATGAAAATGTCATTCATTGGTGCCGTGAAGTTGGGAATTTTCACCCATCGACACGCTCCAACTGCAAGTCTAATGTTGCTTCTACTTAAGGATCAGGCCTTGGCCAGCCTCGGTGTGGCCTGTAGAATGGGTGGATTCGAAACCTACTGTAACATCCGCCACGTTAGCCTGAGGAACTGTAGGAGTGTAATAAAGAAGGTGTGATTTTACTTTAATAGGCAATTCTCAGCATTTGTGCAACAAATGTACACTGAGTCATTATTACGGACCGATCTCAGTGAGACCTAAATTAACATAAGCAAGTCCCTTATCGGAGGACGGTGTTCTCCCCAGGAACTGGAGTCTGGGTAGAGGAGAAATGAGTCTGATAAGCATCCATCTGAGAGGGTAACTCGGCAGCCCTCAGGCCACAAGGAACATTGCAGACTTTGGGGATCATGGGGTTTTAAAACATTGAACGGACGTTTGAAAACTGACAAATTTTACATCATAATCTGACTTTCTGGCTTCTTTTGCAATACGAGAAGGCAGCCACAAATACTCGGAGCCCCAGTGCTGGCCAACAACCAGAACGATTGCACTCATCCGTGTCACAGGCCTGGTCTCCCAAGATGGTTGGGCTTTAGGTGCCTGTCTCACACGGAGCCCTCCCCAGAGGCGGGATGAAGGATGCGGACTCTGGGTTTCGGTCTCCCTCTCCATCAACTCCCTCCTGTAGCTTTCCCTTCTCTTCTGGGGCCATTCTCCTTCCAGTGCCCCCAGGTCCGAAGCATTGTAGCTCTTAACGGAGTGGTCCAAAGTCCAATCACATCTTACTTTATAATTAAAGTGAATTAAACTTACCATATCTTGCCATGTACGATGCACACTTTTTTGCCCAAAATTTTAAAAATTTTATTTATTCATTTTTAGAGAGAGGGGAAAGGAGGGAGAAAATAAGGGAGAGAAATCAATGTGTGGTTGTCTCTCACATGCCCCTGAGTGGGGACCTGGCCCACAACCCAGGCATCTGCCCTGACTGGGAATCGAACTGGGGACCTTTTGGTTCGAAGGCTGGTGCTCAGTCTGCTGAGCCACACCAGCCAGGGCTTTGCCCAAATTTTTGAGGGAAAAATAAGGATACACATTATACATGGGTAGTACTAATTCCATATCTATATAAATGTTTTTAATTCTTTTATTTATACTTGTGCATTAGAAGTATAACTCTAAAAAGCAATAAGGATATCTGTATGCAAAATAATACACTGGAATACAATAATCACTTTTGTTTCTAAATATAAATAAATATAAAATTGAATTAAAATGAAAGATTTTTTTCCCTGCAAGTTTGGGCCAGAAACATGGGTGCACATTATACACTGGAACACATTATACATGGCAAAATACGGTATTATCTATAAATTAATTGGATGTGTGCTAGAAATATAATTAACATTCAGGTAATGAAAATGTCCCGTGAATCAAAAGTGCTTTTCTAATCCACCATTTCGTGTTAGTGGTTCTATATTTTGGGGGTGTGGGGGTATAGAACAAGTTAAGCGGAGTCTCTGGATCAGGTGAAACTGTTTGGTGTCACTTTCTAGAAATCAACCACTGCTCTCTTTCCTTACTGTGCCAAGGGCGTGTGCCAGGAGCGCAGGCTGCTGCTCACAGGCGACGATGCCAAGGACAATGGGTAGGTGCTGTCTCCCCTGAGATGCTATCCACAGGAACCTAGATTCTCCGAATAAAACTTCCTTTCCAGCCCCGCTGGTGTGGCTCAGTTGGTTCGAGTGTCTTCCCAGAACGGAAAGGTTAAGGGTTCGATTCCTGCCAGGGCACCTACCTAGGTTGTGGTTCGGTCCCCGGTCTGGGGACATGCAACCCCAGTCCAGGCGTCCATCCCTCCCTGGTGCGGGAGCGCTTGGGAGGCGACCGGTCAGTGCTTCTCTCTCACGCTGATCTTTCTCCCTCCCCTTCCTCTCTCCCCAAAAGCAGTGAAAACAAATATCCTTGGGTGAGGATTAAAATAATAATAATAATAATAATAATAATAATAATAATAATAATAATAATAATAAAAGACTTCATTTCTAGAATTTACCTGAAGCACAGCTTTCTCTCATGCCAAAAGTTAAACGTGTGGTAGGCTGTTAGAATAACTATTGATCAGCCATAGACAGAGTCAGCGACAAAGACTCAGAAAGCAGACTATGTTCTGGACGGAGCTATGAGCACAGCCTCTAGACAGAGAAGTTTATAGACAGACAAACCTGGTCAGACGAGTAGGCAGACCCACATACAAGCTGGGCAGCTGGATGCAGGTTGATATGCTCTAAAACAAAGAAAAACATGCAAACAACAACAAACTGACCAAAAACAACAACAACAACAAAAAGACAATAATGATGACAACCAGGATGTGAGAACAAGCACGCAGAGCGGTGTGCACCTGTGACAACAAAGAAAAGGAAGGGAGAGAGTGGGTGGAGGGACAGTTCAAGGCATAGAGTCCAGACGGACCTTCCTTGTATGAGTGGCAGGGAACAGCCACCTGGGATGTCCAAAGGCAATCCTGACCCTCGTGTGCAGGTCGCAGATGACATGGAGCTTTACCAACGGTGTCGGTGGGTCTCGGGAAGATGGAAAAGAAAAGACCACTATTTGGTGTGTGTCCCCTTCATTCTGACAAAAGAGGGAAGCTCCTGGGACACCCACAGAAGCTCCCGTCTGGGACTTTCAGGCCAACCCAGTGCATCCGCTTTTCCAGAACTCAGTCACCTGCATCCGAAGTCTGTGGTTGGTCTTCGGAGCCCAGAGCAGGGATCGCAAAGCCTCATCTCAGGAGAAGGTAGTCGCAGCCATGAAGACATTGCGTGTGAGGATGACAGAGCTTTTAGCATCAGTCCCCGATGTGCACCATGAACTTGGGATGATGGAGACACATGCCTGCTGTCCCAACACTGAAAATTGTCACATGTCTTCTTCACATTTAAAAAAAAAATAACTCCATGGACAGATACATGCAGAAAATGAAACTAGACCACCTTCTTACACCACGCACCAGAATAAATTAAAATGGATTAAAGACTTAAATGTTAGACCCGAAACCATGAAAATCCTAGAGGAAAGCATAAGCAGTAAAATTTGGACATAGCTCACAGCAATATTTTGTTGGAAATATATGCTTAGGCAAGGGAAACAAAAGAAAAATAAACCGATGGGACGACATCAAACTAAAAAGCTTGTGCACAACAAAGGAGATCATCAACATATCCGCCAATACATCAGATAAGGGGTCAATATCCAAAACTTATAAAGCACTTATAAAACTGAACACACGAAAAAACAAACAATCCCATTAAAAAGTGGGTAAAGAACTTGAATAGACACTTCTCCAAAGAGGATAGACAGATGGCCAATAAACATATGAAAAGATGCTCAACATCACTCATCATCAGAGAAATGCAAATTAAAATCACAACAAGATATCACCTCAAATCTGTCAGAATGGCCATCATCAATAAATCAACAAACAACAAGTGCTGGCGAGGATGTGGAGAAAGGGGACCCTTTTGTACTGTTGGCAGGAATACAGACTGGTGCAGCCACTGTGGAAAGCAGTATGAAGAGACCCCCTAAAATTAAAAATGGATCTGCCTTTTGACCCAGCAATGCCACTTCTCAGAATATATCCAAAGAAACTTAAAACACTAATTTGAAAGAACATAAGCCCCCCTATGTTCATTGCAGTGTTATTTCCAATCACCAAGATATGGAAGCAGCTCAAGTGTCCATCAGTAAATGAGTGGATAAAACAACTACGGGGCGTTTACACAATGGAATACTACTCAGCTGTAAAAAAGAAGAAATGTTTACCCTTTGCAAGAGCACGGATGGACCCGGAGAACATTATGCTGAGTGAAATACACCAGTCAGAGAAAGACAAACACCACACAGGATTTCACTCATATGTGGAATCTAATGAACTGGACTAGCAAACAAAATTGAGGTGAGACTCATAGATGGAGAGCAGGATGGCCGCCATTGGGGAGGGGAGGTTAGGAGACAGAGGAGTTAAGCAAATAGGGCAAAGGACTCAGGGACGTGGACAGGAACGTGGTGGTTGCAGGGGAGGGAGGTATAGAGGGTTAAATGGTGATGGAAAGATACAGTAAAAACTCTTTAAAGGACTGTCAGCTGAGTTCTTAAAAGAAACTAAAATAAATAAATAAAAATAAAAATAAAAAAGTGGCTCCAGTCTATAGAAAGGGAGTGTTCAGTCTTTTAGAAGTGTAACAAAAGCACCGCTTTAAATCTCATCAATGAGTCTTAAATGGTGAAACCTCGCATCTGGCTCTTCGCTGGGATCCAAGGCGCGGGTGGGTTTTACTGCCGAGCAGCTCTGAGGCCACCTGGGAGCGACCCCTCGGAATGGACAATGGAACCCGGGTAGGGAAGGCCCCTCCCTGGAACATCGCCCCCACCTCAGACTGGCACCTGTCGCTCGAAGTGCCCGGAGAAGCACGGAATCTGTCACTATGGTCTTCCGTTTTTAAGGTTTTACTGGTTGTGTGTAGCTCTCTTTTGATACAGTGTAGCGTTTTATCAGGAAAAATACTTAGGGAAAAAAAACCTTTAAATTTAACATAAAACCTAATTCTTTTGCTCCTATTGAAACTTGGAAGCCTGGATCCTTATTAGAGTGAATTTCTACAAAGAGATAAACATTTTAAAAAATAAGCATGAATGGAATCCAGGATAAATGCATCCATTTGTGCAGGAAAATAGCTTTTACCAAAGAAAATGGCACAAATTCATCATAGGGAGAAAAATGTCATTTCAAAGCCTTTTTTTTTTCAAAATAAAAGTGTAGAACTTTTAATACAACATATTTTCTTTTTAGCCACTCTAAATCTATAACTTTTTAAAGCCAAGGAGTTTTGTCTCCCTCAATCTTAAAAAAAAAAAACCCAAAAAACTATTAATTATCCCTATTAGCAGGGAAATTGTCCACACTCCTTGAAAACCTCTTGGGCAGGAACATCACGTAAGCGGGCTCTGCAAATTGTTGCACCCAGCACGATGCTGAGCAACAGTTTTATTGCAGTATTTTCATTAATCTTCACATATATCTGGGTACTAAATGCAAATCACTAACTTTTTGAAACGGACTCTCACACGGGGCTGCCAGTTGCCAGTGTTCGTCTCGCTCATGTTAAATGCAATCCAACATGCCGTGACATGCAGCCAATAAAAGGGCATCTGTCACGGGACTAAGCACCAAAATCAACCATTTGCATAGTGAACAAGGTTTATATTGTGGCGACTCATGTTGCCTTGTACCGAACAATGGGATGAACACTCCCTTAGGGCCTCTACTAAGTACTAGACATGTGGCCTTCAAAAAAGAAATCCGCTCTCATCCCATTTTTTTCCCTGCGGTGCTTTGTGAGTTCACAGCAAGGGTTTGACTTCGTGCCCTGGTCTCTGTCTGAGAGGAAGTCCAGTTCAATTCAATTTGCATCTCTCTGCCTTTTAGTCATGAGACAGCATCCATTCGAGCAGGCCCCGTGATAATGCGGAGCAGATGGGCAGAGTGTCGTCTAATTAGATTCCGGGCGGCCTGTTGGCTGTGGTGAATGTGCATGGGTTTGCTTATTTCACACTTATTTCAGCGACAACAGCTTAGCAGAGACAAGGTAGAAATGAATATGGGAGATAGCCCCACTAAAGAGCTACTTAATACAAATCAATAATGTTAATTCAATTACCGTGTACTCTCACCTATTTTATGAGTTGCTTGCAGGCTCTTTGATCTCAAAAGAATAACATTTTTCCCTTATAAATATTATCGTTTTTCTTTATTTTTCTTTCCCTTTTACCTTCCTTTATTCTTCCCTTCCTCCCTTTTTTTTTCTTTCTTTCCTTTTCATTCAGAGATTATTGGTAAAGAATCAGGGTCTATCATACAGGTGATTTTTAAAATTCAATTTATGATCTATTTTAAAATTTAATACTAAGAGAGCCACCCCATTCTTAACGCACATAGATTTCTCAAAAGATACACATATATGTTATAAAATATGCCTGCAGACTTGCATTTCACATAGACGCCCAAATGATACCTATCACCATCCCCATATTAACCACTCATGGTAGCCTCCTTGGGTTTAATGCAGTTGCTCTCTCTCCAGTTAGATAGTCACGAAAGAGCAAATCAAGCTGACACCATTTCTGCAGTTAGTTCCAAAAAGGGGACTTTTCAGGCTCTCAGTCTTGACCTTTTCTCACTGACTTTGCAGCTACCTTATTGTGAACTCTTCATACGCAAACACACGGATGGAGTCTGGGGACCTAGGCTGGGAGGTGCTGGAATTAATGAGGTGAAAAGCTTAGTGAGAAAAGTACTTGTGTCTGGCAGGTCATACTTGTATTCTTACCCCAACTACCTTTCCTTGCCTCCCTGTCCTCCAGCCCAAGGACTTTGTCCCTCTACCTTCCCGATCAAATAACATCATAATGTAAATATAAGTCAACGTCTTGCAGGTAGAAAATTAAAGACTATATTCCCTGGATTGCCTAGTAAAAGTCTGTCACTTCAAATAACTTCATGCTTTCCTTAAAAGCAGTTATGTACAAAGGCTTTAGGGAGGGAGAGCAAGGAACCCTGGCTGAAACTGCACCCCACACACAGATAGCGAGTATTCGACGTGCTCACCAAGAAGAGTTGGATAATATTGGGGGACACGTCAGGAAACCAGATGTTTAAACTCTGACGACTGGACCCCAAGGGGAGCCCTGCGTCCTGACTGCCGGGGCCTGCCATTCGAGCCTCATTCTGTGGAGCCGCCGCTCTGTACACAGTTAGCTGGTGGAGCTGGTAGAGCTGGCGTCGTTGACCAGAGACTGAATTTTGGATGTTCCACTCATCAGTCCTGCTCGGGGGCTGTCTTCACGGAGAACAGTAAACGACCGGCTCAGGTTCACCCGCGGCCCAGACGGCACGGTCCACCGTACAAACGTGTGCGAGGCTGGTCCTGGGCACCCGAAGAGTCCATGTCCACGCCGGAAGGTGAAGGGCTCTGAGCCCATCGAATCGTGCTGATAACCGGTGAGGGCAAGAGGAAGCCTACTCTCGCCACAGGCGCACGGGCCAAGTGCCCTCTCGCCATCCAGAGAGCAGAGGAGGAGGCCACGTCTCCGATTTTCCCCCCAAAGAGTCTATTTCAGGATACACCACCATGAATTTATTGTCCGCCCTTCCTGCTCTCGAGACCTGCTTCTCTTCCAGTCTTCCCTATCTCGGCAAACGACACATCCATTTATGTCACACGAACCAGAAATCTTGCAGCCCTCCTGGATAGCTTCCGCTCCCTCTCCCTCTCTCCCTCGATCACATCGATTATTTCACAGGGGACGGCCTCCTCGGGAGCGCCTGGCTGCGTTGCCCTCCCTCCACGTCCCCAACCCCACCGCAGAAACAAGCTTTCCAGAATGCAGATAGAATCCTGGGTGGGTTTTCCCCCCCTTCTGTTACAGCCTTCACTGTCTCCTGTGTATTTCCTCTCTCAAAGCTTCCACAGAGAAAATGAATGGGCTTCCTTGCGTGGGGAGGGGGCGTTGGCCACCTGGCACCTGGCACCTGGCACCTGGCACCTGGCACCTGGCCGGGAGTGCTCCTGTCGGCAGACCGGCAGACCGTCCCACTTGTCGCCTCCAGTTCCTGCACGTGTGTGGCTGAAGGCCCGCCTCTGGCTGACACCAGCCTCCTCACGGTTGATGAGTCACTTGTTTTTCTGTAAAGAATAAAAGGCTTTGTTAACATTATTACCAACATCTCCAGATCACAACTAATGTTTAATACTATTTTAAATTAAAATATAACATTTCTCTTCTTGTACTTCTAAACACGCACGTTTCATTTTATCTGGTGCATAAGAGAGAAAGCAGGGGACGTTTTCTTTCCGTCAGAGGGAGGTTCTTGAGTCAAGGACACTGCCGTTCTCATTACTGCCCGGCCCCTCAGCCCACTCGCATGGCCTTCCTCGCCTCACCTCAGCCACCAGGTGTCTCTCAGGGAAACCGACAGGTGGTGCGGGTAGCTGATTTTCCCTTTCCGGCCTTGCTCCCTTCCGATTTAGATAAATAACACTACTCCCAAATTAATTTGACTTCTTAATGTTAACGAATAAGTGCTAAGCTCTCAGCGTCCCCTTTGAAGGCCTCCCTGATATTTCCTTTATCCAACATTTCATCTTTGCCTCCTCCCTCCCACTTCTCAGCAATTTAAGGGGATGTTTATCTGCATCTTAGTCTGCAGTCAACGAGATCTCCTCCCTTTTTCAAAGATATCTTGTTCCTTCTCACCTTTCCCCTCCTTTGTTCATGCCATCCACTCAGAGTGCTTCTTGTGTCTTTTTCTAAAATTGAGAGATTGTTCATATAATGGAAAAGTCACCCCTTCGAATGTGCAATTCAGTGGTGCTTTGTAGTCATCACTACTAACCAATTCCAGAATATTTGTAGCACCTCAGAAGGAAACCCTGGACCCAAAGGCATTAACTCCCTGCTTTCTTCTCCCTCCAGTCCCTGGAAACCACAGGTCTGTCTCTGTGGATTTGCCATTCTGGAAATTGTATCTACATGGAATCATACGGTACATGGCCTTGTGTCTCGTTTCTTTTGCTTAGAATGTTCTCAAAGTTTACCTGTGTTGTAACTTTTATAAGTACTTCATTCCTGTTTATGGCTGAATAATATCCCATTATACGAATATACCACATTTTACTTATCTATTTATCACTTAGTTGACATTTGTGGTGTTTCTGCTTTTTGGATATTGTGAACAATGCTAGTATATACATTCGTAGGCAAGTTTTTGTGTTGACATATATATACATATATATGTATATATATTATATATATTTAGTTCCCTGGATATATACTTAGGAATGAAATACTGGGTCACATCTAACTCCCTGTTTAACTTTTCAATGACCTTATAAGCTGTTTTCCAAAGTGGCTATCTCATTTTAGAGTTCGCCAGTAACTTCCCCAACACTGTTCATTGTCTTTTTTCTTTTAGCCATCCTAGTAGGTGATAAGTGGAATCTCATTGTGGCTTTGATTTACATTTCTTAGATGATGAATATGTTGAGCATCTTTTCATGTGCTTGTCGGCTGCTTGTACATCTTCATCAGAGATACTAGTCCTCCCTTATTAAATACCTGATTTATAAATGTCTTCTCTCATTCTGCAGGTTGTTTTTTGAAACATAAACCCCCTCCTACATTTTATCATTTAAAATTCTGCTCATCCTTCAAGACCACTGTTAAATGCTGTATGCTTCTCGATAGACTTTTTAGCTTCTCAAATTCGTGCTATCTCTTCTTTTAGGGCAGAGCAATTGGTTAACACCTGCTAGTATATTTATAAAATATTACCTTCTGAAGGCGCTTGTTCTCTCTGCGCTCAGCTTCTCAGGATGAGTGACTGTGTTTTTGCGGACTTTGCGCTCTCCATGGCGCCTTGGTTTGTGGCAAGAGCACGCTAACACATTCTGCTCGTTTAATAAACAAGCAGAAGCAGAGGTCAGCCAGGTAGTGTGCAGAAGGGGGTGTGAGTGTAGGTGATTCTGGGGAGCATGTTTACAGTGACCCCTGCACCTGAATGAACCTTGAAGGGAACTGTTCTCCTTTAGGGTGGGAATGTCAAGGTAAGACAATTATACTTGGGTACTCCTAAGCAAAAATACTAAAAGGAATTGTGTTACCTGACATTATCTAGTTTACTTCCCAGCTAGGCATCTTTTAAGTAAACAAAATTAACAATGGTCTATTTATCAGCACACAACACAAACTGGTTTTGGCATGTTTCTAACCATATGTTCCTATAATTGCATTTTCTTTTAACGTTCACAACTAGAAATTTACTTACTTTAAGTGTGTGTTTTTTAAATCCATGCGTTTTTGATTGCTTACTTCTCAGGGCTCAATTAGCATTGGTCTTCTTCCCCTGGTGACTAGGTAATACTGGACTAATGATAAACAGGCCCTCTTTATTTAGAGTAGCCTTGGGGTCGATGGTCAATTTATCATCATGCCCTGCAGATTTGAAATAAAATATGCTGTGCAGTATAACCATGGTACGAAATTGACATTAAGTAGATTCTCTGAGTTTGGACTTAATAAAAAAAACAAAGAGTGTGGCCTAACAGGATTCTCCAACTATAAATTCTATTAGGCGGCTTTTCATCCAAGACAGTAGGAAACTGAACGACTACATTAGAGAGATTTCCTTTGCTGCTGGTTTTTGTCTCCTACATGTGAACAGTCGCTGGGGGACAGTTCACTAATTCACAGAGACGGCATTTCATATTTCTATAATAATAACCAAGAGCTGCTGAAAATTTTATTTATGTCGATCTTTTCATAGGTCGTAAAATATTTACATCCAATGTCAACCTATTTGCATAAGACACTCTCTTAAGGATCAATAGTTTCTTATGTGAAAAATAATCTCAGTCCCTCACGTTTGCCAATTAACCCACCTGCACCTCATCCCCATCCCCTGAGACTGTTCTCCTGGAAGTCTGTGAGATGACATGAGTTTTATGTTCAACTCCTACTGAAAACGCCTCTCGTTCCCACACGGGTAGATTCCTCTCCACGCTGCGACTCGGGTCCGTTAATGTGAGATGAAGTCAGCGTATCCTGCCCCTCGTGTGATATTTTATGCACAACTTAAAGCCGCAGACTGAATGAAAGTGTAAAGGCAGCAACAGAGAGAGGGGCTGTGCGCATTTGAGCGTCTGAGGTGGTTTGCTAACTTTCGAGAACAGAGATGACGTGCTAAGTCCCAGCCAGTAAAGACAGAAGATTCTAGGTGCTACGCTGTCAGCCTCTCAGCCCCACCAGTCCTCCTGGCAGGTGCTGGGTGGCCACCTGCGGCTGTACCAGGTACTGGATTAGACAGCATGGCTTTAGAACACCCCCATCTTCATAGAACGCTTCACTGGACAGTGTTCCAGAAAGCAGGGAAAGAACGCCTTGGACTTCTGGGTGCTCTACATGTTGCTGATTCTGCAGTGGCCTCGTCCGCTCCTCCCGGTCAGTGCCGTGGGGTGAGGAGAGCGGAACCGGGGTGTAAGCCAAAGAGAGGAGCCCGAGTGCGGGCAGCACCTGAGGACGCAGCGGGGCCTCGTGTCCTTACCGAAGGGGCTGGCACTCAGGTGGCGCTTAGTTCAGAAGTCCTTTCTTCTAAAGAAAAGATGAATTAAGTGCACAGAGCCCCCAGAAGATTCAATAGGGAAGTAAAAACTATAGAGAAAAATTTCATTTGTTAGTTTTAACTGATTGCCAGAACAGTTTCTTATTTATAATTTTTCACATTAATTTAAATGATAAAAATTAAAGCATAAGAAAATTATATATATGTATGAATGTGTGTGTATATACATATTTATAAAATCTCTATATCCCTGTCATAGGAATATAAAAATAACCTCAGCTTTTCGTAGTGATTTCTTATTTAATCGAAAGCGCCTAAAACTATTTAGACATAATTTGCTTTGAGATCCTTTCTAGAATTTAATTTCTAATAAGCCATTTCATGAGCATATTAATATTGGACTAAAATACATCATTCCCAGAAAAAAATTCTTCTTTCAGAAAACTACCTTTTGAAATCCATATATCACGGCGAACACCTTAGATTACTTGTGAATAATTGTCCAGAAGATCGGATAGAAGTAAACTCCATTGTACGTGAACCTCACAGGTAATAATATCCTTGCCCTCGCCTCGCCAGGCGCCACCTAGACGGGAACCAGGTTTGATTGCACGAATCTATGCCTTTTTAAAGTTTGCTTCACTGCTTATATTCAAAGGGCGTCTTTTAAAACTAGTCATGATAAGGTGAGACTCATCAGGAAGGGGAGAGCTTTCTTTGCAGGACGCACATCACCCATTCGGCACGTCCAGGCCGGCCCCAACTTGGGGTGCCCTTAGGCACAGCACACCGACAGGTGGTCCAGACAAGGCAGGGTTTCGGGAGCACCCCGCCCCCCGCAAGGCCCGGCGGACCGCGGCACCCCCCGCCGCCGCCCATGCAGCTGATGAATGGACTTCAGACAGGCCCAGGGCACCGCTCCCCACGGTTCTCCCAACGGTGATGAACGACCCGCTCTGCGTGCCATGGGTTAGGTGGGAGGGCCGCCCTCTGACCAGGCAGCGGATGAAACGGTTACGATTGGATTCTATTGACTTGTCTGGTGAGAACAGTTGTGCCTTTTCCTAGAGGTTAATTGGACTTGAACTCAAGAAATTAAGAGGTCAGCTGGGGTCACAGTGACAGCAGGCCCACTTTTAACTTGCTGCTAACAACATTTGGCAGAAGGAGGATGAATCTGGAAATTTTAGTCCGGGGGCCAGTTCAATTTCTTTAAGAGTGATGATTTGTACAAATTATTAGACAAGCCTTAATGGTGTATCACATACAACAATTCAGTGTGATTCCAATTTCTACCAGGCACTCCTATATATATAGGCAAATTTCTTTTAATAATAATAAACATTAGACTATATATTGTATTAATACATACAGAGATACAGCTTTATAGATGTAACTATAGATATTGATATATATGTGTATATATATCAAGGATGATAGATAGATAAATAGAAAGATAGATTAAACTATCTAATCTCAGAAGTTTTATTTTATTGAAGACTATCCATCAAGAAATCATAAAATTTGAGTTTAAAAAGGAAAGATTCACACACGCTTGAAAATGACATTCCAGTGGATTTACTGGCATTTATATTTCTACCCAACAATAAATGCTACCAATTCCTTATCATAGAAAATGCGAAGAAAACAGAGTGAAGTGTTTGACAATCTATGTGGTAAGGGTACATCCTAACGCGCAGGCTCGCAATCTCACAAGCATATTTGCCAGCTTCACACGTTTGGGTGGGAGAAGACAGTAGGAGCGTTGAACTGTTACTGCTTCCTGACAAGATACGCTGGTGCCGTCGGCCAAGACTCATTTCACCTTCGCTGTTCTTTTCTTGGTTACTTTACACCTCAGGGTCCTTGGTGGCAACTGACCTTGGCACTCTCCTGTGTGGGACCTGCCAGACCCCTGCCCCCCACGAGGGGTCAGAGTACAGTGAGCCACAAGGGAGACTGGGGCTGGGACTGGGCAGCGTGGTCCAGAGGCTGGGGGACAAGGCGCAATTCTAAATTTTTTTAAAAATATGTTTTATTGATTATGCTACTACAGTTGTCCCTTTTCTCCCCCATCATTCCCCTCCACCCTGCACACCCCCTCCCACCCACTTTCCCCCCTTTAGTTCATGTTCATGTGCTATAAGTTCTTTAGCTTCCACATTTCCCACAATATTCTTGCCCTCCCCCTGTCTATTTCCTACCCACCGTCTATGCTACTTAGTCTCTGTACCTTTTCCCCCTCTCTCCTCCTCCCACGCCCCTGTTGCTAACACTCCATAAATTTTTTAAATCAATTTTAGAGAGAGAGAGGAAGGGAGAGCGAGGGGGATAGAGAGAGAGACAGACATCGGTTTGTTGTTCAGCTTGTTTATGCATTCATCGGTCGATTCTTGCATGTGCCCTGACCAGGGATTGGACTTGGAACAATACTCTAACCAACGGAGCTCCCAGCGAGGGCAGCTTGGAGATATAATTGACCTCAAAACCATTATTTGAATATAAGGTGGACACTGTGTTGATTTGATTCACTGTTTGTATGCAACCGATTACCACCACCCAACACCTCCATCAGGTCACATGGTCACCATCTCTTTCTGTAGTGAGAACGTTTAAAATGCAGCCCCTTATCAACTTCCAAGTATAGAATCCGATATTAACTCTGGTCCCCGTGCTGTGCGCTGGATCCCAGAATGCATTCACCTTACAACAGGAAGTTTGTACCCTCTGCCCGACCTCTCCCCCCACATACCCCAGCCCCTGGTAACTCTGTGTCTCTGTGTCCCTGAGTTCAGCTTTTCTAGATTCCACACATGAGGGGCATCATAGCGTCTGTGTCTTTCTCTGGCTTATTTCACTTACATCCATGTTGTCGTAAATGGGATGAAACATTTGCAAACCATAAATCTGATAAGAGATTAATATCCAAAATATATAGGGAATTCATACATCTCAACACATTTTTTAAAATCTGATTAAAAATAAGCAGAGGAACTGAATAGGTATTTTTCTAAGTTAGACATACTGTCAGGTACATGTGCTTTTCCTAATAAAAATAACTTCTTTTCCCGAGTTGTTCCAGCTTTCCAGCAAGAGGCGTTCCACAGTAATGCTCTGGGAATGTTAGCCAACCCCCACACAAAGATTCTGGTGTATCTGGCAGATTCTTTAAACCACCATGCTCTGAAATCTCATCTCCAGCTAATGTAATAAATTACAAACCCCCCTAAACAATCAGAGGAACTGTGCCAGGTTTTGATACGTTCCATGGAGGAGCGAGGGCTCTGGACTAGAGATCCGAAAGCTCGTGCTCTTGGCCACTTGCTAGAAAGGCCCCTAGACCAGTCACTCAGCTCTACCGGTCCTCATCCATCTCTGTAGAATGGGGACATTGGTTTCGCTGTTCACAAAAGCCCTTATAACAGATTGGAAAGTCGGAGGGTCCGGGGCAGTGGGTCTCGACCCTGGCTACCCCTCGAAATCGGCTGTGGGGGTGGTTGAATGGACTCATCTCCGGGGTGGGCCCGGGCCTGGGTGTGCCTTAGAGGTTCCCCACGTGATTCTGTGGTGCGGGCGGGACTGTGACCCACACTTCCGTGGCATCACCAAGTCCAGGCCGCTCCTATTCATACGACTCTGCTTGCGTTCACCAGGCACCTAGCCCAGGTCCCGTGCTTGTCACTTAAGCCATGCAGCCACTACAACTGGCTACAGATTAGGCCCAGTTCCACTTCACCCACCTTTACCGAGGAGCAAACTGAGGTTTCTATAGGCGAGTTCAGTTAGCCAAGGACACGCAGCGAGTGGGGTAGAGCCCGCAGCATCGGACACCCGAGCTCGTGCCGCTGACCGCTGGACGTCCCAGCTCAGAGACAGTTCTGACCTCCGCACCTCAGTCAGCATTTCCGCTGCCGTTTCCAGCAGGAAGAACCGATGTCTGTGGCCCACCCCTGACGCCTGTCCCAGCCTCCACCCTCAGCTTCCACCGTCGCCCTTCCCAGCACTCCAGCTGGGCAAGAGCAAGCTTTTCTAGAACAATTAAAACTCCAGGATCAAGACGCCTCCCTAACAAGAAGGGTGTTCTGGCCCGGTTTTTGGAGTCTGCAGCCACAGGGCTGCGCCTTTCTCGTGAAGCCGGGGTCAGAGGTCGGGATGAAGCTGCTCTTCGATGGCCGACAGAACGGGAAACTCCTAATTCACTCTGTGTTCCCCGTTTGCAGGAGAAGCAGCAGGGCGAGCCTTAACTGATCGTAAAGACTCGGAACTTTGTCCTCCTGCCTCGTAAGATACAGCCTCTTAAAATCAGGTTATATAACGAGATAAAAATGTCCAAATATAGGCACGTCTTGCCTCTGGAGTTCCAGGAGGCCAGTGAATGTACTGATTACTCGTACATTCACATTCATGGAAATACATTATTTTGAAGGAAAATATTTCAAAATATTCTGAATCATTTGCAATCAGATCTTGCAGTCACTTTTTGTTGAGAACATTTTGCTGTTCCAAAAGCTGTTTGAAATGTTAAAAACAGGACTTCAAAGATTTTTTGCTGAACCAGAAACCGTAAATCGTGTCGGCACAAATGCATGCCGACGCCCTGCGTTCTGGAGCCCCCTCCACGGGCCTCGCGTGGAGGGGGTCTTGGAAAACCGCTCTCGCGGGCAGCTAACGCTCACCAGCCCTGCCGGGTTGCAAGGCTGTCCCCGCTGCGGCCGCGAGGGGAGCCCAGCCGCCTTCCTCCCTCCTGACTCGCGTGGGCGAGAACTGGGCAGCTGCCGTCTGCTCGGCCTGAGTGAGATTCAGGAGAGCAGCCCCGACTCCCATCGGGAGTTGGGCCCAGGTGGGGACACCTGGTTGTCGCCACGCAGGCGTCAGGGCGGAGCTCTGAGTGGGGGCAGATTCCTCTCCTCCGAACCGCAATGCCTCGCGTGTGTAGCGGCTTGTGGGCAGAGCGAAAGCGTGCATTTTACTGCGAGGCTCCATCGTCGGTAAGGCCGCAGGCGACAGCTGCCACGTTACTTATGCGGTTTAGCCTCAATCCTTTCAAATACAGTTTACCAAGAGAAGTTAGTAGCTTTAGGGCAGAGAATCGCGCTTCCAGTGAGAGAACAAGTTCATTTATTTCCCAAGAATTAGTTAATAAGTGCCTTCTGGTTAACGGAAACATGCGCGTTGGTATTTTGGCCAAGTTTTTGAATAGGTTAATTGGTCACTGTATCAGTAAAGACTGGACTTTCACACTTCATTCAATATTTGCAGTGTTTATTGTAACAAACTCTGAGCCTCCCCAGTGTTTTCTGTTCTCCCGTCATCGTGACGGACGGGAGGTCCCGGCAATAATAGTTGTATATTTAAGTTGGGAAATTCACTTATATGCCTGTCTTGGTCTGTACAAGTCCAGGGCAGCAGAGGAGAAGGCCCCTTACGCGGCCGGGTTTAAAGAAGACGGGCCCTAACCCTGGGAGTGGCCCTTCTTCCCGGTTCCCCCTCACCCCACCCCCACCTGAGTACCTGGAATGCAAGTTCAAAGTGATGCCTCAGAGGGCGCTGCGAAGGGAAGACTGGGGGTGTCTCAGGGCCCTTGCAGACCGAGAGTGAGAGGCAGCCAGAAAAACGCAGTGGGGAGAGCGGTGGGGATACCGGGGCGGGGCGGAGGGGGGGCTGCAGGCTGGAGTGCGCTGCCCGGACTCCCCCACCCCCACCCGCAGGCCAAATTCATCTGTTGGAGCTTTAGGCTCTAAGGCGACAGGACCTTTAAGGGGTGATCGAGGTTAAGGGGGGTCGCGAGGGCGGGCCCTAATTCCACAGCACCAGTGTCCTCCCCAGAAGAGGAAGGAACCCCAGACAGCTCACCCCCTGCGCCCCCCTCGCTCCCTCCCTCGCTCTCTGTGTGCAGACCGAAGGCTGGGTAAGGACACAGCAAGAAGGTGGCGTCTGTCTGCCTCGGAAGCCGACCCTGCTGGCACCTTGACCTTGGGCTCTTAAGTCTCCCGAACTGTGAGAAGAATTTCCGCCGCCCAGGCTGTGGTCTCCTTTGGTGGCAGCCCGAGCCAACTGACAGACGGGACTGACAGACGGAGGGGATGCTGGGGGTGGGTGGGAGGCTGAGAAACGGCTGTTGGCAGGATGCCCGGCGCGGCTGTTGGGAACGGGAACGCGACCGACTGAGATGGAGAGGTTCCCCGTGCGGCCCCTCCGAGTGACCCTCCCGGTGTCAGCAGAACCTGCTGCACCTCCACGTGCTCACTGCGTGCGTTCCTCGGGTTCCTGGTGGCCAGGAAGGGGCAGAGTTTCAGCCCTGCGTACATGTAATGCCAACTGGCGCAGCGATACGCGAGAGGAGCCTGGGGGCGCCAGCGCCCAGGGGAACACGAGCTCTGGGGAGGGGGTGACGTTGGGGTAATTTGGGGGACAGATGTAAGCTTCAGGCAACATTATCTAGATGAAGAGGTTTCTGTGTTAAAACAGAGGTTCAGTGCTATTTAGGATCCTCAGGAATTAGCTTTAATTTAATCCCTTAAAAGAACTGGGTTCTTGGGGGGCCAGGACTGAGGGCTTGTTGAAGAGTGCTCTTTCTTGTCTAGCTGGAAAATAGCAACACGGCTGTGGAACTGCAGTTCAGCGCTGCGCTTGCTAGCGAGTTTGTTTATTGTGATGCTGCTTCTCCAATACGCTTCGGGCCACAGGAAGCGTTTTTACTGCTCAGTCCTTCGCCCTGCAACACCTCTTCAAGCTTCCTAGGCTTAACCGGTCTTCGTTGGATTTGGAAACTCATGTAATAATTGCACCCGATGTTGTCTGAAAACAAAATGAGGTCATTGGATATGAAAGTGTCTTGCCAACTGGGAAGTTGTATAAAGCAGGGTACGGTGTTTTTATTGTTTTTCAGTTGTATGAAAGTTCATGCACATGTGTACTCTTCATCTAATGAGACAAACTAGGTTTTACTTTAAAACTGGAGGCTGTTCAGGCCGCGGAAGGGCACTCTGCTCTTCACCGGTACCCGGCACATTTCCACGGATGTTCACCAGAACAGGCCCGCAGGCTCCTGGTAGGCGCACACCCACAGCGGGTACTGACTTGGCAGTGGCCCCGGCCTGAGCGGCAACCCTGGCTCCTGCTGTGGGTCGCTGCCGACGCTGGAACCCACTCCTGGACACCCTTACGCCCTCCTCTGAAATGGGCCCAACGGCCTCTCACGAGCTGGTCACGGAGGACTCGGGAGGCGAAGCAGATAATGTCGGGTGGGCAAATGCCACACGCAGCGATGCGCATTTGCGGGCTCTCCGCGGGAACGACTCTCCAGTGCAGCCCAGTGGCACAGTGCTGTCATCAGAGCCTCGTCCCACGGACGAAGGCAGGGGACACTGCGTGCGACCGGCACTCGCTCCTTTCCGTCTTGTTTGAAACCCATCTTAGGTCGACTTGATTTTGTGACCTGAAAGGGAGCTTTTCATATTACATTCACAATTATATGGAGATTGGGGTTTCTTTATGTTACCAAAAATAAAAAATAAAACCAGGTATGAGAGAGAAACAAGGCCAGGGTGACAGAGATACATTTATTTTGCTAAGTGGGTTTCCAGTCAGTCCTTGAAGCTGTTTACCTCAGTGAAGCCCTAGCTTCTAGTTGATCTGATTCCCTGTCCCGGGGACTGTGCTAATGGTAACACAGCTCCGCGGGGTCTGGCACAGGAGAGTGTGGCCCCGAAGGGTGAAGGCAGTTACTGAAAGGGAAAGAATAGAAGGGCTTTTAAGCTCTCCAGCTTCTAGAACACGTGAGATCACCTTGGACGTGGCACAGACATTGCTTTGCCCTGAACAGTGGGGCAATTCAAAGACTCTTAGGTTTTTGCATCACAAGTACCAAAGAAAATATTTACATTTTAATCCATTGCATTTTTTAAGCTTTTTAGTGGACATTTGGAATATAGCAATTTTTGTCTCAGCCTGAGCTAATGTAAAGACAAAACATTTTAAATGTAAACATTTATTTCAATAAATGTTTTTATTTCATTGGTGATTTAACAAGAACATCCACAGTGAGTGGAAAGGTAAACCAATGTATAATAACTGAAATAGTAAGAAAATAAAGTCATAATGAATGTATTTTGTTTCATATATTAATACATACTTAGGAGCAATTTAATTCTTGACCAGCTTGTAGATAGGCACTCAGAAATTTCTTTCCCTGTGCACTACTTAGCATTTGATAAGGATTCTGAAATTCAGGACCTAGTTTTTAATTGGGTGTGATCAACAGATTTTAAAGTGCCCTAAATGTAGTTTGAATAGAAGTAGTAATTTTTGGAAATGTAATTGTAAAACTGGAGTGGATTCTAGGACACAAAATATTTGTAGCAATCGAACTAAAATATATACAGTATTCTTATATACATATCATTGATTTTTCTCGTAGTATAAGAATGTCTTCCTGCCCTGGCTGTGTAGCTCGGTAGGTTGAGTGCAGGCTGTGAACTAAAGGGTCGCCGGTTCGATTCCCGGTCAGGGCACATACCTGGGTTGCAGGCCAGGTCCCCAGTAGGGGGCCACCACACATTGATCTTTCAATGTATTGATCTCTCACACATACATGAGAGGCAGCCACACATTGATCTTTCCCTCCTCTCTTCCTCCCTTCCCCTCTCTCTAAAAATAAATAAATGAAAACCGTTTTTAAAAAAGAATGTCTTCCTTAAGGAACATTTTGGACGATGATGTTTCGGTGATCACCCCCACTGCGCCGCACATAAAAAGCCACTGCAGTGGACAGGAAAACGCATTCCTCACCTGCTTAATGTTAGAAAGTGTGGGTCTTCTCGCTTCAGCATTACTCTAGTTGTGTTAGCCAAGAAACTAATTAAGATCACTTTGGGAAAGTGTAAAGTGCGCTACTGTTCCGGGCCCCTTATTAATTTACAGACACAAGCGCTAAAGTAAAATGAGGCATTACCTTGAGATAAAATATATTCCAGTAAATAACATAGCCCGATAGAGTTTTCATTTAGAATAATAAAGTATGTTCGCACCCGCCTAACAGAAGTCCAGGCAATAATGGGACCGCATATATGACGGTGGTCCCGGAAGTTTATAACGGGGCAGAAAAATTCCCGTCGCCTAGTGACGTCAGAGCTGACCCAAGGTCCTCACTCAGCACACTGCCCGTGTGACCCTGCTGGTGCCGGTGTGAGCGGACCTCCTGCGCTGCGGGTCGTGCGAAAGTACGGCACCTACCGTCCGTGGCGTGCAGGACCTGGTGTTGGTGATGATCACACGGTGCCGCGTTACTGGTTTGTGCGTAGCCTATGTTACACTTCTTTACATTATTTCCGAGTGCCCTCTTCCTACTTACACGTGTACTGTGAAGCAGCGTGCCGTGTGGCGCCAGCCGCACGCGGCATGTTCGCCAGATCCGCTGTTCCCACCTTTTCCTCCTGCGCTTCGTCGAGCCCCGTGTGGTTTGGTCCAGTAACCTTCCCTACAAGCCTGGGAACAACAGGCTACATGCACCACATAGCCTAGGGGTGGGGTAGGCTAGGCCACCCAAGTTTGTGTACGCGTGCTCTGTGATGTTCTACAACCAGAAAATCACCCAAGGATGCGTTTCTCCGAACGTATGCTCCCCTGGCTGTGGGGCCGGTGGATTGAGTGCTGGCCTGTGAGCCAAAGGGTCTCCAGTTCGATTCCCAGTCAGGGCACATGCCTGGGTTGCAGTTCGGGTCCCCGGTAGGGGGCATGCAAGAGTCAACCACGCATTGATGTTTCTCTCCCTCTCTTTCTCCCTTCCATCTCTCTAAAAACAAATAAATAAAATCTTTTTTAAAAAGAATGCATTCCTGTCATTAACAGCACGTGACTGTAATTCTCTGTCATAGTTCACCAAAGAACCCCTCGTTGCTCTAATGGACACAATAATGCTAATAGCTAACTAACCAGCTACTTAAACAGCTAACTACTTAACCAACTGAACAACTAAATAAATTAAGCAACCTAGGACGGGCTAGGTAACAGTGTAGAAATAGGTAGAAAGATCAACTTTGCCACGCTGTTCCAGAAATGCACATTCATTCTTTCTTTTGGGGTCCTCAGAGGCTGGCCGAGTCTCCACTGTCAGGATAGAAGAGATGTTTTCATCCCACCATCCCATCGATGGGTTCAATGTGTTTTACAGTGGAAGATTTTATCATGGAAAAAATAAACCGAATTCGTTTATTGAAAATGTTACCCCAATGGACAGCAACATGTTGGTCGCAGTTCAGAAGAGAGCCCATCAGATCCCTGGATCTGGGATTTGAATGGTCTTTGCGCAGCAGAAGGTCCCTGCGGCAGCTGTGCATTGCTCTGGGGCCACCTGCAGCCCACGAGCCCGGCTCCCAGCCCACATTGCCAAGGAAGCGTCCCCGGTCTCTGCGGCGCGCCTCCCTGGGAAGCTGCTCAATGCAGTTCCTGGGTTTGCTGTCTAGGGAAGTCCGGTTTAAAAACTCTTTTTTAGAGCCTTTCTCTCACCGCCTGTACAACCAAGAGTCAAGAAGATAATTAAAACACACTCAACTGGGTTTTTCTCTCTGAAGGGCCGAGGAATCCAAAGACGAGAATCACATGGCTGACCCGTGTTCCTTGGTTTCAGCTTCGGGTCCGTCCTTGCTTCTGAAGCCTCCGCGGCGCCCGTTTCTTCGGCCTTCCTTCGATGTTCTAAGTGACTCCAGATTCTTGCAGTAATTTTCCTTTTGGCCAAGAGTCGGATTTTTTCCCCCTAGAAACTAAAAGCCATAAGTACCAAGAGTCAACAGTATAGTCAACCTAGTTCTTCTCAATCCCGTACCCTCCCAGGCAAATCACGCCTATCGGTATTTTAGACACAGTTGGGCCAAGAGTGAAACTCGGCCCGGGAGTGACCAAACGTCCCCCAGTTTCTGGTCGGAGTGACATCACCCTGCGTAGGTGCGGACGTTGATTTGCCCGACTAGATATTGGGTGTTTGTCGCGTGTCAGGTACCATGATGAGGACTGGGCCCAAAGTGCATCACTTAATCCTTACAGAAATCTTACAAAGTAGGTCCTATTATAATGACCATTTTACATATTTAAAAATTGATGCATAGAGAGGTTAAGTAGTTTTACCGAGTCGCACAGCTGGCAGGTGGCAGAGCTAAGTGACACAATCACCTGAGGGGGGCCGTAATCAATGTGGAAAGATCAAGTTCTCCCTGTCGTTTTCCCCTCCAGTGTGAGAAGGGGGTTCTTCTCTCCATTCCTGCTGCTTCTTTCCCGAAAGAAAGATTTTTTTTTCTCCCCTTAACATCCAGATTTCCTGGCTGGTCATGAGAGCCATTGATTCGAACATGTCAACTGAGTAGATCTAACCATCAAAAATCCTGACTTGAGGAGTTTAATCTCCTACCGCTTCATCCTTTCCTAGGTAAGCATCTGCTCTAAGGGTGGAGTTTTCCATTTCAAGACCCCAGAGAAAAAAAAAGACATAGTAAGTGCGTTTGGTATTTATTCTAAGTCACAGTGTCCATCCCAATTTTTCCTCAATAATCCAGAAATCACTTTGACAGTCCAATCTGCAGACTTATTAGCATGGAGAAGAGGGCGAGTTGGTGGGCCCTCTCAAAATTGTACATTTTACCATGTCTAACACCCCCATTCTTTTCATACATTTGCAGAAGAATTCAGCATTTAAATTAGAATTAACTGTGATTAGAAAAGTAGCTGATAAGGAGTGATTCTCACACTCCTCACCTCCCTGAGAGGACAGCTTTCCAGCCACGGCGAGCTTCCAGATCCCCAACATGATAAATGATGAACAGCTGTTTTTTAAGTAGAGGGAAGAGTGAAGTGGGTAAAAAAAAAAAATCATATACAAGAAAACAAATATTTAAGTATCCCTGAGGTTCATAGCAATTGCTGTAAATCTCTTTTATTTTTCTTTGACAGCCTATGCATATGTTAAATAATTCTGAACTTTAAATCTCTGACATGGAATATTCAACATATCAGAAAAAGTGGAACCATATCAGGATCCTTTAGCAGCTCACTGGTGCATGGTCTGAGAAATTAATCTTAGTGATTGAAAGGTACATTGGAAGACTCTTTCAATGCATTAGAAAAAGGAAAAAAGGGAAAATTTCAACCTATAGCTTTATGCATGGTATATGTTAAGACACTGTCCCTACAACCCATAAACCAAACAGCGCCAAGATGGAGTATGTCTAACCAGTTCCTTTTTGAATTATGTTTTATTTTTATTGAATTTATTGGGGTGACATTGGTTAATAAACCCATACTGGTTTTAAGCATATACTTCTTTAATCTATCATCTGCACACTGCCTCACATGCTACCCACGCAAAGTCGAGTCTCCTTCCCCCACCACTTACCCCCGCTTTGCCCTTGTCCACCTCCCCTTCTGCCACCCTCCTTTCCCTCTGGCAATCACCATACTGTTGTCTGTGTCTGTTTTGTTTTTGTTGGTTTTTTTTTTTTTTGCTTGATCCCTACACCTTTTTCAGCAGCTTTCCTCAAATCCTCCCCTCTGAAATCTGTCAGTACATCCTCCATCTGCGAGTCTGTTTCTATGTTGTTTGTTAATTTATTTTGTTCATTAGATTTCACGTGTAAATGAAATCATGTAGTACTTGTTTCTCTTTGACTGGCTTACTTCACTTAGCATAATTTTCTCCAGGTCCATCCATGCCGTCGCCAAAGGAAAGAGTTCCTTCTTTTTTTACGCACAAGTGGTATTCCACTGTGTAAATGTACCACAGATTTTATATCCACTCATCTACTAATGGGTAGTTGGGTTGCTCCCAAATCTTGGCTATTGTAAATAATGCTGCAATGAACACAGAAGTGCATGTATTCTTTTGAATTAGTGTTTCACATTTCTTTGGGTGTATTCCCAGAACTGGAATCATTGGGTCACTAGGCAGTTCTATTTTTAAATTTGAAGGGAACTCCGCACTGTTTTCCATATGGCTGCACCAGTGTGCATTCCCATCAACAGTGCATCAGGGTTCCTGTTTTCCACATCCTCGCCAGCACTTGCTATTCTTTGGTTTGCTGATGGTGGCCATTCTGACAGGTGTGAGATGATCTCTCCTTGTGGTTTTAATTTGCATTTCTCTCATGATTGGAGACATTGAGCATCTTTTCATATGTCTTTGGCTGTCTGTCTGTCCTCTTTGGAGAAGTATCTATGTCCTTCGCCCATTTCCAAATTGGATTACTTGTTTTTTTGGTGTTGAGCTTTACATGCTCTTTATACATTCTGGAGTTTAACCCTTTATCAGAAATGTGAATAGGTAATCCAGGTATAGTCTAACTATAGCCTAGTTAAAAATATTATGTAAATGTCGATTTCCTATTTCCTTTAATTTAATTTAATTTAATTTAATTTAATTTATTGGGGTGACACTGGTTCATACGATTACGCAGACCTCAAGGGTACACGTCTATGATGCATCGCCTGTACGTTGCGTTGCCGTGTGCCCACCACCCAGAGTCCACTCTCCTTCTGTCACCGGGAATCTGACCCCCTCTATCCTTTATCCCCCACCCCTCTTCACGCCAGTAAGCACCGTACTGCTGTGCGTGTCTGAGGTTTTGTTCGTTTGTCTTTTTATTCATTTGCGGCTTTCAGTTTTATATGCCACCTGTGAGTGAAATCATATGATTCTTAGCTTTTTCTCTCTGACTTATTTCACTTAGCATGATATTCTCCAGGTTCATTCATGGCGCTGTGAATGGCAGTATTTCCTCTTTTCTTACGGCTGAGCAGTGCTCCATTGTACATGTACCACACCTTCTTTATCCAATCATCAGCTGAGGTTTTGATGTTGTATTATAGTTACATAAGATCTCACCGTTGAAGGAAGTTTGTGAAAGCTTCATGGGGCTCTCTGTACTGTGTCTGCAACTTTCTTTGCTAATATAATTATTCCAAAATAAAAAGGCAAAAAAAATTTAAACAGAAAAGAATACTGAGGCAATAATCATGAAAGGCCTAAAATAAAATGTGGATTTTTAAATAATTATGCAGCAAAGCTATGTCTTCGTAAAACACATAAAACACAGATAGTTTTGATTATATTAGTTTTAAACATCTGCATTTGCAAACGCACCATGAATAGATTTTAAAAGGCAAATACAAACTGTGAAAATCATTTATGACAAGACTGACAGAAAAAGGGTTTTCCCAGTAATGAATAAAGACCTTTCATTGTTAAAATAGAAAAAGCCAGCACTCCAAGGAAAAGTGGGTAATAATATGATGGCATAACTAACAAGAAACAATAAATGACAAGTAAACATACAAAAAAGTATTAAACTCCTGCAATAATCAAATTCAGATTTTTCAACTGAGAAACCTTTTATGCGAGATCGGCATTCACCTGTTCTCACGTAGCAAGCAGCATGCGCATGCGGAGATGGGCACCCTCATACACATGCACTTGGCAATGGGGCTGGGCGCAACTATTCTAGAAGGCAAAAGAGCAGAGCAGGTGTCAAACGCTTAAAGAAAAAAATGCGATCCTTTAATTCAAGTGTTGTCTATTTAGGGATCTGTCCTACCAGATGGTAGGGGTTTAGGAACAAACAGATTCATCAGAATAGTATTTTTACAAATGAAAGATTATAATATTAAGAAAGCAATCAGTTACATAGTCATTTTTTCCACAGATCCATTCAAACTGATATTTTACATTTACTAACATAGAAAATGTTTAAAATTTACTATTAACTGAAAAGAGAAGGCAGTATAAAATATATTTTATTAATAACAACTAGATTCTTATTTTCTCCTGACTTTCTCTGATCTTTATTGTTTAAAGTTAGCAGTTCTAGTATTTAAGTTATATTTTGAATCACATGAATTTTATCTTATCATTTGTAATTATCTTATTTTTTAAAAATAATCATGTTTTATTGCTTTTTAATATTCTTTTTCTAAATAAGAAGAAATTATGAAGTCATGTAAATTCAATATCACAGAAATATATAGTATAGAAAGTAACCCCTCTCCCAATGATAGCTACTCTTAAAAAGAAAATGAGGGTATTTTATCACAGAAATAAGATATGTCAAACTAAATTAAAACTGAATAAAAATAAAATTCACCTGCAATTTTTATCCCTATCAACCATGAATATCAGCTGTAAATCTCTTTAGCAATCAGCTAGGTTAATATTATACACATTTCTTCTTGATCTTATAAAAACAAAACACTGCTCGAACTCCAAAACAAACATAATAACATAATAATGACATTATGATATAGTTGTAACCATTACAATATAAAATATTAAGGAAAATATTAAAACAGGTACTTTATGTCATCTAAGTAGCATGAAATTTTGTTATGGCTTGTCTTGATTGTCCAATAACAAGTTAATATCAAAAAAATGTTCAAATTCACTATGGATGTTAATGTTTTACATCATACATTTTGTTTATTAATAAAAAGATGGTTTGCTTTGGAGACCATAATGTAATCATGAATATGAAATAATACGAGGGTTTTGGAAAGTATCATTTCAACAGGATGTCTTCCATTAGTTTCATAATGTTGATAAATATTTATAAAATGGAAGGTTTAATTTAAAATACAACATCATTAATAAAAGATTAAACTTGGTGATCAAGTCCACTTTTCATAGTTTTGTGGGCAATAAAAATATTCTGTATCTACCTTAGACGAAGAGGCTGTGACATTTGCTCCGAATTTGCGGTAGCCTCAGTGGGCTAAAGTTGCAGGTTTTATAACATGAAAAAATACGATATTTAAATAGCACCAATTTTCCTTTGTCTTTCAATAGCATAAAATACTTTGTGACTTAATTTTTTGGTTATGATATTCACTAAAAAAGCTTATTCTAACTGATCGGGAAAGTAATTTTAAAGATTCAGGAATATTAACAAGGATGCAAGAGAAGGAAACCATAGATTTTTATGGTTATTATTATTCAGTATTAAAATGTTTTGACATTAAAATAGACAGTTAAATTCTTTAAACATGTGACTCATGCTTTTTTACATGAATCTTTTTTTTTCTGTGGTTCTATTATCACAGTATTCAGTGAGGAGAAAGCCAGAATTTAACACAACAGATGCTCTGGAAATGTTTCTACAGAGTCAAAAAAGGCACTCGGAGCGGGGTAGAACTGACCCATCTCTGTGACCTCGGGGAAATGTTTGCATCAAACCGGTCGCAGTCACAGGACCTACATGGCCATGGAGAGATGTGGCCTGTGTCCCTTGTGAATATTCGCAAATAAGCTAATAGTGATGTTGTCTCAAGGGGCTCTGTCAGGGAGCTTAGTCTTCACTTTGGAAATAGGTTGTGTTAAAGTTTTTTTTTTTTTAATTTTGTTTTGTTTTGCTTTTATTCCGCTGTAATTTTAAGGGTGAGAGAAAAACTGTTAGTGTGCCGGAGAACTGAAGAAGTCTCTTTGGGTCATGGAAGAAATGTGATCTTGTGATTCTAGAAAGAAGTAGAGGCGAGGAATGCCCTGTGGAAACAAGGTCTATTGTTTTGCCGCCGGAGAGCAAACTGGCTTGGCGAAGGGGAGTTCGGTTGTTTTTAACCCTTTGAACAGGTACACGGCCAACAAACACATAGGCTGTGTGTTTGGGAAATCACGACACTTTTCATTCAGCCAGCTTACTAGGAGGCAAGCTCTGTGCAAAACACTGACAACACAAATAAAAGTAGGAGATGATCCCCACCTCTGTGGGGTGTCGGAAAGGTTGGAGAGGCAGACAACTAGACACATTTTTGTAACATATCATGAGAAGTGATTCTTAGGAACAAAAGGGAAGCAAAGGATTGCGATGCATTTTTGGGGGGAGGAGGTGCAGCAAAATCTAGTTGGAAAAAAGTAACAGAACTTTAGTTTGCAGTAGGAAGGAGGTTTTGCCTCACAGTCGGTACAGGGATGCTGATCCACGTGAACACAGCACACGAGACACTACAGAACCTTGGTACACGACAAGGTGCCCCGCCATGTGATCCACACCTGCTGGGCTTCACACTGTGCTGTCGTTCGTACTGCCCTCAAGGACGTACCGGACCTGTGACTTGCTTTTAACCAATAGAAAAAGACACATGGGATTTTGTGACATTACATAAGCTGTCTATTTTGGGAGCGGACATCAAGATTCTTCTTGCCGACTTGACGGAGGAAGTAGACATTTTGAGGAAATCCACATTATCAGCACCCGGCAGCCTCCAGCCAACAGCCAGCAAGGAGCCAAATACCCCAGTCCTACAACCATCAGGAAACGAATTCTGCCAACAACCTAAATGACCTTGGAAACAGTCCCCTTCTGTAGTGTTGCCTCCAGGTGAGAACCGATCCCGGGCCAACAGCTTAACTGCAGCCTCGTGACATCCTAAGTAGCTGAAACAGCTAAGCTTCTACACCAGACTCACGGAAACGGTGAGATAACAGACCATGCTGTTTTAAGGTGCAGGTCTGTGGTGATTTAGTGTGCCACGATAGGTAACTAACACAAGTGATGAAGAGGAGAGGAAGAGAAGGAGACAAAGGCACAGGGCACCTTGTGCGTCGTGCTAGCGATGGGTCAGGCAATGGACTGGTAGGTTGAAAAATCCTGGCCAAGTTACTGCTGCAACAGCCAATGAAGAGAGACCTGCAATGAATCAGTAACAGAGTAAGTGGAGAGGCAGAACTCTGGTTGAGAAGCTGAAGGAAAAACACTTCTAGGCGTAGGGTTCCACATGCAAAATGCAGTCCCCCCAACACACACAGAATGCCTATCTTTGTTGGAAATATGGAATAATTTAAAAATCATTCATTTAACCTATATTTATTAAGTATTCATTATATTCTAGGTTTTGTATTTTTAACTGGGAGTGATAAGAAAATGACCAATAACCTAAAAAAATAAACATTTCTGCAAGGCTTGACTTAGAGACACTAAATGTGACCAATCCAGGCGACTGTGTCTGACCTTGGCTCCGACAGGCACGATGTGGGAGCTTCTCTGACATGAAGAGCTGAGCGTGTCTCTCAGGCCAGGAGTTTCTTTAATAATCTTCATGATAAGAGAAGGGGCCCGACAAAGCAGGTCTAGAAAGTACTAATCTGACCCAGGGAAAGGGTAGCATCATTGTGCTAAGCCAGGCAAGGAACAGTTCTTATCCAGGAGATACAAGGAAAGAGACATTAATTGAGGACCTAAAAGCATATCAATACAGATGAGAAAACACCGAAGCAAATACGGCAAATATACCTGCATCGCCCAGAGATGAGGTTCCCTGCTCTTCGATCCCAGAGTCCTTCCCGTGTGCTCTGCTACCTCGCTTCCCATCTTTGTTGTGAAAACTCATCACAATATCCAATTATGTTTGGAAAGTATCTACATTTTTAGTCTGTATCTTATCATTTAGAGATAAACTGTGTGATCTTATCCCCCACTGGAAAAGCAGGAATATTTCTCAGAATTTAATAATAATCCCCATCATTCAGAGGTCGGTTTCATCCAATTTAGCAGATTGAAGCAAGTGGTGCATAAATTTAAAATAACAATTATTCCCATATATGGCTGCTATTAAAAAAAAGGCTATTTTTCCTTGTTTTGTGCATACAAATTGGAGAGCAGGCTCATTCCATCGTAAAGACTTCCACATTGTCTAATGTTAGAAGAGCTTCTCTTGCCTTGGTAACCTCGCTGTAGAATGTCAGTGCTCTTTAATGGGTAGGCATCCAGGTTCTCTTCAAAGTGGACCAGTTTCATATACATGAAACATACGTTACCACCTATAACCCCTCTACCCTAGGAGCTGCTTAAATTTCTAAAACAAGTTTGATTTGGTAGTTAGTCTTCAAAAATTCCCTCACAATTAACCACGGCTCCCAGTATTTGTGCATTTGATTAGTCCCTTCTCTTCGAATGTGGCTGATGCTGTCACAAGCTGGTAGCTACTATAATACAATGAAAATAATTCTGTATAACAACCAAGACTACATTGTAAAAAGCCTTCAATTTTTGTCTTGGTGCCTTGGGATTCTTGCTCCAGAAGCCAGTGACGGTGTAAGATGTCGCACTATCATGATACCACCAGGTTTTGAGAAAACACAAGGTGACCCAGTGGAAAAGCGCTGTGAAAGACCCATCCCACCAACCCCACCTCTTCCAGCCATCTGAGCTCAGGCACCAGCTGCCAGTGAAGGAAACATCCCCCTTATCTGGGTACCCGCTTAAGCCAACACTTGATTGCAGTCTCCTGAATAGAGTGAACCCACAGAATTTTGAGGGATACGAGTAAATTGTTATTGTAAGACACTAAGTTTGGGAGTAGTTTATCATGGGGCACCAATAACGAATATATATTCACTGGAAAAACTGATTTGTCATCTTTCTTGGAGCATTTGCCACCTGTTACTTCATGAGCAAGTTAAGTGCGGAGGGCTGACTTTACTGGAATCACAGTTTTATGAGTAAAATTTTTTTTTGCACATGTATAACCAAGAACTTACCCACCTTTTGACTTCCAAATAGTTGTATTTCTCATGTGATGCGCATTTTATTACGAGCAGAAACACTCCCAAATATGATTTCAAAAATTGCTTTCTCTTATTTCTGAAAAGATGAAAATGTGGAGGCATGCATATCATAGATGCAGGCCTCTGCCAAAATTGATTTTCCACTCAAAATTCACCCACACCTTTGATTTTTACTAAGAAACAAATCTTTCTGGGAGCACTTAGTTTCTCTGACGTCCCATACCTGCTGTAACTGGCTCACTTATCAGGAGCATTGACGTCATTTGATTACTGATGAAAAGAATTCAACACCTGTATTTGAGCGGTAATGATATGTGGGTACCACAGGAAGTGCTGAGAATGGAACAGCAAACAAGGTAGAGTTGGTCCCTAACGACGCGGAGCTTATAGATTAGTGAAAATGCCATCACAGAGGTTTCCAAATTTTCTGTTTGCAGACCTCTTATTTTCCAAAGGAGTTTTTTTTCACGGTGCTCCTAGACAGAAAGAAATAACTAACATTCCGGTTAGTAAGTAGTGAGATCCAAACGGTGTAATAAGTACTTTCATTCTAACAACTCGGTGCATACAAATAACATGCATAACTTTAAAGAAGAAGTACTGTGTTCCCTCATCTGTGAATCGCCACCATCTCACCCCGTCATCTCAGCGTTGAGATGCGCGCAGCCGCTGGGCACCGTGTAGGTTCCTGAGCACTGGACTCAGCTCCCACATTGCCACCCTCAGTTCCTGTTTCTCACTGATTCGTGCATAGTGGTTTTCTTTTTCTTTTTGGTGAAAGTAACCACTGAGAAATCAGCTTTGTAAGTGTATGATGACATCGTATCTACTAGCACCATCTAATACAGGAACTGTGAGCTATCTTGGGTTTATAGTTCACGTACTTCCAACAGGTGTCGAGGACCACTGCGCTTCATTCAAACCTTGGAAATTAAAAATGTTTCAATATCCACTCTGACTGGTGTGGCTCTGTGGGTCGGACATCCTCCTGCAAACCGAAAAGTCACTGGTTCAATTCCCGGTCTGGGCGCACGCCTGGGTTGCAGGTTTGGTCCTCAGTCAGGGTGCATGGGAGACACAGCTGGTCGTGTTTCTCTGTTTCTCCCTCATATCTATGTTTCTCTGTCTTTTGCCCTCCCTTCCCCTCTCTCTAAAAATAAATAAATACAATCTTTTAAAAATGTTTTAATATCCGGTGGCACCCTGTGAGTTTACTGAAATGCCCCAGTGCACTTAAATGTGTGCTTTGAGACCCAAAGCAAAAAACAAAAAATACAGAATAATTGAGTTGGGCTGTAACATAGGAGCTAGGTGACTGTGTGAATTTGTCCCCGCAGCCCAGCCACGTTCAGCTCAGGTCAGCTGCCGGGTTCAGGCCAGGTGTAAAGTTGCTTCATCAAAATAACAGCATAGCCAAGTTCTCAACCCCTGATGGGTTTGTAAGTGGGCAAAATCACACTATTGAATGATCGATTATATCTAAGTAGAGTTCGAAATTAAATCATTAATTAGTCATGACATAAACTATAAACACAGACAAGGGGTTATATAAAACTTATAGAGTGCACATTTCTCTTCTGGATACAGCATATTTCGTCTTTTCATATGAAAGTGAAAAAACTTTTTGTTAGAATTCAGAGGCTCACTATGATTGACCAGATACAGTACATAGAAAAAAAACTCAGATCTTTTTTATTTCCCCATTTAGTATATTATACACAGATTACAAAATATCCTATACCTACTTGGGACAAATTAGTCTTGTTATCTAAAATACAGCTCAGGTCTTATCTACCAGGTAAGGTGTGAGGATGTGATTATTGAACGTAAGGGATTGGCTGTACACAGACCTTGTGACCAGGGCCTTTAGGTCATGCATCATTTAATAAAAAGAAGAGGATCTTGAAAAAGCGGAAATTGCTCTTTAGTGAAATATCAAATCAAATTAACTTATCTTTCAAGAGCACTTACTATGTGTTTGGCTTTTAACATGTATTTCACGGTCAACAATACAATGTTTAGCATTGTTAAAATTGACTGGAGCAGAAGTTGCTTATTTCCAACCCATTGGCCATGCTCACCTAGGAGTGTTGTTTTCTGGCTACACTACTTATAAATTTTTGAATGTGAAATCGACATTTAAAATTGAGTTATTTTGCAAAGAAACCTAGAATATGTGTTTCTTTTGAACCCTGAAAGAACTGATAAATTTGGCCTTGCATGAATCAGTTCATGCCATGTGGAGTGTGTCTTTAAATGGGAAATTCATGTTTAGTTTATGACGTTCTCCATCACATTCTGTATTACACCTGACTGACTTAACTTATTCCTGATTTATGACTGGCCGGGTGGGCACGTGAGTGTGAGAGTCAATCCCGCTAAAAGATAGCTGATTAATTCAGGTAATGTCTGAGTCATAAGGACGATTGTGGAATGGTACATAGATATTGTATTTTATTTTATTTATTCATTTTTTTATTGTTGCCAAGTACAGTTGTCTCCATTTTCACCATACTGTGCCTCCTGCCTCACCCATCCCCACCTTCCTCCCTTTGGCTTTGTCCATGTGTCCTTCATACACGTTCCTTGAAGGAAAAATACACGTTCCTTGAAAGAAAAATAGGCCCTTCACCTATTTTCCCCCATTATTCCTAACCCCCTCCCCTGTGATTACTGTCAGTTTGTTCTTTATTTCAATGTCTCTGGTTATATTTTGCTTGTTTGTTTGTTTTGTTGATTGTGTTCCACTTATAGGTGAGATCATATGGTCACCTGGCTTATTTCACTTAGCATAATGCTCTCCAGTTCCATCCATGCTGTTGCAAAGGGTAGAAGCTCCTTCCTTCTCTCTGCTGAGGAGTATTCCATTGTGTAAATGTACTACAGTTCTTTGATCCACTCATTTATGGATGGGCACTTAGGTTGCTTCCTGCACTTAGTTGTTGTAAATTGTTCTGCTATGAACACTGGGGTGCATTAGGTTCTTATGGGTTGGTGTTTCAGGGTTCTTAGGATATAATCCCAGCAGTGAAATTGCTGGGTCAAAAGGCAGTTTCATTTTTAGTTTTCTGAGGAAACTCCATACTGTTTTCCACAGTGGCTGCACCAGTCTGCGTTCCCACCAACAGTGCACTAGGATTCCCTTTTCTCCGCATCTTCTCTAACACTTGTTTGTTGCTTTGTTTATGATGACCATTCTGACCAGTGTGAAGCGGTATGTCATTGTGGTTTTAATTTGCATCTCTCTGATGGCTAGTGATACTGAGTATCTTTTAATATAGAGCAAATACAGCACATTCTTAGTTTATCAGAACACACCCATAGGCCAGTTCTTTTTTCACCTTTGGGGAGAAATGCAAAAGGGAAAACCACACTTCATGTACCTCTTCAATCACAAGCAAGTTTTATAAACTCAGCTAGCCATGTAAACTTCTGGAAAAATGCGGTAGACCTTGAAAAAGGATGGATAGACTGGACCTTATGAGAGGTGTTATCATTCAGATGTGGGATAGGTCCCGTAAGTGGAATCAAAATGTGAGGAGAGGTTTGTGATTGCTACCCATGCATCCATTCCCACACAGCCATTTCACTATTCTCACTCACTTGTTCTATCAGATGAAATAACGTATTGCACAATGATCAGAAATGGACTGATTGTAAACCAAACTTGATTCTCTCACACACAAGATACAAGATTAAATTATCAAGGCTTGTGGTTTTTCTTAAGGAAGTTAGCATGTTTTGAGGGGGCATGCAGAACACTAATTCATCCTATGTATTTTGGATTAATGTGTGAGTGATTTCTGGTGGAGATATATATCTCCTACAAAAACATATGAGGTCTGTCCAGAAGGTATCCAGGTACTTAATAGGAAAAATAGAGACATTTACCGAAGAAGAGGCAAGATACAAGACACATTGTGCACAGGACAACAATGCCTCAGTCCCTTCAAAGCAGGCATCTTGGGATCACACAGTTCTCTCAGTCACCATCAGCTGCCCCATCCTATTTTCCTGAACCTCATCGATGGTCTAGATCTTGTCTCTTGATTTTAGTTTTGTCAGAAGTCAGAAGTCACAGGGTGCCAAATCAGGGCTGTAGGGGGGTTGAGTCACCTGGGTTATTTGAGGTTTCCCCAAGAACCTCTGCACAAGACCTGATGCGTGAGCAGTCGTGTTGCTGTGATGAAGCTGCCGGTCACCAGTTGTCCATAGCTTCAGCCTTCTGAATCATCTGAATAGTTTATAGAGAGGAATGTTCAAGCTTAACAGGAAATTTGATGCAGATCCGTTGCTCTACTCACTCGGTCATTTTGAATGTGATGGCTACACAATACACATGCTCACTCAAGGGCATCTACCGCCCCCACTGACTGGTACAGTGAAGTCGTCATTGTTCATGCATGTGCATTCATCCCAGTCCCCTCTCCTTGGCTGCCAGGTTAACCATACTGATTATATTGTCAGTATTGCAAAGGGGAATACTATTATATATATCAGTATTGGCAGACCATACTGATTCTATAATCAGTACTGGCAGACCATACTGATTATATTCACAATGGCTGGACTTTTCCGGACAGACCCTTTGTGTGTATGTACGTGTATGTGTGTGTGTGCATATATAGTTGTGTGTATATAGATAGTACATATATATTTCTATATAATACACATATACCTTATTGTCTTCTGTGTACCTATGTGTGTAGTACATATATATGCATTTCACAAATACTATCAGTAGCCAATTTATTTGTAGCAAAGGCAGATAGAAATTTCAGGAAATTTATATTCACTGATATTCTCATTCAATTATTGTTGTCAATTTGTGCTTGTGTGTAAAATATCTAAATATGTAAGACCCATGGACAGAAAAACATCCATAAAAATAATGGCAAATTCAACAACAAAGAAATGTTCACCTCACCCTAAAAAGTATGTGTAAGCATGGGAAAGAATATCTTACTTAATATCGATGAGTCCATTAGGGTATTTGATAAAACAGAATTTGCCTTAAAATCCCAGGCAATTATGGAACACCGAGAGGGAAGTGCCACACCCATTCGTCCCTTCTTTTTGTCGCCCTCATCTTTGCCACATCGGATGCAATCACGGAGGCTCATCGTCTAAAATTTGTAAATTTCATGATTATAATTTGTTAATAATTTTCTTCTTTAATGATTATAATTTTGAGCCACTCAAACAGCTCTTTGGCAGAAAGTCCTTTTTTGGAAGAAAAAATATTCCTGAATTAGAAATAATTGAGCCCTATTATCGTGCGCGCGTGGGCCAGGGAGCACAAGAAAGTGAGCAGTTAGTCCTAATTACCTGGATCATTTATTTCCGTCATTCCTGGCTTGCTGCCCTTTACTTTCAAAACTGAAAAGTTCTATTAGAAATTATAGTTCGTCTTAAAGGAACGGTAACATTAGAGATGACATTTCAGCACCTTTGTGGGTAAGTTCTTTTCACTGTCACCTTTGCCTGCGGCGGCGGCGCGGTGTTCTGTCCAGGGATGGAGACTGAGGAGGTGGATGACAGGAGGGTCAGGGGACTCTCCCCTTGCACTCGGAGCCCCACCCCCCACCCCCCACCGCCATCTGCAATCAGATTGTTAGCAGTCAGCTCCCACAGTCAGGCCTAGAGTGCCGCTCAGGCTCAGACGGCTAAGAGGAAACGCCTAATGTGTCGGCTGCGGATGTTCCTTGACGACAACCTGAACTCAGTCTGAGGGGGTGCGGGGGGAGGGGGCACAGACGGCACCTTCACACCAGTCAGGCGATGAGCTCCCCACGGTCATGTCTTGCCCTGGTAAGAGGGCACAGCCGAGGGCCAGGGCGGAGGGCCCAGCGGGGCCTCAGGGCTGCTCACCGGACCTGGGTGCTACACTGGGCGGCTTCTGTGACTCCGGTCGGGCAGAAAGGAATGCTGTGCAACGCCTTTCCCCAGAACACCAGTTAAGGCTTTTCTTTTATGCAGTGATGACATGCAACCACTAGATGACACCAAGAGATAGTTTCTATACGTCTGAGTCCTGTCCCACACCCCATCTTCTGTGCAAAGGTGATACGACTTTCTTGGAGAGCGCAGAGGTAGGCCAATTAAGAGAGCTACATTTTTAGAATTGCTTGCTTCATTATTATCAATTACCATCTAATCAAAAAGACAAAGCAAAACCAGCCAAACACACACACACAGCCCTCTGGACGTGGGGTCATTTGGACTCCCAACCTCAGACACTTCAGCGGCTGTCTCTTGCCAGGTGTAGTGCCCTGCGTGACGCAGACCAGAGGGGTCGCGACAGGGACCCAGGGAAGGTTCTGCCGTTGCTTCCATCAGAAAACCTCGCAGGGCCTGGGGATGTAACCGTCATCCTCCTCTCTAGTCTGCCTTTTCTAACCCGAATTGGAGCAGGATGCATCTGTACACGGTTGTAAACAGCTGGCCTGCTCATAGGTTCCTGTCAACAGGGGAAAAAGAAAGGGTAAATACTGACAAGCTCCAGCTCTCAGGTGATTGGCTGCATGTATTCCTTTAAGAATCAACTGTTATTTCATCTGGGATAGCGGGTGCTGACGGGCACCGCCAACTCGATGTACTTTGCATCCTGGGAAGAGTCTTGAACTTTCAAACAGTAGTTTATGGGTTATAGAGTAATCTTTTAGTAGCGGGGCATCTATGTAAAAACAGTTGCTTACAAATTTCAAAGTCTACTGTCTGAACCATAAACAAATCTCTTGAACTCTAATATAAAGAAATTATTATTATTAAATACATAATTCTGGTGTGTTGCTTAAAACTAAGTTCTTAGTGAAGTTTCTATGTGTAGCTTTGAAAATATGGTGATAATTTTGTTATTTGAGCTAGCATTGCCACATGGCAAATTAAGTTCCATATTTTCACAAAAGATGTTTTTTATCAGAAAATATTGATTACATAACGGAGAAAAATAAATGTTCTTAATCTTAAAAGCAAAACTTGAGACATGGTAATTTTGAAGAAGGAAATGTATAGAAATTAATAGAAGACAAGGTCATATTTACGTGTTGAATAATAATTCAGTAAAACAAACCCACATCCATCAATTTACAAATCTACATGACAAGGAAAAACAAATACAACCTCACTCTGGAATAACGTGTTTTTGAAACAGGACACTCTATTTTGATTATTCAGTACATTTTTTCTGTTTCCTTTATGAATTTTGGAGCATTACGTAACTAATTTCTCCCAATTTTATGGGGTTTTCTGAAATCACCCCAAGGTTTTCTTATTTAAGTAGCTCTCATATTTTGAAATCAATATACAGAGACGTTTCACATTGAGTATCTTCATAAAAAAAATCTTGGCTAATTTGCATAAGAAACATTGGTATCTATTTATATAGGTTTTTGTATTTTTTCTTATTTCCTAAATGGAAAACTTAAAATGGACCCACTTAAGAACTCATTTTTTTTCCAATACGAAGAATGTTAACTTTATTATAAATTCTAGTTTCATCATTTTAATAATTTCTGAAACTCCACCAAATTCTAGGAAATGAGTCACTCAAAACTATTCTCCTTTCAGAAGAAATTTTTGATTCTAAGAAATTAGTAATTGCATTTTATTGACATACGTGGGTGAGAAAAAGGTCGCACAGTTTCATGCCAACTGCTCGTTCTTTATTCGATTCCTCTGACTTACATCTTCTCTGTTGAACTGACTACATAACTTTCCGTTTCTGAGAAGAATACGTATTCCAAGTCCATAAAGGAAAACACACACACAGGCTCTCACACAGACGATGCTATAAAACGCACTGGATGTGTTATAAGTAGCACGGGGCCCCCGACAACTCTGTAATGCGCTGGTGTGTTAACTCGTCCTTTGTGTTCAAAGTCGGGGAGCAATGGGTGGGACCTTCTAACCCCGACTCGGAGCAGAGATGCAAGACCCGGCAACGGGGGAAAGAGCAGCCTGGGGTTGTGCAATGCACAGTCAAAATAGGGACTCGAAAGATAAAATATTAAGCCAAACTGGAAGTGTCTGCTTTCCATCATTTATTTTCCCGTGCTCTCACCTTTTAGTCACCTAAGCAGAGATATTTTATCGTTTGACGACATTTACGGAAAACTTTGCATCGGAGTTTTAGAGGGAGAACTCGCAAAGCAGCTTAAAAATAACTGGCTAATTTATTTTTCTTTCTTTTAATTTTTTTCGAGAGAGATATTTTCTTTATTTTTCCCTCCCTTTACAGGTGCAGAATTAAAGAACACATTTGCTCACTATATTATTGATGCACTTAAGTGAAGTGTTCCAAAGCATGTAATTACTGTGTAGGCTTATGGCCCTGGAGCAGCCGGGATGGCGGGGCTGCATATCCGTGATTGGAAGGACACACGGTGATGATTATAGAGGCAGGGCTCTACATCCATTCGAGCCCCTTTGTGTTTAGCTGGTTGTCATGGCAAATAATTGGATAGAATTTAAGCCACTTTCTTCCAAGTGGGAAATTCATAATTTTACCCTTCACCCAATTTTGTAGATACTTTTAAAGAATCTTAAAGTTTCTACAGGAATGACGTAGAGTGGTGTGGGAAAAAATTTTTCACAGACAACGGACACCTCAGAAATGAAACTTCTGTTTTTGGGGGGGAAAGGACATCCATTTCCACTTGTGTTGGTTCGCTTCATTCTCCCATCACTGAGCCGCAGGGCGTGAGCTGCTTTGGTAAATGAGCCTGATGTGGTCTACTTGGACTGCTTCTGAGAGAAATGGGAAAACAGGGTAAAAAAATTGAAATCTTATTAAATTTTAGCAAAAAAAGGTACTCGGCCTAGAGTCATGTTTGGGGAAGGCTGAGGAACTTTTCAAAACCTGGCTGATGGAAGAAATTGTAAATACCAGTGATGCCAGTTAATAGCATTCAAGGGTTGCCAGGATACAGAGAGTCAGGATTAACTGACCCAAAGGATAAGGCAAATAATAATGATACATTTCATCCATTACTTTTTATTTTAATTGCATAATATTGAAATGTGCATTTATTATATATCATGTCCTCGTTTGAGTTGTAAACTACGGTTATAAAACCTCAGAAAATGATCTAGAATCGAAAGGTGTTGATTGCCACCCGGTCCGGTGACTCCCTGAGAGGCATCGTTCCTTCAGTCCTTGTGTAAGGGACACCTGTGTGGTGCCAGCCCTCCCTCACCACTGAGGATTCTGTGACCCACAGGTCTAAACAGAGAAACAAACAAGAAACCCTCCCGCCCTCTGGAAGCCCAGATCCTAGGGGGATGCTGGTACAGGGAAGATGATGCCTAAGAGAACCGTGGCCACTTCATGCGGGTGATTGATTACCTGTTCTGTTTAATTGTAAGTGTTGCATAAGCCCTGTTACGTTATCGTTCTGCAAACGCCGCATCGGACGGGGGCTGGGGGGCACATCTGGGAATACTGTGCAGCCCTGGGGGGTACGAGGTGTTCCTCTGAGATCAGAATTCCTGTCCGGGCTCCGAATCATCTACTTCTTGGCCGGGGTTAGGGAAGTTTTCCTCAGAAATTGGGAACGTTATCAACAGAGTGGAAGAAAGGTGTCAAAGTGGAAAAAAGGAGAGAGGGAGAAATGGAGGATGAAAGGAGATGACTTTGCGATACTCAGAATACCTACCTTGTGTCTGTAAATTTGAATGGAAGTTTTGACTTATTCCTTATCTCACAGCCCATAATACTGAAGGAAAATTGTTCATTCATCTTTAGAATACTTTCATGGAGTTGTAATTATGTGTAATCTCATTCATGTTATAATGTGTGGAGGAAAAAAAAAGAATGTCACCATTCAAGGCTCAAGGCAGAACTAAAGTGAGATCCCAGAAGCCCCATGATAGTCTGGAGATCACACACCCGATCACGGCTACAAAGGAAGTTTGGAAAGTCAGACGTACCCTGCAAATCCTAACGAGAACAGAACCCACCACGTGTACACACACACTGTATCACACGGCCTAGTGGAAGCGACCTAGGAAATCCTTCCTTTCACCAGTGCGTAAGTTGTTTTTAGCATTGGGAAGTAAAGTGTCCTTTATTCCTCATCAGTAGTTTGGAATTCTATCTGACTGAGGAATTGCGAGGAAGAGAAATGTAACCCATCGGATACGGAGCTCTCCGGAACCCACTGAAAATAAAAGCAGGATGTAATCAATTACTTACACAGTGTTAAAACCAAACCTTAGAAGAAAGAACAAAACTAAAAATAAGAGCTCACAAAGAAGTTAAGAAGAGAAAAAAAGTTCCCGAGGAAGACAAATGAAATGTATTTCTAACAAGAAGAAATAGAAAACCTTTCCAAAGTATTTTCTTCGCAAAAGTCTACGAACGAGCACCAGATGCAGAACTACTGCTGTCTCTGCCCACCGAACCGACGCAGGTGTCATGTGGTTCTGTGCTGGGGACATTTCCCAATGGAAGGAGTTGTCCCCAGCACCACTGAAGATAGATGTAGGAGCCTAAACAGAGCTTCACTTAATGTAATGGCTGGTAAGTTTGGATTTGCAGGTGCTATTCGGATGTTCTCCATGCGTCTTACGTCTTTTTTTGTCCTCTGCTTCTCACCGCTGCCTTTTTGTGTGATAGATACTTCCTAAAGTACCGCTTACTTTTCCTATCATCTCTTTCCTTATAATATTCTTAGTTATTTTTAGTGGTTTTCCTGGTGATTTAAAGTTATCAAGTGATACCAATCTAGTTCCAACTATGACCTGATTAACTTCAACAGTATATGAAACCATTGACCCTATGTAGTCTCATTCCCTTCCCTTCCTATCTTTTCCTACCAGTTGCAAGCTCATCTATTATGTGCCCATAAACACAGATTTTTAATTACTGCTTTATACAGTTGTCATTTAAATCAGAAGGGGAAAAAGAGTTACAGAAACAAAATATATTTATACTGCATTTTTTTCTTAAAGATTTTTTTATTTATTTTTAGAGAAAGGGGAAGGGGAAAGAGTGGGAGAGAAACATCAATGTGTGGTTGCCTCCTGCGCGCCCCACAATGGGGACCTGGCCCGCAACCCAGGCATGTGCCCTGACTGGGAATTGAACCTGCGACCCTTTGGTTTCCAGGCCCGCACTCAAACCACTGAGCTACGCCAGCCAGGGCCTATACTGCATTTTTTATTTTCCTATGATGTTACCTTGGCCAGTGATCTTTTATTTCTTCGTGTTGGTCCAAGTTATAATGTCCTTTCATTTTAGCCTGAACAAACTCCCTGTAGTATTTCTAGTAGGGTAGGTTTGCTAGCACCAAATTCCCTATATATTGTTTTTTTTTTTAATATTCCAATGTCATATTTTTCCTTCATTTCCGGAGTATAGTTTTGCTGGTATAAAATTCTTGGTTGACAGTTTTTAGCATACAATGCTTTGAATATATCATCCCCCCGCATTCAGACCTCAGTAGTTTCTGATAAGAAATCAGCTGTTAATTCTATTGAGAATTCCTTATAAGTTATGAGTTCCTTCTCAGTGAAGCTTTCAAGATGGTGTACCTGGCTTTTAACCATTTGATTATGCTGCGTCCAGGTATGGTCTTTTTGAGTATATTATACTTGAATTCATGGAGAATCTTAAATGGGTACATTAATGGTTTTGTATCAAATTAGGACAAATTAAGTAATCATTTCTTCAAATATTTTTCAATTCTCCCTCTGATTCTCCCTTTGGGCCTCACATGACGTGTTCGCTAGTCCACTTGGTAGTGTCTCCCACATCTCCCGAGAAAACGTTCATTTTATTTGCTTTTGGAAACAGCACATAGGACTCCTGCGTCAAGAAGCCCCAGAAGTGCGAATCTGTTTCCCCGCCCTCTGACCAGGTTACTCACTCGCGTGTCCGTGGCTGTTGGTCTCTAGCTTGGAGTGGGGCCAAGGGACTCAAAGCCTCCAATCAGCTCATGTCTTAAGAGAGAGGGGGAAAAGGTACAGAGACTAAGTAGCATAGACGGTGGGTAGAAAATAGACAGGGGGAGGGCAAGAATAGTGTGGGAAAAGTAGAAGCTAAAGAACTTATGACCCATGGACATGAACTAAAGGGGGGGAATGTGGGTGGGAGGGGGTGTGCAGGGTGGGGGAGAAATGGGACAACTGTAATAGCATAATCAATAAAACATATTAAAAGAGAAAACATTGTGAGACCCTTGTCCCAGCTGATTATAGGTCATGGCTCCCGTTGTCCTCTTTGCCTGACAGCCCCTCAGTTCCTGCAAACTAAGATGGATAAAGAAGCGTTGTCTGACTTGCTCAAGGCCCCTCGACGGTGGCAGAACAGCAGGGCTCCCATCAGCCCCCGCAGCCTCCGAGGGCGCCGGAGGAAGACCTTTGTTTTGACTCCATCGGTGTGTGTGTTACTCCCCCCACATCTTAACAGCCATTGAAAGACTTCTGCCTCCCTTCGTTCCTTGACCCTCTCCTTCTCTTTCCTCTCTGTTTCGTCCATTCCCTTACGAATCATTATGACCTGCTCAGCAAACGTTGTTTCAGCGTAATCTTTCCCTTTGGAAGTGACTGTGATACTCAGGATTAAGATCCACCACCGAGTTTCGTTTGCTTTGGTTGTCACTTGTCCCTTCGGTGCAGGCCCTGTGGCCAGAGACTGTGACTCAGTCGAGTCAGGATCCTAGGCTGGCCCAGTCGGGATTTGCCTTAACACTTTTCAACTTTTACTTTAACTTATTGGTATGGAACCTGAGGTGAAAGGCTGTAACGTGGCCCAACCAGAATCCACATTCAGTCCAACATTCTCCCTTACGTCCTTGTAGGTGTTAAAGGTGTCAATGGCCAGGGGGTTGTAGAGTTCGTTCATTTGTTCTTACTTGGCATTTCTTTATAGATCCAGCGATGCCACCCCTCGGGAACTCTAAATACCACGGGTAACTTTTATTTCCATTAACGAATGAAAACACAGATACAGTGTCACACGTGGGTGGCTGCGTGACCACTTGTAGGTCCTCGCCCCCTGCCCTACGTTACTTTATCTTTCTGGACCACGTTGCAGTGAATCAGGGTCATTCCGGGGAACTGATAGTCCCACCCCTACCTGCCCAGAGTCAGACGAACTGCCCATGTTGAAGGTGTCGTTCTCCATGCCACCGAGTTCCCAAGACTTCTGGCTCCAATGGCAGGTTTGGGACCCACCAAAATCACCCTAAGTTTTAATAATGTGATAGAAGTCACCAAGGAACTTACTAAAACCTACTACACTCATAGTAAATGTTTTATTAGAAGGAAATGATACCAATTAAAATCAACCAAAAGAAGATGTGTACAGAGCAGAGTCTGGGAAGGTCCCACACGCGATGTTCTGTCACCGCCCAGACACAATGTCCTCCCGGCATCGATGTGGGACAGTGCACAGGAAGTACCGACAGCCCAAGGAGTCCACCAGAGACTCACCATTCAGGACTTTTATCTGGGCTTGCTCACATACGTAGGCCTGACTGAATGATGGCCCATGCGGTCTCACCCAGTCTCCAGCCCACAGATGTCAGGGCACCCACGCCGTTCTCTCTCAATCGTGTGGTTGGGTTTCTGGCGTGGCCAGCCTCGGTCCACGACAAAGGCCTTCCAAGCAGGTACGGCATGACTTACCTCCCAGAAGTCCAGGGCAAAGGCCCAGCCTGTCTTTGAACAAGGTCAAGTTTTGTCCTACGCAAACTGGACAGGTAATGCCAGTTCCCTGCGGACGAGGTGTGGAGGCACTCTGACCTCACCCGGCACCTGCAGGGGCTGGCACGGTGCTGGTCTTCACTGTGGTTGCAGGCCGTGGGCTTTTATGGCCACTCTCCACCCCCTGCCCCTGGGCAGATGTGGGGGTGAGGACAGGTCAAGTTAAAATGTTACAGAGCTCACTGTTCTTACTGCAATGCAGCCACTGATGTTCAATATGGAATTCCTGGGTTGCTGAAAGCCTTTGGTTAATTTCCAGGAAAAAAAGTCAATGCTGACAATTTTTCCAGTTTCCGTTGTTTTTGTGGAGGAGAATGTGGTCAGAGTTCTGTGCTCTGCGACTCATGGATGTCCCTTTCTCCAGCCGCTTTTCTAAAGTTTCGTTGAAACACAGTCATTCTTACCTGGTTTGGTTTTGTTTTGTTTTTGGATTTGTTATTATTTTTAATTATTGTCCTTGTGCACTTTTCTGTCTTTTACTTCTATCCCAGCCCACCGCCCCAGCCCTCCCCAACTCCCTCCCATTTCCACCTCCCTCCCCAGTTTTTGTCCATGTGTCCTTTATACTTGTTGCTCTAAACCCTTCCCCTTTTCCCCTGAAATTCCCTCCCCTCTCCCCTCTGGTGACTGTCAGCCTGTTCTCAAATTCAGTGTCTTTGGTTATATTTTGCTCGTTTGTTTGTTTTGTTGATTAGGTTCCTGTTAAAGGTGAGATCATATGGTATTTGTCTTTCACCGCCTGGCTTGTTTCACTTAGCATGATGCTCTCCAGTTCCATCCATGCTGTTGCGAAGGGTAGGAGCTCCTTCTTTCTTTCTGCTGCATAGAATTCCATTGTGTAAATGTACCACAGTTTTTTGATCCGTTCATTTACTGATGGGCACCTAGGTTGCTTCCAACACTTGGCTCTTGTAAATCGTGCTGCTATGAACATTGGGGTGCTTTCTTACCTGTTTACCCAGCTTCTGGACTGGCTTTCCCACGGCAGCGATGGGGCTAAGCAACCTCAACAGAGACCTTCTGGCCCTAAAGCTCCTACCATTTATACCAGATGGCCCTTTACAGAAACTTCTGCCAACCTCTGTTCTGACGTATAAACATCATTCTCCCCCTCTTACCACATATTAGTCCATGGTCCTGGACTCAAAATATATCACTTACTTTTCAAAACTGTGGGGGGAAATTTAGGAAAATATCAAAAAATTTTGTTAAAAGAAGACCATCTGGACTACACGATTCTTTCCCATGCTGCCACTCCTCCTTATTTCTGAATACACAATGGTCTATGACATCCACAGAAAGGGAAGAAATAGTGGAAACAGAAGCTCTGTAACATCTCACACTGCAAAGCCTCACGAAACATTTTGGCATTGGCTTTTGGCTTCCCTGTTGATTTTTTCATCCACCATTTTCTCACTGTTGTATCAAAAAGATGAGCTAGGATTCCCCCCCACCTGTATAAAGTTAATAGAGTTAAAATAAACATCTTAAATGTGATTCTCTTACTAATATAAAGCTATATTTTATGTACATCAATAAGATCAATCATATTTACTTGTAAAAATTTAATATTTTACTTAAATAGAATTTTGAGAAAAATGATTCATTTATTTTATCAAGATTCCTTTATACACTCATTAGTATACAGGTATTGGAATAAAGACTGTTCAGCTTGAGGAATCTTTCCAAGCAAATTTTCAATGTGCCAGTTTCGTAGCCATGGCGAACACACAGATCTGATGGATTTTTCCACTCCGGGTACGTCTGTGAATCTAACCTCCCCAATGAAGAAATATACCACACTTCACCAAAGAGGACCAACCTAGACATTTTAAAAAGGTGAAAATGACTCAGGAGTTATGGGTCTGAATTACTGGATAAGGTTTCGTGTACAAAAGCAGGCTGTGAGTCTGATTCTAAAATTACTAAGATCTGCAACTGGCTTGCATGATTGAATTTTATACTTTATTGGATAGAGAGCAGGCGTCATCTTTGAAGTTCCATTAGATCATTTTAATTATCAACCCAAATAATTCTGAACAAAGATTTGGTGCACATGAAAAAGTGTACAATATATCTGGTTACATGTCACTTGCATTAATTTGTTGCTTCACACTATGGGCAAAAACAGATCATTTAAAAATACAGCAGCAAGGAAAGGGAACGATTTGCTCCATACTGAGCTCTTCTACCAGAGTGACAGCACAGTCAGAAACTTTAGAAAATGAGATTTTACTGGAAGAACAAACCGAGGATATGGGAGTCCCCTGGGGCGTTAGGGGTCCAAACAGCATCTAGTCTTTATCAAAAAGACCACTAATATTAATGATTACTTATATGTTGATATAAATGTTTACATGTGTTTATAACTCTATCTTCCCGTGGCCACACCTCCTGGCATGTTTGGTATTGGGCCTTCCTATTGCAGCTACGGGTGGGAGCCCCGTATTTTGAGGGTGATCTCCCAAAAACGCCTACATGTGCCTTTGGCTTGGAGTTCAGCAGAAGTGCTTATGACAAAATGGTAATCGGTATTGCTTTCCGCAATATTCTGAATTATCCGGCCCTGAAAATCATCACCCTTTACCATAGTTTGGACACATCCACACTGCAGTTTCAGAGCAAAACGATGTGGAATCTCACTCCTTGGCACACCCCTGTTCGGGGGTAGCCCCGCCTTCGTCTACCTTCAACAGCAGGGGTAACCATAAGTTCACTCTATTTTATCACTTGACTTTATCTGTCAAAAGGTTGTTTTAAAAAGAATACGCCTGCTGTGTTTAAGTCCCTCTGCGTCCCAGTCGAGGCCTTTGTGCGGAAAGGTTGCCACGGCGCCTTCATCCCTCACTACCCGACGCAGAGGAGAGGGCAGTGCCGGCGGCGAGCTCAGGGAGAACTCCGCTAACTCCCCAAGGAGGAGGCGGGGAGTTTGCCTTTCTGGCCATGAATCCAGGGCTTTCATTTGAAGTTTCAGGGTGCGTCAGGCAGTTGAGCGCTGATTGAACGGGGGCACCGGAGGCTCCGGGGATCAAGCTGTGACATTCTTCTGAGCCTGAAGGCGGCTCGAAGTCATTACCACATGGGCCGGCCTGACTGCTGCTTCGGGGGGACGCGGGGAGAGGGGGTGGTGCCCCCACGTGTGGGTGGTCGAAGAAACTCTTTTAGCAGCAGCAGTTGGTCTATTTAGCCTGAAAAAGAGACCACCAGCGGCCCCCAAAGTGCCAAAAAATTACAATCAATTTTAAAAATATATATTATATTACATAAAAGACTGTAAGAGCGAGCGCTAAGCGTCGCTCCGCAGAATGGCCAGCTGCTAAATGAGGCAGTCCCGGGCGGCCAAGTGGGTTCGTCTGGTCACCCAGGGAATCCCCACCTCTCCCACTACTCTCCTGCACCTCCTCTCGGGGGGGGAGAGAAAAAAATCTAAACAAAGCGAAAAATCGCAGCGGAAAGCCAAAAACGCAGGCCAGCGTGCAGAAATGCCCCGAGGACCCCTGCGGTAGTCTTGGTGCTTATCCCTGGGTTGTAAAGGGCTTAGGGTTGGTTTTTAAAGGGGTTGTTAAGGCTCCTTTGTTGACGCTACATTTAGATGGTTGACTAAGGACAAATTTACGTCTTCAAGTTCATTAAGGATGTTGGTTGTTAGTATTGTTCTTTAATATTGGTGTTCACTTGGTTTTGAAGGATGGTCTCAAAGTTTTAAAAGCCATCAGCTGGCCCCGGTAGGTGGCTCGGTAGGTGGGAGCATCATCCTGCACACCGAAATGTTGCGGGTTGGACCCCTGGTCTGGGGGTGCACAGGGGGAGACCAATCGATGTCTCTCTTTCAGAGAGATGCTTCTCTCTCTCGCTCTCGCTCACTCTCGCTTTCGTCGGAGGACAGATCCTTGGTTGAGGATTAAAAAACTAAAAATTAATTTTAAAAAAGCCATCAACGGTGCCTCTCTACTTAATTCTGTGTGATGTAAGATATTCTCAGCTCCTGGACTTTTTCTAATTGCTATTTTATATTCTTATGTAATGCGTAAAAGGCACTTCAGCCATCATATTAAAGTAAGTGATTGGTTTCCTGATCCAAGCCATCAGAAGTTCAAGGGTCAAGGAAATTTGCATGCAACATACATGGGTGGATTGGTATTGACATCTTAACTTCAAACGCACAAAACGAAACTCATTCCACACTTCGTGGTTCTCATCAAACCCCCAAGTTAAAATGTCGTGTGTGAAATAATAACCTCTCTAGGAAAATCATTAAGAAAAATTCTCCCATCTGAAAGGATTCAGAGATACGCACCCCCCCCCCAACCCCGGAATTCTTCCAGTGATAAGAAATAGGGACTCTCCCTGTACTTTTAAACAACGGTACTTGTTAGAATGTATACATTTAACTTAGACTGAATCGTGCATCAGTCTCTTCCAGGAGGTAGGTTCCCTTAGAAACCCGTACCCGGCACTCAGAAGGAGCGACAGAAACGGGACACTGAGGGTGGACACCACGGCCCTGAGATCTCCCGCAGCTGGCCTCTCTTCCCTCGGGGGTGGCTCCTTGTCCCGCTGTCCCACGCTCCCCACGTCCCCCAGTTCTGTGAGTACTCCCAAACGTTTGTCACCAATCGTCACGATGTAGCCCCTCAGCGTCCTACTTGTCAGGACTCTGGTCTATGGCTTTATCTCCTGCTAATGACTTTGTCATGTCTGCTGACAAGAGGTACTGGGCTTCTCAGCTGTCCTGGTGTGATGGCCTCTTGAGAGGGTCTCGAGCCCCTCCCGCCCCTCACCGGCCTCCTCAGCAACACGGGACCTGGCAGTTCCAAAAAAAACTCCTCTTCTCTTGATTCTGATTCTAGGAGCCAAGTTTCTTTCTTTACCATTTTATTCCATTTGGAACCATACAAAAATCTATCTGATCCATCCTCCTTTCGACACTCCTTTGTGTATTTCAGGGTAGCTGCCTGTCTTCACCGGAAGAGCCAGCACTGATTCGTTCAGCATTTCCTCGAGTTTCTCTTACGATGTGAATCTCAGACAAGAACTTAGTTTTTAGGACACTGAGGCAAGTGAAATGGCTCTTTTCTTTGAATGAACACTAGCGTTCTACCTAAAGTTTTATTTACTATTTCACAAGTCAAATTCCACCAACGCAGCGAAAATGAATAAAATCATTAAGTTATTCTCATAGCCTCTTTCATTAAGGTGACACCTCATTTTATAATTTCACAGTGACCCAGAATTTCCTTTAAACACATCTCTACAAATTTAATCTTACTCATTGTGACCTCACATTTAAATATCCAGATGGTAAAATATTTGGAACTTGAAGTCACTTATTCAGCATATTGATTACGTCTCTGATAATACTCAAAATTTTAAAAATGTGATATATAGACCTTATACCTTGTCAATCAGAATTCTTAAATACCTTACAAGCATTTCTTGTATGTACTTGTAATATGATTAAATGAATACGACTCATTTTCTGTGCCATGAAGGGCTTTCTAAGACTGCACACTCCATGAGGAAGGGACCATGTCTGGCCAATTCGCCACTTTGACACTAGGCATCAGCACTGCAACTGGCACATGTTAAGTCTGTGATGGCCTAAGAATTAGTGACTGGATGTTAGCAAGCAGGAATCGAAACCACTAAAACACATGGTGACAAATGTCAGTGTTACGTTTGTCAAAAATTATTACCAGGGTACAATTGCCAATCTCTAGTCTTCCTCTACATTTACTTTACTTTAATTGAACACTCCCAGCAAATATTTCAATCAGAAGACCACTGGAAAATCAAGCGCCCTGGTAAGCCCAAGATACACTGTGTCTAAAACAGACTCATGATGTCCAAGTTTAGACTACCTCTTAAAAGTGAAAACTTGATTTTTTACAATATCACCCAAATATCCTTCTCTTATTGCCTAGCCAAGGAAGGTTTTGATGGACCAACATGGTGAACAGAGACTTTCTTTAATCCTTATTGCAACACCGAACCAGGAATGAATGCAGAGGCACGCTGACCCGGAAGCCAGAGGAAGAAATTGAAGTAAGGAAGGGGCCAGAAGTAGGTGTAAATACCCGATGTCCATATGGGGGCGGTTCATGCTTCAAGAATGACATCAAGGCATGCCAGAAAAAAGTGTGACCTATTCCGTAAAAGCAATGCTGTCTTCTAAATGATCGTTCTTTTAATTTATAAACTCTAGTATTCAAGAATTTTATTGGAGCCTAATTGCAAGCCACTCCTGATGAGACTTCTAATCAATCTGACTACCTTTGGGGTAAAAACAGATTTTATTATTAAATCTATTCCATAGGATTTTCTAAAGACAGTCTTTAGTATCTTTTGGGTGTATAATGTATACTTTTTTCTTATCCAGAGTAATAATTAGTTTTGCCATTTTACAAAAATTCTAAATCTAAATAATTACATTATTTTAAAGCAGGCTATCATAGTTATCTGAAATTCCATGTAGGTTGTTTTATATGCTTCCTGATGTTTAAAACAGACCTCTGAAGACGTCTGTTTATAAAGTCATCTTGTGTCCAACCACCTTATAATTTAAGAGACGTATTTAGTCTCTAACTATGTTAAATGTTAAGATAGTCTTAGAAACTTATTTATTTCTTTAATGCAGTGGCTTTCTAATCTACATTGAAGCGGCTGATCCTTTTTTCAATGGAAATCTTACATTGTATACAACAATGAAAATAACGAACCCGAGAAAGTTCCAGTTGCTGAATCAGACTAGGATTTGGGACAGATAATTCCCATTCACGCAAAGGTGTCAAGTTCACATTCTCCCCATAGTTCTAAGACAGATCTCTGCAATACTCCTGCAGCAGACTCCAGTTAAGCAGAAAGCTTTGGTCAAGGAGGTGTTGCTTCTCTGTTTGCTGTCTTTGGGTTTGTTAACCCTTCTTTGTGTCTCCTTGCCCGTGAGGTTTCATAGGTCACTCAGGTGAAAGTGACCTCTCCACAGGTCAGTGTCGGAGCACCTAGACCGCATTTGGGGCAGTGCTCTCTCTGCCCCACCACTTGATGCATCAATGATGGCCATTTTACGGTGCTGACCCCTCGCCACGCAGAGAATAGCCTCATTCAGATGTCAAGTGCGGGCTGACAAAGGCCAGCTTAGTGGTGAGTGGCTGTGCTTTCAACCCCTTTACACGGCTTTATCCTTCCATCAGACGTCAGTGTTTGTTTTTGACCCAGTGTTATAAAAACAGCTGCTGTAAAAAATGTTTAATACAGTGAAACTTATTTTTGTTTCGGGATTGATCTAAGTAGCTAATATTTTTTATTACATGTAAAAAGGACAGTATTTTTAACTAGTAGAATTTCTCACTTTTGTGATGACTATGCCGTGGACAGGATGAAATGAACTGAGAACAACAGACATCACACGATGGCAGTTCAGTGTCTTTCAGAGCTTAGTTTTAAAAAAGAAACACTTCTTTTTGCTCTTCGTTAAGTACATTAGACAATCTCCTGGAAAAAAAAGTAGGCGTATTATTTAAGTTTTGTGAATCAAAGGCTGAGGCAGGGGGAATTGTCAGACAATGGAATATGAAGAGAGACTCATAAATAAAAAAAACAATTACATGAGTTTAAAAGTGAGGTAATTTGGGGGGCTGAATAGTTTAGGTGTATTCCTGAGAAAAGAAAGAAAAAATTATAAACCAGAAAATTCTCAAAACATCTTACTGACATTCAAATCTTACAGTTTTTTTTTTCCTCCAGCTAATTTACTTATAATTGGAGTAATTAATGTGGCTTAGATTGAAAATAGTCATTTTTCTAAACTTAGCTTTCTTTTTTTCCCAGTTATTGTTCTGACTAATAATAATGATGTCTGAATAATGGATTTCCCTTTAACTCTCATGGATTATTTTCAGTGATAGTTTATTTCTATAGTTGGGCAAATTTGTTCTTTCTAATTTGATTCTGATGGCCATCATCCAAGTGAACGTGTCTGTTATTTAGTGTTACAGGCTCACATATGCTAATGTGCTTTATCGGTGTACGCCTCATATGACAAGGGCGTGTAATAGTGGAATTACTTTATTTCCAGCATTTGCTAGGTAGATTTGTGATGAAAGAACTAGAAATGCCCCCTCTCTGTCTCGTAAAGAAACTCTGTATAGCTGGGAAGTATTTAATCTAACGGTGCATTTCCTGCCAATGTTACATAAGACTCAAGGTTTTCTCCTCCTTCCTGTGCACTAAGTACTCTTTTGATGTTTCCTGAAAATTATTAAGTTCTAGAAAGTTAGAAACATAGTGTAGCTCCGTATATTAGATGGAAATCTTGAACTGTTCACGTATCACCTGGCTGACGTTAGAACTTCATGATAATATGTGAGAACCAGACATGGTGATTTTTATCACGGGAGTTGTAATGTTGATTGAAATATAAAGCGCATTTATAGGCCAACAGAGATACACTGAGACCACAGAGATGAGTAACTATCCAGCCAGACCGGGTTCCAATTCCAGTTCGGCCTCCATCATGGCTATGCTACAAAGGGGAAATCACTTAAACTCTCCGTGCCCAAATTTCTTCACTCCCCCTACCCCACAAACGGGTGGTGATGACGCTTCTCTCCAAGGGGCTGTGGTGAGGATTCAATCCGTTAATATAAGCAATATATTCAGACCCATGATTGTAATCACTTAGGAGGTACTATATCCATGTTTGCCATTATTATTTTTAAATATTGTTATAAATGCACCGTCTTTGAAAATGTTGGTGATCTCTGAAAGCCATTCAAACTGAGGCGTTATCTTGGGCTTTTAAAAAGCTGTCTTTGAAGTGAAAACCAGAAGCCCATGTAGTCCAGTCAGTGAATGGTAGGAAGGGAGTAAAATCGAGGTATTTTCAAATGAAGAAGGAAAGGAGAAATGAGATTGGGGCAGTGGCGTGGGATGGAGCAAAACTTAAGACGGTCTCGCTGCTTTGTTATAATAACCAGAGGTGAGAGACTTCGTCTATGAAGGGCCACACGGTAAACGTTTCAGGCTTTGCCGACCGTTGTGTCTCCGGCACTGCCATTGACAACGTGTAACTGAGCGAGCGCGGTCGTGCGTTCGGGAAACTTTATTTGCAGGAACAAAAGAGGTCGGTGTTTGGCCCTGCAGGCTGGAGCTGGCTGGGCCCCGCCAGAGACAGGTCTTTAAGAGCTCACATGTGGGGGCTGGGCCTCTTCCTCTGACCACTGTCCTTCGTGGAGGCGGCTCAACTACCGGCAGGGGTCCTCGGGCGATCCCAGTTGGGAGATTCAAACAAGTAGTCAGAAGTGACAGAGAACCCTGAGAGTAAAATCAAACAGAGTCAAATACGTCTGATGATCAGATTCTTGAAAAAAAAAATATCAGACATACCCAACGATGATCTTCAATAACTCATTAGGGTTTAGTAAGGTTAGTAATGGTCATTTAAGATTAAATTCTCTCACAAGACTGTTCAATTCAATCATTGTGCATAAAATTTAGTAAGCTCTTAAATATCCTATCATGATTATACATTTCTTATATAACTGATTTCTTTGAATGTAATTCTCAAGTGCATTTGGCAAAGTGTGAACTTACTCTTATCTTCCTTCTATTCTTGTTATTGCTTTGTTTCTTTATGTATAGCTATTCAGCTTCTCCGCTACCTGACAGCCATTAGCCTACATTTTTGCAGATTCTTGTCATATTAAATTAAATTATTAGACGTAGTATATATTCATTGAAATAATAATCCTACTTTCTGCAATTTGGTGCGCTCTGGCTGTCCCTTGCAGCCCCAGGTTAGCCACACGATCCTGCGTGACACGTAGTCCATCAGCACCAAGGATTACAGAGGAAGGCAATGAGACCGAGCGAGCCGCATTAGACATGATGAGTAAAATGTTTTGAGAACCTGTAGCATTCTCCTCCATGGACACAACTCAGGCAATTACGGTCTGGCCTACTTTTCATCTTCCTGAGTGCAGTCGCGCTACCCTCACACTGATGGGGAAATGTTCACGTCGCACACATTAGACAGAAAAGGCCCGGGGAAGATATTTTATTCTTTGGGGACGAGACAGATATGGGGAGGCCAATTTTATTTCTTAAACTACATGTCATTGGTGGCTATTACTACTATTAAGCATGTATTAAATGCCAAGCACATGGGTACTCAGAGCATCTCATCAGGGCTGATGGAAGCATTTTGTTACGAAAAATAACCCCTGCTAAATGCACACGGTGCGTAACCTTCTTCTGGACCGAGGACAGGCGGCTCAAGAAGACCTCTCCCTGCTGATGCACACCTCACGGGGCAACACCGGCCCAAGGGGTGCACCAGGAAAACACACTCGGTGGCTGCACCGTTCAGGCCGCGGTCCTCCGCAGCATCTCTCAGTTCCTTTATCCGGTTTGTCTCTTGCCAGAGTGGACACGGAAGCTCCGTTTTCCTCCCCCACCCCCGCCCCGTTCTCCATCTTTCATGCATTGTTTCTGAGTTGCTCCAAAGGAACTCTTAAACCTTATTCTCTTCTCATGCTCTTCTTTGAGGTCACAGATTTGGCAATACAGCAACAACAACAAAACCCATTACACGATTAATGTGGGGTTAGCCACCCACAAGATGTGTGTCCCTTGACCCAGATGCAAGTCAATGACCTTTCCATCCGAATGTACAGAACGGAGTGCCACCGAAAACAGTGTAGTGTTTATAAGGCACACTTCACCAACCCGTGTTCTTGTAATATTGTTCTCCACATCATGCAGAGCTACAGAAATTGCTGGCATAGCACAGAGAAGCTGCGGGTGCAGTTCTTTAGGCCGGGATGAGGATCCCTTGGGTGGCAGACCTGAGAAGCACAGCCCTACGAGCAAAGGCCCGGTTGACCGCTTCCTGCGTGCATGAGAACCCAGCAGGGATCGAACTGCGGGCTGTCGCTTTCCTGAAAACACGCACTGGAAGAAATCGTTTTTACCTTGGCTTCCTCTAATCTAACAATATTACATACATTCAGAATTTACTTTCCTTGCCCCTTTTGATCTTGAAGCTCCAGTTCAAGATCTCCCTGTGTGCGACCTCTGTCCATCTTTCCATCGGCGGCGGAACTGTTACAGAATCTGCCTGAGCTGATCGCCTTCCTCTGAGGAGACAGCGGCCCCCTTCTTACAGTCCTTTGCCCCAAGCACTGATGACCAGAAAACTCGCTTCCATGTGCTCACAGGTCTCCATCCACCTGGTGCCTCCTTTTCAACAATGAAGGTGACAGGGAGCCCATGGGGGCACTGACCCTGGGACCGTGCCTGAGCCTCGTGGGCTCCGCTGCTGGCTGGCCCTTCACCCTTAATCTGGGCCCAGCCCCGGCCCCAAAGGGTGTGCTCACCGCCACCACGTGCAGCTCACGTCCCTGCAAACATCATCTCACCTGCTCCCCCACCCCCCACTCTGCGCCATACACCCCATGGCAGAACGTTCTAAAAATACTTAATTTACACTGTGACTCAGAATTTGTTTCTGGCATTTCTAAGCTACATAGTTGTAGTTAAGATGCACAAAGTTTCCTTTAGGCTTCAGCTTGCCCTGTTTCCTGCTGGGAGCAGCATTTTATCAAGTCCCACTCCTCTACACTTTAAGGGGTTTGTGGGCTACACTGTTATTAACGTCCGGGAAAATGAGTTGATGGCACCTGAAAGCAGGAGAATACAATTAAAGTCTTCACAGTTTTTCACATTGCACTATAAAAGCTGTTTGTCTTTTATATGATCTGAATAAATCCAGTGAGCTTCAACCAGCTTCAATTTATCAATTTAATGAATCAATTTTTATTTTAGAACACTTTACCCGCATTAGAAAATGCAATGGATTCATTTTCACAAATGTTTACCATCCTCTATTTTTTTACTCCATGAGTCATCAAAATCGCAACATTTTATTTATTAGAAAAACAGTTTTTTCCTAGTTGAATTTTTTAGTGTAAGTAAAAGAATCATGTAAACTAGTTAGAATTTGGTTTTATTTTATGTTTATTTGGAAAGGATGATAATTTCTAAACACTTTAACTTCCAAAGCTAGCAAAGGACACTAAAAATGTTCACTGGAATTGAAAATGACCCTTTTTTAGATACTAACATTTGAAGTTGAAATAAGTGAACAATGTTTTGCATTCATCGGGTAAATAATATTTGGGTCAGGAATATTAAAAAGCTTAGTCCTCGTTATGCATTTCTCTTTGGATGATTCCTAAGTATAAATTACCTTACACATTAAAAAGCTAAAAAAATAATAAAAAGTATACATGTATATATATCAAAAGAGGTAATGTATAACTTTCTTTTCACTTTCAAGAAACATACTGGAAAAAAATGAAACTAAGTTCAGTTATCATTCTTAAGGCATCTGAAAAAAACAAACAGAAATTTCTACTTTCATAAGCAGTGAAAGCGAGAAAAAGACATTGGTTTTAATGTTAAACTAACGGACTGTGCTTCAGAAAGAACAATTTAATTTTTATTATTGTTGGAAGTTTTCAGTTTGTGTTTTTCTCCCTTTTACATTCGTATACCACAAAACTTTATGTGTTACACGGTGGCTGAAAAAGCAACACAGTGCGTCTGAGGCAGGTGCTGCTTGCTTGCGGTGTGTTCGTGAGCACATTAACACCTCTTTGACACAGCATGACCTGGAGGAGTAGTTTATGCTACCAGTAGTAGGGAAATAATAAGGAAAGTGTCAAAGCCAAGTTCATTCAGACATTGCGAAATTAAGAACAGATTATGAGAAGGCTTGCCAATGGTAGTTAACCCTGAGCGTTGCTGGAGGAGTGCCCCTACTGGGAGGGATAGTGGCAGAATTATTTACTGCTAATAGACCTTGCTTAAGTTTTCCCCCTTGTTAGAGACAAAACTTTATAGATTATTAGCCAAGTGGTAGAGAACGTTATACTTTCTTGTGCAGTGTTTGATGATATCACAGATTGTTCTGGTTTTTGGACTCCAGTACTGAGCGTTGTCATACATTGTTGCAATCGCAAAGTTATTGGGTTGGCCAAAAAGTTTGTTCAGTTTTTTTTTCCTGTAAGATGCCTTGAGTAGTGCTTAATTGTCTTTAACTTCATTCATTTGAAATGATTTTGTTAGATTGTATTGTGATAGCTGTCATATCAGCATGCATTTTTTAAAAAATCAAAATTGGTAATTTTTGTGCAGCCATTTTAATATTGAAGATGGAAGAAGATATGCAACATTTTTTGGTGTATTTATGCTTATTTATTTCAAGAAAGGTAAAAATGCAACAAAAGACTGTGCAGTGTCTGGAGAAGGTGCTGTGACTGATCGAACGTGTCAGAAGTGGTCTGCCAAGTTTCTTGCCACTATTGACATTTTGGCCAAATGATTCTCTGCTGTGGGGCTGCCTCATGCATTGGAAGGTGTTGAGCAGCACCCCTGACCTCCACCCACTGGAAGTCAACAGCGGGAGAGAGCCAACGTACTCAAAATATCCAAATCAATGAAGTTACTGGTGAAAAAGAAAAATGCTTCTTTTATTTTATGGAAAAAACTAAATGCACTTTTTGGCCAACCCAGTAAGAACAACAAACCGTGTTCCTGAAATAACACTTCTGCTTTATTTGGTGATTTTTATGTGTTAGTTTATTTTTCTTTGTTCTGTTATCTTTGCATGTTTTTATATTTTATCTTGAGGGAATTTACAAGTACTTGGCATATCAGTGAATTTCAAAATTTTAGATCTCATGGAATGAAGGTCTGAAATATAAATGATAGAATAGACATTTTAATTATTAAGATGCTGATGCCACAGTATCTTAGCATTTGTCTCCAACATAAATATGTACACTTATTTAATGTATACACATGCATATATCCATATATGCACACGCATATTTAGCTATCTATCTCTGTAATATATGTAGCTCTGTCTTTTAGATCTCAAAGAGGAAATCGGGCTGACAGTTGCCATGAATAATTTGAGTTGAGTATTTTGCAATATTTTATTTAAATAATACTTAATTAACACATGTAGAGAGAGAGTTCCCTATATGTTTTTCATTTTTATGATTATAAAAGTAATACATGGCATGTCAGAAAGTTTAGAAAAATCAGAAAAGTATGAATAAAAATTTAAATCACCAATAATCCAAAACAGAGCAAAAATGACCGATTTTTACTTTTTCGTATGTTGCCTTAGAGTCTATTTTAAAACTACATGAAGGGATTTAGCAAATTTGAGATACTATAATAATGGCTTTATCTCTTGATTTTTAACTTAAACTTTTTTTATTGTCATATGCATTTAAATACATTTCAAAACCATTTTTGCTTTGTATATTTTAGAATACAGTTTCTATCACTTTTGTGTATCTGATTATTACTTTTTGGATACATTCTTAAAAGTGGATTTATCAGATTTTAGGGACAAGAGCTGTTTTTTAGGCTTCTAAGGCATGTTGTTAAATTTGCCCTTAAAAAAGGGTCACGTCTCGCCCTGGCTGGTGTAGCTCAGTGGATTGAGCACGGGCCTGCGAAGCAAAGGATCGCGGTTCGATTCCCAGTCAGGGCACATGCCTGGGTTGCAGGCCAGTTCCCAGCATGGGACACACAAGAGGCAACCGTACATTGATATTTCTCTCCCTCTCCCCCTCTCCTACCCTTCCCCTCTAAAGATAAATAAATAAAAATCTTTAAAAAAATAAAAAAAAGGGTCACGTCTCTGGGAAAAGCAGCCAGAGAGCGTACGCCCCCTTCGGGCTTCGCCGTTGCCCGTGCAGAGAACGGCTCGTTTGTGCTGCGCTTCCCAGTCGCTGGTTACTAGTGAGGTGGACATTGGACTGTACGTTACTGCCACTTGCATTTTTTATTATGTGCTCTTTAACTATTCCATCCGCAGTTCAGAGATTTCTACCCACATTATAGGAACCTGTTTTATATTAAGGTATTGACCTCAATGAATATCACATTCTTTTACTTTTTTGCTTAAAAAGAGTTCTCCCTAGTTGAAAAAAAAAAGAAACTGCCCTGGCTGGTGTAGCTCAGTGGATTGAGCGCGGGCCTGTGAACCGAAAGATCACGGTTCGATTCCCAGTCAGGGCACATGCCTGGGTTGCCAGGCCAGTTCCCGTCAGGGGACATATGGGAGGCAACCGCACATTGATGTTTCTCTCCCTCTCTCCTTCCCTTCCCCTCTAAAGATAAATAAATAAAATCTAAAAGGAAAAAAATTATAAAAAAAAAAAAAAACTTATTCAGTTGCTCTCTGTCCAGTCTTAGGAAGTTTATGTACCAAATGTTGGTGGATGTAAGGGGCAATATTTGTGTCACCTTTGTATCGTCTATCAGATTTCTTCAGATGGATATTTTTGGGAAAATATATAAAATTTTCTCTCTTTGAAATGCATAATAATCATGTTTGTTTATGAAGTTTTCTTGACGTTTTAAAACTTCCATTCAACTATTTAATGTTTTACTAGCTTTCCTTTTTAACTCACCATGTGACATTACTATCACAAACAAAACATGTTGATATAAAATTTCCCGTTTTGTTTACATGGGTAAATTTATGAAATGTAATGATCTGTAAATCAGTCGTCTTCTGAAGAAAAACAGTGTTACAATGCGTGTTTTCAGCGATGTTTAGCCTTCCCTCCCCAAGTGGTGCTCTTCCTCCCCCGGGTGCACTGGACGCAGAAGCCCCAGAAGCCCCGCCCTTCCCGGGTTCCGCCCTGCAACGATGCGACCCGGAGTTTCTGTCCACTGTCACTCAGCTCCCCATCCACCGCTTGTAAACCCGCCGCAGCAAAGTTCAACGGGCTCGCGTCGAACGCAGGTTTATGTTTGATGAACTAATAATAACATGCATTTAATTCCACGGTTAAGAGAATGTAGAATCTCTATTAAGGAATCAACCTTGATACGCATAACTGCGGGCACGTGAATGGGCGTAGACCCGCGTGTGGCCTCACCCCAGGCCGCTGTGACAGGAGCGGAGCGAGCAGGCCACCGCCGCGTCTCTGTCCCTCCGAGTCCGGGGCACCGGGCTCCTGAGTCGGTCCCACTCGTTCCCTCCCGTGGAGCATCACCTGGCCCTCATCCGCGCTGCTCATGGCCCTCGCCAGACATTCAGCTGGATTCGTGTTGCTACTCGGGGCTCTCACAGACGAGATGCTTCTCGGGACCTAACCGACTTCCGTTTATTTTCATCACTGGAGTGCCGGTCCCCATCGGTTCTTTCAGGCACCTCTGAGTCACTGTCTGGTCACAGGTGGGGACATTAGATGACAACAGCACTAAGTGTTGGACACTTTTGCAGGATTTCACTAAGGATTATACGGATTTTTAGTGACTTAGGAAACTTGGGATGTGAATAACGTAATTTACCTTGGAAGTCAAAAAAATCCTAAGACTTAGGATATTCAAGGGTTAGTATGTGACTGATAGGAAGAGGCCTGTAAAAACCAGAAAAAAATCTAAAATTGCTACCCTGAGAAAAGGTAGCAATTTTTGCTTCATGGGGAAGTGGAAATTTCAACTTGCGCTGTCCCTTCTTCCAAGTACAATTCGAGATTAAACTTTTTCCTGCCTTTCCGCTCACCTTCTCTCTTGCTGTGACCCGGCCCACCCCCTCCCTCCTCTCACCCCCCCTCGTTTTACTCCTTCTCCTCCCTCTGCCCCTCCCCCTCCTCCTTTTCCATCGCCAGCCTTCCCCGCACACGTACACCCCTTCCAGTGTCTGCTGACACGGCTCCGGAGGGAGACCGGCCTTGCTGGCTGGCAGGTTTCAAGCCGTCATCAAGATTACACTGGCATTATCTGGTTACAGACTTCCGTGTGACCCTCACAAAGAAAGATAACAGCCACAGAAAAGCCTCGTACTGCCCTCGGGGCATTTAGTCCAATGTGGAACTAGAGAACGTTTAAAATTTGGTTGGAAACACTAGAGTGAATTGATTACCAAAGTGACCAATACATATGAATCAAAATTTGACTAAGGGTGGCTATAAAAACAGGATAAAAATAGAGCAAGACCTGTTAAGGGCAATTCCTGAGACCCTGCCTATAAAACTCTGTTGAAAGCCCAGTCCGGTATACCGGCGAATGAAATGAATACACCCCAGGTACTAGAGACCATTTCACTAACGCCTGCAGAAACTGCGGTTCCAATGGCGAGAGGGTATGAGAGCTTTCCTATTCACCTCTGTTACCGACTGTCTTAAAAGAGGCGGCAGATTTGGTAAGGAAGGCAAAGACGGGGGGTATCTCTAAGACGTCCCTGCCTCTGAACTGTAAGACTCACTGAGACATTTAAAGATGCCTTGTCTCAAAAAAAAAAAAAAAAAAATCACACACATGTGTTTGTGTGTGTGAGTGAGCCTAATAACTCTGCACATTTAGCACTAGGTAAACCTAAGAATAAGGACATCTCTGGGACTATTCTTAGAAAACAAAAAATAAAACAAATTTACAACAGCAACAAACCCCACATCCCTATCAATAGAGGAAGAGCAGAGGATTTGAAAAACCAATTGCCCCACCTTATCTTCAAAGATAAAATCTAAAAAGATAAAGAACAAACTTTGTCTGACCTAATGATGCCTCCTGTTTGACCAAAACTGCCCTTCACAAAACAGGGGGAAATTCTCACAGGAAGGCAGGAACAGAATTTTATTTCTAGTCGATGCAGGGCTTACTGAGCCCTATCTAGTACCTAAATACAGGAGTTGAAGAGTGTCAACAATAAAAATAAAGTTAAAAAAGAGAAAAGGTAGCAGCTATTCGGGGGGACCTTAATGCTTTGGTGTTCTGGCGCTGCAATGACCCACGGCCACCATATCAAACCAGATTAATTGTCTTGCTTCTTTCAGAGGAATTGGGTATAATTAAGGTTGAAGCCAATATTAAAAAGCTTATTCGACAAGTAAAGGGCAAAGCTTTAGGAGATTATAATGCTTAAAAGGCTGTTTTAAAACTTGTATCCAACACATTCACAAATTAAATCCTATCGATATCATCAGGTCTTGATTCAAGGCCAGTTTTAGACACCTAATTCTGAGGGGGAAAAAAAAACCACAATAAAAATTAGATTTCTTTTAATAAGACACCCTCGGTGTCTCTTGTGGCACTCAGGTGGTCTGCCCAAATGGACAGAAGTCTATCCAAAATGTTGTATTTTATAAACCACCACGGATAGAAAACAGTAACAACCTTCCTCAATGGGCTTTGTTGGTGAAGCTTCAGTGAAATTTTCCAGAATGTCCGTATTTTTCTTGCTCAGGCCCACTGTTCTAAGAAAATTTAAAAGTGGAATAAGAATATGAGGTAAAATTTTAGTTCTGTCTGATGTCTACAAAGAACATGTATTCTAGGCCCCGCCCCATACTGTTATGAAGACATTGTTACTATTGTCTGTTCCCTTTGGGTTGGCTGGAAACGTGTTCGGATTCCTTCTTTCTTTTGTCCAGACTCTGCCCATAAAGCAAGTGCTCTGACACAGCGAAAGGAATTCCGACTTGACCTTTCCCACTCGGAGAAGACTCTCCTCTCTCCCTAACAATAGGAGCGCTCGTGTCACTGGAAGAATGACTGAGGAGCTCTGTAACCCAGAGGCTGCGCTGCCCTTTCCGCCTTCCGTCTGCACACACAGCAGAATGAATGCATGGCCCGCCGAGACAGAAACTGCCGCAGTTATCCGGGGACCCGTGTTCTCATGGCCAGCCACCCGGTCTCCCGCAACCGGAGCTCAGGGAGGCCCAGATGCCCCAAAGGCCTAGGGCCCTGACTCCGCCCCTTCATGTTGCTGTTTAAAAGGCTGATAGGACCAGACACGGTAAAGGTTTGATGTGTTAGATCCAAGCTCATCGTGAACAAATCTGAGAAGCTGCTCCCAGAGGTAAACCACGGGAGCAACTGCATGCCCTTCAGCCTGGAGACCAGATATACGGAAAACGACACCAACCGAAAATTACCCCTGAACCTCACCGCGAGGAGTCCTCTAAGGGCAGTTGCTGGGAATCGATAAGCACAAACACTATAGGGAAAAAGTCCAAGGAACTGACAAACCCAGCATATGCAGAATCTTCCATTCATTATGTTTTATCTCAAAAAATAAAAGGCAAATTTCAAGTTATAACTGAGTGCCTTCACCGAACATTTAAAAAATCAATTTTGGTAAAATACATATCATGCAATTTCCCATCTTTCCCATTTTAAAGTGTGCGATGCAGCGGCGTTAAGGACATTCACACTGTCACGCAATCACTCTCCTTTTTGTCTCGCAAAACGGGCACACGGTCCCCATTTGACAACCACTCCCCTTTGCCCCTCTCCCCGTCCCCTGGCTGCCACCGTTCTCCTTGTGTCTTTATGATTTTGACTACTTCATGTAAGCAGAATCACACAGTATTTGCCTTTTTGTGATGGGTTTATTTTATTTAAAATAGTGTTCCTAACTTTCATCTACGTTGTAGTCTGTGTCAGAATTTCCTTTCTATTTAATGCTGAATAATATTCCATTGAATATATATGTAGTCCATTGAATACTCCATATATGTTCCATACATTCAATGAATATATACACATGCATGTATTTTATATATATTTACGCACATATATATGTTCAATATCACCTTTGTTCATCTCTTCATCAATTCATCCACTAGGATATGGATAGCAAGTATCAACCAAGAGTGTTCCAAGCCAATGAAGGCCACATGTACCAACTGATAAGCATCCTAGTATCCTTAGTGATAATATAACACCTGATCCATGACAATCCCTCATTTGTTGAAAAAATTGATAAGCACATGATTCAGTCAAAGGTCTGTATTACTGAACTAGCCCCTTCTACAAATCACCATTTCTCCCCTAGCTGCTGGCAGCATCAAACTAAAGATTGCCCCAGACCCAACCCTCTCTCTCTCATTCCCACACGGACACCCATCTGGACTCTGTCGCCCAGTTTACCCCCAGAACATCCATCAGCTTTGTTCCCCTTCCCTAGCTCCACTGTGACCTAGCTGACTTCTTATCACCTCTTGGATGGACTACTGGACGTCGACCATGACCTCCTCCTGCTTCAGGTCCCCCCTCTATGATTCATCACTCGCATTGTCCTCGGGGAGAGTGTCCCAAGACAGGAATCTGATCTCAGCCTTCCTCTCTTAAATACCCTTCAGATTCTCACGCCTAAGAGATGGAGACCAGCTTCATCGTGAAACTGAAACAGCAGTCTCCTCCACCTCCTACCATTCCCTTCGCATACACTGTGCGCCAGCCACGCCCACATCATGTCCCATTGCCTGGGAGCCACGCTCTCTCTTTGCTCTTCCGGTGCCTTTACACTGTCATTTCCTCTTCCTGAATGCTCTGCTCTCAATTGCCTGTCCTTCCCTCCTCTCCATCCCCCACACCTCTCCCCTTCTATCAGACTCACCTTGGTACAAATCACCTCCTTCCCCTTCTCAATCCCACGGTTCTAAAACAAACGAGTGAGAGACAAGGCTAGAGCTGCGGCAATGATTTAGTGGGCTATTAATACTTAACTCTGGGTTTCAGTGAAATTTAAGGCTGTAAAGAACCCTGCTAGGTCATTCGAGCCATTTCTCTTCTTCATCAAAGACTGTACCTTCGCAGCTAACTAAAATAAATATGTAAATAAATTATACAGCTTAAAGGAGCACGTGCATTTTGTACACCACTCTCAGGATCCCTTAATGATGTGTAATGAATCTGTTTGTTAAATTATTGTTTCAATTCCATAAATTTTTCATCCTGAGATTTAAACTGATTTCCTTCTTTTTAATTCATGGAGAAGTTTGAGATGGGCACCATATATTTTTAACTTGAGGATTTAAATAACTTCCAAGTTCTTGCCTCCAAGTTGAATAATTCCAGATCTTTTAACCTTTTCTTGTAGGTCTTACTTTACAACCAATTCATTATCTTTGTAGCTGTCCTCTGAACCCTCTCCAAGTTTTCACATTCCTTTCAAGATTGGGAGTCTTCCACACGCTGTGGAATTCCAGGAAGGGTCTGACGAACAGCCCCTTCATTAGGAAGATTGCCTCATACTTCCCGCATGCTGTCTTCCTGCGTACGCAGCATTTACTTCGGCATTTCAGCCAGGATGCTCATGTTGTTGATTGATGGTGCTGGTTTCTTGTTCATAACCTGACTGTTTCCCATTGCTCCTAAATATAATCAATTACTTCCTCCTTCATTCACTTCCATCCTCTTCAACTGTTCTAATTGAACTTTGTCTTAATGAAGCTATAATGTATTTATTATACCTGTCTTTCAAATTTCCTAAAGTTAATATCTAGAGAAATCTGACTTCCAAAGCTACCACTTGTAAATTGATGTTAATGAATTATTCTTTCGCTGGGTTAATGGACTAATATATAATAAAAACAAAAATAACAATATTATACCAGATCCTTTATATAAATGATCTCAATAGTAACATTAACAGTAGTAGTTGTGATAAAGCATGCAGTGTGGAGTGATCATACTAATTCCTATATCTTTGCAATACCCTGGGAATTACTCGTTTTCATCACCAAGTTACATAAAGGGGAACTAAGGAACTGAGAGTTAAATAATTTTACCACTGTCCTGGACAAAAGTTCTGAAAGTGTCATAATGCTTAACTGAAACATGATTCAACCATAACTCATGACTTACCCCAGAATTTACAATCCTGCACAATTATTTAGTGGTGCGGAAAACCAAAGTGTATTTAGAACTGAGGTCTGGAGGATAAAAAGGTGCTTTGTATTCTCTAGAATCTCAGAATTCCAGCGATGGGGGGAAATGGATTTGGATCTCTAGTTGTCCTGAAAAAAAAAGAAAGAAGGAAAAAAGAAAACAACTTAGGAGAGATAAGTGGGGGGAGAACCAACAGACTGAGTACTTCTGTCTGCAAAACGAATTACTAAGCTGCTGGAGGAAGGCTCCCCTCCAGCCCCTGTTAACAGAAGGAAGCAAAAGTGATGCCTTACTTTGATAAGATAAGCCAAAGCTTACAAGGATAAGCTGATAACCAGGACAGCTTTAAAATTCCCTGAAGCTTCTAGGGTGTTTGCCAGGCTAGGGACTGCTTTAAGGCTGCACTAAAATAAGCAGTCTATAAAATTTGCTAGTTAATTAGTTAGGTATTTCATTTTTTTCTTCAATGATATTTCTGTCAAGGTTAACACACAGATTGTGGCCATCACTGTTTGATTTGATCTTTTAAAAGTTATGTTTTATATCAAAATTATTAGAGTAGAACAATCATGTAATCTCTGCAATACTGATGGGGTACCCTCACAGTTCATCTGAAGGTTGAAAGTTTGCTACCAAGCCAGACCCGATTTCCTTGTTGCACAGCAGAAAATATAAACTCAGCCTTTCAGGACAAAACAATAAACCTTTCCATCTAGTTCAGGTCAAAGATACTTACTGAACAGCTGTTGAGTAAGACAGTCTGTTTAAATCTGGCCTTACTGGGGAGCAGAAATTAACAAAAAGTCTTCTCTAATGCTACCAGTTTGAAGTCTGATGGCAGGACCTGCAGAGGGAATGGAAGGAGGCTATTCTGTTCTGCTGGTAAATACGAATGAACTTCAGAATGTTCGTAGGTAGCAGAATGACTCTAACCATAGTGCGGTTTTCTGATACGTCCTTATTTGCTATTAATAAATGCCACATTCAGTGTTTTTAAATTATTTTAACATCTTCAGGCCTTATGTTCAAACAGTAGCTCTAATGACACTGATTTTTGTCAACAAGTTCCCTTTGCACTTAACTTTTTGACTCTCTTTTCTCCATCTTTGGAATTCAGGTGTTACCAGGTTCCCACAACCTCGTTGACCAAGTACAGATACTTGTGTTGACTTTTAAACGCAGTTTGTAAAATTGAAATCTTATTTTCAAACCATTCTGTGTACTTCGAACAGTTTGTAAAAGTTCGATCCAACCCTAAATGTTACATTTACAAAAAACCTACAAGACGTTGAGAATATGGTCTCCTGTTATCAGTAGTACTTTTTAAATTTCCTGTCCCCGAAGCCTGCCTTCAGACAGAATATCCGGAGAGAGCAGTAATTACGTTTTGTGACACTGAATCCCTATTACACCCTCCGTCTCCTTTCAGCTCGCTGTTGCAGCTCTGAGCCCAGTCGGTCAGCAGGAGTCAGGCAGTGACAGGGCGGCGTACAGGACCCTGTGCCGGCTGCTGGACCGGCTCGAAGGTCGCTTTCGGCAGTGTGGGACGAGCTCCCAGTGACTCTGAGCGGTCTACGCCATTTAACTTTGTCCTTACGCCTGGTGCGGTAGGCCCTTGAGTGAGTAAAGCGCGATTGCTCCCGTCTCTCTTCCCAAATCCGGGGCTTATCAACCTTAATTGTACATCTATCTTTACTATCCTAACAGATAATTTCATTTATGACAGATGTTGCTACAAAGAAATAATCTTGTTTATCATGTTCAAAAGCAAGGAAATCTAAAACTGTTCTGTTGCTTTCTTCTTATTCCAAACAAATCTCTCTCTTCCTGCTTTAATAAATGGTGACTAGACTTGGTTAATTTATCTCGTATTTTCAATTCTTTGTTGAAGAAAAAAGACGTATCGCTAAAGCTAATTTGTATTTGGTGGCATTTGAATGCAAGGAAGGATATTTCAACGTAAGGGAGGAGAACAACAGAGTGCTTTATGGTTTTGTAGTAATATTCGGCGGTGGTTTACTGTGTGCTTCGTGTGGATGGAAAGAAGTACCCTATTTCTTATTTTCAAGTTATTCTCAAGTTCCAAGGAAATAGGTCTTTTTTCTTCAAATTCTAAAGGAAAACATGGTTACCATCGTTGGTAATAAAAGGAATGAGTATTTAAATAATAACGACACCATGACTGTTTCCTATTACCTCTTAAACTATTTAAAACATGACACTGGTGATAAAAGCGAGCAAGGAAATTGGCACAGCCTTTCCATAGGACAGCTTTCTTTCTTTTTTCAATCAAGAATGTTAAAAATGGCTTTACCCACTGATGCAGAATTTATCCTAAAGAAACGATCAGAGATGCTTTTGCAGACTAGCCGAGACACAGTGAAGAGGACTTTTCCCTGTGAGTAATGTACTACATGATACATGACAGTGTAGCTTTAATGCTGGGGAAAAAAGGCGGTTTGTAAAGTGTCCAGAACTGCCTTTCTTTTCCCTCTTAGCGCTCCAGGTGTCATGTCAAGCCCAAGGCAGATCTGTAGAGAAGCGTTTACGCTATTCCTTTCAAAACGCGGCCCAGAACCTTACCGCTTATCAGTGCGTGGAGTCGAACAGATTGCAGACTCCAGCCTCCCCGCCAGGCGACCGTGGGTTGCCACTATTGTTTGCCAAGACAGAGGTTTTCAAGAATTCTGCAGCTGGGCTTTCCATCTTGTTTCCCTTCGCATAACCCTCTAGGCTACCAATCAGCATTTCTCAGCTTCTGGAAATTGCTCAGAATGTTACTACAAAAGCTGCTCATTAAAATTCCATGTCTCGCTTTCGAATCTTTTTTTATTTTTTTTGAAACAAAAGTTACATGGGTAGTTTTCCAGTTGTACTGAAAAAAGAAGCAATTAAACATGGACTGCCAACGAGGCTGCGGTGAATGAGGTTGCCGGAATCTGGTGAAAGCGCGCACGTTCGCCATTCATATCCGCGCCCCGATTTTGAAACTATAGGAGGATGGGAACCTCTTCTGTCTTGGCTAGGTACAAACTGAGCTCTGTGGATTCTTTTTCTTTCTTTTTCACTTTTATTCTTCAATGACACTTACATTCAGTATTACCTTAAATTTCGGACTCTAAGACTCACCCCCTAAATTTGGGAAGAAAGGGGGTGCATCTTATACTCCGAATATAGCTTCCCTGGCTTGCTGTGGGGGGGTCAGTGGTGGAGTGGGGTCATGGGTTATTAAATGTTTTACCACATTTTTTGCTTCAAAACTTTTTTCCTGTTTTCCTCCTGTAAAACCTAGGTGTATCTTATGGTCCGGCACATCTTATCGTCCTAAAAATACGGTATTTTGTATTAGTTTCAGCTGTATGCGTAGTGGTTAGACAATCATATACTTTACAAATTGTTCCCTTCAATATTTCCAGTACCCACCTTGCTGTATACATAGTTAGCACCATATTATTGACTATATTCCTATGTACTTTACATCCTTGTGACTCTTTGGTGACTATTAATTTGTGCTTCTTAATCCTTTTCCCTCTTTTCGCCAGTCCTCCAACCCCTCCCAGTTGCTTTCTGCATCTGTGAGACTGTTTTAGTTTTGTTTGTTCACTTATTTTTTCCTTTGGATTCCACATATAGTAAAATCATGTAGTATTTTTCTTTCTCTGACTGCCTCATACATCCGATAAGGGGTTAATATCCAAAATTTATAAAGAGCTCATGCTACTCAACACCCAAAAACAAACAATCCAATAAAAAATGGTCAAAGGACCTAAATAGACACTTCTCCAAGGAGGACATACAGATGGCCAATAGACATAAGAAAGGATGCTCAACATCACTAGCCATCAGAGAGATGGAAATTAAAACCAGAGCGAGATACCATCTCACACCTGTCAGAATGGCACTTATCAAAAATCAACAAACAAGTGCTGGCGAGGATGTGGAGAAAGGGGAACCCTAGTTCACTGTTGGTGGGAATGCGGACTGGCGCAGCCACCGTGGAAGGCAGTATGGAGAGTCCTCAGAAAATTAAAGTTGGAATTGCCTTAATACTCAGCTATTCCACTTCTGGGAATTCATCTGAAGAAACCCAAAACACTAATTTGAAAGAGCGTATGCACCCCTGTGCCCATTGCCCCGTTGTTCACAATCGCCAAGATGCGGATGCAGCCCAAGTGCCATCAACACACAAGTCCATGAAAAAGCTGCGGCACAGACACATGCTGGAATGTTACTTGGCCATGAATAGAGTGCCATCTTACAATTTGTACAAGCAAGGATGGACCTTGTGCACAGTTAGACCCTCTTTTAGCACTGTCAGTATCATCCATGTAAGACCATTTTCCTATAATTTATTGACACTTTACAAATGTATCAGTTGTGGACATGAAGACTTCCCTAGGGCTGAACAAATAATTTCCATTTTTCACATCAGAGAATCGATTCCAATTTTTAGATGCCACTCAAATTGAATAACGAGTTTACATGGGCTGCATACTTCTTGTTGACTGAACTACTAGTATCCGTCCATTCGCATAGTCCAGGTTTCACCAAGGCCTGGGAGTTACCTGCCCGATTCTCTGTGTATCTCCCCTTTCTATGACGTTAGGTGAGGACCGTACAATCTCCTGCCAGACGCTGACCTGGTCGCTTTCACTTCCAGATTATTTCCACAGAGCTCTAAGAGCATGCCTCGTAACCCCCCAATTCGATCATATCGTTTCCCTCTTAAAATCCTGCAGAACACACTGTCTCCTGCACTGTAAAATCCAAACCTCTTGGGGTGACTTAACGTGACTCCTATGATCTGATCTTGCCAGCGTTTCTAAATTTACCCCCTGCCAGGCCTTCTTTACCCCTCTGATTCCCCAAAATAAATATGCATTTCTTGGGTCATATTCTTTTTTTTTTAATTTTTTAAAAATTTTTATTTTAATTATTGATCTTGTACAGTTTTCTGTCTTTTATTCTCACCCGAACCCACCACCCTAGCCCTCCCCTCCTCCCTCCCATTTTCTTTTTGCCTCGTTCCAATCTTTTTGCCTTTGCAAGTGCTGTTGTTTACTTAGCCAGAGCTGTTGTTCCCGTATCTATTAAGCGAATGGAGCTGCCTACGGGGGGCTTTCGCTGAGGTTCTTTGACCAGGTAAGAGATAGCTTTCCTCTGTGCTTCCAGACTTGCCTCCGGGTTTTAGCATCCGTGCCTCGAATCAGTGGAATTATTAGTCTACAAACATATACATGCAGGCATTGCATAAGACTGTAAACTTGTGGAAGTGAATGATACTTTAGCAAATAGAAAGAATTCAATACAATTCTGTTACAGATAAAAGTAGTGAAAGTAATTGCTCATAAACCAAAACTGAGAAACCTTTGAAGGCCCCTCTTCATACATCACTGTTCAATGTCCTAGCCATTCTGTATTCAAGCAGTCATCAGTCGAGGAATGATTCGTTGGCCACCTCCCTGCATACGTCTTGATAGCTGTAAGAACATTGTGCTTGTGTGTGTGTGCGTGTGTGTGTGTGTGTGTATGGTAGGGAGGTGGGAATATAATGAAATATAAGATGCCATCCCACCCTCTGTGGAACCACAGTTAACTTTTTCCTAAAATATTCTTAGTCCTTTGCGTGGGAGGTCTTGCCATCACCAAAGCAGAGTAAGCTGAAATAGATGTGCCTTCAAAGTCCCCCCCACACCAGAAATGTTAGATCAAATGTAATAGAAAGGTATACATTGCTAAGTTCTAAATAATGAATGAACAATATACGCATCTTAAAAATGAAGGGGAAAAAATCAAAGCCAGAGCATTAAAGAGAAATCTGAAACTTCGGCAACCCCCCAAGCCTGGATTAGAGAAAGGCCCCGTGTCTGAGTGTGGGGATCTCGGGTTCTGATGACCTGACCGTACACAACACAGAGGCATGGCCACAGACTGAATACTGGGGGACTCAGAAGGAGCCCCACACACACTTTGAAGCTTTGAGGTACTCCCTATTCTCAGGCACTAGAAAAGTCCATCCGCCAATGGAAAAAGAATTGGGAAGCTTGTAGTTTGTAAAAGGATTTGGGGCCTAAAAATAAACTGTGGGCATAAAATGCAAACTCTCAGAGCAACAATTTTAGAAGGTGAGCCACAAGAATTTTTAAAACATGCAGTACCTGACTATTTAGTCAGGGGCACTGACCTCTGAACCCTTAGATTGTTAAATAAAAAAACGGCAACGGCCAATACAACAATAGCTGTTCAATGTGAATGAATCAAAATTATACCTATTTTTTGTCAGATCAGCAAAAATATAATGTATTTTTTTAGTGTGCCACAGAATTTTAGCAATTAGTTTATGGGCTATGAGATGAAAAAAGTTGAAAATTGCTGTCTTAGAGGAAAGGAAAATAAAAAGAGTGTGGGAGAGAAACTATTTGAAGAGCTAATGCCTAAAACTTCTCCAGAATAAAAGAGATAAGTCCAAATTTAAGAATGAACTTGAGTTTCAGGCCAGATAAAAACAAAAAATTTAGCTATTGCCTTGTAATTCCATAGATGATCAAAACAATAAGAAAATCTTACAAGCAACAAAAAGAAAAAGCAATTTTCCTGCAAGATAGCACAGTTTGACTTCTCATACTATCTTCTAGTCAGCAATAACAGATGGTAAGGAAATTTACTGCCATCTGACATTCTCTGCATAGCTAGGCTCTCATTCAAGAGAGGTTGCAAAACAAAAATACTTTACACAAAGGCCGCAAGTTTACCACGCTCAGGACCTTACAATGCCTGAGAAAATAGCTCATAAAAACGAAGTGTTAACAAAAGAATTCATTTTTAAAAATTCAAATGCAGCTTTTAGAGCATTAATCATATTGATTTACTTTACTATCACTTGCTGATATAGATGATCTATGTAAGATTAAGAACTAATTTTCCATTTTTGCAGAAAATAAGAAAGCCTCTGGTTTATGATAAAGATGGAAGAAATAAGTTTTAATTAGTATTTCTTTAATCCCTCAATTTTTGAGGGGAAAGGGACTATATTTTCATTTTAAAATAATTATGTAGCAATAACGAATTTTTGTTTTGGCATGCAATTTCATGAATTTTGACATATGCCTGGACTCGCGTAACCACCACCACAGTCAAGATGCGGAACATTCGCATCCCCCAGAAAACTCGCCGAGGCTGTGGCTTCCTCTTGACGCTCCCCCTCCACCCACAGAGGCTGCCCAGCACGGACCTGTTCTCTATCAGGGTAGCTTTTCTTTGCAAGTATGTCATATAAGTGGAATCATACACTCCGTAATCTTTTGTGACCGGCTTACTTCACTCAGATTCGGTCACGTTGTTGCATGTATTGGTTGCTCATTTTTCACGGTGAGTATTTTTCCATCGTGTGGAAGAGCCACTCTTTATTTGTCCATTCAGCTGTTGAAGAACGTTGTGGTTGCAGCCAGCTTTGGGCGATTATAAATAAATCCGCTATGAGCATTGCATAAAAATTTTAGTATGGACATAAGTTTTGCTTTTTCTCGGGTAAATTCCCAGGAGTTGAAGTCCTGGGTTGTATGGTAAGTGCAGGTTTAACTTAATAAGAAACTACCAACCTGGTTTCCAAAGTTGCTGTAAAATTTCCTGGGGCCACCAGCAACGGTGAGGGTTTCAATTGCGATTCTCAGCATTTTTTGATATTAACTATTCTTATAGTTGGGTAATGCGTGGTATGATAATTTTAATGTATAGTTCCCTTAAATTTAATTTCTCTTTTCTTGGGTGTTCAGTTCATTTTTATTTTAGCAGAAGACAAGTTCCCACATGCTTATCATTTGTTGGTACAGTTGGACATGAAAAAAATTAGCCATGCTCCAAAGTAGAGGAGAAACTTAAAACATGTTTACCCGCTGTCATAAAGGGGTTAGGGAAGTCCAGGCAAGGGAAGGCAGCATTGGAATCGACCTTTGGGAGGAGATGGCCACGGACGGTCCCTTCGGTTATATCACAAGGCACTTTTGCCACTGCCTCCCTTGGCAGAGAAGTAAGCTCCTTGGCTCGAGACTAATAAACAACGGCCCACGCTTAGCAGCTTCTTCCCTGCAAAGCTATGTGATATGAGAGTGTATCTTCAATGCCTTGCTGCGCAACTGCCTTCCCAATACAGCAGGCATTGCATCAGAAGAGACCGCCCCGTCCTGTGAAGACCATGGGCTTTGGGGTTAAGCGTGGGTGTGTTGGAACCCCTAGCTTTCTCACTCATTTCCTAAGGCAGCTTTGGCAAGTGTTAGGGGCTGAACTGTGATTCTCCCAGTGCTTGCGTGTTAAAATCCTGATCTCTGTACCTCAGAAAGTGGCCTTATTTGGAGACAGTCCTTACGCGGGTTGAAACCTTTAGGTGGGCCCTAATCTATTACGACTGGTGTCCCTCTAAGAGGAAATTAGGAGACCGATAAAGACAAGGAAAGACCATGTGAAGATACAGGGAGAAGAAGGTCATCTACACGCCAAGGAGAAAGATCTAGAACAGAACTAATCTTACCAGCACCTTGATTTTGCACAGCCAGCCTCCAGCACTCAGATGAGAAGTTCGTTATTTAATCCACCCAGTTTGTGGTCCTTTGTTGTAACAGCCCCAGCAAACCAATGCAGCAAAGCACCACCCTTTCCGAACCGGCAGCTTTCTCGTCTCTAAAGCAGGGAGAGTAACTCACTTCGCTGCGTTCTCAGGGTCATGAAACCAAAAGGTGTACGTGAAATTACCTGGAGTTTGGTCAGAGTGAGGGCTTTCCCTCCTCCACTGCCCTTCCCACGTGCGTTTGTCAGGGCGTTTTCGGAAAGTGTGTAGAAAGCTAAAATTGCATCCCATGATCTCCTGTGGCCCATGTATTTCGGAAATGTAAAGGTCAAAGTCACCTGGCACAAGACCCCCAGATTACAGACGAAGAATCAGGGCTGAAGCCTTCAGGAATGAGCTCATCACTCCTGAAATATTGGTTATAAGAAGTTCAAACTAGTATTTTAATGTGATGATTACAACATTGAAGGGCACTTCTTCAGTTTATTCTACAGTTCACGGGCGTGACTTGCTTGGAGGGAACACCGCAGCCTAATCTGACACCAGAGGAGAAGGCAAGGGGAGCCCAGGTCCTCCGCTGGGGACCGACCCTCTGCCTCACCGGGCCTTTAGGGAAGAGGTGGAGCCTGAACTGAGAAGGCAATAGTTTCGACACTCTGGGTTCCCCTTTCCAGCCATCGTTTCAGTTCTTGAGGTTCCCAGATTTTCTCTGCTAGTGCCATGAAAAGAGCCTCTTCCCAAAATATGAATTCTTCAAGATATCCATTTTTATTTTTATTCAAAGTATTGGACGGGCTTCCTAGACTGTCAGCATTGCCAAATAGCAGAGGAAAAGTCTCAAACAGAGACCGAAGTGTAGAACAAGAAGCAGACTGTTTGATCTTCCTGGCCTCTTACCATTCATCCGCTTTCTTTCGTTTGTTGTTTGAAAGCCCTATGTAATGCTCTTTTATAGTGGACTCTTGGTTCATGGAGGACTTTCAGATGCTATTACGAGTCAGAGGTTAGAAAAGAAGTCTTAAATCATCAGGCACACAAGCCTAGATTTCTGAGGCTGGACAAACTCACAAATGTTGACATGCTGTTCTGGGTCCAAATGATTCTATCGCCTACACCTCTAGGCTCACGGCTTGAAAAAGATTATTTTCCCCATATCCCCCCCCCCATATGTTGAGTATTATGATGCTCTACTCTATTTCAAATATTTTGAGGAGAGTTAATAAGAGTGAAAATCAGTGTGAACATTTTCCCCATCAAACTGTGTCAATATTTTAATAATTTTTATCATGGGCTTTAGAAATGGAATGATGTTAACTTCATATTTAGTAGAAGCATGTGATATTCATGGCTATGACTGCTAAAGATAATTTTATATAGAAAGTCGTGCGTGAAAATGTTTATGAAAATAAAAAGAACTATCTTTAAAGAAAACATGTAGGTCCCTGTAAAGAGGACCATGAGCTGTGCTTTCTGCAGCCATGGGTGTGCCCACTGTCAAACTCCAAGTCGTTGATGGGCTCGCTGCTGTAGCTCCCGGGCACGCTGGAATTTGCCCCGCCGCCTTCTGCTGGGGGTCCCCCACGAGCCAGCTTCTCTGGGGCGCATCAAAGATGGTAAAAATTATTTTCAATTTAATCCTACTTCCTCAGGCTGTGGTCTACCGTTGCTTAGCAACAGGAAAGTTTCTCTAGACTCTCATTTCAGAAGATTTGAGAGATAGCACTGGTAAACTGGAAAAAATAGGTGTATATTTTACCTTTAAAAAACAATGGCTAAATGTGTGAGGTGTTTGAAAGCTTTTGGTAGTTAACATTTTCTAACTAATTGAGGTTTCTTTTTCTGTGAGACACACTGAACATTAAAAAAAATGATGTGTTCCGATTTTGCTTAAACCTAGAATGACTTAAGTTACTATAATCTGTCAGGCTGAAAATTGGCAAGCATTACCGTAGCCCTCAAATTCAGTTTTAGTAACTTAGTGAGATGTTTTAGATAACAGACGTGCACAGGAACTTGTTCTCTCCTGAAGTTACAAAAGCATTTTAAAGACACAATTTATTAAGTATGGATCACCAGATACCCCTGGCTGTGGGAGGTCATGGCAGCAGGGTGCCGCCGGTCCTTACTGCCTGAGTCTGGTGGTGAGCATCTTCTCATTTTGAGATGTCTTGGTCAGAAAAAGCTTAAAGTGTGAAATGAGCACAAACTACAGTTTGCATTTCGAAGTTCGATTCTGCTACCTTGTACCTGACTTCAGGATATTTCTGTGTGAGTGAACCTCAGTTTTCAGTATCTTTAAAATGCAAATCGCAATAGCTATATTGCTAAGAGAATTAATTAAGGAATGAAATATGCCCTGGCTGGTGTGGCTCAGTGGATTGAGTGTGGGCTGTGAACCAGAGGGTCATGGTTCGATTCCCGGTCAGGGCACATGCCTGGGTTGCGGGCCAGGTCCTCAGTGGAGGCCGTGTGAGAGGCAACCACACATTGATGTTTCTCTCCCTCTCTTTCTCCCTCCCTTCTCCATCTCTCTAAAAATAAATAAATAAAATTTAAAAAAAGAAATATGTTTCATGGAGGATTCAGCAGTTTTTAAGACCCAATAGTTAAGAGCTCTCATTAATGTAGAGAAGGACTTGAAGGTTAAGATCACGTACAAGTTGGGGCCTTGTGTGGATCTGCTCGTCATCAACAAATGGCTCCGTCTGTGGCATTTCAGGAACTTCCCACTTAGAGCCTTTATAAGGTGCAGCCCAGGGTCCCTTCCACACAGGAGGTAGAGCAGGTTTTTGCTGACGCAGCAAGTTCAGGGTTAGGCCTGTCTTAAACAGGCCCCGAGGAAGACACCGTTTGCCCCAGGTCAGGCGCGGCCAGGACACACGGCCAGCAAACACAACCTGAAAACCTCTCTTTTTAGCTTTCTCGTGCTCGCAGGGTTTTTCTTTCTCAACTCATCTTCAAACTCCTCTCCCTCTTCCTGTTCTCTGAGGGTCGCAAGAGGTCCTTTGCATCCCTACGCCCCTTCCTCCAGTCTTCTCTCCAGTTTTCCTTTTCTCTTTCCTTCTCTTGTCTGCTCAGGCATCTGCCTCTCGCGTATCCAGCATCCCCGCTCATCCTTTACTTCCTGGGCTTGCTTTTGCTTTTCCTGCCAACACATTGGAATACTGCTACACGCTTGCTGGTAAACATGGGGATTCTTTTTCATGTTTGGCTCACTTCCACCATTTTTTCCCTTTGCATTCAAGAAGTATTTCTTTGCCATCGCTCTATTTTTTCCTCCTTTTTATGAAACCATTAAAAACTCTGCTGGCAAATCTGTGAATCATTAGGGGGCACAAATGTATTAGATGGTGTTCAGTATGTCTTACCAACCCCCGCTGCCTGGGCAGACTATTGTCATTCAATACAAAGCAGCCAACTGAACCAAGTATGCTCACTTAAAAATAGCCATTATGAAGTAACTATTATAAAATATCTTGTTGCTCCGATTAAAATGGTATACATTTTGTGTTCCTACTTTTTTTTTCTTTTCACATACTGTTCTCTCCCTCACGACCCCAAAATTTGAGAGTTGAGATGGGACCTTCAATTTACTGCGAATTCCAACATTCAAGTTGTCAGTTCCAGTCCAAGGCCCGGGTGCATCCCTGTCACCTGCCGGCCTGGTTCGTAAACATGTTTATCCCATTGAAATGCGGATCCTGTGAGTCTGGAGGGGGCCCGTGAATCTGCATTCCTTACAAGCTTTTAGGCTGATTCTGGCATGCAGCCAAGTTCTGGAAGAACTTTCCAAGGCCTTGGCATCTATTGCATTCCGATAAGGAAGTAAGAATAACTTCTTACTGTTCAGAATAACGTCTTTAGTATTTTACATGTAGACGGGAGATACACCTCTTGTTTTTGTTTAACACCGATATCCTAATTAGCAAAATGTTTCATAAAATTGTATGGTAAGTTTAGCGTAGGTATGCTCCCAGTAAAACTGAAAATAGTCATTGCTTAATGTGAAGTGAATGTTTCATAATGTGAACCACAGAAATTATTGTTTGGCTCTTCTGCAAAGAACAATAAGACTAAGTAGTCCATTATTTATATTTTAATTTTTAAAAACATATAATTATGCAATATATTTTATCCATGAGTTCCCAGATTGTGGGAGGGAAGACAATTTTTAAAAATGAAAATAAAAGGGGGTGAAAATACCCTTTGTAAAATGATGAGATTGTATTCGGTTAGTTCTCCTTCTGCAAATTAACAGGGGCCCACTACACCTGCTGATGGGGCGGCGGCGGGGGGGGGAGGGGCGGGGGGCGGAGACCCCCTTCGCTTCCGTTTTCTCCGTTGCTCCGGGTGGCGCCCGTCAACCCCTGGGTGGTCCGCCGGCCCACGGGGGTCTGAAAGTGCGCGAGGGGAAGAGTGGTCAGAGGACACCCACGGGGGGAGGAGAGCCATTTTCTGGCATAACAAAATTCAGAGCAAGCCACCCGAAAAGCCAGACAGGCGTCTCCAAGGCTGTAAGTGATGGCACTTCTCTAATAAAGAATCAGAGGTGAAACAGTTTTTTATATTCGTGGTAAAAATGAATATGCGCTGAAATAAACACTAGTTTGTGCATATATATAGCGTTCTGTTATATAGCAATATGTGTGTATTAAAATATATGTATAGGTATAATCTTTATATTTATATTATTTATGTTTTCTGATATTATTATTTTGTATATGATATATAATATGTAGTAGAGTAATATAACTCTATTAGATACTCTTGTCCTGACAAAATATTGTACTTTAATTATCACAGAAAAAAATCTTGATGATCTTCTTATAATGTAGAAAATTAATGCGAAAGTGCAGATACATTTTAAAATAAATTTAGTCTAAGTTTCCCTTCAGCCACAGTGACTAAGCACAAAAATAATTCCTGGGAGGGGGCACGTATCCAGAGGGAAGTTCCTTAATTAAATAGGTAAGTGGGTATTTCATTCCCCACGGCCCTTGATGGCGCGCTCATGTTTCTGGGGCAGAATCATGAAACTTCGGTTCTACGAGACACCGAGTAAGGGCCTCCGGCCTGGGGCAGGAGCGAAAACGGGATGCCAGCTCCGGGGAAAGCGGTCAGCAGATGGTCGGTGGGGCCCGGAGGTAATGCTGGGCTCTAAGGCGCTCAGAGTCACTTAAAATTTAAACATAAAAAGCCACTCTAAATCCAACTCAAAAAAATTAGTTGGGTGACTGACTATTTCAGGATTTAGGCTCATGCCTTCATTTTCCTCTAAATTCATCGAGGTGTAATTTACCTACACGAAATTCACTCCTGTGAAGGACACAGTTCAGTGAGTCTCGTGTCACTGGGCAGCTGCCACCCCGGATCGAGACACGGAACACCCTCCTCCGGAAAGTTCCCTCCACTTGCATTTGATCAGTGAAATGTACAGAGGTGAACTGTCTGGTCCTGGGTTCTAGCTTGGGACAAGTCTTACTTAAAACGTATCTCATTCACAAAGCTTTCATTCAGGGCCTGCTGTGCTGCAGGCACCAAGGATAGAATCAAAGAGAGAGAAAGAGAGAGCGGGCTTGCGGGGAGAGGGGTGGGTAGAGGGGGAGGTGAGGAAATGGAGACTGAAAAGCAAGGGTTAGGGTTAGACAATGCATTCAAAAATCATGCAAAGGAAAACGTCAGAAGTGGCATGCAAAATGGCACAGAAAAAGAGGCCCCCAACATCCTGAAGAAGAAGAGGAAAATGAGGAGGCTTCCCCTATGAGTGGACAGCTGAGTTTACACTTGACCCCAACTTAGTGAGTAAACTCTTGGGGGAGGATTTATTTATTCATTCATGTACTTATTCATTCTTTTGAGTAATATTTACTTCAGTCCTGGCATGTGTCAAGTACTGTGATAGGACCTAAGAATTCAAGGGTGCACCAACGCAGGCGCAGTGCCTTACCAGCTAGTAGTGCGGGGGTGGGCGGGGTGGGGAGTGGTCGATGGACGAGTTCCAAGACAGGTATTTTCTTCTACTTTTCCTGTTGATCAAAAAAAGTAGAAGGAAATATAAAAGATGAAATAAGGGCATGGTGCGGCGGTGGAGGAAGACTTCCTTGATGAGTAGCATTTGAGTTAAGATCTAAATGGTGCGTTAGGATTCAACAGAATAAAAGAGAGGACCCGGGAGAAGACGGCGAAGGGAATGGAAAGCTGAAGGGCAGCCAGGGCGGAGCTCAGGGATGGATGAGGAAGCAGGCGTGAGGAAAGCAGGAGGAAAGACGGGGCATCCCCTTCCTTCGGGGTCCTGTTCTGTGCGTCGGAAGCGTCAGCATCCGTGCTGACTCAGTGGGTCAGGGACGGGCCCCGGAACCTGCATTGCTGCGGGGTCCCGGGTGGAGCCGGTGTTGCTCCTCCGAGAACACTGCCTGCGGCGGCCTAGCCGGGAGTCCCCAGAGCGTTTGCAAACGGAAGCTGTTCCACTAATTCTGAACATGATCATATTTGTGATTTAAAATAGCACCCAGACTACAGCATGAACATTTTCTTCTAAAGCAGGGAGAAATGAAGTACTTAAAATATAAAATCAATTATCTCTTTTATGGTACCCAATCGAAACTATTTAGTTAGGCCTAAATAAGTGTTAACAATGTGAATTAGAAAATTGGGGATCCTTAGATTTTCCACGATGTACAGTTTGAATTTCACAGAAGTTGACTAAATAAATGTTTGATTGTTTTCAGGGAAAAGATTTTAGAGCCATCTACCATATGCTTTTAACTAAATATGAATATACGTATATGGACTATTTTAAAATTAAAGGCCTGTAATTTATCCATATTGATGAGATATTGTTAGAAAAGAGCAATGACTCAGATATTGCCAAGATTAAAATGATTAACATCCTTAGTATGTAAAGAGCTTTGACAAATGAATAAGAGCACAAAATGGAAATGAGGTGGGAAGGGGCAAAGCATGTGGATAGATTAGCAGAAGAAATGGGCAAGGGTCCATGAAGTTCAAACAGATATTTGATATAACTGGTAATACAGTAAAGAGATATTAGACTAATTGTCCTTTATTTCATTTAATCAAGCTCATGAAGATTAAAATTGATACTTACTAATGTCATGGATACTGTTAGAAAATAGGCATCCTTCACAGTGTATAGTATTCGAATGTAGTGTCTTTCAGGAGGATGATTCACCAATATCTACCAAAATTGCAAATGTGTACATTACTTAACCCAGCAGTTCTACTTCTAGAAAACTGTTTTACAAACACCTTCACTGTGAAACATACAAAGAAGTATTCTCGAGTTAGTTTATCGCATTTTATTTATAATAAAAATGATGATAACATAAAAGTTCATCAATGGGACATTGGTTAAATCAATGACATATATATTCAATACTATGTATCTTAAAAATTATAAAAACTATATATTGACATAAGGTAATAATAATAGCTAACATTACTGAGCACATACAATAAATTAGCAACTTTGCGACTATCCTAGGATTATCATCATCATTCCTCTTTAATGCTGTGTAAACTGAGACAGAGAGTTTGACTAACTTACAAAAATCACAAGGCAGAACTTTGATTTCAGCCCAGGCTTTGGATTATACCAGACTGACCATACAGACGCATACACACATCCACAAACACATACCTATAGGTACTGACATAGCTACACACACACACCTACATATACACACATATACATACATATATACATACACACACAGCCGCACACACACATGTACACCCACATGCACACATACACACATTTATGCACACACTTGCACACGTAGCTATATGCATACGCACATTTACATGCACACCTATATACCTATACATACACACGTGCATACACACATGCATAGCTATACACACACATAAGCTCCTAATTTTGTTTAAAATACTTAGGGTCTCTACGTATTTATGTATACACCACCCTGAAGGGATAAATAATGAATAAACATCTTACAATACATACCCAGGAACTCAGGCCCATTGCTTATGGGACTCCTATTTCTTATTTTCTGCACCAGTGTAATTTTTTTTAACTTTTATGACAACTGTGCTTTACTTCCATGTTTAGAAATGCAAAACTGGACAAAAAGTAAAATAAGTTTTTATTTCTAAGTTATATATCAAATGGGGTTTGGAAAACCCTTATAGGAAGTAACGTATTCTTTAAAACAAATACAGTTGTTTCAAAAGTCGGCCTTTTTGCAGGTCTCTGAATAGACTGGGGCGGGGATGATCTTGTGGCTGTCGCAGAGGCGAGTACTGAGCAACTCACCGACCTCCCCCGCGCTGCTCTGCGTGGGGGTGTGGGGCGTGAACCGACTGCGGAGACGTGGGTGTGAACCGCGGGGACAGCCAGGGCCGTGGCCTCCGTGCGCGTGGGCTCCGCCACCCTGCCTCCTGGCTCGGCACCGGAGGGAATGTCGTGGATTTCAGTTATTCTAGCACATGTTCTAGTTGGTGAGTGGCACAAAATGAAGATTCTCCGTATTCAGTTAGGTGTTACCTAGAAAATAGACCGCAGGCACAAAGACGACAACCGAGAAGAGGGGTGCGGAGATCTGACTGACGGTCCTTAGCTCTGTCTGGTTCTTTAAAGCCATCGCTATGAGTACTTTGTAACAACGAATGTTTCTGTGCGTCATGTGCTTTTGCTTGTATTGAATAACTTGATTCTGGACAACAAAGCTGTATACTAGAAATTATTCCCCACGCGACCTGTGCTGCAGCCCACCGCCTGGTGGGGGATGTTCGGAGATGAAGGAACGGCGCCCAGGCCACACTCTGTCAAGAAGAGACTGTGGTGGCGTTGAAGCCGAGTTCTACTCGGCTGCCTGTTAAACTTTCTCATAGAAGGTGCCATGTTGACTTATTATTATCCTTGGTTTCATCTAATTCAATTTAATTTGCTTAATTTAAAGTAAGGTTTCTAGTTCAAAAATATACCAGACCATTTACTCTCCATAACTTAATGGGCTAATTCATGTGGAAGTTGCTAATTAATAGTATTTAAGAGCCAAAGCAACCTTTTTGGGTAATTTTTTGGATAATATATTTCAGAGTCTGATTTTTAATGTTACTATTAAATTAAAATCAATATTTCTCTTGTCATAATTTTCCATTAAAATCACGTAAAATAATTACATATCTTCAGTGCTAATGGATTATTTTATTTGCTGCCATTGTAAACTCTGAAATCTCCTACAATGAATAATATTTAGTTCTACTTTAAAATGTGACTTTTAAATTTAAATGTACAGATGTTTTGGCTGTGGATTTCAACTGTAATTGGAAGATTCCTTTTTGGAAAAAAAACATGATCCTACTTATAAGTGTTTCACAATATGATATTAGTGTATATGTTTAACAAACTTGAGTCCATTATTTATAATTAAAAGTTTTTCTATTAAAAGTTACTTTTAAAAATGTATATTTGATCTTAATATTTAAAGATATTTTAATTGCTAAATGGATCTATGTAATTGTGTTTTTATAGAATCTGTAAATTATTTTTAATATTTTGTTTCCCGGATTAAGATGTAAACAAGTCCAGAACTGGAAAGATTGTTATTTGATCCGATGTGCTGTTTGAGTTCACAGTCGCCGTTGAGAATCGGTGACGACGACCTGTGTTTGCACAAACGGCATCTCCGAGGGTTGAAGTTCTTTGTTCTGGAGGAGAGGCGGCCTGCTCACCGGCAAAGCCAGCGCCTCCCTGCCCTATTATTGACCTCGACTTTGACCTGGCGGGACCACCCTCACAGGAATGGAGGGTAATAAAGTCCACTGGCTGCCTCAAGCCTGAGTTTAAGCTAAACAGATATAATCAATCACCTAAAATTAAGTGTTGTGGTTTTGTGATGTGGACATTTACCGGGACAGAGCTGAGATCACCAAACACTGTTCATTTATGTTTTCAGGGATGTTGCAAAGTAGGATCAAGGATATTTTAACTAGTGCTTCAGGAACTATTTACCAAACCCAGAGTACCGAGATAGTATCTTACAGGAAAAAGGGGGGGAAAAAACAGAACAAGAAGGTGATAATTTCAAATAATAAGGATAGGACTATTGTAAAAATGGAATTAAACAAAAGAGCTCAAAGTTCCTCCAGGAAATACTGTCTTTCTTAATTTTTCTCAAGCATGATTGGACTAAACTTATGAATAGCTCACATCTCTCTTGAAAAGCTGGATGCCTTGCTAGCCAAAATACTTTGCTTCCTAAAATCAATCTTGAAATATTAGACAAATAATCAAGTTGTGTTTAGACCTACTTTTCAGGATGTTATTCCAAAAGTCTTGCTTCCCCGCCCCCACCCCCAGTCACCTTTTGCAAAGTATTTTAGGGTTTCTGAAGGTCAAGACTCCCTTGGACTGCTCTAAATGACCCTGTCTCCTAAATTCCAATCTCACTCTGACCTTTCTCTTTTTAACTTTACCCCTGAAATCCACACACGTTTCTGAACAGAAAAAAAAAAGCCGCAGCAGCCGCACTTCCCGAACCAGGCAGAGCAGGGCTGTTTCTGTGCATAGACGGGGCACGTCCCACCGGGCGGTTGCCGCTGCTGACGGCCTAGCGTGCCCTGAAGGACAGAACTGGCGTTAGCCCGCCTCTCCCCCACTGGAGTTCTGCGTGCCTCGCTAGCAAAGCCCTGAGCTGCATGCAGACCATGGGTAGAGACCTTCGTTTAGACTCAGCAGGGGTGTCAAACTCGTCTTCACCTGGGGCCACAACAGCCTTGTGGTTGGCTTCAGAGGGCCGAGTGTCATTTTAGGACTGTGGAAACGGAACTGCTCCTTAACTAGGGGCAAGGAGCTCGGCGCTGCCCCCAGATAGAAACAAGGTGCCAGGCCAGATAAAACAAGGTGGAGGCCCGGATTCTGCCCGTGGGCCTTGCATTCGCCTCCTGTGTTTTAGAGCCTGTTGTGTATACGGGTCACTGGGATAGCATGAGCTTTTGTCCTGTCGAAACGAGGGGTAAGTGCCTCGAGAGAACGTATCTGAGATGTTTTGTACCGCTTCCTACAAAACCCAAAGTAACAGCGCAAAATGTGCTACATGGTCACTTGGTACATACGAATGCGGTGAGGGGGTTTATTCGTTTTGAACTGTTACTCTCAGCTGACCACTTTAATCTTAAATTCTGAGTTCCAATCTATGTGACTTGGGAATGCTCGAAAAGCTCCATGTTATGCTGGAATTTTAAAGCAAATACTACACACGTTGAGGAGAGCAAATAATTTCTGCGGCTAGTCATAGAAATTCGTTCTGTGAGGAGTGGTGATTTCTCTGAGAAGCCTCTTGCCCGGCCGCTGTCTAGCGTAGCAGACTTACCCGAGTGTGACCCTCTGGCCCCGGAGCAAAACTGGCTGAGTCACTGAAACAGCCTCGAAGTCTCTGAAATGAATGTGGCTGTCAATAACCTTGTAATAACCTCGTTAGAGCCCTGCAGCTGGTCTCCCCAGGTCACCCCATTTCCAAACTCTCACTCCCCAGGGAGGGTCCCAGGCTAAATAAATAAAAAGATAAGGATGTTATTCACATGGAGATTGATGATTGGTTTATGCTCTCCAGCGTTATTGTAATTAAAATGAAGAGGTTATCAATTTGATTGCAGTAGTTACAGGAGGATTGTTTTAGGAAACAGACTTTTCCCGGAGCCTTTTTTCTATTCTGGATTTGTGTCTTCTTCTCTCTATCCTAATACAGAATATATACATGTATGTGTGTGTATGTGTGTACATGTACATATGTATATATGTAACACAGAATTTATCTAGCTACATATATATGCAGAAAAGAGGTAAAAATTATGAATTTAGTTCTGAGAGATAATAGAGATAATTTTATTCAAGTTTAACATATTAAAAGGAACGTTCTCAAAGTATTTACTGATTTATTCTTCCCACTCATCAGTAAGTCCATTTTGTACTCTCCTTCATCAGATATTTAACCTTAGTCCCATGGACTTTTAAATAACATTTGAACTTCAGAATATATTTAATGAGTATGATTTAATAGAGTAGGAGAACTGAATAAAATTGCAAGATTCTAATTAGCTGTTCAGGTTTGAACGTTACAACAAAATTCTGGACCTCAACATTCTCATTTAAAAATATTTTAAATCAGACAAAAAAAAAAAAATGCCCAGAACCATATGATTTCCCTCATGTGGGGGATATGGAACTGAAAGCAACAAAGGAACAGACCAGGCAAACGTGAACGAATGAAGAAACAAACAGGAGCTCACAGACGCAGACAGCAGCGCGGTGACTCCCGGCAGCGAAGGGAGTGCGGGGGTCAGCGGGGAAAGGGAGAAAGGGGGTCCGAATACAGTGCAGTATACAGATGAGGTGTCGCAGAGTCGTGCACTTGAAACCTACACAGTGTTAGTAACCAATGTCACCCCGATCAATTTCATTAAGAAAAAGTAAAATAAAAAGTATTTACAGGGTAACACTAACCTCGAGAGTCCTTTAAAAGCTTCTCATGCCCTTGGTTTAGATGAGTTTCATAATATAGGACCGTCCGTGGTAGTGAAATGAGCAGTTGAAATGAGCAATTTCCGTTCTGGTTTTGACGGCTTTATCACGTCCTAAGGTTAGTTTCTCCTGGATTCATTTGAGTTAGACTAAAAAAAAAAAATTTTATGGATGCAGTCCTTCCCTGCAAATACCAACAAGGCAGGCATGTGCGCACAGAGGGGATCCAGAAATCGGGGTAGAAGGTGGGGTGCCGCTCTTGCCTGGGGGTCGAGCTGCACGGCCCAGAGGAGGCCGAGAAAGGGAGAGGCGGGCTGCGCAGCCCTAGGAGACACGCGCTGTCCTGGCCAGACAGCGCTGGGCGGCCTCCCCGCGCGCCTCGGGCATCCGAGCCCGACGGCAGAAAGACCGTGCTGCGGTGGTGAGGCCTGCGCTCCAAAGGGTGCGCCAAGCCTTCGGACAAAGGAGAGAGAACAAACTAACAGATCGGGATCCCAGGGAACGACAGCACGACCCAAACTCACCATCATCGAACCCGTTCTCTCCCCTGCGTCACTGGGCAGGGAAGACAAGGAAACCCACGCATGACCCGGACACTCAGGAGTTAGAGGAGGACGTGACGAGTGATCAGCTGAGGGCATCTGGGCAGAGAAATGGCAAAAGTAACTTTCTGTCGCTGACACATACAATATCTCACAAAACAGTTTCCTGGATAGGCAGAACCCGACATTAAGTCGAGCGTAAGAAAGACTCCATGAACTTGGACATAGGTTCAAGGCAGATTAGTAAATAATAGAATGATAAAATATTGAAAGTATCAATAGAGGGTTAGGACTGAGATGTAATATTAATGGTTGCGGGTTTTTATATTTGGTATGTAATCCGGGTATAACTGGAGCCCAAGAAGGAAAAAAAAGAGAATGGTACAAAAAACAATATTTAAAAAAAAAATGGCTGAAAATACCCTAATTTACATATCCAAAAAGCAAAGCAAGCTTGAAACAATATAAATAAAAGGAAATCCCACCTAAGTCTATGACTGATAAACGGATGAAAAGCAAAATAGAGAGCGATGTCTTTCAAAAGAAGCCAGAAGAAAAGTGAACATTCCCTACGGGGGATGGACAACAGGAACGACGGGCTGCTTCTCATCTGAAGAAACGGACGGAGGTCGCCCCACGGCGCTGCAACCTCTTCAACGTGCTGCGCAGAAAGCGCGGGGCGCAGAGACCCGGCCACCAGCCCGGAGCTGGAAATCAAGCAGGGCCACCCTTCCAGGCGGATGCACGCGGGGCGGGGCAAGGGCGGGGTTGCAGGGGTCCGCCGGGGCAAAGACGGGCAGCCTGCGGTTCTGCCCGCAGCTCTGTTCACTCCGCTTCGCGTGCTCACGACTGTGAAGCCCCCTCTGCCCCCGTGCCCATTCGGATACGCAACAGCTTCGGGACTCTGTCCACAGCAGACCTGGAACTGTAAGAGATGCTGACGTTCCATTGGTCGAAGGGAACAAATATTAGACGTAAAAATTGAGACTAAAGAAAAATGCAAAGCACTGAAGTAGTACGTAGGTCATTAAATACAAGACAAAATGTTGTCCTTCATGAATTTCTTCAAAAGACAGCAGAACGTCTCAGGCGAATAAGAATAGCATCGTGTTGTGAGGTGAACAGTATGTGTGTGTGAAGCAGGATGTACGACCACAGGGGTGACCTGGGCAGGTCAGCGCGAATGGAAGGGTTTTCAAGTTCGTTTAGTTCCAACTGTATTTGGTAGGTCGTGTTAAGTTCAGGACTCAGGGGGTAGCTTCTTACCATCATCACTACAGACTAGAGGGAAGGGTGGCTCAATATCCTCCGGAGAGAGAAAATAAAATAGAGAATAAATAATATTATTTAACAACCTCCCTGAGAAAAGAGAGAGAGAGAAACAAAAGACAGGTGGGGAGAAAAATAAAGTAAATAACAAGCCGGTAAACTCATATTCAATTATACCAATAAATACATTAAATGTAAGTGGCTGAATCTTTTATTTAAGAGGCAGGAATTGTCAAACTGAATGTGTAAGGAACAATCAAATGTATGCTGTTTATAAGAGATACTCTTCAAATACAAAGACCTAGGATGAAAGTGAAAATATTAAAATTTAAAAGATATCGCGTGTCAGCAGTGGAAAGCTAGTGCAGCTAAGGTAATATCAGACAAAATAGACATCGAGATACTAAGAATTACTAGAGATAAGGAGGCATGTTTCTTAATTAAAAAGTTGTTTCTTCAGAAAGACATAATAATTATGTATTTTACTTAATAACAAAGCTTCAGAATATTTAGTTCTTCTTATGAGGAAGAACTAAAGGAAGAGATAAACGAATTCATAATCATAGTTAGATATTCTTACATCTTTCCTTGGTAATTGATAGAATCTCTTAAAACAAAAAACATATATAAGAAATTGAAATAACAGTACCAACCAATTTAATACAACTATTGTTTATAAAACATGGCACCGCTCCCGCAGAATATACTGTCTTTTCCAGTGCAGACGGAATTACCCGACGCACATGTGGCGGGCCTTTAAAAAGCAGGTGCAGTGAAGTGTAATGTCGGACCCAGTTCAGCCGTGAACTAAACTCTGTATCGGTATCAACATGAACACTCTAGAATCCTGAAATAGTTGGCCTGTCCGCTATTAGAGATTTCTTATTGAGACATATACGTATATACATATATATGAAAAAGACATGTCTAGAATATATAAAGAATACAAATTAATAGTAAAATGACTAGTAACTCAATAAAAATGGATAAAAGACTAGCCCGACTGCCAGTAAACTAAGCCTCACAGGCCATAAAAGGTGTGCAACCTGCTTTTGTACTACTCACAAACAAAGAATGGCTTTTCCATTTTTGACGTGAAATTCAGCATATCCGTAAGATAAATGTAAATTAAAACCGCAGTGAGATGACACAACGCCACAGCTGAACGGCTAACACTTGAACACCAAGACCAACGGCACTACGTGGTGTCAAGTGCGCGGCGTTAGGATTTCCGATCTTGTGCATCGCTTGTGGTCGTGTAAAGTGGGACTTGGGAAAATTTTTGTTAGTTTCTCGTAAGGTTAGCAAGCACTTACCTAATGGCCCAGCAATTCTACCCCTGTTCGTTTACTGAAGAAAGACGAAAACATACATCCACAGAAATATTTGCACGAAAATGTAACGATTGTATATCTAAGAGCCAAAACTGGAAAGGACTCAAGTACTCCCAGGAGCGCCCAAATGTCAACAGGAAAATTTACAGACAGATTGTGGTCATCGTGTGGCAGACTACTACCTAACAATTAAAAAGAGTTACTGATACATGCAATAACATGGAAGAATTTCCAAAATGTCATGGTCGTTGCAAGAAGACAAACTCCCAAAAGTACATATGCTTGATTTCATTGATACAAACGTCAAGTACAGGTGGAACTAGCTACAGCGATAGCAATTTGAGCAGCGTCGGTGGAAGGGGCACTAAAAATGTCTGTGTGGTCCAAACTCTCTGTGTGTAGATTCAGGGGTCGGGTCACCATAGGCACACATTAGTGAAAACTTGAACAGTACATTAAGATCTACGCATTTTACTGTATGCAAATTTTACTTAGTTTAAAAAAACTTTATTAAAGTAAAAGTAACTACAATATTAATGAGACATGGAGATTCTAGTCAGTATTAAACTAATTCACAAAGAATAAAAATACTAACAAACGTATGAAAAATATTCAGCTTAATTTTAATGAAAGTGTTAACTTGGAAGTAAAATACTTCCTTTCGGTTAGTAGATCAGGAAAGGCTTAATCAATTATGTACGATGCACAGAAGGCGGGGTCGGACAAGCACTCACAGAACACTGAAGGCATCAACAATTGAGACACTTTTTCTGAAAAGCCGTTCAACTTGGCAAAACGTATCAGAAAGTTTACTCTACAGTCCAGTGATTTCATTTCTAAAAACCCAAGTTAAGGCTCAAAACTTGAAGTGCAGTCGAAGATTTTGATGCAACCGTGTTTATTCTAGCAGTCTTTAACTTGAAGAAAACATACTGGTCAACACTGGGTGAGTAATCAATTATAGCGTCCACATGATAGGGTATTATAAAGCCTTTAACAAACTATAAGTTTAACGAAGTAAATATTCAACTGGAAAAATAAGATAAATGTTTAAGATTTCTATCAATCTAATACTTTCAACGCTGAAAATCTATAGGAAGTTAACAGATATTGCAACATTAAGTATCTGATGGTGATCTCCTCTGAATTTTGGAATTACGTTGAAAGGTATTTTCTTGTTTGAAATTACGCATATGCACTGTGCCTCTCGTGGTAACAGGCCCCGCTCGAGGCTGTGTCCGTTTATAATCAGTTCACGTTGCCTTGTAACTTTCGGGGAATGCTCACTGAGACGTGAAATGCTGTGCAAATACGTTTCTCTTGCTCTTACCACGCTCCACCGTGTCTTCAAACTACCACCATTTCTGCATCTACGTGTTCTAAATTCTTAGTTCCAGCTGCACAACAGAAGTGTCCCTTCGGGTACAGGTGGCACTCTGTCACTACGAGTTAGGTGAGCTCCCATCTTTGCATCATCTTTTTTTTCATTTTGGTGCTGAACTATCACTTCGAACAGCAGGAATAGTACCGTAGGGGCAACTGAAGAGAGTCAGATCATATTAGTGGCTTTTTATTCCCTTGCACATGGTTCGTGTAAATCAAACATTGCAGAGGGGACCCAACATATGCCTCTTCTCTCTTGCTCTTGATGCTGCATTGAAGGAGAAGAAAAACAGAGATGCAGGCAGCGCTCAATCAGAATAAATAATTCATTCAAAAAGGATGCTGTGCTCCACACCGAAGGCCACTCTAAGTGTAGGTACCTGGACAATAAATACATTCTGCGACACTGGAAAATATACTACAGAGCTTCCAGATGGGTGGTAACCATGCTCTCTAGTAAAATAAATATCTGTGGCAAATGACACATACCTATTTAATGACACTTGGAGTTCATGGGAAGTTTGGCAGTGTAATAAAACTCTTATCTCTTGCTTTCACTGTTATTGCGCAGACTTAAACGGCTGTCCAGAGGCAGTTTTACTATCTTTTTCAATCTGCCCCATAAAAGTGAGACTTGATTTGCTTAGCATGAGAACAGATCAATAAAAGCTAAGTTATACAGCAGATTAGATCACCAACTGGGAGATCAAAGATGTTAAATACACTCGTATAGAAGAGCCAGATCAAAAGTTGAGCCCAGACAGACACACGGTGCGTATTTACAGAACTCCAAAGAGCCTTTCCTCCACGCCAGCACTTTACCTGAGGTCTCGTCGTGGTCATTTTATGTTGAAATGGCTTACACATGACGGGCAACATGTTAAATATGCAAAATGCATGCATATTTTAAAGTATTTCTTGCTCCCTGTTTCTGAATTTTTCCTTTAAAACAAAAGCCACAAGGGAATGGTGTTCTCCAAAGCACTAAAAGTTCATTTTATGGATAACATTAATGTTCTTGAATTTTCAAATTAGAGATCTTATGATAGACAAAATGACATGCTATAGGAATATAATTACTACTATTATTGCATTTGATGTTTATTTTATAGGAAATCTACACAAAATTTTGGTTGAAATAAAGTTGGTGTGTAATTCCCAGTTGTGATTGAGTCAACTTGCTCTATCAAATACTTGCCCAATCGCTTACATAATTTAAGAAATTAAAGATTGTATTTCGCCTTGCCATTCTCTCCCCAGCACACCTGCCTTCCTTAAGAACATATAGAAAACAAGGATGCCATGTTCCTTCATAGGCTTTTACCACACATTAGTAATAAATCCATAAAATCAATAAAACAGTCACCCCCACCCCCACACCACAATGCTCACAGACTAGCCTCCCGGTGTGGAAGTGCAACGTCACTCACCATGGCACCGCGGCACATCCATGGCCCTTCGGCGTCAGCCCTCCTGGGTAAGCCCGTCCACGTGGAACCGCCCAGAGCCTCCCACCCAAGCCCTCCCCGCAGGGTCCCGGCTCGCTGTCCGCATTGCTCCGCGATTCCCTCCGCTCTGCGGTGGCCCCGAGCCTTGGTCCTGCCGTCTGTCTGCGGCAGACGCGGCCCCGCTGCCCTAGCGGGGCCTCGGGTTCCTCAGCCTCATAAGGTCGCGTGTCCCTCTGCGTTTTTAAACACTCATTCGGCATCTTTATTTTTTTAAGGTGGGAAATAATTTCTCTTTTTTTTCTTTCAATTTATTTTTTGCTGGTTTCAGGCGTACAGCATAGCAGCTAAGCAATCCTACACTTTCCAGAGCGTCCCCCCGATATTTCCAGCCCCCACCTGGCACCACGCACAGTGAGTACAGTGTTACTGACTACACGTCCTAAGGCGGGACTGTACCTCCCCGCGACTGTTCTGTAACCGCCGACCTGTGCTTCCCAACCCTTCCGCTTTCTCACCCAGCTGCCCTCCGGCAGCTGTCCGCCTGTTCTCTGTGTCGGTGAGTCTGTTTCTATTTTGTTTGTTTATTTTGTTCTTTTGATTCCACGTGTAAGTGACTGACGTATTTCACTGAGCGCAGGATCCTCTAGGTCCGTCCATGCCGTCATTTTGATGGGCTGTGTTTTCCAGCGTCTCTCCAAGATCTGTCCCTAAAATGCGAGAAACAGCGATACTGGAGCACCGAGAAACAAAGGTGGAGACGGATATGAGCTCCGTCAGCACAGATTCCCCAGGAATGACTCTTCACATATCACTGTCTGCGTTTTACACTGTGCTTGTACAGCCTTCCTTCTGAAAATCACAATGAGCATTTTTTCCCATTTAACTAAAATGGCAAGCAACTTTGCACCTATAATTATTATATATTATGCATGCATATATGTGTACACACACACACACACACACACACACACACACACACACAAGGTCTGTCCAGAAAAAGTCCAGCCAGTCATTATTAATAGAATGAGAATGGTGACATCAATGCTACCTTGCAGTCAAGGAAAGTAGACTGAAATGCGCATGTGTGAACAATGACTACTTCACTGTACTAGTTACTGTGAGGGGGGCGGGGTAGGTGCCATTGAGTGAGCATGTGTACTGTGTGACCATTCAAAATAACTGAGCAAGTGTAGCGATGAACCTGCACTGAATTTTCCATTGAACTTGAACATTCCTCTGCAGAAACTGTTCGGATAATTCAGAAGGCTGCAGCTATGGGCAACTGGCGACTGGCAGCTTCATCACAACAATGCGCCCACTCACGCATCAGGTCTCGTGCAGAGGTTCTTGGGGAAACATCAAATCACCCAGGTGACTCAGCCCCCCTACAGCCCAGATTTGGGGCCCTGTGACTTCTGGTTTTTCCCAGAACTAAAATCACCTTTGAAAGGGAAAAGATTTCAGACCATCTATGAGGTTCATGAAAATAGTACGGGGCAGCTGATGGCAACTGGGAGAACTGTGTGAGGTCCCAAGGTACCTACTTTGAAGGGGACTGAAGCATCATTGTTCCATGTACAGTGTTTCTTGTATCGTTTATCATCTTCAATTAATGTCTCTGTTTTCATACTACATGGCTGGATACCTTCTGGACAGACCTTGTATATATAAAAGTTACACATGTTAAACACACAGACAAGCATATTTTAACATTGTTAAAGTATACTGTCTTCTTTTTTAAAGAAAACATAGCTAATAAATTATTACCACAAGTACTTATTACTCAACTGAAAAGTTTTTGTTTTTTTTTTTTTTTGCAAAAATGGCCAGATATGTCCTAGAATATTTAAAAGCATGATAGATTCTAGGTAAATGGTTATTATTAATTAATAAAATAATTTTCCTTTCAAAATGTGAAAATTGTAACTATAATGTAGTTTCAGGAACAAATAGCAGAATGACAATGTTTAAAGAATAACTCTTAAAAAACTAAATTGAAATGAGTCAGTAGGTTTGTAGTATTTTAGTTCTGTGTGGCCTTTGGAGCTGGGAAATAGGAAAGAGTGTTAATAATATTCAGCTAGTGGAAAACATCATAAAAAATCGGATACTACTGTGACTTGATTATGTTCATTTTATGTGTTAAAGCAACTATCAGTAGTTTGCACTACCAGCAGTAGTTTCACTTTATAAAAAGTACTTTGGGTATTTTTATGTAAATTAGGTAGGTGTTTTCTCATAAATCACACAGTGAGATGTGTGCAGTTGCCTTTTCGCAGACTTTATAAATACGGGAGATTTCTTTGGAAAATAATCACGCAAACACGTCAGGCAGCTGTAATTGTGATAACTATTAGAACTAAAAGAGCTAGAGTTTTGTTTAGTTCTCTCCTAAAGAAATTTGATTTTCAAGTCATCCCCCAATGGCTCAGTTGTTTGTAAGGCACACTTTGACTTCCTGATGCTTGCACGAGGGTCCGAGACCCACTGACTGTGCATTGTTTCAATCAGCCGCCTCACTCCCCGAGAAAGAGATCCAACTAGAGGAATGGAAACCCAACACCGGGGTGGGGGGGCACCCGAGACGAATCTTTTTTGTCTTATGCAAACCAGGTGTGCCTGGCTGATCTGGGAACAGACTCTGACAAGCAGTGGCCGCGGTGCCAAACTGTGGCTGTTTCACGCCCAACTTTCAGAGTAAACGTGACCACAGGGATGGCGTGTGGAAAGTTAAGAATCGCTAGTTATGTTTTCAGTTTCTTTCAGATCTTAAACTCTTTTCTTAAAAACAATTCATATGATCAAAATCCCTGTCCTTTCTCTATCGCATATTTATATTATTTTCCTTTTTTTTTTTTCTGTAGGGTCAACTTAGTCCCATTATTTCCTTGAAAAGTCAATTTGGTAACATAATTCATTTCTCTCCTTGTATGCCTACTAGTGATGCTGATTTTGTTTATTCGGCATTTGAGGGTGCATACTACAACTAAATATGCGTACACATATATAAAAAACCTACTTTGTAAGTTAGAGATAGGGTCCTTTCTTTTTACTATTGATTGGCTCAGGCCTGGTGAGTGCATTTCTTGGGCACGATTCCTCATTGGGAATCCAAAGGCGTTTCAGCCCGAGTTAGAGGGTGGTCAGCAGGAAGTGATTGCAGGAGGGAGCCCGTTTCACAAAGGGACTGATTGTTCCCAACGAAGTGGTCAGGAGGAGATGCAATATGCAAAGGCTGCCGAAGCCTGCTTTCTGGGAAAATCGGAGTTGAATTCTGGGTTTGACTTTCCGCACCTCCCTTGCAAACAATGCATGCTGAGTAATTTTTAAAAACCCCGTCAGTGTAGAATTGGATTAAAACTATCACTAACAAATGCACATTATATTAGTAGTTAAATAAGCAGCTAAATTGATTCAGGAGGAAAAGCATCTTTGCTTTAACTATCTGAATATTTTATTACCTAACCAAGATTTTTAGGAAATTTTCTTTCTCTTTTTCTTTTTGATCTAATGTTAGTTACATACAAACTTTAATGATGATGTTATAGAATTTGTAATGAACTATTTCACAAAATTTCTTCCCCTGGAAACTTACACTCCTCACCCTAAAAGAAAACTTTACTATGTTCTTTTGTCTTGAAGGCATTAGATAAGGATACTATTATTAGATCTAAAACTGAAAGACTAATTTGAAATCATCTTTAAGTAAAATAAAATTTACTATTTAATGTAAAGCCATACAAGATGACAATGTCACTACTAATATTGTCCTTTCCTTCTTATTCCTCTGTGTCAGCATTAGCAGCAAGGACTTAAAAGAAGGGAGAAATAAACTCCTGTTTTTTCAGGTAGATAAGGGACAGAACCAAAGATGGAAAATTAAATGATTACATTCTGCATTTTTTAAATCTAGAAAAGTGTTTCCAGGTCACAAGACAAGATGATGGAGAGAAAGAATAATTTCTCTTGACATGGATTAGCTAATTTATAATCACAATAAATCCATCCATTGCAATTTTGTCTTCATTCACAATTAGCTAAATAGCACATGCTACTGTATTTTGCTCCTACAGCTCTCATTCCTGGGCACGCACACGACATTGAAACAGGTGTTCTAGGACAAATTTCTGGCTCCAGTTTTAAAGCCATACCCATGTTTGGTGGGAGAGTCCCAGTCCAAAGATCGTAAAGAATGACAAATTAATTAACCCATTGACATTTATTAATTTTTCATAATATTTGTGAGTAAACTGTTTTTAATGAGTATATTATTATCTTAAATTATGGCAAACTTTTCTGTATTTAAAAAACACCCATGACACAATAAAAAAGCATGGACATATACATGTAACAGTTCTTAATTTAGAATAAATATTTACTTAGTCTACAATTATTACCCTTTCAGACATTCATTCGGTGTGGCAGACACTAACACATTGGAACTCATTTCCACGTGTTTTTATTCTTCAATTACTTTTAAGTGTTTAATTTTCAGAATTAGGAGGATTAAGAATTTAGAGCTTAAGACTACAGGTTAAGAAGAGAAACCTTGGATAAAGCAAATATCCTTGGAATGCATAAAGGAAGTGGGAGAAAAGACAGTCTGGGCTTTCAGTCTGGGCCTCAGGGCCCTGTCTCAGAGGGAAGGGAGGCACAGAGTCCCCCCTCTTCCCCCGCCCCCAGCAAAGCCGAACCCCTGGGTTTGATGGACCGGGATTTAGAGGCGAAGCCCACCCACCGCCGCTGTGTCTGACCTCCCCTCCACCGCAGCCATGCAGGTTCCCCTGCACCCGGGACCGGGGGAGGAGGGGGCGGGATGGGAGTCCAGGCGGCAGGCAGGAAGCCCGTCTCGCAGACACAGAAAGACATTGGTGGTTGTGTGTACGTGTGTGCTTCAGCAAAACGTTCACGGGAATGTTTTTAACAGAGAACCAGACGGTGGAAAAGCAGAAAGAAGATGTGAATATTCCTCCTAACGGCAGCAATAAAACAGAGCAGGGACACTCACAGGCGCTCGCTGGACTGCGGACGGGGAGATGGATGTGACAACGGTCCCGCACTCATCAGTCCTACCGTCAATTTTCCAGATATGCGGGTGGCATGCTTAATTTGTGACCTTCTTTATGTTATTTCTGTGAACATAAAAATACAGCTCAGCCCTGGCCGGGTGGCTCAGTGCGGGTCCTGGATCCATCTCCCTTCGGGGGCGTTTGGGAGGCAAGCGATGGAGGTCTCCCTCTCACACTGATGTTTCCCTCTCTCTCTCTCCCCCCACCTTCCTCCCTCTCTCCCTCTCTCTGTCTAACATCAACTCTACCTTGCCTAATACGCGTTGTTTTAATCTAACGTAGTTCTTGAGTTTTAGACTTAGAATGTGAGCTATTGAGCCTCGTTACACAAAAAGCCAAACTGAACTTGAGAAAGGAGTGAGCATCCGAGAAAAGTTTGTGGGCTCGGATTGGAGTCTAGTTCACACACAAAAAAGACAAGGAGTCCATCGTTTTGAACAGAAATCAGGGTAGGTAGACAGCAACTTGTGCTTAGCACGGATATCTTGAATACTCCAGGGGGCTTCTTGAAAAAAAAAAGTAAGAGATTTTTATAAGATTTTTGATTGCATGACGAAGATCAAAATAACAGTCACTAACCATGAATTTCAATTTAAAAATTATACATTAAAATTATCTTGAATAAACCACATATCGACGGAGAAAAACTAAAAATAATTTGGTACGTGGTGAAATGCACATGTGAACGAAACGAGTATTTGCAAAGCCAGGCTTTCATGCGTGAGCCCACCCACGTAGCCAGGGCGTGTTAGACGGCTGGCTGGCAGTGCTGAGTTCACCCCAAAAGTGGCGTTTTACAAATGTAGAAAACTCAGTTACCGCATCGGGAGGGACAGCAAGTGACTGAACGATTCATTGAAGCAGGAACTCCATCAGTGATTCACTTCCTTAAAGGTTTGCCATGGTATATCTGCCAGGAAATTATTCAGAACCTGCTTTAAATAATAAAGGATGAAAATCGAGGTTAATTTGCTTTTTAATAGAAAGCGTATCAATTAAAACTATGTCTGAAAAAGACGCCTCCTAAAACAATCACCGTTCCAAGTCTAGCAGCTCCATTTGTTGTCAGCCTGAAAGAGCAAACCGGAGCTGAATGAACTCGCGATGGAGGGCGTGGGAACCATCCCCGAGGCCCTCCGTCTTCGGCAACTAATTACACAGAGCATTTAGACTAATTAACCGGTGTTGGTATCAATATTGTGACTAATTTAAATCATTAATGGTATAAGCTAACGCTGTTGCCGCATGCTGTGCTGTTCCCACACCTTCTCTGTTACCTCGTTCCCTGGAATAAGAAGTGCAGTGTATTTGGAATTAAACGATCTGGTTCGAATCACGGTTCTGCTTCTTAGTTGTGTGGCTTCGAGAAATTTCGTATCCGATCGTCCGTTGTGCCTGAATCGAGAGAAAGGATAGTGATAGGGCTGATGGGCTTCTGAAAACTGAAACAGGTAACGCGTTCAGGTGGGTTCGGCTGGCCCCGGCCCCACAGTAAGTTCTCTGTGAAGGTGACTAGTTCAGCTTTTTATTCTGATTTCTGCTCTTCCTATTACCATTGCTCGAGTCTCAGGTCCCGCCGAGACGTTAGCAAGTATAAAGAAAGCCTGAGGAATTAACATCCAGTTTAGCATAGGAGAGAACCAGCTTGCGAATGCACAGTGAAGAGAACGGAAATGCGGATGACCTTAGCTGCGGGCTGGAGCCCAGCCCTGCTTTCGGAATCCCCCGTTTCGGACTGACTTGATAATAGCACTGCGCAACCCAACAGTTAGTTGCTAGCTGTTGTTCAGGATGTGTAAAATGTTCGTGATGAAATCTTCACTAAAATCTTTAAGTAAAACAGCTCTGTGCCATCCAGCATACTGTCTCACCTTCCTTGTTTTCTATTTTTCATCCTTTGAATTTCCAAAATCACTGGTGAAATCTCATCCTTTTACAATGAGTCTTTTTTTTTTTTAAAGATTTTATTTATTTATTTTTAGTGAGAGGGGAAGGGAGGGAGAAAGAAAGGGAGAGAAACAGCCATGTGTGGTTGCCTCTCACTCGCCCCACACTGGGGAGCTGGCTCACAACCCAGGCATGTACCCTGACGGGGAATTGAACCAGTGACCCTTTGCTTCATGTGGCTCAATCCACTGAGCCACACAAGCCAGGGCTCAATGAGTCTTATTACATTTAAATCATATTAAAATTTAGGAGTCAGTGTTTATATGATTTATTTCCCCTGGCTGGTGCAATCTTCTTTTCTTTATCATTCTGGCGCAATTCCATGAGAATTTGGAGGGCACCGCATTACTGTGCACGTTACTAGCCCGGTGGTGTAGGCACCACGGTCTCTCCCCACATGTCACGGATGAGCAGCCGTCTCCGAGGCAGTGTGAGTCGAAAGACCGGTCTCCGGACTGGCATCCCACCGCCCGAGCTTCATTTCCTAAGTGATGTGACCCGGTTCCAGAAGACTCCTGCTGCCTCTGCAGTCGGGAGAGGAAGCCATTAGTGGCCCATTGTCCACTGCTGTTTGGGCTTCAATTAGTTTAGAGGACAATTTGAACATGAGGTGAGGATTGGAGAATAGCATCGTACCGCAGAACTGGTTTGGGGAAAACACTACAGAGAATTGATGGAGTCGGAAGAGTGACTGAGTGGAGATGAAGTCGAGGGGCGGAGCTGGGTCCCACCCCCTGCGGAGGAGAAAGGACTATCTTGGTTCGGGGCCTGGGGCTGCACGTCAGTCATCAGTACAGCGCGTGCTGCGAAGCTCGTAGGCGTGTTTTCCATTTTGGTTAGCTGAGAGCTTCTTGATAGAGAAAGTCACTCTAGTTTTCCAATAGCTGTTGAGTCTGCATCGTATCCCAGGCAAACCTTCCAGCCTCCAGCGGGGAGCTCGGTGCTGGCTCTCCGAGGGGCATTTACCGGGTCATTCCCTGAACTATGTTTCAGGCATGGTCTCCAGGGAAGACATCAAACGGAGCTCTCTGCTCCATCCAAACTCAGACGGGATGATCGCGCCTTCGTTTTGTTACCTTTCTATGAAGAGAAATACATCTAAGTGAGATGATCAGGGACGATAGTTTGAGTCATAATAAAGTGCTTTATGGATCAGTACTATATGAGCTGGAGATCAGGAAGGGTAGAACAAACTGTGGTCAACGTTGGTAGCTACCAGTGGTAGAAGGTTCCCCCTCCCCCGCCCCCCCCCCCCACACCCTCAGGCTCCTCTATTAACCTCAGTGAACAGGGGAAAGTTAGGCTCAGCTCTCTCAGCGTCCTGGTGACCTGGAATTGGAGACTGTATTAGGTGGATATGGCTGCTGTAACAAAAACCCCCGACTGGGTGGCTTCAGCAGCGGAAATGGGTTTGCTCGGAATTCTGGAGGCTGGGAGTCTAAGCACCAGGTATAGGCAGGGCTGGTTTTCTCCCAGGCCTCTCTCCTTGGCTCGTCTTCTCCGTCTGTCTTTAAAGCCTCTTCCTTCTGTCTGTGTGCTCAGCTCCTCTTCTTATAAGGACCCCTATTATCTCCAGTAGGCCCCCCCCATAGGACCTCGTTTAATTTCAATAACGTCTTTGAAGGTTCTGGCTCCAAGTGCAGGCACATTCGTAGGCACGGGAGGTTAGCATTTCAAAATAGGGATTTGAGGGCAGGGCCTGTAACTCAGCCCATACAAGAGAGAGGAACAAAGAAATCTCTGGATCTTTTTCTTGTATATTTTTCAAGTGTCCTAAAGAAACATCCCTCTTGTCCTGAACCCTTCACTTTTGTCCTCAATATAAAATAAAAAAGTACTAAAACCTAATCTTAACAAAAACTATATGTCGTTTGCCCTTCCTCAGTTATTGGGGTGATTATTAGCTAATGTGGTGAAAGCGGTGACATATTACCCCACAGTTAAGAAGAAAATTATTCCTTTCTTCCTCGGCAGCAACCTAATTCTGTTAGCGGAGCCACACAGGTTGGCAAAATATCAGAGCGCACGTGAATCAAATAAGAAAATCAATGCAATTTTCTTCATCCCGAGTGTGGCTTTGACTATTAATGTTTCAGAAATATATTATTTGCCTTTTCATCAAGTCACACTTGTCGTTGTCCCTGCATAATTTTTACATATAAAAGGATAAGAGTGTAGCTATTTTCCTAAAGCTGCGTTGTCCGAGTGGGTACCACAGGTACAAAATGTTTCCTTTTTCTCCTCCTGTTGTTTCAACGCTACTTAATGACTCAAAACTGAATACCAAGGACAATCATGAGCACTTAAGGCCCAATTCATAAAAAAATGATGCAAGCCATTTATGCACAAATGTTGCTACTTTCATATGGAAACAAGGTACATAAAGAATTCTCCTTTGTGATTCATAAACCCTCTTTAAGGTAATTTTGTTGCTCAGTTTTGTACCTCAGGAGAGCCAAACTCCAAAAGAGAAGTTGGAAAGAAAAGAAAATCCACAGATGTACTTATGGTTCTATTTGCATAAAAAACCACAGCAACCTTTCATGCGATATTAATTAAACATATACCTTAGACAGTGGTGTGTAGATTGTATAGTCATTACCCACTTTAGTCAAGAATGTAAAATATCCTTGAATATATCCAAGAATAAGAAACAGAAAGCATTGAAAAGCACATGCGATGCCCCCCCTTCTCTCTCTCTCACCCTCCTTCTCTCTCTCTCTCTCTCTCTCTCTCTCTCTCTGTCCCCGCCTCTCTCGGCCCACAACCTTGATAATTCTGAGTTAATTTGCCTACATGTACTCCAAGAGGATACAGTGTCTTCTTTTTGTCTAGCCTGGAAAGTTAGAAGCAGAATAATGTCCCCCTAATTTGCTTAGAATGTGTCTACGGATAAAGGTTATGGAGTCTGACGCTTGCTGTCCATGAACACTAACAGGTCAGACGCGTCCGAGGGGACCAGAAACCGCAGTGGTAGGGCCGACAGGAAGGGTTTTCCATGTCAGATATGAGTACATCATGGCTGACCACGACTGCATTTCGTACTACCATTCGGGAGCCTGAAAACAAAGTCAGCAAAATTCCGGCGTCTTGAATTTGGGAATAAAGGAGAACTTTCCATGAGTCCCGCTCACTGTGGCCAGCGTCCCCGTTTATCGTCATGTCGAGTCCACGTTCTTCACGGTTCCAGAGTAACAACCTGCAGGGCGCGCCCCGTGACGGTCACACGGATGGAAAGGATGAAGCGAGACTGAAACTGGAGCGAGAACACAGTAGGTGCTCAGCATCCCGCCCCCACCGCCTGCTCCAGCCCCCCCCACCCACGTGCTCTGCCTGCGGCAGCTGCAGTCCAGGGAGACCCCCCCTTCATGGTGGGCCCAGCTGGGGGCAGCCGGCGGGCAGCCTGGAAGCCGAAGGGCCAACAGTGAGTGGCTGGAGGAGAGAGGGTTTGGGACTCCTCTCATCCACGTCCTCCCCGCTCCAGTGAGGTGGCCCTGGCTGTCCCCACGGGTCATGACTGCCCCTGGGGGGTGGCACGCTCTCTGGAGCCTGGGAACGTGGCTTTCCTCCTTCGCCCCTCAGCACTGAGCGGGAAGAGAGCTTCCTCCTGCCGCCACCCTGGGAGTGTCCCCTTGTCTGTTCTCCACTCCCTAGATCTTGTCACCTTTGTCAATAGTTCTTTCTTAACGTTTTTTGTGGGAGTGAGCACTGGGGGAACTCAGGTTTCTGTGGACTCGGACTCCCATCCAAGATGGTACCTTTCTACCTGATTTCTGGTTCTGAGGACGAGTGTGTGATGCCGTATGGTCGCCACTTTGTGCGGCTGGAACCTATCAGAGCCCCTCGCACTGCGGAACTTTAGCCACATTCTCACCGTGCTTAGAGTTCATCAGTGTCTGACTGAGAAGTGACTAGCGTTTGATCATGATAATGTTTAATGGGCTTGACAGGTGGATGGGACCCCCATGTATTCAGTTAACTAAACCTTATCAGCCCTGGCTGGTGTAGCTCAGTGGATTGAGCGTGCGTCTGCGAAGCAAAGGATCGCAGTTCGATTCCCAGTCAGGGCACATGCCTGGGTTGCAGGACAGTTCCCAGTGACAGATCCCAGCAGGGGACGCACGAGAGGCAACCATACATTGATATTTCTCTCCATCTCTCCTTCCCTTCCCCTCTAAAGATAAATAAATAAAATCTAAAAAATAAAATAAAATAAACCTTATCAATTGGCCACATTTGTAAAGCATTTTATAAAGACCACAGATGAATAAGATATTTAGGTATTTAATATCTGTATTACCATTAATAATAGTGATGATTAATCAACAAACACTCTAATAAGAGCCACAGCTAACACGTCACAACGCTTTCTCTGCGCCAGGCACTGTTGCCCTATCTTATTAAAGCACAGCACATCTATATGACGGACACAGTGCAGCATTCTCTCTCTGCCTTTACAATGAAGTAATTGGAGAGTAAAGGAGACAGCAAAGTGACCCAAGGTCATCAGCAGGTAACTGGCAAAATCAACACTTGCTCCCGCAACAGTTTTCATCCTAGAACCTAGTTCTTTGCCACCCTAACGACATGGCTGGACTTAAAAATCATCTTTGGAAAATTATTTGAATTTTATGTTTTTTACTTTCTACGAGGGCCTCCTTTTCTTAATAACTTATGAAAGTCATACAGTGTAAGATTGTTAAGCCATTGCTATATCTCTGGCAAATACTAGTTCCAGGTTTTCTTAGGTAGTTACATGATGAAGCTTTTCCATACTATGGTTCTCCCCCTGGTTTTTGTGCTAGGAAAGTTCTCACTCAAAATTTCTTAAATATTAACCCATATTTACATATTTTAGACCCTTTATTCAATTATTTTATTACTGTGGAATTTATTTCTCTAGGTAGGAAGAGTAGGTATTTAACTGGATGTTTTTCAAATTGCCCAGGTTTCCAAACTTTTCATTAAATAACCATTTTATAAAAGTTGCTGACTCTTTTTTTTTCTAAAGGAAATATGCTTTCCCCTGAAGACACTGCTTCTCCAGACGCCTGTCAGGTGGAAAATGTTTTCTCAGACACCTCAGGCGATACAGTCGTCCTGGATCTGTAATACTGCTTCCGGGTCATTCTCTTCCTCTGTCCTGAATCTTCCGGGTCATTCTCTTCCTCTGTCCTGAATCTTCCGGGTCATTCTCTTCCTCTGTCCTGAACCTCCTGTCATCGCTCTACTCGTACCCACAATCCTCTCCTTTGCAAACACCTCCAGAACTCTGAGTCCCGTTCATTCCTTATCGATGTAACATTTGTCTCCCTACCATTCTGTCCAATGCTACTCCTGTGACAAGTCTTGCAGATTCTGGAACCATATGGATAATGCATCTTTCTAATACCACACCTTTCAGTTTCTTGATTGCTAATTGCCCGTCAGTTTCATTCTCTGTCCTACCATAGCCACTTATTCCCATGATCCTATTCTGAAACTTACTGCCCATCATTGCAATCCCTGTAAAATCTCAGTTTTAAGGCTCCTACCCTGCCATTATCAGCACCTATTTTTACAACTCCTACCTTCAATGTTCGGATATTGTCTCCAAAAGCACACCAACAAGACCTACAATCCGCTGGTCCCACTGTGTTCCACATTTTCCCCAGGACTTTCCACGCAGCTCAGCCACAGTCTTGTACTTGCTCCATTCAGTCATGCTCGCACGTGAATGTGGCTGGAGATAAAACCACACGGACCTGCTGATGGGTCTTATGTTAAATCCATGACACCTCGACGTAAGTGGCCGTCATGCTGTTTGGGTATCAGTTGATATTTGCCACTCTCCCAAGCACTTAGCCCATTATTTCTGTCTGCTCTTTCTTCTCATTCCCATCCTCAACTCTTTACCTTGTTTCTCAATTCACTTAGAAAACTAAATATGCTAGAAGTTAATTTTTACATGCTTCTGATACAATCTATCTACTCTCTTGCATCTATACCTTCTTTTCTGTTATCGAAGATGAATTATCCATGAGCCTAGCAAAAGCCAGACTTGCCATTAAATCATATCCCTTCTTGCTTCTTAAGGCCCTTGCTCTGGAACATCCCCCCTCTTTCTTGCATAATCATTTTTCCCATTCCACTGAAAAAATTTTCACAAACCTGCAAAGTTGCTGCTATTTATTTAACTAAAATCAAATCCCTGCCCTGGCTGGTGTGGCTCAGTGGATTGAGCATGGGCTTGCAAAGCAAAGGGTTGCTGGTTCAATTCCCAGTTGGGACACATGCCTGAGTTGTGGGCCAGGTCCCCAGTAGGGGGTGCATGAGAGGCAACCACACATTAATGTTTCTGTCCCCTTCTTTCTCTCTTCCCCTCTAAAAATAAATAAATAAAATCTTTTTTAAAAAAAGCAAACCCCTCCAAAATGCCATCTCATGACTACTTCTTTCTCCAGTTGCTCCCTATTCTTTTCACAAGCATTCCTTTTTAAAAGTCTCCATCACCAGCTTCAATTTCTCTACTTCCGTTCTCCGGAATCTATGGTCATCATGTGTTGCGCCCACGGCAACATCTCAGCAGCTTTTCTGTGGGACGTCGATGACTAAGCATTGCCAAATGCGAGGGTGGGTTTTTGTCCTTACCTCACTGGGTGAGCAGCAGCACTTAATTCACCCGACTGCTCAGGACTCCTCCCCTGGGTGTTCTGCGGGGCCATCTGGCTCCCCTGCCATTCCTTCCTCATCTTGTATTTCCCTCGACATTAAGATGTCTTCAGGTCTCAGTCTATCATTGGTCTTTCTTTTCTCTTAAATTCAGCTTTAAATGCCATCTCTACGTCGATGCATTACACATGAAGTTTCTAGTCTGTATAAATATCCCTTGGACGCCATGTCTGGATATTTGAACATCTAAGCACCTTCAAGACATCTCCATGCACAAACCTAGTAGTACCTCAAACTTTAAGACTGGAGAGCGTACCTTCTCAGTACCCCCCAATGTACTCCTTCCGGTCGTCCCAGCTGTTAATTGTGTGTCAGACCCTCGTCTAAGTATTTTGAAAGCATCAACCAATTTAAACCTTATAACACTCTGGAGATAAGTGTGATCATGCCCCCATTTTACAGATGAAGACGCTAAAGCATTAAGAGGTAAATAGTTTGCCAAGGCCAGGCTAGTCTGTGCTAGTGACTGAGCTAGAGTTACAGACGCTCACCGTCTGCTTCCTGAGAGGGTGAGCTTAGCTACAGCCTGCGTTTCTGGTCTCCAAACCTGGGAATCCTCTTTTACACATCTCAATCCTTCACAAACAAACAACAAAAATTATTTCAGCAAATCCTGCTCGCTCTCCTTTGAAATGTCCGCATGTCCCCGGAATGTGATCGTTCTCGCAACCCCGGCCCTTTCCCAGGGCCAGGGGAGCACAACCTCAATGCTCCACGGCACCCCGCGGCATCGCCACCCGCCCACCCCACCGCCCTCACCTCCTCTGACCTCGTCCAGCGCCTCGTTCCCTTGCTCACTCGCCTCCAGCTCCGTGGTCTCCGTGTTTTGTGCAAACCCTCCAGGCGTCGTACCTGCATCTCAGGGCTCTGATTGTGACCCTCGTCTGACCGTGCCATGGCTCACTCTCATTGCTGTTAGGCGTCTCTCACAATTCCCCTTCCCTTTTAACGGCTTCCTCAAAGTCTCCCCTCCCTCAATTCTCCTCATCCTTTTTTTCCCATGGCTTTTTGTATTCATAGCATAACAGAATAATCCTTTACTTATGAATCTTCTTTCTAGGCCATCTCCCCCGACTACACTGGAGGCCACATGAGGGCATTTCAGCTTGCTTGGTATTCTTGTCTCTGATAGGGTGGGTACCCAGCACATAGTAGGTGCTAAGTCAGGATTCCTTGAAAGTATGACACATAGACTTTCTCATTGACACTTAGTGTTTCTTCTAGAATATTTAAAATTATTTTATGTAATATGGCACGCGTCAAGATAAATTAATATCTTGGGTTTGTGGCATACAATTTTAGTTGTAATTTTATAATGTATTTCAATAAATTATAAATCCTCTTCATCGTGTGTACCATAACCAAGGCTCTCTCTTCTGGGACTCCAGGTGCTGCTCCTTTAACTGCAATTATAAACACTCACCTTTCTTTAAAACTTTTTAGTTAAAAATGCTCCGCCCATTAATTTTCTCATGAACTGTCTAACTACCTACTTATACCTCTCCAGCCTAATTTCAGGCCTCATTTCAAATTTTAAATGAAATTTTAAATGAAATTTGCCAGTTGTATGAATTGAATCTTTAAATGATTTTTAAGTAAGCTCTTGAAAGTGAATATCAAGTCTATTGTTTTGCTGTGTTGTAGTCATTATTTATTGTTTTCATCAGTGCTATAGTCTTCCTTTTGTTTTATTTAGCTTTGGGATGTGTGTGTGTGTGTGTGTGAGAGAGAGAGAGAGAGAGAGAGAGAGGGAGAAGACGAAGGATGAGGAGAAGGGAGGGGGGGTGGAGAGAGAGGCAGGGAGAGAGATTGTAATGAAGATGTGAAGACTGATTTCATAGGTCATTTTTGTAAGATTAACAATGACAACTAAAGCATGACTAAATTCAATGTCTTTAACAGTGTGAATAGTTAGAAATGTTTATAAGAATTAAACTCATTATTAACCACATTATTAGATGGTTCTATCATTCTTTTGCCCCTGGGAACAATTACCTAACATATGGCCTATGAACATAATGTAGAACATTCTGGTTCAAATAGAAGGTTCAAATTGTAGGTTCAATTAATACATTTTCCAGCTCTGCTACTTTCCACCCACACATGGAAACCATGACAACGTAGAGAAGCATCGTCACTCAGCTTTGAAGTGGACCTGGGTCCCTGCAGCTGCCACGGATGCCTTGAAAGTCGCGTTGTGTCCCGAGCACGGGTGTTGGGATGGACGTCCTGAGCGCTGGTCTTCCCAGCTATGGAAACCTGTGACGCTGACAGATGGTGACGATGGAGCGCACATCCGATGGCCTCCTCCCCACTTGTAGGGATGCTTTATTTAATGCAATTAAGAAATCGTGCTTTGACAGGTTTCAAATTTTGTCCATCTGCTTACGTATGATTCTCTGGATGGATATGTATTATAGCAGTTCTGGAAACAGGGGCTATGGCTCTTCTCTTTGTGCAGGAGTTTTGTCACAGGAGCACAGCCCTGACCGGTAAGGACCTGATTTTGTCGCTGTTTCACCCCTGGTAGCTCAGGTGGCAATGACACCATTTATCCTGTGGGGGCGCCTGCTCCCCCGGATCACTGGCACGCACGTGAGTGTGTCTGGTGTGCCCAGGAGAACACTACGAATGGAGTCCAGGGTGGGGAAGGCAGGATCTGAGACGTGGGTCCGAGAAACTACGTCTGTAATGAAATTCACATAGGAGTGTAATAAAACGCATGTGTGTGCGCGCATGTCACATGTGTGCATGGTAACTACCTGTTTAATTATTACAGTTCAGCATAGTGATGTTTTCCTTGAAGTACTGAGTGCAATGAGTTACAGGCAAGCATTCAACTCTCAGTATGAATTGTAAAAACCAACTCTAATTATTTAAATGTATAAATTTTATATTTCTGATCTACACCCATTTTCCTACTTTTAGGTTTAAGTTCAGCACAGAATATTTTAAAACGTTTATCTCAATTTAATATCGTACTGAACTTGATCTATTTCATTAATTATATCATTTGGAACTATATTCAAGTTCTTTGCACAGGGTTTCCTAGATCATTATGTGTTATTTTGAGTGCGCATAAGAGAGAATCTAAGAAAATACTGTCTTATAGACATTATAATACACTGATAGAATTGGTAGAATGCAAATAATATAGAATAGTTAGATGGAGGCTGAGTGTGAGTGAAAGTCATAATTCACTCATATAAGGGGGGCACCCATAAAACCAGAATTATCTTCTGGAGGGCAGCTCCTTGTAGTACTGGCTTCCCCCCTAGGGGAGTGTGCTAGGAGCCCATCTGTATCCATGTACCAGCTGGCGTTGTTGTGAGAGGCTGTGTTTGGTTCCAGTGAGTTTTTTTTGAAGACTCTTTTAACACCTCTGCCCATTCCATGATGGGTGATTTATGAGCACACCTGCCTACACATACATGAGTGTTCAGAAGTTTTTGACCAAAAACAGCATAACCCCCTTCCCCACCCTCCCTATTTACCCAATCTATCCCCAAGCATTTTTTTGTTTGTTTGTTTGTTTCCCTGAATGAAAAAAGTCCTCAAAGGGAAACATTTTGCTAATGTGGAAGAGGTGAAACAAAAAACAGCAGAAGCACTAAAAGACATGAAAATCAGTGTATTCAAAAACTGTTTTGAGCAGTGGAAAAAAGTCTTGATAGGTGTATTATACCAAATGGAGAGTACTTTGAAGGCGGCTAAAGTTTAAACATGTAAGAATAAATACACATTTTTTATAAATAAATTCCATTTTGGGGGGTCCCCCATTGTTCAACCAAAATAAGACCAAAGGAATTATTCGCATGATTCTATTACTTATTAGGACCAGAGGTCTTCAAGGTGTAATTTGCTCCAGCCAGTACCCTGGCACCCCTGACATTTAAGGAACTGACACCACCCAGCGATGAGAAATTAAATGCAAGCTTTAGGAACGACAAACCCAGACATTTTCAGAAGTAAGTGGCAACGTAGCAGATGCTTACTTAACACCATTTTATTCTTACACTATATAGCAAAATTCCAACATTTCTGGCATATGAAGATTCTACTGACAAAGAACATAAGATTCATCGTATCCCTGCCTTTAAGAAGCTTGCATTGCACTCATTTGAGAACGCTAGGAGTTTATAATACAAAAGATACGGATACTTTTATGAAAAAGTCCTTATGGAAATTGCATATTTGATAGCGTTTAGCTTTGTGTGTATGCATACCAGAAAAGAAATTAAATTTCAAGATACTTTTACATGTCACAAAATTTTACAAGGTTGCACAGGCTTTACATAGTAGTTGAAAAACAAACAGATAAAATAGGTTAAAGTTTTCAGTCAAAAGTAAATAGCAGTTGTCGAATATTAAGTGCCCAGCAGAAAAATAATACTTGAAGCTCTTTTTAAAAATTACATTTGCAAATACTTTAAGCACCTATGATCTCAACAATTACTTTTGAAAACGTCGAATAACTGACAATATCCATTAGAAACTGTCCGTTCTAAGGAAGAAAAAGAAGGGAGGGCAGATGTCGGATGATTGACAACTTTGGATCAATGTGATGATTGTATCAATTTCAGGTTCTCGGCTAACAATAGGTGTCTGATTGGACGCCCCTGACTATGGGGGAAGTGGATGGAGTATAATGTCCCTTGCCGCACATCCGCTGTTGGCGCTGATTGGCTGGAGACCGAGACCACAGGCAGGACAGCCTGAACCCCACGGCTGCGGCAATTACACTGCACACCAGTGGGGAAGTGGCCCGTTGCGCTGGAGTCCGCGGCGGACTAGTCCACTTTCCTCCAGCCATTGGCCTCCAGGATTCCACGTGGTCTCCTTTTCCAGTAAACCGAAGCTTGTTTTGATATGGATACTTCATAGTAAGTGAAGTAAGGGACTCTGTCAAGCAGCGACTTGCCTTCACTTGCCTTCACTCTAGCGATGGGCCCGTTGGCACCGGCCACACGAACCGGCCAGCATTTTGTAATAGTTTTCTTCTATACTAAGCGATGACATAAACAGAAAGTAGGGCAGTAAGACAAATCATTCGTATTTCTTGCTGAGAGTCAAAGGACGACTTTGAAGTTGTGGAGAGTGGCAGCCCCTGTCCTCTTTGCGACCACTCACCACGTCTTTGTCCCGGTGTTCCAGATGCCCGATCTTTCTAGAGTAAACTGAACGCGCCACTTCTGGATTGAGTTACCATAGTATGCCTGCAGCCTGAACACCTTGCAAAAGAAGCAAGACGGGGACGGTTTTTAAGCTTTTCTTTTGCTTAGCAACCTGGTGCCATCCGCGTTTACTTCCTAGATGCCTGAGGTTTATTGGAATTCTGAAAAAAAGAAAAGGAAAAACAGTAAACTAATCTGATGGAAGCAGCTTTCTAAGTAACTTTTTCAAAACCATCTATCAAACCCCTTTGCTCTGTTAGGCTTCACAAAATGACAAGGCTATTTCAGAGCCATAAACCTCGATGCCCCGCGCAGTTACGGCGCGCACTAAGGCGACCGGAGAGAGAATGAAGCCGTAATTGACTACAGCTGCTCCCGCTAACCTTTTCCCAACAGCATCCCAAGGTTCTTAGCCCGGTGTTTCTTTCCCCCTCCCAAACGCAGTTGATGGGGGCCTCCTGTGATTTATCCACTGGGTGAACTGAGAGAGCCACAGGTGGTCCCTGGGGGCTCCACAGGGCCCGCGGCTTGCGTGGGCCCGCCCCGCAACGCTAATGATTGGCACGTGTTTGATCGGGCCTCGCTGGTTACATTCCGTACGCTAGACAAAAAGTAAGACGAAGACAATTTGCTTTGCTCACGTATCATTTTTAACTCGGTGCAAGGCTTTACCTCTAATGCTCAGGGAAGGGTTCTGTCCTTTGGAGGATGCTATTAAAATGGAACCATCACATGTTTATTGGCTTAGCCTTTTCCTGCACTGCCTATAAAAACAGACGCTGCTTTAAACCTCTCACGAGTGTCCACTTTCTTGAGAGTTGAGCTGACCTCAAGAAGTTTACTGCTTGTCTGTTAGTTAAGACTAATTAACTTTGACTTTGTAGTTAGGGCACCTAATCTGAGGTTTCATCTTAAATAAATTGAAGAAATACTGGGTTCACCCCAGCGCGGTGACAGTGACTATTTATGACTGTATTTTGAGACTTCTTATTTTCTTTATGTCACAGATCTTACTTATAAGAACACTTGTGAGTATTCTTACTTATAAGTATTGTTTATAAGCAATCAGTTCATCATCCTTTGATAATTAAATTCTCTTTACTGACATATTGTTTTAAATAATAAGACTGTAGTTGTATTCCTTGCTCCTTTTCAAGCAAGAAATGTGATTTCAATTAAAGGCACCTTGAAATACAAGAAGTAACTTTTCACTAATTACTGCTTTGTGCATTAAATAATTGGTTCACATTGATTTTTTAATTGTAACATTAATTTGAAGGCATTCACGGGGTCTTTTAAAGAAACAGGTCACTCAGCATTTTAACTATGGAGAAAATCTGGGTTATGTCTTATTTTTGTTTAATAAAATGCATATAAGATGAATATATAGAAAATATTTTGTTATAGTTTTATAACCATAGTAAATTCATATTAACTATTTTTATAGAGAAATCATTTGCATTATTTAAAAACTTCAGAATAAAAACTTTTAATATAAATTCAGTCTTCTTGAAATTTAAATGCTAACAATGAAACCAGTGTTTATGTATGTAATGCTTCACTTGAACATACCAAGTAGATCAAATAATTAGTTAGCATTTTCACCTTCGATCATAGTCAAACAGCCTTAGATCCGTTTGTATGAGAAGTGTTGACCATAATGAAAATATATTTATTGTTTTCCTCAGTATTACAGAAAAATAAAAGCATTCCAGAAATACATTGTTGATAAAAGAAACGATTTCTTCGAACACCGGAGATCACAAAGCCACACCCCACTGGCTAACGGCCGCACCAAAATGTGTTCTTTGGCAAAGTGGATCAGCGCTCAGAAAGTAACAGAGGTTACATTCCTGAACAGAATATTTTGAATCCATGCATTGGGCGAGACTCAGAGGATGGCGTATGCTGTGACTTACAGGGGGGTTGGCTGTGTCCTCCAAATACAGTCACCGATGGGCATTAATGCCCTTATCGTTTACAAGGACCAAAATAAACACTGGAGTCAAAGTTCTTTAGAAAACAAAACAATAAGATATATTCTGTAACATCTATGATTTATTTTATAAATTATAAAATATATATTTCATGTGATTTAGTGTAATGATTTAGTTTATTTTTTAACATATTTTATTGATGATGCTATTACAATTGTCTCGTATTTTCCCCCCTTTATTCCCCTCCTCCTGGTACCCCCATTCCTTCCAGCATTCCCCCTTAGTTCATGTCCATGGATCGTACATGTAAGTTCTTTGGCTTCTCCATTTCCCACACCGTTCTTAACCTCCCCCTGTCTGTTTTGTACCCACTGTTTATGCCTCTTATTCCCTGTACCTTTTCCCCCATTCTCCCCGCTCCCTCTCCCCACTAATAACCCTCCATGAGATCTCCATTTCTGTGATTCTGTTCCTGTTCTAGTTTTTTACTTGCTTCATTTTTGTTTTTTTTTTTAAAGTTTGGTTGTTGATAGTTGTGAGTTTGTTTTCATTTCACTGTTTGCATTTTTGATCTGCTTTTTCTTAGATAAGTCCCTTTAACATTTCATATAATAAGGGCTTGGTGATGATGAACTCCTTTAACTTGACCTTATATGGGAAGCACTTTATTTGCTCTTCCATTCTAAATGACAGCTTTGCTGGATAGAGTAATCTTGGATGTAGGTCCTTGCCTTTCATAACCTGGAATACTTCTTTCAAGCCCCTTCTTGCCTGTAAGGTTTCTTTTGAGAAATCAGCTGACAGTCTGATGGGCACTCCTTTGTAGGTGACTGTCCCGTTATGCCTTGCTGCTTCTAGAATTCTCTCCTTCATTTTAATCTTGGCTAATGTAATTATGATGTGTCTTGGTGTGTTCCTCCTTGGGTCCAGCTTCTTTTGGACTCTCTGAGCTTCCTGGACTTCCTGCAAGTCTATTTCCTTTGCCAGATTGGGGAAGTTCTCTTTCATTATTTGTTCAAATAAGTTTTCCATTTCTTGCTCTTCCTCTTCCCCTTCTGGTACCCCTATGATGTCAGAATGTTTAAAGTTGTCCTGGAGGTTCCTAAGCCTCTCCTCATTGTTTTGAATTCTTGTTTCTTCATTCTGTCCTGGTTGACTGTTTTTTTCTTCATTCTGCTCCAAATTGTTGGTTTGAGTCCCAGTTTCCTTCCCTTCACTGTTGGTATATTTTCCTTTATTTCACTTTTCGTAGCCTTCACTTTTTCCTCTATTTTGTGACCATACTCAAGTATTTCTGTAAGCATTCTGATTACCCGTGTTTTGAACTCTGCATCAGATAGGTTGGTTATCTATTCATCGCTTAGTTGTATTTTTTGTGTAACTTTGATCTGTTCTTTCATTTGGGTCATATTTTTTTTTGTCTTGGCAGGCCTGTTACATAGTAAGGGGCGGAGCCTTAGGTGTTGACCCAGTGGGGGTAACCCACGTGGCTGCAAAGTGACGCTGTTTGTGGGGGAGGGGTCCGAGAGGGAACATTGCCTCTTGGTCTGCTCTCTGCTGGTTTTTAGTCACTTCCCCTGCTACCCACAAGCAAACTGGGCCCGTCTGGTGCTGATTCCTGTGTGGGTGGGTCCGTGTATGTCCTGGGACCCTGTGGGTCTCCAATGAACTCTCCTGTGAGGCTGGGAGTTTCTCCTAATGCCTCAGCCCCCACAGGTGTTTCCAGTCAGAGGTTTGAGGCTTTATTTCCCCTCACTGGAGCCCTGGGTTGTGGGTCTGTCTCGCTCCCCAGTTGTTCCTCCCGGTTCATCCACACACAAATGTGAGACCACCCAGTCCTCCAGCTGCTGCTGCCTCACCGTGAGTCCTCTCTGCCCAGCTGCCTGTCTCCGCCCCTCCTACCGGTCTGGGTGAGTGTTTCTTCTTTAGCTCCCTGGTTGTTGGACTTCCATACAGTTCAATTTTCTGGAAAGTTCTGATTGTTTTTTTATTTTTAAAATTGGTGTTGTCCTTCTTTTGGTTGTTCGAGGAGGCAGTGTATCTACCTACGCCTCCAGCTTGGCTGGAAGTCAGTAATGTAATTTAGATTTGGCTTATGTAATCATGGGGGCTGGTAGGTCCCAAATATGTAGGCAGTCCAGCTGGCCTGAAACTCAGACAGGAGTTGACAGTGCAGTCTTGAGACCAATTTCTTCTCTGCTGGGAACCCCAGCTTTTTCTCCTCAGGCCTTCACCTGATCGTATAAGGTGCACTGACATGATACAGGTCATCTCCTCGACTTCGAGTCGGCTGATTGTAGACATTAACCACATCTATGCAATACCTTCCCAGCAACACATAGATTCACGTCTGATTAAATAACTAAACGCTACAGTCTAACTAAGGTAGCGCAGGAAAGGAACCATCAGAACAGATTTTGCTTTGCTGCCTAGGGCTCTGCTGCAGAGGGTTTGGGTGCACGTACTTCTTTTTACTCATTTTGCTTCTCCTCTGTCCCTGCTCTTTAAGAATTGGTACACTAAAGAATCTTTACGGACTCTCTCCCGCCCCCTCTTTGTTTTCTATGACTTCAGGGTATTTTGAAAAATAACACTTTTTTTCAGTAGCACTTAAGCAAAAACAGAACACAATCATTTTGCTCTAGAGATTGTTTCTGACTTGCATTATTCACGACTCTATTGATCGTGAAGGACCAACCAGGTTTGAGTAGAGGTTGTCCTGGGCCTTTCTCACTATCTGGGCAGAGAGAGTGGAGTAGGGTGTTGAGAACAGCTACCTGTGTAATTGGTAGACTGACTGGTACCAACAGAGGAAATTTTCTAAGTGAGTGCACAGACCCTCCTTCTCGTATTTTGAAACCCAGATTGTTAACTTCACCTACCAATATCCTATGGGCTCTGGCGTCTGCCTGCCTCGGTTCCAATCACAGTGCTAATGCCGAAGCACTTTCTAGTCATGTGACCGGGCAAGTGCCTAGCCCCTCATTCCTCAGGGGTTTTTTCCTCTTCATTTTATAATGTTGAAAGTAATACAGGGAAGTTGGAAAGGTTGACTACTACATTAGGTTAGACAATGGTTCTGCTAAATCTCTGGCACATAATACTTACACAATAAGTGCCAGTTATTTCGATAAAAATAACTCCTCTCTACGATCGCTGCATATTTACCTTGACGTTGAATTAGTCTCAGTGGGACACACTGGGATAAAAATAGGTTTGTACACCAAACATCTTTACTATCATTCCTGGCTCTGTCATTTACTAGTTGTTTGACATTGAAGAGTTTACTTAGCCTGTCTGGGCCTCAAGTTCACCAGGTGTAAATTGAGAAAAATAAATCATTTAAGGCGGCTGGGAGGATTAAATAAGGTAATGTAAAACTATAAGTGTTGCTGACGTGCTGTAGGTGTGTAAAGACAGGCCACATAGTTGTTACGATTTTCGTTATACCAATAAGCAAAGAGATAATTTAGATCTCATGTATACATGTGTTAGATTCATATTTATTACACTTATGTACATTTACATATATACATATACGTATATATGTATATAATATTAAAAATGGTAGCTTCTAGAACATAGACTTTTTGTCTCAGTGTTCAAATGTGACTCAGCTGTCTTGGAAAAGACTCTATCACAGATGCAAATTAAAACCACAATGAGATACCACTTCATACCGTTCAGAATGGCCATTATGAACAGATCAACAAACAACAATTGCTGGCGAGGATGTGGAGAAAAAGGAACCCTAGTGCACTGTTGGTGGGAATGCAGACTGGTGCCGCCACTGTGGAAAACAGTATGGAATTTCCTCAGAAAACTAAAAATGGAACTGCCTTTTGACCCAGAAATTCCACTCCTGGGATTATATCCTCAGAGCCCTGAAACACCAACCTGTAAGAACCCATGCACCCCAATGTTCATAGTAGCACAATTTACAATAGCCAAGTGCTGGAAGCAACCTAAGTGCCCATCAGTAAATGAGTGAATCAAACACATGTGCTGCATTTACATGATGGAATACCACACAGCGGAGAGAAAGAAAGAACTCCTACCCTTCACAACAGCATGGATGGAACTGGAGACCATGATGCTAAGTGAAATAAGCCAGGTGGTGAAAGACAAATACCATACATATCTCACCTATACGTGGAACCCAATCAACAAAACAAACAAGCAAGCAAAATATAATCAGAGACATTAAAATGAAGAACAAACCGACAGTGACCAGAGGGGATTGGGGAGGGGATAATGAGGAAAAATAGGGGAAGGGCCATCAAGGAACATGTATAAAGGACACATGGACAAAGCCAAAGGGGGTAGGTTTGAAGGTGGGAGGTGCGGATGGGTGGGACGGAGGGTGTGGTGGTGGCACAGTGGAGACAACTGTACTTTAGCAACAATAAGAGAAAGAGAGAGAGAGAAGAGACTCTCTCACTTATTCTCAGTATGCTGTAGCCCTTGTAGTAAGTTTGCTCAGCTCCTGAGAGGATAGGGTTAGGGTTAGGGTTAGGGTTAGGGTTAGGATGCTGTATGAAGAGACACTTGTCCTGCGGACACAGCATTCCTCTCCCACCTGCTTATCACTTGCATTTCCACTGGGGCCCACAGGAAACCTCTTCCCTGCTGCATAAACCAGTGGCGATTCTACTAGCACCATCCTTTCTTTTCATCACTGTCGCTTCGGTTAATATGCAGGAGGTGCTGTCGTGTATAAAGAAAACCCAGGCTTCTCTCTTCTCATATGATGTTAGGACAGGGCTGCGATGCCAAGTATAGGGTGCAGATACTCTCCTGAGTGGCGCCTGTTCCATCAGGGAAAGCACGTGACGTAGGATGGTAACATTATAAATGCCGCAAACACAGAGCAGGCTGGGCAGCCTCGCTGCAGGAAGGTATTGATGAAAGCATAGGGTTTAATTAACAACTCAGGCCTTGATCCATTCTTTCCTATGGATATTTTTAGCAAAAGTTAGAAGTAGTGTGTTTTGTATCAAAGAAAAAGGTCGTGTGAGTAGATCAGTTTAAGTGAAAGACTCAGAAAAAATCTACTAATGAGAAATACAGTTAGAAAGATTGGGAGCCACTGATTCTCAAAACGAAGCTTAGAAATGTGGACATCCTAAGTCTAGAGAGTTTATGAACAGGGATGTGGATTTAAAAATAAGGTGTGTCTGTTGATATAAGCCTACATTTCCTTCATATGAAATGAGTAACGAAAGCAGGGCATTGCATTAATGTCTCCCCCTACGTTGCAGTCCCAAGCAGTGATTTCACAGTCTCAGTGGTTCAGGAGGGCGGAACTCAGACACATCGGGAGAAAACCTTCCTTCTACTTACCTCTTAAACCCACGCAGTGCCTCACATGGAAGTGGGTACCTTTAATGCATTGCTAGACTGGTTCTATTTCCATATTGTAGGGGACCGGTTTGCTTTGGTCTGGCAAATGTGACTCAGGTCTGTATGGAAAACCCACAGAAATGAGGTAGTGGTCAGGAGCCAGACCCTCAAACCGAGTTTTCCCGTGGGAATAAGGCCTAGAAAATGCATACATATGGTTATGGCCTGCTCTTGCTAAAACTCCATCACCGTGGTCTAAAATAACAAATGTGTATTGTCTATCTTCAAGGTAGTTTCCAAAGCCTGTGTGAATCTTCCCAAGGTTAGAGCTAATCAGCTCACCACCATTCTCCTCTGCATGTTCTTTTCATGTCCTTGATTGTAGCTAAAATGTAGACAATAATATTCTATGTAATAGATAATAAATCCTTCTTTGACGTAAGACCCGAGAAAAACAATAAAGCCTGTCTAGGCAAGGGTCGGGGTGCTCTCCCCTTGAGAGAGAGGCCGTGCCGTCCCCTTTTCCCCCACAGGACTGCTGTCGCCTGTGCCTTTGTTCTCGTCTGCAGTCACAACGGGCGGACTCTGCTGGCCCGAGTCCCCCACACCACGCCATGCCCCCCTGCCGCCCCGATTTAAAGATTCACTGTGCGGTGGTCATTGTCGGATGAAACGGTACATCGTTTTAACCTGTTGAAATCCAAGGGGGACAAGCATCCTCTACATCCTCCATTAGATCTATGTTTTTAAAAGATTTATAGTTATAAGGAGTGTATAATTGTAGCATTATTTGAAATAGCACAAGATTGTTTCAAGTAGCTAAATGGCAATTATTTTTCCTAATGTAAGGAAAATTTTGTCAAAGCTTGTTTGTTTAGAAACCAATCGAGAAAATTTAAGGAATAAAAAATGAGAATACTATATGTAAAATATTACCCAAGGGACTTATAATTATTTTTAATTAATTTATTAGGAAGTTTTCAAAATGTCCTTAAAACCAGTTGATAATATGTTCCTGACTCTTTTAGAGTGCTCAAATTTTTTGATTTCCATTTTGTTAAAGTTTTGTTTATTAGTTTACTTGTTGTTACCAGATTGAGAAAGAATTACTTAACATCAAATAGAGCTTTTGTATTGTATAAATGTATTTTGATCATGGTCTATGTAACACATATGACTTAAATTAAGACATGCTTTCTACACTTTAGGCCACATGACGAATTTGCATATACCGCAATTTCTACCGTGAATAAATGTTATTGAATGCATTTGACAAAATATGTACATATAATTTCCAAATCCACTGGATATAAAGCATTTAAATATAATTTGAAATAGATAATTCCATATGGTCAGTTCTCACTTTTTCCAGCTACAGAATGTCATGATGGCAAGTGCTGTGGTTAAAGTGAGAGCCCAGGACTCCTCCACACCAGAGGTCGGTAACTTTGTGATCCCTGAGTCAAGCCCCCTTTTTACAGCTCTGAGTTATACGTCCTGCATCTGCGATCATGCGAGCAGCTTCTTGGGTGCAGTTCAGACTTGAAAAATCTAGGAAAGAAGAACTTTTTATGGTCTGATGATAATAGAGTTTAGAATTGCCCTTCATGTCTGATATTTGAAGTAGCTAAGGAGAAGTTAAGACCCCGCAAGCTGAGCCAACACGATGACATAGGTTGTTCTCGCTTATGAAATTAACTCTCAAATGCTGTGACCAACTTTTGCGCTCAGAATCTCACTCTAACTTTGTTCTGATTTGATTTTTTTAGGACAAGTTAAGATCCCGTTGTAAGACATTCGTGGGCCTTTAGCCAAGAATAATACAATTCTGACCTGCCCTGCCTCTCTTTTGAAAAGTAGGAAAGATCCCAAGAGATTGCAATTTTAGATCTCACACATAATTTCCCATTCCCCTCCTATAAATCAGGCTTCTGTAAAATGGTGAGTTATACCATTCACATTTCTGCAGATACTAAAATTCCCCATTCATTTTCCAGTCTGCATTCTTCAAAAAAAGGGGGATGTTGGCAGAGATTGTTAAGAGTTGTGGTAGTCGAAAAGAATTGGCAGGATTCCAATGTGTGGAACTTGTTGACATTCTGCCAATGCCATTATTAATGCGTGTTGCTAAGCAGAGCTGATATTCAGCCAGTATATTCTAGCATAGCCATACCGACTGTTAAGATCTTTAGATATTTCCATTGCAGTAGATAAACAGCCACTATTCCATACCTCCTAATACCCTCTCCCCCATCCTGGTTTACCAGTTGGCCACTTTCCCTAGGACCACCCCCACAAATTCTAGCCCCATTTGCTATTTTATATATATGAAATAATGTTTAGCACTGCACTGTGAGAAGACTTAGGATCTTGCCCTAGCTAGCGCAGGGATGGTCCCTGGTTTGATGAGTTCGTGCTCACTGTCTTGCTGCTATTAAATACGTGGATGTAACTCTTGTCTCTCAGCGCACGGGGAATGCGGCCACGTGAGCTGATGGGGAAGAGGCTGCCTGTCTTGCAGTCAGGGCTGGACTGTGGCCTGATTCCTGTCCATCAGTATCAGCTATTCCCCTCTCCCTCATCACCGGTCCCTATTCTGTCACTCATGGAACACTTCTCCATGGCTACTATTTCCCAGACACTGTGGGTGCAAGAATAACATGATGAGTCTTTTGTCTAAAAAAGCCAAGTAAGAGAAGTCTCATCGGCTGGAGGCAGAGGTATATTAAGTGCCCAGTAGAGTGTGGATGAGGGAGAGAGCGGGGAGGGGTTGCCAGTGCCTGAGATGAACGCTTAGGTGGCCCGTTTGATGAATTTGTTTATTCACTCCATGTATAATCATGGAACATGTATTCGTACAGGGCTAGAGATATAGAAGCAAACAAGAGCAACATTTCCCTCCCCTCATATTACTGCAGTCCAGTACTAAACTCTCTAAAATGAATTATGTAATTATTAAATGTCTCATAATTCTTTGAGAACTCACTACAAGTTTTAATGTGCTTGTTTGATCTTTCCTATAAAATCAAGGATATTTAGTATTGCTTAGAAGAAATACAATCTAATATAGACAACTAAGTATTTCCTATTTGTTGTTATTGTCCATTAGTTCTGTACAAACAATACACTTGGCCAATTTGAAATAAAATGTAAAATTGATTGAGTAAAGGCCACACTACATTGGGACATTCATGTTTCTCTTGCATTTCTCATCCTGTTTGGCGAAGAGTGTCTTCATCATCTGCCCTGCGTGGAGAGGGAGTCATTTAATGACTGGCTCAGGTGTGGAATCCGTGGTTGACCCTCCTTGAATCCTTATTGCCTGATTCTTTGGCCTGTTATTTATTTATTTATTTTTTTACCGCACACTTATAAATGGATTATTTTTAGTTTCAAACAACTATGGACATTTTCTCAAACCTCATTTTGCTGTAATATTAGTACTGCACTTTGGCCTCCATTTTTAAAAAGGGAAAAAAGCGATCATAATTGTTATTTCCCTGGACAGTATCAAGGGAGGTATAATTCTTGACTGAGTGACGACTACCGCGTCCAAGTGAGGGTAGTCAGTCTCAGCGACCCCCTGGGTGATTTCACCTCCCAGTTACTATGCTTATGGAGGCTAAGAGAGGTTAAGAATTTGCCTAAGAGTTTGTGGCTGCTGAGTGGCACAGCTGGGATTCAAAACCTGTCCTGCCTCTCAAGACTTCTGTATTATTCACAAACACAGATCAATACAGGAAAGTCAGATATTTTTCTGGGTTCAATAGTAGCTATAGGTACAATACTAGTATTTGGGGGGGGAACATTCTATTTCTTTATTGGGATTATTTTGTATTTCATTTCCCTAGAATGGCTTGCATTGTAGTGATGGGGATTACGGTAGTTATTAAAATCATGGGATTGAACGGGACCTTACAAGACTGATGGTGGGTGGCCATTTAGCCACTGGAGCTCCTCGGGTGATAATGAACCCATTGAGAACTTCATTTTTCGTTCTGCTGTACAGAACTGTGTAGTACTACTTCCTCCCCTGAGAACCAAGCAAAATAGTTACCCTTTACAGAAAGCATGGTATGTGGCATATGCTTTCGCAGTGGCATTTTGAACCACGTGGTGTAAGCTGAACTGTTTCTGTTTCTGATATTGGGAAACGGAGGCTCTAGGACCCCACATGACACAGGAGCCTATGTCTGGGCCAGCTGGGAAACCGGCTCTGTGGGGGCACAATGCCTGTGTTCACACCAGCATCATTCCGCCACCGAGTTATTACAGCAAACTCAAGCAAAATGGCCCTGCAAGTACTTGAAAACAGCAATCGTATTTTTCCCCTAAATCTCTTCTTTCATGGGCTAAACACACTTTGTTTGCTCAGTAGGTGCACAGCCTAGTCTCCAGAGCGTTCAGAGCTTTGGCCAACGATTGTGAACAGAAGTTGTCACAGTCCCTCAAACGTGCCCCCCGCCCCCGCCGCCCCGGCACACAATAAAGTGGGAAGGTTAGTCTTAGCTCTTCCCTAAGTGGACAAAAAGCATACTTTTGTCTTACTTTGTTTTGGCAAGGCCCTGGCTCATTACGTCTTTGCCACAAACTAAATGTCCTACCTCTCATTTTCCACTCATTGCTATTAAGCAAAGTCCCCTTAGTCCTATGTTTTTGTAGTTTAAGCATGAGTGTGAGAATTTCAACTTCCTTCCTTTTATTTATTTTTTTTTATTTTTTTCTTTATTTTAACTGTTGATCTTGTACAGTTTTCTGTCTTTTACTCCCACCCGCGCCCACTGCCCCAGCCCTCCCCACCTCCCTCTCATTTCCACCCTCCCTAGTCTTTGTCCATGTGTCTTTTATACTTGCTGCTCTAAACCCTTCCCCTTTCCCCCCAAAATTCCCTCCCCTCTCCCCTCTGGTGACTGTCAGCCTGTTCTCAATTTCAGTGACTTTGGTTATATTTTGCTCATTTGTTTGTTTTGTTGATTAGGTTCCTGTTAAAGGTGAGATCATATGGTATTTGTCTTTCACCACCTGGCTTATTTCGCTTAGCATGATGCTCTCCAGTTCCATCCATGCTGTTGTGAAGGGTAGGAGCTCCTTCTTTCTTTCTGCTGCATAGAATTCCATTATGTAAATGTACCATAGTTTTTTTGATCCATTTGTTTACTGATGGGTTTCATCTTATTAGGCCTAGCTTGCAGTTGTCCATTCCATGATTGGGCTATTTTTCTTCAGATTTATGATACTTGGAAAAAAATGTGTATATGCCCCATATTTCTTCATCTGAAACTGTTAAAACAGGACTTTCTGTTGAGAAGCTGTGTGTGAGACCCCACACGGCAGCACGGCAGAGGAGACTGAAGGAAGCCTCCGTGGCCGTTCGGTGGGAAGGGCCTGGGTTTGGGGCGCACGGCTCGGCCATTCTCTCGGCAAAGGCTCCCCGAGAGCGTGCTCCCCAGCTGTGCCCACCTGAGTTTCAGGCCATGGTGTGGAAGCAACACACCAAATGACAGAAATCCCTTTCTTCCAGAAGCTTCTGTCCTCATATGAACATGCAGACAACAAGCAGATAGGTGAGAACAATATATAATGTGCTGATAATGATATTACAGGGAGAAATAAGTGGTGATGCTGTGGGGGGATGTCAGGTGTCGGGGGGACTGGTATGAGGAGGTGGCCCCCTAAGTTCTTTGCAGAGACCTCCGTCATAGTTATTATGTTGCACTGTAATTATTTGTCCTTTGCCTGACTCCTCCCAGCTTCAGAGAAATTATTTGCCCAGAACAATTTCTAGGTCTTATTCATCTGGATATTTCCAGGACCAAGCACAATGGTTCAAAAAGGTACAATGGATTAGTAAAAGACCTTAAAATCTCAATGATAAAAATAATAGTTAACATAAATTGAGCATTCACTGTGTGCTATGCGATGTAATAGTGTCTCACTTACTTCTGACTTTATGAAAACATTTTCAATTTTTAAATGATTATTACTGTTCCCATTTTACTAATGAGGCAATTCAGCTAGCGATCAATGGAAAAGAAATTTAAATCTAGCTCCCCTGTCTCCAAATCCCTTGTCTTTTAAGTTTCTGCCACACAGAACAGAAGTAGATACCTTGTGAACTTCCGTATCACTAGAAATTTTATAAGGTGCCATCAGAAATTATGATTTTATTATATTTAAAAAGGGAATTTAGCTCAGGTAAAAGCTGAAACAAAACAAGGCAAGTCAAAGTCTATCAAGCCAATAAATTCAATTAATTCACTCAAAATAGCACATCCAAACAGTCGTTTCTAAGTCGTCGTTTCTATTATGGTGGATTTGAGAACAGGGGAATGAGGAATGGGCAGGAAGCATGACCCAGCAGTTGCATTGCAGACTTGCACTTGAAGTACTTGCTTTTCCTTTTGAAGAAGGTATGATGGCAGGGGCTGGGGCAGTTCAGGCAGAGGCTGCGTGAACAATTGATACAATGTATTAATCCAAACAGGGCTGGAGAAATCATCAGAGTCTTATTCACTGGTCAAGCAGCAATGGGGCTGATTTTCCTGATAATTCCACTGCCCTGGCCAGGCTGCACAAGCGTTCCGAATAAAATCAAGCCGGGCCGTAATGAGCAAAAGCAGCGGGAGACAGATTACACTATAGAAATGAATGGGCCTGGTCCCACGGCGAGCTTCGCTCCTTGCGCGGTTCTTGTGCCCCTGAATGGAGAAAAGTGGGGGGTTGGGAGGCCCGCGGTGCGAACGGGGAGACAGGCTAGAAAAGGCTGGAAGGGTCTCTCCATACGTCGGATTTAAAAATTAAACGTAGGAACTTTGGGGAGTCTACTTGGGAATATGGGTATTTGGATAAATATTCCATACTCACACCCTTCATACGTCACTTTGCTTTTATGATTAAGGCTGCTTTTCTTGCGGGGCATTTAAGTAATTATTAGCAGTAATCTCAGCCTGTCCCCTGCATTTCAAATTCAATGCCCGGTACTTCCAGAGTGAAACATTCAAAATCGTGATGGAAACATTATAATTCACGTGACTGATGAAGTTCTAAATCAGAATTACCGTTGTAAATGTTAATATCCTCAGGACACTGAAGAAGACTCACATTTCTTCATTTTAGGGAAAAGGGTAAAACCCACTAAACTTTAAGAATCATCCTTGCTTACTTGCTATATGGAATTTGCCATGCGAAGTGGGATATGATTAAAAAGTCAGGCCGATAGCTAAGCTTGGGGTTGTTTTGTGGTTTTCACAACAACCCCGTGGTGGTCTGTAAAGCACCTGCAGGATATTGGATGAAGTCTCATTGCCAGCAACTAACTGTGTTAGTCCGCTGGGGCCGCGTACCGAAGTCACGCCCAGTGAGAGGCTTGACCAACAGAAATGCGTTTTCCCGCAGTTGTGGAGGCCAGCCCCCCTGAGAGCACGGCGCGCGTGCAGGGCTGGCTCTTTCCACGAGGACTCGCTCCTCGGCCTGCGGGCTGCGGGCTGTGGGCTGCCCCTGCTCCTCGCTCTGTTCGGTCTGAGTCCCAAGCTTTTTTTATGCCGTATTGGATCAGGGCCCACCCTAAAGACCTCATTTAACTGTACTACCCTCTTTAGAGACCCTGTCTCCAAGAACAGACACCTTCTGAGGTGCTGGGGTAGGACTGAGACAGTTAATTTGGGGGGGGGAGGACACCATTCAGCCTTACTAAGGAAGTATTCCTAAGAGTAACCAGCACAGGGTTGGTGGGAAACTAGGCAGGAAGGGGCGCAGTGCTGTGCAAGTCAGGCCGGCTCAGCTCATGCTGGGCGCTCTGGTGCGGGGCGCTCTGGAGTGCCCAGTGCACCCAGAGTTGTCCGGACTCAGCAGAGGGAACTGTCCTCTTGTGCTTTCCAACTCTGCGCCACTGGCCGTAGGAAAGGAGGTGGCAGGTGATGTCTCGTATCCTTGGGACTCCGCATGTTCAGTTCAAGCGCATGGGGAGCCCCGTGCACAGTCCGTCCAGAGAGAGCTGCTCGCCTGAGCGCTTAGATTCAAAGGTCGCACGTGGGAGGGGGAGCTAGGACCCTGGGGGTTCTGGGAAGGGCACCCACTCCATCCACTCTAGCAGGTCATGTGGGCAATTATAAGGAAAGTGTTGTTTGTTCAGAAATATATTTTAGTATCTATGTATTCACCCTTCGATCACTTTAAAATGTAGATAGCTGGGACATTGCAACACTTCTGAATTTCTAGAATGATGGTTTTTCTTTTAAAGGCTACATACCATGCAATATCAAATAGTACAAAAAAAGTTAAAATTTATCTAACATCCTACCACTCAAATGTAACCATTAATATTTTTGTATATTGTGAGTAGATGAACTGATTAGGCATAAATATATAAAATGTGATCAAAATACATACATCTCTAAAGAGATGTCAATTCTCCTCAAAAGAATCCATAAATTCAATACAGTTCTAATCAAAACTCCCCATCAGTTTACATCTGGAAGCAGCTAGACTCTTTCTAAAAGTGCACAGAAGGATGGTTGTCTGACTAGAGCGAAGACATTATCTTAATAAAAAGACAAAGTCACAGGGTAAGTCTAGAATAAGTCATACTAGAAATTAAAACATTTTACAAAGCTACAACAGTTAACATGGTAATATATTTCCAAATAAATTAATGTGTGAGACAGAGGAGTAGAATGAAAAGCCAACAGATATTCAAGTATACACGGGACCTCCATATGTAATGGGGAAGGGATTTTAAAAACATCAGTGTAGAAAGATGGACTGTTTGAGCTCAGGTGGACTAAAAATCTAAATATCACAGATAAAATTGTATGATCATTTGAACACAGCATGAGTTTACAAGGAGTTTCTTGCATATTAAGTTTAGAAATCACGAAAACAAAGATGAACAAATGTGACTATCAAAACTTTTAGCTTTGGGCACAAAAAAAGATGCTTAAACAAAGCAAAAATATATGTATATATAGTAGGTAAAGGATTAGCATTCAATTAATATGAGACCACTACATATCGATTAAAATTTTTTAAAAAGGCATGTGATGAAAGTTGTACAAAGGAATAAACATCATCCACAGAAGACAGAAATCCTAATGGTCAATGTGCTTAGAAAAAGATCCAAGCTCTAAATTCATAGGTAAAATTTCCCTAGGGCTATAAGTGAATCTAAAGATAGGTAGACCTTAATTTTATGAATAAGTAGGAAAATTAAAACAGCTAACACAATCAGAAGATACAGTTTCATCCCCCTCAGGCTGGTAAAAAACCAAAACACGTTTGTGGAAATCGGGTGCTGGCGGAGGTCTGGGGACGTGAAAGTTCCGGTCAACTCTGGAGAGTCAGTGGACGGGAAGGTGCAGGTTACTGATGCCCTTCCCGTTGCTGGTTGTATTTCAGGGTGAAGGGTGCTCATGGCTATTTCAAATACAGAGATTTGCTCAAATATACTCACTGCAGCCTTAGTTGTGATGACAAAACTTTGGAGCAACTCAAACGCCCATCATCAGAGACATGGATTATTTTACTTATTAAATGAATTTTTATTAAAGTCCTACTATTTACCAGAGTCTGTTATACGCATTCCCATATCATTAGGCAAAAATCAAAAATAAATGAGGGTACATTCATAGAATATTATTGTACTATAAAATATTAAGCATGAGCTAGGTTAATCTATAGCATGACTGGAATTTAGAAAGTATAACAGTGAGTGAAAAAGTAAGCTGAGGAATGTTACGCACTGCGTGCAACATTTAAAACAAATACAACATAAAGGTCCACATAACTTATCACTAATATTAATATTTAATAAAGATGTAAATTGTATTCTTGATAGAAATGATTTTTGGTAGTGATTACCTAAGAGAAGGAGGAAATGAGGTTGGTGAGGAGTGTCGGGCACACTTCACATTTATCTCTAATGTTTTGTTTATTTAAAAAACCAAACTGTTGAAGCGATTGCACAATACTGGTAACATCTGCCTAACTTTTGTGGGAACGAATGCGTATGTTACACACATCAGGCTGCTGTCGCAGACGGAATCACAGGGTCTTCAGCAATATCCGAGCTGGTAAGGCGGCTTTCCTCTGCGGGGAGTTCAGAGGTCAACCCCTCCCTCCGTAATTTCCAGACATTCTCGGCTTCTCTCTTGTGCCAAGAGAAGCACTTCAACTCCCACCACCCTATGTGCATTCCAAGGAGGGCAGAGAAAGGGGGGCATGATTCCTCTCGTTAAAAGTCCAGCCCAGAACCCGCAATTGCTACTTGTCTTCGTACCTCGTCTGCTGGAACGCAGCTGCAGGACCACTTCGCTGTAGGTGAAGGCAGCCGTTTGATCATCAGGTAAGAGATGGGGAACAGTTACTGAGGGATGGCTATCCATTTTGGCCATAGCATGTGTATGACCGACCTCTTTTTTCAGTAGTCAAAACAGAAATTTGATGTAGGAAACTGTATTACTTCTATGTAGAAAATCCTGTTATTTGAAAATAAGCACAGATGGCATCTTCCCTGCCCATCTTTGTGCATGTGGTTCCTCTTCTACTTTTATTACTAGGTTGCAATGCTGAGTAAGAACAGTGGTGACGGACAGTTTTGTTATTCACCTGTCATTCATGAAAACACACAACATTTTCCTATTAACTTGTTTTCAGTGTGGTTCTGAAAGGTTGCTCTGTCTCTGCAGAGACTGGACCCCAGGGAGAGGGGATGGGAATACAGGCAGGAGACCCATGAAAAGGGCCCTGCAGAATTCCAAGCAAGAGACTGTGTCAGTTTGGACCAGAGGCTTTGTGGTAGGGATGGAGAGAACTATGTCAATTCTACATAGATTTTGATGAAGGTGAAGGGAAGTGCTTGGATTCAAATATGTTTTTAAGGTAGAAGCAATGGGATTTTCTGGTGGGTTACACTGGAATATACACAAGGAATGACTAAGAAGAAAATAGGAATAAACAGTGACTGTTAGTTTGGGGCTTGGGCTTAAGCAGTCGGTAAATTGGGATAGTGTCGTCTAAGACGAGAAGGCCATAGGAAGAATCAGAAAGTGGCAAGGGAGGCAGGAATTAAGAACTGCATTTTGGTCCAGTTATATTTGCGAAGACTGTTAGAATCTTGAATGAAGGTATCAAATCAGCATTTTGACATTGGGGTCTGCATTTAGGGCCAAGGTCTTGGTTAGACATATGAATTTTGCGCTTTCAGTACGTAGATGGGATTTAAAGTTATAAACCTGGAAATAAGCTTCAGTGGAGTGAATATGGAGAATAAAAGCTCAGCGGACGGAAACACTGAGGTACGGAGGTCCTGGTAAGAGAAAACCACAATGTGTGAGAGTAACACACACCTGCAACGAGGGAGGGCAAAACCAGGGAGGCCGTGTCCCGGAAGCTTGATCGGCCACAGCAGTGCTGCTGAGAGGCTGATAAAATAAAGAGTGAGAGTGGGCCTTTGGATCCGGCCCCCTGGAGGCTGTTCACTGGTTTGGGAAGTCCACCTGTTGAGGACCGTAGTAAATGGGAAGTTGATTAGGTTCAGGAGAAAGGGAGAAGCAGAGGGAAAGTGCAGACAGCGAGAAGCAGGGATCTCTACCAATCGGTTTTGCCACGGAGGGCAAAGGAGTGAAAGAGTTCCTGGAGGGGGGCAGCTGTTGGGCCAGGGGGCTTTTCTTTCTCCTTTTCAATAAGTGCGACAACTTACAGCCTGTTTCTAGGGTGATGGGAATGATCCAGCCCAGAAAATCCAGAGGGTGGGAGAGAAAACAGACAAGAGACCAGTGTACTTCTGGGAATACATCCAAAGAAACTCAAAACACTAATTTGAAAGAAATAAGCACCCCCGTGTTCCTTGCAGCATTATTTACAATCACCAAGATATGGAAGCAGCCCAAGTGCCCATCAGTAGATGAGTGGATAAAACAACTACAGGACATTTACACAATGGAATTCTACTCACCTGTAAAAAAGAAGAAAATTTTACCCTTTGCGACGGCATGGATGGACCTGGAGAACATTGTGCTGAGTGAAACAAGCCAGTCAGAGAAAGACAAATACCATATGGTTCCACTTATGTGTGGAATCTAATGAACAAACTGAACTAACAAGCAGAAAAGAGACAGACTTATAGATAGAGCAGATGACAGCTACTGGCAGGGGGAGGCTAGGAGGTGGAGGGGTCGAGCAAAAAGGAAAAGGACTCATGGGCATGGAGAAGAGTGTGGTGTTTGCAGGGGGTGTGTGAGGGGCTTAAATGGTAATAAAAAAGCTACAATTAAAACTTTAAAGAGAAGATAAGTACTCAGGATCAATACTTCTGGAAGTTTTGGCTTTCAAGAAGATTTGAACAGTTCTCTTTTTTGCAACAAAGAGGACAGGATGTACAGGTGCCAATACAGATGGATGGATTCAGAGATGAGAAAATGAGAACGTTCTCTTCCGTTGGCCGTGGTTTTCCCAGGGATGTGAGGTCCTCAGCTGAGAGTGGAGAGCGAGAGCGCGTGGAGGTGTGAGGAGCAGGGGAAGCTGTAAAGATTCACCTGCGAGTAAGGAAGTGACCTGAACTTGGAAATGTGGGAGGGGCCTGGGCAAGGCTGGGGTCACCTGGAGTGGGGACCATGAGAATAAAGGGAGACAAGGCGGGGGATCGTTGTTCCGCAGGTAGCGCCCTCTAGTCTGATACAGGTGCAGAGCAGACCGAGTGTCCATGGGAACGAAATGTACTGACCACTAATTGGATGCGAAGAACGATGTCCAGGGAAACGATATGAGATGTACACGAGACACACCCCATGTGTCCTTCCTGATCCCTCGCCCTCCGGATCGTCGCCCTCTCAGTTATGGAAATCACCGCCTGCCTTGCTTAATAGTTTCCTCACCTGCCTGTGCTCTCCCAGTTAGAGCCGTCAGTTGTGCTTGTCTCCAGGTGTCCAGCCTTTCAGGGTCTCCGGGCCACACTGGAAGGGGAGGAGTTGTCATGGGCCACGCATGAAATACATCGTGACACGGAATCACAAAAAAGTCTCCTAACATTTTAAGTAAGTTTACGATCCTGTGTTGGGCTGCAATCACGGCCATCCTGGGCTGCCAGTTGGACAGCCCTGTTTCAGACCTTTATATATAAAAGTTGTTGTATATTTTTACATTGCTTCCTTAACCCAGCGTTATTTTCATTATTGAAATATTATTTATGTTTTGTTTAGCTGTAGTTTGTTCATTACCATTGCTGTGTATATATCTGGATCTATATATCTATCTACATCTAGATAGATAGATAAATAGATAGATAGATAGGTATAGATATAATTCAATTGAATGAAAATACCACAATCCATTCTTATATCCGTTGATGGATATTTCAAAAACATCTTCTAGTCAGGAAGTAAGAAATAATTTGTTCAAAGTGATGAGTTCATTTTCAACAATAATAAAACCCAGTCTACCAATAAAAGGAGGAAGAATATTACTAGCCCCATAAAAACATAACTCCAAGTAGGATATTCTGTATATCAGAAGTATGGAATGAATATTTACGTATGTGTTATTCCTTCTAAAAAGTGACTATTTCTAGTGAGAAAAGTATCTTTTCAATCGTATTTGATATAGCTGAAAAAGAATTTCTGAACACAGTAAGCAGTTCCTGGGTTGCGTCTCCCATCAAAGACCCCCTAACTGGTCAATATTTCTGATAATGCATAATGATTGCAGACAACTGATCAAAAACTCCGACTCGTGGAGGAAGTTTATGGTGAAGATTTCTAGAGGCAGAACAGCCCTCTGCGTGACCTGTGGTACTTTATCTGTGTGACGTTCAAATACAGCATCAGTTTCTTCCCAAATAACCGCATTTAGCTTTTACCTGACGGAATGATCGGCAAGCCCATGGTTGGGAACCACTCGCCCACTCAGCCCTGACCTTTCTTCCTGAAGCTTCCTTGAACAGACGGAGATCATCTGCAAGTGACAAGCACATTATAAAACCTGGAAAGCAAAATAGCATGCACTTTCTAGGAAATGGAACACCCCCCTTTCCTCTCCAAATCCTGGGAAAATGCTTGCGGTAAGTGCAGGATACTCTGAAGTTCGGTAGACGTTTTTGGTTGTGTTTATTAGTTTGGTTTGGTAGATGTTTTTGGTTGTGTTTATTAGTTTGTTTATTAGTTTGGTTTGGTAGACTTTTTTGGCTGTGTTTATTAGTTTGTTTATTAGTTTGGTTTGGTAGACTTTTTGGCTCTGTTTATTAGTTTGTTTATTAGTTTGGTTTGGTAGACTTTTTTGGCTGTGTTTATTAGTTTGTTTCCCAGTAGTATGGTGGCTAAATCTAGAAGTGAGGAGGAACATTAAAAGTGAAATATGATGAATTCATGGCAAATTCGAAGTACCCTCAAGCCTGAACTACAGCTGTATTTGCTGCTCACCGATACAATGGTGATAATAGCAATAGGAATGGAATAAGTGTATACTGTATGGTGGGAGGCCAGGCAGCTCACTACAGGCTTCGTGTAGATTATAAAATAGCATCATTGCACAGGGGAAGGAGTTAGTTTTTCCATCCCCACCTGCACAGACATGGAAATGGAGGTTTGTTCCCAGGGCCTCCAGCCTGACCACGCCCTACCCTGCTGCCCACACCCTCGGGTCTGGTCTGCTGACTCCAGTCCCTGCCTCCACGACACCTCAGGCCCCCACTCTTCCCGGGCATGGTCTCAGTCTGGACCCATTTCTTTGCAAAGTCTCTGGACAGACTTCCTCCCCAGCCTTCACTGCGCACCAGGTCCCCAGTCCCACTTTTCCATAATGCCCCCCAACTAATCTAGTGACTATTGAGGGGTCCCCCCTTCTCTTAGGCCCCTCAGCAATTAGCCAGGAGCTCACCCCGGTTTTACCCATATGACTAGTTTCCTACGGACGGGACAGTGATTCACAGGGCAGGGGCTCATTGTGACTGCGTGTTACCCTTCGCAGTCTGAAGTATAACAGGCTAGTCCAGCGTTCATCGTGCATTCACTATGTTCCAGTTTCCAGGCTCCACACTCTGAACGTCTGAAAATAGAAAGTTTAGTGAGACATAATTCTCACCCACGGGAGCTTAGCATCAAAACAAAGGCGATGTGGGCCACCTTGTGTTACTGGGTCACATCACGGTACTCGCTCTCATGACAGCGCTGTGAGGAAGGTTGTTTTGTCTGGAGTTCAAGGCCACACACGCAGTCAGTGGTAACAGGAGGGCTGGAGTCTAGGTCCTCTGGCTCTTGGTCCAAACTTTCAGCTAAAACTGCATTCCTAATCCTAGGACCTCATTACCGTCAGAGACTGGAGCACGCATTCATTGAACTGGTCAGACGCTAAGTTGCTGGAAATTTGGTGGTTGGCCTGTTTGGATTCTCCCCAAAGGCGATCCTGAGAAAGGAATTGGCTGTAGGTAGTTTATTAAGGAGATGATGACAGGAAGCACAAGTGACATAAAAAGAATAGTGAGACAGCAGACTCAGAAAACCTACAAAAGAGGCAACTGGGGTTCAGTGCTGCTGGGGACACTGTGAGAATCCCCAAGAAACTGAGACAGAGAGGGGGCATGTGAACATCACCTCTCATCCACCATTCGCTGAGTATCGGAAAGGAGAGGGACTGTCCCCTGTCACCTGTTTTCAGTTGGCCTCCGGCAAGGAAGAGCATGTGCCTGAGATGGGAAGATGTCAACCTGCCAGAAACTTCTACCTCCGCTGCAGTTGCGCGCAGGGGCAGGCAGAGGACACGGGGCGGGGCCCCAACAGCCTGTGCTCCAGTGGTGACTCAGACAAACCGGCTCAAACGCGAGCGCGACTCTCTTGGAACTGATAGTCCTCGGGCACAAGTTTACAGCCCAGGGGAGTGAGAGCGCAGGCGGGCAGCGAGAACCCGATGCTCTGTAGGGTGGAGGCGGGCACCCCCACTGTCAGACCCAGGGCCTGCGGACACACTGCGGGGAATCAATACACGCTGGTTCCAGGATCCCGGGAGGAAACGCGCTGGTCCGTCCCCAGGAGCGCGATGCTTTACGTTCTCGCCGCTCACGCTGTTGGCCGCAAACGCTAGCCCGCTATAAATACCGCTCTCACGAGCATCGGTGCTGGGAGCGGTGCATGAACGTTGGGCTGGTTATGTAGCGATGTGCCCAGGGCATCCAGCCGCTTCCACCCCCGCCTCGCACAGGCGTTGATTCCTCGGAAATGTCCCGTACCCCTCACTCCAGCTCAGCATCTGCTTCTGCAAAATCCAAGCTACGCAAGTGCATGCTGGACAGATAACTTGCAATCTCATATTAAACAGCAGGATCAAGATTCTCACAGGGTCATAGCCAGAAGGAACTTAAGTCATCTTCACCCAGTATTCTCATTTACTGTAAAGGGAAAACAAAAGCAACCAAACAAAAAGGCCTGATGAGGTCAAGTGCCCTGCAGCGACTTTCAGTACAAGAATCAATATTGCATCGAGGTAGGTCGATACATTGAAATATCGCAATTCCTAAATGTGAGTTTCAGTGTGAGGGAAGGTGCACGGAACCAAAGAACAATTAAAATTTTAATTTCATCACCTCTCGAAATACTTCTTGCTGGATGAGGTCAGGTGGTGAAGGTAGGGCCGGAGGGGTCCAGGGCTCTTCTGTAACTCACACGGCTGTCACACGGGGGCGCCGGTGACCACGTGGGGTCCTCTCCTGTGCCCTCTGTCACCTCACAGTCAGAGCCTGGCGTGTCAGTCACGAGTTAGAAATGGTGGACTATAAACCCGATGCTGGGTGTTGTTCCCTGGAATGGAATTCAGGAGCATGAAGTGTCTGCAGAACAATCCTCTCGGGACGTCCGCGAGCGTGATCCAGGCGTGGTAGCGGCGCCGAGCTTGCGGGAGACAGGCGAGGTGAGCCACAGCCTTGCCAGGGGCCCAGGGTGACTCGCATGCCCACACTGGGTGGGGCAGGGTCACACTGGGTGGGGCAGCCGTTGTCGTAAAAATAAGTTGCTTGGTGTTAGGGGAAGATTTGATCAATCCAGATGACGACAGACCGTAGAAACCCTAATGTAGGCAGGAGTGCGGTAGTATCTGAGTGGAGTTACTAAAACGTACAGAACCGAGAGGAAAACGAGGGAGAGAGGATGTGCTCGCAGTAGTAACATCCCATTCCGGTTCCCTGTTCCTTTCCGCCCCAGTGCGTGCTGGCCTGACTTCGAAGGGCCACGACTCACAGGAGTGGGCATAACTCGGGGTACAGAGCTGGGCATCTTCGAGAGGTGCTTTCTACATACGCTGGCTTTCCCGGTCTCCAGCTGACCGAAGTGGCGGCTGGCTCGATACCCCAACCTGTCCTGCAGACCCTCTTTTCATTCTCCATTCCGGAATTTCTTTAGCTCCCAAATAAATCACTTCCAGGATCTCTGTAACATAACTAAGACTTTAAAAGACCCTATTTTTAATACTCGTATAAAAGGAATCCATAAACAAGGCCAACATTTAATTTGTAAAAAATGCTTCGTATATTTGATACGTGTATCCTATTTTCTGTCCATTTCTTTTAATTAGTCATCTGGAGATATAGAGTAATGAGTTCTTTTCTCTCTGTGAAAAGCAATCTCCCTCATATGGTACATTTTTTTTTTTTTACCAAACTTCCTTCTCCATATTAAAAAGATTCCAATTTCTTTTAGTGATGTATATTTTCTCAAACTTTCATGTTGTGGTTCGTTCATGAGGAGTCATGCTATGCACGTCTGGGCTGCTGGTGCAGTTCGAAGTCCTGGAGATAATTCAGTCAACCTGACCTTGCAGATCCGCCGAAACAAAACGGAGAAGTGAAACGGTGGGGTTTCTCATCCCCTTAGCCACATGATTCGATACAAAAGCCGTTGAATTCCTGGAAACATTTGACAAGATACTAATGTAACTGTATGAGACTTTCTCACATCTCTGCATGCCAACAATGCACGCACGTTGTGTAGGCTCACATGCGCGCGCCCGGAGAAGGACAAAGGGCCGTGTGACTGCGGAGACACAGACAGCGCACTGTCTCCGATTAAGTCCAAGTCTAGGTGACTTGTCTGAGCTTTGAATTGGAACTTCAGCGCGACAATGAGGCCCCAAGTACATTTGGGATTCAGTTTTGTAATTCCTTGTCTCGCTAATTAGCAGTAAGGTTTAGAATTCCTGTTTAAAAATCAGGCTTTGTGAATGCCTAAGCCTCAATTGTGTATGCAAATACCACACATTTTCATACTGTGTGGGACGACCGCATATACAAACAGGTGATTTGACAGTTAATGACTCATCCGCACGTGCAAACCCACAGTTTTAACATGCAGATGCCAACTGGTACGTGCAAATCATGTTTCTTAAGGGCCCAATTTGCCCGGTCTCTTTTCTCCTTTTAGAGAGACCTACCCTTTAAATGGCTTTTTTCCATTACAGAAAATCTGTTAACATTCCAGGCATTTTGAGGCAAAAAAATTATCCAAAAATTTCAAACATGTTTGAAAGAAATACTCCTCTTTGCCCATTTAATCTTCAAGAAAACAAAACTGGGCCCTGTTAGTCCCCAACTTATCAGATGTACTATCTGTATCCCGTGATGCCTTATACGTTTGATGAGAAATATAAAATTATGACACAGCTGGTTCTGTATTTATCATCTTAACACTTTTCAACCTGAAATAACGTAAAAGCTTTTTTTCTTCAGAAGACCAATATTTAAAAGGTGTTGATTTATGTAAATCAATAATTTATCAACTCGCTGTCTCCCCTGGCTGCCAGCCAGATGCTTCTTGCTTTGCTCGGCCAGACAATGTCAGCTGCCACACATAATGGCCTCTGCTTCATGTAGAAATAAGAGCATAAATATTTTAAAAATCCTGCTACAGGAAGTAAGGAGGGTTGGGGCGGGGGCGGGGGGCGAGAGATTTTACTGGTTCATTGTGAGAGTAGAAAAAGTCTACATATTTTATGGGTTGGTTTTATCAAAAGTGGAGGCAGGGACGTCTCTTAGCCTGATTTTTATCTCCTAACAAGCCTGACAGACCAAAGTCTTTTCATAGCAATTTGTTGAAGACATCTGGTGAGGCTTTCTAGCGGATGAACACGCGGCAGAGTGTTCCTCTGGTATCAGTTGGCATGGCAACCGGTAAAAGACTATTCAACATCAGTAGGTTTCAAAAAGGTTGAGGCCTAGTTGAAAATCCATTTGGGCTCCTACCTGCAAAATTCTTTTGAAAATGCACTAAATCTTTTCTTAGGGCTCCAGAGACTGAACCAGTATGTACGACTGTGGCACCTTCAATCTTAAATAATTTTCAAAACATGGGATTAATGACTCGCGTCCCCAGAGGTGTTACGGAAGACCTGGATTCACTCGCATCGCGCCACGGAGGATATTAGGGAAATATGGTGGCTGTTTCTCTTTGTGTCTTACCGTGCAGGAAACAAATTCTAAGTTAAGGTCACATAAAAAAAAGAAAATCTTTACATGTTTCTGTAAAAATCAACTATATGTATCCTAAAGAACTAAATATGATTTTGAATGCTGAAATATGTATGTCCTCAGAACATTTTAATGTAGAAGATTTCTTTTAAAAGATTACTATTTTATGCTAAAATATTCTAGTTCAAGGACACTTTACTTTTTACTATAAACCAGTTTAAGCAATATGCTTTGCTATCAATTGTTATAATTTTTTTTTTTGAAAATCAGGTAAACAATAACAAGGTCTTTGCTGGTGTACCTAAAATTTTTAGACACTGTAACTAAGCTAATATAACACTAATTAAAATAAATCCCCATGTTACTTCATCCAAAAATACTTCTTGTATTGCAACAAGTATTTTAAATTTGTAGCTAGCTTCCTAAAGTGAAATAAAGAAAAAAATGGTAATTTCTAAAAACACATCCATATATGTATATATATGAAAATAAATCATAAAATGCTGTATCATTGCCCTGACCATGAGTTAGTTTCATTTAAATTATCCACTTCAACAGAGGGCAGTCCCTAAATTTAATTTTTAAACAAAATGATGCTAATTAAAATTCAATTAATAATGTTCTTGAGTGACGGGGTTCCCCATGGCTGTGGAACGACCTGATGGCGACCCCACCACCATCCCCACGAGGCTCAGAATGGCGCCACAGCGAGGCCGTGTCCTGCTGGTTCCTCCCCTCCCGGGTAGCGCGCGAATCCCCGGGATGACCCAGGGAGCCCTGGGCCTCGTCCAGAGTCAGGCCAGGACGCCCAGAGAGGGCAGGGTTTGTGGGCAGCATGAGTGATGTGTCACACCGCATTTCTTTCTATTGCTTCAGAGGTAGTGCACATATTTACAAGTGACAGTGTGCCTGGAGTAGGGGACAGAAAGGTCCGAACTGTGGAGAGCAATCTGCATATTTGTCCTGGTTTTAACCCTGATCCTCTCAAGGACGGAAGACCCGTGTCCTTCCAGTTTCTTAAATTCCCTCTCAAGAAAATGGTGTGGCTCAGTGGATTGAGTGCCTGCCTGTGAACCAAAGAGTAGCTGGTTTGATTCCTAGTCAGGGCACATGCCTGGGTTGTGGGCCAAGTCACCAGTAGGGGGCATGTGAGAGACAACCAATCTGTGTATCCCTCACACATTGATATTTCTCTCCCTTTCTTTCTCCTTCCCTTCCCTCTCTCTAAAAGTGAATTAATAAAATCAAAGAAAAAAAGAATTAAAAAAAACTGAGGCAAGCTTAAGAAACATTAAAAAAAAAAAAAAAGAAAATGGGAAAAAAGTTTGCCCTACCCTGCCCCGCACCACATTGTGGTAAGAAAGTAAGTTTTGTGCGACAGTTTTTAAAAGTATAGCGTTCTAAAGTATAAATTGTTAGTGTTGCTAATAAAAAGCAGGCATGTGTAAAAATCAAAATTTGGGGATGGATAAACATTTAGTATCATCCAATAATACTGTTACATTTTTGAGGCGTTTAGAAATGCAGTACTTTCAAAGCTTCTCCAGCGAGACCGAATAGCAGCATTTCCTCCTGGGTCTAGACACAAAAGGCGTCTCCTCAGCTGGCTCACCCTCTGGAAACTGCCCAGGTAACAGCTGGCTGATGTGCCACGACCGCACCGTGCTCGAAAAGGAAACTCCTGCTCACTCTCCAAAGTTTATGGACATGCGGTGTCTTGCCGTTCGGCGGGCCAGAGCACAGTTTATGTTGTTCAGTATAAGTGAGAACCCGAGGCTGACTAAGGTTAAGTAATTGATCCAAAAGCATAAGGGCCATGAAAGGACTTAAACTCAGTTCTCTCTACCTCCAGTCCTGCAGGGGGCAAACCAGAACAGCCAGAGAAGGGGCTTTGTCTTCCTATTTATGCAAACCGACCATGAGTGTTCTCTGTGGATCGATGAATAGGGTAGAGGTGAGAGTCCTAAGGAGAAATCTGTCTGACTGCTCACTCCTAGTCACCCAGCCTGGCTGCGCCCAAGAATTCTAGCTCCCAGCATTCTAGACTGCTCTTCCAGCATGTTGAGATGAGAGGTCGTGGCTGCTTGGAAGACTGCAAATCTTTCAACGTTCCCTTGCATGGCTGGGGGGCGGGGCTTGGTTTGTGCTGGCACCTTCCACTGTGAAACACCAGCAAAGCTGACCGTAATGGCACGTGACTTCATCCCTTCTGCTCTGTCCCGCATCCGCCTTGTCAGCCTTGGTAAGGGGGTTCCCTTCCCTCCGGCGGATGCGTTCTTCTCAACCTTCTGACACAGGACCTGCGGGTCACTGGAGTGACGGACAAAGGATGGCAAGAAACAGACAATCAGCATGGCACATGAACTTGATTTAAATGGATGGAAATGCATTTTTAATGACAACATATGTTGAATGCATGGCCCTAGGGAACTGACATGTGTGCTTCATGGGGTGCTAAACTTGTTTCAGGCAGTGTCACAAGGACTGAGTCTGTCACCAAGGTAGAGAAGAACCAAAAGCCCAGGAGCGTCATTCAGCTCAGCTTCCTTTTAACCACCTTCTGATCAGTTTCCAGGACGCCAGGGCCATCTGCTGCAAAGCCACAATGCTTGCTCACCAGTGAAAGTTTGGGGGGGAGACTTGCAGGCACAGGGCGACCCAATGCTCCCAGCCCAGACCTGGGGCCCACCCCTGCACCCCCATTGTCTTTATTCTGGGGAAGAGCAACATCTTCTACTCCCTGGCTAGCAGTTTACCCTCTAAAGGTCATGTAGAACATTTAGCTTAAAAAAAGGAGGGAGGAGGGCAGAATTCAGCATGGGTCAAAAGTACAGCAATAGATCAGTAAATTGTAAGAACAGAGGGATGTAGAGTTATCCTCATCTCCCAGCGAGTCAAGTACCACCCTGGTATGTGAGAACTAGAGACTCATGGGGGGCAAATGGTGACAGAAGGAGACTTGACTTGGGGTGGTGAACACACAGGGCAATGTGCAGATGCTGTACTGTGAAATCATGTACCCGAAACCCGTATGATTCGTTAACCACTGTCACCCGGTAAATTCAACATTCAGGAGTTTACCAATATATCGAATGCCTTAAATTTCAAAGAACAGTGCCAAGACTGGCTTTCAAAATGTATTTCTCTTGTCTGGCTTGTTGCTAATTTTAAAATTTGAATTAGATTCTTGATTGTAATCACATGCTTTAAACCCAGAGAACACATAAGAAAAAATGAATAGGTTTTTACCTGACTTGAACCAACACGCACTTACTAGGCACCAAGTACATCATCATCAGAATTGTGCTGGGAATAGAGAAATAAATAAAACCAGGGCGGCGGCTGCTGTCAGAGGCGTTACTGGGGCCATGTGAAGGAGGGGGACCCACCCACCGACGACAGCGCCATGTCCAGAACGCTAAGGGAGCGTGAAGTTGGACGCGATCCGCTCTGTCGGAGAGGTCAGGGAAAGGTCACACAGAGGAAGTGATATTTGAGCTGCAATTTAGAGGCTGGATGGGCCTTAGCTGGAGGGAAAAGGGGCAAAGGCGGGAATTCCAGCCACAGAGAAAAGCACTGGACCAGAAAGCCCGAGCCTTTTGCGGGTGGAATATGAAGCAACGGGAAGACGATATTCTGCAACGCAAATTTAGAAATACAGTTTACGACCTTCTTGCTCAGGACACTGGATGCCATGTATGGTCTCTGAGATTCGTTCTCTAGAAAATGAGGGGAGCAGGTGAAAAAAGCCAGACAGCAAGGCCGTGAAGAGTCTCCGAAGAAGAGGCGTTGAACCCTGAGTTTCCGCCCCGAAAATCTGAGTCAGCATCCTAAGGACAGGCACGTTGGCGAAGGCAACAGGAGGGGCACTAAAATGAGCCCCCAAGGAGGAGGCTGGTGTTCGGTCAACCTTTTACTTAATAAATGCTTACTGAGCACCAAACTGTGTCCTAGGGAAAACTGGGCTTACAAAAACCCCTCGGCTGCCCCTTTGAGGCGAGATGCCCACAGTGAGGAAGAGGACAGAGCGGAGGCAGCGGACTCCGTAAGAGTGATCCGCACAGGATGCTACCAGAGAGGCTGTGCCCTTGACCCACTGGAGATGGTTTTCTGGGAGAGACCCTCCTTGAGCTAAATTTGAATTGAGGAAGAAGAATGAACCACTTGAGGTCTGTGTGGCCTTGAGCCACATTGGATATTTCTGGGCCGCATTTTCTTCATAAAGAGAGGGCCCACGGCCGGGTCCGGGGTTCTCACCCTGGCTGCTGCTAGAATGCCCAGGGGAGACCTAAAACTGCTGGTGCCCGGGACCCACTGAAGATCAATGTCGTGTCAGTGTCTCTGGGAGGGGCTTAGGTCAGGGCCATTATTGCAAGCTCCCCAGGCAGTGCGCATGTGCGCGCACCAGGGCTGAGGGTCACCGGATGAGATGCGCTCCGAAGTCTCGCTCATTTGTGAAGCAGGTGCTGCAGACTAACCCAGGCAGACACTGCAAACAGCGGATATAACCGGTTCTACCACGCCTCCCATTCCATCAGCGCTCGCTCCCCAACCCCGCACCCTGTACCCTCACACTACCCAGGAAGCCCCACGAGGATGCTAACCATACTTTGGAAGTGCCCAGGACCAAAGATTTTCTCCATATCTTAAAAAAAAAAAAACAAAAAAAACAAAAACAATACAAGTGCCTGGCTCACATCCATTTCCCTCAGAAAATGGCCACAGCTGAGAAGCCGTCTTTTCCACAATGCTCACTCTCAGGCAAAGGGTCCTCTTCACGGACCCCCAATTGCTCCTCCCTGTCCCCAAACTTTGTTTTCTGTTTACAAAATTTTACATGTACTTAGTGCCCTTTCTATATGCCCCCTTCTCTCTGAATTTCATCCAACTTTCTAAACCCAGTTCACTTGCTGTTTTCATGAAACCTGCCCAGACTTTGCTTTCCTGAATTTACATCAATATTCTCCAGTATTATTTAACTAAATGTATTAAATAAATGAGTTATTTCCATAACTCATTTATTTTATGATTATTTATTCCCTGTAAGATCTCTTATTTTGTCTAAACTATTATCAAATATTTTATCATGTTTACCTTTTGGGAGAGGAATTAACTACAAAGAAAATTAAATAAGAAATTAAGTAGGATAATTATAAAGGAAATTAAATTTAATTAAAAAATGGGAATCAAACCTAGATCCTTTGGTTCATAGGCCTGCACTCAATCCACTGAGCTCCTACCCTTTGTGACAGCATGGATGGAATTGGAGAGCATCATGCTAAGCGAAATAAGCCAGGCAGTGAAAGACAAATACCATATGATCTCACCTTTAACAGGAACCTAATCAACAAAACAAACAAACAAGCATAATATAAACAAAGACACTGAATTTGAGAACAGTCTGACAGTGACCAGAGGGGGAGGGGAGGGAATTTCAGGGGAAAAGGGGAATGGTTTAGAGCAACAATATAAAGGACAAATGTACAAAAACTATGGGGGGTGGAAATGGGAGGAAGGTGGGGAGGGCTGGGGTGGTGGGCGGGGGGCAGGCGGGGTAAAAGAAAACTGTACAATATCAACAATGAAAAAATACTGATTAAAAAGTTAAATAAATAAATAAAATAAAAATGGGTGTAGAGGATGACTGAATTTTAAATAGCCAGGAGCTATAGAAATGTAATTTATTCATTTATTCATTCACTTGATATATCTTTATCAAGGACCAACAATGTGCTGATATTATTTTACATGCTAGAGGCCTTGAAGGAAAAAAAAAACCTTGGAGACATGGATTTCTGCATTCTACTGGGGAGAAGAGACATGACATAACTGAACATGTACATAATATAAATGTGCTAGCAATGGAAAATGAAAAAGCCTGGAAGACCACCGATAAGGATGGATGGGTAGGCGGGTGGATGGAGAAGCCCTCTCTGGGTCATGGGGGTACACAAGTAGATCCCGGATGATTCAGGTGTGATCTTCACACAGGCTGGGGCTCATTTACGTGAGCCCTGTTCTCGTTCTTTTCAAAGAAAAACAAAAATGCCTGTGGTTATAGCAGAGGGCCTGGAATCGGGACAGTTCTAGTGTACTGGTTTTCAAGGAGGTCGTTCCTAATCCTTGCCAGTTGTACATCTTGCTTAAATTTGCGTATTGAAGTTTTCTCCCATTGACTAGTATTTTGTTATAGGTATCAAATTTGTTTTGTAAGGAGAAGTAGCTTTAACGGCTTTACATTTCTGGTAATTTACATGATTTAACTTTAGTAGGATTTTAAAATTTTCCTTAGTTAGTAACAATCTCTCACTAATATGCCACAGGGAACATTAGATCCTAAACATTAATTCGAATAAAACATCAAAAAGATTACATTGAAAACACCTATTTGCAAGTATGAGGATTCAAAAAGTCAGGAGTGAAAAGGGATGATTTAAGTGTTTCTTCTGATATTTCGATGATCTGTAAACGAAATGGCAAAGAGGAGAACAGAGTTGGAACTGCGAGATGAAAAGCCCTGTTACGTCTCCTCCACGCATGGAGCCCGGCGTGGTTAAAACAGGACGGAAGGAAGCCCAACCGCTCACCATGGCTGCTGCTGACAGGAACCGTCACTGCGAGGAAACAGGGCAGCGAGTGCCGGCTCCAAGGCATCAGCACCCTGCGACGAATGAGGGGGAGAGGCACGTGTGTCAGCACAGGTGACCTGTGCCCCGCAACAGGGAGCAACTTCCTGCAGCTGGTGCACCTCTTTGGGGGCTGGCAGGGCCCTGAACAATCTTAGAGGAAAGGATTCTTCCGAAGGCACATTCTTGAGGAAAAAAAAAAACAACAACCCAGTAACAAGGGGAAGAGAAAGAATCAGCGCTCCACCCTATGGGAGTTCTGGTGCCGAGTCCTTGAACCCAGGGGCCAGCAGTAAGTGGCCGCGAGGCATGTTAGTCCGGCGTGTGAAATTCAACTCGCTTGGAAAAAGGTGCCTGTGTGTACATGTGAATATGTGTAATATTTAGATAAAAGCATTCACATAGCATATAAAATACCTGGAGTCTCCCAGCCACAAATGACTGTGCGTATATCGATAAGAAATCGGGTAATTTTCCTATGCATGTATGTGCAAGTGCGTGTATGTATGTGTACACAGGATGAATATATGCCGGTATATTGTCTGGGTTTGTGTAATTCTCACAGTATACAATTACAGCCAGAAACTCTAAAAATGATTAGACTACATGGCGGGAAGTGTTCCTGGATGTGTACACATTGCATCCGAGAGCACGTATCTGTGATCTATTTGTACTTCGTATGTCTTACCTAGGGATTTGTACTTGGGCAAAAAGGGTTGCAGAGTCCATTAGCCAGTCTGAATTTATGACAATAAATCCCTGATGTGCGGCTATGACAGGAATTACTCTCCTCTAATGACTAATAAATGTGGGTAAGTCATGTGTCCCATTGGATTACTTGGCTAAAATCACATTTAGAAGATGGCTAATTGGCTAAAATTTATCCAGATTCAATACAAATTTTATTGCCACTAATTGCCTTTGCAGGTTTTAGAGCCCTGAGCGTATTTAAATGTATTTATCACAGCCCTCCTGTGCGCATGTGATACGTGAATGGGGTGGTCACCGCCGTCCAGTGTCAGCTTTTCGGCTGTTTTGGTGATTCGACAGTAAGTAATTATGATTTGAAATATAACTTCCCATGCTTAGAACTGTGGCACACTGCACTTTTGAGTGAAGTATTGTTGCCATGGGTAGTGTATTCTTGTTGTGTTGCAGCTGGACATGACTTAATTGTAAGATCAGTGTTACCAGCAAGTAGGGACACATTGTTCCACCTGTTAGTTCCATCGGAGATTTATTTTATCGTCATTCTAAGTCAGCTGAGCTTGTTTACCAAGTGCCGGCCTGCTGAACAGCTATTTCCAACATTTTTATAATCTTAAAATAATTCCTTATTTGAAATTGCCTATAGAGAATTGACGCTTTTCATGTAGTGAACACATTTTAAAATCATAGAAATATGTAAATTTTAGCAAAAATGAGAAATAGTATAGCTTAATATGCAAGAAAGTATATATTTTAAAAAATTTCTATTGGGATTCTAAATTGGTTTTTCTTTATAAAGAGGCTCATAAAAGTTAGGAACATTACTTTGAAATATCCTTCATAATGAAAAAGTCCAAGGTACAATGATTAGGCTGAGAAGGAACCTAAAAAACAGAGAGGGAGAGAGAGAGAATTAAATGAGCTAAGAAAGCACTACATTTTCTCAGCCCCAAACTCGATGAGTTAGCGCTTCTAGGTTAAATGGCGATTCTGTCACTCTCTCTACTCAAACACAGAAAATACTGGATAAAATATAACAACTACATATACACGTAAATACTAACTGGGCTTGTATATTGAGAAGAGAAATCTCCGTGGAGACCGGAGCGGAGGAAGATCCCCCGGTGTCAGTAAGGGCCGAAAAGCACTCTCGCTGAGCTCCCAGAGCCCACGCGAGGCCCGGCCAAGGTCGCAGGCTCTGGGTCCCACGGTCAGAACTGCGGACGCTCAGGGAAGCCTCTGGCCTCACTCTGTTCATGAATGAGACGTAGGGTACCACCCACCAGGGTGGGGCAGAGGCAGGATCACCCAGAAGAAAGAGAGATCCCCAAGTTGGAGCTCGATCTGCTCCCGCGGTGGGCCTGGCTCTAGGCGACGTAAACCTCACACACACGGAGGGACAGGGGGCAGAACAGGTCTGGGAAGGGGATCAAAGGGCTGCAGGGCGTTAAAGCCGCGGGAGGAAAGCAGTCCCAGGAAAGAGAAAGGATGGACCCGGCCTTCTGAGCGCATTCCCTCCCGTCTGAGGAAGTGATGATGGTAAAACCATTTGAAAAGGACTTTGACATCTAACGTTTAAAATTTCTGTAGCTGTAGCAGGGGGCATAGTCCCCATGAAAGAAGATAAACATAATTCACTGAAAAGGAGGAAATTATGTTAAAAGTGTAAGCTTCTATGAAAAATAATCTGTTAGAAATATTAGAAGCGAAAAGTTTAATCAAGATAGTTTTTTAAAGTGATGAGCTTTAAAGTCACCTACAAGCAACTAAAGAAATCATAGCAGGATGCGGAGAGAACATAGAAATACCTGCAACAAGGCAGCGCAGAGAGATGGGGAGTCCGGAAGGAAAACTAAGATACAGGCAAGATTAAGTAAGAAGCTCCTTCTGATGTGTACATTTCCGAAGAGAATGAGGAGACATCTGAATAGACGATATTTGGAGGGTTTATGGCTAAGAATCGTTCACACTGAGACATTATTCGTACTGAAAAAGCCCAGGGAAACTGGCCACGTTGGAACACAATTGCAGGATATTAGAGATAAAATAAATCCTAAAAGCCCCAAGGAAAAAAAGTTAGATTGCTTACAAAGAACAGCAATAAAACCAACAGCAGACTTCTCATTAGCAGCTAGGATGCCAGGAAAGAGTGGGCAGTAGCTTTAGCGCCATTATAGGGGACAAAACAAATGAACGTAATGTTTTTTATCCAGTAGAATAATGATTTCATAGGGATGATGAAATGGGCATTTGTTGTATTTTCTGATCGCCTTTTTTCTCAGTTTGAACAAGAAGCAAGAAGGAAATTGAAAATAGAAAAAAATGTGTGGCAAAAAGAAACTGAGGAAAATAGTAGAAAATTCAGATAGTAAATCTAAATAAATACAGATTAAAGTAAACTAATAAAATACACAAATCTGGACATGTTTAGCTGAATTCATCTTCATTATTTTTTTGAGTTTTCCATTCCTTTTGCAGATTCTCAAAACATTTGTTAAGTAGATTTAAAATAATGTTAACGTATTAATAATAGAAACAAAGCTAAAGAAAACCAAAATATTACTAGGAAAAAACTACAGAAAAATCATAGAATATAATAAGAAATAGAACTTATAATTGGTGAGAAATAAAAATATTCAAATAATGATAAAAATAACTGAAGGATAAAAGTAGTCTAAATATTTGCCAAGTTATTGTTTCTAAACAAAGATGAGAAAAATAAAATCAATGTAATAATCAGTCATGAGACAAGAAAACCTTACTAAGCTGATAAACATCCAAGTCTTTAATTTATGCAAAAGATTTAAAATATACGTATACCAGTTATATCTTCTGAAACTCAAGAATGAAAAAAACTATAAAGAAGCAAAGAGGTTAGTTTTAAAAGAATAAAAAATTGTTTGCTTGAGGCATATCTTTTATAACATTAGAGGCTAGAAGACAATGGACTAACTAAGACAATGGTATGACTGAATTTTGAATATTCTGCGAAGTTGCTGCTAATAGGAGGAAGCAATCAAAAGGTGCTTTGGCTTATGTAAGAATTCAGAAAATATTTCACCAAAATACTTTTCCTGAATCAAGCCTCAGAGATTGAGAAAGGAGCCAAAACAATCTGAAAGTTGGAGAGCTGTATGACCAGAAGACTGGGTGTGGTCGTTGAAAGCAACCATGTACTTCTTCAAGCCTGGTTTTGTCTGTATGGTTTCAGAGCAGAATCCAGATGATAAAAGGTGAAAGATGTTCAGGATACCATGTTCCTCTGGGCCTGGACTCTAAGTGAAATGCACCATACCAGGCGAAGGGTGAGGAGAACACAGAAGTCTGCAGACCCAGGAGCTCAGAACGGAGCATGTCACTGAGGGCCTCATAGACACAGAGCTGTTGTTTTAAGGTTTTAATGAAAAGACCATCTCTAAAAGAATGATAATCAGGATTCATTTTAATCAAGTCACTATAAAGGGTATGAAAAATACGTATTTGATTCGGAGGATGATTTCTGAAAACAAACAGAAATTCTGCAAAATGGAAGGCCTAAATGTGTGGCATACCTGTGACATACGCGTAAAAATTAATATTAAAGTGTTAACTATTCTGTTAAAAGTTGAGCACTGTAGCCTCATTCATAACCCAGAAATCTACCTGTATGCTCTCTGTAAGAGGTAAATTTAAAACTAAATGACCCAGGATAAGAAGAAGGATGGGCAGTAGTGTGCATGACAATGTTTAACCAATACGAGGGGCTGGGTTCCATTCCGACCAGCCGAGGTCTCATCACACTTGTGCTGGCTGTGACCGGCCCGGGTCCTCAGGGGAGCAAGCTGTTGTCTCTTGGAAACGAAAAAATAATGTGGCCACTGAAAGGAAAAAATAGAGAATATGGACAGATTATCTATCCAGAAAACCCCAAGTAGGCAATTACCAAAAATAGGGTTTTTTTAAAGTAATGGGTTTATTAAGTTAGTGTTTCAGAAATCAAGGAGAGTTCTTAAATATCAGTAATAACGCGATGCGATGCGATAATGAGGCAAATAATGGCCTAACGGCATCACAGATCACTTTTCCATTTTCAAGCGTACGTGGAGTGCCCTGGCTCTGTTTCGAATGGCTGGCCGCGGGGCCTGCGGGATGCGCCGGGAGGCCGAAGGGGAGCGTGCTGTTCTCCGACTCGCCTGTCACCTTGGTGAGCAGCGTTCCCTGCCGCCCGGCTCAGCCACCCGTCAGGTTAAGAGGCTGGGCGGACTTACCCAAATTTTTTCTAGGCTCCTTGTCGAAGTGCCAATTTTTTTTATTATGATTTTCATATTTCTCTGATCACCATGAAAATTTGTAGACCTCAAGGCTTCAGAGGATGCCGGGAAATTAAAGTTACACAACACTGGGCTGATGACACGGATGCCCAGTTGAGGTTGATCAATTATGAAAAGCGTATTAAATGGCAAAACACACCCTAACGGCAAAAGCGGGTAGAAAATTATAAGCAGTAAAGAACAGTTTTAAATGGTGATTCTCAAATGAAAAGAGCCAACAAAGGACTTTAGCCAATAGTTCAATATATCCTGCTTCCTGTTGCTTATCATTATTTACTAGTCAGACGATAAATCCATTTGCAGTACTACATGTGAATTTTTTAAATTTTCTGTCCCTTTTCAGTTAATACATGCCACTCCCAGTTACCAAAGCGTCACTGGGATTTCTACTCTCTGGAGTCGTTTTTCATGAGTTTTCAACAAAGGGTTAAAAAAAAGAAAAAATAGACAGAATTCTAAATTTGAAGACAACTCACTGTAATTTAATGCGTGACTTGGTATGACAAATACTAGCTTGGAATATTAAAGTTAGGAATATAAGGAAGAAAACAGGAGCTAAAAAAGGACTCTTTTTCGGCAATCAATCGAAACAGCTCGAGCTGCTTGAAGAAGTTGTGAGTGGTCATCAGAAGTGAACGGGCAGGTACAACATGATAAAAGCTTTTTGAAATATCCACACGAATTTCCCATAGTGCAAACCAAATTGTCACTCATTGACCAGCATAAATAATGTAACTTAAATTGTGGTCAACAACCTCGTTGTCATCCCAAATGGTGGACAAACTCGAAGAGCATGCTTCAAGTGCAAAGTGATGAACGGGGCTGATCCAAAGAAGGAAAACATAGGCTTTTATGAATAGGGAGAAATGGAACTGAGACATAGGTGAAGAATGAGGGATTGTCAGCTGGGAAATATCCGTTAGAAGGAAAACTTTTCATCTGAGGGAGAGAAACCAACTAGGTTTAGCTGGAACAACTAACTCTACACAAAACAGGTGGCAGTGAGTTCAAGGACCTAATTGTGAAAAGAATAAAAACAAATATTTAAAAGGTACAGAGATGCATGATATTTTCTCAGATGATGAAAGATATTTTTAAAAATATAACTACCAAGATAAAAACTAATAGGTCAAAAGATCAAAAAGATCGGAATATTAAACATTCAAAAAGGCATAAAACACAAAAGGGGAACGGTTTGCACGGTGCATTCCGAAGTTGCCTTTCTTCCGCACAGAGCAGTCGGAGTCACGGAACCACACGCACCCACACGCACTGACATACAGGCACGGGCACACAGGCAGGAAAATGCTATGTCTTTCAAAAAATTATTCAAAAAAGACAGTAGATGCAGATTGCAGTTGCTGTGACTTGTGTACAAGGAAATGAAACGTTTTCACATCGATATGGCAATCCTAAATAGTGAGCATTTGGTTAGAAAGCAGCACAGCAGACACCCTCACGCCTCCACTGGTCCAGTCTCCTGAAAGAACCTTTGAAAATCTTTACCAAAAGCCATTTTGTAGTAGAAATACATCACAAGGAAACCATGGACCTATGTAAAATCATTCTACAATATTATTCCCAACAGTCCTGTATAATGATAAAAGCAGAGAAAAAAATCTAAATACTCCCAGTTAAGGGATGATGGGATAGCTATGATCTGTACATAATACGGAGGATTCTGTGTACGTAACATCATGTTTGGAAAAATAATTGCATACACATTTACGATACAGTCTTAAGTAAAAAAAAAAAAAAACTCGTTTATAAAATATTTTGTACTGTAAGTTCCAAATATATAAGTGTGTTTTCATAGAAAAGTGTTAGCATGTATGTAATAGTAACTACTGGATGGTGAATTTTGAGTATTTTCTAAGTTTTGTATAAAAAAGTAATTAATGATGGATAAGTATTATATGATTATTATATGGTTTTAAAAAGTTGAAATAACTGAAATGCATGCAACTAGAAGAGAATGGATTAATAATAAAAAGGTTAATAGATGCATCGACAGATGTCCCAGAAAATATAGTAAACTGCTAGCTGTGAAATCTAGGTGATAGGTATGTGTATATTCACTATAAAATTCCTTCAACTTTGTGGCATATTTGAAAATTTGCATAATAAAATATCAGAAAAATTAATTTAAAAATATAATAAAAATACATATCTTCTTCCTAACCTAGTAACAACTTTTTCCTTTTTGAATACCAGTATCAAACATAATAAAATATCATAATAAAACATTATAATAAATATTCAATTTATTTAATTGTTCTTTTCAAAAGAGGTATATATGTTCCAGTCAACAAACCTTTTTGGGAAATTACTCTGAGAAAATGTGATGGGTTCCATGGAAGCTTATCAGACTCAAAACTCCCCAGATAGAAATACGTAAAAGAATTGTTACATGTGGAAATGCACTACAGATGGACCAAAGAGAGTTTTGACATTTAAATACGCTCAACACCTTTTTTAAGAGGGGCTCAGTATTAAACAGGAATGGGTGAACTGAGTTGCGTACCTAGCCACTATTAATAGTCTTGCTTCTACATGAAATTCTGGGCTCCAAACAAATAACTTTGTATTTTCCATTTGTATATGATAGAGAATTTACAAAGCAAATACAAATTTATTTAACACTCATATATGGCCTGTAATTTGAGGATTATCTCTATTTTGCAAGGGAAAAACTAAGAAACAAAGACATTACCCGCCAAAGCCATCCGTGTACCATGTAACCAAGTGAACTTAGCCCAGGGCATCCTTCTGACCTGGGACGTTTTCCCATGACTCTAGAGATGACATTTCATCATACCACTGGTTCATGACTCATGTTTGCCCGATGAAAGAAAATGTGACAGGAACAGCATTACGGTGGCATTCTTTCCTTGACTCAGACTCAATACGTATGAAGATTTTACGTGCTCTGGGACAGTGGTCGCCAACGGTCACTTCTGCAGTGTTGCCATCAACTGAGAGCTCAGCAGAAATGCAAAGGCTTGGTCTTCTCCCTTTTCTACCGAATGGGAAAATACAAGAGCTCTGAAATCTGCATGTCAACAAGCCCAGTAATCAGGATGCATGCTAAAGGTTTAATTCGCTAATTAAATGGTTAATTTACTAATTAACCTGGTAGGAAGAGGCTCGGAACTTAACACTTTCGAATTATTTGCATTTTATATTAAGTATTTTTATATTCTAAAATTATTGTTTGTACCATCTAAAAATTTTAATAAAACCATTAAAACATTTGTGGTAAGTTATAAAACATGTTCACGGGATTTTAAATTGCTAATTTGTATTTCAAATTCTAGTTTAGTCACAATTTATTAACATAATTATACTTAAACAATGTTAGAATTATCGAGTTTATCTCTCTGTTCATTATTTTTGGTGTAAGCAGTGTATAGGCCAAAGCAAGTTTTCTGAGTCAGATAAACATTATCAAGCACTGAAACAATTACGTGTTTTAAGTTTGTAGCCACTATAAACTTTTGGCTATACAACTGTACAATTAGCAATTTGTGCTATTTGTGAGACCTCAAAATAACACTTGATTTTTTTACTCTTTGTATAAAGACAAGTACTATCTGATATTGAAGTCAGTATTATCTACCAAATAGGTATTATGCTTTTATGAAATAATCAAATGAAAACTGAATTTAAACATTGGTTGAAGCATACCAAGTCAGATTATTACCAACCATACTGAAATAACCAATTACTATGATTTTCGTTTTACTCAAACTGAAACTTCCATGGTCTGATTGTGTTCAATTTTAAAAGCCCATTCAACTCAAATGCATTTTTCCCTGCCGACATGCATGCTGTCTGATTTGGTCAATGGCCCTTGCTAATTCACAGTGACAGTTTTGAATGATGTCATCCCTTTTTTTAATCATTTCTGAGTTTGTGGCATTTAAAGTTGAAAAATATGGTAAAAGTAGTATAATAAGCAGCATAATCCTAGGGAAGAGATTAACAAATACTATTTCTGACCTATTTCTGCTGAACTATAAAAGTTTTGGTGCATCTTCTCTGTACACTGTGCATTTAAATCAAAACCAAATATATTGAGGCCATGACTCCTTGTATGTCTTCTGTATACTTTGCTTCTCGTTGCAGCCCGAAGGAAGGAAGGAAGGAAGGAAGGAAAGAAGGAAGGAAGGAAGGAAGGAAGGAAGGAAGGAAGGAAGGGAGGGAGGAAGGGAGGGAGGAAGAGAGAAGGAAAGAAAGGAAAGGAAAGGAAAAAGGAAGGAAGGATGAATAAAAGAAAAAGAAAAGATAAAGATATCTCTACTTGGAATTTTAAAATTTCTGTAATCTGACCCCATTTTCCCCAAAATGTAGCTCGACAACTCCTGACCCCTTGGAGCAGGTTATTTCCTTGCTCAGAATGCTCTCCTTCTTTACTGTTATACACCATTTATTCAACTCTAGCTCTTTCCTTTTTTGAAGGTTCAAGTCACTTGCAGAATGCCTTTCCTGTTTAATTTTGCTAACATGGACTCTCTTCTTCTCAGAACCCTCATGCAGATGTCATAAACATTGGCCTTACGTGGCGTGGCTTTGAATGATTTTATGTGTCAATGACCTAACTCTTCAACAAGTGTTAGGAAGATCAGTAAAGTGTGAAGGTTAAATTCGCAGGCTCGGGCATCACACTGTCTGGCTTTGCTTTCTTCTTTGGTCCATCAAACTAATCCTCAGACTAATCCTCCTTGATCAAGCCATGTGGTTTTCCCTAACTTAAATTGCTTGTACCTCAGTGTCCCCATCGGTGAGATGATGATAAAGAACGTATCAAACTTCTAATAGTTAATCCATGCAATGGGCTGACCAATGGTAGCAATTATTATCAGGGTATACAGTTTCCTCTATGGAAAGGAGTGAACATTTCAATTATAAAAAAATCTTACCTAAGTCTTTGTCCATTAACTAGCCTAGAATATTCATAATATTCTCATTGCGGTTTCGTTGCCTTTGGTGATCTCAAAAGTCTATTCTAAGTCTGAAATTCTATTGCTACTAGAGTGAGGATTTTGTCAAATTAAGTTCCCTCTCTCCCTCCCACCCACCCTCCCTCTTTCCCTTCCTTCTTTTTCCTTCATGGAATTAAAATTATGAAATTCCCACAGATGAGTATTTTTGGGAAGAGATTGTGATACGTTTTTGGAAAAGAGATCATGCTACCTACCTCTTGCTTTTCTTTTCCATTTGATCCACGGCTCTGCATGGTCTATGCGCAACATCGTGTACCAGCCAGTCAACCTGCAGGCCTTCGGGCTGCACGATGCTCCGACTAGATGGCGCTGAGCCACGTGGAAAGCCTTTCGCTCCTGCGTTCGTTGTGCTCACCCCTTCCCTTGCTAAGCACATACGAACAAATATGTCAAGCCAAGGCCTTTGTTATCCGACACAGCTAGAAGTGATTTTAAATAATGGGGTTTAAAATAGAGACCTCCTCTAAATACACATAATCTTCAGACTCTTGGTTTCACCAATACATGGTTACTTAACGACCAAAACGAAACCAAGACAGCACAAAACGAAGCAAAACAAAACAAAAAAACAAAGGCCTCCCTTCCCCAAGCTGGGCCTGTCCTGCAGGAATGAGCCCACACAGTAGCTTGGCCAGTGAACCTCGGGTGGACATCAGTCCCCTCTCCGCTCTGGCAGGGACCTCGGATCAGTGCCGTTTAGCACTGGGGTCCCCAATCCCCGGGCTATGCTCTGTAGTCAGTTAGGAACCCGGCCACAAAGGGAGCTCACCTGAGCTCTGCCACCTGTCTCTGCCCTCCCTCTGCCCCCACACCCCAGTCCACAGCAGGAGGCAACCTGCTCTGCCTCTTGACCCCCTACCCCATCTGAGCTCTGCCTCCTGCCCCCCGCTTCCACCTTCCGTGGAAAAGCCGGTCCCTGATGCCGAAATGGTTGAGGACCACTGGTGAGCACACCTCTAAAGTCAGTCCCGAGGGAGGCTATCTTCTTGATATCCTTACATATATTTTCCCACGTGGAAAAATGACCTTACCTATACATGCCTACTTCATTTCCATTTACTTTTCCAAAAATAGTAGTAATAATTAAGGAGAGAGTTTAGTTGAAAGTGAATGAGAATTTTTCGATCATCAGAATAACAGAGTACTGAGACAATACCTTGGGAAATATAAGAAGAAACCAAGGGATTAAAATAAATATTTTAGCTGAAGTCAAGGTGCTAAATTAAATAATCTGCCTACATCTTTCCTTTTTATGATCCTGTTACCTAGATATACTTTAATCTATTGTAATATCCAAGAAATAAGGAGGATATGGTTTAGTTTAGAATCTACTCTGGGGACAAGCATTTTGGTAGGTAGAGGGAAATTTTTCAAAAAATTAAAATCTCTGTTCTTTTGTAGGTTCTAGTGTAACAGTAACATAGTAACACTTTATTTGCATAATGCCAATCTTTGTATTGAGTTTACTTGATTTTATTATCATAAGAAATGGGTTTTGGAGAGCTTTATACTCCACTATTCCTGTAAGAAATATGAAAGGGAGAGATGCATAGAAACACTACTTGAGATTGGATAAGTATATATGGGGTGATTTTCTGATTATATTTTTAAAATATCGTTTCCAGATTCATGTACACATTTGGATAAACTAACTGCACATATTTATTATGTATATTTTACATGGGAGAAATACCAGTAGAGCCCATGGAGTAAATATATAGTCACTTTGTAAATTATTTATCTGGAAACCTCAAGAGCTTTTCGCTGCTGTTCCATCTGACAGTTAAATTTGTTTTAGTGTATAAGTACTAGTTACGTGATGTTATTGTATAAAGTAGCCATGAAAATATGTACAATTTGCTTGTAAGAAAGATCGAATAAATAAAAACATACACACAGAGCCTGTTTTGATCAACCCATGTAACTCTGCAAGTGCCAGTCAACCTTCTGCCTACTCTTCCATGTGAACACGTACATGCTAATTCAACACACTGCTTACTCATCTGTAAGAGTGAATGGTATGTCACATTATTAAAGCTTGTAAATGTATAGCATTGTCTACATTCTTAAGAGAGTTGGGTTTAAAGAATTTGGTAGATTCCTAAGACATCTTGTTGAAACCTCATGGAAAATAATAAGACAATCTAAAGATACTCCATTAACGTTTTAAATGTGGCGACCAAAATACCCATAGATAATGCACTGACGATAACTTGTATTCAATGGATACATTTTATACTGATAAGTACCCCCTTTAGTAATATGTCCTCAAATTGGAAATCTCATGTTGTCTATTTCTATTTCTGTTTCTGACTATTTTCCCTTTCAAGGCATAAAATTAGAGAAAGTTAACTAACAACCCACAGGCTGTTCTATGGAAAGCTTGTACAAATATGAGCTGAGACAAAGTGTAAGACCGAAGACCTGAGCCAAGCCTATAGAAAGTTCGTCTGGGAGACTCAGTTCTATTTTCTTTTTTAAAAAATATTTTATTATTTATTTTTAGAGGGGAAGGGAGGGAGAAAGAGAGGGAGAGAAACACCAGTGTGTGGTTGCCTCTCATGTGCCCCCTACTGCGGACCTGGCCCTCCACCCAGGCTTGTGCCCTGACTGGGAATCGAACCAGAGACCCCTTGCTTCATAAGTCAGCACCGAATCCACTGAGCCACACCAGCCAGGGATGGGAGACGCAGTTCTTAGAGTTGCCCTTTTCCTAATTTTTGGGTCAGGAAGCTAGACTGAACAACATAGTTAAAAACAGCCCTATACATAAATATAATATTCCAAACACAGAAATATAACAAACTGGATATTTTTTAGAGAATATTCAAATATATTATACAAATGGTGATGCTTATTTAGGCAGTTTTCTATCTATGAGTGTAGTTGAGGGGAAGATATTAAAGCTAGAGACATCAATTTGAGAACGCCAACAGGTAGATGCTGTTTTTATTCACAGAACAGGACTGCGTTGCAGGGCGAGAAAATACAAACAGAGTGGCGACCCGGAGCCAGGACTGAGCCCACATCTTTGACATTTAACTTAACGCTTAGAGGAGAGGAGAAGGAGCTACCACCACCACAACAGAAACTGAGAAGGAGTGACCATCCGTGCTGGAGAAGAAAATAAAAGAGTGGAATCATCAGAGGCGTTAAAAACAGCAGACGTGGAAGCTGTTTCCACAAAGAGCGTGCTTCGCGGTGCCAGGCGTTCCTGGGAGGCTGGGGGAGCTTGCAGGGATGGAGAACTGACTGCTGATTTAGAAGGGGCACGTCCACGGTGAAACGGACAAGGTCAGTGTCGGTGGGGGCAGGGGGCGCAGGGACGGGCGCCGGGTCGCTGCCCCGCCCACGGCGAGCCCAGGTGACCCACGGCGTTTGGCCGTGCGTCCTGCACACCCGTGTCTGCGGCCCCGACTTCCAGGAAAAGGACTTCTGTTGTAATTTGTAATTCAGTTTTGCGGTTTACTTATATTTAGATACTTGTTTTTTGTATCATACAGGAATTTTAGCGTTTATTTTTTAACATGTTATAGGGCAAGAAATTTTACGTAGTAAATAATTAGAAAAGAACAGGTACGAGGTATTTCAGGCATTACCCATATAATGCACATCCTTATTTTTTTCCTGAAAAATGTGGGCAAAAACTGCACATTCTACATGACGAAATACGGTAATAATTCAGTGTTTTTATATAGGCAGCGTGTAGCTTTCTGTAGTTATCTGCACCCGCTCAAGTGAAACCACATGCCCTTTGCCAGGGCCGCTGTAACAAAATACCACAGACCGGGGGGCTTAACCGTCAGCAATTTCCCCTCACGGGTCTGGAGGCTGGAAGGCCAGGATCGAGGTGTCGGCAGGTCTGCCATCTCCTGCAGCCTCTCCGTCTCTCCCCAAGGCTTGCCTCCTCACTGGTCACACATGTCCCAGGTGTCACCTTCTCTCTTCTGAGAAGGGCATACTGGAGCAGGACCCCAGCTTTATGACCGCATTTAACCTAATTTCCCTTTCAAAATCCTTTCTCCAAATACAGTCACCTTGAAGGCTGACTATGACCATAACACCACGTAACTGGTCTGTAGTTGAACAAGGGTTAGGTATGCTGTAGGAGCAGAGAAAAGGAAAGAGCAGACGTAAATAAGGCCACTTATAAAGATGATGCAGAGCACATAGAAAGTAGTCTCTGTGGATTGAAGTTCTGAATGAAGATGAAGAATTGCTACGATGGGTGGCCTTATTGTGATAACCGTAGATGACATTTACTGAACCCGTCCTTTGGGTCAGCTGGGCTCGTAACAATGCTACAGGGAAAAGCTAGTATTATTCCCATTTTACAGCGAGGACTCGTGACACGAAATGGCTTGGCTGTGCCACTTCCAAACATCACGTGCTTAAAAAGTGGTGACTCAGAAAAAAAGTGATGAGTCAGGATTTGAAGACTATCAGTCTGCCTCCAGAGACCACTCTCTCCACCATGACGGTTGGAGTCCCGGTGGCCGGGAGCAGGAAAAGGAAGCCGTATGCACCCAACGGAGGTCTCAAACTCAGTGTTCCTGAGGCTCTGAGGCTGCTCAGAAACAGTACTGGCTGAATTTGGACTGAGGGAAAACACTGATTTGAGGAGCGCCCGCTGCTGAGGAGGGAGGCGGGGGTGGGCGGGATGGATCACCGCCACCCATGAGCAAGTCACAAAATGAGGAGAGGATGCCAGCGCCTCATACATCCACCAGCAAGCAAACCGTTTAGGAAAAGTGTGTGCAGGGTGTGGCAGAGAATTTACGGGAGAAATACACGTGACCGTTAAACTTGGAAGTGGTTCATATCCATCGTCATCAAAGGTCCAGAATAAAACCTGTGTTTCAAAACAAATTGTTTCCATAACCCATAAGAAAGACTTTCTCAGACTTTGCTCGCGGGAGGGTGGTTTGGTATGTGTACCTATTTCCCCAGTAACTCCACTATTCCGGGGAACCCACCCTAAAAAAGGCATCAGAGATTTAGAAAAATGTTTGTACAAGGATAGTCACATGAATATCACAGAAAAAAATTCCTGGGATTAACCTAAACAGTCAAAAACAGAATAATGAAATTACTAGCATTTTACTTCAAATTCATAATTTTGAAGAATTCTAATATAAATTTTAAAACACTGTAAAGAGTGATGTGCCAAATTACATACACCTTTTAATACTGAATTTTGAAGAAAAAAATTATAGATGAACTCAAAGAATAAAAATACTAAATATGCCAAAAATGATAAATAAGTAAAGAATGATGGGTCATTTTTCCTATAGCTTCATACTTCTCTGTGTTTTCCAAATTTTGTGCCAGGATCATATATTATCTAACTAGTCATAAAGTGTGTGTTTTTAAACAATTCAAAAATTGATTATATATGCACATAGAGGTTATGTATAGAAGTGGGCATTTACATGTCCACATCAGTGGCTGCCCTGGGCCTATGTAAATCTGTAAAGTAATAGAGGTTTTGATTTTAGCGTAAGTGGCTAGGTCTTATCTAAAGGTTCTCATCCATTTTAGGGGGTTTTGAGAGGATTCAGATGTAATTTAGGTTCTCTAGAGTTTCTCAAAGATATTGATTCTCGCTGGTCTGCCAAAGACCCCCTGAACGCCAACCCTCATCCCCCACGCGGCCCCGTTTTCCCTCCAACAAGATGAAAGAAGTTATCATGAACCAAGAGAAACAGGCACAAGTGTGCGTTGGTGAGAAAGGCACTGCTCGTGGGGAGAAGGCAGGTCACACAACAGCGGCAGCGGATGATGAACAGCTCCAGTGCTCCTTACAGAAGTGAGGGCAAACAGCATCTCCCGTGTTGAAGAGGTAAGTACGTTCACCAACCAAGGGACAGTGATCCATCCGCCTGGACAGCCCTGAAGTTCAGGCATCCCCGGCAGCGACCACGTTCAGCATCCCAGGCCGTGCTGACTCACAGCAGCTGATGGAAATGCCGCCAGCATCTTCAACCAGCGTGGGGCAGACAGTCCGACCAGTTTAAGGAGACTGGCGGGAGCTCTGCCCAAACAGCGTGTGGATGGAAAAGCACCACTGGCTACGGGAGAGGATGCTGAGGACGAAGTTCCAGAGCTGGTGGAGGACGGTGATGCGGCTCCCAAGGATGAAGCAAACTGAATGGAGTCGGCTTCTGAAGAAGAGGAACTTGACGAAGTTACAAGGAGCTGCTATTTTATATGACGACTGCCTTTTCAAATTGTGTGTACGGATCTGATAAAATCTAGGTGTCTGATATTTTAAAGCCCTAGCCCATCGGACAGGGCAGCTCTCTTCAGTGTTTGCTGATGTGCAAGTCATTCTTTGCAGCTCATTCAGCTGGAGAAGCCTGGGAATAAAGTTTGAAACCACAGCTAATAGAGTTCTTGGCCTAGTTAAAAATTTTTTTTTCTCAAAGCTATTATTCATAATACTCCTTGTTTACACAGAATGCAACTGGACATTTAGGTATGACCAGATACTTTCCATGTCTGTGGGAACTTCACAGGTGAGACGGGGGCCCACAGAAGCTTCCTGTTAGACACTGAAGCTGAGCAGGGACCTGACCCACCCCCTCCCTGGGCCCCGCCCTGCCCTCTGTCCGAGGGCAGCCTCAGCTGCTGGAACAGCTCCTAAAATATGTTGGGACTCTCAGGATGTGCTTACGGGATTGCTTTGGAAACAGATTTAATTCTTTACATCCTCCCTGGTTCAAACCCCCACCCTCGGTGCAGCGGTGCGGTGGTATACAGGGCTCCTTCCACGGTATTGCAACTTTGAAGACTTCTTTGAAGACTTCGTGTTCCTGAATCTCACCGGCACCGTCAACCCAGCACACGGGTGCTGGTTCACACACAGATAGGCTCGGGTGCGTCTCATTCCTGCAGGGCGGAGCCCAGAGCTTCCCAGAACAACACTGAGCCAGTATTCCGACGCCCTCCACTTACACTGAGAGCAGCTCAGATTCAGGCGTTAAAGGAAAGCCCAGATTTCAGACACAGGAGTGACAAGAACTTCCATTTTCTTGACACTCTCCTGAGGGAATAGCGGCTGCTATTAGGTCGGCTTTGACAGCATTGACTGAGTGTCAATTCGAGTTAAGAGCACAGCGCCCCTCCTTCATTTTATTCTAACCAAGGACTCTCTAAATTTGACTAATTTTTTTTACAGCTTTCACTTCACCACCGCCAGGGATCTCTCCACTCCACTCACATTTTAAAACTCGGGAATGCATTTCTCGGGAAAGGGGAAAGCTTAATAATAAGGGGATAGCTTGGAAAGGGGGTAGCTTAATAATAAGCCAGTTTAAGTGGAAGCCAATTTGTATTTTCTTTCTTCTGTGCTCTGTTGTCTGCCAGCCTTTTAACAACTTTTAAAAAACATTTTTCTGTCAAAAAAGTGCCAAATCCAGCCATTTGTGACTTAAATAATTCTTTGCAGTTCCTGCGCCTTGCCCCAGCCTCTAGAGATGCTGTAACACCCTTTGTCTGTATTTGCTTTGCGTCCTGTAGGGTTCCGATCGGATAGACGTGAACCAGGGTGCGTCTCCGAAGCCACTGACCCCGGCCCGAGGCGGCCAGCACACCTCCATTCTACCCATACTTTCTCTTTTCTGTTCTTTAAAAATTCAAGATCTTCCAGGGTCCTTCAACGTCATGCTGTGTCCACATGAAGTACTATGTTCTTTTCTAGTTATCTGAACAATTTCAGACTTCCAGGGGAAAAGCATAGAGTAAGATGAATATGTATGTCATTTACCCGAATTCACCTTTTATTAACATCCCGCCGTATCTGCTTCCTCTCTCATTCAGTTTTACGGTATGTACATTCTCTTCTCTCCCTTTCCTTCCTTCCTACTCTTTTCCCCACTCCTCTATCTATCTATCATCATTGACATCATCATCATCATCTATCCATCTGTGTACTCTGGTGAGCAGTTTGGAACATCTTTACAAACATCGTAACATTTTACGTGGAGAAGATTCCTGCGAAACACTGTAGACATGTAAGCTGCTTGTCCAATGCCTGACAAACTTATTAAAAAGTAATCAAACAGCCCTGGCTGGTGTAGCTCAGTGGATTGAGCGCGGGCCTGCGAACCAGAGGATCGTGGTTTGATTCCCAGTCAGGGCACATGCCTGGGTTGCAGGCCAGTTCCCAGCGGGGGACACACGAGAGGCAACCGTACATTGATAATTCTCTCCCTCTCCCCCTCTCCTACCCTTCCCCTCTAAAGATAAATAAATAAAAATCTTTAAAAAAAAAAAGTAATCAAACAAACAAAAATTTTTCAATAGGTTCATGCACCAAAAAAGAGGATGTTTTTATTTAGTGAATCACTCATGTGTGTCTTTCTGTGCTGCGTGTAGAGCGAGTCTCTCTAATAATTTAGGAGCCCATGGAAATAAATGGCACTTGCACAAGATATATGCAGGCATATAAAAAGCATTATTTGACATGTGAATGAAGCATGCACACAAGTTAAAATGGAGAAGGCGCAGGAGAAACGCGTTCCTGAGTTGTAAAATGCGTCCCTTGCCCACTGGGTCTGAGCCCTAGAGAAGTGAACTAGAGCTGAGCTGGCACTCCGATGGGATGTGAGGGACACTGGGGCTCTGATGGACTCGGACCCGTTGTCCCCGGATTTCCGAAGGGACTGCCATGGCCCACCGCTGCCCCCTCCTCCGGGGCGGGCACAGGGCCTGCAGGGAGTTTTGCTCTCCGCCCTGATCCCAGCTTCCCCGCAGGAGGGAGCAGAGGGACCAAAGTAAGTCCGCTGTCTGGGAGGCGGGGGTGGAAGGGCAGCAGAAGGTGGTCAGGAGACAGAGGCTCCACACTTCTAAGTGAAAGTGTGTCTTCTCTGTCTGAGACTCGGCTGGCGGTGCCATCTTTCTCCAACAACGACTGTGCAGCTGGAATTGTTTAATCCCCAGAGCAGCCTGGGTCTCCTGGGCTTTCTGGACCCGGAGCCATCACCCTAGGAATAATGGAGAGGCCAGGGACACAAGGAAAAACCCGCTGTAGGGCAGGGTTGCACCGGGACACGACTGGGGGCGGGGGGGGCAAGTGTGTTTCTGGCCCGATGGGGCTGAGAAGCGCCGTCTCGGTCACAGCCTGAGCTCCCTCCCAAGCCCGCAGGGCCTCCCCGCCACCTCCTGGGGGAGGTTCCTCGGCTGGCGGCTGGCGAGGTACACTTTGAAGATGATGATGGCTCAGAATGCATTTGGTGGGTGGGTGGGGGGGATGCAGGGCTAGCCTGTCACCCTGGACCCCGCCTCCTTCCCGGTGTGTCAGGAGAGTCCCCAGTCTGCTCTCTGTCTCTCAAGCTCTGTCTTTCAAACCCCAAACTCTGCCCAATTAAAAGTAAACTAAGAGAAAGTCCCAAATAAAAATTTCTGCTATTAGCATCTCAAAAACAAAAGCACACACACCACCCCTGTTCTTGGGCTGTTGGTCAGTTGAGCCAGCAAGCCCGGAACTTCCTGAAGACATCATTGTTTCAGTTGGTCCGGCTCCATGCTCCTCCTCCTCCCCTTCCTCCTCCTCCTCCTCCTCCTCCTTCTCCACAGCACAGGGCATTGTGTGCAGTCCCTGCCTTGAATGGGCTTAAGTTGTATTTTGATTCGCATTCATATAAATACAAATAGAGATTTAAATACATAAAAACATTAAATTTTTTGCTGTGCTTATTAATGTTTATTTCAAATGTTATTACATGAAGTCTCCCAGAAAGTAGAAGAGATAAAGAACTCTTCCTAAGTTGTTCAATGAGCCCAGTATAAATATAAAAACAAAATTAGACAGATAGCACACATGCACTCGAAAGAGAATAACTTTGAGCACCTCAAAAATATAGAGAAACATTTGATACAGTTCAATATCCACCATGACAGAACTTGTGAGTTACTGAGCATGTGCAGATGAAAAGGGAACTGCTGACCCAATGACAAGCATTTCTATAAAAGTTACGGTACGTATGCATCATACCCAATGACAAAACATGTAATACTTTACCAACACGTTAAATTTTAATGACTATATTATTTGCCTGTTACTTCCTACTTGTACTTCAAATAGTGATCTTCCAAAGGGCAGGTTTGGTATTTTATTCACATTTCTTCTTTGTATGTCAATTATATAAGACTCTTAATAAAGGAATGTGTTTTTTCTTTAAAAGAATGAAGTCCATTATGGCTGTTGAGTAAGTAGTATCAAACAAAGCATTCTACTGGAACTACTGGAACTTAAAGAAGGAAAACACTCTATGGATGCAAAAGTTTGGGAGGACATCACACAAAATAACCTTAAAGAAGAAAACAGTAAATCTGAAAGTTGCCCCATACAAAGATTTCTTTGTAGGAACTAAACAGATTGGAGTAGGTGATCTAGAGGTTTCAAAAGCTTGACCTTTTGATAGCAAGTTAAATGTTTTGTCTTGGTTTGTAATAGAGCCTAAGAGAAGGTCTTGAGAGGGAGGGAAACAGAGTAGAACAATGTATTAGGAATGCAAATCGAGTGTCACCATGCAGAACGGATTAAGTGGGTTGCAGATACAGACTAAGAAATCATCAAGTGCTATGGGAAAGAAAAGGGGGACACACGGAGAACGGCAGGCATAGCGGCAGATAAAATACTGGCATTTAGTGATGATGAACTTGAAGGAGCAGGAGAGAAAACGAAGTCAAAGATAACTCAGGTCTCCAGGCTTTGAGGACTGGGAAGTGCGGTGATAACGTTAAGCCCTACAGGAATACGTAGTTAAGGCAAGATGGTTTTTGGGGTAGAGAGTGTAAATCTGAGTTGCTTCTTGATGAACCGTTCGCTCAAACACAAAGGACAATGAGACAGGCTGTTCAAGGCTGGAATGTGGCTCTTAGGATGGGTGAGTCACGCATCACACAGGAACCCCTGCGTCCTCCGCTTCCCCTTCCTTCTCCGCTTCGCTGCGTCTGCGAGGGTCTCCACGGGCAGCAGGTGGGCTCGCAGACTGCACAAATGGTAACGCAACGTGCTTTCTTCTCCAAACCTTCTTCTCTGTCCCAAAATGGGCAGTTGGATATTTGCATGGATGTTCGTAGCCTCTCCTGAATCTTCCCAGGCCCATTAAACTCTTAAAATTTTAGTAAACATACCACAGGTAAAATTTACAAAAGAAGTCACTCTCAAACATGTCTGCTTGGGTGCCTTGTCATTTCATTTAATTAAGTTTTCTGTGGCCATCAAATTCAAAATAATTGAGAGAATAGAACAGCGAACCTGCATCAGATTTTGTGTTAAGCTTGAACATTCCTTCTCGGAAATTATTCGGATGATTCAGAAGGCTGCAGCTATGGGCAGCTGGTGATTGGCAGCTTCATCACGATAACGCACCTGCTCATGCATCACGTCTCATGCAGAGTATTTTGGCGAAACATCAAATCACCCAAGTGACTCAGCCCCGCTACGGCCCAGATTTGACACTCTGAGACTTCTGGTTTTTCTCAAAACTAAAATCACCTTTGAAAGGGAAGAGATTCCAGACCCTTGATGTGATTCAGGAAAATACAACAGGGCAGCTGATGGTGACTGGGAGAACTGCGTGAGGTTCCAAGATGCCTGCTTTGAAGGGGACTGAGGTGTCATTGTTGCGTGTATAATGTTTCGTGTAGCTTGTATCTTCTTCAATAAATGTCTCCATTTTTCATAGCACATGGCTGGATACCTGCTGGACAGACCTCGTGTGTGTGCCACATCTTTATCCAATCACCTGTTAAGGGACACTTTGTCTCCATGTCTTGGCCACCATGAATAATGCCGTAGTGAACGTAGGAGTGTGTATGACTTTGCCAATAAATTATTTCAAAATTTTCAGGTAGATACCCAGAAGAGGGGTCGCTGGTCACCTGGTAACTATTTTCTTAATTTTTTAGGAAACTCTGAACTGTTTTCCATAGTGGCTGTAACGGTTTCCATTCCCACCAGCAGTGAATGAGGGTTCCTCTGCCCCACAACCTCTAACAGGTGTTATTACCTGTCTTGTTGATCACAGCCATCGTAACACTGCAATGTTGCTTTGCATTCCCCAATAGATAGTGAAGTTGAGTAACTTTTAATATAACTGTTGACCATGTGTATGTCTTCTTGGGAGAAGTAACTGTTCAGGTCCCCTGCACATGTTCTAATTAGATCGTTTGGTGTTGAGTTCTCTATATATTTTGTATATTAACCCCCGTTGGATACGTTGTTTGCAAATATCATATCCCAATCAGTTGCTTTATGTTTTGTTGGCTGTTTCTTTTGCTTTGCAGAAGGCTTTTTAATTTGATATAGTCCCATTTATTTCTTTCTCCCTTTAGTCCCTTGCTTTTACTTCCCTTAACTTTGAGGTCAAATTCAGAAAATCTTCTCCAGTATCACTAGCCATTAAAGAGATGCAAATTAAAACCACAATGAGATACCACTTCAGACCGGTCAGAATGGCCATCATAAACAAATCAACAAACAACAAGTGCTGGTGAGGTTGTGGAGAAAAGGGAATCCTAGTGCACTGTTGGTGGGAATGCAGACTGGTGCAGCCACTGTGGAAAGCAGTATGGAATTTCCTCAAAAAACTAAAGATGGTACTGCCTTTTGATCCAGCAATTCCACTGCTAGGATTATATCCTCAGAGCCCTGAAACACCAACCTGTAAGAACCCATGCACCCCAATGTTCATAGCAGCGCAATTTACAATAGCCAAGTGCTGGAAGCAACCTAAGTGCCCATCAGTGAGTGAGTGGATCAAACACATGTGCTGCATTTGCACGATGGAATACCACACAGTGGAGAGAAAGAAAGAACTCCTACCCTTCACAACAGCATGGATGGAACTGGAGAGCATTATGCTAAGTGAAATAAGCCAGGTGGTGAAAGACAAATACCATGTGACCTCACCTTTAAGTGGAACCTAATCAACAAAACAAAAACAAATGAGCAAAATAGAACCAGAGACTTGGAAATAAAGAACAAACTGACAGTGACCAGAGGGGATGGGGGATGTGGGTAACAGGGGAAAGAAGGGGAAGGGGCAATCGAAGAAACACGAATAGAGGGCTCATGGGCATGGACAATGAGGGGGTTGACTTTGGGAGTGGGGAGAATGGGTAGGGGTGAGCAGTGGGGGGAAAAGGCAAGACAGACAACTGTAACGAAACAACAATAAAAAAATCTCTAAGACCAAGGTCCATACGTTTAGCACCTGTGTTTTGTTTGATGTAGTTTGCTGTTGCAAGCCTTGTATTTAAGTCTTTGAGCCAATATCACTGCTGTCTTTTTGCAGAGGGGTTCCTCCTCCGTGTTCAGTAGCTGTTCATGTGCGATTACTGAAATGGGGAGCCTGTTCGTTGCTACATTCTGGAAACACGCTTTCTGTTTCAGCATGTAGACATTCACGGCATCGTATGTGGGTTATTGATGTGGCTCACTTGTTGAAAGGATAAGAAAGTTAAAATAGATTTTGGAGGATTGTAAACCCTTTTGTGCATTTATTATGTTCTGAGAGACTGAATGAAATATGTAAGGAGGAATATATTCTTTGAAAACCTGAAACAATTATCCTCTACTCAGATCAAATTGAAACTTAAGAATCCAAAGGAAGTAGAAAGTTTTATAATAAAAGCTTGATACAGGAGAGAATGAGAGAATCAGCTATTAGGATCAAAAATAACCAGGACCTTAATTAATTTTTCCATGGAGTGAGGTTATTATTCTTCCCCGAGGACTTGCCATTCCCACTGTCTCATTTTCCCTCCACGGCTCTCTATTCATGTTAAACGGAGAAACGCCGAGGCCCACGGTTTTCCTCGGTGAAGACTACTTGCTCTTGAATAAGGGCGGGTAGCGCTTTCTTTGTGGGGCTAATTGACTCTCTTGCTGTGCACGGAGAACCTGAAGCTAAAGTAATGAGTTTTCAATAAATAATGGAAGTTTCGTAGTTTCATAAAAGTTTCTTTCAAAAGATGCTAATACTTAATGGGATGTAGGTCCCAAATAAAAATTTATTCATTAAACTATTGCCAAACAAACATTTATTTGTAAGTCTCTTGGTTAAGGCTCAAGTGGACTTCCTATATGATATATAAACAAGACAAACAAGAATTCATGGACGCAGACAACAGTGTGGTGGCTACGGGGGAGAGGGGGGAGAACCGTGAAGGGGAAAGGGCCACGTGCGTGGTGACGGAAGGAGACGAGGCTTTGAGTGGGGGGCACCCAGTGCAATATACAGACGATGAGGCGTGGAATTGTACGCTTGAAACTTACAGGATTTTATGAACCAATGTCATCCTCATAAATTATATTAAGTAAACGAGTAAACAAAAAAATATATAAATGCAACAGTTCACAGATACAGGCAAGCATATGAATGTACCATAATGAAACTGAAAAACAAGATAATAGTATTCATCTTAATTTTGGATTCTGGAAAAAAGACATCTAGTCCAGACAGCAAAGGCCTTATGTGGTAGATACGATCAGTGAACCGAAGCTTGGAAATGTTAGCTTTGTTCTGGTTCATGTAACCAGTGTATTTTGAAGTAGGCAGAGGCAGAAGGGAATGTGTGGGTGAGACGAGGAACATGAGTTATGAAGAAGGATGGATTCCACGCAAAGCCAGAATACGAGTGGTCTGGAGGTGGCTTTGGACAAGAGGAGGATGCTAATGCAATATTTTGAAACCAAGAATGTCTTTTTCATCCAACTTAGAAATCAGGCTTAACAGCAAAACAAATTTAAAAGGTGTGAGAAATGAAAACACTCTCAACAGGAAAGACTTTCTACCAGTGACGATGTTTAACAGGCCTTTTGAGCCTGGAGGAAAGCGTCCACCCACCTGACGGCAAAAAGAAAATCAAATAAAATGCACCATGTAATTGGCACCAAATAAATATCAATTGAATAAGTTCGCTACAAAAATAATTTGCTTAGTTGCCACTTCAGAAAGTATTGTTTAATAAAGATAACTCTAGAGAGAGGTATCTTGGATAGTTTTGGAAGACTTCCTTGAATGCCTAAGTTCTAATATATTTGCCACAAATTTACTCCTTCATATAGGTAGGCCTCATACTTTTAAGTAGTATCGTATAATTTTAATGCCAATGAACACTTTTTAGATTGCCATTAGAACAACTTCGTATTTGTTGCTCATGCCACAGCTAAATGTGAGAAGGAAAAGAGTCTCAGAAACTTCTAGATAGCATAGACCTCACGCATACACACAACGATCTAATTAAATTTGCTGACATTTTTGTTGGTGTTTGAAGTTGTTCTGGCTGAAATTAGACCATTTTACTTTAGCTTACCAAAACACACTCATACCATTATTCTATATATTTTGTCTCATTCATATATATATATGAATATATATGCCAACTGGGTACTTGGGAGGGACAATTCAGTCCACATCTTTCCTGGTCTTCATAGTTCTGTGTTCAAAGCTTTCAAGAGAGAGAATGCTTTTACACTGTAAGCAATCAGCACGTTAAATATCTTTTACTGGGGTCCAACACACTCAGAGATTCTTGCCTTCACTGTGGTTCTAGAACAAAGAGACAATATATCAAATGACAAAGACAGAAGACAAAGCGTTTGTGGCTTCACAGTTACCAAGAAGTCTCCCTGGCTCTCATGCCAAGCCCCGACTGCTCAGGCGGAAACACCCACGTATTCACGAGTATTACAGTTATCTCCTACTGAGAAAGTACTGTATTCCAGTACTTGTGATGAGAGTAGTTAACCATGAAATAAAGTGTGGTTTCTATACAAACAAAACGGCAGTGCAGTACAGAGAACAGAAGCAAATCAAGACACAGATCCTTGGTGCTTTGGGGGAAAAGAATTATATCCGCATTGAGAAACTCTAAAACATGTTTAACAGAAATGTGAGGAGAGAATAATTGTATATTTGACAATAAGGTATGGTTTCAAGAGGCAATGATGTAAATATTCCAGAAATCAATAAAACATTATAACCTAAAGATCAAAAAACTATTAATGGAATGAATATACTAGCCTGACACCTTAAAAGAGAAAAAGAAATATTATTTCAACTAATGCAAAAAAGTTTTCAATTAAATTTAATGAGCGTTTATAAAAAGATCTTAGTAACTATATACTAGAAGTTAATTTAAATTTTCAAAGCATTCATTGTGATCGAGGGGCAGATGGAAATGCCTGCTCTCACGGTTAGTGTTTGGCCTGCATCGAACTTGCTCAGCAATTCCATAAAAAAGACAAAGTAATTAGAAGTATAAAAAAAGAGACAAAAGTATTATTTTAGGATGATATTGTCTCCATAAAAAAATCTAAGAGGATCTTAAAACGAAGTTACCGAGTAATGTATTACAATATGATCAATACACAAAAATTGAGAGATCCTGATAATACTCTGCAATTAGAAAATATAACAAACAAAAGGGTTTGTGTGTGCAAAGAAACAGTTTAAGTTTACCATGGATAAATAGAATAAAACGTATGTGGGAACTTGATGGAGAAAAATTGGAAAGACCTAGAGGAGACCTGCATAAATGAAGGGATTTATAACGTTCATGGATGACATAAATATAGGCCTTCCCAAATTTACCTATAATTTTAATCCAATTCTCTAAAGTCTCAAAGGATTTTTCTGGAAACTGAAAAACTGATGAGAGAGTCAGTTTCAAGAAAAATGAAAACAACATTGAAGAAGAAAAACAACAGATGAAACTTAATCTACTTTATTGTAAAATTATGATAAAATTACTGCACTTCAAATGGTGCAATATTAGTATAGGAATAAACATAATTTAGTGGCATAGAACAGAGAAATCAGTTATCAACCCCATTGTATTTTAAAACATAGTGTACAATACAGGCGACCTTACCAATCAGCTGGGAGCAGATGATCTATTCGAAATGTATTGTTGAGACAATCAGTTACCCATGTAGCATAAAAATGAAATTAGATCCCTAATTTCCACAATGCATCTAAATTTACTCTGGAAATATTGAAGACAAATACGAAACTTCAAACTCTTAGCTATAAATGTAGAAAAATGCTTATTATTTCAATAGGATAGATTTATAGTTAAAAATAAAATATAAGGAAAAATGATAAAATGATACATTGACTACATTAATATTTAAAAGTTTGGCGTCTTAAAAGACACCATAACAAGGCTTAAAATCAAAGATGCGAAAAGTAGGGGGCACATACGTAATGTACATAGATGTTTTTAAAATATAAAGAACACCTACAAATAAGACCGGAAAAGATCACAGATGATCCACTCAACATGGTCAAGTAAAAGAACACAAATGAACAGAAGAGAAAGACCTCAAGTCCAAAGAACAGGAAAAGGTAACCTCTCCAGAACTCATGAAAATGAAAGTTAAAACAACTAATCATGTTATGTTTTCAGCTAATAGATTTGCAAAACTTAAAAGTCTGGGAATAGTAAAAATCGATGAGTATGCAGTACATGTTATGGAGGGAGGAGGGTAGAACTGGATTTCTCATTCACGGACAATAGAGGTGAGAGCTGGCAAAAACATTTTCAGACTAGTTTTACCATATAGAGCAAGATGAATTTAGATGAGTCCATCATTCCACTTCTAGATGTCTTCCCCAGTTAACTCGGAGCACAGACCGTGAGGTGACATCATCAGATGTTCTGTGCAAAATTTTTGCGTAAGGAAAAAAACTGAAAATTATCTAAATATTTATCCTCAGCCTAAGAGAGAAATAAAATATGGCATGTCATGTTCAGAGGCACTATGTTAGAAATGCTATGTTTAAACATGAAAAGATTTTAAAACAATAAAATGCAGTTTAATATCAATAGCTAACACACAAAACATAATCTGTGTATTTGAGGACTTTTATATAACACTTTGCTTTGAGTTACTCCAAACCAAATTCCAGATCATGGCTGCCTCCTGAGATGGAAAGAATGTTTAAGCCTCAGGAAGATAAAAGGAATTGAACTATAATGTGATGGTTTATTTCTCTCTTGTATAAAAGTAAAGATTTAAAGCCGATGTGACAAAAGTGAACAATTTTACAATTTTGGTAAGCGCCTCTGTCGAAGAGTAGTACACTTGTTGTAAACGGCACTACTCATTTTGTTCCAAAAACACACTTAATGGGACATTCATCACATAGTGTATCACCCTCAGACCTTTCAAAGGTTAATTCCAAATGCACGATGCCAAGATAGTCAGGTCCCACACACATGTGACTATTATAAAATAGCCCCAGTTTCCAATCAGGTGTTCAGAGGGCGGAGCCTGGAAACCTCTGGGCGCAGGAGGAAAGGACGGGCATCTCAGCAGGAGCCCACAGGGCTGAGGACACCCTCTGCATGTCCCGGGGAAAGATCCCGGAGAACTGGCATCTCTGGGAAGGAATGCACCACTGGAAGGTACATCTCTGGCCAACATTCTCCGAAGCAGCAAACCCATCCCTCGGCCACGCTCACGGCACTGGCCGGCCCTGGACTCCACTGGGGTGACGAGCTCAGGCGGAGGGCGCACTCAGGGGGCCTGGAGAAAGGTTTCTGGGTCCTCTCCAGTCTCAGAGCCGCCAGGGCCTGCTGTCCGGGGAGAGTCCCACGTTGCCGGCCACAACCCTTACGTCCTCCAACAGGTCCAAGCTCTTCATCTTAGCTTTCCTTTCGAAGACCCGAGAACATTGTCTTTGTGCCAACTGTTATCTCAACAGTTACGAATGAAACTCCAGATGAAATGGCTGTGGAATTTCTGATTTATTAGATTTTCAAAGAATCCAATGCTCTGTCATAACGGTGAATAGGAAAGAAATGAATTCTTTGCTGAATAGAATTGCTATTTAGCTGCTTTGTTTCTCAACCCGAATCGGAGTAATTATCATTGGAAGTCAGGAACCTAAAGTGGCCCAAATTATTTTTCTTGTTCAATTCAGTCATTGTACTTGGATTAATAACAGCATTTGTCTATAGAACTCCAGACGTTTCAGTTTGTTAGGAGTTGTTTAAGCCCAATCAAATATTGTTAATGCAGGTACCGCAACAAAGGGGTGGGGGGAGAGATTTCAAATGAGAATGAAAGAACGAAAGAGAGAAGGGAGAGAGAAGGCTTACACGAATTTTATCTTTGGGTGGGAATGTTACAGGCAGAGTAATTTAATTTTTTTTGCTTTTAACCCTATCTTGGCTTCATCTTCACTCCAAAAAATAACCTGCATGAATTTTTCAGCGCTCTTTAATGTGAGATGATTTCAGATATCATTTCTTTCAAATCCCGAAGCAAGCTGTGTCCTTATATCAGCTAATGTGTGTGAGCGTGACCCGTAATAATGTTTGGCAGCTTCTTGGCTGATCTGCGTAATGAAAAAATATATGTACTACCTTGAATTCTGAATTGTGTCCTTCCTTTTATGCTGGCAAATTCTTTGCATCGCCCCTTTGTTACTTAACTGATCATACACTTCTCAAGGTGTGTGTTTACAAACATTTTGTTGTGTTTCTCATGCTGTTAGCATCCCGAAGCTGCCTCTTTCCAGGTTTCTATGGCAACGAGGGTACAGTGCATTCATTAGAAAGAAGTTTTGTTTAATTGATCTACTAATGTAATGCTTAATAGTAACTGTTAAGCAGTCTTTTGTTTCCAGGTCATATTTAGGGTTCACCTATTTGCATAAACACATTTCATTAGCCGAAACCAATTATTAATAGCAATTTTCTATCTTTAGTTTTAAATAACTAAATCCTCATTGAGGTTTTCTGAATAGCAAATATTTGTAGCTTCCGGAAGACACTTGCTGTATGAGCTCGGCTTGCTTTGTGTCTGTGAGCAGCAAGAACATTAGAGAGCTTGAAATTTTGATCAAAGAAGACAGAAATAAGATGTCTCTTCTTTACAAGGGAGAGTTAGATATTCCGGAAAGCGAACTCTAGGCCACATCGTGCATTTGATAAACAATGATAGTTGTTTGTTACTTTCAAGATTAAATGTACAAGGTGTGAATACAAAATTTATATTAGAGCTTTTTTATGATGCTGAAGGAAACTCCTGACAGTTTGTACATTTAAAGACCTGTGAACGTGTTTTAGAGTTAATGCCTGTGAGCATAAAGCTTTTTAAGTAAAAGGGTAATAGTATTTCAGGTACTTTGAAATAATCAACAAATTATTTTAACACAAACCAAAACCGTTGTAGTCAATACTTACCTTTGAGTGCAGTGAGGTTAAAAGGGGCCTGCACATCAGCATGTGTGCACCACAGCGTGAACACACGTGCACACTTCCGAGGGCTACAGAGTGATGCAGACCCATAGCTGTGCACGGATGTGTATTATATGCCCACACCAAACGTTCATTCTACTCACCTTGATAAATAGACTCATTTTCAATTGCACATATTACTGTAATAATATTAAAGAATTTGATTCAGAAGAATAAACTAGAAAACTGAACTTGATACTAACCAGATCTCTTCCTCAATAAATCAATTCAATTTCTTTACATACACTTCTGTATATTTTCAAAACTATTAATCAGTCTTTTATATTTTATTCTTGATGTGCTCTTACCCACCCAGTCTTCTGAATTACTTATACTCAAGGAATTGTTTTTAAAACAGATTGTATGCCGATAAATATATTATTAACACAGTCTACTAAATGCAGTCATATCATCATTCCAGACTCGCAGAAAATATAATTAACACACATATTCTCTTTCTTTCTCTGTTCCTCTCCATCTCTGTATATGCTTAACTCTGTGTGGCTTTGCAGATATGTTAATAACATTAATATTATGCTATCATTAAAAAGCTAGACAGCACAACAGTGCTGATTGACAAGGTAGTTTTACAGTTCTTTTTGATGTCATTGAGTTAAGAATGAATATTTTTTTAACTCTTGCAGATTCAGTGACTAGCCTCTTTAGATTTCTCTTAGATATCTCATCAATGTTTGCATTTCATAGAATAAAGCATTAGTTTCCACTCATACTATATCAGCATCCATAGTTTACTAAGTAATAATCAAATACACATCACACATGTTTCAAAGTAACTATTATTTTTTAAATTATTTTATTGTTGTTCAATCACAGTTGTCTGCATTTGCCCCCAGCATTCCCCCCCCAACCTCAGACAAACCCACCTCCCTCCCTTGCTTCCACCCTCCCCCTTGGTTTTGTCCATGTGTCCTTTACAGTAGTTCCTGAAAACCCCTCCCCCCATTATCCCTTCTATGCTCCCCTCTGGTTACTATTACATTGTTCTTAATTTCAATGTCTCTGATTATATTTTGTTTGGTTTTTTCTTTTGTTGATTAGGTTCCACTTACAGGAGAGATCGTATGCTATTTATCCCTTACTTCCTGGCTTATTTCACTTAGCATAATGCTCTCCAGTTCCATCCATGTTGTCACGGAGGGTAGGAGCTCCTTCTTTCTCTCTGCTGTATAGAATTCCATTGTGTGAATGTACCACAGTTTTTTGATCCATTCATTTACTGATGGGCACTTGGGTTGCTTCCAGCACTTGGCTATTGTAAATTGTGCTGCTATGAACATTGGGGTGCATGGGTTCTTACAGGTTGGTGTTTCAGGGCTCTGAGGATATAATCCCAGCAGTGGAATTGCTGGGTCGAAAGGCAGTTCCATTTGTAGTTTTGTGAGGAAATTCCATACTGTTTTCCACAGTGGCTGCACCAGTCTGCATTCCCACCAACAGTGCACTAGGATTCCCTTTTCTCCGCATCTTCTCTAACACTTGTTTGTTGATTTCTTTGTGATGGCCCTTCTCACCAGCATGAAGTGGTATCTCATTGTGGTTTTAATTTGCATTTCTCTGATGGCTAGTGATGTTGAGCATCTTTTCATATGTCTCCGGGCCCTCTGTATGTCCTCCTTGGAGAAGTGTCAGTTCAAGTCTTAACAAGGGTTTGATCTCCAAAATATATAAATAACTCACATGACTACAATCCAAGAAGACAAAAAAAAAGTTTAAAAATGGTCAAAGTAACTTTAAAATCGAAAATAGTTCTGAAATGGGTGAAAATTACATTCAAAATATTTTGTGTGTGACATTAGCAAATAAATTGTGTAGAACACAGAGGTTTTTCACTCTTGATTGAAAAGTCAAGAAACTATGATTTCACTTATATGGGGGATATAAAATTAAACACAACCAATGAATAAGCAAGAAAAAAACCCAAAAACTCATAGACACAGCAAACAGTATGGTGGCTACTAGAGGGAGGAAGGTAAGGGGTCGTAAAGGGTAAAGGGGACCAAATATATGGTGACGGAAGGAAACTTGACTTTGGGTGTTGAGCACACAATGCAACATACAGATGATGTATCATAGAATCGTACACTTGAACCCTATGTCATCTTATTGACCAGTGTCACCCCAGTACATTATAAAACATTCCCATACACAGCCACTGGAATATAACTGGCTGAATGCCAAAATATATCAGTTACTGATTATTTTAAATAAAACGTAAAATAAAGATGCTCTGTAAAGACAGTCCTGAGGGAGCGTTGCTATGACTGAAAAGAATTTTAGCTTAAAATGATCCTGTGGGTATAACTTAATGACAGAGATGAAGAAAGTAACTCAGTGTTACTTTGGAATTTTCTTATTTATAGCAGATTAGCAATATCCTTGACAAGATCCAAGAGTTGAATTTGGACAATTAAGTTTCCCTAGTTTATCATAAAATGGGAAAACAGGCTTTACCTCCAGAATGTTCGCAAATAAAATAGTATCATTTACATTTGTGTTAAAACCCTGCATGATTTCTGATCTTGTCCTAGTATCTCTTTCCTTAAAAAAAAAAAACACAAAATAATAGCCATTACATATTTACTTAGAAAGCAAGATGCTCTTGCTATGACAAACTAGCAATGTAAACATTTAAGTAAACTTTAAAATTATCAGGGAAAACTTAACGTAGAAACTGAGGTCAAGCTGAAGAAATGCTAATCTTCGAATATATTTTCCCATTAATAATTCATCCTATACCCTTCATTCTTGCTTTAACGAATATTTATCAGGCATGCTTTTGTACGTGCCAGGCATTCATTGCTATAGCCATTTGGGATGCAAGGGAAAACACGCGCGCGCGCGCACACACACACACATACACACACACCCCTCTCCCTTCACTGATGTTATGTTTTGGTAAGAAGAGACAGAAAGTGAATGATACCTATAATAAATACAGATGTTAGAACGTGGAAAGTGCTAGAGAAAGCCAACAGAGTTGGGAAAGTATACTTGGGGGACCAGCAGCGCTGGGGTGGGTGGGTAGGGAGAGGCTCAGGGCAGGCCTCCAAGACAGGTGACCCTGTGTAACCTGAAGGGCGTGGAGGAGCTCGCGGAGGGGACGTGTGGATGTGGGCGGAGGCGGAGCTGTGGGAAGGCCCTTAGGTGGGGATATTCGAGGGCAGGCTGTGTGACGAGTCGGGAGGCCGGCCGGGCTGTAGCTAAGTGAACTTGGGTAGGGGGAGGCTAAGGTAGTCGGAGAACGGGGCCCATCGGGTGGGGGTTTTGCCATTTACTCTGATGAAATGGGAAGTGACGTCATTGCCGGGCCTTCCCGTATCGATATAACATGGTTTCTCAGTTAAAAAAAAAAAAAAAAAAAAAAAAAAAGATCATTCTGGCTGCTCTGTTGAGAATGGACTCCAGGCACATTTTCTGCTCACTGTCGTTGTTAAACTTCATGGCTAACAACCGTCATTTTTTAATGTCGCCGTGGTTTTGTGGATCAGAAATCAGGAAGGTCCCCTGGGCAGTTTTCACCTGGGGTTTCTCAGGGCGTTTGCCTGCACGTGCCGGCGGAGGCCGGACTCACCTGAAGGCTTAGCTAAGTGAGACACGGCCTCGGCTCCCTTCCACCGTTGGAAGACGATGCTGACCGTGGGATGGCGCTCAGCTGGAGCTGCCAAGCAAAGCAGTAATACTGCCGTGGCCTTTCCAGGAGGATGCTTCAAACTTCCACATAATGTCCGGATTTACTCAGAAGGAGTGTCCCCAGAGAAGAGGGCAAAGTCCTAGCCCCACCGTCTTTAGGACGGAGCTCCCAAAGTCGTATAGCTCTACTTCCTCCACGTTTTAGTGCCCGCAGCCTACCCAGGCTCAAGAGAGGAGGGACAAATTTCACCCCTTGGAACACCTGCACTCCCCAACGTTCATCCATTACAGCCTGTGGTCCACGTTGTTGTTGTCTAGATCCGCGGTGGACGTAGACCCGATTCCTGAGGCAGAGCCCCTAGGATACAGCCCTTTGGAGATCATTCATCATGACTAGAAGATGTGAACGAAAGGACACGTTATCCAGCCTCTGCTGTATACTCAACACACAAGCTTGAGACAGGTGTTGGGTCAAGGTAACAGACATTGTCACTTAATAGCAGGAAAATGAGGGGCATGCTGCCCCACTGAGTGACGCTCACTCCCTTTCCTCCCACAGGACAAAACTCTGTACTTCCTTCCGATTGTAACATTGAGCATAAAGTCAAGAATCTTGTGATAGTGTATGTGAGGTACAGATCTGACTTCCCTTCGTCTAGAAATCCATGAACAACAGCAATAAAGACTGATCATCGGCTCCATTTAGCATCTCCCCACCCCCCACAGCACACACACGCAGCCAGTGTACAGTTGTGGAACAGGAGCAAAGACACCCCCTTTCCAAAATGGGAAGAAGGAGAGAAGCATGGCGGTGACTTGCGTGAAAGAATACGAACATCTCTCAGGCAGCAGCTGTGAGAGTGGCTGAGTCCTCACCCATTGTTCTTTACGGCCCTTACCGTCGACCCTGGGTGAGCCCTTTCTTTCTTACCTTCCCAGGCCACACATGGAATGGGTATTGGGAAATTCCTGAGACCCAAACATCTTTCTTAGCCCCTTCTCCTGCCATGGGGTTTTCCTTTGGCAATTCCTTTTCCAGAGTTACTCAACTTCTTATACCTTTTATTCCGTCCAATCCGTGTGCCAATCACATGCACGACTCTTTTTGAAACCTTTCCCGCACTCTCTCTGAACTCCACTTAAGTTCAAAACTTCCGCTCTGTGAAACCCACCTTTGGGAGAACGAAAACCAAACATGCCACTGACTGGGAGAAAATACTTGCGAAATATTTTCAGACAAACAATTGTTTTAAAAATGTATAAAAACTTAAAAAAAATTCACAATCAGAAAATGAACAATTTGATTTAAAAATAAGCAAAAGACCTAAACAGACGGACAGAAAAGAAGCTCATGGAAAGATGCATATCCCTGCATGTCATTAGGGAGATGCAAAATTTAATTATTTAATAGCACATACTCTGCTCTACCTTCTTCATTATTAAAGAGAGGAATAATAGATTTTATAATATTCATATTGCTTCACAAACAGATGTGGAAAATCCTGTGTCCAAGTTTCTTCCTTTGGATATGAGTCTCATATCCATTTCAGACACAATCAGATGAGGGTAGAGATTCAGATATTTGATTTTCCTCCACCTGAGCCACATGCCTGTAGCTCCTTCAATGGGAAGGATGTGACTCTTGACTCTGGGTTTGATCCTATGCAATCAACACATTGTTGTCAGAAACATGTTCTCCTCTGCGGGCCTTCTCTGTATCTCTCTTTCTTATCCCTTATTCTTTCTCAACTCTCACCCCTTCTTGTAAGCCCAGCTAGTTTTGTGAAGTGTCACTTATTCATCACTTCCACCAATAGATAGGGGATTCAGGGCAGAAGGTAGGAGGGAAGCGGTTGGATTTCCCTGTGATTTGGCCTCACGGTGAACCTTTCACAGAGCCAAGATTAGCCTCCTGTTGGCGTAGCTCTTGGGTGGTTCCGCACTGAAGGGATTTATATGTTTTGATTAGCTTCTCTTGCATTGCCCTCTTCTCTTATCATTGTAAACGCTAGGATGCAGGAAGGTGTACAGGACAGTCAGAAGAAAACAAAACATATGTAACTTACACCACAAAAAGCATCCCAGAGGGAAAAGAGGGGGTTTGAGGATCTCTTCTAAGGGAACTAATCTAAAATAGGTGGTCGGGGAAGACCTCTGCAGCAGGGGACTTTGTTCTCATCCTAAAGAAAGAGCGTTAATTGAAGGGTGGAGCAGATAAAAGTCAGCGAAGCGTTTTGCGATCAGAGGTAATAGCACGTTTCTCCCTACAGTGGGGTGGGGCGGGGTGGCTGGAGCAGGGGTTTAGGAAGACCGTGTGACGGAACAAGAAACAAAAGGAGCAGTGAGTAGGATGGAGTTTAAGCCTGACACGAATGGAACCCTGCAGATCCATACAGGAGATCCTACGGGCATTCGTCTTTCTTGCAAGGATGTCTGTAAGTCTTCGATGGAGATTGTTCTACTTTCTCTTTATTTTGATGGAGGTACACTATAAATACTATAATCTTAAGTGTGTGATTTAGTGAGCTTTGATCACTGTGTCAAGTCACGGAAGTGCCACTAGGATCGGCCGTAGAGCGTGTCCTTCTCCCCAAAGTTCCATTGGACAGTGATTCCACCGTTAGAACTTCACATACATGAGAGCACAGAGAATGTTAGCTTTCGTGTCTGGCTTCATTCATTTGGTGACTTACCAAAACGTTTCTGAGATTCTTCAGGGCTGTTGGATGCAGCCTAACTTGTCTGTGTTTTTGAGCTAGAATCCAAGCTGAAAATGCAAAATAGTTCCTACGGTCCATTTTGTTAAATTTTATACTATAGTTCTCAGAACATGCTAAATGCAACATATAAGAAGTCACCTTCTCAAAATACAAACCCTTTGCTGTAATATTGAAAGAAAATCAATGCAGCTCAACAAAGTTGTCAGGTTTTGTTTTCCAATTAAATACACCATTTCCTTTTTTGTGTGTTTTATTCCATTTTGCTATAACTTTATATCCTAAATATATTCCTGAAAGGTTTTCTCAAGTTATTATTTTTTGTTATTATTGAAACTGTTACAGATGTTCCCCAATTTTTCCCCTTTTGCCCTCCTCTACCCAGTCCCCCACCTTGGCCACATTGTCGTCTGTGGCCACGGGCTGTGCTTATATGCATACGAGTTCTTCTTTCAAAGGTTTTAAACAAGGTAAATTGATCTGTTGAAGGACAGATCCAAAGAGAAGGTTGATTTGTTCCTACCTAGTGGTTTTACAAATACTATGTAAATATTATCATCCATATTAAATCCATATTTTTTATTCTTGGTCATTGAAGCTGGACTTTTTATAATTACTTTTTGTATAGATATGAATGAAGAAATAGATGGTTGTTGAACTGTGCTTTGAAAATGTAATGGCAATCATTAGTGATGATATAATATCTATTGTACTCATTGATTGTGATTCTACTGGTGAGAATGACCCTCTGTGTATGAACAAGAAATGAGAAGCTAAAACATTTTATTGATGTATTTAGTTGTGAATCAATATTAAATATGATAGAAAATTCAGAAATTAAAAATGCATCTTCACTTGGGTTACAAAAAGTTCCCGAAGACCATACATACTTAATATTAGACACTTGTTTGAAAGAACTTTTTTCTATTGCACTTCAAAGATGAATCCGAATTCACTGGCTTACGATGCCCATTGAGCTCAATGATTTAGTCCCTTCCTTTTGTGAATATAAAAAAAGAGGAAAAGACCATTTATTTCCAGACAGACAGAAACAGTACCCAAATCAAGCCCAAATGTTACAGAACTTCTAGAAGATATTGTACAATGCGAATAGAATCTGTCTACTGGTGCAACTCCACAGAGCCTAGGGACTTACAGCCTTACATGGGGAGCAACCAGAGCTTCCAAATGAATGAATGTTCATGGAAAACAAGAACATGAAACTATTCCGAGGAGTGAAGAGCAAGAGCTGGGATAGCGGTCAGCGGTAAGTGACCAACCCGTACGCAGCGAGAGGGTGGCGGGGGCTGCATCAAGACCCGCGGGCCCAGCCGCCGCTGCGGGGCGGGCAAGCAGGTCACAGAAAATTTCCCTGAAAAACTGAGTGTTTAGGAGGCGGGGCACACCACCTGGGTCGTGGAGATACTTGAAAACTAAATGAACCTGACAAACACGCACTGATGTTTTAAATGTAGAGATACGAGTAATCGAAACCCTGAAAGAGAGTCCAAGTCAGAGAGAAAGTGAGGGAGAGAGAGGAGGGGAGATTCCCTGCAGGCTTCGTGTTTCGCTCCCGTATCGGTTTCATTTGAGCACTGACTTCCACACGTTTTTCGGTTTTGTTTTCAGGTGTTTTGTTTTGTTTTTTGTTTTTTTGATCAATCGTGGTTCTGTGTTCATTGAATTTAAGCACACGGATCAATCTGGGTGGTCAGAGAGCCCTTATTCCTTTGAATAAAACTGTTAGTCCACTGGTGTGTATTTGACCCAAGTGAATTTTCCCGAAGGCATTTCTCAGGGATGGATGAGAGTTCTGGGAAGGAAAATGTCTCTCTTCCTCTTTGATTGTAAGGTGCCATCTTCGACAGTCTCTGGCTGTCAAGGGCCCCAGTCAGCGTTTGGGTGTGTGCTGTGTACTCGTCTGAATTTGTTGGACGCTGTTCTTGGGCTTGCCAGATTTACTGCAGATTTGTGGGCCACTCTTCCTGCCTCATGCATCTCTGTTCCTCCAGGAATATCACTGGTCCCAACCACATTCCTGCAGAGCCACTAGGTGACACTTCCCAGCTCTCTGCGTGTTGGGAGCAGAGCTTCTTTCCACACCTGTCCCTTGGGCAGAGCTGGCTGGCCAGGTGGAGGTGGGAGCGCTGATCACTGATGCTGCAGCGGCCTGTGCTTTAGAAGCTTCTCCGTGGGGCCTCCCCTATCCACACGCACAGCAAACGCCACAGTGCTCCCTGCACTCTTCCCAGAGTGCCAGCTCCGGCGTGTGGCCACGAAACCCAAACGCCGCATTCTAGTTTGGTCAACACGAGAGGACCCTGTTCACGGCCTCCTGGGCGTCTGGGAGAATGGTAGACACACTAGTCCCTCCTACTGTTGGGACAGCGATGGTGCATGGAAAGCAACTGATTTCCAACTCCAAACTTGACCTTCAGGGAAACACACAGGTCCTAGAGCCCTGGGCTCTGCCCGTTTGCGGTGGGAGTGAGCCACGGCCAGGACGAACTCGGGCACAGGCAGCCCTTCCTTTGTAGTTCGGGAAAGGACAAAGAACGAAACTGGTATTCCCACCTCTCGGAATGTAAGGGTTTGGATGGTGGTATGTGACTAATGATGTTCCTGGTTTCAGGATTTAAACATCTGGCCAGTTGTTGAAGTCCTTTGCTGGGATCTCAAAATCTCTCTCCTCTCTCTTTCTCTGTCTCTCTCTTTCCCTCTTGCTTTCTTGTTCTCATTCTCACTACTCCCCACCCCTCTTATCTTTTCCTTATTGGCCAGATTTTCTCATTTCTCAACTTCGCTCTGCTCTATGTTAGGTTCATATTTCAAAGCTCGAAGTTTCTTCTCAAGGTTCTAGAATAAACTAAATCACTTAGTGCAGTTATTGAGGTAATCAGCCTCTTAAGAATGAAGTTGGGGAGAGCAGGGGCACAAAGCTACCCAGGAAAAAGTCTGTCCCTGTGCCCCTAAACACGCAGAGAGAATGAGTTGTCTTTGGAGTTATAGTCACTTTAACTTAATTTTATTGTATCTACTTGTGTTTGCAAATGCTACCGAGAATCCTTCTGCAACCATTACTTCCAATCAGATTTACCAAGTGAAATCAGTGGGGAAACTCTGAATTACAGGTTCTGATTGAGTAGCGTGTAGCACGCTAGCACCAGTTGGTTTGACTGTAGATGAGTGTGAGAACATTCCGGAAATGCGTGCTGTCCAGCTGCACCTAGCTGAGTGCCAACGGACAGCGTCTGTCAGGGGCCACGACACTTACAAAAGACAGTCTGATCACGAAGTCACAAAGGGAGTTTTTGATGGATGCGACACCTCAGTGTGTTCACCTCCTTTAAAAAACAACTCTCTCGAGGGGTCATTGAAAACAATACTTCAAAATAGACACTGACAAGCCAAGGCAGAATAAGCCTGGCTCCATCGTGGAAGCTCGCTTGAGACCCCAGGCCGTTAAAGTGGAATTTTGATCTGCCGACGAAAGTGACGCTTCGCCGTTACTGACTTTTCTCATCGTCTTTCTCACATTGACAATTTGCCGTCAAAAAAGAACAAATCGCGTACATAATTTGAATATTGGCTTTTGTCTTCCCGACTGTCGGTCTTCTGACAAGTGACACCCTAGTTTATCTAATCTCAACAAATCTCTTTTGGCTCCGTTCAGGGGTATCCCTGACGTCTCTCACAAGCACATTCACATCAGCATTCGGATGAGCTTTTGACACAGATTTTATATAACATGAACAAATTAGTTAGTATGGAATTTAAACATATAATTGAAAGGAAGGAAAGTACTAGCTTCCACTAGCATTTAATAACTTATAATAGAACAAATGGGAATGGTTATAATCATTACACGATGCTTTTAAACTGTCCTTCTGTTTAACGTTTCTTTCCGACTTTTGTTAATTACCATAAAAGTTTGAATACAATCTTATATGTCTTCTACCACAATATAAAATGCTAAATAAGTATTCATTCTCTGTGTACATGTGGGAGAACATGAGTTTTATAAGGCAGATCTTTTTATGTGGTATTAGCCAGGTAAAGTTTTAAATCACACAGCTGTGTGTTTTAAATTTTAAATTATAATATATAAATGCCCCTGTATAGGGACGTCCCCAAAGAGCCAGCATAGTTAATTATTTTCAAGTTACGGTAAATTTTTTGAAAAGTATCTGTATCACACATGCGCATGCTGTATTTTCCGTATTTATTATAACGTGCTGCACCTTGATTTTTTCCCCTTTAATAATGTTTTTGAGTGTTGTCTCTAGTGACACTCGAATACCAGATCTTTCGGTTATTCCAGTGAATGAAGCTAATCTAATTAACTTAGCTGTAACCCCGCAGCTGTACATTTAAATTGCTTTGAGCTTTCTTTCCTATTTCGCAATAATGCCACCACACCCAGCTCGAATGCACGCACAGGTGGCTTCCAACTCCTAATCGGGCTGAGTCGCTGAGTCACGCAGGGGTTGTGGGCTCCCCCCGTCCAACCTGGAAACCTCGCAGGGGCTGGGGACGGCACGTTGATGGGAAGCCCTGCAGTAAAACTGTGACAGACGCCCGAGGGAGCCGACAAGGGGGAGCGGGTGCCAGCCCCCAAGCAAGGGCCGGGGCGGCCTGAGGCTGGGTCAGAGGACGAGGCGGGGGAGGTGGGGAGCGCCCCTTTCCCTGCTGTGTGTCCAATGCGCGCCCCTCCCTGCCACCTCCGGGGCTTCAGAGCCGAGGAGGAACAGGGCCGGCCCGACGGCATTTCCCCAGGAGCACACGGGTGAGGGGAGACCAGCTGGCTACTGACTGGCTTTTCCTTCGACATTCCTTGCAAACTATGCCTTGACGCCCGTAATCAATGAGAAAACACTTTCAACACAGAACGATGTCGGGCAGAGGTAGCTAGGCTTCCTCAGGGACAGTCGCTTCGTGAGGACAGAACACTTAGAGTGTGTCCAGCCCAGGCTCTGGTGTTCTGGGGGCTTCTCCAGCCCTATGCTCCGCCTCCAAAGCCGCAAGAGACCTCACAGATTAAGGCTAGCTCTTGGCCCTGCCACCCTTTAGGGTACTACTGGTCAAGGTTCCTGCAATAAGCTCACAAAAATAGCCAGACATAAAGAGAAACAATCAATTATTTTCCATCCTGCACTGCATGAGCCAGAATTAATAGAGCTGGTAAGTCAAGAATCCTTGAACACTGTATCTATAGAGACAAACAGAGACAGAGGTTGTCATTAGGAAATGACATATAATTTTATTAAGTTTATTGAGTGACACTGTTTAATAAAATGTTATAGGTTTCAAGTACGCACTTTCATAATCTGCCATCTGTATATTGCATTGTGTGCCCATTACCAAATTATATGTGAGGTCTGTCCAGCAGGTATCCGGCCATGACATATGAAAAATAGAGATATTCACTGAAGGAGACACAAGATACAAGAAACATTGTACACAGGACGATGACATCTCAGTCCCCTTCAAAGCGGGCACCTTGTAACTCACAAGGTTCTCCCCATTGCTATCAGCCGCACCATTGTATTTTCCCGAATCCCTCTGATGGTCTGAAATCTCATTCCTTTCAAAGGTGATTTTCGTCTTGGGAAAAGCCAGAAGTCACGGGGTGCCGAATATGGGCTATAGAGGGACCGAGTCACCTGGGTGATTTGATGTTTCACAAAAAAACTGCCTGAGAAATGATGCATGAGCAGGTGCATTGTTGTGACGAAGCTATCAATCACCAGTTGCCCACAGCTGTGGCCTTCTGAGTCACCTGAATAGTTTCCATGGAAAAATGTTCAAGCTTAATGCAAAATTTGATGCAGATTCATTGTTCTACTCAGTCATTTTGAATGTGACGGCCACACAGTACACATGCTCACTCAATGGTGTCTACCACCCCCACTGACTAGTACAGTGAAGTCGTCACTGTTCACACATGCACATTCCAGTCCGCTCTCCTTGGCTGCCAGGTTACATCGATGTCATGCAATCTGTTCTCGTTATATTAACAATGGCTGCACTTTTTCTGGACAGACCTCACGTACCTAGTAATTGGATTTGAATCTTAGCTCTACTATCCCCTGTGTCTCTGACCTCAGGTAGCAATCTTCTCCAAGACTCTTTGTTCAAATACAAAATAAAGATAATAATATCTAACTTGCAGAGATAACTTGAGCACCAACAATAACAGACCTAAATAAGTTACCTTATTGCATATTTCTTGGCCTGTAACACATACTCAAAATGTTATTAATAAATCATTACTTTACTAATCTATATTCAACAGATGGATAGAAGATGTACCTACTACAGTGCATTTTTAAAAACAGGGCTAATTAGTACCTGGACAAAAGGAATTCTGAAAGAAAAGAAGGAAGCCAGTACACAAAAACGTGTTAACAACGGCAGGGACAGGTTAGTGAGGGAGGTGGAAGGCTGTCAGAGAACAAGCATAGAATTCACTGTTTTCTCCTTGGGTATCTGAAACAGTAGTTCAAAGCCAGAAAGTTCCTCAAGGAAGGAATCTCTGTCCTTTGCCTTCATGCAAACGGACGTCTCAACAACTAACCACCTAGACTCGAGGTGTCCAAAACGCTCTGGAGGTTTACCAAGTTTTAAGAGAGAAATGGCAAAGAAACACACTTGAATATAAAGCTCAGTGGCTGGAAAGAGTTAATGATCATCATGTGATCGCAACATACTACGAGGAATGACAGGTATGTTTGACAAGTGTACTAGGGAGGGTTAGAAGCTCCAGCTGTTAGCTATTCTTACACTTTTATTCGAATTTTTTTACATCTTAATTTTTTCCTTAAAAAACAATTGTCTGTCCTTCATTATAAATAGGTTTAAAATGTAATACAATTATTCCAGCATATTACATTTCAATGATGATCCTTCTTAAGAAACTGCATTGCCCTCTTTTCTCTGCTGACACCCATTGCCACACATCAGGGAAGATTAGTTTGAAAACATTCAAACAAAGGTTGGCTCTGCCTACAGCGGGCATTTAGATACTTACTTCTAATTAAGATATCGAAGAATAAGCGTAGAATATAGCTGACTGTGAGAGTCACATACACGAAATCATGCTTACTTGAATTTACCGTATGTAACTATATAATTTGTTGTTCACAGTGAGACAATGAATCACTGTGTGAAGACAACGGATTTAAAAAGCACAGTGGACCCCTGGCCACTGTGCTCGAAGCGAGGAAAGTGACGCTGCTGCGTATTCTACACGGTGACCAATACCAGGGAGAGAAAGGTCCTTCATTCAAGGGTGAGCAATGGACGTCAGATTCTGCTTCCCCCTAGATTGCGTATGCACACATGTGTGTGTGTATGGTCACATCTTTTACAACATGTTACATTATCTGTGTGAATAATCGATACCCTATGTACATAATGAAGGGCTTAAAAGATTCATCATATGCAAAGGGGTGTAATTAATTTTAATACATGAGAATAAAAGACTTATTTATACTAATCAATTTGAAGTGCTCAATCTGAAAAAGATGTCATAGGAGAGCTTTCTATCCTGGAAAGAGGAGTGGACTAGAGGAAAAGTCTCTCCAGCGTGAAGATTTTGTGATAAAACCATTGCATCTGTAGCCCCCGAGATGAGTCACAAATCGGTCACAACGCCAGGGACTCTATTCCCCACGGGTTACAAGATGCGTTTCGGCTCGCAGAACTCACGGCAGTACTATGTCTCAACCATATGTTCGCCTTATGGCGGGACCACCTGCTGTTAGTCCCGGAGCAGGAAATTTAGTCTAACATTCTACTCCGTGCTTCACATTTTTTCACATTCACCCAATTCTTCTAGAAAGACAGGTTGTCTATAAACAGTTATAAAACCATTGCAAAGAGCACTAGCTTCAGGGACCACATTACAGTTTCTCAACTTCTGAAGCTTTTGGTCACTGTATTTATTTTATACTCAATCCCTAAGAACAGGTTTTTAAACGTGAAAATAAATACACAGACTTTATGGGCTTTTTCCTGACCACGTGGACAGGTACCTTGTACTCGGTGCGGTAACGATGGATGAAGGCCTCCTACGGGGAATACGATGCTGGCAAATGGATGTTCCACGGGAAACTGGACAATTCCATGGTGCTTGGATTTTGCCAAAGTGTCTCGAACTGGCTTTTGGACATTTTGTGGCTGGCAAAACCTGACAGTGATGTATCAGTCCGCATATCTATTTCAGTGGGACTTGAATTCGCATGGTCCTAACTCATTTGTATTTGCATCGTCATCATATTTCCCAAGAGCCCTCGGTTATCCTTTAAAAGCTGAAGATTACTTTCATTAGCTCTTTTTTTTGTTTCAATCAGAAAACTGTTTTCACCTTACATACAATTTCTAAAAGGCATTTTAGCTGAACTGAGATTTTAGAGGACGTTCTTCACCCACCAACATGCTCCTGAGACAACACCTTGAAGTGCTGTCAAATGGGAACGTTGATGGGGTCAGCACTGCGCTGAGGGTTCTAGAGGCTGTGCGCATGGCCCTTGTGCTCTGGGAACTTACCATACACATGGATACACAAGGCCAAGGTCGGTGAAGCACATATTAAATACCAGTAGTATTTGCATTGACTGCTGTAGTTTTTTAATCTTTTCTATCAGCATTTATTTTTTGTTTGTTTGTTTGTTTGTTTAAAAATATATTTTATTGGCCCTGGCTGGTATAGCTCAGTGGATTGAGCGCAGGCCTGTGAACCAAAGGATCACAGTTCGATTCCCAGTCAGGGCACATGCCTGGGTTGCAGGACAGTTCCCAGCAACAGTTCCCAGCAGGGGATGCACAAGAGGCAACCATACATTGATATTTGTCTCCATCTCTCCTTCCCTTCCCCTCTAAAGATAAATAAATAAAATCTTTAAAAAATATATTTTATTGATTATGCTATTACAGTTGTCCCATTTCTCCCCTATCATTCCCCTCCACCCCCGCTCCCACCCACAATCCCCTCCTTTTAGTTCATGTCCATGTGTCGTAAGTTCTTTAGTTTCTACATTTCCCACACTCTTCTTGCCCTCCCCCTGTCTATTTTCTACCCACCGTCTATGCTACTCATTCTCTGTACCTTTTCCCCCTCTCTCCTCCTCCCACTCCCCTGTTGCTAACCCTCCATATGATCTCCATTTCTGTGTTTCTGCTCCTGTTCTAGCTGTTTGCTTAGTTTGCTTTTGTTTGAGGTGTGGTTGTTAATATCTGTGAGTTTGCTGTCTTTTTACTGTCATATTTTTATCTTCTTTTTCTTAGATAAGTCCCTTTACCATTTCAAACAATAAGGGCTTGGTGATGATGAACTCCTTTAACTTGACCTTATCTGAGAAGCACTTTCTTGTGTGTTTATTTCAAATGCGTGTTCCTTGGGAACTTCCCCTAAGGTTTGAAACCTTTGTTCTGGGTGATTCTCATGTATGTTGATGTTTGATAACCCATATGCTAAGTATTGTAATGCAAAAACAAATCTAGAAGATCAGAGGCAGGAGAAATACTTAAGGATGCAAATCACGTGGAGAATTTTGAGGAGGAGCCGGAACCCAGGCTGGCCAGCTGCAGGGTGTTCTGGATTTGTGCGAAATAAGGGAGATCAGATTTTTTAGGTTTAACCAGAAGCGTGAGCTATAATATGGAGGTAGGGTCGGTCCCCAAAGAGGTGATCGTGGGAGACCAGGCTGCCTGGAGCAGAGGAGTCATATTAGGAAATGATGTGGAATGGGGCTCAGGCCATGAAGTCCAGGTCAGAGGGTGGCCTAATAACCTTGGTACGCAGCAAAACTAGTCCCATGGCTCTCTGCAGGGTGGCTTGGGGACAGAACCCCCCGCCCTCCGTGGTGGGGGCAGAAGCTCAGGATGGTTCAGTCATTCAGGCGGAGGATGATAATGACTTTGAGCGGCAGGCAAGAAGCACTAGTCAATCGGTGAGCCCACTTCGAAAGTGAAAGTGCGGGGCTCCTTGCTTAAAACTATAAACATTTCGAGATGACAGCAGAAGGCTTTCTAAACATGGCATTTTTCCGCACGTGGGCGCTGAGTATCTCTGCAGGGCGCATGCCTGTGAAGCAGGCCCTGCGGCTGGGGGCAGCGCAAATTCACCGCCAAACGGAGGCCCAGAGAGCTCAACTCGGCTTTCAAGTAGGCTTCGTTTGTGAATAAAACTTGAGGTGTTAATGTGAATGAAGTGTAAGTTTCACTTTTGCTTGGGCTGTATTATTCAATTACTCTGGCCACCAAGAGCATTTGAGGGTGCAGTCTTAGAATGGCGATACTTAATGGGAACTGCTAAGAAAACAGAAAGCAAGAAGTATTATAAAGGAAGACATAACACTAGTCAGAGGGGTTCAAGAGAAAGAATTGAGAAATGTGAACGTATGATTTTCTACTCTGAGTAGTTTGACCAAAAATGTCATTTGGAGGTAAAAATAGTAAATTTGCTTCTATTCATTTTGGATTTGAAGACGGGGAATTATAGCCATTTGAAAAAAAATTTCTGCATTTAGTTGGAGCCGTGAGACCAAGGGCTGTAAAGTATACAGTGGTGTACTTTACAAAAGTCCATTAGTCCATCAGTTTCGCATCCTTATAGAAGTCAGCACTCTCTGCGGGTCCACTAGAAGCCAAACTATTCCAAGCCCGTTATGGGAGTGGTCGAACGGGACACTCACAGCCATTGTCTGAGCTTATCTCATTCACGCCTGTTTTACGGATGAGGACAGTGAGGTGCAACCCGGTTACATCGTCTGCTATTTGGGCGTACAGGAAATGGTCCGGCGAGGACTCGCCCTCGGAATGTCTTATTCCAGGGACCATGCTCCTCATCAGGGCAACACGGTGTCTCCGTGACACAGAGACTCCGAATCCAGTGCATGAGGGGGGAAAGACATCCTAAGGACGAACGCCTGAACTAGCAAACACCTCGGGATCTCTTTCGTGCTGAAGTAATTGATTACAAACATATATTGAATGTAACATATTTTCATCACTTCTAAAATGTGATGATCACTTATCAATCCAGTATGAGTGTTTTTTAAATATATAAATGAAAAGACAAAAGTCATAAATGCCTTAGGGATATTTTCTGAGATAAACTACTATAATGTAACTTTGATGACATTCCTTTTTTTTTTTTTTTTTTTGCCAGAACAGAAGGAACATAAAACTACAGTTCAACTGTCACATTTTTAGGGACAATTATTTCCTGCTGGTAATTAAGACTTCAAACCACAGGAAGGAGAAGGGCGATCGTATGCCATCGGTGTCAAAGATCCTGAATTCAGTACAAAAATAAAGGCGATGTGAGGGGCGTTCTGGATAATACTGAATTTTAATACCTATTTTGTGTGCCTGTATAGAAAAGCGAACATCAGCAGACTCTCACATCCAGGCCACATATAAAAGGTAATTTTCACGTCTCCAAAGAAGCTAATATTATCTTGAGTCTTTCCTTTCTCTAGCCTCATTTTCCATACCTTCAGCACAGAGACCAAATCTTCTTGTGAGGAGGTGGTGTGTGAATTATATAAAGGAGTCCATGTCAACCTTTCAGAACTGTGCCCAGCATACAATAAATAACAAGGACAACTTGGCTATAATGTGAGAAAAATGTAGAAAACCTGAGCAATTTATAGAAGCTAAGTTTGTTTTTTGTTTTGTTTCTAAAAAACAACTAAAATGCAGGCCAAGTCAGTACTTTAATGTGCTGTTTTTCTGGGCCAGGAAAACTGCAGGAATTAAGTCCAGAATGATTCCGCGAAGCTGTGTTTGGACATCGTTTTCAATGTTATGTTCACACCTACATTTATCAGTGGTTCTGAATATTTATTATTTATTTTAGATGACGAACTCGCAGAGGTCAGAGCTTTTACCTGAGCGGCCCATACATAGGCTCATGCATATGCAGTGTTTAAATGCTACTTGAGAGTAATCATATCTGCACTTGCTGTGCATCACAAGGAAGCAAGGGAGACAATCTATAACACATATTTTACAGTGTCGAATTATGTTGACCTGGTAGAACAAGCAGCCGAAAGGGTGACCAAAGGACAGTTGCCTATGAACCAGTAAGATTCCTTTTATTCAGCAGGCAAACTTTCTATACAACAGCAAGATCCTTTCTCACAGGTGTGGCAAGTTTTATAATGAGTTAGAGCATTTGGAGAGCACCTCTTAGCATTACTTCCAGCCTCTGCGTGTGAGCCCCATCGACTGGCTGAAGAAAAGACCAGCAGAGGAAGGGCCCACCTGTATGCTTTATAACTTTATTCTTTAAAGTGTTTATGAGATCCTTTTTAAAGCAAACCTGGCTGTTTGGAAATGGGGTAAATAGAGTCAACACTTGGAAAACATTAAATGTTTCTGTTCTGATTTATTTGACCTCCCAAACTCCTTTTATATCAAGGTAGAATTTACATGCAGTATGATACACAGAGTCTTAAGAGTAGAGCTAGATAAGATGGCAGCAATGGGGACACCCACGTGCCTGTCACCCCGATCACCCCAGACGCCACCCCTCCTGATCCATTGCTGCCCATCCCTACCCATTGCCCCCCACCAGACTCGGGGAGCTGCGTTCCGATGTCTGTTGTCATAGATTAACTTTACAGATTCTGGACTTTCCTATGAATGGAAATGAACACAGCACACCGTTTGATGTCAGATTTCTTCCACTCAGCCCATTTTCAGATTCGCCAATAGTATTGTGAATATGAGTACTTTATTCTTCATTACCGATGAGTAGTACTCCATTTTATAAACATACCACAATTTGTCAATTACTGTTCCTGGTTATTTGAATTTTTCTAGTACTAGACTATTATGAATAAAGGGACTATGTGCATTAATCATGTGGACGTATGTTTTAATTTTTCTTTTTTTAAATTATTTTATTGTTGTTAAAGTACAGTTGTCTGCATTTACTGCCTACCACTCCCCCCACCCCAGCCATCCTCATCTCCCTCCTCTGATTCCACGCCTGCCTTTGGTTTTGTCCATGTGTCCCTTATAGTTGTTTCTGAAAACCCTTCCCCTTTCCCCCATTATCCCCTCCCACGTCCCTCTGGTTACTGTCAGATTGTTCTCAATTTCAATGTCTCTGGTTATATTTTGCTTGCTTGTTTGTTTTGTTCACTAGGTTCCACTTAAAGGTGAGATCACACGGTATTTGTCTTTCACTGCCTGAATTATTGCACTTAGCATAACACTCTCCAGTTCCATCCATGCTGTTGTGAAGGGTAGGAGTTCTTTCTTTCTTTCTGCTGCGTAGTATTCCATTGTACTATAGTTTTTTGATCCAGTCATTTACTGATGGGCACTTAGGTTGCTTCTAGCTCTTGGCTATTATAAATTGTGCTGCTATGAACATTGGGGTGCATAGGTTCTTATGGGTTGGTGTTCCAGGGCTCTTAGGGTATAATCCCAGTAGTGGAATTGCCAGGCCAAAAGGCAGTTCCATTTTTAGTTTTGCGAGAAAATTCCATACTGTTTTCCACAGTGGCTGCACCAGTCTGTGTTCCGACCAACAGTGCACTAGGGTCCCCTTTTCTTCACATCCTCTCCAGCACTTGTTTGTTGATTTGTTTATGATGACCATTCTGATTGGTGTGAAGTGGTATCTTATTGTAGTTTTAATTTGCATCTCTCTGATGGCTAGTGAAGTTGAGCATCTTTTCATATGTCTCTGGGCTCTCTGTATGTCCTCCTTGGAGAAGTGTCTGTTCAGGTCCTTTGCCCATTTTTTAATTGGGTTGTTTGTCTTCCTGGAGTGGAGTTGTGTGATTTCTTTATATATTTCGGAGATCAAACCCTTGTCCAAGGTATCATTGGCAAATATATTTTCCCATACAGTTGGTTCTCTTTTCATTTTAATACTGTTTTCTTTAGCTGTGCAGAAGTTCTTTATTTCGATGAAGTCCCATTTGTTTATTCTTTCCTTTATCTCCCTTGGTATAGGGGACATATTGGTAAAAATACTGCTGTGCGGAATATTTGAGATTTTCCTGCCTATGTTCTCCTCTAGGACTTTTATGGTGTCAAGACTTACATTTAAGTCTTTTATCCACCTAGAATTTATTTTGCGTATGGTGTAAGTTTTAATTTTTCTCAATTAAATGTCAATAAAATTGCTGTGTTTCAAGGTTCCTGTATGTTTTACTTTATAAAAAATAAATAGTTTTCCAAAGTTGTTGAATCATAAAGTTCTACTAGGGATATATGAGTCTTTGGGGTTTCACATCATCCCAATATTTAGTATGTTCAGGGTTTTAATTATTGCTATTTTAGTGGCTATGAAGTGATATCTTATTATAATTTCTCATTCTTTTAATAAAATAAAATGTGAAGTCTTTCCCTAAGGGATTGCTCTCTTTCTTGAATTCCTTTTCTTAAAATCCCAGGGTATTATATCTCAAGATTTATGATTACACTAATGTACAGATTTCACTCTCTTGTATATTTCCATTTATCATTCCAGTTGAAGTGCTCCATTCAGACATTAGATTCACAATTTTTATTGTATTGGGAAAGCTTATGGAGAAATGTTTCCACACTTTGAAACTACATTATTATTTTAAATGCTTTAATTTGTTTAAATGTTTATTGTTTAAGTGGAGTTTTAAAAAGTACACAACAATAATTCGGCATTTCCTGATTCCCCAGATGCAGAGGTTATAGTTGAGCATGACATAAGAAACAGTGAAGGTATCGTGTCTGGGTCTGAGACTCATTAGTTACAGAAAGATGATGGAAAAAGAATTACCTCTATTTGGTACAGGTCATAAATACCAATAAATAAAATCACAAAGAATCAACCAATTCAAAAACACCTAATCACAAAATATAGCTTTAGATTTAGTAAACAAAAATACAAGAGCCTCAGTTAAATTTAAATTTTGGATAAACAAAAAAATGTTTAGTATAAGAATTTTCCATGAATGTGTACATCGTACTCATACTAAAAAAGTATTTGCTCTTTATTCGTGTAACTGGGTACCTGTATTTTAGTATTGTATCTGGCAACCCTGCCGGGAATATATGTATCATGCATACATACACACAAATGTGTATAGGGAAGTGTGTAGGTGTGTGCATGTGTGAACGAATGGACAGATAGATAAATTTAAGTTCCCGCTGTTATTGAAGGTTCTTTTAAAGTGACACCAATTGCGTGGGCACGTGATGTGGTAGAGGAGCCCTTGGAGGCTCGTGAACACATGTATTCATAAGCAGAAGCACAAAAACATCCGTTGGTCTATTAGTTTTCTAGAGCTGTCGTAATAAGAAATAACAGAAATTCATTTTCTCACAGTTGTGGAGCTGGAATCCAAGGTCAAGGTGTCAGAAGGGTTGGTTCCTTCCGAGAGCCATGTGGGAAGGAGTTCTTCCAGACTCTGGCCTTGGCTGGAAGGCCCTGTCTTCTCCCTTTGTCTCCACATCATTTTGCACTGCACCTGTCTACGTCCAGATTCCCTCTTCCTACAGGACACCAGTCGCACTGGATTAGGATGCACACGAATGACTTCATTTTAACTTAATTACCTCTGTAAAGACGGTCTCCAAATACGGTCAAGTTTGCAGGTACTGAGGGTCAAGATTTCCACGCAGGATACTTTAGGGGACACGAGGTAGCCCATCGCCTCGGGAAAGGGGAACTGGAAAAGACTGAGAAGGGAGTGAATGAAATATGAGCAGTGAAGACAATAAGAATTAGAGTGTGGCTTTTAGATTGTGTATCGGAAATATTCCAACTTAAATATGCTTTTATCTTCCAGCATGAGTTTTAGGAGCTCAGTGATCCAGGGCATTGAGCTGCTACTCTGCCCTTAGGTTCAGGTGTTGGAGATCTCAATGCAGCCAAGATTCCCACTGTCAGTGAACTTACTCTCAGTGTGAAAGAGCATGAGAAATGTGTGGGAGATCCCTGAGCATCTAAGGTGTCATGTCAGCTTCTTGTCTGATAATCAGTGATGACTCGAATGCGGAAAGAGAATAAATTTGGAATCGTGTTTTTAACTGTTTTTCAATCCGGAATGCTTAAGGAATGCACTAAAATGCTTTTTGAGCCATGAAAGTAATTTTCTTTCTAAAATGCTCATTTAAAGCCGTGGTTTATTGAACAGAGTGGTCCTTTGGTGGCCTGTTCTCTGCAGCCTCAGGAATAGTCACCCTTGTGGGACACGGGACTCGGGTCCTGCTCGCCAGGGCACGTTAAGAACCAAATCAGTGTTTATCCCTCATAATCTGAGAAAGGAGAAATATATTAAAACGCTGTAAAGGGAATTTGATGGCATTTCAACATAAACTACCTTGGACATAAACTGTGTTTGTGTGAGTATAAATCTTCAAAGTTCCATCGTACACAATTTCTGGTACAATGCTTTGCCTATGAATTTTTTTATTTTACATGTGACTCACCTACAGCAATGCTCATCTGAAAGGAAGGCAATGCTTCAGGATGCAGAATATAATTTATATCACAACCCAGAAGAAAGACGAAGAGGGCAAGGCCATTCACGTTTGAAGTCAAGGGTGGCCGAGGCTGATCTCACTAGTGTCTTCAGCAGAATATATCCCTGCGATGGCTCACAACTATATATTTTAATTTCTTCTTTATTCTGGGATGTCTCAGATGAAGAGATAAGCTGAATAAATCTGCAACACCTCCAGCTGATTTATCCATCCTTGAACCTGAGAAAATATCCAGAATTTTAAATTATAGGAGTATACCACACATCATATCAATGAAGCCTTCCTTGACGCTGTGAGATGTTTTCCCTTTTCTGCTATGCCTGGATATATCTACAGCTGCAATTATTCTAATTGTAATTAATTGTTTGCATGCACTGCCCCTCACTGAACCGTGAGCCAAGCACTCCTATTTACCAAGCTTAACACAAACAGAGAGTTAGCATGAACTAAAGAAAAAGTCTGTGGAATGAATAAATGCATACAGAAATTAAAGTCATTATAGTAGTAACAGGCAGAATTTACTGAGATCTTACTATGTGCCAGGTAGCAGGCTAGCCTGGTTACATGGATTATTCGGCTTTCTTCTCTCAACAGCATTATAATGTAGAGGCGATCATTATACAGTTTACAGATGTGGCACCGAGACTCGAATGAGTGAGTAAATGCCAGTGCTGCGATCTGAACAGCAGCGTTTCTGCTTTCAGAACCTGAGAGTTAGTGTGATGTGATGGCCAGGAGCCTGCCCTGCCCAGCCGCCACAGCCTGGGTCGGACTCCCCGCCCTGCCTCTGCTCAGCTGCGCGGCCTTGGGAACGTACGGGACGGAACTCTCAGCCTCACGCCTTAACATTCCTGCGTCGTAGTTCCCCAGCTGTAAGTTCGAGATGGCAAGAACTGCCTATTCATGAGGCTGTGTGGACTTGTGAAGGGTTCATGGCACCCTCGGCACTTAGTACCACGCCTGGCTCAAGGTGAGCGTGCGCATTTTTATGACAGTCGATTGCATGCATCTCATACTATACACTTAGCACTGAAAGTCTCATTTCCCAAGTCACCACCCTGCTTCAGTGCCCGAACACTCTGCACACCTGGGATACGTTCTTTACCCCTCAGTTCCACTGGCACAGTGTTCGCATGGGCCCCGGTCACATTTCCTTGAGATCCAGTCCCTTGGATAGAAAACGCAGGTTAAAGTCGAGCAAGCCCTGCAGGTGTAGCTTCGTGCCAGGTGAACACTAGTGCCGACTGGCCGAGAGGGCCAGGCGTTCCCGGACAGAAACGTGGTTGCTGGCGTCCTGTGCGATAGACATCCTAAGGCCAGCGTGTCATCTCCTCCGAGTGGTGCAGTACTGGGTTTTGAGCAAAGACAGGAGATGCTAAGTGACGTCGGGTAATTCACTACAAGCATTTGATGCGTTAGGGTTAACACAAATTTAAATAATAAGAGGATACAAAAAAAGGAAATAAAGTTACATTTCAATGACCCTCTGTAGTAGTTCTGTTTCTGGAAGGTCATTTTATCTTTCAGAAGGGCCAGATGCAAGATACAAGGAAAGCATACCTGAAGGACATTGTAAGAAACAATGGGAATTCTTTAACAGAGGGCCTTCCTGCACACTGAAATTAACCAGGGTGATTTGTTGCCTCTCCATATACGATATCCATTTATTAACTACCAACAAGAATTGGTTCCATGAGTAATTAGTGCAATAACTTCCACTGATCTTGATCTCTTACACCCTACAATTTGCTCTTAATATTAAATAAAATATTAAAATGTGTGACTGTTTTTATATCATCAGCCCTAAAAATCTCACTAAGTTATTTTAATCAATATATTTGTTTTAAGTAAAAGCCATTTAATCTCCTGACTTCTACATTAACCTTCCATTAAGTATTAGTGAAGAAGTTAAATGCACCTTAGTCAATAATGCTAATGCAGGAACCGTTGTATTACCTATGGAGAAATGCGTATTCATATTATGTTAAAGTGGCTATCCTTAACGATTAGCCATTACGTGTCAGGAAAGTGATAATAAATTTGAAATATTCCGTGAGAAAATGAATTATAATGTTGAAACTGAGTTCTCTGTACTGCAATAATTCTGAAATGAGGTCGTCCACTTCTTCTGGTCAGTGCCTTTTAAGGCGATGATACTGAAGTGATGAAGACACCCTCAGTGACACTTGAACCTCACCTTGCAGTCGCACATCTTGGTGGGTAATAAATGAGGTTGCTAATTGAAGCTGGGATGTATGAATCCATTGTATGCTGGTGTTTCAGCAAGTCCTGATTCCATGTAAATAATGTGCCAATATCTGTAAGTGGCTCACAGTAATGCAGGGTTTCTTCTGCTCAAAGCCCTGTTACAAAGTTTCCTTTGTCCCTTTATCAGGGCATGATGTTCACACCAGCTTCCTGTGCATGCTTATAATTTTCTAACATTCTTCTGCAAATGTCTTTCCCACTGAAATCGTATTTCATGGCAAGATGATCAATATAAATTTTAAGGGCTTTGAAGGAGCACACACGTGCACTTTCTTTTTCCCTGACGAAAACCTGTACACTGAGATGAGAAGCTGCTTCCTGCAGTCAAACCTGTAGACTCTAAGTAGCGTTTTTTTTCCTGTATCTTCTTCCACAGTTGCAATTAAAAATGCAGGTGCTTAACCATCATCGCATTTCTGTAGCCACAAACCTCCTTCATTTTGTGTTGTTAGATGTAACAAACAGGATTTCATTATTTGAAAAAAATAGATATTAGGAAGGTGTCACAAATCAGTTCAATTTAAATGGCTTATTGTTCTCATCTCTGCCACCTGTAGGTGTCCTTACAGTTTAGGAAAAGAGACTAATATTTTGAATATATGTGTGTGTGTTTTAAATATATTTTTAGTTTCTTTTATTATTTTTAATATATTTTATTAATTATGCTATTACAGTTGTCCCATTTCTCCCCCATCATTCCTCTCCACCCTGCACACCCCCTCCCACCCACATTCCCCCCTTTACTTCATGTCCATGTGTCATAAGTTCTTTAGCTTCTACATTTCCCACACTATTCTTGCCCTCCCCCTGTCTATTTTCTACCCACCGTCTATGCTACTTATTCTCTGTACCTTTTCCCCCTCTCTCCCTCTTCCACTCCCCTGTTGCTAACCCTCCATGTGATCTCCATTTCTGTGGTTCTGCTCCTGTTCTAGCTGTTTGCTTAGTTTGCTTTTTTTTTAGGTGTGGTTCTTAATATCTGTGAGTTTGCTGTCTTTTTACTGTCATATTTTTATCTTCTTTTTCTTAGGTAAGTCCCTTTAACATTTCATATAATAAGGGCTTGGTGATGATGAACTCCTTTAACTTGCCCTTATCTGAGAAACACTTTATCTGCCCCTGCATTCTAAATGAAAGCTTTGCTGGATAGAGGAATCTTGGATGTAGGTCCTTGACTTTCATGACTTGGAATATTTCTTTCCAGCCCCTTCTTGCCTGGAAGGTCTCTTTGGAGAAATCAGCTGACAGTCTGATGGGAACTCCTTTGTAGGTGACCGTCCCCTTATCCCTTGCTGCTTCTAGAATTCTCTCCTTCATTTGAATCTTGGCTAATGGCATGATGATGTGCCTTGGTGTGTTCCTCCTAGGGTCCAACTTCTTTGGGATTCTCTGAGCTTCCTGGCCTTCCTGGAAGTCTATTTCCTTTACCAGATTGGGGAAGTTCTCCTTTATTATTTGTTCAAAGAAGTTTTCCACTTGTTGCTCTTCCTCTTCCCCTTCTGGGACCCCTAAAATTCGGATGTTGGGACATTTAAAGATGTCCTGGAGGTTCCTAAGCCTCTCCTCATTTTTTCGAATTCTTGTTTCTTCCTTCTTTTCTGTTTGTTTGTTTCTTTCTTCCTTCTGGTCCACTCCATTGATTTGAGTCCCAGTTTTCCTCCCATCTCTATTGTTTCCCTGTGCATTTTCCTTCATTTCACTTATCGTAGTCTTCATTTGTTCATCTAATTTGTGAGCAAAATCAACCAATTCTGTGAGCATCCTGATCACCAGTGCTTTGAACTGTGCATCTGATAGGTTGGCTATTTTTTTGTCGCTTAGATGAATTGGCTCTGGGGCTTTGATTTGTTCTCCGGTTTGAGCCATTTTGGGTTCTTGTTTTTTTTGGTCTGGTCATGGCTGTTACATAGTGAGGGGTGGAGACTTAGGTGTTCCCCAGGGCAGGGCAGCCCAGTTGCTGGGTAGTGATGCTGTACGTGGGGGCAGGGTCTGAGAGGGAACAATGGTGCTTGCTCCACTCTCCCAGCTTCCAGTCCCTTCCACAGCCTCCCCTTTGCCTGGATTATCTGTGTGAGAATGTGGGACTGCTTGGTCAGCCAGCTGCCTTGTGCGGCCTCACTGGGTCTGCACCATTGCCATCTAGTGCCCAGGGTCTGCTAGCTGCTGCCTGTGTGCCTGGGGTCTGCCAGATGCTGCTGCCTGCATGCCCCCGAGTCCACCAATCTCCACTTTTTCCTGCCATGACTCCACCCCTCTTACCCATCTCAATGAATAGTTGTCAGACTTCTGTACAGTTCAATTTTCTCTCAGTTCTGGCTGTTTTCTTGTTTCTAAATGTTTGCTGTCCTTAATTTTGGTTGTACGAGGAGGCACAGTGTGTCCACCTATGCCTCCATCTTGGCCAGAAGTCCTATTTTTAGTTTCTTAAGGCAATTGTCTAAACCTGAAATGGCCCAATAATGTGTCACCTTTCTTAAGGCAAAAATAATCATCTTTTACTTATTTCTATAAATGAGCAAAACAGAAATTAACACCTAACCTGTTCATTAATAAATTGTTTTAAATCCTATGGGACTATTTTATGCCTAGCAAATAATCTGTCTGAAGTTGTGTTAAGACTGGTGTTAGCTCACTAATGGCTCTATTTTCTATGCTAATTGCTTAAAAATTTAGTTCCTTCCTCTGGTAAAGTATCATTTCCACACATTTTGTATTCTCAGTTAAGTGAAAGGCATTATTTTTGGAGTTACATCATAAATACTTAAATCACTTATTTGCTTTATGTTATAAAAATGTAACTAACTCCAAAATTACTTTGTTACTATATAAATTATTTTATGTTATTGCATTATTTTAGAAAAAGCTACATTAATTTATAAAGAATTAATTCTGGGTACCCATAGTTCATAATCATCATCATATAATTTTTATTTTATTTCAGGTGGACTACTTAGTTTATTTCATTATACTCTTATTAGTAAAAATACCATGGAATACTCTTGGAATTTCAAACTTGCAAGCACTTTTGTCTATAAAAAAGAAAATATACAATAGGACAGTGAAGTTTTATGTATAGTATTTTATTCATAAACATATTTATCTTATAGAATTGCTCTGTATTATTCTATTAAACTAGCAATAGTCACTCACTGAGTACTAACCACTTTGCAGGCAAAGTTTAAAGTCCTTTCCACATTTCAGTCCATTTCAGCTTCACAAGATGCCTGGACGTATTACCACTTCCTGTCTCATGGATGAGGAAGTGGAGTTATGGAGCAGTTAAGAAGGTTCGCACCCAAGGAAGCCCATTGGTTAGACCAGGGTTTGCAGCTAGCGATGGGCTCCAGAGTCCACACTTAAATGAATCTCTCTGCGTCCTTGATATGTGTGCTAAAATACTACAGATTGTATGGAGTGTAGGTGTAGGGAGAGAGATTGTATGATTATTTCAAAAATTCTTCTTCAACATCTATTTTTCTTGTGACTGAACGACAGGTTTAGTAAAAGTTATAAAATTATAGATGTGGAAAGTCTTTGAGGCAAATTTTCAGAGCAGTCTTGCCCCATGAAATGGGGGAAGCAAAGCCAGCTATTTCATTCCGTAACATTGTCTTTATCCCAGACTTCCCTTCAACATAATTCACTCTTTTAGAATCTTGAGGAAAATCAAGCTGTTGGAGATCTTTTCTACTCTTACACATTCACTCCTGAGAAGGTTCTGTGACCAACCAGCTGGTGGAAAGTAAAATCAAGGTGGGCAAAGGTCAGGGTACATGTTCAGGGGCCTGGAATCCACACTTCATTCAAATTTGATAGCGATCAAGTCACCACCGTCGCTACCTCCGAACTAATGGTGACCTGCTGCTCCAAATGATGCCAGCTGTTTGAGTGACAAGATCAGCACTGTCTCGGGCAGCATGAGGAGGGACACTAGAAAGGAAAGATCGGACATTCTCCTCCCATCATTCATCTGCACCTAGAGTAACTGGGCACATCCCAAGGAGAAGTGAAATCTAGGACCAGCAGGGGAAGAGGCATCCAAAAAAGAATAGGCTTATTATATCGGGACTGAGACATGTGGAGGGGCAAAGACAGACACAGAATGTCACTGGAACCCACAACAGTGTGGAAGGGGAGGTGCCTACTGACACACCTTTCCTGGAGAAAAAGTCAGGTGAAGAGGTGTTTGATGGGCTCGAAAGGTTCGGTTGGAAAATAAGATGAAGTGACAGTTTTATTTTAAAAGGCGAACGGATGCAACTCTTCACCCATGAAATAATGAGCAAACATGTATGCACAGGATGACAGTGACTGACACGTGGCAGGCGGCCTTTAATGGCACATTATGAATTTTTTTATGTCATCGTGAACATCCTGTCTGGCCTTCTGCAAGTCAGCTACGAACGTTTCCTCCAGAGACAGAGATGAGAGTGGACGGACATGTTTGCTCAGTGGGAAGTTATGCCCCACCCTTCACGACTCTTTCAATCTTACCTCCAGCCCCATGGTTCTGTGGGTCTGCCTGGAAGTTCTCTCGGACGTGACCCAAACTGATAGTTACTTCACTAACGTGAATTGCATATATTAGAGATGATAAATTATTAAATGATGGTGGCAGAAAGATATGAGATAGATAGATAGATAGATAGATAAGTTAGAAATAGTAAAAGTGATCCTTTGAAGAACATGCATCTTTTCAAAGAGCAACTAATGTTTGTTGTATTATTTAGAGTTAGATGAGCAAATTGAGGTATGTGTTGATTTTCATTGATTGTCAAGTTTTGGAAAATTATAAATTTTTCTTTTTATATTTCTCCTAATGAGTATGGTGTTGATAACACAAGCTAGCAAATTCTTCTAGCTATTTTCTGGTTGTAAGTTAAGTACTTTTGCAGGCTATATTGATTTTTTTTTCAGGTCACCAGGGTACTATTTAACAAATGGAAATTCATTCCGTACTATTCTAAATGGATTTAAGCATTATATATTTGGCAATGATTCAAAGGTACGAAAAGAATAATATCATGGAGATATATACCTATAAATTATCCACCAGCACTTATCCACAGGGAAGTATACCTGCTAATCAAAGGAAGATTCTACATAAAAGTATAACAAGCAGACTCTCTGTACTGTCTTTGTAGACCATTAAGCATGACACGTAATCACCTTGTTAATAACAGTTAGTGAAAACTTACATGGCTTTCCAATATTGTTGCAATGGTCTGACTTCATGGAACAGTACCCTCATACCTGTCCTTCCCCATTTCCTCCCACAATTCTTCTGCTGCTGCCTTCCCTTTCCTTTAGGTTCTCTGGGCCAGAATTCATTAAAAAGATCCTTGATTGCCACCCTCCTCTCAGATGACACCCACCCCTTCCTTGTTTGACTGAAGCCTAGTACGTGCCCAGGAACTTCCTCCACCCAAGGCAGGCTCTTCCCAGCATCTCACTGAGGCATCTCATCTTCTACTTTCCTTGCCTTCTTTGAAACCTCCTCGTTTGTTTCCCCATTTCCTCCTCCGTATTATTCCCAGGCACTTACCTTCACTCACATCGGACTGGAAACAATCTCACCAGTCTTTCCCCTCACTGCAAAGCATAGGCCAGAAGATCTTTAGGACTGGCTTCATAAAATCTGAAACACCAATCCAAAAGAACCTATGCACCCCTATGTTCATAGCAGCACAACTTACAATAGCCAAGTGTTGGAAGCAACCTAGATGCCCAGCAGTAAATGAATGGATCAAAAAACTGTGGTACATTTACACAATGGAATTCAATGCAGCAGAAAGAAAGAAGGAGCTCCTACCCTTTGCGACAGCATGGATGGAACTGGAGAGCATCATGCTAAGCAAAGTAAGCCAGGTGGTGAAAGACAAATACCATATGATCTCACTTTTAACAGGAACCTAATCAACAAAACAAGCAAACAAGCATAATATAACCAAAGACACTGAAATTGAGAACAGGCTGACAATCACCAGAGGGGAGGGAATTTCAGGGGGAAAGGGGAAGGGTTTAAGTATAAAGGACACATGGACAAAAACTATGGGGGGTGGAAATGGGAGGGAGGTGGGGAGAGCTGGGGTGGTGGGCTGGGATGGGAGTAAAAGACAGAAAACTGTACAAGATCAACAGTTAAAATAAAAATTAAAAAAAAACACAGAAGCACATTGGTATTTGCTTATCTTTTCTCTCCTTTATGAGTTCACAGGGTAATGGTTAGTTTTATGTGTCAGCTTGGCTAGGCTACAATACCCAGTTATTTTATCAAAAACTAATCTAAATCTTGCTGTGAATGTATTGTGTGGATATAATTACCATCTGTAATCAGTCAGTTTCAACTACTGGAGATTATTCTCAAAAATGTCGATCAGCCTCATCCAATCAGTTGACAGACCTAAAAAGCAAAAACAGGGTTTTTTGAGAAGCAGAAATTTGGTCTCAAGACGACAACATCAACCCTTGCCTGGGTTGCCAGCTTGCCAGACCGCCCTATGGAGTTTGGATTTGCCAACCCCCAAAACCAGGGGAGTCGATTCTTTAAAATCAACCACTCATGCACACACTCTATTTATGACTGGTTGTTTCTCTCTGTAGAACTCGAACCGAAGCTCGCAGCCACAACCGTTATCTACGGCTCCAGCCCTCACTTCTCCCCCAGTTGCATGACCAGGTCTCACTGGTCTAGCGTGCGTCTTCAGACAGAGGACCCAAATGAAAGGGGCTCACGTCACATCTGCTTCTCTCCACACCCTTCCCAGTCTGCTTCCCTCTCGTGGACCTGTCGTGGTAAACAGCGACACCTGCTCAGCTGCTGCCCCAGACACCCTGCCTGTCCTTGACTCAGTTGTGTATTGTTCAGACAGGTATTTCTCCTCGGCCTCTTTGTAATCTGTTAGTCCCTCAGTCAACTGGCCAATAACTTCTCCTGGACTTCCGTCATTTTTGTCTACGTGATTGCGATGACGCCTTCTTCTGTAGCATGGCTTCTGTGTTCCCGGTTGAATCTGAATTAATACGCTTCTCAAATCGTTCTCAGTTTGAGGCAGATGCCCTCCTGCGGAATCTCACATCCCACACACTTACGTCCATCATAGCAGTGGTCACATTGGCTTACAACTGCACTAGTAAGAGTTTCTGTTTCCTAATATGTTGTAAGCTTCGTCTGTTGCTCATTTTTGTATCTCCAAAGCCTAGCATAGTGCCTGGCATAGAAAAGCAACCCAAAATGAAAAATGGGCAATGAAAGAATTTTATGTAATATTTAAATAATAATTAAAGAACAGATTATACATTTCGGTGAGCATCTGTGATAGTCACCACTAGCTTCCCTCAAAATGCATGTTCTGCATTCCTGGTTACAGATGCTGCTGAGAAGTGGCTGGCCAGACAGACTATATTTCCTCGCTTTCCTTTCATATAGATGTAGAAATGCAACTAATTCTTCCAATGAGCAGAGGCCTTTTGAGAAACGGGTAAGACTTCTTCAGACTCTCTTTCTCCTTTCTGTGGCCCCCTGCAGGCCCTGGGTGGTGGCAGAGCTGTGTTTTGGAAGGAGCCCAGGTGTCTGAACCCTCGCATAGAGGAGACCACCCTCAGGCTTCCTTGTACGTGTGTGAGCGACAAGCAAATGCAGGTGCTTGCTGTAGCGCAAAAATGCAGAGGGCCTGTTTGTCGCAGCAGCAACTGTCTTCTAATTAATGTACCCAAATTTCAAAATCCTGAATTTAGAATATGTGACTCAATGGTATTGAGGCTATAAAACTGTGTCCAAGGGCTTAGCCTTCATGCATATTACCAGTTCAGTCACTTTTACCTAAGTTGGCTTAGAAGGTCGAAAGCCCCCAGTTTTGGTGAGAGCATTTAAATATATTCCCACTCTTTCTCCACACCGTGTGGCTGTCTTCATTTTTGAGAAGTAACTCAGAGTTCAGCTGATTTCATAAAGCATAGTCGAAAGTTCATATGTTGTCGTTATCAGAAGTTACCTTGTTTCTAACATGATAATCACTATACTGATTGGCTGCCTTCTGAAATGTCATTTTTAAAACTCTATTTTGGAAATTTATTCTGAGAGACTTTATGTAATTTTTCCCTTGTTTTGAAGGTCACTCCTTTATTGAATCATTACCAAAAGCTAAAAATTAATTTTACGAAATTGAAATAAATATCATGAACTATTCAGAATGAGTAATTTATTGCAGAGTTCATTAACTTCCTTTACCTCTCAAATATTTTTCATATCTGGAATATCAAAGGCAGAAGACCAAAAAAAATGCTGTCAACATAGTTTGTACGTGAACACATTTATATAACCTACAGACACATTGCATTCAAAATTCACACGTTATTTTAATGATGTGTGGTTCCAGGGAACATTCAAACCATATAAAAAGATTTAGGGACAAAAGTGTTAGTGGATTAAGAATGTTCTACTTTTTATACAAAAAATTTTACCATAATATAATGAAAAACTAACAAATCATTCAGTCTCATCTTTAAACAAAGTTTTTTTTTAAATGCCAGGAAAAACAAGAAAGCTTACACAAGTGTGTTTCTTTGAGTGAGTCAAAGATATTTTGTTCCAAATCAAGGTGGCCTGATTTCTTCAGCAAAGCTCGAAGTAGTTTTCAGTGGACAGGCACCCAAAAATATTGTATATGTTTTGGCTAAAACTACCCAAGATACACATTCGGGAAAAGGCCCTGATAACAGTGCCAGAAACCGCTCATTCTACAGATATCTCACTTTGCTCCTAGCTGTGTGGCTGAAGCCACAGCGACAGTTCTGATGGACACCGGCGGTTAACTAATGCATTGATGTAGGATAGACCAGGGACCCTGCGCTTGACCACTTTTCTGTTGAATTTAAAAGATATAATGCATGTAAATCCCTTAAAACTCTTCTGGCAGCATAAGTGTTCAGTACTGGAAGAGGCCATATATCACAGAGTTCAAGTGCACCGGCTCTGGAGCCAGACTGCCTGAGCATGAGTTCCACCACACCCGCCGTGCGACTCCGAGCACGGCCTTAACCTCTTTGTGCCTCCACTCTTGTTTGGTGGGGGAGGGGCGGCTGTTTGGTCCTTTTTTCATCTGGGACCCGAGAATATTAATCAAGCTACGTCATAGGGTGGTTTTGTTGATTAAAATAGTAAATACAGGTTAAGTGTTCAGACCAGCACCTGTCCGGCAATAAGAGCTCAATAAATACTAGCTCTTATTCTTCGGTGTCATTGCTTAGTGTGTGTGTGGTGCTTACAAAGGCTAGCTTTTTTTGTCCTATTGCAGAGAGGGGTCATTTTATTAATTACAAGTGTAAATTCTTGTTTTTTTTAAAAATACTTTTTAATATGATTCAATGCCATTTTCACTTAGATACTTCCCACTGGTCTTATTTTTTTTTCTCACAACTTAAAATAAATCATTGTTCTTTTCTATACTTGGAAAAATATCTTAAAGCTCCTTACATTTAAAAGAAAACATTCCTATTTAGGATTTTTTTAAAAAACTAGTTAGATTTACTAATCACATTACATTTTTTAAAGCAGATTATTTCTCCTTAAGGATGATGATATAGAGAATTCATTTTGAGCCTTTAGGGTATAAACAAAGACACTATTCAAGTTTCATAAATTCTTTTAACATGCCAGATGTAAAATCAATTAGCTGTAGTAGAAATATGGCCTCATATTTTAAGGACTGCAGCATTCTAATTGCTTGGTCTGCAGGGTTTTTTTAACAGTAATATAAGGGGATTTGAACTTAAACATTTTTCATTTCTAGAATGCTCCTGGTTGACTTTTGAAAGTTCCCTAACGTAAGTGCACCGGGAATCTTCTTTGGAAATTTAAAACAGGAAAACATGTCTGTAATTTCAAAAGGACATCTGAGGAACGTCCTTTACCCATTAACAAATAATAAATAGAAGGGCATCAGCAGGATTCATCTATGCTCCCTAAATATTGTTACGAGTGTTTACAATTGGGAATGTATATCTAGAGATGCTCTAAAATTTATGATGAAAACATTTTTAACAGACTGATTTAGATGTTGATTTAGATTAGATGTTGCCCAAGAAAAGGGAAGATAATGTTGTTTAAAACCGTCCTAGGCGGTGCTGACGAGATCACAGAGAGTAGCTCACTGAGCAGCAAAGTCCTAACGTCAGAAAGGTCCACTGGTTCTATTGGACAGAGCTTCACATACCCAGTGTCTGTAAGTCTCAGCCACGTTGTCAGAGAAATCAGGTCTGGACAAATTGCTTGACTCAAATGGGTACCTCACAACCAACATCTGTTAGTGAAGACTGTTCCAATAAGGAGATACGTTAACACCAGCTATTTATCAGCTCTTCACTACCCCTTCCCAGGTCCATTCCTTGCTCATTTTTAGACAAAACTCAGACTACACCCTACCAAAGACACTTTTAACCACGTCTCTAAACTAGAGCAAAAGCAGGACACATACCAGTATTTTTCTTGCTCACATCTGATAGAACTTGTCAATCACTTATCTGAAAATTTTGAGGCAAGGGATGTTTACAAAGTTGGGGTTTTCTATATTTTATAAATAAAATGTCATCCATATGTAGTATACTTCATAATACCCTCATAAGAGGGCGAGGCAAGATATTGTAATTAAAAGCATTAATATATGCCCTGGCTGGTGAGGTTCAGTGGACTGAGTGCCAGCCTGCAAATCAAAGGGTCGCTGGTTCGATTCCCAGTCAGGGCACTGGGGTGCTGGCCAGGTCCCCAGTGCGGGGGAGGTGTGTGAGAGGCAACCACACATTGATGTTTCTCTCCCTGTCTTTTTCTCTCCTGTCCCTTCTCTAAAAATGAATAAATAAAATCCTTAAAAAATAAAATAAAAGCATTAATATGTCTTCAGCATAAATATATAGATATTCACACTAATTCGAGTAAATAAATGATGTAAAATAATGAAGTCACCAAATAAGTTAACTAACCACGTTTATTTTACAGAACATTGAAAATTTTAGAATTATAAATAATTGTGTATTAAAAACATAAAAAATTACTGGAAATGATTCCTGATAATAAATTATAATTATAAAATCACAAATTTAATAAATCAGTAATAGAAATATATGAGGTGGAGTTTGGATTAGGCAGGATGGCTGAGGAAAAAAAAAGGATAATGTCAGAAAAGAGACAACAACAAAGAGTGAATGGATTTGCAAAAAATATCTACAACTTTAAAAAAAAGTTTTTTAAATTAAAAAAAAATATCTACATCTATTCAGATCCAAAGCTGATACCCGAATGGTCTAATACATGGGGAGAGACTTCAACCATAAAAAAAGAGACTTCAACTATAAAAAAAACCCAAGCAAACAAAATAATAGCAAGAAGGGAAGAGACTGCAAAGAGATTTAAAAACTCACTGGCACTGCTGAGAAGACAGAGCTCAGATTTCAGTTGCACTGAGCTCGAGGAGCATGAAAAACTTGGCTTTACAGTGAACTCGGGAAAAGATGTGGGTAAGAAAAAACAACAACATCCCAAGATTAAGGATTCTGACCCAGCGGTAACGGCCCCATTGAAATACACCTTCTCTAACAAAGCCTGAAGTAAGCCTTCAAAGGAGTGTGGCAGCTGCCGGTAACTGAATGACTCACTAACACAGAATTCTTTTTTTTCAAAGATAGTAGAATTCATAGTTTATTTACTGTAACATTCACAATGTTTAGTAGATAATCAAAAATGACTAGACATAGAAAAGAAGCGGGAAAATTTACCCAGAGACCAGAGAAGAGTGGAGTGAGGAATAGAGACAGGAGCAGACCCAAAGAAAACAAAGATGCTGAGCCCTGGCCGGTGTGGCTCAGTGGACTGAGCATGGGCTGCGAACCAAAGGATCACAGTTCAATTCCCAGTCAAGGCACATGCCTGGGTTGTGGGCCAGGTCCCCCGTGGGGGCCATGTGAGAGGCAACCACATGTTGATGTTTCTCTCCCTCTCTTTCTCCCTCCCTTCCCCTCTCTCTAAAAATAAAGAAATAAAATATTTTTAAAAAAGAAAACAAAGATGCTGAAATTAGCAGACAAAATAACTGATATGTTGAGATGAGAAGACAATATTTTAAAGCAACTAAAGGGAATATATTTAAAAATTTATAAGAACAGTGGATAGATTGAATGAAGATATATAAATTTCTGGAAAGATACAGAAGCTGTAAGAAAAGAACCAAATGGAAATCCTAGAACAGAAAAACGTGATTTCACTTGATGGTTTTATAGCAGATTGCATACATACACAGAAAGAATCAGTGACCTTGTAATACTGCTCTATTAGAAATCATACAAATAAAAACACAAAAAGAATAGAAGACTAAAAAGGGAAATATAACCTTAATGAACTATGAAATTGAATCAAGATATCTGATACATGTGGAAATGAATTCCAAATTATGGCAATGTCACTTAGCACATGCTGGAAAGGAAAAATAAAAGTGCTATTAACATACTAGAATGATCAACCAAAAAAAGCCTTTCATGCATTCATTAAAAACATCCGTCGAGCACCTACGGCATACCAGTACTCTAGACTTTGGAGATACAAAAAGCGATGAGCAAGAAAGACCAGGCTTCTGATTTCATAAAATTTACACTCTATGTAAAAATGAAACTCTGGAAAATGAGCACTACACTATCATTATTAATTATGGTAAATTCTCTGATAAAAATTAAATAAGGAGATACCAGGGAGAGTACCGGTTACCACTTTAAATAATATACTGGAAGATCTCTCTGAAGAGGAGACCCTTCCATAGGGGGGTAAGTCCTGGGACTAGAGGGACAGAGCAGTTTGGAAAGAGAAAACAGCTAATGGAAACGTCTCAGGGCGGAGAGAAGTTTCATGTGTTTGAGGAACATAAAGAGCTGGTGCGGTTGGACAGCGATGAGTTAAAGGGGCTTTCATGCAAAATGAGCACACAGAGGCCGTATCAGGGCAGGCCAGGCCAGGCAGAGGAGCTCGGAATGATCTCTGTGCAAGGGGAAGACAGAAAGATTTAAATGGCAGAGGTGGGTCCATGCCATGCCGTGGTTTACGCTTTTAAAAGATCAGTGTGGGAGGAAGAACTGCAACAGAGGGGAAAGAAGAAACAGGAAACGATGCTGACCGGGCAGGGTCAGTAGCCTTGAAGTTCTGATGGGGCACGTGGAAAAGGGGGCAGCGAGGATGAGCTTACGTTCGGGGCTTCAGCGACTGAGGAATGGTAAGTATGAGATGGAGAAAACTGTGGCCTGAGTGGGTTCCGGACAGAAATCCAAAGTTCTGCTTTGGACCTGTTAAGTAAGGTTAAATTCCGGTCAAAATAGCCGAAAGGAGATGGCAAGCGGGCAGCCGGCGTATGACAGTCCAGTCCGGGGAAAATGTGAGGACCGTATTTAGCACATTAAGGGGCCTATAAGATAAGATGGTTAAATCCATGAACCTAGATAAATTATTTAAGGAGAAACTATGGTTAAAGAAGGGACATAGCTAAGAATTGAGTCTTTGGGCACTGTAAGATTTAGAGGGGACTAAAAGAGCCATGGATATAGTAAGGGACACGCAAAACCGAGAGCACACACTGAAAGCCAAGAGAAATGTTCACGATGGAGTTCTCTCATTCTCCCAAATACTCACCAGGTGCTTATGGTGTGACGGTCAGTGACGTAGGCACTTGGCACACACGAGTGGCTATTAAAATGGATGAAAATCACTGCTCTTATGGAGGTTATATTCTACTGGAGAAGACAGGCAATGAAACAACAAATATAATCGATTTAAAAATCGTGTATTACAGAAGATGATTTTTGTGTGTGTGGCAGAGTTTTTAAATTGAGGCATGTTAACAAGGGTTTACAGTGCTGGGAGAAGAGGAAAAGCTGTTTGTAATTTTAAAATAGTGCGGTTAAAACGGGAAACTTAATTTTGTCAAAAACTATCAAGAGGCTTAAAAAACCTGAGGACAGAGCATGGACTTCTGGATTTGAGGTCACTGGTAACTTTCAAAGAGTGGTTCTGGGATGTAGTGCAGAGAGAGGAGATTGAGGAAAAATTTCAACATGAGGAGGCAGAGAGAGTTACTGTAGAGAAATCTTTCCAAGATTAGCTTCGAATGAGAATAAAACTTCGAAGACATTATTGGAGAAGGGTGTGAAGCCAAGGTAACACTTTGCGAGGTTGGAAGGTACTGAAGAAGGTGGGTATGCCGATGAGAATACTCCAGTGTGGACAAAAAGAAAGTGATGATGTAAATAAAGGACGTGTGTGGAGGGCCATGGCCGCTGGAAAGGGGAGAGCAGATGGCGTCCCGGAGCATGGCAAAGGTATCTGCTCTGCGTGGGAGTTGGCACAAGTCAACACCAAAGCACGGTGGCACATCTCGGTAGGTTGGCAGGTATAGAATTTGGGGAGAAATGAGACAACCCCATTTATTTCTCCTGACCCTATAGGCCATGAACGTAAGCTCTAAATTTAATTTCAAAAGAATGTCATGGGAGGCTCATGGGGTGCCAGTCATACGTCCTCCCAGAAAGAGTAAAAAAAAAATAAGCCAAAAAGGAAACGAAGGATCAGCTTTATTTATCTGGGCAGTAGGAGAATCAGTGCGATCACACAGCACGCACAGTCAGATGTTTGCATCTAGAGTGGAAAGAGAAGCCTGAGATGGAGACTAAGATGTCATAGTCGGCGGTTGAGTGGATAAAGATCTGGATTTGGATGAGATCATCTAAGGAGAAGATTTGGTAGGACAAAAAGTAGAGAACTGGAAATAGCACCCTAAGGAAAGCCCGTATTTCAAGTGCAAGAAGAAAAAGATGAGCTAAGAAATAGCCAGAATATTTAGTAACTCAGAACTCAACGTAATCGATTATAGTTCCAAGTACAAGGAAACGTTAACGAAGGTAAGAAGAGATACATATTTGGAAATAAGATTTTAGTGGACTAGGTCTAAAGCTGAATGCTCATAGGGTGAGGACTGAAAGGGAGAAAGGAAAAGTAGTCGTGTTGAGGTTGGTCTACTATTTCAGGAATCTCGACTGTACAGGGAAAGCGAAGGACATGAGAATAGTGGAGTGGGCTTTTTGCTGCGTAAGTCTGATATACTTTTAACAGTAGAGACTAGTCCAATTTTTTGCTAAGTGCAATAAAAAAAGTAGCAGCAGGGGTTTACAGACTGAAAAAAGTATCAATAAAACAAGTACCTCGCAGGGGACCAGGCCTGGCGGCCTCCGTGGAAGGTGGCAGACAGGGCCGCAGACAGTCCGTGCGCACAGCCTGGCAGGTGTTGGCGGAGGAGAGAGGGAGCTCTCACCTGAAATTCTCACGTTTCTTAGTGAAATTGGAAGCAATGAGAAACAGATTAGCAGGAGGAAAATAAAATCACGTGAGAGTCTTTCCCCCGAGTGGTCAACCCAAGCCTGGCCAAAACCCAGCATAAACAGGACCAAGACGTGAACATGTGAATTCGTAAAATGACACACTAAACAGAAAGGAACCTACAGGGATTAAGGAGGTTTTCAAGCAGAAAATTCTTACTCCATACCTGAAAATTACTCCCTCAGCCCCAACTCCATGAAGAGTTCAATGCCAAAGACCCTCTGAGATGAATCCTGATTTCTCTAGAAATCATATGCAGAGTACAAGTTACATGATGGGCTAAACAGACAAATGAATGGCTGTGTTTCAACAAACGATGCCTTCGATAAGATTTTAAAAAGGAGGAACAGAAGGAATTACTTTCCTTTTCTAATCACTAAGACAAATCACACCAAATTAGCCACAATTTCTAGTATGATTCTAAGAAGATAAATGCTGTAACCAAAGTACCACAGGCATTTGATGGTTGTTGTTGACAGACCGAGGAAAAGGGCATTTGATGACCAGACCCACCCAGGGAACTGGTGACTGACAGAAAGACTGACAATTGTTCCTAGCCAGTAGGAAAATCTCTGATTGGGGCATGGAAAAGTTTAATTTTCACCCTTACCTATTGCAAACGTCTTATCAATGACTGGATGCCATAATATTGGACATGTTTATGTTGGAAAGAGAAAGCTAACAGAAGTGTGTATAAGAAAGAAAGAAAGAAAGAGAGAAAGAGAGAAGGAAGGTGGGGAAGAGGAAAACAGATGCAGAGAAAAGGTATTAGTAGACAGAGAGATATAGAGACAGAAAGATATAGACAGGGATGTAAATGTAGGTGCAGATGCAGAGAGAGAAAGAGATGTAGATATATGGGGGGGGGACCCCAAAACACGAAATTACCTTCTGGAGGGCAGGTTAGTACAGGCTCGTGGTTAGTACAGGCTCCCCCCATTAAATGAGTGTTCTGGGAACCCATGTGTCTCAGTGTGCCAGCTGGCATTGTTGTGAGAGGCTGCATGAAGCTTCGGTGAATTTCTTTTGAAGGCTCTTTCAATGTGTTTGCCTATTTCATGATGGGTGATTTACGAGTGCACCTGTTCACACCATGCTGAATGTTTATCAGTTTTGGACCAAAAGCGGCATGACCCCCATACCCCACCCTCCCTTTTCACCTGATCTCACCCTGAGAAACTTTTTTTTGTTTCCTTGAATGAAAAAAGTCCTCAGAGGAAAATGTTTTGCCAATGTGGGCAAGGTGAAACAAAAAATGGTGGAAGCACTAAAAGGCAACCACATTGACCAGTTCAAAAAATGTTCTGGGTAGTGGAAAAAACATCGCAATAGGTGTACTGCATCAAATGGAACATACTTTAAAAGTGACTGAAGTTTCAACATGTAATAATAAATACACAATTTTTAATGTATTCCAGTCTTTTTTTGGTTTCCCCCTTGTAGACTGCAATATGGATGGAGATATATATATTCTATATATATATATAGAATATAGAGACAGATATAGGTAGATTAGATAGATAGACAGACAGATAGATGACATGTAGGGGTGGATAGACACAGACAAACAGAATCTGTGCACTCATCTTCAAGATTCATTTCCATGGCCACCGTCCTGATTTAGCCATCACGTTTTGTGTGTGAACCAGAGCACCTCAATCCCATTTCCTTGCTCCCACTTTTATGGCTCCTAAATTCAGATAAATGTAAACTTAGAAGGTAAACAGAAAAGGGCTGATAGCCGAAGAAGGACTAAGGACAAGGTAGAATTACGTCAACATGGTGGCTTTCGGAGCCTCACAGACATGGGCTTTCATTTTGACTCTCTAGTTACAACCAGGGTGACTTGGGCAATTTACTTAATCTTTCCATGCCTCATTTATCTTCTCTGAATAAAATGTATGTCTACTGCAGATATCCCGACTCGATGAGATTGGGTAGATGAAATGGCGTGTGATCTGTTCCTATGAAATCACGGCAACGAATACCTAAAAAGCTGTCGTAGGAACCGGCGGTGGGCGGCTCCAGAAAGAGGGGGTAAGAGCACAGAGAACTGGTTTCAAAAAGCAATGGTCTCAATGCTTGATGGCTTGTTGTTCCAGGCATTACATATCTTAAAATGTAGTTTATATCCATGAGTCCTTTATACTTGTTGCTCTAAACTGTTCCCCTTTTCCCCTGAAATTCCCTCCCCTCCCACTCTGGACACTGTCAGACTGTTCTCAAATTCAGTGTCTTTGTTTATATTATGCTTGTTTGTTTGTTTTGTTGATTAGCTTCCTGTTAAAGGTGAGATCATATAGTATTTGTCTATGGGGGGTGGAAATGGGAGGAAGGTGGGGAGGGCTGGGGTGGTGGGCTGGGGCGGGGTAAAAGACAGAAAACTGTACAATATCAACAATTAAAAAATACTGATTTAAAAAAAATAAAATAAAAAATGGAAAAAAAATTTGAAAATAAAAAAATGTAGTTTATATACAAAAACGGCCTACGGAAAAGGGGCGATATATCACAGCATAAAGATTTGGAGTCAGGATTAGAAAACTATTATTCTGGCGGACAGAACTGTGAGAAACATATAAACTGCCGGGGGGTGGGGTGGTGAGTTCCCAGTTATTGCGGGTATTTCAGCAGAAGGAGGGGAGATGCCGGAGCTTCTGCCCCAGAGCTGCAGGAATGAGGTGAAGACAGGCCGAGGCGGTGATAAAAGGCCTGTCCTCAACTGACTTTTAAAAAACGTCTACAATTATAGTACAAGGTGGACCAACTACAGTACGAGGTTTCCAGGTGTATGTGAAACAGTTTGCTCTAGAACTGTTCTTTATTACTTATTGTATTATTTTTCCATACGAACAACCGTAAACCTACTTTTGCACCATCCTGTACAATCTTCCTCTCATTTTTGGTAATTCATAACAGAGATTAAAATTTAAATTTTACTCTTCTTTTAATTGCAATTTCACCATGTACCTAAGACAGAGGGTTGGTCACAGGTACCTTAAACACTCAGGGAATTTCGATGCATTAAAATTTGTAAATTGTTTGCTCACCAAACACACCCATTTACCAGCACATGCACGTTAAAGTGACCGTTTTAACCCGTTTGACACAGGCACCGTTCTCTCTGAAACGACTATGAGATTGCTGGTAAAATCACAAACAGCTCTTCGGCCCTGCCTCACGTTTGGAAATCCTTAAAATAGATGATGACGCGCACCAGCTACAGTCTGGACGCTGGGTCCCCCAAGAGCGCGCGGACTCAGAGGTCTGCTCTTAAAGCCCATCAATACCTATTTTGAAGAGCACAGCAATTTACAAATCTCTACTTCTTTCTTTTTAAATTAGTTTTTCTTTTAAATTACTGGTCTCAGAGGGAGAAAAAAATCCCTGCTATGCTTGGCATTTCTGCTTACTGATCCATAATAGGAAATGATGTTGATTTTTTTTTTCCGGGCTAAAGAATGGGCAAATCTATAGCTGGGTTTTTTTTTTTCTGTTTACCTTTCTTTTATGACAAGAATGGAGATAATGACCGAAATATATGCAGCCCTTAAATGTTGTCAGATAGTCGTCATATTTATATTCCTTGCCGGCTGCGCCGCTCGTGGTGATTTAATACTACATTAAAGTCAAACCTGCGAGGACATCATAAACAGCTCTTGTTTAAAGGGCATTGTGAAGGAGAGCCTTTAATCTGATTGATGAAATAAATGGAAAGTAATCTATCCTCTATTCAACAGCTTGTTGATGATATGAAAGAATTCCTACTCAAGCAAGCACGGCTTTAAAGAGAAAGACCTCTTTCATCCTGTCAGCCTCTCACTTTTAGAAAAAAGTTAAGTTTTTCATCATGGTTCAGGGGAGTCCTTGTAAAACGTTCATTGAAAATTTAAGAGCAATTACAGTGTCAGACAGCTCGAAAAATTGCTTTTACTGAGTGAGAGTTCTCTGACAGATGCATTGTGGGAGAATTGATTCTTTCTAAGGGATAAGTGAATTGTCATTGTGAGGCTCCTCTCGTGACATCTAGCTGGATGTCATCTGCTTTGTAACAGAAGATTTGAATCAGACAACTGTGCTCAACACTAGACAGTGTCTAGATTAGTTCTGCAAAGAAATAAGGCTTGTTCTGCATGGCATCCACTGAGCTTTTAAAGATTACAGATGAGCAAGGATTTCACAAAAAAAAAAAAAAAAAAAAGTTAGAAAAATCCAAAACAAAGCTTGATAGCCACTTCAGAAAGCCTGGATGTTTAACTGGTAAGGAGGTCTGTCAGATCCTTGTGGAAACCATAGAGAGGAAAGATCAGTAGGCTGCCTCCTGGCTCCATTAATCCGAGGCAAAGGGGCGTGGGACGCTGCTCTTCCACAAGAGACACGACATCATTCCGGGGATTATGCGGGATCAGCTCGCTGTGCAGAGAAGAAGAGGGAGACCAGCGAAGATTCTCGGTGGGCCAGGACTGCGGAGAAAGGGCTTGTCAGGTAATCTAACTAGTGGTACGAGAGGGGCCTGTGGACTGGGAGGTGTCTCTAACAAGACGTCATTTGCCCGGGCGAAGGTGCCAGTTCCGACCTGGAGGGGGGCTGGAAGAGGGAGGCCCAGCAGCACACTGCCGCTGAGCGGCTGCCAGCTCACTCGAGCCGACTTCGGGGACGGAGGACTCACGTGTCATTTACACGGGCGTTCAGGGCGAAGGAATATATTTGCTGTGCAAGAGATGCATTTTAACCAATAAAACAACTCTCCGCACGTCCTAAGCTTTCACGGCCTCAGGTGTGTTAACTCTTGGATGAGGTCTAAAAAGAACGCGGCTATGTGATAAAAATATTTAGTGAGGCTTGGTGTTATAAAAGGAAAAAAGATAATAAAGTGTCAGTGTTCTTAGAAAGATTATTTCCAATGTGAATTTATTTTATTATTTTATATTTATGAGTTATGATAACATTTTACATTTAAATAAATTGATTTAAAGTTTTTTTTTAACAAGCACTTTTTACATTTGCCTTTGAATATTTCCAATTAAACTTAGGCCGACATGAAGAATACTGTTGGGTAGGTAAACCCTGGGTAATTTCACCTTGGAGGTGTTGGTTGGCATTGGCCAAAACACATCAGGTTATTTATAGAATAGTTTTTTTAAAGTCTTAATTTTTTATATAATTGTGTTTCCAGTTCCCAGAAATAATTGTACATTGAAAGTCCAATAACTTTAAAATATTTTTAGAAATTTACCCCAGCTTTGGCAAAATAGCAAAAGATTAACTCTTATTTATCTTTTTTATGTCATCAGAAATTCTTTCAAAACTAACCGCATAACTGAGAATGTGCGGACACACAAACCGTCGGGATAACCAGGAAAGCCTGTCTTTCCCAAACAGCGGTCTCGTCCGTGTTCCTGCTCCCAGCGTGCTTGCCATTTACGTTTCCCTGGAGCCCTTTATCAATGTTTATTTGAGTCCTCAAATGAATTGATAATGATTCAAAAGGGCAAACCCAAATTCCACTCGTAGAGTGCAGTTAAAATTAAACAACACACAAATCCGACTGCTTTCATTTCTGGTGTTTTCCGTTTAATATCCACACACATTTGTTTCACTCAGGGTGGCAAAGTGCATTTAAGTAGTTTGCTAACCACTGAATTATTTCATGTGTCTCTACCCTAAGCAGTAATGCATTATTCAGTGAATTGCATACATGGAGAACAGTATGTTCTTTAGTCATGATGTTACAATTCAAAGTGTTCAGCATGATCAATATCACAATATCCATTAGATTTAAAGGAACTTATCTGATTGCACAGAATTTTATAAGTGTAAATCTGACAGTGAGATAATGCGGTTAAGCTGAATGCCACACGTACACATATGGTGCATCTATCAGATATTTAGAAACTACTAGGCAAACAAAATTATCTTTTTGTTTTTTTGCTTTCACAGAGAGTATTCCTATAAGGTGCTTGTATAATAAGATCACTTACAGTTAGCAAGCAGCAGAAATAAAGTAAATATAATATTTTACAATATATTACAAAGGATAAGCAAAATCAAACCTGTATAAACAGAAACATACAATTGAAGAACATTATTTTTCTTCTTTCGAATGGATTTAGACATACATGAGTGAATAGAGGTCTTGAGTTTGAAACACTTTATAAAGAAAAAAAGCAATGCGAGTTGAAAAAAATGAAACATATTTATTTTAATAGACCCATTTAAAATTTCAGGAAAGTATGAACTTTGTTTTTAATCTATGATCCTCTGTACTTAGAATCAATCCTACTGGCTGTTGTTGGTCTACTCCTGGCAAACCCAGTCCCTGTGTCACAGCAGACACCGCCGAGCCACACACATTTGCTCCTCACCATCGCTATTGACAACCTGTTGTACCATGTCTGGGAGAGTCCTTCGCCGTTTCTCCAAGGCGTGCCAGAAAAAAAATGAAGTCCCTAACTAACATTTATCATGAGATCTTTATGGTGATTTCACGTTTAGAAAGAAACAAAATAAATGCTGTGCAATATTTATGGTGGGAATGAATGTCCTTCCTCCAGCAATCGGCGGCCCGAGCTGAATATGAAATCAGCCGCCTGTGTCTTTGTTTGTGTAAGCTGGCCGTTTGTGCCAAAGTGTGTTATCTGGTGTCACGTTATGAAAGTCTCAGCAGAGCAGACTTTTTTCTTCCCAATATGTGGAGAAGAATTACTTTAATCTTTTTCTTCTATGAGAAAAGATCAATGTTATCTTCTGTATATACCTGATGAAACACTTATCTGTTTTGATAATTAATGAATCCATTTTAGGCACAAGTTATACTATCCATCTTTTGCGGTTCAGAAATGGATGACAGTGTGATTATGTCTTTGCGAGATAAGCAAATGTGTGTATTCTTAGATCATCTGGCTTTTAAAATACCAGCAAAGGAAAACTGCGGCAAAGTAGTTATTTTTCTTATTCTGGGCTTTGAATTTGGTGATTCTGTCTATTTTATTGAATGAAGGGTCTATTATGCCAGGGTCGCTCAGCGAATTGCACGGATGTTGAATATACTGATGATTTGTTATTATTTTATCTATTTATATATTTTGTAAAATGCATAACATAAAACAGTTCTCTGGGCAGGGTTGATGTAGATATGGGCACAAGACCCAGTCAACCGTATTTCCTCATCTAGAAGAGAGTGTTGAGAATGGAAGACGCATGGGCCTCCTCGAAGGGCCGGTCCAGCCAGCAGTTCCAGCGGGCAACCCATCCGAGCCATCAACATTTCCAGGCCCGCAGCCTTCCACTCTGAGGGCGGCCGAAACTCGCCCATTGGCCAGCCCAGCCGGGACCTCCGTTTTAAAGAGGCGTGAGGAACTCTCAAGTGTTTTTCAGAGTTAGAATTATTTCATTCTGGATCTTAGAAACTTTTAAGATGCAGTACTATCTCCTATTCCGATATTTTTACCACACCATGAAGTGCCTAGGACATCTGTTTTGCATGTTAATAAAGCCCCCAAATATCATCCTAATGTACTCTCTCCCCACCCCATCCATTTAAGCACTGTCAGATCTAAAGTCTTCAGAGCACTTCTCTAAGTCCGTAGAGATGTGTTACCCCTTTATGTAATGTGGCCTGCGCGTGAAGCCAAAAAATATTAACCCCTGGAAAGCATTATAACAACGTTCCAGAACGTAATAAAAGTAGATGGTCTAAGAGGTGAACGTATGTTTAACTAAATATTGTACCAAGAACTGGACATCAAGGTTTGAATAGGTTGGAGTTAAAATACACTTTTTTAAAAAATATTTTTTCCCATCTTCTCACAGTCTGCAGTGTGTAATCTGGAAACTTCATGTTTCATGGCCACACCCAGGACGTGACACGCTGTCCACGTCAGCTGACAGAACCTTGTTCCCACAAATCAGCTGAAGGCAAAGACAGAAAGCAACACCCCCCCCGCCCCCGCCAGGCTGCCCCTTTGCCTTTCATACATTATGGAAGTTGCAACGTCTCCCGTGTGGAGGGAGGATAGGAGAGAACTTGATGTACTCCAAGACACTCACTTTGTTTTCGCTGCTTCAGTTTGAACCTGGTGACGGATTCCTTCCCTTGGAATCCATCAGTTTTGTGCAACATTCAGGCAGTGGAGTGGGAAGTGATTAGAGCGAAAGCAGCTGAAACTGGGAGCGCTCGCTGCTGGCCCCGAGGCATTATCACCCTCTCTCACGAAGGCATGCTCCCATCAGGCCCTGCCTTCCCGGAGTGACTGAAGAAACGGAGAGATAGAAGGATGGGGACAGGCCGAGGCGGCGATAGCCGGCTATCTCGACGGGTTATATTTAAAGCTGCTAAAAAAAAATAAAAAAAATAAAAAAAAAAATAAAAAAAAAAAATTAAAAAAAAAATAAAAAAAAATAAAAAAATAAAAAAAAATAAAAAAAAATAAAAAAATAAAAAAATAAAATAAATAAAAAAAATAAAAATTAAAAAAAATAAAAATAAAAATAAAAAAAAATAAAAAAAAAAAATAAAGCTGCGATGTCACTAAACTCTTCCCTTAAAAACGCCTTGTTCTCTGTGATGGCTCGAACAGGCTTTAAGATCGCAAATAGTGTGCAGCACCCAGAATTCCAAATATCATTGTGAGTTAACTTTCGCGATGAACACGCGCCTCTTATGAAAGAGAGTTTTGCGACAGCTTCATGCCATGTGCATTATCATATCACAGAACGCCAGCTACGTACACGTAAAGCTGACCAACAAAAACTGAGGTTATGCAGCACTTCCCCGAGTCATGTGCCTCGGGGACTTCGTGCAAAAAGCGTCTGGTGTGACGATATTTTAATGAAACACGTGTTAGAAAATAATATCATGTTATAGGAGATGACAAGGTCCAGCTCTTGCAAGAGGCACGCACACACACACAGAGCAGCATGGGGCGGGGGGCCACCGCATTAGGTCCCCCTGTTGATTGCTCTGGACGTCAGAGAAAATGCAAAACAAAAGAGTTTTCCAAGGAATTGACCTTGCTATGGAAACCATTCTAGAAGTTGCTTCTGAAAGAACTGGCCCGCACGCTTTAAATTCTACCTTTTATGAGTACCAAGAATTCATAGAGGTACTCGTATTCTCCCTTCTCCCACTTTTCTCCACCAGGCGCTCAGCACCCTGTTTTAAAATAGCCTCTTTGCTTCCTGCTACTGCTTCATCAAAAGTTATCTTACCTCACCCCGCATTAAACTTCTCATGAGACCACATACTTTAAGACAATATATAATCAAGGATTAAAACAAGGGGTGAAGATCCTGAGACCTCCAAGGGAAAGAGAAATCACTGTGGCCTAGGATGCCCAGCAAAAGTCCTTAGGAGAAGTGGAACTTGAGTGAAGCCGTGACACAAACGTTCAAATGAGAGACCGTCATGGTCAAAAACACGTGTAGGGTCCTGGCTGGTGTAGCTCAGTGGATTGAGCGCAGGCCTGCGAACCAAAGGATCTAGGTTCGATTCCCAGTCAGGGCACATACCTGGGTTGCAGGCCAGTTCCCAGCAGGGCATGCAAGAGAGGCAACCACACATTGTTTTGTCTCCCTCTCTCCTTCCCTTCCCCTCTAAAGATAAATAAATTAAAAAATCTTTATTAAAAAAAAAAACACGTGTAGGGGAAGTTGCTATGGGCTCTAAGTACATAAACTAGAACGATGATGACAGGATGACCCCATTGTGACGTTTGGTGTCAATTTCCAATGTTTGCTCACTAGAACAATGGTGAAACCCGAACGTGGGTGACGAGAGCGTCTCTCTGCCGCCAGTTTCCCGCTGTCCTCTTTGTTCTAACGTGATTCACCTTCAAGTTTTCCTTTGTGAAAGATCCTATCGTTTCCTTTACTCCAACCCCTAACTTGAGTCGGGAACGAGACGTCCAGCGGAAACAACTCTTATCTCTAAGTCTGCAAAGGCCTAGGCTTGGGCTCAGAGTATGTTTTCACAGCTCTGCCTCTTTCGGCTCCCAGATTTACGCAAAAGCGTGCCTGGCCCTGGTCGTTAGGAGAGACCTCCAGAGGGCCTTGGCTCGTAGGGCGAACTGTCTGGACCGACCCCTACCTCAACGAATTCTTTCCTCCTCATCTGTTTACTTACTGTGCCGCACGTTCAAATGCTGCTCACTCCCCACTCCGCCCGCCATCGGTTGTTTGTGTGTTATTGATGAACTACTGGTCCACTTTTATTTATATATTGTTTTATAATCACAGCGTTGCTTTATAAACTACCAGCAATTAAACTGTGTTTAGAAGAACACATAAATTAAGAGGGTAAATAGTTTCTTGGGATTTAATCAATTAATTAAGGCCTCAGTCATCATCATCTTAAATCCCTAAACTTTCCCATTCCTCTTTTGCTATGCCTGTTCTTCACTGCACACGCATGCACACGCATGCACACGCATGCACACGCATGCACACACACACTAGCTGTTTAGCCTTCAGACTTCAGAAATTCTCTGGTTCCCAGATTCAGTCCGACACAAAAACGACCTAACAAGAGTTTTGATGGGGGAAGTGGTCCTACTACACCCCATAATTACACATGCAGTCTCAAACTGGAGGAAATAGGCTGTAGTTAACGAGCTCCGACACTTCTTCTTATTTAATACTGGGGAACCTGGCACTAGGTGGAGGTATCCGCAGCTCATGTACGAAAGCTTCACATTAGACAGAAATTTCAGGAGGCCGCAAGCGACCCACCGGTGCGGGAAGTGATGGAGAAGAGAAACAGAGCGGCCGCTCTAACCACCATGAAAATGATTTACAATAGCGTTGGTGGCAGCAATGGTAACAACTGTTTCTCATTCCAGCCAGTGCCAGGCAGCAAATTGCAGACACTCTGACAATGGAAAGTGTTAAAAAGATAAAAGATAGAGCGGCTTGGCACTTAAGGAGATAAGTGGATGCTGGGAAGAAGAAGCCAATTGCAACCTGATACGTATTCCCTGAAGAGCTGCACTGTGTCCCCCACAGGCTTGCCACTCGCTGCAGCTCAGGAGCCCCGAAGACACACAACAGTGCATGGAAGGCAACCCGGAGCCTGCAAACGCAAACCTGCCTTTGGAGGTCGGCTCCGTTGCTTTCCTGAGCTTTGTGGCTTTGGCTCAAAATCGCAAGCCTCAGTTTCCACACGGGTAAATTAGGAATAACCTATCTGCCTCCTCTGCTTGTTTAAATATTACATGGAACTACATATGACTGGGACACAGTGGAAAGCTCATAATAAGTACCAAGAAAACAGCGCTGATATGTTATTTAGCTCTGGGTTCCCTGCTGTTTATTAAATCATTTTTTAACAAATGTGTTAACTAGAAATAATGTTGAACATGTGCAAATTGTTATTTAAGCGAAAGCTGCAGAACTCCATTTATTTATTCAGTATCTGGGAGAGATTTAGTGAATAACTGAAGGTCAGCTTTTTTTTTTTTAATTTTTTTTTTAAGATTTTTTTCCCTTTTTAAGATTTTATTTATTTGTCTTTAGAGGGGAAGGGAAGGAGAGAGGGAGAGAAACATCAATGTGCGGTTGCCTCTTGTATGTCCCCTGCCGGGAACTGGCCTGGTAACCCAGGCATGTGCCCTGACTGGGAGTTGAACCGCGATCTTTCGGTTCGCAGGCCCGCGCTCAATCCACTGAGCTACACCAGCCAGGGCTGAAGGTCAGCTTTTAACATTTGTAATCTGTTTTGGTCATGTGGCATGAAAAATACTTTCAGGATTTTACTCTTCTACATATTTTTGGAGAAAAGTCAACATAATGGATTGGATGTCTCTTTTGGACAGACACAATGATACTGTAAATGGCTATCGGTTACCGCCTTTTGAATATTTTCTGTCTGATTTCAGGATATTTTGCATGTCTCTTCTTGTTTCTCGCCTGTCCCCGGGTACTAGATAGTCAACACCTCCTAAATGCACCTCAGAAATAACCCCAAAGCACGACTCCATCCCCCCGACACAAACGTGGTCCTGGGGGCTTCCAGCGTGTCTAGATTGTTGGTAAAATACAAACCCCCAGGATCTGATGAGTAAGGATGTGAATACATGTTTTAGGAAACCACAGAACATTTGATCTGGAGAGTTAGGCTATTTATTTGATTTCTCAGAAGACCTTCTTTTCTTATGTTTAGGTTTTCAGTTGTGTTCCACACAGGCAAGAATGTCAGGTGAATGACCCCCAGATAAGTGAATTATAACATCTACTTGTTTTGGTTTAATAAAAAAATTGTTTGTCCAAAAAATACAAGCAATTGTCTTTGCTTTATTTAATTTGAGTTAACAAGCAATGCTTGTTAACTTAAATTAAATTCAAATTAAATTAAATAACAAGCAATGCTTGTTAACTCAGTTTTTCTGGTTATATTTGTATAGAAGGCTCAGTACTCTTGTAAACATCTTTATACGTAGACTTACAGATAGGTTTTCCAAAGTGTTTTGGGGGAGAAAGCAATGGAGAAAAGTTCACAGCGTGTGGAGATCACTCAGACAGCTGGGTGAGCGATGGGATTCTTCACAACGGGTCCATTGGCCGTGTCAGCATAGAGTAGAACAGAAGATAAATCTATAAGACCTCCATGTAGGAAGCACCCAGAGGTTATATAATAGTCGTGTGAGTTTTGAGAGTTTACATCTGCTGCGTAGAAATCCCCTTGGCCTTGGGAACTGGCAGTCACCACGAAGGAGTTGGGCTCAAATCCACACGGAGTCCGGGACGCCGAACCTGTGCGGGACAAACGGGTCGGTCGGTGTCTTCGCCTTTCTCGGACACGTACCACACATCCGAGTAAGGCCACGCAGCGAACGTCTTTGTTTCTAAGACACTCACTTGATTGGGCCATTGCCTTGCTGAAAGTCTTATAAAAGTGAAACACGGTAGACCAGTTTCTTCATTACCCAGCCCCGCGCAGATTACCATCTCGCACGCAGCCGCCCTCACAGCCGCCCTGCAAACGCCAAGCCAACACCCTGCTCTCCAGCCACAGCTGGTGCGCAGAGTCCCCTGAACACGCCGACAGCATTAGGCCTCAATGCTGCTGAACATGCGGTTCCTTATTCCTAGAATCCCGTCCCTTCTTCCACCGCTTTCCTTCCTGCCTGTGCTGTGCACCGTCTCTGTGCTCCCAGAGAGCATTTTTGTCTAGTTTCTACCTATTTTTGTCTATTTTCTGTTTGTCTTTTGACCCTTGCCTGCGATGTCACATTCCCTAACAAGGCTTTCTAACCCGTGTTCAGTTGCTAATTGGGGCAAGTGATTTGGCTACCTTCTCCCTTAATGTCTTGCCATTGGCCTTCATTGTAACACTTAGAAGAATACGGTGCAGCTGTGCTGCTCTTCATCGGCCTCCCGCCCGTTACACTGCGAGCGGTCTGCAGCCAAGGGCTGTGTTTCCACATCTTTACGTCCCTAACCCACCACGTGCGAAGCAGTAGCTGTCCAATAAGTGTCCGTTGATTCCAATCAAGAAGAGTGAATCCAAGAAGGAGTGAATCAAGAAGAAAAGAGACTCTTGTTAAGCAAAGTGAACGATGTCTCATTTCTTGCTTTTTGTTCCTAACCCAGTCACGTTTACTGAACCAAGGGAAGGTATAAATACTGTCTACATTTTCCGTTTTATTCAGATAGGAAAATGGGCATTGCCTGAGTACCTGTGCTGCCTCTCTCCTTTTAAGGTGTTCTCATTTCAACACGTACGAAGGAGTTTCCAGGATAGTGTTCCCTCGCTTCAGCGGTGGGTTGGATGCTTCCAGTTCTGGGGAAACATAAATTACATCTACAGAAGGAGTCACAGCCAAAATGAGAGGCAAAGAGTGCAAAATATGATCGCGCTAACTTCACGGACAAAGCTAGGGCCCAATAAAGTCGTAGCTAATATAAGCAGTTGTAAGTGTATGTCCATCCAGCTTTCTGTTTTTTCTATGAAAAGAAAATGGCCTTTTAATGAACAGAGGTAAAATGATGTTCATTGGAAGCTAGTGAGTGCATGTGTTCCCGGAGATTTTTTTAAAAGTTTCAACTTTCAAAAAATAATACGTTTTAAACCATAGATATATGTGTGACTTCATAAACAGTACTGAGAGAAGTTCTGCAGTAGATTTAAAATAACGTTTCGGAGCAGAAAGCAGGCACTGTGACTGCTGGGAGTCAGCAGAGGGAAAATGAATGGGAAGAGTCCCTTTTCCCAGGTAGAGAAGGAGACTTCCATCCGTGTAACGTATCAGAAGTCTTACAATACTCGGGACAACATCCTGGATAAAGTCTTCAGTAATGAAAAGCCGAGTACATGGGCTGGGTGAGAGGACATTTAATACATCGAAAGCAAGACGTATCAAAGAATGCTTGTTTACTGTGAAGGACAATCGCATGCGAGACTCCACCCGCAATACCGTCCTCCTCAATGTTGTGAAGGTGGATTGGTTAAGAGTGCGCATTAATTTTGCTTTTGGATCCTTTTTTAACATTAAGTTAGAAGAGAAAACAAAAGTGTCTACACCCATTTGAAAGTCGAAGGACGGCGGGGATTTGAGTGCAGTGGGAACCTAAGGAGCCGTGACGGGAGGGGATTTCCAACATAACCGAACACAACTTGGTTTGCAGTAATCACCCTGAATTAGTTGCCAAGTCCTGGTACTACACTAGTTAAGACTTTCCAACACTGGGGTATGCTTACAGGTGGTGATCAGAACGGGAACAGAGTCAAATGTGAAAAAAGCAAAGAAGTGTCTCCTGGCTCCAGAAGCAGAACGACTGTTGCCTTCCCACGCCCGCAGAACTGTCTCAAGGAAGGAGGGCAGTAATTGTTCTGTGACAGCCCCACTTGGCCAAACTTAACCCGGTGGGGTTAAAGACACACACGCACAGACACACCCCCCCGAAACCCTCTGTAGCTATCAGAACTGTCTGAAGACAAAATGAACTTTCATGGGAATTAGAGAATTCTCACTTAGGGCAGGTTTCAAGTAAAATTGGATAATCATGTATGAGGGACACCGCAGAAGAAATTTAAATATTTGATGGGGTAGAAAATTGAAGAGTTGACTTCGAAGAGCCCTTCAGCCTAGGGAGGTCGCGTGTCTCCACAAATCACCGCACCAGGAACCCTACTCCTAATAGTCGCAGCAGTGATCGTTGTAGCCACAGCTCCCTCAAAGGGACTCGTTTCTATTTTCCAAGCTCTGTGTTTAGCATTTCGTAATCCTCACAGCTGACCTAGGAAGCCAGTACTATTGTTGCATTTAATTCATGGAAGAGGAAGTGGCGGTTCAGGACAATTTCATAGCTTGCCGTACAAGCTGAAAGGGTGAGTCAGGATTTAAACGAGGCTTGCACGACTAGAGACAGCCCCTCTCACCCGGTACTCGGTGCAGCGGAGCTGAGTTAGCTGGAACCGCGTGGCATAGTAGTACAAAGTCAAAGTCCGTGCAGGAGAGAAACACTCACCTGGCTCTGTCTAGGAAAAAATGCTTGTTTCTCATCAGGCTTCCACACTGACCTCAACTCTGCTGCATTTACTAGGGAGCAGGGCAAAGGATTTTCCTAGAGGTGGACAATCATTTAATGTGTTCACGTTACTTACTTGTGTAAGTTCAGCTCCTTTGCAAGTCTACTAATTAACCTTAGAGTCTTAATAAAAATAATTAGTAAATTGTTACTAGAATATACTACTAGGGCCAATGTGGATTGTAGAATTTAATTTTTCTCCTTAATAAAGCTTACCTCTGTTTCAAAGTAATTGTGATAATGGAAGAATCTGCAAATATTTAACATGTTCAGGAATAACATCCAGATGCGTATATGTATTCAGCAAGGTTTTATGAAATGTTCTCTGCATGAAAGGATGTGTGAATAACCAAGAACTTGAACGTACTCACCTCTCTCAGTGAACTAAGAGGAACACACACTTACACAGGCGCACACACGTGAGCCAAGCAAGAGAACAGTAGCGCATACGTGTGTTACAAATGCATTCGGAGCTGTTGGCCTTAAGTGAGAGAATAAGAAAAGACCCTTTAAGGGGATGATTTTTAAGTTTTTCTCCATGTCTGAAGAAGGAAGATATTGCTGTGGGTGGGAAAATAATGAAGTCTTCTAGACCAAGAAAATTAAATAGGCAAATAGTCTAAAAAGTTGGAGATGGTACAAAAGGAAATGAAGTTAGTTGCATGGTGAAGAAGGGCCGATTCCTGATTTTTTACATTCTATCCCCATTCTCGTAAAAATCACTACTAGTCCTCATAGCCAGGATGGTCTTGCCCTGAATCACCCACACGTGTATTCCCTTAGACACTCACAGTCCTGAAAAGAATTCGGCAGTGCTTGTTTGTATGTGCAACTTAGTCACAAATACTTATTCGATGAAAGCATGAAAAAGAAAGACAAATAGCATATATTGATATTTTTATCTTCCGGAAAAATATTTTTAAAAGATGAAGAGGGTAAAAAATGAAATGAGGTTGGTTGCATGACGAGGAGAGATCTTAGGTAACCGAAACTTCCCGAGTACTAGAGGAAGTTTATCATTGTGCCAATAATTTCTCACCCAGCACGGCAAGATGCATTAAACCTATCACAGTCATTTTCCCGACCCTCCCTCCTCCCAAATCACATGCTTCTTCAAAAGTAAGAAGTTGGATTTCTGCATTCTGAAACGATTCCTCTCCAGGTACTCTTGGAGAAGTGGAAAGTCCCCCTAAATCACAAATGCTGGAAGCTTACTGCACCGTAACAATGCACTGTGAGATTTTTCCCTTTCCACGTCTGACCAGACTGGTTTCAAGTGGCCGCTTTCCAGAAATTCCCTGCCCAGACAGGACCGCCTCCCTCTCAAGTCAGGACAGAACCACCAGACCCAAAGTTGCTCAAGAGAAATCATTATTCAGCATCAGCCTCAGACAGATGAGACTGAGCTGTGTCTTTTGGTCAAAAAGACCAAAGAAAGTAACTAGAGAGAAAAGCAACCAAATGATGTCTGAGCCATTCCCCCTGCCAGGAAGTAGAGGGGGGCCTGAGGGGCCGTCCCAGAGAGGAAATTTCCCAAAAAAGAAAGCCTGAAATAACAGAGGGCCCATGATGGCCCGATGGGTAAAGGCAGTAACGGAGTGGAAGCCCCCGGGAGCAAAGGGAGAGGAAGTCATTCCTTAGCCGAGGAACTTGGACTGGCCTTCTTAACACGGATGGGCCGCTGCCCACGTTTCTGGAGCCAGACCATGACCGTCCCACTTCCGTGCTGTTCCTTCCAGCATGCCTGAACGTCCCTCTGTTCCTAGACTGGGCCGCACTGGCTCCTCCCTGGGCATTCGCTGTTGTTCCCCGAGTCTGGAAATGGCCGCTTTCTTCGTGCCTTTTGACTCAACGCCCACGTCACTTGTTTACATTCCACTTTCCGCCTAGAGCTCTCTGGACACCTGCTACCACCTTCCAAATCTAGGTCTGGGGTTCTGCTGCTGTACCCTGTGCATCCTCTATAAAGCACCTTGCGAGGGCCACGCAGGTGTCTGTATCTTCTAGTGGATGAAGGCCTGTGACATCAGAACCAGCGTCCATTCGCCTGCTTTTGTACCTTCGCTGCTTAGGACAGCATCCGGTGTGGGGTCACTGCTCAGTAAACAGTGAGTGAATGGATGAGGGAGTGAAGGAGTCGCCTTAACCTGGAAATCTGGGAGTGGCTCAGTGATAAAAACAATTATAATGACAATTGCAATGCTAACGGATACTCATTACGTTTCTATTGTGTGCCAGGCCCTGTGTTAAGCACATTAAATGTATTCTCTGATTTACCCTCAAAACCGTACCTGAAAGACCATTATCACCTCTGTGTTATAGAGGAGATCCTTGAGATTTGGGGAGTTAGGAGAAATTCCCAATATCACACTGATAATAAGTTTGGGTAAAGGTCAGTGTAATTTCAGAGGTAGAATCCAATCGTCATCTGATACTAGCTTGAATAGGTGCACACAGCTTCATTCCTGGGACGGTACCTGCTGTGTTCCCTCGGTGGTTTGGCTCCCCATGATACTGCCGGGACCTGTTTGCATAAACAGACCACGAGAGCATCAGGGGGAAAGTCAAAAACAGTCCGTCCAGTGAACAAACGAAAGCGTAAACTCCCAGTCACTAAAGTTTAATTCAAGATCAAACCTACAACTTGCTGGGTCTTTTTACTAGTGAGAGGATGGCATCAAGTATGGGTCCTTGGGTGACCAGCTCCCGAGAGCACTCGGGTGGTGAGGACAGAGGAGTAGTAAAATGATAGACTTACAGCCAAATCAGAGTGCAAAGGGGAGGAGAACACCTATCGTCCACATGCAACATTCACCCCTCTGCCGGGAGGGCGCCTGAGACCGGGGCGGGGGTCTCTGCTGCCCCCTGTCCCCGCCCCCACCCCGCTCAAGGCCACCCTTTCAGTAATGTGGTCGGAGGGGAAGGGCTCATATGCCACCTGTCGCCGGCACAGTAAGTGATAGCGAGAGCCTCCCGGACTCCAATTACGGACTCTCCTTTACAAGGAGCGTTGTGAACAGAACTTTTTTGTTGTCTTTACAAAGAGATCCGTTCTGGTGATTCTTACTGAAACATACAGAAGAGCTTGGGTATCAGGATTTCTAAGAAACAGAATCTTCAGGGCTGATTGAAACAGGTAAGGGAAGGAAGAAGAAGCCAGAGGGGAAATATCTCAGAAAGCAGGTCGCCCAATCCGACCATTACTAGCTGTGCTGGCCAGTGCCGTGGCGTCTACCCACCTGCAGCTCTTGAAAACTTCAAATGTGGCTTGCCCCAACTGAGATGCACTTTAAGAGAAAAATACACACTAGATTCCAAGGCCTTAGTATGAAAAAAGAATGAAGTATTCACAATTTTTTTTATTTTGATTACATGTTGAAATAGTATTTTAGGGATGCTCGGTTAAATAGAATACGTTATTAAAATTCATTTCACCCCTTTCTTTTTTATGTGACCACTATGCACTTTATATTTACATATATGGCTTTCATGTGTGTCTTGCTTTATATGTATTAGGTAGCCATGGTTTGTAGGGTTGTTGCATGGATTGGTTTTATTTAATCCTCTTTAATCTCTAAATTTTTGACATAAGGAACCTTCAAATCATTAATAAATTGAAAACAATGTTTTCAATCCTCAAAAAAATAGTTTTATACTTCAAAATATTACACATTTTGTATTTTAATATTTTTTCTCATTTAAAAATTTAAAAATTGGATTAGTCGATTGTGAGCTGAAGAGTGGGCACTTGATAACATCCAGCATGAGAACGTTCTAGAAGTCACAGTGGCTCCTAATAGCAGCAGCTCCGTGTTCTCCGGGAAGAGAACAGTCTCAGACGGAACCAAGATGGAGGTGGAAACACAGACATCTCTGCAGCCACCTGTCGACCTTCTGGCATTGCTGTGATTTTCTTCTAAGGTACACTTCACCCAAGGTGGTGCACGTTAGTGGCATAAGTCAACGAGAAATGAAGGGTTTGTGAATATTTGCATATAACGTGCATTTAGTTTATAAACGTACGCATGGACCATGTCGTCTCAAGATTCTTAATACTATCATCACATAATTATCTTTTTCAGGGGTGTCAATATTTGTAACTTATTTTAACAGTCCTGCCTTTGCTGGAAGAAGAGTTCTCCCTATATGGTTAAAATCAGGAGATTGAATGAAGAGCTTCAAGGCTAAGAACAAAATGAACCCGGAAACAAACGCTAGCCATGGAGAAGGCGTTCTCGCCGCAGCCAGGCTGATGGAGGAAGTGTGCGAGCTAGTTCGCCATGCGAGCAAAAAGAGCTCGAGCAGAGGAAGAAGATGACCTTGAACTTCCTGCGGTGGGACATGCAGTTGTAGGTGCGGGAGCAGCACGAAGGGGGGCACCATGAACTCGCTCTCCCCACCTTACCGTCAGCTCTCTCAGTCGAGCCCCGTTGGAAGCCCCCTGCCTTCAGGGGCAAAGACTCGGAGGAGCTGGAGACCTCGTGGCAGACGGGGACCAAAGAGGAAGGATCAGCACATTTACGAACCACTTTTTATCCAGGATCGATCTGTCGAAGGTCTAAAGCAGTGTGAGTAGGTGTGATGACCAAGGGGGGAAAGAAAGTGGCACGATAAATCCTGACAGGAGGGCGGTTCATTAAACACGAGATGCTGCATCGGGGTGAAGAGCACTAACCCGGAATCAGTTACGTGGTGGGGATGGAAGGGGAATCCGTGATAGTCGCAATGTTAGACAAGGGTAAAGCAATAAATGGTAGGTGTAGAGAAACTGTAGTACTTAAGATTCTCTTTGATTAATTTATGAATACAAAAAATTATAATGCATTATAATGGATGGTAATTAAATTAAAATACAATTAGGTCTTAATTATGCACCTCCGAAATGGGAAATGGATAACTTGGTAGAAATTGCCAAAAGATTAGAATTTAATAATTAGCAAATGGTATTTTCAGCTTTTGACATTTGACATCTATTTTCATTATATCAGTGATTATTTTGGTTAGTTACAACGCTAGAGGAAGCTTTAAATCTCAAGTATAAAATAGCAGATAATTCTCTCACTACTTCATCGCATATTAGTACCCTGTATAACCTAATTTTATAGACAAATAAAAATAGATTCAAAAAGCAGAAATGTACACATAATACTGCGTTTAATACTACCCTCTGAGCGCTCCTCCCACTGGGCGCGGATGGCCAGCCCTCCTACCCCTCACAGTAAGTCCGTGCCCATTCCGCAGGGCCTCCCTCAGCAGACGCCCACCCCTACTCCCTCCTGCCTTGCGAAGGGCGTCCGAGCAGCATCTGAGATGCACGTGCATCACAGACTGTTGCACGAAAGTAACTGTTTAGATACAGACTCACAGCTATAAAATAAGTAAGTCATGGCGATGTAAAATGCACGAGTGTGACTATAGTTAATAATACCGTATTGCGTGTTTAAAAGCTGTTGAGAGAGTAGATCTTAAAATTCATTACCACAAGAACAGTTGTGCGGCCATGTATAACCATGGTATATAGACTTATTATGGTAACTCTTAATAACTATAATAACTATTATGGTAATTACAGACGCATGGTAACCAGACTTACTATGGCGATGTCACAATATAAACAAATATCGAGTCACGCTGCAGGCCTGAAACTCATATAATATTATATGTCAATTATACAATGATAAAGTTTTTTCAATTAAAAAATGAAATGAAAACTTAGAGAAGTAGAGAGATAACATACCGCTTCTGCCAGTGTTTGGTGGAGATTTTGTTATTGGTTACCGTTCTTGACCCAGAGAATTATAAGGGAATGTACATACCACCTTGGAAAGGAAAGAAAGCAGTGGAGGAGGGAGCTGATGCTCTGTTTTGAAAGGTCTTATTCTTGTTCTCGCTCTGCTGGAAGGTCACCCTTTGCATCAGGGTTTCTTTCAGCCGCCCAGATAGGTACTTGTCAGACCCAAATCTTCATCCATGGGGCACAGGGAGGCCATTTTAACCTGGGCAATGTCAGTATCTGTACCGGCAGGTCCCTGTCACTCCTAGAGTGATGCTGGGGAGAGTATCTGGTGTAAAATGCCACGGATCCCTGATGTGCCTACCAGCTGTGAAACGCAGCCCTAAATAATACAACAAACTGACCCCTTGAATGAACGTATTTAGGATAAGAGTTTGTGCCATTTCTCATGCCTAATTTTAAAAAGTCTCTTTATTTATTCATAACTATAGCCATATTATTTGGGTATATTTTCCATTCAATTTTCCCCAGACTTAGCTGATCTTAAAACATTCCAAAAACACATAATACTTCCCAAAAGTAAATTTGTAGCCATGAGTCAAGCATCTCAAGATTCTTATTCATCAACTCTAAAGCGGAGTCCAAGACTCTGTATTTCTAAGAAACCCACTTGACCCCAAACCAGAGGACCCCAATGATCAGGCAAGTCTGGGGAACACTAATTTGATTAAACAACATATGCCAACATTTGAATTAGGTAAATTTAAAGATATACTCTGCACCACTTCCTTTTACTATTTCTTAAAGAGATCACTTTCTGAAATATGATTTGTATCACATTCCTGGAAATAAGTATGTGCCATTTTCAAAATATGATTGCATATATGTGCACTCTGTAAGATGAAATTCTTGACCTAACATTTTTGTGTTTATAAACAACATTCATACAGAAACAATTTTAAATCTTTTTCTTGCATATCGTGGAAAAACCTTCAACCATTCAGAATAGCCACCATTCTATTAAACATGGGCTATATGTAACATACTCTTACATAATTGTACTTATTCTGCACAAAAAAGTGTGCAAGCGTGCAAAATGTGCTCATGTTCCAATGAGGAAAATAATTTCAGAAGCTTAAGTACCATGTCCAAACTCTCACTAGTCTAGATCAGACACTTCCTGGGTATTGCCCTCCCTTGCAGGGAAAAATACTGTAACAAATTAATCTACTTATAAACCCAAACCAATAGTGATTTTTTTATCTTTGTATTTCTCTGGGCATTCATTTTCATTATTTAATGATAGTGAATTTGATATTTAACTTAGTTATATAAGTCTATAGTTTTTACCTAGAAATCATGACCACATAGCTTTTCAAAAAACCTCAGTCATCAGTAAAAAAAAATTCTGATGATATCACTGATTTATGATTATGATGGCTATTAGGATGTACACACTATAGAGAAAAATACATACTTTAATTGATTCTCATGAGGGAAATGTTACATTCTCTTTCTAGATAAAATAAGAAAATCCCCAGGGTTCATAACCCTATCAATGAATTCACAATCATCTATCGAGATGTTTAGAAATACAAGGAAGGAACCACACTGTTTAAATAGTGTCAATTTTTAAAATTGCCATGTTTCTCAGGGTTGCTTCTGCTAGTTATACAGCCATGCCCTCCTCAGTGAGGTAAACAGAGAGATAGTCTTAATGAACTTTACCTGACAGCAAAAACATTTCCAAAGGCACTGGCTAACCGAAATAGTCAGGCTTTCTCAGAGGAAGCGGGGGAGGAGATGCAGTAAATTTGAGTCTAAAATAATTCTTGAAATATACCAATTTAATTGATCTATTATTGATTTGGAAGATCTTTCTTAGGACTAGACACCATATTATTGGCATGTAAAATAGCTAATTCTTCTGTAAGAGAAATTTCTGGCTAATTTTGTACAAAGTGCAAGAGAAAGTCAGTCTTCCTAACTTTTCTCTTCCCTTTCCTCCTCTCCTCTTTATTCTGTTTTCAATAAAATATATAAAACTTAGAGAATTTATTTCGTGGGTTAATTAGGCTGCATTACTAAATCAAATGGGTTTTCTTAACTTTATTCAATATAAATGAAATTGCTGGATAAAACAGGACTATAAAGTATGTCTGTGCTCTTTCTAGAACCAAAGAACTTCAGCCACAGAAGAGACGGTGTCATCAAATTAGCTTAGTCCTCAGTGAACGTTTACTCCCAAGATACAGAAACTGTCAGATTGGCCTCCAATATTTGGTGCCTATTTACTACAATAAGAAAGTAGAGTAATATCAATAAAACTTTAACAGTAATATCACTTGTTTTCTATGCTCAGCAAGTTATAATTCCTGTACAAAGCAAGGCAAAAATAATCTCAGATTTGCTTAAACTCAGAATGTATCCCATTCAGGTACCAAAAAAAAAAAAAAAAAATCTCCAGAATGTTCTCTAGAAATTTTTTTCTTTCAAAAAAGATAGCAATAACAGAGAAAAAATTTACTGGGGCTTCTCTCCCAGTTGAATTTGTAAGGATAGCATTACCTAAGTTTGGGAGTGAAAGTGGAGGAGAGTTCTATTCTTACAAAGGTGGGTGAATTTTCAGGGTGCTGTTAACTTCGATAAGTTGGTTTAAGAAAAATTTTAAAACCACATATAAATTTTTTACTTAAATGACCATATTCCACAATCATTATTTAAGACAGAGAAAAAAATCAAAACAACATCAATAAAGCCCATACACTTGGAAATTTTTACATAGATCTTTGTAAATAACAATTACTCAAGGATAAAATTGGGTTACCATTAACAGAATGAGTAGAAGAAAACACACATCAGACTTATGAGATGTGACAAAAGCTATATTCAGAGTATTTTCATTATTCTTTAAACAAAGGAAACATTCTATTAATGACTTTCTTAAGTGATAGGAAGAAAATAAGCAAAATCTAAATAATTCAGAAGGAAGTATATAACAGAGCTTCAAGCAGAAATAATTACATTGCCAAATGATGGAAATGATAAATATGAGTTTCATATACAAATATACAGAAAAATACATGATTAATTACATTATTTCAAAAATGAGAAAGGGGATATTTTAACCGTGATAGTCTTCAGAACACAATTGATACTAATACATTTAATAATTTCAAGAAAATGGATAATGTTAAAGAAAATTGTAGAAATAGCCAAAACTAATTCAACAGAGATTTAAACAGAAAAATTTTAATGAAGTAAAATTACCGGAAAGTGTCAAAAACACAGCACAAACAAAAAGCGCTTCAGAGACAGATGGTTTTACAGCTGACTTTCTCTCACTTTTCAAGACACAGGTAATACCCGTGCTGCAAAAATTACCGAAAACGTAGACAAAAAAGGAAAGTTGCCAAATGTGCTCTAAAAAGCAGGGACTACTCTGAGAATAAAAGCTGACAAGATAAACAGAAAAGAAATACGTGTATCCAATTCTTTATGACTCTAGACAGGCAAAATCCTAAAGAAACTACAACGAAATGGTCTTTAGTCCAAGAACAAAACTATCCATTATTATGAAATCTATTAAGAAAATTTATCACATAGACAAGTTGAATATAAAAATAATATAGTCTTTCCAATTGGATACCCAAAAAGGCTAAAACAAAAATCCAAGAACCATTAACTAGTACAAGTTTTCAATATACAGAAATAAAAATGCTTCCTCAGCAGGATGAAGACGACCAAGCTTGGTCCAATAGACAATGTGAGACTGAACCCAAAGCTGCAGGAGGACCTCATTACTGTTGCACACTGACCTGACTCTAGCTGGGAAGACTTGGACAGGAGAATGCAAAATAAGTATTTGCAGATGATATGATATTAAATCTGGAAAGCCCACATGTATAAAGATGTAAAGCAATGCAGCACTTGAACTTCACTTAAAGTGAAACATGCATAAAAAGGCATAGAATTGTAGTGTCTACATTTTTGCCACTTTTTGCTGATTTCCAAAGTTTTGTAATGCGTATGTACTGCCTCAACAATGTAAACAAATAACAATAACAAAATTGCCTGTACACAATAATGCTAAAACATACTGGCCAAAGGAGGAAAATTCACCTCCATGTTGTCGAAACCACTAACAGCCTTGTGTACAGACTTGTACATGTATGTGATGTACACACACACACACCTATCTACCCAAACATCTCCATGTGTGAATTCATACTGTATATTATCGTGTTTTTCAGCTTGGAATGGTATAAGCTTCAGACGACATGGGCATCATTTCATGTAAATATATATATATATATATATATATATATATATATATATATATATATATATATATATTTATCTAAGTCATTTCAGTGGCCTGATGTATAGTAGTTTCTTGCATAGATTTGCCACAGATTTCTTAACTGCTGCTTCATTTATGGAATTTAAATGTCCTATGTTTTAATTTTTACAGATAATGCTTCAATAGGCATTCTTATCTATCGGCACTTTTGTGAGCATGACAGCAATCTATTGCTGTATAACAAACTACCACAGAATTTAGCTGTTTAAACTAGGAATGTATTTTCTCTCCAAGTTTTGTGTGTCAGGAGTTCATAGATGATTCCTCTGTTTCACATGGCATAAATGAAAGTCACTCTGTGGTATTCAGGTGTCAGACGTGCTAGTCTGGATTCAAGCCAACGTCCCTCTTATGAACGATGGCACCCTGACGAGGACAAATGGAAGGCTGGGCTCAGCAGGGACTGTTGACAACAGTGCCCACATGCTGACTCTTCAGCACAGAGGTCTCGGCAGAGCTGGGCACCTCACATGGCGACTCAGAGGTCAAGAAAGAGTGTTCCAAGAGACCCAGATGGAAGCTGCAACGTGTGGTATGAACCAAAGTTTGAAGGTCTGTCACATCCTGTTTGCCATTTTCGGCTGCTTAGGGATCCCCAAGAGCCATCCCAAAGTTAAAGGGAGGGGCATGAGACTCTCCCTCTCCATGGAAGTAAATAGCCGCAGTCACCTTTAAATTAACACGGGGAGGAAATCTACGGTCCTTCAAGTGTAATTGCATGGTCAGAAGGTATGTGCGTTTTAAATCCCTTTCCAAAAAGTGTATCCCAAGCACACTTTAAAGAAATTCTAGTGTGTACTTTCAAATAGACATGTACGTCGACAAGGTCCTTGTCTCTGAGTGGCCCTCAGAGACATTGAATGTGTTCTCTTGAGTTGTTCATAAAGAGTCAATGCGTGATGCTAACACACAGCTCAGCCAATGAAACGTGACTTCTGACATAAAGTGTCAGAAAATCAGGAAACATCTCTAAGGCAAACAATTAGGGTTTCCGCTTTATCTGCAAAGCTCATTGAAACTCTAAACACAGCTTTTTAGATGGTTTGTAATATGGTTCAAGACTCAATCAAAGGCAGAAAATTGACCTACACTGCTGAAAGGTAAAGCTTCTAATGGTAGGGTTAACCGTGTTGTAATTAGACCCTCCGCTGAGACAGTAAATCTCTCTACTTTTGAATCATCTTCAAATTTTCTCCATGGATTGCTTTGTGGATTTCCACTTTTTTCCTTCCCTGAAGCTAGTAGGCGAGAAGAATTTGGAATCTTCCTCCACTTAGGTGGAGATTCTGCCCACATGCCTAACACTCTCCATCAAAAATTGTTATTTAGAAATAGCATCTGCTATAAACAATAGAGAACTCAGCTAACAATAACTTGAAACGTAACGGTCATTGTTAACCACAGACCTACGGTTATGTAGTCTCAAGATAGGGCAGCGGTTCCACGATATTTCCAAGGATTCAGTTTCTTTCTGTCTTCCCATCCACTATTCTCAGCAGTTGGCTTATTGTCCTTGTGGTTACCACTTCATGGGGGGGGGGGTTGTTTTCACTTGATTTAATATTCATATTCAAAACTTTTTGAATATGGAGAATGAGCTCTCCTCTTCTGTTATTCCTCTTCATAGGAGAGCAAACCACCTTCTTAGAAGCTCCCTGTAGGCATCTTATGGGTCATACTTGGTTACCCCTTGCTATCAAGGAGCCTGGAAAGACATTTCCTGACTTCACAGTCTCAACTTGAGCTGCTAAAGAAGAAAGAGATTAGTGGGCATGGCTTTCTGTTTACAGCCAACCAGTTCAGCTGGACAGGACAAAACAGAGTTGAGTCTTGGGATAAAGTTGAAGAAGTCAACCCAAGGGTACTTCTGGAACAAAAACAAGAAGTCTCTGTTGGTTACGTATGGTCCAGTCTCATTTCTCAGGACAGATGTAGCAAGTAATGAAAACTAGGCCTTATTCAAGCTTGTCTTTCTTGGAAGTCTAACCAGGGCGGATTTTAGTGAGCTTGCTATGGATATGGAAATTTAGAGTTCTCTCTCTTCCCCTCCCTCATCTCCTCCTCCTCTAAATCTGGCCTTCGTAGCTGCATTCCATTTGTAAACTTTACTGTTTTTTATTGTTGGAGGCAAGGACAAAGAAAACTGTCAGACAGGGAAGCAACACAATGTAGAGGGAAAAACAAGAACTTTGCGGGCCCTGGGCAAGGAACAAAAGCTTATTCCTGGACCTTCCTCTAGTTTTGAAATCTGTGACTTCCACCGCTTAGCTTATTTAAATCATAGTTTCTGCATGTGTAAGTGAAGAAGTGGCAAAAAATTACATTTAGAGCTATATTATATTGTTTCATTATGACTTTGTCACACAGTAGCCAATGAATAATTAATCTTAAGGAAAGTGGCTTGTTACTAACTGGAGTTCATTATCATCACCGTCATCATCAGCATCTTCATCATCATCTTGGTTGGGTGTAAAATGCCAGGCAACATGCGAAGTACTGTATGTGGATTATGTCATAGAATCCAATCTTTACAATAAGCCAGTGCTGGAAACTTTATTTTAATCTCCATCTTTAGAGATGACACAGTCGAGACTAGCACAGGTTATTTTTCCAGAAATACTTAGAAATTTACAAGGGCAGGAATGAAACAAAGTTGTATTTGATTACAGAGGCTAAACACTCATTCATCACACCATTGATTGACAGAGGAAGATCTCAATGAGCTATGAGATTAGTGTAATTGTTTTGATTTTCAAATAGAATGTGTACGTTAAAATTGTACCAAAATAAGAATGCGCAAGCTCTCCATATTCTGCTGGCACACTGTGGCCAGAATGATCTCACTTCTGGACCTGTGGTCACTCTGAAGGTTCGTAAGCAGTGCGCACAGGTTTAGGAGAGACAAGGACACTCAAGAATGGCCATTTACCAAGTCCCCTTTGTAAAACCTGATGAGTAAGACGGACTCACTTTTTGATAGTTTTCTAAGTCCAGTCCTGAGGGAGAAACTGTGAAACAGAAAAAGAGTGGTGAACCAGCCTGGAATAAGACAAATTCATTGAAAGTTTGTTATAGTCCCCTCCTGCACCAAGTAATCTGCACCAAGATTAAGAGGTGGCCCTAGTCAGAGCAGAATGACAGGCAGCAAGTCACATAGAGCAGATACAAGAGGAGGCTTGTAATAGCCTTGGGTTGAGAAAGAAACAGATCCCTTGCCAAAGCAAACTCCTGCCAACACTACTTCTTCACAAATGGGTTGGCAGACAGCCTGCACCTCGCCGTTTGGGGCCAGACTCCCGGGAGGGGACAGCGTGCAACCGCCACTCACATGCCCAGAAAGCAGAAAAGGCGAGCCTGCTTTTTTTCCTTTTGTTGCTATAACTGAATAGGAAAATATTTCTATTTTCTGCACAAGTCTTGGAAGGGTGCTCCAGGCAGCTGTGCAGAGACATTCGCACCCGAACAAAAAAGAAACTGATCCCAAAGAGAGAAGGGGGGCCTGTGAGAATCAAAACGTGTCTCCTGTTTCATGGAAACTCGGGTTCTTCTCTGAGACAGGGCCCACTGGGACCAGCCGCAGGGAGCAGGACACACCTGAAGCCCAGGGAGCAAAACGGGAAGGGGAACAATTTGTGAATAGAGGTTTGCTTTCCTTCGCGAAGCTACATTGGCAAATATTTGTATTTTCCATGAAAAAAAAATGCATGTATTGAATGGTATTTTGAAACGTACTGGGTAGGATTACAAATTTAAAAGACTTTCACACCCTTCGCTATGAACGGAGCTGTCCTTTCGCAGAGAGAATGGGAAGTCTTTCACACCTTTGAATCGGAGGATGATTCAAACAAGCAGAGAATGAAAACGACAGTCTCCACCGGCACAGTGCAGAACCCGGCACCACCGGCCACTAGGGGCTGGGTCTCAACACTGACTTCGCTGGTGGAAGCCTCCCTGAAATTAGGCGTGTGGGCTCGTGGCCCAAGCAGCCACTGCTGGGCCCGCAGCAGCCCGGAGAGGAGCCTGCAGACAGGACACGGGCTCTCGCCCCTCCAGGTCCTCTCAGCGGTGTGTGTCAGCTTCCTCGGAGTACCCTCTTTGGGAAGAGGAAGGAGAAAGGAGCAGAGCGAGCTGGCTTTCCGGAAGGACGACCGCAGTTCTTCTCTCTCTAGCGGCCCAGCTGCTCTGGCCACCATCGCGGGGTGCGGGCTGCGGGCTGCGGGCTGCGGGCGGCGCTGTCCCTGTGCAGGGCGGCTGCGCCACACTCGGGGAAGGTGAAGCTTGTCGGTGGCCCCGGGGTGGGGTCGGGGTCAGGGTGACCTGAACGGGCGGTTTCCTGAAATGGAAACCCTGCAAACCAGGTGGACGCAGATGGTTTCCAGGGCTACCTAGCGCTTCACAACCTGCAGGGACGTTTCCTAGTGTTCGAACTCTGCAACCCTAGTGGGAACTGAGGTGATTTCGTTTTCAATAGCGAAATCCGTACACTTTCAAATAGCTCTGAGTTTATTCGTTGTCTCCCCAACTATTAAAACACATTATTCATTTGGTGGCAATGACCCCATGTCTCCTGTTTATTGGAACGTCTCCACGGGAGAACCCAAACCTGGAGCCGGCGTTTTGTAGATAGGAGACCAGTGTTCACTTAGAAGTTCGATTTGAGGGGCGCCAGAAGCCTCCCGGATTAAGAAACGCTGCTCTCTGTACTGCCCCGTGCCTATTATTCGGTGCTTCCATCATTCCCCAAACCCCCGCCTCCCCAGCAATGTCCTGTTTTGCAAGACAAATACTATTCCTGAGATAGGTAAAGCCTTGGCCTAAAAGAAGTGACAGCGATGACTTCTCCCCACGTGGTCGCTACGGACGCCCTCTCGCCCGGGACCCCAGAGGACAAGCCCTCATTGGCTGCTCGCGTCCGGTTCAACCACGTGACGCCAGCACTTCCCCCTCCAGGGAAAACGATCGCCCCTTCTCCTGGCCTTGCATGAGTCTCTGTGTGCGTTCCACCAAAGTGGTGGCGTGTTTGTATCATGCCCATTTACTGAGCGAAATTTAAGAAAAAACATACTCTGAAGTTCATCAAAATGCAGTTGTGCACCAAAAGGACAGGGATGGAATCTGTCTACGGGGGACCTACCCGCTGAGAGACTGCATTATCCAAATGAACATTTAAAACAGATAATAAACCATCTACATCGCAAGTCTGTCTTTCCTTATTCTTATGTGCTGGTAACTCTGAAGCATCTCAGCTAGAAAATATCCCTTCCCATCAAGAAAGATTATGCCCTCCCACCCCTTACTGCACCACTGCTGACATGCATTCTTACCTTCACATGCCCGGTCTAACTCCTCAACTTCATCACCACTGCGGTAATCACAGAACAGGCCTTTGAGTATTTCATTGACTCTCCCGTTTCACCAGGTGTAGAATTGGGTTGGTGGATGCCTTGAATCTCTATTGATCTCAAAGTGATCTTACAAAGCTCCATTCTCTGCTATCAATTGGGTTAATTATATAATTAATTAGGAAATACAAGTTAAATGGGTTCTCATTTGGTTCCATTAAATCCACCATTAGTGAGTCCATCAAATTCCATTAAATTCAACTCAATAGTTGGTTATGAGTCTAACGTTTCTTCAATGATACTTTTGACTTATAATCCATCTCAATTTTTTTTTCCATTTGTGGCATTAACACTGTGTAAGTCTTGTTTATGTTGGCAGAAAAAGATCTACCAGTGAGCAGAAAGCAGTGAGCACAGGAAATGTTTGTCATTAATAGAGATTCCAACTTGTACAGTCCCTCCACCAAGGTGGACATCCTACAAGAAAATGCGCAAAATATTTCAAGGACCTCCCTATACCTATCTCTGGACTATGTGTTTAAAGGAGAAAACATCAGTGTCTCTTGACCTTCAAAAATGTACAGCTTGACAAAATGGATAGAGGACATGCATTGGTCAAGTCCTCTCAAGCCGAAATTTGGATAAAGGGAGTCTGTACGGCTTATAGGAATTGCCAAACTGGAGTCGCCCAGGCAACTGTCCGGTGGCCAGCAAAGGATGTGTCACAAGATGAGTTCGTCATTTTCCCTGATAGGACCCTTATGGGTTGGGGACCTCTTCTTTCTTTGCAAGCCCTTTCTGTATTTTTTTCTTCCATAAGTGGTTCAAACACTGTCGCAGGTTAATGTTTTGATGTATTAGCCAAGAGGATTTGTCCTCAAAATTACGTGCACTTCATGCCTTGCCCCCGAGCTCCCGCAGCTGGGGGCTTCCAAGCTCATTTCTCGGTAAAGGGACATGATGACCGAAATCCAGAGTCGAGGGAAGAGTCTGATTACCGGCCTCCAATGAAGCCTGGCTTTGCAGGTGGGAGGGAGAGGTGTGAGTTCAGAAACCTCAGAGAAGTAGGAGGACGCAGAGATGACGAGTTCTTGTCAGTGCGAGCGGAGGGCTTTGTGCACCAGCTGCGTGGTGCATCCGTGTTTGGAGGCTGATGTAGGCAGATTCGGATCCAGGGGAAAATGAGAAATAACATCCAATGCAAAAAGGAAAGCACATTTGCTTAAACAAATTATCTAGTTCTGTAGAAGAGCTTATTCTTGGCCAGCTCTCCCTCCTAAAATCTTCTGGAACAATTCTATCACAAACGTAAGCGGGATCAAATGCTGGAGTGTGGAGGGAGTTCAGATAGATCCAAAACAGAGGGTCTTGCTGCGTGTGCACGCTGGGTTTTGTCTCTGGCACACGGGGAAACGTCTGAGAGTGGGCATCTGAGAAAAGGCCCTGCATCGGTGAGGGCAGGTTACCTCTGCTGATTAAGGTGTCATGGAGAGGGGCTAGTGATGGCTGAGGACAAGCTTGACCTGTTTGCACCTGTAAACAGGGTGGCCCCTCACCCAGATGGGTCCGCCTGGAGGTGCCATTTGCCACCAGTCCTCGGATGAGAGAATCCCACTTAATTACACACCGATTGTTCACCTACTAGTCCATAAAGATCCGCCACAGTTTGAAAAGACCAGGAGGTTCTTGTCATGCCGAGAGGCCTTAGAGCAACGTGCTAGTTAATGCAGGGCCTCTGGGACCTCCTTGCCAGGCTCAGAATCGTACCGCTTCTCTAGAATCACAGCGCTGTGATCATCGGCAAATCAACTAACTAACTGGTGTCTCGGTTTTCTCATCTGTGAAAGTTTAGAGTGTCATGTTGAGAATTAGAATGCGAACACGTGGGAAGTGCTTAGGACTTGGGGACGCACGGGCGTGACCTCCTGCTGTTCAAGTCATCGTGATGCAGCCCCTGGCTGACGTGAATGAATGACCCAACAGCGAGACAGCACAAGTCTTCTAGTAGAGACAGCATCCTGCCCCCCCAAGTACATCCGCGTCGTTATCCTCAGGGTGAAAAAAAAAGGCTCCGTCCCTCCGGTATGTGGTAGACTGTTCTCACTTTTGAATTGTTATTGCCCTAATTCGGGGTCTGGTGCTGGAGCCTATGTTAGTATCAGGTTAAATGCCTATGATTTTTATTTTTATTTATTTTTTTAAAGATTTTATTTATTTATCTTCAGAGGGGAAGGGAAGGAGAGAGGGAGAGAAACATCAATGTGCGGTTGCCTCTTGTATGTCCCCTGCCGGGAACTGGCCTGGCAACCCAGGCATGTGCCCTGACTGGGAATCGAACCGCGATCCTTCGGTTCGCAGGCCCGTCCGTGCTCAATCCACTGAGCTACACCAGCCAGGGCTAAATGCCTATGATTTTTAAAAATTTTTATTTTGGGTGTTGGGAGGCCATTTAGAGTTAATTAAATATAATTTACACAAAATTCTTAAAATGTGAATCTGTGTGGGTTTTTTTTTTTTCTTTTTGGAGTCTGGAATTTGAACAATTCAAAGAAAACATTATAAATAATTACAGAAGACACCCAGACTTACCAGCCCCTAAATCAGGCCCCATTTTACTTCAAATTAAAATTGCACCCAGATTCATGTATCTAGAGTGTGAAGTTTAAAATTATTTCAGTCTTTACCAAATCAAATCATGTGTTTGCTGTTTCAACCTATTCGTTTCACGATGGCCCGCCTCCAGCCTCCGGAGAAGAGGAAACCCAGTGGCAGCCGACTTTGTCGTCTGGCCCGTCCCTCCCATCACTGTCCTGAACGCTGACTACACCCTGGACGCTGTCTCTCAGGCCCTTCTTCTCCCGGCCACTTCGTCGTCTCCGAAACATCGTGGGGCCTTTCGTTAGCTCCTTCTTGAATCCTGCCGCCACTTAGGAGCATGCGCACTGCGCTCGCTGCCGAGAAACCCGGCGTCGTGTGTGCACACACCTGTGCCTGTCAGTCCCCGCTGTTGGGAGGGACCCCGAGGACTTGTTTTTCTGTCTGTCTGTCTGTCTGTCTGCTGCCAATTCACAAGCTACTTACCAGTAGGACCACTACCAAAGCAGATTCGGGTATTTTTTCCTCCACCGATTTCCATACCTATTTCTTTTATTTTTCTCCTTTCTTTCATTCTCACCTTATTTCTCTGTCTCCTCTTGGTCCATCCCTGCAAGGTCCTTTATAATATCAAGGTTCGGTTGCCACTGAATTAAATGCAATTCTAAAACCTCGCCAGCTCTAAGGGGAGCCTGCTCCCCAAGGGGACGGGGCCCTGCCTGGGGCGGGGGGAGGAAGCTCCGCCGCTCAATGGAGTGGGTGCCCCCCACCCCATGCACCCCCCACCCCCCCGCCATGCCCAAGGCCGCAGCAGGGCCTGCGGGAGCTGAAGGTCTGGATGCAGAGCCTGGGAGAGCTCGCGCCCGCATTCCCACGGGACACCTTTCCGCCCACTTTTCTTGAACCTGCTAAGTGTAAAGCAAAGGAGAGACACGCAAAGTCATTGTAGAACTTAAAGAGAGCAATTACATCTTTTTTCATGAAACCGCGCAGGAGAACGCTGGGGCCACAGGTAAGATGGCACGCTTCTAAGCTGCATCCTCGGAACCCGAGAACGCCCTAAATTTCCTAACGTTTATTAAGGGGATAACTTTGGGTGATGGACGTTTTTGTCCTGCTACCAATTTTCATTCAGGGGAAGCTGACAGGTCATTACCATTTTTGACTCGGACAGGGTGTTAGGTCTTGCGGTGCTGCAGCGGGCAACGTGCAAAGACACCCGAGCGCGATGTTTAGTTCCGTCTGTTCACCTGCAGGAACATGTCTGAAAGCATCACTTCTGACTGAAATAATCACTTCACCTGAAGCATTTAGTGGAAACAGACATCAGGTAGTTAATTCATGTATTTGCTGAGACCACCCACAACTACCTCTCTGGTTGTTTTGCAGACAAAGCGGCAGGGAACAGCGTGGGCTATGGATGCATCATCAGGCAGTGTGAGGGGGCAAGTTAACAAAGTTCAGGAAAATGATGTTAACTGGAAATATGTGGAATTTTTTTAAGGTCCCAGTTAGCAAAAGGTATGCAAATTATCTCATTCTTTTCCTGCAGTGGGGGGGGGGGGGGGGGGCGGGGGCGGGGGAGTAAACCATCAAAGAATTGACCAGTGTCAAAAAGAAAAGATTCCAGAGAAGAAAGAAAGATTCCAGTTAATTAAACGGAAATTATAAAAATAGATTTTTCTCTACTTAAGGTAGCGTCTAAGCACATGTCAAGTTCATAATGACCGATACCCTTCAAAAAGTAAAGCTTTAAAGGCATATGAGAGACTGAGAAAGAGGATAATAACAAGTTTTATAAATGAATAATAAGTCATATGCTGAGGTAGTGTGAAGCCTGAAAGCTAAACAATATTGTAATTTAAGTTACTTCTGATTCAAAAAATCTGCATATTCTGTGATGAGAAATGAACAGCCAAGTCAATATTTGCTTCACTGGACCCATTCAGCCACATGAAGCTGCCACCTCTAAAACGTGTGTGAAATGGAATCGGAAAACACACAGGGCACATTTTCTTTAACTTTCCCAAAGATACGCATGCGAGGAAAATATAAACATAAACTTAGACTTCCTTTGGACTGAAAATGGCTGATTTAAAAAAACGAAAAAAGAAAGAAAGAAAGAAAGAAAGAAAGAAAGAAAAGAAAAGAAAACCCAGAAAGAGGCCGAGTAGGTGCAAAGCTATTTTTTCTTTTTCTCCTAAAGCAGATTAACTAGTTGGGCATTCCTTTTGAGTAGCTTAAAAGGTTCACGTTATACCTGGCAGAGTGAATAGGTAATGATATATGCCTCATTCACCAAAGAAACAAATGTTTTGTTCCACAACTCTAATTCTGTATTTTGTAGTAAGCTAGAGTGATATAATATACACTAGTATTATTGTAAAACAAGAGTTTATTACTCGGCTAAGTAAGTTGATCTTTGCAAAAGTGTACAAGTGCTTTGAAATAAAATAAAAACGACTTAATCCAATCTTCCTTCATACAATTTCTTTCAAGGGGAACAGACACAGCCTGTTAAAATAACAAAGAATGTAGAGTTTCCATTCATGGACAAAGTGTCCTCATTCAAACTCCCACTCTCAAGCTACCTGGCTCTCTTCTCAACTTTCTTTGCGGTGGAGAAACGTGATTCCACGGAACCTCCGGGATTTTGTTTTATGTTAACTGGCCGAGCTTTTCACGCGTCACAGACCTGGTGACAGCTCCATGACACCCACTTCGGATTGTCTGGTTGTGGAAAAGGCAGATAAAGGGAGGAGGAGAAACCTCAAGCAGGTGAGCAAGGGCGACGTGGCAGTCACCGTGGGCTCTGCCACCGGGGCCAAGCCTGGGGTCACCAAGGAGATAAAACAAGCGCTTCAGTGAAATGATTTCACAAGAAGTGTTAAATTACAAACCGAGTCCTGAGAATTCTCCAAAATCTGGCAGCCCTGGACTGAAGCTTTGCAAAGGAGAAACTTAAATCTTCGTAATCTCTAGCCAGGGTGTGAGCAGAGACTAACCTAATTTAAATGTGATTAGCACACCGTGTCTGGCTCGAAAAGCGACTGTGGAATTGGGTCGCCTTTTACATTTAAATGTCACAAGATGGGGACATGTGGACGCCAGCACTTGCAGCTGTTCTGGGGAATAACATCGAATAATTTGGAAAGGAATTCTATTTGACCACTTGTCTACGGCACGGCTAGAATTCAGCTATAGATATTTACATAGTGCTCTGTATCTATTTAGATTCTTTATAAGAAATCACAAACGATGCATATTTTCTAGTTTCAGAGTGATTCCGACAATAGGCTTTATACTAATTTGATCAAAATATTTATATACCTCTGACTTTCTGTCGTGATAGCAATATGTCTTTAATGTATTCACTCCCCAAAGACTTTTTTAAAGTGTCTTCAAATAAAAAAAAAATTATAAAAGGTTGGGATGTGATTTTCATAAGATTCCAAAATGTAAAACAAATGTCAAAGTGAATTTTTACAATTGCTTTTGATTACAGCATTTTGAGATTCTTAGAGCATTTTAAGAAATTCTTAAACCAGCCTTTTTTTAAAACTAAACATAACCTCCCTTGAACCTAACCGCATTTCTTTCCCCGCTGTCAGTCAGCCCCTTGTACTTCTTTTGAATTGCTATTTGTACGACAGGCCCCTAGGGCAGAAAGCATTTGTTGGGCTGGGTCCCCTGATAAAAAGACCTTTCCGAGGCCAGGATCATCTTCAGCGTTCGGAAGGAATGGCCTCTTCTTACGGGTCTATTTTATCAAGATCCCTTGTTCCTACTGTCAAAGCTCGTAGCTCACAACTTCTCAGAAAAAAAAGAATGAATTCAAGTGTGAACCAAGGCTACAAACCAGAGCTTTTATAGTCACTGAGAATATTTATTTCCTTCTCGGGAAGTTCAGTGGGGGCTTGGGTTACTAATGGGACTGCTCGTTACCAAAACATATCTGTATCATTGGCTGTTATTTCTCCCCCAGTTCTGAACACAAGTGTATTATTCTCCAACAATAAAATGCCTCCTTTCAGCTAATGAGTTCAAAACTGAATCCAATCTCGGTAGTTATATGAGTCAAGCAGCGGGGCTCATGCCCATTTAGGAGAGCGTTTCTGTGTATCACAAAAGGAAGGCCAGGTGGGAGTAAAATGCACACCTACCGAATCCCTAATCAGGACTCCAGCTACGAGCAAGCACCAGCTCCATCAAGCTCCATCAAGCTCCACTCAATCGGCTGCTGATTTGACATCATGATTATATACATAAAGTTATAACTTTCTGTTTATCAAACACCAGAGATTCGTGAGGATTGTAATTTTGAACTTGGTCTATTTGTGCCAAATTGCCTGAAAATAATAATTAGAGAAAATTTAACATAATGAGTACAGTAGTTTCAGAGAAATTACCCCTACAGAACATTAATTGTATTCATTAAATAGAAAGGGATAAAATTCGAAGGTCATATCTATTATGGTTTGATTTTTAGAAATCATCTTCAATTTCTTTCTTTTAAATTCACAAGACACTAATTTAAACAGAATTAAGAGATATTTAGTTAGTAAAATGATTACATTTAGATGTTATTTTTAATTAAAATTCCATTTAAATTCACCAAAAATCAATATTTAGTTATAGTCGAAAGCTGCTCCTATTTATGTTGCTGTGGGCTTAAAATCGTTTTAATACGTAAGCAATAAAATATTATTCAAATTTGAATTTTTTCCAGTTTTCTAATTTTATCATCCTAAATGAATGCGCATAAAAGTAAATATATAGAGAAAAGTGTACTGAATTCTACATTGAGAAGTCTAGCTAGACCATGAGTTTGGAAATTAATGATGAGTACAATTTAAACAGAATAAATGTCCTTGGACATCATGAAGTGAATTTACTCTTTTTTGTCGATGTAATTATTGATCCTGAGGGATTCACCAAAGTTTAATCACTGGCAGAGTAAACCCTTAATGATTGGGTTGAAATGTGATTTTCACAGAGACAAATGTGAACGGTAGCTCTTTTGAGCTGAGGTCAGTCGGTTGATGGCACAACTCAGAGAGGTAGTATGTATTATAAATTTAGTATGTTTTTTACATGTTATACATTTAGCATGTTGGCACTAGAAAAGCTTAGGGTGATGAAGCAGGGCTGCGATTCATGCTTTCCTTGAAGAAAAACTCATCAAAACACGAGATTCCATTTTCTCAAATGCCAGGTTCAGCGTATAGCCTTCTAATTGCTAATTAGGCTGTTCCTAACTATAATAAAAAGCAATATCCTGGAGGCGTCCGTCCTCTAGTTTCAACTTTAGTTTTCAATCCATTCTTATGAATTAGGTTACTATCTATTGAAACAATTAGTCCTACCGACTCACTGAAGTGTTCAAATCAAATTTCTGTACCGGTGATCTTGCACCATTTTAATTCCATCACAATGCCCTCTTGCTTCTAGTCTAAATACCGTATTTTGCCATGTATAATGTGCAGTTTTTTGCCCAAGTTTCTAAGAGAAAATAAGGATACACATCGTACACGGGTGTAGTGATCCCATGCCATGGATGTACCATGGGTGTGCGTTATACACAGCAAAATACGGCATTTCTATTTGCTTCACCAATAGGTATCACAAACTAAAACTAGTACGGCAAAAACAGAAATTTTGACGTTTCACTCCAAATTTATCTCTTTACATAAGAAAATGGCACAACCATCCGGCCAATTTTTCTAACAAAAAACAAACGAAGCAACGCAAGAACCAGTTCTTGGTTTCTCCTTTTTCTCACTGCCCACGTGCGGTCAAGCAGTCCTGAGTCATTCGCCCTGAAAACACAAGACTGTCCATCGTCCCCACTGCCACCATCGTTGCCTGGGCTCCTTCTACAGCCAACCAGCTAGCCTCCACCTTCCCTTCGTTGCTTTCACTCCACGTGCTCTAAGCAATGCTTCTTTTACAACCTGTTACAAGGCCCGTTCCCGCCATTCCAAACTTCCTCCGGTAGCCCCCACGTCATCAAAACAAGCACCAGCCCTGCGAGGCCTTGCGTGATAATGGCTCCAACTCCAATTTCACCGTCTCCCTGGTGCAGGAAACCCCTTCCACCCCCTCTGGCTCCAGTGGTGCCACTACCCGTGCACTTCAAGGCTCTGTCGCTGCCACTCCCGCAGTCAAGAATGCTCTTCCTCCCCCCAGCCGTGTCTTCCTCCCTCAGCTTATTCGGGTTTCCACTCGGATTGTCACCTCCTCGGAAAGCCTTCCATGATCTCACAGGTGAGATAGCAGTTCTCCGCCCCCCCACACCCCCCTCTAGTCCTGTGCCCGGCCTTGGTTGTCCTCCTAACACCCATCGCTGCCTCCAAGAGGAAGGAAGAACGCATTTGCTTGTTTGGGATCGGCCTTCCAAACTAGACCGTGAGGATTTTGGTTTCAATCCTCAGTTTGCAGCAGTTAGGACAGTGCCAAGGGTAGAGTATAGATGCTATAAATATTTGTTCAGTAAACAAAGAACAGTGTGTTCAAATGGACCCAGTGAGTCTGAAGTAGCGAAAGAAACACACTTCTAACTTGTTGATACTGCTTGGCCTCCAGTTTGTTCTTGTTGTTGTTTTTCCCTGCTTGTCCATATTGTTCAGAATAAGGTAGACAGATGGGCCCTTTTTTAAGGTCTAATGCTTTGGTCAGGCCGGGCTGAGTGATATGCGTCCCCTTACTCCTGATGTGGTTTTGGTTCTTGGAACCTCCGGAAGTACTCCACCTGCCTCAACATCTTCCTCAACCTGGGCCCCCCAACGGACGCCTCCCTAGTTATCATTTGAAACCAATTTCAGTAGATTTCTCTTAAGCAAAATCGTTAACTCCTCTTTGTAGCTTTACAACCTCTATTCATAGCTTTCCATACCATCCAGAACATCCGTTGCCCTTCTTTGTTTACCGCTGCATCTCTTTCCACTAGACTGCAAGTTTCTGGAGATGAGACTCTGTGGTCTTCTCTGTGTCCCCCAGATCCAAAAGGTCCTTTATGCATTCCATAAATAATCACTGTGGAATATGGTCCAGGCATGCACGCGGTGTATGTAAGTGATGGAAGGAAGGCCAGCGTAGCAGGAGAGGAGAGGGAAGAGCAGAGGCGGCAGGATACGGGACAGAACAGGACTCCATCGTGCTGGGTGTCGGAGACATCAGGAAGTTTGCGTTTCATCTTTCTCAGTGAGGCGAGGAGGCATGGGAAGGTTAAGAAGGGGGAGATACAAGCTGATTTTTTTTTTAAAGGTCATGCTGACTGTGTGGAAAATGGGCTTTAAAGGAGTATGAGCTTAGGAGTTCTGATAGAAAAAGTTCCTGAAGAAACGAAGCCAAGAGATCCAGCAGCTTAGACCAGAGTGGCAGTAGAAGAGATGAACAGAAGTTGGATTTCCGTGTTTGGGGAGAAATGTATCAAATACATAAGTTAAGGGGAAGACAGGAATCTCAGATCACTGCCAGGGTTTTTGTCTCGAGCAACTGACTGCGCTGTGGTGGCATTTGCAGGGAAAAGACGTTTGCAGGAAGGCGTTGGGCTGTGTGTGTGGAGCCAAGAGGTCTTCTGGTGTTGTTTTGTTCTGTTTTTGCTGCATTTAACTTTAACTGCCTTTTAAACTTCTAAATGAAGCTATCGAACAGGCAGTTGGATACACAATTGTAGAACTCAAGATTGATGAATGATTAACGAATGAATACCTTGTGGGAAGATTCTCAAATGATTTTTTGTTAGTGCACCACGATTTTATGATTGCACATGTTAAATGACTACAGTCTTTAATAAATGGAATAAATACTAAGACAAGAATTTTCTCATGTAAAATTTATCCTAATATATTTTTTCATAAATTTCCATTTATCTATAGTAAAGTCAGAGATGATATACACAGGTATCATTTAATGCTTTTAGTATATGTTTAATGTTTATCTCTTTATGACTTTTTACCAAATTGACAATGTCCATCAAGTGATGAACAACTTGAAAACATGTGCTCAGGATCACTGTGCTCAGAACTTGAAAAGGTGTCCCAAACACTCAGCTATGATAATCTCCAAGGTTCTTCTGCCTTTCTATCTGGTATTTATCCTTTTTAGATACTATGGGAGCAAGTTAAAGGTAAAAATGTTTCTACAAATGGTCATCACATCCAAGAATATGTAGTAATTATCAGCTCCTGTAAAACCAGCTTTGTCCTTCTTAGTGATCCTGAAAGGGAAATTACAGAGACTTGGCACAAGATTTCAGAGTGCCTCCAACTGAAGTCACTGTTCAAAAGTCATCATTCAATCACTAGAATCCCCCTAACCACATGTTACCATCAAGACAGAAGAGTTATTGACAGAATTAGAAATGGAGAAAGGATTTTTTTATAAAGAAAAAAATGTTGCCCAAAGTAAAAATGGAATAGATAAATTTTTTATTGGCTTTTTCACAGCACATTGTTAATTCTAAACAAAGCTGTTCCCCACTCATAATGTTCACACCTGGTGCTGTAAAAAATTCATAGAGTTTTGTGCTCTGCAGCTGCTGGGCTGTCAATAATGTTGACTCATAGTTGTTGATGTTTGTGTTTGAATATGATTTAGGGGACATTTATGTATCACCCAGCAATTTTTATTTTCCACTTGAGTTTTCCAATGGCTTTAGACTATTTTTAATTTCCTTGTTGGGAAATTTCTAAAAACTGCTCCCTGAAAAAAAATTTTTTTCAAAACACTGCTGGACATTGACACTGCTCTCTTTTGCCTAAGTAAGAAAAAGTAAATACAGGTTGTTTGATCTTTAAATCCACAGAAAACAATTTAGAAGCTATATTAACAAAAAAGAACAAAATGATGGATGACAAATACAAGCACCTTCACACTGACTCCTAGCTAACGTATCCCCGTGGGAGGGGCTCCAAGCCTTTTCCTGAGCAGCACAATCATTCCTCTCATTGCTGGTGTATTTGAAATCATGAAAACAGCTTGATGCTCATTAAAAATTGTGTACCTATTAAAACAATTTAAACAACAAAGAATTATGAAGATGAATAGAAATATCACTTTCAACATGTAAGCTCATTCCTCTCTCCAAAAGTATCGCTCAATATTTTTGTAAGCAATTTGCCAAGTTAGGTATTTTATTATTATATGATATATATATCATACAGTTTAAAGCACATATATAGTTTATAGTTTAAACTATATAGTTTAAAGCACACACATGTAGTTTATATGTGTGTATGTTATATAGTTATATAATACATTACATATTTGTATGTAAACTGTGTATGCACTTTATACACCTTAGGCACCCTGGTTTTCGGTTGAACGCAACATAGTTCCAACCTTTTTATACATACTTCACTCTTTCCATTCCTTATATGGCTTAAAGAACGCAATATATAAAGGATATACAGTGCTTTTGCAAATAGTTTGTGATTGCAGGCTTTGATGATACGCAGGAAACAAGCCACTACCATTCAAATCCCTGTACCTTCTGAACTGTGGAGGCAGACTCATGAAGAAATACAGGCAATGCCCCCGACAAATGCATTTGGACAAACAGACGGGCAGATGTACAAATAGTCAGGGGGCCACTGGGATTAACAGGTGCCATGACTTTGTTTTAATATAGTTCTGGAGAAAGTGGGATTTACAAAGCGTAGTCCCAGCTTTTGATATTCAGTCCGGTGTTTGCCTGCACGGTTGTGTTGTGTCTCCCGATACGCCCAGGTAGAAGTTATTAATTAATACTTGGGCTAAACATTTACACTTGCCACGATGAGCCCGGTTTTCAACCCCCTTTCTGAAGGAAACATCCGTCTTGCATAAATGTCATGGTCAGTAGATACCTACCCGGAAGAGCGGAATTCCTCCCTGCCACTCGGCAGTGCCAGACGCACGGTGTGCACTGATTAAGGTAATGCACCATCTCGTAGGGGCTGATGGGTAGGAGTAAGCCATGTGAGCTTATTCACCAAGGAAACTCTCCGATTCAATCTTGCTTCCAGAGCAGGACTCTGTAAATAAAAATTTAATCCAACAATTGTTAACTGACCTCTCCCTACAAATTGTGTAAACAGTCCTAAAATGAGAAAACCAAGCATGATATAGGAGCCTCTTCTATCTCCAGGCACAAGCCATGGCGAACACATCGGGTTGAAAACAAAGGAGAAGGCATTAGGTTAACGATGCGAAATAAGGCAAGCATGGCCATTTGGAACGCTGTGTTTGTGCAGAAGAGTGTTCTCTTCCTTCATATTTCTCATTTAAAAGTAGGTAGGAAGCCATTTAGGAACGTGTCATTATGGTGTGAATGTTTTTAGCTTAAAAATGCCTTCTCTTGTTGTTCCAAAATGACACAGCGATCCTGGTCATAATATCAATATTAATGTAAGATTCTTTAGGGCGAGAACTATGAAAACAGTATAGATGAGAATGGTTTACGTGTATTTTGAATGACAAAAGCAAATTAACCCAGGCACACCAAATGGGAGGCGACAGAAAACACAGCTGATTCCATGATTTCTTGGTTAGAATGGTGACCATTTAATATAGGTTGCTCTGTGGGTCACCGAGAGTATTAAAGATATAAAAACAAGAAATGGACTTCAATTTCACAACAAGATTATTTAAGACTGATGGGTAAAGCAAGTGAATTCTGGGTTTCTGAAGAAACTTGGAATTTCTTTCCTGAGTAGTACATAAGAATATGGTGAATAAGTTTGTAATAAGTATTTTTACGGCCTCTTTGCCTGTGAATGCCACTTCTCACTTTTCCATTATTTTTCCTATGATTTCTGTCCTTGCCGTAGGTCCTCTCACCTTAGCAACAGTGCTTCCTTTTATCTTCCCTGTTTTATTGCAATCCAGATTTACTGAGTTCTCAACTAGACAGGGCCATAGGTTACCAGCAGTGTCCTTGTGAGAGAGAATGGAAATGCTAGAAGTTCAGACACTGAGGTCGTGCTGGTTCTGCTAAATGGGTTAGGAGGAAAAGGAACTGTTTTATAGGGAATGTTCAAAGTCAAAAGGTGGAGTTAATATCATCGTGCCAATGTTTCTAGTATTAGAATCTACAGATTATATTTCCTAAAAATCCTAACCATCGGTTACCTTTGAACCATTAACTGACATTCTCAGAATATCCTTAGGAACTGCCCATCTATACACTGTCCTAACCCAAGATCAGAAGGGTAACGTTACAAGATGATATGGCTGTAAGCCAATTTATATTCTTTTTGTGTCCTTAGAACTACAGATGCACACCTGTTAAAGAAACTGAGCACGTAGTTAAAATATTAAACAGTCCGCAGATGCAGAGAGCATTTTTGGAAGATTGTCTAATAAACACAGACGAGTGTCATCTCACATCCTTCACAGCCACGTTGCATTTTCACAAGTTCGTGCACATCTGCAGGCTGTTAATCAGGTGTTTGGCTGTAATCTGGGAGGATCCCAGCCCCAGTCTGAATCAATGCTCTTTCATAAGTTTAATGTGTTTATCTTGAAGTTTAGAAGCTAGGGCCATCTTGTTTTTTATGCTCCCAATATCAAATAGTATGGCAGTCTATAAACACTGGATGCTCAATAAACCCATATGGCACTAAAATGGCTTTAGTTGGATTTAAGAATGTAAGTAATCTACACCTTTGTTTATCATAAACATGAATGTTATCAGTTCCCAACTTTCCAGCACACGTATCTTCTTCACTATTTCTCAGGTGTCTGACATGTGTATTTGTCGTGGCCAGATGTCCTGGGAGGAGTACACACAGGAAGAGTATGGAGAGCACTATGCAAAGCCCCGTGGGGGGAGGGCGAGTCGGGGGAGATCGGAGAGGAGGGGTAGTTGGTTCACAGCCGTTGCGGCAAAGACCTCATTGTGTCCACTAATAGCTGCAGAGCGGGGACGGTCCCTCACAGTTGTCCAACCCTAAGGCAAGGGAGTTGGCCTTGGTACACCCTCATTGGCCCATTTTGGATTCAACCAGCCTCCAGAGGAAGGGGTGTGACCTCAGGTGAACAGGCATTCTTTAGCCAAAGGCAACTCTGGGGGAGTAAGTCAGCGAAGAGCTGCCAGCCACCAACGTTTACAGGAAGGGGAGAAATGAGACCATCTCTCCAGAAAGGCATCGGGGTGGTCTGCTCCATCATCCACTACACTATTGTATCACAGACCTTTGTCACATGTCTGATTTGCTCAATACTCTACCTTTTAAAAAAAAATTCAAACATCACTGTTTGAATTTTGCAACCTTCAACATTCCTAAGTTATAAAAGTGAGCAACTAGATCTTGAAAACTATTCCACCCTTGTTTTCCAAACTTAATTGATGTTCTTTCCACTCCATTGCCACCTCATCTCCTTTCTCTTTACATTCTTTTTGTCAGAATACCTGCCCTCCTTCAGTTTAGATTCTCAGCATACATGTAGAATATATCAAACCAATGTCCTCAATTTTTCTGCATTTCTTTTACCTCCAAACATGGATTGTATAGTTTTATTTGAATGTCTCTCCTCATTACTCCAAAGGAAAAAGTAAGCCACTTTAAAAACAGCAAACCAGTGTTATTTTATTAGTAGTAAAACCGGTGTTCTTTTCTACTGTTACTATTACTTGGTGTTGTAAGTAATGTCAGCTCATGCTTTTGTTTTTCCCCTTAAATGAGCTCTTTCTCGAATATCTTCATGTACTCTGATGGACCTTGTATCCCCGGTACAGCTAATCTCACGCCCACATCCATTTGATTTTTCCCCTTGTATCCAATGACCAACCTTGTATAGTAATTCTTTGTTTATAATTAGTCTCTTCTTTGTTGTGTCCCATTCCCCTTTGTTCTCAAGCTGCTGTAAATTAGTGTAACACACACTCTCAGGTGTCATTTTCTCTTAAACCTTGGCAGCTTTGAAGAGCTGCCAAGCTGTGGAGAATGCAGAAACCTATGCATTGTGCATACTCAAACCATAGCTGGGAGGACGAATCTTCCTGTAACACATCTTTAGTGTAACTTCTACTTCAGAAAACTCCCACACACGTCCCAAAGTCAAGAAAGCCCAATTCCAAGTTTTTAAACTAGTGCTCAGGGCTTTCAAACAACATCCCCCCAAAAACCATTCGGTAAATATTGATCGAGCAACCATGTTGCCTGGACTCTTCCAGCTAGTGCACAATGGGGACAAAAATCAACGCTCACATCTAGTGAGGAGAGGTAAATAAATAAAGTGTGAATAATTCGATCAAGTTACGCGTTATGTAAATGAGAAGTGGTAAGGATGAACAGTAAAGCCAGGAAAAGATGTTGGGTGCTGGGATGTGATTTTGTCTACAGTCGGACTGACCGGACCGGTGAGTGCTGAGCCAAGACCTGAAGGGACTACGAGCACACGCCCCATGAGTATCTGGAGGGAAAGAGCTACAGGTAGAGGGGGGAGCAAGAGTGAAAGGTCCTGCTGAGGCACCTTGTAGGTACGTTTGGGGGGAAGTGCCAGAAGAACAGTATGATGGGAGTAGAATGAGTGAGGGGCAAATACTAAGTGAGGAGGCCAGAGAGGTGAGGGGTGCTAAGTTACTAGGACTTTGTGGGTCCTTGTAAAGATATAGTGGGGGGGCGGGGGGGCGCAAAATGGAAGCCATTGGAAGATTTTGAGCAGAGTATGACGTAATCTGACTTGTATTTTATTTTTTTCCATTTTTTATTTTATTTTTAATCAGTATTTTTAATTGTTGATATTGTACAGTTTTCTGTCTTTTACCCTGCCCCAGCCCACCATCCCAGTCCTCCCCACCTTCCTCCCATTTCCACCCCCCATAGTTTTTGTCCATGAGTCCTTTATACTTGTTGCTCTAAACCGTTCCCCTTTTCCCCTGAAATTCCTTCCCCTCCCCCTCTAGTCACTGTCAGACTGTTCTCAAATTCAGTGTCTTTGTTTATATTATGCTTGTTTCTTTGTTTTGTTGATTAGCTTCCTGTTAAAGGTGAGATCATATGGTATTTGTCTTTCACTGCCTGGCTTATTTCGCTTAGCATGATACTCTCCAATTCCTTCCATGCTGTCGCAAAGGGTAGGAGCTCCTTCTTTCTCTCTGCTGCATAGAATTCCATTGTGTAAATGTACATAGAACAAACACTTCAAAAATTTATATGGAATCATAAACGACCCCGGATAGCGGCAGCAATTTTGAGAAAGAAGAGCAAAGTAGGAGGGAATCACAATACCTGATGTCAAACTGTATTACAAAGCCACTGTAATCAAAACAGCCTGGTACTGGCACAAGAACAGACACATGGACCAGTGGAATAGAACAGAGAGCCCAGAAATAAACCCAAGTCTCTACAGTCAATTAATATTCGACAAAGGGGGCAGCAACATAAAATGGAGCAAAAATAGCATCTTCAACAAGTGGTGCTGGGAGAACTGACCTGTATTTTAAAAGCTGCTTTGCCGAAAATGCACTCACAGGTGGCAGCAGGTGGTTGGGGGAGGAGGCCAGAGTCATCTAGGTGAGAAGTCGTTCCTCTGAATATACTGTGAAGTAGACCCAGCAAGAGTTGTGATGGATTGAATGTGCCAATGAGACAAAGTGCAAGTCAAGAATGAACCCAGTTTGCTGAGTGATTAACAATGGAACTGTGATTTAATAAGTTGGGGATACTACAAGGGAAGGAGGCATTGGTGATGGGAGGTAAATATCAGAATTTCAGAGTGGAACCCGTTGAGTTTTGCCTGCTTTATTAAAGACACAAGATATGACATCACATAAACAGTTATAACTGAATATGAAATCTGACAAGTAGAGGAGGCAGGATATAAGTTTGGGAGGCATCAGTTTGTATACAACATATAAAGCTGTGTAATTAAAAGCGTATCATCTCTGAAGTAGGCACAGAGGGTCTGTAAAGGAGCATCCGGAAAGGAAGAAGAAAACGCAGGCCCGAGTAGTGTCCTGGAAGCCAATGATGAATTCGCTGCGAAGAGGAAGAAGTGATCAGCTGTAGCGATGGCTGGTGATTGGTCAGGTAAGAAGATGACAGTAAACTGATTATTTAATTTAGATGATGGAAGTTATTAGGGACCATTAATGACAAACCTGATCACTCCTTCCAATTATTTCATGAACATTTACTTACACAGTTGTTTTTAGTCAGATTTGCCTGCTCAACTTCTTATAAAAATAACTTATTTATTTGTGCTCTTTTCTGTATTCCTAGACATTCTCTGATTACAATGGTTACCTTTCTGCCCATTCAAAAGCTATTCATCTTTAAAATTCTTATTTTATCATCCATTAATGATTCTTTCCAGTATACTTTATATTCAACACCCAGAACAACAGAAAGCTTATTATTAAAATCACATATTTATCAATTACCATAGAAAATACTGCTTGGAATATAGATTTATGCAGAATTTTAATTAGCAAACTTCAAGGACATTGAAACAGGATTCTTGCATGCTGATGACCTTGGAGTCATTTTTTAAAATTTTTTAGAATTCCTATTTTGAAGAAGTTCTCATTCTTATATCATGCCCTGTCTCCTTTGCACTTAATCCACCATTGCTGGTGAGTCTGTTTGTGACCCCCCCCCAAAAAAACACAACTCCTCTTTATTTCGAGGGTCCTGTAAATGTTTAAAGATAGATGGCTATCATGTTCCTCCAACCGGTCCACAGCACCATCATTCTTTCCTTTTGCAGACTAAACATTCCAGTTTTTTCTAAACATTCCTGATGTGACACCATGTCTAGCCCTTTTACTATCTTGGTTGCCCTATGTATTAGGTTCAATTCGTCAATGTCTCCCTCATAGAACGGCAAACAAAGCCGGACCCCGCGCTCCAGCGTGCCTCCGGTCAGTGTATTCCGAAGTGGGACTCTTCTCCGCAGTGTTCCAGTCGCTCCAGTTGGTTAACCTAGCCTGAGGTTTATCCTGCCGTCAGCTTGCTAATAACTTAGCACTGAATCTGTCCCCTAACACAATGGCTACATTCTAATAGAGATAAAATTGAATTTTTAAGCATAGGTGGCGGGAACTAAACACGTACCTATGATTAAATCTCCCCTTATTCCATCTTGACCCTGCAGGGTTTAATTATAGTTATTAGTTGTTTATACACTGAGTCAAAAATATCAAAAGCATTGTAAACTGAAAGTGGTTAAAAGACACATTAAATTAGTCATTCTTAAAGTCACACAACATAACATCAACATAAAAATAGTTTCTTAAAGAGGAGATTTAAAAATGTCTCAATGATAAGACGTAAGACCCATAATTTAAGTTCAAATCCAAAGATCTTTTAGGTGGTAAAAGGAAAGGAAAGGGATATAAAAATATGCAAAATTTTATCTTCCAGTAAATGAAAAGCTCAATATTGGTATGTGTCGATACATTACAAATAAGCTTGACATTTTTTAACTCCAAAATAATAGCCATATTAATAATAAAAAATGCTAATTATAAAACTCTAGAAGTTTACTAAGAATCATTAAAACGTACACTTAGAAGGAGTAAATTACAGGACAATAAAGCTATTTAAAACACATTTCTGACAAGGAAATTGTATCTAAAATATATAAAGGACTCTCAAAATTTAGAATAAGAAAGCAATCCAATTTTTAAAATGAGTAATGGACTTGAACACACCGAAGTAGATACACCAGTGTCAAGTAAGCACATGGGATGAAGCAGTCATTTATGATCACAGAAATAACATTCAGCTGAGAGGGCCTACATGCCACCAGAACAACTAGCTCACCCAGCACCTGTTTTGCTTGCAAATACCATTCTCCAGTTAAAGGAACCAGGGTTCCTTGGGAGCCGGATGGAAAAGGGGAAAGGGAATATGCAAAATGAACTGGGAGCATTTCATAGTGCCAGAAAGCAAGGAAATACTAGAAAGGAGAGAAGGGAGGAAGGGAGGGAGGGAAGGAGGAAAGAAGATAAGCATCCAAAATTGGGGTATGCCACAGTAACACAGGAGCCAACCGACAAAGTTCCTAATGGCTTAGACGGGGACAAGATGAGCAGCAAGACAATGTAGTATTAGAATATAACACAGAGTATAAAATAAATATTCATGAGCCCATATTGATAGAAATAAGTGATTGGATAAATAAACGGGGAGAAATAGACAAATCTCCTGTGCAAAAAAAATAAATAAATAATTTATGCAGATACTTCCCTATCAAAGAGGCTAAGCATAACCCTTACCCCTGAAACATGGGTTGCATGTAGTGACTTCCTTCCAAGGAGTGTAGCATAGAAAGCAGGAAAAAAAGAAAATTTTATAGAGAAGAAACTCAACCAGCACGAGCTCAGGAGGCGATCGGCAGTGATGCTGTGCGGATACTCTGTAACCATGGCAAGGCACAGTGAGAGAGGATGCTTGACCCCTGTAGCCTTGCTCCGTAAAACGCCCTGCTGTCTAGTCATGGCAGAAATACCGCACAACCGACACTGGAAGACGTTCTGCGAACCATCTGCCCAGCGCTCCTCGGTCCTCAGGGTTACCAAAAGCAAGGAGTCCGAACACCCGCCCTCGTCTAGAGGAGACTCGGGAGGCAGGACCACAAGGGATGTGATGCTCTGGATGAGACTGCGGGTCAAGAGAAGGGCATTAGGCGAAAAGTAAAGCGAGAGCTGGCCAGTGGGGAGAGGCTAGTGATTAAGTCATTATCCTTACAGCTCTCTGAAATTATGGTTGTGACTGGCGTTTCTGGAACCTCTTTGCCACAGTGGCGAGTGGAGGGTGGTTGTGAGAAACTGCAAGTCATTCCTTGCCAGAAACATTTTTATAGGCAAGTTTCAGAAAGTCAAACCCTATTTTTTCTTCAGCTGTGTCCAATCAGAATAGTTTTTTCAAGGGCATACATATATTTCAAAATGCTGTTAAATTTGTTGGGGCGACATTGGTTAATAAGATTACACAGGTTTCCAGTGTACATTTCTATGATACGTGGCTGTGACCTGTCTATCGCGCGGTGCGCCCACCCCCCAAAGTCCAACCCCCTTTAACGTAACCTGCATAAAGCACTTACTCCTCAGCTGGAAGGAGAAAGACAAAGGAAGAGTCGTGGACGCCCTTCTCCAGCCCGCGGGCTGGCGCGATTACGAGTCACAGTGGGTCCTCGGGTTTTCCTCAGTTCCACGCGCACGAGGTTTCACGAGTCTCCTGCGGTTACCATGCTCCTGATTTCAGAATGGAAACACTGAACCTTTTATGAGTTCACTGAAATGTACCAGGGAATAGGTTATTTCTTTCCTCTCAGTGTGAAAACATGCCCTCGCCGATGGTTAAGAAATTTTGGTTTGGTGAAAGAAACCATTTCTATTTGACTCCCACTGTACGGGGGGAAAAGAAACTATTTTTAAGTGCTTCAAAAATTCTAGATGACATTATGATACAGAACCATAGTTGAACAACATTAACCGGAAGCTGCAGATCTGAAAAGGTGATTAGCCTCATTCTCATCACTATGGAGACTTCCTGACCCCAAGGCCACCTCCGCAGCCAGCAGCAGGACCCCCTGACTCCAGCGAGCTTCCGTTCCCAGGCCTGGGGACCGAAAGCGCGCCAGTCCGCAGCGGTCACGAGGCTGTGCTAAGCTCATCAATCCTTCGCTTATAGGGCCCTCCCAGGCCAGCACTGACCTTGTACATGTTTTTCAAATCAAGAAGTGTGCATCTTTGTCTGGGACGTTCAGCGTTCGCTGTGATTGGCAGAAGAGGCGTTAACTCTAACGGCCTGCGGTCGGACCATCAGAACCGCTGCCAGGAGCAAGCAGAGACCCGAATGGTGCAAATGGGGAGAAAATGGCTTTTCTCCAAGTAGCAAATTTCCTTTAAACACGCTCTCTCAGAGCGTATGAAAAAGAGCTAGCATGTCTGGTTAGTGTTTGGATCACCTTATAAGCTCTCACGTGCAGGCTTCAGATTGTGTACAATAGTAGCGGTACAATAAATCCTCCGGAGATTTTGATCTCGCTAAGATCCATTGCTTTGCCCATCACGCGAGGGGTCTCGCTCGATTTCCTTTTTAAGGCCACGGTGGGGCCTCTTCACCCCTATACGAGCACAGGAGAGAAACCGCGATTTAAAAGCCAGGGAGCTGCAATGTATGTGATAATCTTCTATTCAAAACCTTGGAAAATGTACACGTACATCATGACCGTTAACTAGCAGACGGATATCCAAAACCTCCCACATTTTATTACTCTGTCGTTATTAGTAATGCTAGTTAAATTTAGAAAGGATTCTGTGAAACCTGGTCATTTTGTAAATATGAGTCATAAAATATTCATAGAATCAGCGTATGTTTTGATAAAGGAGTGAATTGTCACCAGGATAAAATAAATAATCCTTAATTCTTTTAAATCTATTTCAGTGCCTTAGCATTTTCCCTACCTGCCAAAGGTAGGATAAAATTCTCATTTCTTTCCAAATTAATTGTTAATGACTTTTTTCCTGAATCTGTAAGTGAAATTAGTTACACACCTTCATACATTTTAGTATAAGTTTTAGATACGTTCTGATCTCACTGGGGTCTTCCTAAAATCCACAAATCTTCAAAAGTGTGTGCATCATCGTGCTTCGCCTTGAATCGGGACTTGCAGCCAGGAGCAGCAGAGGACAAGAGTAAAATAAATTATAATACCTAACAGTTATTACCCTGCACAGAACGGTTGACAAGCTGGGCCTGAAGCCAGGAAGCTTTTAGACACCACGCCGTACGCACAAATCATGGTCCCCGTTTTAAGTACGGACTGCAGAGGTACACAGGAGAGCTTGTGGGTAACTCCCCTGAGTTAAGCCCGCCAAGTCTAGGCTGGCTTATCTCTAACGAGGACCTAACAGAAATCACTGTTTCATCTGTCAGTTCTCATAGTATTTTAGGATGCCCTGTGTTGGTGATCATTAACTCCGAAGGACCTCACATTGTGCCTACAAAATTTTCATAGTAACGCAAGCATTTTGTCCAAAACCATCGAACTAACGATAAGCAGTGATTTACATTTGAAGTATCTACTTTTAATACAAGTATTCTTTTGTGGACAGAGGTATTAGTTGGGTATCGCACAATTACAACCTGGAACATTTAAGCAAATTAATTTGTAAGTAAAAAAATACTACAAAAATGATTTGCATAAAGACTCAATGATACAGTCAGATGTGAATACTTTTTCCCCTTGAACTGAGAACAGTAAATACTGCAATTTTTATACCATAATCCAATCTGTAATAATATTTTAAGAGTTGTGTGCGTGAATGAAAAATGAACAACCTCTTAGTAATAGTACCTTTGAGAAGTTAATGTGGGGACGTGGAGAGTGTTTATTTTTTTTACCTACTATCTTCTGCACAATTATAATATTTAAGTATTTCATACAAATACTGAATTTTATTTCATATTTACTATTTAAGAACATCTTAAACTGAATCATAATTTTTCTCTACTTTTTCATTTCCAAGTATAGGTAAATATTTTAATATTGCAAATACTTAAGCTTATGGAATCTGTTCAAAATCAGTCTGTTTTGAGTTTTCTCATATAATGTCTATGCTTTTAAAAATGCAGTTTTCCTCCACACGTGCTGTGTATACAATTTCATTTCTATTATAAAATAAAATTTGATCTACACAGATGCACAATTTTGACATTACAGATTATTTTTCTGTATTAGTTGCTAACTGTGCAATTGGTGTTTTGGGAGAACTTTGCAACCCAGAACAGCATCTCTTTTTTTAATTGCATCTTGGGGTGACTCAGAACCATCAGGTTTCAAGTGTACAGGTGAACGAAACATCGTCTGCCCACTGCAGCATGCGCCCATCGTCCAAAGCAAAGCCTCTTTCGCGCCATTTTCTCGCTTCGCCCACCTCTGCCTGAGCCCGCCCCCTTTCCCTCTGTCTGTCACCACCCCGCTGTCTGTGCCTCTGGTATATCGCGCACACACACGCAGATGTCGTGTATGGGGGGGGGCGTTGCTTAATCCCTTCACCTACCTTCATCCATCCCCCCCAACAGCCCTGCCCTCTGAGATCTTCCAGTCTGTTCCAGGCACCCATGCCTCTGTTTCTATCTTGTTTGTTCATTTATTTTGTTCATTAGATTCCACATATGAGTGAGATCATGTGGTGTTTGTCTTTCTCTGACTGGCTTATTTCCCTTAGCATAATACTCTCCAGGTCCATCCATGCTGTCGCAAAGGTAAGATTTCCTTCTTTTCACAGCTGAATAGTGTTCCGTTGTGTGAATGTAGCACAGTGAGCTTTCTTATCCACTCGTCTACTGATGGACACTTGGGCTGCTTCCAGATTATAGCTATTACAATAATGCTGCAATGAATATCGGGGTACATACATTCTTTTGAATCAGTGTTTCAGGTTTCTTCAGATATATTTCCAAAAGTGGGATTACTGAACCTTAAGACAGTTCCATTGTTAATTTTTTGAGGTATCTCCATACTGCTGTCCATTGTGGCTGCCCCAATCTGCATTCCCACCAACGGTGCATGAGGGTTCTCTTTTTACCACATCCTCATCAGCTCTTGTTGTTTATTGATTTATTGAAGGTAGCCATTCCGACAGATGTAAGGTGATATCTCATTGTGGTTTTAATTTGCGTCTTCTGATGATTAGTGACATTGAGCATCTTTTCATATGTCTATTGGCCATCTGTGTGTCCTCTTTAGAGAATTTTCTATTCAGGTCCTTTGCCCATTTTTAATTGGGTTGTTTGCGTGCTTGGTTTTGAGTAGTATAAGTTCTTTATATATTTTGGAAATTAAACTCCTATCAGATGTATCTTTGGCAAATATGTTCTCTCATTCAGTAGGTTTCCTTTTCATTTTGTTGATGGTTTCCTTTGCTGTGCAAAAGCTTTTTAGTTTGATGAAGTCCCATTTATTTATTTTTTCTTTTGTTTCCTTTGCCAGAGGAGATATGACAGCAAAAATATTGTTATGAGAAGTGTCTGAAATTTCACTGCTTACGTTTTTTGGGAATTTTTATGGTTTGGTGACTTACATTTAAGTCTTTAATCCATTTTGAGTTTATTCTTCTGTGTGGTGTAAGTTGGTGGTCTAGTTTCATTTTTTGCATGGACCAGTCCAGTTCTCCCAACACCATTTATTGAAGAAACTGTCCTTACTCCATTGGGTGCTTTTACCTCCTTTGCCAAATGTTAATTGACCTTAGAGGTGTGTGTTTCTTTTTGTGCTCACTCATCTCAGAACAGCATTTCCTAATATCAAAACTTCATACACACAAACTTTAAAGAAACTGAATTTCTAATCACTAAATCTATCTAATAATTGAGTATGTATATATTTCAAAGCATTTTCCCTAGGTTTATCAAATAAGGGCCATCTGCTCACATCAATGTCATCAATATTAACTATGGAATAATTACGACATTAATTGAACATAAGGTTGAACACAGTGATACGTGCATTCCTCTGGCCAAGGTCCAATCACACGCGTGCAGTCGCCCTACATTTGTTGTAGGTTACAGACTGTGTTTTCCTTTTATCTTAGGCTTCTAGTCCAGGCAGGAACTTTTTTGCACAGAATGGTCCACTTGTTTATGCAAAACACGACCTAGTTTAGTCTTCAAATGCTGCCATGCTGTGTGTCTTTACGTAAGTGTCTACTTGTGGTCCTAATGAATATTTTGTGGTATTAGAAACTAAGGTAAAGTAAAATAGTAAACAGAGGTTATTTTTTTACGTCCCAGGATGAAGGCTATGTGATAAATGATGAAAACATGATGCATAGCCACGCCCTGTGGCAGGTGAATGGCTGGACAGCCTGAGGGAAGATGTATCCCACGGAAAGGGGGGCGACCGGAGCGTGGTGCTCATTCACTCTGTGATTTCACTTCCTCCTAATGAACATTCATAACCATAGCTGTGGTGTAAACTGTAAAACCTGTACATCGATAATCACAGGACACCTTCTACGACATCTCTGTTTAAAATTAGAATTTATAAGTAATAGCGTTAGAGGTAATTGTATTTCTTTTGAGAAATATAATCTCTTCTAGGGCATAAAGATTCTCTGAAGTGTATCTGGAAACCCTAATCAATACTTGTGTGGATTCCAGTGGTTAAATAACTACAAATAATGAGGTTAATTATCTTGAATGAGATAATAGAATTTTAGATTTTCCTCAATATTCACATCGTAAACCAGTTTCTTGGACTCAGTTCCAGACAAATAGTTTGATACCTAAAGCTGCTCTTGGTAACTTTCTAATCTTTTCTCCATTTCCTCAATATTCAGTGTTAGATTTATATCAGCAAATTATTAGCTCCTTCTTGGAGAGTTAGACAAACTTCAACCGCCCATTGCTACAGGCACCAGAAGAAATAACGCAATATACAAAGCATCTTTTGTAAATGCTTCTCAGTTTTAATTTTGGAAAAGATTTTTTAATTTAATCTGCTCTCGATTCATTACAAAAAATGAGATGTGATTTAAAGGTTTTTTCAGCTGTCCAGGTGTTAAAGATCATTCATTTGGAAATACGCATGGAACCCCCTAAACACTCAGCACGGTGAGGTCAGCCCACGGACCAAGCACTGCTGTGACCCTCACAAGATGCTGGGACAGAAAACAGTGAGGAAGAACAGCTTGGCCTCGGCGGTCCGACACATTGAGTTGGAATACCGGTTCCTCCACCTCCTAGACACCCCGCTGAGCCCCAATTACCACTGAGGGGCTCTATGCGCCAGACATCTCATTGTGCTCTCCTTGCAAGTTTATTGGCAGGGTTGGGGAGTCACTGACGAACACTTCCTGGGATCTGGGTCCCCATCAGCACTGCGTGGTGGCCACTGTGATCTGATTGTGGAAAGGGATCTCATCCTTCTCGTAATCAATGTTGATAATTCTACATGTCTCCAAACCCATCTCCAGTTCTTTTACTGATAATTTCACCCAGATCTGTTCTGGGGCATAAATGCATCTAAACGTGTTTAAGTTTTTCCATTTTCAGTCCACGGAGTCTTTTTGAGCCATGAACGCAAGTTTGTCACTTGCTGCAGATGGAGATGCTCTAGTTCCGCGTGGCCCAACACAGAGGGTCACCGTGCACTTAGAACAAGTGAAGCCAAGGTGAACAGTCAGCTCACCTGCACCACCACATGCCCCTCTGAACTCTCGCGCTTCCTGTGTGCTGTGTTGCAGAGACTTAAAACTGCCCTGTGCGAGTGGGGCAACACCTGAGACGGAGCGGCAGGGCAGTAACTTCTCATGAGTTCACACTTTTGATGAGTTCTTTCGTTATACTGGTCCCCAGACGCAGCCGGCCCCACTTCGAAAGTACACCTAAACCCTGATCTGAGCCCATGAGAGTAAACCCAGCTTTACAGAATGGCAAGTTCTTGTGTAACTAGGAATAACTGTTGGCAGGATCCTAACTGGAGCCCAGCTCATCATGTTAAAGAATATTGCAACATGTCTCCAAAGCTGAATTGGACGTCAGGGGATTTGAGTTCTAGAACTGACCACCTGCGCCTTTCTCTGTCTGATCGGGAGAGGTTACATCTATGAAGAGAAAGGTTTGGACTAGCTGAATTTGAAGATCTCATTCAGATAAAAATAATTAAATTTGCACGGTGAGTCTAGCTAGTCTCGGAACACTTCAGCAAGTGGCTAGAACAATCCATAGACCTGGCTTCTTAAACTGTGCCTAGGCTGCCTCAGGATTTCCGAGCAGGGGCAGAACCACTGTTTAACCCAAACCTACCAACTATCAAAAGGTCAGCGTGTGATGCTTATAAATGACGTATTTGATAAATACAGAGCTCCTACTAAGTGTGCCATGTAGTCAGTCATCTAAGTACTTTATAACTGTTCATCCACTGAATTCCCATAACAACTCTGTGAAGTCAGTACTCCTATAATCCCCACTTTACCGATGAGAAAGCCAAGGTAAGTAACTTGCCCAAGGTCACACAACTAGCAGAGCAGAACTTCAAATTCAGGTGGTGCAGCTCGGCCTGTGTGCCACAGGTGCATGGCACAGCTGTCTCAGGCGCAACAAGAAAGAATTACCCTCCCTTTAGCCACTGTATTAAACCAGAATCCTCATCCACAGATTTCGGTGGCCACAAAAATATCTCACATTCCTCAGCAGGTTTACAGTTGTTTAATCATTGAGAAGGAACTCGGAGACACTTTCTGAGATCTGGGAACCCCCGACAGGGAGGGCAAGACTTCCCCTGCCTTTGATTTGTAACAAGTTGTAGGGGCAGACTGGAACCGATGGACCGGAATTGTGTGAGGCCTGCAATGCCGATGAGTGTGGAAGGCAGAACAGGGCTGCTCGGGGCCCGTCGGGGGGCTCCGGAGCCAGCAGACCAGGCTAGAGATCCGTGCCCACCTGTGCCGCCTGTGTGCCTCTCAGCAGGTGCGAGTCCCTGCCTGGGGCTCAGGGTTCTCCTCGCTAAGCGAGAATGACTGTGTCGCCGAGGGTGGATGTGAAAATAAGTAAAACATTGCTTATGAGAGGGTTACCGCAATACTCAGAAAAACGGTAACTGCTCACTGATTGCCAGTTACTGTGATTATAGAAGGTTCTTGTGAAGAGTACTTTAAAAGGCTTATCTAAATGCTTCTGTTGAAATAAAATTAAAATTCTGCCTTCGTGCACGCTCCCCACGGCCATTCTAAAGCCACATCACCGTTAACTTCAACCGAGCTAGCGAAATCCACTTCTGACTACTCCTGCTTCCTTGCGTGTGTTTTCTCTCAGTCCTGTCCCCACAGAGGGATCAGCATGACTTCTTAAAACCCTTCTCACTGCTCCCAGGACAAGTTGCAAATTCCTCCCGCTAGCCTCTAAAATGCTGCTTTCTGCGTGCGGAAAACTAAGCTGATCCCTGCCTTAGGGTGTTCACACTCAGGTGGTCGCTTTGCATCATGCAGTGTGACCTGGTTCCCTGCGGTTGCATCGTCTCAGTAAAAACGATCTCTCCTTATCCCTTCCCTTACAGTCTCGCAACCGCTCGTCTTATTCCGTCACAGCACCTGATGAAGCACTTAATTGTTTAGCGACTAGACTGTTGTCTCTCATACCCTTCATGATAGGAGCGAGTGTGTGTGTGTGTGTGTGTGTGTCTCAAATGTTCACCTCTACCGGATCTTCCTCGCCAGTTCACACACCCGCTTTTATTTTCAATCATGAAAAGAAATTCTCTTGATCCTTTTCTTTCTCAGTTTGTGAAAAAGCTCAAGAGAAAATTCAAACTTACTGTCTTAGGTGTCCCTCCTTTCATTTCACTCTCTCTTTTTTTAATTTATTTTTATTATAATTTAGTGTTTATGCGATTCCAGTTGTTCCCACTTTTCCCCCCGTTAATGTATTTGAATTGGACCTTTTCCACAGGATACTACGGAAACTGCTTTTACCGAGGTCCCTAATGATCCCCGCATTTTAAGATCCAATGACTACTTCTCAACGTTCATGTTGATTTATCAGCCACATGCAACACTGCTGATTGCCCCCCATCCGCACAGCATCCCTTTACTTCTAGGATAACACACGTCACCTGGTTTTCTCTCTGCCTCCCTGGAATAGCTCGTCTCCGTTTCAATCACTGGTCCCTTCTCTCCGCCCTAAACTCTGCGTGTCGGAGATGCCCAGGAAGCAGTCATTAAGCCTCTCCTCTTTTGTATCTACTCTCACAGCCTTGGTGGGCTCATCTAAACAAGGCGTTAAATGTCATTCTCAGGATAAGGATTGTCATATTCTGTAGCCCAGATAATCTCTCTAAATTCCATAGCAATACCCAGCTAGCTCAACTCAAAATTAGCACGCCAAAGTGGAGCTATGATCTTCATGCCTAAAGTGATCCTCTCGTAGTCTGCCTCATTTCAGAAAAGGATAAATTTATACGTTTAGTTGCTCAGGCCAAGGTCTCTGGAAGCTCCCTTTTCTCCTCTGTCCCTGTGAAATCCCGAGGTCAAATGGTCATCATGTCCAGTCGCTGTTTTACCTCCTAAGTACATCCTGACACCAGTCTCTTCTCGTTCCTCTGGTCTGCGTCACCAATATCTCTCCATGAACTGCCACAACTTACCTGCTAAATAGGCTTCCTAGGTTTGCCCTACCCTCTTCAATCTGTTCTTGACCCAGCAGGCAGAATGATCCACTAAAATAAAACTCACATCCTGCCCCTCACCACCCCAAGCTTTTCGATGGCTACCCATCTCCCTCTGAGGAAAAGCCCAGTCTTCGCAATGGCCGGGAAGCCCTACAGAAGCACCCTCCCCGCTGCATGCCCCAATCCGTCTCTGATGACCCCCCGAGATATTTGAAAACACACATTCTCCTTTGTCGTATTGATCACCAGGCTGACGCCTGCTCCGGGGGCCTTCGCCCTTGCTGCTCCCTCTCCCTGAATGCGTGTTCTCCCTGTACCTTCATGGCTCACTGCCCAGGCACACCTCTTCTCAGGCCTTTCTCCATGGAAGCCCCCGCAGCCACCCAATCGGAGCTTGAAGACCCTCCACTGTGGCCACACACACCCCCCGTGCCCATTCCCTACATCACATTTTTCTTTTTAAATGAGCACGGACGACCATCCAAGCACCTTAGATTTTAAGTTAACACCTTGTGCATTTCCTGCCTTCTCTTCCCATCACACACACACACACACACACACACACACACACACACCATTAGGGCTGAGGTTTCTCCCTTTTCCTTGCCCATGATAGCCTTAGGGTGTACAACAATGTCAGGCAGATGAGACGCTTTATAAATATTCATTGAATAATAAAATGTCTTCTCCAACCCTATGTAGCTGGTACCTAGAGTAGAAGATACAATTTGGGAGGCAATAAATAAATTCCCGTTGAATAATTACAAGTATCCAAGATTACATACATGCTGAAAGATAAGTGCAGTAATGTAAACAGTGATTCAAAGTGCAAAATCAAAATAGAGGTACTGATTTGTCACAAACCTAAATTTCAAGTTTAATGAGAGTATTTGATAAAATTTTATGATGTGTCAACTCAGTTTTAATTTAGTACAGTGTATTACCAGTGGTTACCAAATTGTAAGTATTTTAAAGCTATGTGTGACTCCTTTTAAGTTTGTTTGAGGTTCTATTCATAGGTAAATGTTATTTGACCGTATCAGTGTTCCATTTACTATAAATTTCTTAATGGAAGAAGAAAAATCTATAACATATGTATGAATAGATTTGAATGAATGTGTTCTGCCCAATAAAAGAATTCCAAGAAATTTAACAAGCATGTCGGTCACAATTACTCCAGTGTGGGTTGCATCCTAGAAGTGAAGATAATACATAAGTCTATTTTTTCTTAATGTCCCCTGTAGCTCAATTTTAGTGCACTCTCAAACTTGAACTAGATAGAAGGAGGCGAAATATATGGGCCTTCATGATGCATTATAATTGCCAACTTCTACCTTTTAGAGATGGCCCATGAATAGACTACTCTTCAAAATGATTCCACTCGAGAGGAGTATTTTAAGACCCTCTAAATATATTCATGACAACTGAATCCTCTTATGTACTAAGGACCCTCACACCACGCAGCCAGACAGGAACCTACATTTTAAAGTATTTAACAGGGAATCAAATAGCACAAAACAAATACAGTATCACTTTCATGGATTAGACAGTTATAACGCACACTCAGGTAAGCTTGATTTACTGCTTCAAGGTTTATGCCTGAAAGCTTTTAAAGGAGACTCATATATTTTTTAAAAATCAAAATGCTCAGGACAGGGACATCTACGTGATAGTCTCCTGAGCGCAAAGCCAGGTCACACAGTTGGAAGTATGCGGCCCTGTGACCATGCAGCCGCCCAGGCTGGAAAGGTTCTGCTCATTCTTAACCCACTCGTCTTCCCTCTTGCTGTATAAAGAGCAAATCTGATTTTGAGGTCCCATATGAATTATTCTTTGTTGTATTAAGTTACAGTTATTTTCTTATTTACAATGTTTATAGGTTGTCAAAATTATTCTGCAATGTGCATTTCAAGTGATAGAGAGAATTTTCTAGAATCAAGCAGAATTTTGAAAAAAACTACAAACAATATCAGATTTTCTAGTAGCTATGTAAATCTATTAAATTAGAAGATGTTTTCAATATTTTCAACATTTATAAGTAGAAATCTAAACATTGTATATATATTTAGAGTATGCATTAGCCACATCAAATAATTTTTTATTTGTTGATTCATTTATTCAAAAAATATTTAGGAATTATATCCTTTCCACATTCACCACTGAATTTTAACTTAAGCTGCTTTGGAAGTAAATGAGGAATAAATTGTATGTTAATTAATTATATATGCACCAGCAGTTTCTAATAGCAAGATTTAAATATAAATGCATTTTGCCATTTAATGAAACAGACAAAAAAAGATATTGTAGGTTTAAATAAGTCACTGAAGTGAAACCCATTGAATCCGTTATTGTTATAGGACTGTAACTCACTATTGATTTTGTGATAATTAGAAGCTTCCCATTCAAGGTGAGTTTGTTTCTATCAGAATTTTTACCTATGGATGCCAGCAAAAATAAGACGGCATATAAATCCTTCACTCTTACAACGAGAAAGTTCAGGTGTTAAGGTAACAAATTTAACCATGAAAATGTTATATTGCTCTTTTAGTTCTTTTCTTAAAAGATTTTATTTATTTATTTTTAGACAGAAGTGAAGGGAGGGAGAGAGGGAGAGAAGCATCAATGCTTGGTTGCCTCTCACAGACCCACTAGCGGAGACCTGGCCCGTAACCCAGGCATGTGCCCTGATTGGGAATCGAACTGGTGGCCTTTGGTTTGCAGGCTGGCGCTCAACCCACTAAACCACACCAGCCAGGGTATTATATTGCTCTTTTACTTCTTCAACTGTTCATCAACATGCTTAGTTTCTACTGGCAAAAGTAACACAAAGTATGTGTAACTATTATAACATTAATTTATAGCTATATAAGTTAGGTTTGTTTTTTCCACTTTTCAAATTCCTCTTACCAACATGCACAAACCCCTTCCTATAACCCATGAGTAGCCAAAGTCATTTGCCCTTCACACTGAAACACACCCCACCTGTAAAGAATGTGAAGTCCTGTTTTTTCTGAATTATGTCTTCTCCTTATTCCCCTAAAGGAAAAGTGGCTATTTCTATAACATCACTCCTGCCTCAATAATCACTGGTACTTAGGTAAATTAACAGACTCTGTAAGATACATTTGAGGTCCATGAAAAAACATCCACCTGAAATGAGATGGAGAGCCTAGTGGAGACTGTTGAGCCCCAGTAGGAAGCGAGAGACTGTACAGGTAGTGATGAACAGGAAGGGCCCACCTGGGTTCTGACGCGGAATCAACCACCAGGGCAAGGGGGGATGTGTCATTTCTGTCTGGCACAGTGTGTTATTAAAGCAACCTGCCCACAACGCTGACCACTGGGGCGGAGCTACCCGAGCACCAAAAAGAATTGCAAGAACATTTCAACTATACCTTGTCCCTGCAACATGGTGAAGATAGTGTTTTAGAGGGATTCTATCATGAAGAAATGCATCATCACACATTTACAATAAAATTATATTTCTTAAAACCTGACTGTGTGGATTTTTTTTACTAAAATTAGAAAAATAGTTTCAATAAGTTGATACTTAATAAAATCCTGTGCTGTGCACTGCATGTAGGAAATTCAAGAGTATTAAACACAGTTTCTTCCCATAGAAATTTTATAATCTCCTGGTACATTCATAAAAAAAAAAGTAACATGCAATAACCCTTTTGGAGTCCTGCTAATGCTGTATATAGGAGCCAAGAATATAAATGCACCTTTAAGGAGCAAGAATATGTGTGTTCTCCATTTCTGTTCCATAAGGGTTTTTTTAATTAACATGACCAAAAGCCCTTTGCTTCTGCTCCCCAAGCCCTTGATCATTCTAAATTTTTCTATCTCCCTATCAGGACCAATCACCAAGTTCTTTTAACCTTTACTTCCTAGAAAAAGTTTCTGTATTTCTTTCCTTCTCTTTTCTCCACTCACTACCACCACTGCACTGGTCCAGGCTCATCTCTGCCACCAATGAGCACCAAAATCTTTGCTTATTCATTCATTTATGCAACAAAAGTGTGTAGAACACCGGCTAGTTAGCAGTTGATTGTGATGAGTGGTGAGTGTAATGGGTTCTCTCCCTACTGTCTCGGATCTGGGGGTCTTCTCCCCATTACCCTGCGGAGCATGAGCACGCTGAAGCTCAACATCAATTTAAAATACAACGTTGAGTGTGCCCCATCCCCACAGATAACCAATTATGTCTCCCTTGCCCAGAGTACTGACTCCAGACTCCCAACAGGTGGATGGCAGAGCCCTCTGTTCTTGCTGGTCCCTGTCCAGCTCCATAGATTCAGCTTCCTAGACTCATCCATTCACTTCACACTCGACACTAAGAGCTTCAAACTCCTTGTATTCCTGCAAGCAGCACAGAAATTCCTGCCTTTTTGCTCAGTCTCTTTCTACTAAAGGATGCTTAGTCTTCTAGACAGGGCTGAGCCCCAACGCCTCCGAGGAGCCTTGCTTAACTTCTTGGAAGACCCTGCGCTGTGCCACAGGCACCCTGCATGTGCCGTTCCTTTCCTGTAATTCACCTCAGTATCTTCAAATTGTCTGGTGATGTCTCCGTCTGCTTTGGGAGATCATAAAATCCTCCAGGGAAAGAAGTGGATCTTATCCGTATGCATAGCCCTGGCCACCAGCACGTAGAGGGAACTCGGTCAGTATTTACTGAATCGATTTGGACCCTGCTGTGCGCCGTACCCCGGGACTGATGGCAAAGCTTGGGCCGACATGAGCTAGTTGGTTTGGATGACCACATGTCTCTTTTATCTGTGCTGAATACAACACAAGAAAACAAGAGAGCCAACGAGAGATACAATGTGTCTACTTCTAAATGCTTGCACAGCCCACGTAAATGCACTGGCTTCTCTTATCTGCATATTTACAGCATGAATGTTCATGCTTTTCAGCTTGAATGCTGGGAATCTCAACAACAGTTGTATCATGTTTGGGTAGGATTTTGAAGGACACAAGATGATCGTAATAAAGAATACAGTACTTGATTGCTCACTTGGATTCTCTACCAATCATTTTAGAGTTAATACATTAATTAAAGCTCTCTGTGAGCTAGTCCAAGCCTGATCCCTGGGAAGGGGGGATCCTGTCTCCAATGACCTTAAACTACTTTGTGCTCCCTGCGTACGTCATCCTTGCTCAGGACTGCAGATCCTGATTTTGACCCGTTGTCCAAAACGTCTCCCATCCTCACCCTTCATTCAGCTTTGCCTGGCAAACTTCTAGCTGTCTGTCAAGGCACAGCTAAGGTATTACATCCAGTGTCAAACCTTCTTTGACCCATGTGCAAAGTTGCCCCTTTTATTACATTCTGTACCCCGGACATATTTCTGGTACTGCACAGTTCCTTTATATCTTCATAATTTACTTTGTTCCTTGCCTTTCAATTAGCAGGAAATGGCAGGAAACTCTTCATATACATTTTTAGCTCACACCCTAGCACACAGATCATTTCCATAAATGTTTGTTGAGTCGGGAATGAATAAATGTTGTATCTTAATTTGTTAAAACAGCTACACTAAGGCTTTTTATATCAAAAGAGATTTTATTTACTCTGAAAGAGCAATCTAGGCTATTCCTCTCTGTGTTAGATTTGTTAGGCCACATCCATACCCTGTGTGCTCAGACGGCTCCCAGCGAAGCCAGGAGGAGGACAGAGGCTGATAAATGCTGTCTGACATTAACCTTGGACATCATTTAATAAAGGCAAAACCGTCCCATTCTAACTAGGTCACAATTAGTCTGGCTCCTTAGAGTCCACAAAACCAGCCTTTTCTGGTCACAATAAAACTAATTTTGAAATGGAATTTATTTCATTAGAATTGCTTGCAGTGAAGGCAGTAGTACCACATGCAAAGTTTGTTTAGGAAGAGTTGTGTTTTTCAATGGAAGTCTTATATTTAAAAGGATGTTGTCTCGGTAACTGAAATACAATTCTCTCTGCTTCTATTTGTTTGTCTATCTTCTATCTATCTATCTATCTATCTATGCATTCTAAACTCACAGAATTAAGGGAGATTTAGTGATCAATGTGACTCAACAGAGGACTAAATCCAAATGAAACTTGGGTAAATGTTTATCTGTTTCCAAAAACCTTCTCTGAATGAGATTGCAGAATTCCTTTTGCTAACTCACATGACTCTGTTAGAAACATGTGAAAGTGGAAGGTTTAGATTAAAGCTTAAATCATGAGCAAAAATATAACGAAGAAAAACATCAAAGTTGAGTTGTCCAGTAGCACAACTAAATTTCTCATATCTAATTAGTCAATCCACTCTAAGACTTCGCTAAACTAAGGGTGAATTGCAATTCACAGCATGGAGGCTTCAGATTTGGGAGCTTTAGTGTGTCACTATCACCACCCGCATCCTCACAGTTTACACGTCTTCACAGCACTCCTCTTCATCTGATATCCTGTTGGGAACCGCCCTGCCTGGTTTCAGGAGCTGTAACCCCCCATGGCTAAGGCTGAGTGAGCGACCTTGGGACCATAAGCCACTAAGGAGACAAGGCTTATCTCCCTGGCAGGGGTGCCGCTTCCGCTCCTTTTACTTCATCCATAACTGGCTCCCAGTGCTTGATCAGTTAGCCAATGACAGGTAAGATTCCCCAAGGAGGGAATGACCTAAGGCACAATCACATGGAAGGACTTGGGGGGCTATAGCAAAAGGGAGTGATGGGCCCTCAGCTTTGACATAGCCTGAGTCCTCATTCTGCCTGCTAGAAGTCTCCTAATCTCTTGGCTGCCTTGCTTCCTCTGCCTGACTTAAGCCCGAAACAATGACAGAGGACAGTGCAACTCTGTGCTAGAAAGGGTGGGTTTTCCGGGTGATCAGGCCTGAGAAAGAATATGTAAAATCCTGTGAAACCTGCTTTGCTAAGAATGCTCTAGATTAAATGATAAGAGTCCGAGCAGCAAATGAGTTTGTTCCCCAAAGTTTTGGAGCCCTTTAGCTAACAGACCCTGACTCAGAATGAGCCTCATAGTTCTCTGTATGCTATCTATTGTTTGATCCTTACTGCCTGACAATGATTGATGAGCTTTACCTGCATTCCTGTGCTAACTGAACCCAATAAAAGCCCATTGAAGAAAAGGCTCTTGGCCCTTCTCCTTTGAGAGATCGGCCACCTTTCCTCCCCAAGCAGATCATGTCTTGGTATTATTCTTATCTGTGGGGGCCGGGGCGGGGAGCCTGCGGGCAGAGCCCCCCACGATATTCTGTGACTATTTACTCATGCTCCGTTTCATCTCCCCGAAGTGCCAATGTCAGAGGGAGGACCTTTGTGCCTACTGTAGCCAGTGTTCTGGCTTGAATGTATAGCACAGTGCCTGTCATGACACAGGAACACAGCAAATTGTCATTTGAAGGAAATAATTAGTTAACTAATTAATTCAAAAATACATCAGCCAGTTGTATCATGAGAATGATCTCGAGTGACAGGCACATGCTCAAAAATAGGAAACACATCCTACCTTTTGATTCCCAGCTAAGACACAGTTTCAGTGAGGACATTTGGGAGGGAGCATGTGGTACCTTGTGAATTAGCTGAGCGAGGTGACCGAGAATATATGTACGGTCTCCTTATAAATATGCAGTGCCATGTGACTCTTTCAATAACAAGTGCCAGATTAGGACGGATACAGAACCTGCGGTGAGAGTACAATCGAGAGGAGGCCCAGCGCCAGAAAAGGACGTTGCGTGGCCTTCAGACACCCACTGGTGCCCGGTGGGACCATCATAGTGTTTGCACAAAGGGCCTTCTGATATTCTGAGTAGTTGTTCTGACGCCGACCAGCATGCTATTTAGTCTTACTCGATTAACAAAAGGCAGTCCAAAAGCTATGCATTGCATTTCATTTTATTTTTCTTGGAGTAGAGTGTTTCTGTGGAAGTCAAGTGAGAAGATCAATATGAGCACATCTTCATTGAAGATTCACCTTTTATTTGGCTTTTAAGCAGAGGAGACTCAGTAGTTTTGTGGGGAAATTAGTACATGGGGCCTATTGAGCAGCACCAACCGATCAAAAAGGACAGGACAGGACTGTCCTGGTGAAACAGCACAGACTGGAGGCTTAGCGGCCTTCTGACAGGATCGCCAAAGGAAGCTTCTGACCACTTACGACAGAATGTTAATAGCTCCGGCCACTTCACCACTGACAGCTCCGTAGTGAGAGGCCACTAATCTCTGTTTGTAATACCCACAGTTAAAGGGGGAAAATAAGTACCTCTTCTTAAGCACAGGATCAGCATTACTGTCTAAAAATTTCGGGAATGTTCTACATGTCTGCAAATCACAGTGAAAAAAAGAAGGCAGCAAAGGATAAGAAATCCGCTCTTTTTCCCACTCCTGAATCAAAATAAATTATTTAAATGGAATGCAACTTTCAAGACCAATCACTTCAGCAGTCAGTTCTTATTAGAATAGCTGTATATGTGCTGTGAACAATTTTCATATAAAGAGTAATCAAAATTTAGCATCTATCTGTAGACAGGTTGGGCCGAGAACAGTCTCCATGTTTCTATTTTTATTTTTTAATAAGCCAAATCATAAAGAATCTTTGCTAGGGAGCTGATGCTTCAAATCTGACATGGAGTCTGTTCATTAGCTCTGCATTATTCAGGACTATAAAACAGAGACGTTTTAACAATCGCCGGCTCAATCAGACATCAACTGCTGCCCCGGCTGGCAGAAACCTGGCATGCATCTCGTTCTTCGGAAGTTTGCATGGCGTTATTTACAATTTGCTCCTCAGGGGAAGCCCTGGAACAAGAAGTCTGGTTGCCATCACAACTTAGGTACTGACCTCGTAATTCTCTACCCGACAGCGTTCGTTTCATTAGGCGGCAGCCCCGACACTGGTGCATTTACCAGCCAGCTACTCACCAATCAGCTTTCAAGAAACAAGGGAAAGTGTGTATATTTATGAAATAATAATACTCAAGCTCTGACTTCTCTGAAAATTAGTTTAACCTGAAGGTGAGCATTGAAAAAGGCAGAGTCAATAGTATAACTGATGCTAAAAAATTGATTTCAACTTGAAATTTTCGAAACATCTGTTCAATATGCGGATGCATCCAATCGAAGTTGTTACATTGTTTATTATATTATTAATCACTGGTTTACTTGAATGTTTGGGGTTTTTCTTTTCCCTTGTAATCTGTCCTCTGATTTGCTACAACAAACCCAGTGATCTGATTTATCCTTTGAGCCATGTAAAAATTGCTTCCTTTAGTTATTGTTTAAAATTGAAATCAAGATATTTTTAAATACCACATAAACGGAAAATAAAAAAAGAAACTGCCAGTTGTACTTGACAAGTGAAATTTGAGAAAACTGAGAAACAATGCATTCCCATCGTTAGACTTTATCTCAGAGTCATCTATAGGGTTAAATTTTAGAAACTATCTAAATTCATTTTATTTGTGCAGATTTTACTTATTGTTCTTTTTTCCCTTTGCGTCTTACTTTAGTTCATTAGAGGCAGTAATATCTCCCTTGTCTGTGACAATTTCCATTAATATCTCAAAGACAGCTATTAAGCCTCATTACTAGAAAAGATTATAGAAGGATACTGCACACAATCACATAAAGATAAAGACAATAGTCATATTTTCATTTGTTTCTTTGTTCTTAAGATGTAAATCAGACCTGGAGCTCTTTTTCGTCTGCTTTTCTCAGTTGTACTTTCAAAGCTTTTGGAAAAGGAAAAAACTGCAAGCTAAATAAATTCTAGTATTGGATTATTCTTTTCTCAAAATGCAACAAAGACATGTACCTGCTGTCAGAAATTTGCCACACTTCTTACTCTCAGATCTCATTGTTGGGAAATTAAAAAAAAAACAAAACACCAGAGTTTCATCATTTACATAAGTTATTCACCAGAATTAACTGTGGGCTATAATGAAGCTAATTAGTGGTTGAGGCGGAGACACTGTAGCAAGTGTTCACTGTCCCCGACAATAGTCCATCCTTCCATCAAAATACGTAAAACACCGATTCTTAGGCAATTATCTCAACGTAGCCGTGGAAAAATCCATCTGACAAAAACTCGGTCAAACCCACAAGAATAAACTGTTTGTGGGCTTTAATATAATTATACTAACTTAAAATAAATGTATTTGTGGCTGAAATGAGGTTTAAAATCCAGGTCTTGTGTTAATATTTGTTTAGATTTGAAAAAATATAATATTAATAATTATCAAATATCAATATCAGATGAATCAATTTCTATTTACAGAACTGAAAAGTGGCAAAATACTACAAAGAGGATATATAGATCAGGGAGTTAACCCTGAGTGACTAAAGACAAGTTTATTCTCTGTGTTTTTAAATTACCTAAAGTATTTTAATTTCCTTATGAATGACATTCTAGATTAGTCTCAGTAAAGATAAAGATAGCCCTAGCCGGTGTAGCTCAGTGGATTGAGTGCAGGCTGTGAACCAAAAGGTTGAGGTTCGATTCCCAGTCAGGGCACCTGCCTGGACCAGGTCTCCAATAGAGGACGTTTCAGAGGCAGCCACACATTGATGTTTCTCTCCCTCTCTTTCTCCTTCCCTTCCCCTCTCTCTAAAATAAATAAATAAAATCTTCTTTTAAAGGAAAAAAATGCCACCAATTAAAAAAGATAAAGATATAATCAGCTACTCTGTATACCTCTCAACCCTTAATAACTTAATGTTGAATCCTGCTACTAAACCGATAAGTGATAAGAAGAAAACCCTAAGTTAAACGTGCTGCCTCCTTGTTGATACCGGAGATAAGAGATTCTTGAAATTCAGTGTTTCTGAGTGTCTGTGCTAACAGTTCACAGGAGGAAGTCAGCCTACCTTTCCTACCTGCCCTTGGCCATGGGATGATTGCCGGCCCTCCTCCTCACCTGTGCCTCCCCGGGCTCCGTCTCTGTTGCTTTTTCCTTCCATTCCCTCCTCCACTTCGGGGGTTCATTCTCCTGTGGGTACAATGCCCACAACTCCCCCACCCCTCTTTACTCTCATATTCAAAATAGAATGTCAGTTCAGGAGGGTAAAGTTTCTACACTCACTCGTCCACCACCTGCCTGGTCTCCGCCTCGTCAGTGCAAAGGTGCTCACTCGTTGATCAGGACTGACGTTCTCATTACCAAATTCAAGAGATTTAGTTCAACGCATTCCTACTGCCCCCGCCGTGGCCCACAACAGAGGTAACCAGCCTTTCCCCGTCCTTGCTGGACACCAGTGCCTTCTTCTAATTCCACTTGTTCCATGTCCTTGACTTTTCTTCCTTCTGGTATGCATAAAGTTTGCTTATAGTTGTGTCTCCGGGGTTTTCAACCTTTATACTTTTTTCTCCAATGACTCAATCCACTCTACTCCCTGACTTTAAACGTTCCCAGACATACTTGTCAGCTGCCTATTGAGAACATCTATCTGATTATGCACATCATAGTATTTTTCACTGAGCTCTTTCTTGCAGAAGATGTTAATATATATTTCAATATTACAAATACATGTGATGTATAGCCAGAGATTTCTACTTTTCACACAGACACAGAGAGTGGCCCCATAACCCCGGTCCCTGGTGATGGGAAATTGTGCAGAATCAGGTCTGTACCATGGAATGAGTGGATGTCTTACCCAAACAGAATCAACACAAGTTATTTTAGCCACATTTTCTAAAAATTACTGAATCATAGAAACACTGATTGATTTTGATCGATTGATCAGAACATCTCTTAACATCTTGTAGAGTGGAGTGTTCCATGGAACACAGTTTATTGACATGCTAGTGTTTCAAATTCTGTCCTCTCTTCACTCCTGGCTCTGAGCCCAACACCTGTAGATCATCATTTCCTGGGAATCCTTTCCACAGAAATAATGATAGAAGTCGTGTTTGCAGTAACGTATGTATCCACTAAAAATGTTTTTCAAGTTGCATTTGCAGGCATTTCCTCCATCTAAATCCTCCCAATTCCCATTGATTTTGTTTCCAAAATAACTTACCTTTATTAGAAATATTCATTCCTGATCCTAAGAAAAGAACTAAGTTCTCGCACCTACAAATATTGTTTTCTCATGATGACAAAAAAAGACTAGCTATGCAATATACAACTTTGAAGTGTGTGGCAAGTGGGTAGATAAAACACCCATGCATGAATGAAATGAAGTTTATCTGAGGCCTCGCTTATTCTGTTCTCTCTTTATTATTATTAGTTCTTCTCCTACCACCTCCACTCAGCTTTCTAAAGGTCACAAAAACAATTCCTGTCGCACTGATTACAGAAGAGGATATTGGAAGAAAGAGACTCAGTGAGCACAACAACTCGCATGAACCATCTGGAGCTAAGACGCTTTTTCATGAAGCCAAGATAACTTTGCACAGCAGGGCTGATCTCAGCCTCTTCAGAAGGCACACACTCTGAAGAGAACAGTGCAAGACCCAGCATGGATTACTTCAGGAATGGGGAGTCAGATGAGTGGCCTAAGGATTAGTGCTTTCTGTAATGTGATAAGAGCGTGACAGTTTCAGAAGTCTGTTTAATAAGGCATGGTTTTTCCCCGGAAGAAAGTGAAGAAAGATTGTATTCCATCACAGGGAATGTCAAAGTTGTATATTATATTGTCTTGCAGCCAGTGGTATTAAATACCAAGTTTTTAATTAGCAGTCTTAATTTTACTTTGTTAGTAAAATGCACTTACAAAGTACCCAAAAGATATCTTTTGGTGAAAACGTATCTGTGCAGGCATAAAATTAACAAAGAAAAATCCAGATAGTACAAATAAAATCTATGTCCTGACATTGAACAGAAACTAAACTATCAAGGAAAAAAGGGATTTGTATTTATATTGTACTTGTTTCTAGAGTATCATGTGAAACCTTAAAGTAATCGTAATCTAAAATGTTTCTGACTCTGACAGTTCTCTCCAGAAATCTTAAATGAGGCACTAAGAAAATACGATCCGGTTTTAATTTGCATCTCTCTGATAGCTAGCAATACTGAGCATCTTTTCATGTGTCTCTGGACCCTCTGTATGTCCTCCTTGGAGAAGTGTCTGTTCAAGTCCTTTGCCCATTTTTTAATTGGGTTGCTTGTCTTCTTAGAGTGGAGTCTGTAAATTCTTTATATGTTTTGGAGATTAGACCCTTGTCTGAGGTATCGTTGACCACAATGAGATACCACTTCACACTGGTCAGAATGGCCATCATAAACAAAGCAACAAACAACAAGTGTTGGAGAGGTTGTGGGGAAAAGGGGACCCTAGTGCACTGTTGGTGGGAGCGCAGACTGGTACAACCACTATGGAAAATAGTATGGAATTTTCTAAGAAAACTAAAAATGGATCTACCTTTTTACCTAGCAATTCCACTGCTCGGATTATATCCTAAGAACCCTGAAACACCAATCCAAAAGAACCTATGCACGCCTATGTTCATAGCAGCACAATTTACAATAGCTAAGTGTTGGAAGCAACCTGGGTGCCCATCAGTAAATGAATGGATCAAAAACTATGGTACATTTACACAGTGGAATTCTATGCAGAAGAAAGAAAGAAGGAGCTCCTACCCTTCGAGTTAGCATGGATGGAACTGGAGAGCATTATGCTAAGCAAAATAAGCCAGGCGGTGAAAGACAAATACCATATGATCTCACCTTTAACAGGAACCTAATCAACAAAACAAACAAACAAGCAAAATATAACCAAAGACACTGAAATTGAGAACAGGCTGACAGTCACCAGAGGGGAGAGGGGAGGGAATTTCAGGGGAAAAGGGGAAGGGTTTAGCACAGCAAGTATAAAGGACACATGGACAAAAACTAGGTGGGGTGGAAATGGGAGGGAGATAGGAAGGGCTGGGGCAGTGGCCTGGGGTGGGAGTAAAAGACAGAAAACTGTACAAGATCAACAATTAAAATTAAACCAAAAAAATATGATCCAGTGATTATTGTAAGAGCAGGATGGCCACTTGCATCCACACCCCCAGTGTCTGGGCGCTTGTGATCCTGGGGGGCTGCTTAAAGTCATTTACGCTGAGAGCATCAGTTTTCTTAGAATCAATGGTCTTGGAATCACTTGGGCACCAACTCCACCATGTGACTGTCAGGATGGGTTCATCCTTTGGACCTTCTAGTGCTGCGACAGCGAATTCATACCATTCCCCTCCGCCCTCGGGCCTCTTGAGCAGGACACTGAGAAGAGACACCTGGGAAACGGAACAAAAGCTAAGTGATACACTTGAAGCAGCTTCCAGTACAGGAGAAGCGTGGGCTCTGAGGTGCCCAGTCCGGGCTTGGCTGCTGACCGGTCTGGGAAACCTCGAGGCCAGATCGCACGTGTCGCTCTCATTACTGGAAGACATTCCGGACACGTCAAAGCCTGGCACGTAGATACATGGAGAAACCTTTTGTTTTTACTGTAAGATATCACATACACAGAAAAGAACACAAAAATGTGTGAGAGTTGAAAGCCTGTGCAGGAGGGAAAGCTGATTAAACACCACCCAGTCTAGAAATAGGCCATCGTGATTTCTCCCAAAGGTCTAGTGCCCCTCAGTTGGCAGTATGCTGATGAATGTTCAACACGTAGTTCTCCAAAGAAAATAATATCCCAAAGCTCTAACTGGTAAGATTTTTCTGATTTTCATGATATAAATAAATACTCTCAGAATGGCAAATTCAAGTTACCAATGATGAACAAGCTCCTGAAAATTTAACAGTCGTCTCTTGCAAGCTGATAGAAGTCACTTGAACTCTGTAGTGAGCACAGAGACTCTGCAAAACAGAGTCACTTGACCCGGTTTTGAACTACACGTAAGTAGTATCATAACGCACCCTTTTGCGCCTTGCTTCATTTGCATCGCTCTCGTTCTTTCATCGTCACATTCAGCTTGTGACTTAGAGCATTCCTTCCTTCCTCGGCTCTACTGGGCAGTGCTGCCAGAAATATCCCAGTGCGGGCTCCTGGTACATACCTGTTGGCAAACGCTTCTCCTGTAGCAAGGAGTAAAATTCTTCAGTAGAGCCGAACTGTTGCGCAGCGAGCTTTACTGACTCACACTCCCACCAACGGCAGAAGGGCTGCTGCCGAATCGTATCATCGCCAGTACTTGGTATGCCCAGGTGCTTTGTTTTTTGCTAATAGGGAGGATGTGTCATGGTACTTCGCTGTAGTTTAAATTTCTATTTCTGTGAAGATTATTATTGAGGTTGAGCTCTTCAATTTTTCCTTTTTGTTTTATGTTTGCTTAAGTCATTTTTTTGTACTTAAAATTGAATTTGTGGCTTTTTAAAAAATGATCCTATATGTATAGCTCTGTAGTTTTCTAAATGCCAGCATTTTCTTCTATTACATATTTTGCAAATGTCATCTTCTATTTCACAATCTATATTTTCAGTCCATTTAGGGAAACTTGCATGGACAGAAGTTCTTAGTCTAGCGAGCTTTTCCATTGTGTTTTAAGGAACCTGGGAGGAAATTTCATCAGGAGATGAAAGGACCAGTCTCGCACATTATTTTCTAAAGTCTGATAATTTTCCTCTTCACATTTATGTTTTTCACCGAGTAGCAATTGATTTTTTTGTATACTGTGTGACTAGGGTGCAATTTCATTATTTTCCTGTTGAATACTGTATGTCACTTATTGTTACATAATCTTATTTTAACCTTGCAATAGATCATTATTTCATGTATTTACTTTCATTCAGGTTTATTGCATTTGTTTGGGTCTTTAACTCTTCCGTCTCACGCCTTCGGCTCCTTCGTATTTCTCATGCCTTGCGCACTTCGTACATATTTGTACACAGTTTGTGCACATTGGTGCTCTGACTTTTATTTTTTCCTCATTCTTAAAAGAGAGTTTTGTTTCATGTGGGATCTGAGCCCCGCATTCATTTTTAGTTGGAGGCAGTAGAGAAGTCAGATGTCTGTCTAAACCTTCCTTCTTTGAAGTTCGTTTGTCCTCTCTGTTTTCAACATCTCTTTGTCTTCAATATGCCTCAGAATGCCTTTGATGTCTCTAGGTTTAGACTGAGTTTTCAATTTCTTGCTTAGGACTTGTGGGTATTTTTGAATTTACGTAGCGTAGAACATTCTGCGTTTACATCTCTTCAGATATAATTCTTTCACATTCTCTGCCTCTTCTGAAATTCCGGTGAGACGAGTGTTAGAATATCTCACGCCCATCTCCCCATCAGTCACCCTCTTGCACACTCGCCGTCTCTGCTCTTCTGTGCTGCGTTCTGAATGGCTTCTACTCGCCCATCCCAGAACACTCTACCTGGGTCTGATCCACTGTTAAATGCACCATGATTGTATTTTTTATTTCAATCTGTTCATTCTTATAACTTCTAATATTCCTTTGGATTCTCCTTCAAATTTCCTGGTGAGTATTTTAGTTTCCTATTCCCTGGATATATTTTCTGGGTTTATTCTTCACTTTATTTTTATGGTTGACACCATTCCAGATGTCCCCCCCCCCCACCCCACCTTTCCCGCCTCCACCCAGCCTCTGTCCCCCGACCTCTGGCCATCACCACTTTGCTGCCTGTGCCTGTGGGTACGCCCCTCGGCTTATCCCTTTACCTTCTGGTTTGATGTTAATTTATTAACAGAATAAGCATACCGGTGTTTAATTTGTATCATCTGAACCTGAAACTCCCATATTTGAAAGCTTTGAAGTTTTACTCCTGATATTTTTGTTTTTACTGCATCCGAGTTTAGAGCTTTTTGATTTCGTCTTATTTTCTATTTTTACTTTGAGCAGAGGGTTTTTTTTTTTTTCCTCCAGAGAGAATTTGGGTTTGCTTCCTACGGGCCCTTGGCAACACTGCTGGACAGAGGGCCCTTTAAACGGACAGCTTGGGGTGTTTTTGTGCCATCCAGCGATAAAAGTATTTTCTGCGCATCCACACACACAAACTGGCTAGTTATTACAACTCCTGTGGATTTGCTCCCTGCTCTGCTGAGACTTCAGTCACATTCCCTGTGTGACTGGGGGAAGGGAGGCGGAGAATCGGACCCCTGCCTCACACTCTCCCGGAGAAGGGCGCCTCTAAAGCCCGCCCTGGCAGGGACATCTTCCATTAAGCTGCCCACCTCGAGCCAGCCCTGGCTCCGCAAAGGCCTCGGGGACAGAGAAAGGTGCAGAGTGCCCCCACCATTCTGAATTTCCTGCTCCAAGCAGATTTTGGACTCAACATATCTCACCATTGTGTTCATTGTTTGATACGTCTAAAAATATTTTCAAAAACAGTTTTGCTAGATTTTACTGTTTTCACAGAGAAAAGTTTGTCCAAATATTTATGTATTTAAAAACACAAACTTAAAAAATAATAATCTTGGAGAAGAAAAGGATTTAATAAGTATGACCTAAAACCCAGGTATCAAAAATGATTTGACTACATCAAATTTAAAAACTGTACAACAAACTATTAAAATAGAAATCGATTAACCCCTCTTCTTTTTCTAATGATTTCCTGTGCAAAAATGTTTAAATTTATATGTAGTCAAGTATACACATATGAAAGCATAAACGATTATCCTTATGGATAAAGGATATTATTTAGACATTTTCTGCATTAAACTATATCATTTTCACAAAAGGAAGAAAAAGGAAAGAGGAAAGAATGAAGGGCAAATGGCAAAATGAATCAAAAAGTAATGCTTAACTTTGCAAAAGCAGAGTTAAAATGTTGAAAAACAGCCACTATCATATGTTATTTCAGAAGTGTAAATTGATTAAAAAGTTTTTAAGATGAAATTTGAAAATAACAAAGTGTTAAACACACTCAAATGTTTGCCCACCTTCTTATATTTTAAGAACTTATCTTGTAGTAACTGGTACCCGTGCTGAAAGATACATGAATTAAAATATTTTGTAGCACTATTTAATAGGAAAAAGCTGAAAAAAACTTAAATTGACTATCTGAGATAAACAATTAAATATATCTTAGGGAACTGATTATACGTAGAAGAGAATGAAAATATTATTAGAAATAAATTCTCTCTTTATATTCAAGTATGAGAAACCACAAAATATTTCAGATACTTTGTTTTTTAAGGCAAGATGCAAGATGTAGAAAATGGCCTCATTTTTTTCAAACATTTTGAAAAGATTCACAAGAAACTGTTAATTGTGAAAATTGAGATCGGGCATTTAATGGAACAAAAACACCGATTCACTGTAAGCTTGCCTATATGGTATGAATTTTTTATCATGTATATGTATTGCATGAGTAATAAAAGCTTATTGGAAGAAAAAACAGATGTGTGCAATAATTTATGCACATAAAATCTCACTGTAGTTGTAAAACATTGAAATAAATCTAGTTCAAGTACATTATAGTTTATCTGTTATAATAATGCTATTATTAATAATCACATTTTCAAATAATATTGGATAACATGGAAAATGCTCATGATGAAACATTAGAATCCATGATACAATCACACACACACACACATATAAAGTACAGTTTGTTATAAAAATAAAAGAGGAAACGCACATATATACACCTGTATTGAAAAAAAGTCACAAAACGCTAACACTCTATCACGCAGAAGCATTTGCTTATTTTCATTTCCTTCCATATAGGTTTCTCTATTTTCAAAGTCCTGTGTATTGAAATGCTCATTATTTCCACAGTCTGCAGAAAACAAAACACTATAAAGACTTACAGACACACACAGGGGCCCATAAAGAGCTAACTTTCTTCACCGGAAATCACCATGTTCTGCTTTCACCTTTAAAAGAGTGTGTAAATATCAGCAGAACCAAATGCAAGGTCCTGCAACAGGAGAGCCCTGCCCTCAGGGCTCCACCATGCAAGTTCAGGTTCCTCTAAAGGCCTGCGGAGCCAGGGATGCGTTATCTGCCTGGGACTATGATTCACTTTTTGCTGTCCTAACACAAACATTAGGAGGCTCTTTAGTGTTGGGAACGACCACACAGAACTGTGTGCGGTAGCAAGCGAATGGAAGACCAGAAGGAATCCTAGTCATTTCAAGGAAGAATGGTGCGAGTCTCTTTGAAAGAACCAAGTGTCCAGGTGCCGGTCCGACCGTTTTCTCTGCCCGAGGAAGCCAGTGAAGATTTGAAGACTACCGATTCTGTGCATTTGTCCTGCTTTCCTTACCCATGTGTTGCAAAATTCTCTTTTCAGCGTTTCAAAATGAGGAAGGAAAAGGGAAAGAGGAAATGATCTTGGAATAAAATAAACTAGAAAGAAAACCCAATTTTGTTTTTGCTCCCGGAACTTGCAATCACAAGGAGGAAAGTCGCTGCAGGAATCTCCGAGGCAGCAAGTTAAAGGTTCACAGGATGTGTTCCCATCCTACTCGAAAACATCACAGTTCTCTTGGTTTCCTGGTGTGTCATTTTGTAATGTGTTCTCTACGGGAGAAACACAGGCACGTAGCCACGAGGTAGGTTTCAGTTCTTTCTCTGTCATTGGTGAGAAGTCTCCCAAAGCAAAAGGCCTTTATTTTCATCACAAGGTGTAATACGTGCCCTCGGGCAAAATTAGATTTGTTAGCCATTATTCAACAAGTTGTCTAAGATATTTTTAATCCGTGAGTAACTATAAGCACGTGTAATTTTCTAGTGTTCAAGAAAGAAATGCTCCCTTCTTGAGTATTTTTAATTGCATCTAGTTCTTTCCCATAAATTTTCATATAAAATACCATTAATGAGAGCTTTGTTGACAGCTCAATTGCTTGCATGTAGAGAAATCCTTTGAAGCTTAATACTTAGACTCATATCCTGCTTTAGGGAAGTTTTCAGAGAGTAAACATGTATCCACCTAAGAAGAAAAGGTCTATCTTCAGTATAAAAAAGGCTCAAGGAGTATTTGAGAAAAGGGTCCCTGAGACAAACTAATGGGACAGCTTCCTGACTCAGGCTGTTAAGCCGTCAGAGACTGGAGTTTCATTACCTCTTGAGAGGAGAATTCCCTCGTTTTCATCACTGCTTGTGTCCAAAATTCACCCTTCACAGTTAAACCCTAAAGTTTTATATGACATCCTTGATAACATGGACATCGCTATTATTTCTTGTAAATCTGCCATTGTACCCATTGTAATAGGTTCATAGATTTTGCACAGATAAACTCCAGAGTTGAACTCATTATTTAATCTGCCTTTTTCATCATCTACTTTTTGCCACTCTCAAATATTTGGAATACTCCCAAGTTGTGTATATTCATTTTTCATCCTATTTCATAATTATATTCATCAGTACAGATTCCTGGGGGCTTTAAATAGCCAAAAATTTTTGTAATAAATGAATTCAGTAACAAATAGAGTTTGTGAATGAGCAAATTAATTAATTAATAATAAATGAGTTGGAACTTTGAGATTATAGAAGACACTATTTCCCTCCATTCAGTGACTTCAAAAAAAAATCAGCAGGGTCTAGTGACCCGACTCAGAAAAAAATGCATGAGCCTAGACACTTCTACTTCGAAAGGGGAAAAATATTAGATTTGCTGATCACTTTTTCCTCTAAGACTGATATTTTACAGATGACCCCAAAAGCCTCCACTGGGGGTGGGAGAGGGAGTTTTAGAAAAATTTTAAAACCAGTGCACGAAAAGAAAGAGTCTTTATTAATGCCTACACAGCACTTGCCTGTTTAGCTAAACAACTGTTGAAAACTAACCTAAAACTCATTTCCTATGGATATGTATACATTATTCTTGGAAAAAATGGTTACTTTTAGGTAGCAGAAATATATAAAAGGCAAATATTTGAAACTGTAAAATGCCATATCCTTTAGAATCATGTCACCTTTACCTTGGAATTATTTAAAACAATTTACACGTGCATATTTCCCTATTGATTTTATTGCAGTGAATATATCTGGTCATCAGAAGAGTTCATTTAAAAATGTTTATGCATCAAAAACTAACTTGCTGCTAATACATGATAAAATATAATAAACCTCATAGACTTAATATTTGTATTAATTTGTCATATGTTACAGTAAAAAATAGGATTACTATATAATTAGATATAAATAGAGTGATTGTCCTTAGAAGAAAAGGAAATGGAAGTTAGAAAGATTTAAAGGAATTTACAAAGAAAACTTACCAATAGTTATAATTTTTGAATTTTCAAAATTCTTCCTACCTGTCTGCATAAAGCAAGTGCGGTGACACCAAAGTTGGAACCCCATCTTAGGGCTTAAAACATTAGCGTTCGCACTTACTTCAGTCAACTCAGCAGAGAAAGAAGAGCTCGCCCTAGGTGTTCAATTGATGCCGGAGCAGCTTGACCACTATGTTTGAAAATAGCTTTTTGCTCAGATAATTTTATATTTTCACGAGTGTGGGGAGGTGGCCTTGTTTATATTGGTGTTACCTGTTTTTATTTTGTTTTTGTTTTTAAGTTCGAGCTTTTACTTATTTTCTTTAAAACATGTTTTATTGAATTTACTGGGTGACGTTGACTGATAAAATTACATAGCTGTCAGGTGTTTGATTCCATGACCCATCATCCGTGCACGGCACTGTGCGTTCGCCGCCCCACGTCAAGTCTCCTTCCGTCGTCACCGTTTAGTCCCCCTTTACTGTCTTCTACCTCTCTCCATCCCCCTTTCTCGCTGGTACAGGGCTGTTTGTTAACTATGTTTCTTGTTGACATTCAATACAATTTTCCCATAAAAGAAAACAAGGTCGGTAGCATTTTGCAGCAAGATCTGATGTTTTTCTGGCTCTGCAAAGAAAACATAGCAGGACCGAGATGGTCCAACGGTCATTCTGCACATTGTACCTATTTTCTCAGGTACCGAAAATACACTCACAGCTTGTAATGTTACACTTCTGGTGCCGTGATAAACGAAGAACGTTTCACACACGTGTAACCAATACTTTAGAGAATATTAGGAAATAAAAGAAGCCGGTAGCTTATCAGACATGGGGACAATTCAACACTTTGAGAAGTGACCACAGTGGGTCAAGTTATAGAGGCTCATTGTGTATAGAATATTATTCTCATATATACTCATCAGTGGTTTATTGTATGGGGGAAACAGAGACAATGCGCAGTTTTGTGCATAGTTTGGCCTTCTGGAAAACCCTCCCTATAAACCCCCATCAAGATGATTCTAGCCTCAGCTTCCCCTTGGAGAGAGACGCTGCCTGCTCAGCTGAGAGATTGTGCTGATCAACCCGTTGCCTGCGTGAAAGCAACCAGCCTCGCTGGGTTTCCCTTTAGAACCTCAGCACAGGTGAGCCTTTGTGAATGTGACTTGCACCGACGGTTTCTAATTCTTGGGGAAAACAATGGCAAAATCAGCCCTAAATCGGAGACAGGAAAAAAAACCTCCTGGGAATCTATAAATTTTGCTGAAACCCAAAGTTACCTGGATTTGTAAAAGGGAAAAAAAAATAGTCTTGGATGAACAGCCTCTGTTGTTTAAGCTTAAGCAATCATTTCTCCGACATCAAGATAAAGGAAGAAAACAATTCCTGCTGAAAAAGTACTCGTTAATAATGGGAAAGGAGAGGGGGATTAAAGAGAAAAGCATTTCTTCTGCAACAAAGATTTCCTTGCCTCTACAGTTTTAGTAAAAAACTATTACAATGTAGCTTTTGCCCCAAACCGCATTTGTTATGAATTTGGCCATGCCACGCATTCACACGCAGTAGTAATTCTGCTGGGTTAACAGCAGCCACAGCCTGAAGTGGGGAGCTCGGCGGGGTGGAGGCAGGGAGGGGGTGCGAGGCGGGGGATGCACCGGGGAGGAGTCGTTTCAAGAGCCACAGACACCTCGCAGCACCAGCTTCAGGCACGCTCTGTCCCCAAGATGATGGCTGGGGACGCAGAGGCACCCCTTGAAGACTGAAATGGGAAATTCAGTTTGGGGCCCTCTGCTCCTGTAAGTCCTTCTCAAAAAAAAAAAAAAAAAAAAAAAAAAAAAAAAAAAACCCAAAAAAACAAAATACAAAAATAAAATAAAATAAAATAAAAAATAAAATAAAATTAAAACACCAGGCTGACAGCTAAGGTAAGGCAGGTAACTATTGGGACCCAGGGACAGACCATATTAAGTTTTACACAGCGTTGTCAGGTGTTTTCGAAAAGCGACTTAATATGTGAGAGATTAAACAAAAATCTGGTGGATGGAAAATACAAGCTTGTGAATATGTGGGCTACTGTGATAGCAAGCTGCCAACCTAAGATATCCTTCTAAAACTCCCACCGATTCAAGTCCATTTCTCTCCAGTTTCATAATTATCATTAGCTTCTATTGGGATGACCGCTGCTTTGAGAGCCCTGACGGGAAATGCCGGTGGGAAAGCCGCCGCAGAAATTCCCACGGCAAGCCCAGCTGCGGCCTAATGAGGCGCTGCAGGGGATCGTATGGGGTCCCTCGTACAAGGTTTAGGGTTTTTTAAGCTCTTAAGTGAAAGGGTTAAAATGAAGTCCCCAGTAGGGGAAACGATTCTTAAGCCCGCTAGCTAACAGACCTGAGGACTAACTGTGCCCTCTCTCCGTTTTATTCGGCACTCACCTGCCTGCTGTCCAGCCTGCTCAACTACCTGCAGGTACATGGGATCATCATGTCCAAATGGGGAAAAGATATTCCCTTATCATACAATGCACCGAACTCTTCGGCCCATAAATAATAAATAGCATCCTTGCTAACTTTATATTTATGACAAGATGTGAATTTTAGGCTTAATACCTCAAATATTTGAGGTTTCGAAACTGAGTTGCAATAATTCTTCATAATTTCTTTCTTTTCATCAGCGCACCTTCTTCAGTTCTAAGCCACATAAATCAGTCCTGGATTTATTGTTTTTTTTTTTTAATAATGCTTGAACTTTGCTTTCCTCTGAAAAGATTATTTTTCTTACTGTTTATGCATTAAATAGCAGGGGACTTTTTTTTTCTGGCGTTGAGCAGCCAGCGAAGCGCAGGCATTTTTCCCCAGCGTCTTCTCAGCGCAGTCAGCGCGAGCACCTCTCGCTCCAGCCGCACGGCAGCCTTTAGGTCTGTGTTCTGCACCGAGGTGACACACGCGACGACACAGGGTGACATGAAACTGCAGGTCGGAGGCCGCACGTCTCCTCTGTGAACCCAGGGAAACTCCAGCGCGCGCAGGGCCTCAGTGCTGAGCAGGGCGCCCGGACCGGGAGAGGAGTGTCGCCCCGACCTGCAGAGGGTTTAGCTGACACTGGCTGAGCGGAGCTCTCTCCCTGCTGGGGCGTGTGAGCGCCGTGCCGCGGGCCGCTGGTGCTCCTTGACCAAGTCGAGGCCTGAGAAATACGCGCGGACACCGGGAAGTGATTTGATCGAAAATACCAAATCGTTGCTTTAAGTTCCAAAATTCCGCATGAGTTTTCTCTAAATTTCAACTTAAATGGAGATATTTTTTCTGAATAAAAAGCATGAGTATGATATTGAAGTTATTACATTAATTATTATATTAATACCATGTAATTTATGGTATAATATATTAAAAAATGTGGTAAATTATGTAGTTCTAATCCTAAAATAGAATTGTGTAAATCAGTTCAAACGTCTGAAGGATCATTTTCAAATTGAAACATTATTGGGAATTCTTACCATGAATGCAAATCTACTTCAAGAGGATTGCTATTTCTGTATGAAACATTATTTATTGTCTATCAAATTTTTGAAACCAAATATTCAGGAATATCAATAACATCTAGAAAGGCATTTGGATGACTGATCACTCTTTACCACCCGTTGATATGTATAATAATCTCATTATAATTTTTATGTGTTGCTTAGAACAAATTGCATGCATGTATGCTACTATTAGTTATCTTTGATTGAGTTGCTACAATGTGAAGGCAAAGAGTTTATTACTTCTTCAGCAATTAATACACCATCATTCACTGGACATTCAAGCACATTTAATATCAACATCTCACCATTCAGTAGTGAGCACATTTAACATTAACACACTTAAAATATGTTTGCAAGCTAGTAATTTTACCCACATGTTTAATAGAATGCCTCATACTTCAATTCTTTTATGAAACTGTGTCTACCAGATATTTTCAAACATCAGTCAGAGTCAGCTTACCAAATTAAACAAATTAAGAGAAAGAGAAAGAGTCCAGAAAACCCTTGAAGGAAAAGGACCTGCAGGGCCGGCACAGTCCCTCAGAGTGAAGAGCAAGGATGGCTTTGCTCCCTGCATCCTGTGCCTCTGACTCAGCGTTCCCCGGAGTCTTCGTCTGCACAGGAGGCTGGAGCCTGGGTCGGAGACGGAGCTCTAAAGGCCTTTAAATGGGGCACCGGCAATGCACGGCCGATGGATGCTGCGGAGGCCACCAGTCTGTCCCAGAACTTGATTACATCCGTAAAACTGCCTACACAATCTAAAGGTTACAGAAAAACTACGTACTCTACTTCCTTTGGTAATTGTGGCAAATCTTAGCAGAGTAAAAGTGCTAAATTAGAGTAAAATAGCAGTAACAATTAGAGTGTTACCGAAAATACCGAGTTCACGACATCTGTATTGAGCAGTGTACTTAGATTTGTGTTGTAAACTTAAGTTAGAAAATGCTTATTGCAAAAAAAAAAAATGAGGTACAGCCTTCATAAATGAATGTTCACAAATATTTCTTATAATTTGTACTTTCCTAAGATGTTACTTTAGAAGAAATTAAATGCAGTATCTAATTACTAACTGCTAAGCTTTATGTTTATAAAATATGGTACTTATTTTTTCCATGTCAACAGGCAAAGTCTTTATCTATGTGTAAGATCATGGAGCTTGAATTAGGACAGGCTCACTAGTTCTGCAGAAAATTAACAAAAATAGAGCATCTGAAAAAAATTGGGAATTCTCCAAGCAATGCTGTGATTATACAAATTCCCCTTTCTTATTCTCTTGAAGATTGATATAAATATATACTTTCTCTAGGAAAGTCAACTCTGCCTTTGACTGGGGGCCATTCTGAGTCTCTCAGTAACACACTGATATGGGCTAAACATTTTCTTCCATTGCGTGGTCACACAGCTTGCAGCTTGTTCTCAAAAGTGAACGTTGGAAGTCTCCTCTCTGTTCTGTAGTGATTGGAGAAAGGGGAAGGAACAAAGCATAATAGGTAGCATTTGAAGAAAGAATGAAATGTGTTTTATAACATGTCGTGGACTCTGGGAAGTATTTAACAGTTTTACATTTTGAATGTATCACCAGGAGACAATTCTCTCCACGCTGCCTTAGCCCTGGCGAGCCCTGGCTAAGTTTCCGGTCAGCCACGTTTGCGCTGGTGGGTCCATTCTGGGATGATGAAGCTCAACTGGTCACCATTACCTCAGTGAATAGTTCACAAACTCCTCTGGGAGGTAGGAGTTTCACCAATGTCTCTTTTCTATATCGTGTGCACAATATTTTCTTTCTTGAGAACAACTGACTGTTGGTAATAATCTGTTTTGACAGTAGTTGCATAGACAAAGTGTGTTAAATATTTTTAGTCACGAGAGGATGGACATATGGGTACAGTTGTATGGGTCTTGTCTAATTATATGCATTATACAATTTGCTATTGTTGGGGACCATCTTCTATTCATTTAATAATGCTTTTGCAAATTGGCAGATAGCATTTGGGCTAAAATATACACAGGATCTTTGCAATGAAAAAGAAAAAACCTCCTCTGCCTTTTCTCTGGTGTAGAGCAATTTGTCAAGTAATTAGCCAACCTAATTAAATTTTTGTAGCACTAATCAAACGAATATGCTAAAATTTTCTTTGCACAGCCAGTTTGCTGTCTGCTTGCATTTAACTTGATGGTTTGAAAGGGGCCTACTCAGTCTGGCACTCCACTTAATAACCTAATTTGCATTTTATATTGGTAAATCAAATTAAGCACCAGTGGCTTTTAGTATGATTGACTGTGGTCAGGCCTGTTCAGATGGGACTTTTTCACAGAAAATTAGGCACATTTTAATATGACTCAGGCTGTGCTTTCCGTGTTCAGCAAACTGCATTCACTCAGCTAATTAAAAGTGCTCGCCTCCCCCCCACCCCATCACCCACATATGATAGATTTCCCCAGCTGGTGCGTCTATTTCCTTTTGTACAATTTCTTGATGGAAGTTTTTATTCCTAAATATAATAAGATTGTCAAAGCAACACTCCAAACCAATTTGCAGGAAACATATAAACAATACTTTGTTACAAAATAATTACTTGGAGAGATGGGTGCATCTGTGTGTAAACACGGGCGGTGTGAGGACCTGCAGGTTTCAGCTCGTGTGGTGATCAGCCTCAGACCTAGGGAAATGTCAGTGATTTGTGTAGTCACGGTAACCAGCGCTGAGGAAGCATGCCTTATGCCCCGTGAAGGAAGACTTCGCACTTTGTTTTTGTGGTAATGAAACTATTCCCGTTTCAATGAGAAAAAAACATAAGGACAAGCTTTGAAACCTCCCTCTATAAAAGCAAGATTCATCCTTTGTCGGGGTTAACAATTTATTTTATCCTAAATGGGTGTTATTTCCAGACTGTAAATGGGGAAAAGAAGACACAGATTAAGCAGCTTGTGCACTAATACGAGCAGATCTGAGGTTCGATGCTGGTGTTCTTGATTTTCAGTCTGTGCCCTTTCCAACATCTCACAGCCCCTTGGCCCTATTCTAATACCAGTCACCTCATCTCCTAAACGACATGTGCAACTCCCTGTTAGAAAAATTGTAGATTCCTTTGGAATGGTAGACTCTCCACTACCAAATTAATTCTTTCCACCTCTTTCTCACTCTATGGTTTTTTATTTGTAATAGTAGGATTGTCAAGGAGCTCGTTTGAAGATTTATTCAGCACCATGCACTTGGTCACGCTGTTCAGAAGCACCACAAGAAAACTTCCTTACACGCTAAGCTCAGACTTACTGTAAAGAAACACTTTTTTTAAAGTGTCACAGAACTAATGGTCGACACATCAAATCCACCAGAAGCTTCACACCCTCGCGGAGCAATACCCTTTAGCTGGGGGCGTCTTTTAAGTGGATTCCGGGGCCATGAGCAGCTCTGGGAGACGGTGCAGGGACAGTGTGCGCAGCGCGGTGCTGAGATCAGACGACAAAATTACGCCCGGAAACCCAAGAGAAAAACGCGCTACATCGTCTTCGGACTCTGAATTCTCCAACAGGTTTGGGATAAGTACACGCACTAATACCATGCTTCAGCTGTCTTAAAACCGATCACTGCAACAACTCTTTAATTAAAAAGAGAATTAAGATCGCGAAAGAGCCAAAGTCAAACATGGCAATTGCTAGAGATACATTTGGATTTTCTATTTCAATTAAGGTAATGGCGCATATGTTCCAAAACCTCCGTTCGGTCCATTTTTTTTTTTGAAGAGTCATAATTCTGAAAGAAAACTTGGGAAATTATCTGACGGCAGCGCTTAGCTTAAAAGAAGTTCAAATTTCAAACTATTTAGCCCCCGCCCCCACCCGAGCTCCAGAGGTGTCCTTTTCCAAAGCTGCGCCTGCAGGCTCCAGGCCCTTGCCTCACTTCGAGGTCGGCGCTGCTGCTCTGGGCGAACCCACCCGAGGTCCTGCCCTTACTCACTGCTCCGTCCACTGCGGGGCGCCACTTCCGCTTCTCCTTCTCGGAGGTTTCCTACCTTTTCCCATTTTGGCATCCTTACGGATGGCCAATCTAACACCTGTTCAAACTGTTCTGACCAAATTGTACATAACACTCTTACAAGGATGGACACAAAAGGATGGGTGTCCATCCTTAAAGTTGCTGGACACGAAAGGATGGATGACATCGTAATATTTCACATCGGAAACACATTATGATGTCATGTCATTAAAATGGGTTACATGATTGATGTGTCGGAGCATACTGAAGATAGGCCAACTCTAGAATAAACAGCCCATCATGTTCAAGGATTATTATACGTACTATTGTTCTTTCTCTGGACTGTAGACATAAAATTGCACTTGAACGCAAAAAAAAAAAATCACTCATTAGCCATATAAGTTTATTAATTCCTTCCACTTCCTTCAACAAGGATGTTCATATATGTGTATCATTTTCATATCTTAGAGTTGTTTTGTGTTTAATTGAGAAAATGAGATACTATAAGGTAGGTGATATCTACAATAGACAACAAATGGTAGCACTTTTTAAAAAATATATTTTATTGATTATACTATTATAGTTGTCCCATTTTCACCCCTTTATTCCTCTCTGCCCTGCACCTCCCTCCAACCCACCTCCCCCCCCCCCCGCTTATTTCATGCCCATGGGTCATACATATAAGTTCCTTGGCGTCTCCATTTCCTATACTGTTCTTAACTTCCCCCTGTCTATTTTCTGCCTATCATTTATGCTTCTTATTCCCTATACATTTTTGTCCATTCCTCTCCCTCCCCCTCCTTGCTGATAACCCTCTGTGTGATCTCTAGTTCTGTGATTGTGTTCCTGTTCTAGTTGTTTGCTTATTTGTTTTTGTATTTTTTAAGTTCAGTTGTTGATAGTTGTGAGTTTATGATTTTACTGTTCATATCACCTTTTTCTTAGATAAGTCCCTTTAACATTTCATTTAACAGTTCATTCATAGAACTCCTTGAACTTGACCTTATCTGGGAAGCACTTTATCTGCCCTTCCATTCCAAATGGTATCTTTACTGGATAGAGTAATATTGGATGTAGCTCCTTGCCTTTCCTGACTTGGAATACTTCTTTCCAGCCCCTTCTTGCCTGCAAGGTCTCTTTTGAGAAATCGGCTGATAGTCTTATGGGAACTCCTTTGTAGGTAACTGTCTCCTTTTTTCTTGCTGCTTTTAAGATTCTCTCCTTATCTTTAATCTTGGCTAATGTAATTATGATGTGCCTTGGTTATGCTTCCATTGGTTCAACTTCTTTGGGACTCTGAGCTTCCTGGACTTCCTGAAAGCCTATTTCCTTTGCCAGATTAGGGAAGTTCTCCTTCATTATTTTTTCAAATAAGCTTTCAATTTCTTGCTCTTCCTCTTCTCCTTCTGGCACCCCTATGATTCGGATGTTAGAATGTTTCAAATTGTTCCAGAAGTCCCTAAGCCACTCCTCATTTTTTTGAATTCTTATTTCTTCATTCTGTTCTGGTTGAATGTTTATTTCTTCATTCTACTTCAAATTATTGATTTGAGTTCCGGTTTGCTTCCCTTCACTGTTATTTCCCTGTACATTTTCCTTAATTCACTTTTCATAGCCATCAGTTTTTCTTCTTTTTTGTGACCACACACAACCAATTCTGTGAGCATCCTAATACCAGTGTTTTGAACTCTGCATTTGATAGGTTGGCTATCTCTTCATTGCTTAGTTGTATTTCTTCTGGAGCTTTGATCAGTTCTTTCATTTGGGCCATATGTTTTTTGTCTCACTGTACCTGTTCTGTAGTAAGGGGCAGAGCCTTAAGTATTCGCCAGGGCAGAGCAACCCACATCACTGCGTTTTGATGCTGTATGTGGGGGAGGAAGTGGTCTGAGAGGGAACAATGGCACTTACTCCGCTCTCTGCTGGTTTTCAGTCACTTCCTCTGCTACCCACAAGCAAATTGGGCGCTTCTGGTGCTGACTCCCGGGTGGGTGGGTTTGTGTACATTCTAGGACCCTGTGGGTCTCTTCAACACACTCTCCTGTGAGGCTGGGAGTTTCTCCCGCTGCTGCCTCAACCCCCACAGGTGTTTTCAGTCGGAAAGCTTTGAAGCTTTATTTCCCCGTGCTGGGGCCCTGGGTTGTGTGGTCTGCCTCGCTCCCCAACTGTTCCTTCCACTTTCTCTGCTCGTGAACGTGGGACTGCCTGGTCCTCCAGCTGCCACCTCACTGGAGTCCTCTCTGCCCAGCTGCCTGTCTCCACCCCTTCTACCGGTCTGGGTGAGTGTTTTTCTTTAACTCCTTCATTATTGGACCACCATACAGTTAGATTTTTCTGAAGGTTCCGGTTGTTTTTTTGTTTTTAAATTTGTTGTTGCCCTTGTTTTGCTTGTGCGAGGAGGCACAGTGTGTCTACCTACATCTCCGTCTTGGCCGGAAGGCAAATAGTAGCACTTTTTATGTCTGTCATTTAAGAAGGTCTAGGCAAATTAGGAAGACTAGTTTGAGGAGCATCCAGTGGTCAAAGGAAAGTAACAGTTCAATTGGCTAATACTCTGATGAGAATATATCACCTCAAAGTTTAACAAGGAAAACAAAGGCCATCCCATATTCTCCAGAAAAAAACTTGCCCATTAATTTCCATTTTACAAATTCCTACTGTCTTTTTTTTTTAATTTCTTCTGTGTTCTAAACTGTTATGTAAAAAAAAAAACCTTATCATCTCAGCATCCACTTACCATAGGCCAAGCACAGTGTTAGGTGACTTTTGCGTGAGTTACTTTGATGCTGCCCCCTGGAGTGGCCCTTACGTTTCGCGGCACCCAAACGTAGGCACAGCTGGGAAGTTCTAGTTTCCCAACCATATTACGGTGCACCAAACTTTAAACAAAAGTGCATATTAAATTCTATTATTTTGAATTTTGAATTTTGAAATTGTAACATTCACTGGGGAAAAAAACACCCTGTTATATGGAGATCTCATATTATAACGAGGAGAGCTTTGCTAAGCAAGTGTTCACTTCACCATCTGCAGGGTCCAGGAAAAACTCCTCTCCCGGTCCAGGAACTTTCCTCAGGCAGGGTAGCTGTGCAAGCATTGTTTTGTTTCATTTTTCAATCACCAAAGCAACAGCAGTTCCTTATATTTCATAAAAAATATAAGGAAATATATGACGATGTAGCAAGAAATGGCTCAGAGTATATTAAGTAATTCAACCCTTGTCACAGATGACCTGCCGCATTAAAAAACAAGTCTCCGTGCACTTGTTGGGAATGTCCAAATGGTAAATGTATAAGCTGCACACACTTATTTGCCAGTTAAGTGCTTACAGGGTTTCTTACCAATTTATCACAACCGACGAAAGCACATCGGAAAGTTATGCGTCTGGTGACGTCCAAGGGAACAGAGCCTCCGATTTCCCTTGAAGATACTAACTGTCATCGCCATACCACAGAGCACGCGATCCACGGGAGTGAAGAGATGGCCAGGCTCTGCCCCGTGATCTGGTCTTCGGTGAAGCCCACCCCACAGCCTGTCCTAGGTGGTCTCTTCCGTCCCTTCCTGCGTGGATTTTCAAGGTCCCTGTTTTTTCCTCTGTTGGAGACTCTCCAGTGATATTTGGACCTTGAGTGGCGCTCTTCTCTCCTCAGGCTCTCCCTTCACAGTCAGCTCCACCATTTCCATCGAATTTATGCCTGCCTGGGCCTCAGGGCTCTCTGTTATCCGTGACCATGGGAGTCAGCAAGTCCTCCACCAGGAGGAAGGCCATCCCCACTCTCATTATCGAAGAAAGCATCTCCCCAGTGAAGGGACCACTCCTAGCCACTCCTCCGCACACAAAAAGCAGGTTTTCCATGCCACATCCTGTCTGCAGTCCAGGTCCAGCTCTGGCTATGAGATGGGAAGGCTGCCGTGGGCTCTTTGTTGATCACTGTGCAGATACAGTGGAGAAAACCCATCACCACGAAACAGTGTCTTTAATGCATCATATTCAAATTAAGAACATAAAGATGATAAACTTTAAACAAAATGTAAGAGCATTTAAATGACAATTATGCTTCGTGAACCATGAGATGTAAATGCAGAGGAAGCGAGGGAGGCTGAAATGAAGCACGCAAATAACTACCATGGGCGGCAGCTGCCGGCGAGGACAGCAGAGAAAGCCGTTCGTGCCAGTTTGATGGGGGAGAGGGTCTTGAGAAAATAAGTCAAGGGCGATTTATTTGCTGACAATAGAATGGGATGTTCAAGGTGTCTTCTGGTCTTCTGGACTCTGGGGAGCCAACAAGTTCAGCTGCAGTGGCAGATGTTTGTTTGGGATGTTAGAAAGTGGACTCGAACTTTTATAAGCTGAGAATGTTATTAATGTTACTGAAGATTCATCATCACGGCAGTGATACGATCTCTAGCAGATTATGTCATGTGGTTATGGGGCTGCATACGCGGAGAAAGTATAAGTGAGGAAAAGATGGGCTAGAGCAGGAATCCACACTCGACGGCCGATGGCCAACTTTGCCCCTGGCTGGTTTCCACAAATAAAATGATCCTGGAACCCCACCACACTCGTTCGTTTATGCATCGTCTTGGCTGCTTCTGCGCTCCTACGGCAGAGCTGAGTAATTGCGAGAGAAACACTAGAGCCCGCAGAGCCTGAAATATTTACTTTCTGTGCCTCAAAAGTTTTCCAAGCCCTCGACTGCAAAGAAGAAAGCCAGGCTGCCTCTTGGTTGCCGATGGGAGGGTACGGTGGCGTGGCAACGCAAACAGCACAGCGGCCGAGGGAAATTCCGAATCTGGGTCCAAGTAAACAAAGGGTTTTAGATTAAGAAAAACTGACACCAGCAAGATTAGATGGTATATTTATTAAGCATTGTTCTGCACAGTCCTGGGTCCTGGTGAAAATATATGTATAATAAATGGCACACACAGTTCCTTCCTCAGAGTGACTTCAAGTAAGAAACACATCTTGCTCTCATTAAAGAAGAGAACAGTATATAATAAAAAATAATAAAGTTCTAAATATTTGGTACAAACCCGGAATGCTATTGAACTTCTGAAAATGTATGCAGTTAGGACCTTGGGCATCAACAGGAAACAAAAACAGGAAGTTGGGAAAATTAATTGCATGAAAATATTTCAGCATCTGTTCCCTGGAACTACGAGCATAACGTGAATTGCTTTTAAGGAGAGTAACGAAACCTGGAAACTTGGGAGTGCTGCTCCAGGTGGGGCATTCTGTTTCTTACGTTCGTATCAGCAACAATTCTTCATCTTTTATGCTTTTCTGGCCGGTCCACAGGGGGACATAGCTTCTAGATTCAGTAGTTTGCAAGCCTAGACTGCTTAGTGCTTTGTTTAATGCTTCTTCGAATAAGTCCAGTTTCTTCCTGTTCTGGTTTTTGTGTAATCATTAAGAGCAATGGGTGAAATTATGAACTTCATTCAGACTCTCCCGTAAATTTTCAAGTCTATTTTTCTAAAATAATTTCGTCTTACTTCCTTTGTCTTCTGGTTGGTCACTAAAGGGACATTTACAAATGCAGTTTTAATTATAAATGGACTTCACAGAACTCTATAAAAAAAAAAATTACCTCATTATATAATTATGTTTCGCTCCAAGGGTGTGATATAAATCGCCTGGCTTTTTTACCGTGCAGCGCATTGCTGAAATCTTCATCTTAAAGTGGCTTTTCAGGAGGCAGACTGAAAACTTGCTTCTTTCCTTATGTTCAATTGCTTCAGCATTACATCAGCATTGGCGAAACCACTGACTATGATGATAAGTGAAGCGAGAATTCAATGACTGGTATTGATTCAACAGGAATTATTATTATTATCCAAATGTTTTATACTGGAGCTTCACCTCACTATACAACATGGATTTCAGGATCAAATGTAAAACCATGGTGTATTTTTTAATCCACATCTAAACTATATTGAGGAACATATTCAGAGACATAAATATATTTTACTTTCGAAAACTCGTACTGTATATCTAATTTTATCTTGAGTTACCACTCAACTTTTGACAATACATCTTTGGTAACATAATTTTTAATGACTGCATAAAACTTTATAGTGTGAATAAAGCATAATTTAGGATATTCTAATTTTCCCCAACTATTCATATTGTCACAAGCAACATTATAGATACTGTGAATAATACGAATTCTTTACAATCCGTTCAAGAAAAGAGAGGTGGGGAAAAACACTTTCTAACTCACCCTGTGAGACCAGCATGCCCTGAATAATAAAACCAAATGAAGATGTTAGAAGACAGGAAAACCACAGGCCAATGTATCATATGAATATGAATGTAAAAATCCTCAACGAAACATCAGCAAATTGAGTCCAACAGTGTGTAAGAATAATTATACACCATGACCAAACAGGATATATTCCAGATGTGCAAAATTGATACATTTGAAATAAATGGATGAAGTCCTCCCTATCAGAATTATAAAAAAGAAAAGCATATATTCATATCAATACATGCATAAGAAGCATTTGGTATAACTCCACACCCATGCAGGATTAAAAAACACTGAGCAAACTGGAAATAGAAGGGAACTTCCTCAACTTGGTCAGGAACATCTACGGAAAACCTACAGTTAACATCATACTTAGTGGTGAGAAACTAGATCATTTCCCCTAAGACTGACAATCAGGCCAGAACGTCCCCTCCCATCCTCCTGTTCAACATCGCACGGGAAGTCCCACTCATGCAGCGTGCTGAGAAAAGAAAAGAAAAGAAAGTCGTACAGCTGGTGGAAACAAAGAAGTAAAACTTTGTTTCCAGACATTATGATCATATTTTTAAAATCCCAGTGACTTCACAAAAAGCCTCCTGTAACTAACAAGTGAATGCAGCCGGGTTGCAGGATACAAGGTCATTTTCATATTTAGGAACACGCAGTCACCAAAAAATATTAAATGCGGCTGCATTCCAACGTATGCGTCGGAGACTCAGAGAGGACTTGGAGCCCTCGGGCTGTTTCACGTCAGCTGCTGTCGTTATTAAACTATATATCGGAGGCAACCGCATCTCTTACCTTGTTTAATAAACAAATGCCAGACCCCGTGGCAGCAACCGGGACTGCGGAGGCCAGAGAGGCAGCCTCCCGTTCTTTCTTCCAAGCGCACCTGTGGGCTCCGAGGCAGGGCGGCCCTGGCATCCGGCAGCCGTACTCCAGGAGCACTGGTCTCAGGACAGGGAGGGCGAAAGCTAGTGGAAAAGGCAGAAAGCATGTGGTGGGTTACAACCACAACACAGACAGGGCCTTGGAGTTTTGTGACATGCACACTCTATTCTGGATGAGGGACTTCCCACGGCGCAATCGGAACAGACTAACACGTGAACCGTGGCCCTGGAGTGGAGTCCCTGGGGTACTGGGCAGTCTTGGTGAGGGACTACGGGGGTGCTGAGAGCAGGGAAGAGATGGAATCAGGGAGGAGCCCTAAGGAATGATTTCCCTGAAGCAAGAGAAGGAAGGAGCAAGGCAGTAACATAAAACCAAGGCTCGGGGTGGTGAGCATGCAAGAGAGTCTAGAGAAGCCGTGTTGTAAAGCTGTACACCTGAAATGTGTATAGTGTTATCACCCCAGCCTATCCCAATGCAGTGGACTTTTTAAAAGCCTAGTGCTGCTGAAGGGACTGTCCTGAGAAGCCTTGTGCGTGCTGTTGGGAAGGAGTCTGAGCTTCCGCGTGAAAGCAGAGGCGGTCCATCACCAAGGGATGTTGAAGCAGAAGGATGGGAGTCTCCGATTTCTGCTTTAGAAGAGTTGCCACTTGGAAAACAGACCTGAAGACTTCGGCAGTTGTAGCACAATAAACTTCTTCAGCCTTCCTAAACTGTGTGGGAAGGAAGCACTTTCTAACTGGGATGCCCCTTAAAATGTGATTTTACCGGGATGTGGAATCGAATGCACAAACTGAACTGACAAGCCAAACAGAGACAGCCTGAGATAGAGGGCAGGAGGACAGGTCTTGGGGGCGGGGGGGCAGAGGCGGTGGAATCCCGCAAAAAGGGGAAGGGTCTCGTGGCCGTGGACAACAGTGCGGTGGTTGTGAGCTGAGGGGTGGGGGGTAGAAGAGGGTATAACAGGGATCAGCGGTCCTGGAAAAAAATATAAGAAACCATCAAATAACTGCAAAAAATTTTCTCTTTCTCCCCAGAAATGTATTACCCGACTCTCTGTATAATACTTCAGATGATTCCTGAGAGGTAAAATCTATCATTATATTTGTCACTTAAAGCCCACTAAAATTTTAATATTTCCTCATCTCGTTTATTAACATAAAATGATAGTTACTAGCCAGCAATACATGAGGCACTGTAGTTGGCTACATATCATAAAAAAATACAATCACAATCACTTCCCCGGTGTCCCACAGAATTAGGCACCTCACTGGGGAAACCAACCCCAGGAAGCTTTGGATCCTTCTTTTCTTTCAGTACTGATTGTAAATGCAGGTCATGTTTCACGGTAATTTATTCCACTATCAAGGGAGCGGCACGGCAGGAAGGACCTGGGCCCGCCCCACACGCTAAGGGGCAGAGAAGAGGGCAGCTGCTGGGAAGGGGTCTGCTCCGCAGCCAAGCCTGGGGCGGAGGACACGTGGAGAGAAGAAGGGGTTTCTACGGACAGTGTCAGCAAGGAGAGGCGCTCCGAAAGGGAAGACTAGGGACACCGTTAAAGTAGCTCCCGTTCAAAACCACTGCATATACGGCTTGAGCCGCTTCCTTTCCCATCCCCCTCCCACGCCCTCCCGCGAATGCTGTCCTTTAGAGAGTGGTTTTTGTGAGATGCACCAGTCCGTGGAGCACGACGCGGCTGAAGTGGAGAGGAAACCGAGGCGCCGTTCAGTAAGCATGTTCTTCTTGAATGTTGCCTTCGTTTTACTTTTTGTTTCCAGAAGCTCAGGAGAGAACCCCGCACACGATGGATATTTAACAGAACACCCACTGAATCAATGAGCAAGACCAAGAGTGCTTTACAAGATACAGTGAACGTTACTCTAAACTTAAATCCGAATTTTAACTCTAGGGAGGAAAGACCTGTGAACAAGGATACATTGCTTTGAAAGCTACTTCCAATGCAGACACCTAAGAGAACTGAACAGTCATTCCACTCTCTTAGGAGAGATTCCACATTCTCTTGCTATGGACTTTAAGATGGATTATGTGTCTTTAAAAAACCCGATAATTAAGAAAAACACTGAAAGGTTACAGCGAAAACTAACCAAGAGAAAAACGATCACAGGTGTTCACGGATGAACAGAAAGCATCACTCACACGAGGAACTACTGAGACCTTCCTGGAAGGGCTGGACTCACGGCTCTTTGCAAGCAAGGTTCCCCTCAACAGATCCAGTTCCCTTTGATGGAGTCATCCTCCCCTCCCCCCAAGAAGAGCTCCACGCCAGCCAGCGGGAGCCTCTCGGTAACCGGAGTCCCAATTTGCGCACACTGGAATGTACCGGAGCAATTCAGGTCTTTCATCTTATTTAACTAGTGAGCTTGGGTTTACAGAAATTCATAATTGTGATTCCACACTTCATGCAAAACATAAACAAAATTAGAAACTCCGGACAGCGAAGATAATAAATGTTCAAACGGTGCCCCACAGATAAATCATACAGATACAGGATTTCAAACATCAGCCGGCGTGTGGGTCCAAGTCTTTTGAAAAGAAATTGTTTCTCTGTGACAAGCTGCTGTTAACATTTTAATTAATGGGAAGAAGTCAAATAAAAAAACTATTATTCTCTATTAAATTTTTTCCCAAATGAAGCCACACTAGCCTTGTGTTTAAACTCTATTTTCCATTAATAAATTTACTTTAAGCGCTATCTTATAGCTTTCAAAATGTTGATATTTATATCACTCACAAAAGTACATTCTGAAAATGGCACTTTCTCTAAAGTGCAGACTGCTGTAAGCTTTATGTTAACTGAAATCCTCAAATGCCACTTCAAGGTCGTGACGTGGATTCTCATAATAGAAAGTCCTTTTGTTAATTCTCCCTTACAAATTTAGGAGCGCAAACCCCATACAGTACTCCGGTTCATGCCCTGAATACCCCCTTGGCAAGAAGTAACTCCCGCTTGATGTATCTTTATTGTTTCTCTGCCACTGTTATGGCTACCAAAAGGTCGGCCAGAGCGTATGGCACCGAAAGGTCATTTGTGTTATTCTAAAGAGAGGAGTTTTGACATATGATATATTATGAAGAGAACAGAGACACCAACCGATGGGCTACGAGGGTAAGCATCCGTGTCTCTTATTTCCTTCAAAGAAAGAGGAGGAAAGTACTTTTGTTTTCATCTCAAAATACGTTTTAAAACGTTCAAAATAGAAAAGGAATGAGTTCTGTTCCCTGGGGCTCACTGCATGCAGTTTGCAATTTGGGTGCATGAGAAGAAGCAGCCGAGGTTTCAGCCTCTCGTGGGCCACCCTCCTTCAGTCTTTGCTTCCCAAGGACACTCTGTTCCTGTTTTCCTGAGTGTCGGTTAGTAGCTTGAGGAGAGAATTTTTGAAAACTCTAGGTTGATGGCTAAAACAAAGGAACACCTCGTGCGCTCCTTTCACAGCTATCCTCACCGTGATCAGTCAATTTTAAGAAATTTGAACTTCGATTGTGAGTAACTGATTTAAGCAGCCGGAGGAATGTTCTTTACAAACAAAACAATAAATCAATATGGTGAGTTTTGAAATCCTGTCATTGTTGTGATTGTTTAATGTGTATTTGAGAAAAAAAATTCTGGGTTCATTTTACTGAAGAACTAGTTGTATTACTACAACCTCTACAGACCAGACATTTAGGCAGGGGTCGTAACTGGGCGTCTGTGATAGGTTAGATCCGGTGGGAAGCCTGGGTAGAAGGGACCAGGCCAAGTTTACGTGAGTAGACTTATGGGGAGCAAGCCCACAGCCGTCAGCAGATTTTCAGGAGGAACTGAGGCAAAATCCATGTTATTAGCCGCCAAGCTGTTACAGGGGGCGGCCAGAGGTTCCCAAATAGTCCAGCGAGTGCCCGAGGGGATCCCCCTCATTCAGTCGAGACGAGGTGGGCACCTCCTTGACCACTGATAATAACAGAATTTATAGCATGACTTTTTCAGGACGGAGGCTGTGCTGAGTGCTCAAACGTCGCCTCATAAGTTAGCTCTAAACATTTCACATATTACCATTATTCTTGTGAGAACACAAACGGTTGAGCATGGTGATCGCTGTCTCTCAAACAAGGAAATGAGCGGTGTGGCCTTTACATTAACACTTGACTAGAACACCTAGAACTGGCTTTTTAAACACTTAGAGCAAATGGACCTTTTTCTCCGAATGAAAAAGAACGGAATTACAAGCAGTCACTACACGAAATGGTAATGTATTTGTATGCAATGTTTTCAATGTTAATATACAGTATCTATTCTAAAGGCACTCAGCAACAATACAAAGATTATTTTCAACCCAAAACATTGGTAAGTGGCGATTGTAAACAAGAGCTAACATCGTGTATCAGCTTGAACACCCAAATCATTTCTGTATTTTATTTTGGGTTGCATGATGTAAAAACAATTTTGCATTGCATACAACACTTGCAAATAATAACAGTTTTTAAGCAGCTCATCCTGCAATTTTGTGATGCTCTTCAATTTAACTCATCTGGAGGACTGAGGGAGAAGTAGCAAAAAATTGTTTCAAGGTCGAATCGCTAACATTATCCTGCATTTGCTCCCAATCCTTAATTATTTAATTTTCCAGCTGGAATTGGTTGATGAACCATTCCTCCTCCATTTTAAAATTATCATTCTTTGGAAAGTAATTTTCAAATGCATCTTTTAGCATCCTGTGTTCAAAGATGCCGGTTTGTAAAACCAGCTCAATTACTCTGTCTCCACCAAAGTTTCGAATCGGTGAATTCGTTTTGTTTGCATTGCTGATCAACACGTTGAAGCTCTATTTGCATCGCTGACCCTTGATCCTCGGTTTTCCGAGTGTCCAGCGATACCGAGGTCCTGATGAACGGGGAGCTTCTTCGCTGCACTCCAAACACCAGCGGGCTCCGCACGGCAGGGAGGCCCTGCTGCATCTGAGTGGATTCTGGCTAATGACGTCTCTCTACCCGGAAACAGAGCGTTTCTTGTCTCTTTTCAAATGTTTGTACTGACGTTTTGCCACAAAATGGCAAAATGGGACAGTCAATAAACTCCCTTTCTTTAAAAAATGGAAGTTTTAGGCCCTGGCTGGTGTAGCTCAGTGGATTGAGTGCGGGCCTGCAAACCAAAGGATTGTGGTTCGATTCCCAGTCAGGGCACATGCCTGGGTTGCAGGACAGTTCCCAGCGACAGTTCTTAGCAGGGGACACACGAAAAGCAACCATACATTGATATTTCTCTCCATCTCTCCTTCCCTTCCCCTCTAAAGATAAATAAAATCTTTAAAAAAAAATGGAAGTTTTAAAACTCATTGCTCTATTACTATAAGTAGCTCTAAAAGTATATGCAGTTGAAAGATCAAACCTTAATAAAACGTATAGTTTCATGGCACATGTGTCACTGTTATAAAACGGGATGCATCTTAAGAACTATTATAAAACCTGAGTACATTTTTCTGCAACAGCTTTTTCAACACCACTGTTCCTAGCCAGAGGTGTGTCAATTTTGTTAATCCTTTCAAAGAACCAGCTCTTTCTTGCGTTAATTTTTTCGTGTAGTCTTTTTGTTCTCTGTGTCATTTAATTCTGCTCTCTTTTTTATTATTTCCTTTCTTCTGCCTCTGGGCTGCATTTGTTCTTCTTTTTCTGTGCTTTAAGATGATTTCACTCATTGTGTGGGATATAAATCTGAAACTCATAGACACAGACAACAGTGTGGTGGCAACCAGAGGGAAGGGGGGTGAGGGGTAGTAAAGGGCAAAGGGTCAAATACATGGTGATGGAAGATGATAGGGCTTCAGGGGGCGGGCACACAGTGTACTATGCAGGTGACCTGTCACAGAGCTGCACACTTGAAACCTATACGGTCTTATTAACCAATGTCACGCCAATACACTTAATTTTAAAATAGAAAACAAAACACTATTCCTACATTCTTTTTTATGGTTCTTAGTCATTACAACCATCACTACAAGATGATTTATTTAATAATATGACAAAAAGGCCCTGGCTGGTGTGGCTCAGTGGATTGAGCACCGGTCTGCAAACCGAAGGGTCGTGGGTTCGGTTCCCAGCCAGGGCACATGCCTGGGTTGCGGGCCAATGTTTCTCTCCCTCTCTTTCTCCCTCACTTCCCTTCTCTCTAAAAATAAATAAATAAAATCTTTAAAAAATAATAATGTGACAAAAAGTGTAAATACTTTTCATAGTATGCCCTTCTCCAATGTTTTACAAGTCAAATATTTTCAGTATTTTACTTTATATTGGTCTGTGGGGGGAATTATATAATAATTAAGGGAAAATCTGCAACATCCCTCTTTGTGCCTAGTTCCATTGTTGAGATTTTATGTGATAAGGGACTTCAAGAATATCTTGGATGTGTGCTCACGGATTATAGACAGGGTATTGGCCAATTTGTCATTGTCATCACTGACATCAATAACCGTTTATGAGCCCCGCCCCGTGCCAGGGCTGTGCGTCACTCTGGAGGCAGACAAGGGAGCAACACAGAACAGCCTGGGCTCTCACCGTGATGATTTGCATTGAAATCAAGCCTGTGTGTCTCTTCTGAACTGTCTCCACAGGTGACTCAACAGGGATATCTAGACCTTTCCTGTGAGGCACAGCTATTTCTCCAAAGAAAACCGGCAACGGCGGTAGGAAAATGAGGTCCTCGAATCGACGTACCCTCTTGGATGATACTGGAACACCCTCTGGGAGGCTGTGGAACACAATTCGAAAAGACCTGCTCTGGGCACAGCATCTTGCCTACCCTTGGTCAGGACCCTCTCATCTACTTTACGACACGAATACATCAGGCATTCCTCCTCGTCATCTCCCTCATCGTGATGCTTAATTATCTACCACGGGGTGCTTTTTCTCTGCAAAACAACATTCGCAGTTTGAGCCCCTGGTCAAACTGACAGATTCATTTAACATACTACTTACAAATATTCATTTTGTGGAATATTTATTTTTATGGGAAAGTTACATATAACAACATCACTTTTGTTTTAAGTTCAGTAGTCAGCCTATTGCTCTTACATAGCAATTCTTCAATTATAATTTTTGAATAGTTCTTAATCAAGTAACCATTTCAAATGAAATTTAGAGCTATTAACCATTAGATAATAATTAGGTGTTAATGCCAGATGATATTGAAACGGATTACCAATACCTTCATCTACCACTTATATGTATCGATCATTTGTAGATAAACTCCTGAAAGATACATTTTATTAAGAATCCTAGGTGCAGTTCCATCCCTTGTCTGGGAATATTCAGAGGGCAGCCCATCAATGTTCTCTCACATCTCTCTCCCTCCCCCTTTCTGTCTCTAAAATGTCCTCGGGTGAGGATAAAAAAAAGAGAATTCTGTCAGAAACTGTACACTTACAATCATTTTTAGACTATTGAACAGTAAATAATAAAACACAGTTATCACTCATTAATATACAAGGTCTGTCCGGAAAAAGTCCAGCCATTGTTAACATAACGAGAACGGTTTGTGCGACCTCGATGTCACCTGGCAGCCAAGGAGAGTGTGCAGGAATGATCATGGCTGAACAGTGACGACCTCACTGCACTAGTCGGTGGGGGCGGTAGACACCACTGAGTGAGCATGTGAACTGTGTGGCCGTCACATTCAAAATGACTGAGTGAGGAGAGCAAAGAATCTCCATCAAACTGGGCATTAAGCTCGAGCATTCCTCCTTGGAAACCATTCGGATGATTCAGAAGGCCGCAGCTGTGGGCAACTGGTGACTGGCAGCTTCGCCGTAGCAGTGCGCCTGCTCGCACGTCACATCCTGCGCAGCTTTTTGGCAAAACATCAACTCACCCAGGAGACTCAGCTCCCCTGCAGCCCAGATTTGGTGACCTGAGACTTCTGGCTTCTCCCAAAACTAAAATCACCTTTGAAAGGTAAGAGATTGGAGACTGTGGATGAGATTCAGGAAAATACAACAGGGCAGCTGATAGCGACTAGGAGAACTGTGTGAGGTCCCAAGGTGCCTACTTTGAAGGGGACGAGGGTGTCATTGTCCTGTGTACAATCTTTCTTGTATCTTGTATCTTCTTCAGTAAATGTCTCTGTTTTTCAAGGAGACATGAAACATGTCCAGAGACTTTCTGGACAGACCTGCATAACAAGAAAAATAGCCAACGTTTGCAGCAGATAACTCACTGCAGGGTGTGATATTTCTGTAAGAATATAGTAGTCACAAAGCATATTGTAAAAGATTAAAAAGGAAACAAGAACAGAGAAGCCAGAGCTATTGACGTAAAACAAGCTGTGCGCAGCGACGTTTTCCAAGGGTGGAGCAGAGAGAGGGGCGGGTTTGCCTCTGTGTTGACATTCTCCTTTTTCTGGGTGCAGGTAGTTAGAGGTTTTTCTTAAACGTGAAAGTGGTTTCTTCCTCCACGTCAAAATGTTGTTGAGAGAAGAGAAGTCGTGTTAGCCTGAGTGATACGGCAGAACGATAACAGAGATGAGGACATGATGGCACTTGCAGGGACCCGACTGCCCCGTTGTGCTGCGCGATTTAACGTGTGTTTGACACGGTGGTCGGGAAAATACGCCAGTGCGAACTCATCCAGAAACAAAAGCGCTCTAACATACTGTGTGGCTGGTCCTAAAAGAACAACAGGTTTCGTTCCAGGGTGGTTCATTCTGGGTTTGTTCTGAAGGGGAGAGGTGGCCAGAGCTGCCGGGGGGGTAGGGGGTGGGGGCTGGTTTGGTCTCTTTGTGTGGTATTTATAGCCTGGTCTGGTTAATGTCAATCTGCACTTTATTGGTATTCTCTTAAATCCTGAAATTTTACCCAGACTTTTTCCTATAAGCCAAATCTTCTCATAGAAAACTGTGTATATTTGCAGCAGTACAAAAGTTCCCCGCTTTTTCCTCACATTTTCCCCCTATTTGCCCCTTTATTGTGATGCTTAGTGTAAATTTCACCTAAGATCTCAAGTTCAACTTGAGCATTTGCTGTTTATATATGTGCTTGCTTTCTTTCCCTCTCTTTAGTAACCAAAATAAACAAAAATCCTTTTTCAGAGTCGCAGAGACGGCCTCTTTCTGATAGCCATTGTTAGTGATGGATGCGGAAAGACCAAATCAATCAGCCGCCAGGGTGTGGGAGCTGGTGAGCACCAGCTTCCAGGGCGGAGAAAGCCATCCCCTCTCCATCGGGATGGACGCGGCAAACAACGCATAACGTCTGACATGAAAATAAGGTCGTATTTTGTGTACCTAGACCTCTTTATTTTAAAAACCAAACCTTTGACTTTTCCTTTTAAAAATAAGTACCTGGTACCCGGTTAATACCTCAGGGGTCCCTTAACTGCTATCCATAGCAGTTTATCTTGCCCTCCTGGTGTTAGTTTGGATTACAATGAAATGAATGCCAAGAAAGTGAACCAGAGATTGTCTGGACCTCAGCATATATATTAGTGGGAGAAAAAAACACAAATAAGCAATCTGACATAGAAATATAAGGTGCTATGTTCTACAGATGCTCTTTATTTAATGTCAATAACATATTGACATCCTTTTCTCAAACAAGCACAAGGGGTATATATTTTGGGGAATGCAGTGCGTAGAAACTGAAGGTGACTTCTTCCAGGAGCAGTGTGTCCCCCACCAACACAGGCCAGTAAAGGCAGCACAGCTCTGTGGGGCTGATTACTATCTGTGACCAAAACCATACAAAATGTTTGTTTTTGGAGTTGCTGAGCAAAGGATGGATGGAGATTGAGAAAAAAGTCACTTTAAAAATGTATCTTTACTTAATTCACTATGATAACAAATAATGATGGGGCGCTGAAAAAGGGTTCCATTTTAACTCTTCAGCGTCCAAGAACTGGAATAACATTTTTAAAATGAACACTGAGTAAGAAAGTCTTCATATTGTGAGCATACGTATAACAAAGAATTTGTTTTGATAGCATGTCAAATCCAATATTTCTTGATTTCTGTTACCTTAAGTGTTAAAGTCAATAATCTGTTACTTCTTAGTTTTTGTGGCTGAGTTTTGATGGCTACCTTTAATTGCTATTTGTATTTCTACTAATGAAATGATCAAATTATTGTTTTGCAATTTTGAATGGTTACATTTTTACACTTTATGCCATTCAATTTTAAGCCATGAAATATTATATAATGTCAATATGTTAACTAAAAGAGTTCCCAATACGTTTGTAGCTTTTAGGGTTTTTTAGGAGAACAAACATAGCTTTATTTCAAGATTTCTCATTCTTATCCACGCATTCCACAACATGAAGAATTTGAATTGTAAATACCTCCTTGGCTCTCATATGTATATGTATATATTTTCTCCCCGCTGGTTAATTTTAACACTGAACCCTGCCTGCCTCTTCTTACGCAACTCCGAGGTCCAAGTGCAACCTTTGCCCAGCCTTTCCCACGCGGTCGTTGATCCATCCATAACTTCCTCCCCTCTGATTGAACTGGTTTGTGGTCCAGCCTTTTCTTCTGATCCCCAACACTTTTTACCCAAAATGCCAGGTTGTTGTTTTTTCCAAATGTGATAATTATAGGTGTGGTAGAAATATTTAAATTGGCATTCAATCTTTAATTACTCTATGCCACGTCTATTACCTGTACTCCCGTACCAATCAGACAGTGAATGATGACCTGTTTGAAGGTTTTTTTCATATTCCGAGTGTCTAATATCTTCCCATCTAGACCAACTATTAGGTTATCTGTGGCTCAGTACACAACATGCTAAGCACTGGAAATGCACATTATTTACTTCATGAAATCAGCCTTCATTTTCCAAAGATTTTACAAGTGCTTAGTGATAGACTCCCCTATTGCATCGATTCATGTACCTTACTTAATTTTTAAAACCACTTTTCAGAAACTTGTAAATTGAACCATATCCCTAGTTGAACTTAAATGTAAGGAAGGAAGGAAGGAAGGAAGGAAGGAAAGGAACTTCTAGGGAACAAAAAGTCGTGTTATTTTTCCCACGTTATAACACACACTGCTTCACTAAACTATCATTTTAATATGTGTGTATCAAATTCAAAGGACTCTAAGCCCTCTCACGATTAATAAAATTAAAATTTATTGAAGATATTATACACTCTTAATGGTTTGGGCTTTTATACATTTTCTCAATCAATATGCACTGAGAGCTTCTCAGGATCAAATGGGATTTTTAAAAATTATTGTTAAGAGAGGTATGTTTATTTGGAAAGTGTGGGAATACAGGTAATGCGACTGAAATAGTTTTTTGGGTTTTCGAGGGGGGGCGGTTTACTGATGAGCAAAGCTACTGCTAATCTCCAAGTTCAAAGACACGACGGAACTCATGTTCTGTGTGGGGAACCCAGCTGGCCACAGAGCTCAGCCTTTCACGGTGTCCATCCGTGGCACAAGGCTGGACCTGCAGGCTCCGGTTACGGAAACCTGTGCGCTCTGCGGATGCACCTCCGGTCTGCGAGAGTCCTGGGATTTGGGGGTTTTTTTAAGTCTCTCCCAGAAGTGCAGCTTGTCCGCGTTGCCTGTCCACCCCGGGTCTCCCTGGTGCTGCAAGGCCCCCCCCACGCCTGTCCGCAGCCCTGACCTCACTTTTGAAGTTGTGTCAGTGAGCAGAGCCGTCTGTGCAAAACAAATTTGTTTGTGAAAGATGTTTTTCAAAATCTTTCAGAGCACTTCAAAGAATGCTTTTATTTTTTTAAAACCCTTTGAACTAGTGCCACTTTAAAATAAGAATGAATTTCATGTTATTGAAATTTTGTGGGAAGAAGCGGGCAAAAAGATGCCCCTTTTTAACATAAGGTCAAATGTTTGTTGAAATATCTAATACCTACCAACATCTAAGTATTTACGGGTTTCATAGAGTGGACAGTTAAATCAACTGTATTGATAACTCAGTACAAAGAAACATATGAGAGAAATAGTCTAAAACAGTGATTTTGTACATGTTGAGTATCATTGATTTTGATGACAAAAGCATTTCAAAACATCCGGGGTGACATTTTTCAATTAAATTTAACTTTTAGAAAAACTGGGTGACAAAACCTGTCATAATTAGTTGTATTTTATGGTCTCCAAGTCCACCTTTTTTTTTAAAGTTAAACTTCCCACATACAATTGTCTACATAAAAGCCTCTTATAAAATATTTCCTGATATAACTGGAAGTCTACGGTCATACTTTTGACTTGAGAACACTGGTCCTGCATCCCTTTGTCTGAGCTCTATGTTCTCCCAAGGAACCGGCTGCTGCCTTCAAACCTCTAGGACATCTCTGTGTCAGTGAAACTGCCAACTGCATGGCACCCGCTGAGATTCAGGTTCTGGAGCATCTCTAAGTTAAGGACAACCGTGAACTCCGTCTCTGCCAACTCCCAAGTCTTGAGGGGAGAAGTGATGACGTGTCAGGGTTTTGGGAAAAAATACAGGAATAAAATTTATCCTGGCTGAAAAGTTTTCTTGATGTTTTCCCACCAGGCTGTGCATTAAAAGCATTTACTTTTCTCCTCATTTTCATGGACACTAAGCCCCCTTTCTTTTTAACAAGTATAAGCTGATGCTCCTGCTCAAAACTGGTGACATTTCCTGGAACTTCCTCCTTTTGCTCCTGGAAACCATGTCAATCAGTCTGTCTATCACAGGCGAGATGTGCTGTAATTTTTAAAAGGTCTTCAGAAATCAATTTCTGTTTCCATTATGGTAACATTTGAGTAGAAAATATAATAAGTGCAATGTGAAGAAAAGGGACACTAAAAAAGAAGAATTCCTTTCATGTAACATCTTTTTTTCCACAGTCCCTTGTTTTATACCGTGGCTCATTTGCGTGCCTTTCCTGGAAAACAAGGTCACTTTTATTTGCTTCTGAAATGCTATGGCCACCTTGTGAGGGCTGGGGGGCGGGGGGTGGCAAGGCATGGAATTCCCAGTGGAGGGAGGCACAGTACATTGAAAACTATTTTTTAAAATAATATTTTGCCGTTGTTGTATAGCTCTAGTTCCTGAAATCCAAATTCTTACTGTCTAAATCCTTGTTAATATCTGAGATAGGAATAAAATCTTTTTTGGCAATCCAGAAATAAAAGTTCTTACATAAATATAATATTTTTAGCAATACTCAGAAGTGTTTAAAACTTACTGTGTATGACATTAAACACCAGGACGAGGTGGCTCATCAACACATTCCTCGCCACGACTCCTGCCTGATGTTTTCACTGAACTGAGGTTAATAACTGAACGCTTTGATGTCTTGTTAGCAGAGACGAAGACCAACGCTTCGGCCCAAAGCCTAAGGGGACACAAAAGCGAAAACTGACTCTTTTCCTCCATTGCTTCCCAGTGGAAGCTCAGGAGGGAGACTGAAAGTTGAATCACATTGTGAGCACATTTTAGGTGCGGAAAGGGGTTTCTAGGTAATCTAAAACCTACATTTTCTGAACGAGCAAGGAGTGCACGTCACAGGGCTGCTAGATGTCCGGACGCCACGGCCCAGCAGCTGCTCTCCCCCGCAGAGCCGCGGGGCACCAGCGCAATGGGGAAGCGCCTCGGGCGGTACCTGTCCGGTTTCCTTGGCCGCCTTTCCATTTTCCTCACTCATTCAATGGTGCTGGTCTGCGTTAGCAGCCCCCACAAGTCCGCTCTGCAAATTATTTATCGAGATGGTAAAAGCAGCTTTTTCACTGGGTTGCCTCTCTCCCTTCTATCCTTCATTTTTCGTGTAACTTTCAGATTTACGATCCTAAACAGCAATTTGATTATGACAGTCTCTTACCCCACACCTTTCGATGATACACTAGGGTCAAAGGAAGTACTAGGTACTTCATTCCTCGTAGGAGACTCTGTGCCAAAGACTCGGTTTCCATCCTCCTGCCTCTGGGACGCCTCCCCTGGCCTCGCTAGCTTGCAGGGACACGTGGTCAGGATTTATTGTTTAACCCAATCCCAAGCAAGTTGTGATTTAGTAATGCATGAACAGATGCTCTCATAAACTGTAATAGACTTTATATGTTACGGTGATCATCACTTTTCTCGCTATTCTCCCTAATACCTTGCATAGAAATGTATGCACAGTGAGTAGTCATTTAAGTGTATAACGCACTGGCCTGGTCAGGCGGTTCGGTTGGTTGGAGCATTGTCCCGAACACCAAAAGCCTGCAGGTGTGCTCACCAGTTGGGGCGCACATGGGAGGCAACCACTCGATGTCTCTCTCTCTCTCTCTCTCTCTCTCTCTCTCTCTCTCTCTTTCTCTCTAAGCAATAAAAACATATCCTCAGGTGAGGATTAAAAAATAAAAATAAGTAAATATATAATACATCAATTAACATGCATGCTCTATAGTAGACTATCATGATACCATGGTAAGGACGATCAGAAAAGCACACGACAAATAGGAATAAATTGATAACTCTATCACCAACGTAACTGAAAAGCTGTGCTCGGACATCACCCACCTGGTCTTTCGGGGTGCTTCATTCTTCTGGCACTCGATGACATCGCTCTCAGCCCCCACCAGTCAGCTCCCAGACTCCCAGCCAGACCGTCGGCTCGCAGCAGAGCATGATGTGTTCTGACTGCCCACCATCTCTGTCATGATCTACCCAATTCCCGTCCTAGTCCTTGGCTAGGAGAGGTCCTTGCTGCCTGTGTTCTTCCCTGCTTACCTGTATGAGAGCATTCTGGAAGCGTTTACTTTACCCAAGCACCCAGCATTTTAGGTGTAATTACTGAAATGCTATTCCGCAGAGCAACTGGTGTTCTTCAGTTCTTTTATGTACTTTCTGAAGCTCTTCTCAATGGCTTCCTCCAAGAGCGTTAGCTTTCAAACAAAAGGAAAACAAAACAGGAAAACAAATGGGAAAGTTGCCAAAGAATTAGCTTCTAATGAGACTTTTGACATGATATCTTCACAAAGAAATTCTTTCCAAATTTCAGTAATTGGATATATTTTATGACAAAATAAAAGTAATTCTGGAGCACACGTAGACAATTAAAAGCCTTCAAATTAACCTCATGGCAGTCAGGCCCTGATACGCCAAGGCCACTCATACCATCCCTGGTCAGGGCACGTGCAAGAAACAGCCCATGCATCCATAAATAGGTGAGACAACAAACCGGTGTTTTTCTTTCTCTTTCCCTTCCTCTTTCTCTCTCAAAACTCAATAAATAGAATTTTTAAAGTAATAATAATTTATTAGTAAAAAATCCAAAATATGAGGTAGTGAGCAAATAAAGAACACTATTGAAACTTTATCTTACTGCCTATATATACAAATTCCTGAAGTGATTTTTTAAAATAATTTAAAACACTAAATATAATTTGCTATAGGAATAGAAACAATCTATATGAATTAGTTACAGGGGGTAACTAAATAAAGATTAAAAGCAAAAAAAATAATTTACTGAAACTTTTTTTCCAATAACAAAACAGGAAGCTTAGCAATTGTTGGAAAATTAGCCGTTTATCTACCACAATCAAGAATATTTACCCTAAGCTAATACCTGACTTCATGTTCAATAGCAAAACAGCAGCATCTTTAAAAGTTTTAATTTAGGAAAGGGACTAAATAATACAAATTTAGATATTTTAGTCCAAGTGTTGGATATAAAACATAAGGAAGGAACACAGCTACCAGAAAGAAGAAATAATATTGCTATTATTTGCTCATACAAAATTATCTGTCTAAAAAAATCCTACAAACGGAATTGAAAAATTGTTGGAACCAGTAATGGAGATCAGCAAATTGACAAGATACAACATAAATATAGAGAGAAAGCCTTTCCTGTATAATAATAATGAATAGTTCAATTTACAAAGCTATTTATAAGAGCAATAGAAATATAAAGAGCAAAACTTCAACGAGAAATATAGAAAACCTAAAAAAGAAAATTGTTAAAAATTTACTAAGAGATGTAAATGGAGACTTCAATAAAAAGGAGACTTTGCAAGATCCTGGGTAAGAAGAATAAGTTATATAAAGAAGGCTTTCAGAAATAATTTAGAACTCTAATTCAAATTTCAGCACTAAAATTTTATATATGTGGAACTTATCAGTAATTCAGATTGCATTTGGTGAAAACATGGCTACGAATAGGCCAGGAAAATGTTTTTTAAAAGATTGAGGGAGGGAATATATACCATATCCAAAATTTAAATGTACTGGAAATATATAGCAATCAACTATATTTATATAAATCATTAGTCATACCAGTGCAAGAAAAGTTATCCAGAAATAGTCTTATTTCTTATAAAAATTTAGAAATATCTTTAGAAACAAAAGGAGAAAGACAGACATAATACGGAAACGATGCTGGAAAACTGGGTAAACATTTCATTTAAAAATTTGATGGCGCTAGACTACACGCTCTGCCGGAGTCGGATGTTTGCCTGTCGTTGCCAGGGCTCTGTCTCGGCCCTTAAAGGAATGCCTGGCACCCAAGGGGCGCTCTGCATGAATCGATAGATTAATTAGATTCCCCCGTACCACACAATACATGGAAATAAATTCCAACCGTATTAAGTACTTAATACTTTTAATGTGGTAAAATGTAGCATTATACATAGGTAAATATAAGTTGATAACATGTTTATTATTTCGCTTTCTGATACAGCATGCATGGCTTTTATCAATCTTCTCTCTAACAGTACCCTGGCCTATTCACAGCTGTAATAAATATTTATTGCGTTTTACGTGAGGAAAAGACATTCTAAATACAAAGCAATGGGGAAAATTACAGACAGAAATCTGCTTGAGTGTGCTGTGTTTCAAAAGTTTTCATGTCAAAACAGAAAACCACTATTTACAAACTCGATTACACTCTTGCTATACATACAGCAAATGATTAATACCCTAAAAATGTAGAGAGGTCTTATAAGTGTATTAAAACAACTAACAATTCTGTGGAAAAATTAATACAGACACAACGTATTCAAACAACTCACATAAACAACTTTTAAATATATATAAAATATTAGACTAATAATGTTTTATTAACATTTTTAAAGGCAAAGACTAAATTAATAATACTTCATTTTTGCTTTATGTGAGATGAGGTAGTTTCACACACTTTGGAAATGCGCTAAATGTAGCAAATTTTCTGGGAAATTTTTGAGAAATTTGGATTAAGATATTTTCAATAGTCATAGTCATACCATTTTATCTAATAACTCACTTTTTCCCCCAAAATTGTGAAAGATTAGTTAAGAATAGGAAGGATATTTATTTTAATATAGAGCTATTTAAAATGGAACCAACCCAACCTTAATGTTCAGGAAGTACATAAAATTCATCCACAAGGTGGAAATACTATTAAGCCATCAAAAATTATATCTGAACAAATATTTTGTTATATGAAAATATTCATAACAATGCTATCTATATAGCATTATCTCAGTTCATCTCAGTCTAATTATATGTTGTTCAACATATAACATTTATGTTTATATAAATATATTCTTTAAAATAATAGGAAAAAATGACTTCCGGACAAGATGGAGGTGTAGTTGGACACACTGTGCCTCCTCTCACAACCACAGTTAAGGACAACAAATATTTAGAAACAAGAAAACAACCAGAACTTATAGAAAATTGAACTGTACGGAAGCCCAACAACCATTCATCCAGACTGGTAGGAGTGGCGGAGTCGCGGCAGGAAAAAGTGGAGGTGCGGACCCGGGAACACAGGCGGCAGCGGCTGGCAGTTCCCAGGTGCACAGGCGGTGGCTGGTGGACCCTGGGCATGGGGTGGCAACTGTGCAGACCCAGTGAGGCCACGCAGGGCGGCTGGCTGACCAGGTGGTCCCACATTCGCGTGTGCAGATAATCCGAGTGAAGGGGAAGCGGCAGAAGGGACGGGACTCCAACAGAGAGTGGAGTGGACGCCATTCTTCCCTCTCGGACCCCGCCCCCACGTACAGCGTCACAGCCCAGCAACTGGGCTGCCCCACGCTGGGAAACACCTAAGGCTCCACCCCTCGCTACGTAACAGCCGCGACCAGACCAAAACAAAAAACAAACAAAAAAAAAAAAAACCACCAAAAATGGCTCAAACAGAACAAATCAGAGCCTCAGAGCCAATTCCTCTAAGCCATAAGAGATAGCCAACCTATCAGATACACAGTTCAAAGCACTGGTGATCAGGATGCGCACAGAATTGGTTGATTTTGCTCACAAATTAGATGAAAAAATGCAGGCTACAATACGTGAAATGAAGGAAGACACATGGGGAACCAATAGAGATGGAAAGAAAACTGGGACTCAAATCAATGGAGTGGACCAGAAGGAAGAAACAAACAACCAAACAGAAAACAAGGAAGAAATAAGAATTCAAAAAATTGAGGAGAGGCTTAGGAACCTCTGGGACATTTTTAAATGTCCCAACATCTGAATTATAGGGGTCCCAGAAGGGGAAGAAGAAGAGCAACAAGTGGAAAACTTATTTGAACAAATAATAAAGGAGAACTTCCCCAATCTGGCAAAGGAAATAGACTTCCAGGAAGTCCAGGAAGCTCAGAGAGTCCCAAAGAAGTTGAACCGAAGGAGGAACACGCCAAGGCACATCGTAATTACATTAGCCAAGATTAAAATGAAGGAAAGAATTCTAGAAGCAGCAAGGGATAAGGGGACAGTCACCTACAAAGGAGTTCCCATCAGACTGTCAGCTGATTTCTCCAAAGAGACCTTCCAGGCAAGAAGGGGCTGGAAAGAAGTATTCCAAGTCATGAAAGTCAAGGACCTACATTCAAGATTGGTCTATCCAGCAAAGCTTTCATTTAGAATGGAAGGAAAGATAAAGCACTTCTCAGATAAGGTCAAGTTCAAGGAGTTCATCATCACCAAGCCCTTATTATATGAACTGTTAAAGGAACTTATCTAAGAAAAAGAAGATAAAAAAAATGGGACAGTGAAAAGACAGCAAACTCACAGCTATTAACAACCACACCTAAAACAAGAGCAAACAACTAGAACAGGAACAGAACAACAGAAATGGAGATGACATGGAGGGTTAGCAACAGGGGAGTGGGAGGAGGAGAGAGGGGGAAAAGGTACAGAGAATAAGTAGCATAGATGGTGGGTAGAAAATAGACAGGGGGAGGGCAAGAATAGAGTGGGAAATGTAGAAGCTAAAGAACTTATGACACATGGACATGAACTAAAGGGGGGAATGTGGGTGGGAGAGGGTGTGTAGGGTGGAGGGGAATGATGGGGGAGAAATGGGACAACTGTAATAGCATAATCAATAAAATAAATAAAATAAATAAATAAATAAAATAATAGGAAAAATATACTAAACTATTAACAGAGCTTCTTTGAGATTTTGAATTCTTCACATTTTCTGAATATTTTCATTTCCATACTGTAATTAATTAATATTATGTTTTTAAAAATGATACATGAGATAAATTAAACCCCAAAGTGGTATTATTTTAAGCAAATCTGACGATCTTTACTTCAGCCATTTATGATCAATGAAGCTTATACTTGCCCTTAATTCAAGTACATTTATGGAAAAAGGAATTCTATAAGAAAACATCGCCTATTAGAAATTAAGCATATGCAGATTTTGAAGTGCTATTAACCAAATTTAAATATACTCAATGTAATCAGTAAAGTTGATCTTTCTCAGTGAAGAATCCTCCCTTTACCATCTTCACTAATTAAATTTATTTTTTAATAAAAATTAGTACATTTTCTTTCTTGCCATTAGGGCCTAAATAAACAAATTAATAGAATGCAGTAATGATTCCATTTCTGTAACTTGAACAGTTAGCACTATTTGGGTTCTCCTTGAACCGACTTGTTACTACGACTCTCACTCGGTGAAATCTCACCTCCCACACACTCGCATCTCTCTCCTTCGGAGCTCGGTTTCTCTGAGCAGCTCCCTGCGGTTCTATTGCTTTTACTCTGCCCCGGGGACAGGAATGGCTCTGAAATTTCTTTTTAGAACACACTGCAGGATATACCTTGAGAGTTTTCTGTGGGGGATTTTAAATAAAAAATGTTCAGAGCTCACGTGCTTATTTGATGGGCTAAGTGATAGTTCACAGGAGAGCTTGCCACCATTTTGTGCCTCCTTGGCCTGAGGATGTTAGAAAAAGGGCAGAATTCTGACATGTGTAATTTGCTCTGCTTTCTTTTTTTTAAGTATATTTTATTGATTATGCTGTTATAGTTCTCCTGTTTTTTTCCTATCCTTTATCCCCCACTCTGCCATGCACCTCCCACCCTCCAGCAATGCCCCCTTAGTTTATGATCATGGGTCATACATAAAAGTTTCTTGGCTTCTCTATTTCCTATAGTTCTTAACCCCATCCCCATCTATTTTGTAGCTGCCATTTATGCTTCTTATTCCCTGTATCTTTTCCCCCATTCTACCTCCTGCCCCTCCCCACTGATAACCCTCCATGTGATCTCCATTTCCGTGGTTCTGTTCCTGTTCTAACTGTTTGCTTAGTTTTTGTTTTTTAGCTTCAGTTGTTGATAGTTGTGAGTTTGTTGTCATTTTACTGTTCATAGTTTTTGATCATCTTCTATTTCTTAGACAAGTCCCTTTATCATTTCATATAACAAGGGCTTGGTGATGATGAACTCCTTTAACTTGACCTTATTTGGGAAGCACTTTATCTGCCCTTCCATTCTAAATGATAGCTTTGCTGGATAGAGTAATCTTGGATGTAGGTACTTGGCTTTCATGACTTGGAATACTTCCTTCCAGCCCCTTCTTGCCTGTAAGGTTTCTTTTGAGAAATCAGCTGATAGTCTTATGGGAACTCCTTTGTAGGTAACTGTCTCCTTTTCTCTTGCTACTTTGAAGATTCTCTCCTCATCTTTAGTCTTGCACAACTTAATTATGATGCCCCCTGGTGTGCTCCTCTTGGGTCTAACTTCTTTGGGACTCTCTGAGCTTCCTGGACTTCCTGGAAGTCCATTTCCTTTGCCAGATTCAGGAAGTTTTTCTTCATTATTTGTTCAAATAAGTTTTCAATTTCTTGCTCTTCCTCTTCTCCTTCTGGCACCCCTATGATTCGGATGTTGGAGTACTTAAAGTTGTCCCAGAGATTCCTAAGCCTCTCTTCATTTTTTTGAATTCTTTTCTTCATTCAGTTCTGGTTGGATGTTTCTTTCTTCCTTTTGTTCCAAATCATTGATTTGAGTCCTAGTTTCCTTCCCTTCACTGTTGGTTCCCTGTATATTTTGCTTTATTTCTCTTTGTATAGCCTTCATTTCTTCCTTCATCTTGTGATTGAGCTCAATCAATTCTGTGAGCATCTTGATTGCCAGTCTTTTAAACTCTTCATCTGATAGGTTGTTTTCTTGTCACTTAGCTCTTTTTCTGGCATTTTGCTCTGTTCTTTCATTTGGGTCATATTTCTTTGTTTCAGCACACCTGTTACATTGTAAGAGGCGGAGCCTTAGGTATTCACCAGGATGGGGCAACCCTCCTTGATGCCTTGTGGTGCTGTCTGTGGCAGAGGGGTCAGAGAGGGAACAATGCTGCTCGCCTGCTCCACTTTCTCCCCACTCTCCAACGAAGTCTCCTGTAAGCCTGGAAGTTTCTCCGCCTTCACAGCCCCTGAAGTAGTTCACAGCTAGAGGTTTGGAGGCCTTAGTTTCCCGGTCAGCCAGCCCCACCTTGCCAGCCCCATCCACTGCCTTGCCACGGGTCCTCTCCACCCCTCCTGCCAGTCTGAGTTAGTGTTTCTTTATCTCCTTAGTTACCAGCGTTCCATGGAGTTTGATTTTCTGGAAGTTCTGGTTGTTTATTGTTTTAAAATTGGTTGTTATCCTTCTTTTGGTTGTGTGAGGAAGTGCAGTATTTCTACCTACACCTCCATCTCGGCGGGAACTCTGATTTTCTAATCCACTCTGTTTCCCTAGCTAAGGAGAACAAAAGTCATTTGTCTCCTTTGTTAGTCTTTAACCACTGATCCTGGACAGCAGTTACAAGTGCTAATTCTTTTCACTTTAGGTCCACAGGGCAGGAGGAGCTAGTAAAATGTTTGTATGGGCTAGTAAATATGCCTTACGCTGCTCCTACTTTAATCACAGAATTCTCCGTGGTCAAGTATCATGCTTTCTAGTGGTTCTGGATAGCACTTCACATAAAGTGAGCATTTACTAATGATTATGTTATTTTAATGCACATGACATTTGAAATGCCCATGAAGACAGATGCTACTTTTGTATGGCCTCCATCTCATCATTTCCTAAAGCGCAGGGAAAAATGAAATGACACAGAGTCTTTGCAAAGAAACCCGATCATGTCCCTTGTACTCTCCCCTTCTTTGGGCCTGAAATCAAACCAGTGCAACATGTGCCGTGTGGACCACAAGGGTGTGCGATCCCACGTCATCAGAGTTGTTAAATGTTCACTATTCGAACTGGCTTTCAGTGTCAAGGCTGTATTCACCAAAAAAAAGTACGCCCTTTATGTTGATATTTTGCAGACTTATTCATAAAAAGTAAAACTGTATCCAAAATGAATTACTGCTGCCAGCTGTTTTTCTAGTCAACCATCTTTTTTTCATCATTTTTTCACTGCTCATTGGACTTTGCCTATAAAAGTTTAAGAAGCGACCTTCGAAATAGGTATGTACACTGGAACTAGCCTCTTAAATAGGATTTAATGTAACTAATAATAGCGTAACATGTAGTAATAAAAAGTACTGTTCTTATTGCGGCCAGCCATATCTGTATTAGTGCACACTTCATATGTCGTTTGTGTAAAATTGACTTGCAAGAACCAAAAAGTCAATTCTCCTTTTAGCTAAATTGAGAATTAGGCTGTAGTCAAAATATGATTCCAGATTTCCATCAATATTTTAAAATATCAATATTTAGTATACATTTTATCTGTTACTGAGAAATCCATTTTTTCTTAGAAGATACATGTATACCAATAAGTAAATAAATATTCAGAATTATAGTATCATGATTTTAGCAAAGAATATAGAATTTTTAATAAGTTCCCTATTACCTAGCCCAGATATCAAGTGAATGAATGAAAAATAGTGGGTGATGTTATAGAATGTTAAGTGAATGTAAAACATAACAAGGCAGGTACATTTTACTATATTGCGGTTTCTGAACAAAATTTTCTCCACACTATATCATTTTGTTTTTAAGGCATGCATCTAAATGCTTTTAAAAAGACTTTATAAAAAGTGTGCAACTAGTATACCTAACTTGCCATCCAGTCCTAAAAGCCAGGTGGTTCTGTAGTCAATCTACCACTTTAACATTTATTTATATTCACATACATGAATTTAATTGGCGGCACACACAAGGGCGTTTCTCCTCTACCAAATCATTTTGATGCCAAATTCTGCCACCTGGATGGACTTAACTCAGCAATTTTCAACCTTTTTCATCGCATGGCACATGCACACTAATCACTAAAATTTAGTTTTTGCTGTCTGACAAAAATATAGGTATAATTTTGATCTGTTCACACTGGACAGTTACTGTTGGGTTGACTGTTGTCATTTTTTATTTGACAATTAAGGAAAAAGAGGTCAGTGCCCCTGACTAAATAGTCAAGTATTGCATTTTTTAAAAGATTTTATTTATTTATTTAGAGAGAGGGGAAGGGAAGGAGAAAGAGAGGGAGAGAAACATCAATGTGTGGTTGCCTCTCACATGCCCCAAACTGGGGACCTGGTCCGCAACTCAGGCATGTGCCCTGACTGGGAATTGAACCCGCAACCCTTTGGTTCACAGGCCCATGTTCAATCCACTGGGCTATACCAGCTAGGGCTCAAGTATTGCATGTTTTAAAAATTCCTGCAGCACACGGGTTGAAAATCACTGACATAATGATAGATTTGACCTATCAATCTAATTTTTCCTTTTAAAACTCTCTCTGAGCTTTTCCTGACTCATGATGTTTTCCTTCTTCTAGATAGTTCCTATCCACAGCGGCAACCTTCATCTCTGGACCACTTAGGACCATGACTTTTTTTTATCTCACCAGTCTATAAAAAATTAGATTAGAACACGCTACTAGAAATTCAATAACATTGATTTCGTAAATGTTTCCCTCCCTTGAACTTACATACTAAGTTCAAAAATCGAACTTAATTTGGGGTCAATTTGAATAGCTAGAAGAATTGACAGGACTTAACAACAAATAAATCAGAGCAGTGGTTACAACCCCAATGTCTAGTGAGAACAAGCAAGGAACAAAAATGAACAAGGCAAGCTCTGTGAGGGGCATCAGGGAGTGGTGGGGACTGTGGCTAACTGGAGAGTGTAAGTTCCATCCAGAGAGCTGCTGTGACTCCTTCCAACCAATTAACTTCAGCTACATCAATTCCAAACCACTGTACTTATGGTCCTTAAAAGCTGTAACCAATTTACATTAAAAGGGAAAAAAAAACAAAAAACCCGTGCGGGCAAAATTGCATTTCTGACATTTCTTAATCAGAAGCATTTTATATTTTAAAGAAATTTATAGACTAGCCAGTGATTTTACAAGTCTGGAGCTTCTACTTGTAAAATTCAAATCAATTAATGCTCCCTAATAGGCATGGTAGGCACTAATGACTTAATGAGGTAAAGAGACCATTCGTGAAACCAATAATTAAATTTGACGACTCATATCTAAACAGAACACTACTGATGGCATTTTCTAATTAAGTCAGACACTCCAAGTTGTATGGGCTCTTACAGGTCATGTGGTTAACTGTCACTCAATCCAAAATCTCCTCTCCTACATCCCCGAGGGAAGAGTATCCTTCCTCAGCCTGAATCTTTCCAGGCACCAAAAGCAGCATGCTAGTCCTTACGGCAGCCCGTGTCGCTGTGGAATAACCACAGGAGATCACCCTCCATGTCTCGCTCTGGAACCCTGCTCGCCCCGGTCCCAGACTCCTCCAGACCCGTCAGAATAGCAGTCAGACTCCGAGGGCCGCTTATGTGCCGAGTATTGTGATGAACCCTGTACCTATCTATTTGAATCTTCGAAATCACTCTGCGACAGGCATTATTTTTCCCATTATTGAAGTAAGAAATCGAAGCTGAGGAAAGTTAGGGAATCAACGCAAGGATGAAGAGCTGAATTAAAGCACAAGCCATTTTTATTCCAAATCCCTTAAAAGTATGGAGTCCAAATCACTACGCTTTTGGTTCCAAATCTGTACCCAAATGCATAGCATATTCCTTATCTACAACGGAGGCAAGATCTGTAACAAGAAGTTTGAAGCACAAAATTGTTTTTTTGCTACAAATGCGCACATACTATGTATATTGGTGAAGTTTGCTAGTGGAAAAATTAGTAAAAATTAGGGAAAATGCAGTAAAGAGTGTGGTAAAATTTACTAAGATTCAATGTATAATCCAGCATTATATCAATTTCCTGATAAAGAAGACTAGGTGTTCCTCAAAACCAGAGACAACGTTTCTTCTTGAAAATAAAAGAGATCAAATTTAGGGCCACTTACTAACTGTGCATCCTAAACAAAATTACTTAACTTGACTGCTGGTTTCCAATCCTGCACATGAAGTGCTTTGAGGTCATCGCTCGTGTCCTACAAGACAAGAAAACCGAGCACATTCGAAATCAACAAGCCCTCTTAGCTCCCTCTGAAAATGGAGGTCACAGGGCAAGTCGCTGCCCCGAAGCCAGAGAGACAGACAGCCGGTGGGGACGGCCACAGCTCACTGGAGCGAAGGCCCAGGCGCAGAGCCTCCGGTGGCGCCCTGCCGGGGCAGGAGAACTTCAACTGTAAGTGGCAAATCATCGAAATGGAGGGACTTCCTTGCCACAAGAAGTGTCAGAGGAAGTTCTTCAGGAAGAGAAGTAGAACATCATCAGAAACATGGACCTACACAGAGAAAGTCCTCTGGGCTGGGACAAACAACAGTCATATAGAAGTCATCCATTTTCTTCCGTTTAACTGCCCTAAAGTGTATCGGACTGCCTAAAGCAACAGTAGGAAAGATGGACTATGCATTTGTCGCCTGTGCAAATGGAAAACTGTGGCACAAATATCACCAAATTGGGGAGGAAAGGGTTAGAGATGCGGCGTCCTGAGGCTCAGACATCACGCTCAGTACAGCACCTTTTTGTTAAAGTGCCGACTCGGAGTGAATAACAACGTATATTTGTGAACCTTAGAAATCAATGATTTCTGTAGAGTTCCACACATGATTCAACAAAAGAGGTTAGAAACAGAATCATAAAATATGCTCAAGTAATCCAAAAAAAGGCAGAAAAATAAAATGAAACAAATTTTTTAAAGCAAGCAACATGGCAGTTGGATCTATTCACAACAAAAATAACTTTGAACGTGAATGGTTCAAACACACCAACTAAAAAGAATAGAGATTGGCCCTCAGAATCCCGAAACACCAACCGGAAAGAGCGTAAGCATTCCGGCGTTCGCCGCCGCGCCGTTCACGATCGCCAGTATCTAGAAGCAGCTCAGGTGCCCACCCGGGGATGAGCGGATGGAAGAGCTATGTAGTGCATGCCCACAGCGGGACACTGCTCAGCTGTGAAAAACGAAGTACGAGGAGCTCCTGCCTTTTGTGAGAGCATGGATGGAAATGGCGATGATTATGCCGAGGGAAATAAGCTCATCAGAGACAGACAAGTACCATGGGATCGCACGCGTATGTGGACTCTGATGAACGAAATAAACTGACAAAATAAACCCAGAGGCGTGGCCACACGGAGCAGACTGACAGATCTCAGAGAGAAGGGGGGTGAGAGGGCCGGAAGCGACCAGCCAAAGAACATAAAAGCACGTGCGGGCAGCCCAAGGACACCCGACGCCAGTGCGGTGAAGGCCCGGGCAGGCAGGGTTAGGGCCGGGCGGGGGTGCGCACTAAAAGGTGGGAGACATCCGTAATAGTATCAACAATAAAAAAGAGGGGAAAAATTAAAGATTGTCGGATTGCTTAAAAAATCAAGACCCAACCATATGCTGTCTTTAAGAACCTGATTCGGTATGAAGGCCTCGTAAAGTAACTATGGCAGAAGCTACACCACGCAGATGCCAAGTAAAAGGAAGCTCTACTGGCTTTACGAATGTGAGACAATGTAGAGTTCGGAACAGGAGGTACCGGTTAGGATAAAAAGAAACATTACATATTGATACAGGAGTTAATTTCCCAACACACAAGATTCCTAAACGTAAATTCCCGTAAAACAAAACTTCAAAATACATGAGGCAGCAGCTGGTGGAACTAAAAAGAAAAATAGAAAAATAGATATTTAATGTCATGAACAAATAGACACACAGGAATAGGTAATTCCAATTCTACACAATCTCTTCCAAAAATAGGAGGAAAAGAATACTTCCCAAATGATTTTACGCGGCCAGCATTATTCCTACACAAAAAGCACAAAAAGCCATTGTGAGAGAAAGCGAACACAGCACCGTCTGCCTCATGAACGCACACACAAAATCTGCAATAACAGTTGTCCAATCAAATTCGGCAATATAGGAAAAGAAAAATATGCCATAACCATTTAGGTGTTTTCTCAAGCATGTCAGGCCAATTACTATAAAAAAATCAATCAGCGTAATTCATCATGTTAACAGACTTAAGAAAAATCACATGATCTCTTCCATAGGTACAGAAAAATGCATTTGAAAATTTTTTTTTAATTTTTATTTTAATTGTTGATCTTGTACAGTTTTCTGTCTTTTATTCTCACCCAAACCCACCACCCTAGCCCTCCCCTCCTCCCTCCCATTTCCACCCCCCCCCCCCAGCATTTGAAAATTTATCTTTCATGCATGATAAGTACTCTCGGGAAATTTCTCATTGGAAGGAACTTCCTTAAACTGTTAAAGGACACCTGCGCACAACCTACAGTGAGTGTCATACGGGATGGCGGGAGAGTGAGCGCTCTCTTCCCAGGGGCAGGAACGAGGCGAGGCTGGACCTCCCAACACCCCCATTCCACGTCAGACTGAAACCCTAACCAGTTCAATAAAAGCAAGAGAAAGGGGAACCATCCTGGAGGTCAGAGAGGAGGCAATAAAACTACCTCTATTTTCAGGTGATGTAATCGCCTATGTAGACAATTCTGAAGAATCTACTAGAAATCTTCTGGAACTAATAAGTGTCTTTAACAAGGTTGCTGGATGAAAGGTCAAGAAGCATATGAAAGTCAATGTTATTCCTACAAGGACAGCAACAAACACTGGAAGTTACCATTTTTCTTTTAACGTTACAGTAGCCCCAGCAAAATAAAATACCTCCATGTAAATCTAACAACAGAGGCACAGGATCTTTACAAGAAAAAATCGGGCCTTATTTAGAGACCTAAATAAGGAGAAGTAGACTTTTTCTATATTTTGGAAGAAACAGCGTTATGGGGATGAATGTGCTCCCCAGCCTCATCGGTAGAGCCAGGGCAATGCAAACAAAACCCCAGCGGGTAACATCTCGGATACAGAATAGCTGATTCTAAATTTTCGGCCCTGGCTGGTGTAGCTCAGTGGATTGAGCGCGGGCCTGCGAACCAAAGGATCGAGGTTCGATTCCCAGTCAGGGCACATGCCTGGGTTGCAGGCCAGTTCCCAGCAGGGCACACACCAGAGGCAACCATACATTGATATTTCTCTCTCTCTCTCCTACCCTTCCCCTCTAAAGATAAATAAATAAAAATCTTTAAATTTTCGACAAAAATGCAAAGGAGGTAAAATTGCCAAAACGATTCTATAGAAGATGAATAAAACTGAAGAATTCACACTATGCGATTTCAAGGTCTGTAAAAGCTTAATGATCAAGACAGCAAGGCATGAACTAAAGGGTGGATAGATGCAGGTATCAGGTGGAACATTACAGGGAATTGCAAAACGGCACATATGAATAGAGTCAACTAATTTTTTTAGTTAAGACTTTAGTTTTTTAGCGCAGTTTAAGACTCCTGGCAAACTTTCGGGGAAGGTTCAGAGAGGACCCGCACACCCCTCCCTGCAGCACCCAGAGACCAGAGCTGCCCCCACGGCCAGCACCCCCGCCAACCAGGGGCCCCTACTTTATGACTGACGCACCCACACAACACTCCGCACCCTGGGCCCCGTTCCCGCGATGGTCGTTCTCGGCGCCGTGCACTCTGTGGGCTTGCGCAAACACGTGGAAAACCTGGGTAAATTCCAGTAAGGTCTGCAGTTCAGCTAACAACTGTACCAGTGATGATTTCGTCATTTTGTTAAATGCTCCATGGTGTGTAAGATGTCAACATTAGGAGAAGCTGAGGAGAGGGTTTATCGAATGAAGAAATAAGGATGTATTAAGTATGTTAACAAATAAATAAATAAGATCAGGATACTGGGTGCCTTCTTATCTCTGTGAAAATATATAAAAATCACATATTTTTCTTTAAAAGTCCTCTTGAAGGTAGCAACTTAAATACAATAAATCAAATTAAATCGTAAGTACTAACACGACTTTACACTTTCTGAGCAATTTTATGCTTTTCTGCTATATTATATTAAATTCCTCAAATGAACAAGTTATAGTAGAATAAATATTATAATCATCGTGTCTTGAAAATAGGTGTTGATTTTCATAAGGACAAATGAAGCTCACCAGAAAACAATGATTTGATTAATTAGGGATTGTCGGAAAAAAGCTTTTCCTTTGCCAAATAATCCAAAATATGAATTAGTTTAAAATGGTTTGAATGCACACCTCGCAAGAGGCTGTTCCCCTACATCTCACTTGTCAGCTTCTGTCTATCGGTGGCACTCTACCTGGGGGCTGAAGCCGCAGACAGGCGTGGGGGGCGCAGGAATCTTCAGCAGGAAGAGGGGTTAAGAAGTTAAACCGCAGAACAATGATGCGGCAGTGAAAGGCATGTTCCTTTTCATGCGGATGGTTTAAACGAGAAAACCTGTCACTGGGAAGAATAGATGTTCTTTGAGTCATGGGTGGCAACGTAAATCACAAGCTTAGCCCGGCTTCTTCGCCCGAAGCCCGAGTCCCCGGTTCCCATGCTGACAATCCCCCCGCAGCGATCTGGCGCGCTCCGGGCCCGCATGCCACGGGGATTATCAGCCAGCAATTACAAACTTTCTTCTGTCTAGGTTCCTGATTTTTAAGTCGACTGACTTGTAATTTTAACTTTTTTCCCATTGCTATGTTTAATCTCAGCTAAGATGGAATCCACAGTAGTCAAAATTAAAAACAAAACAAGACAGGTGTTGAGCTAAATTCGAAAACCATTGACGCTGCTGCTAGACACCAGTACTGTGGAATCCGTGAGGGTGAGTCGACACAGACCCGCACACAAGTGCCGAGTCTGTGCTTGCTTCCCCCACAGTGGGGTGCTTCTGGAGAGAGAGGCCTGCGGGGCGAAGAGGGATTGGAGGACCTGCTCAGGGAATGGGGTTCAAGAGAAGACGTTTGGATTCGGGATCGAATATGTTTGAAACTCTGCCTAAGTACCGGAGACCCAGAGTAAAGAGGGCAGAATCTGACCCATGGCGAGGCCAACTGAAAAAGCTGCAAGGACAATGTGAAGTTGGACTCATAATTCAGTGTTTATTATGTGCCAAAGCCGGCCTACTTTCTGGGATTTACTTTGGTATCCTTGGGGCGTGTTTGCGAGCTGAAGCATGCTTCACAGGGAACATTCTTTGAGGTAGGGACCCTGGCTTTCTGCTCAGGGACCTGTCGAGCATGCTCTCGGGCTCCGCTTCGACGGCCTCTTCCAAGTCCTGCGGGATTCCCGTTGCCCAGCTACTGCCTCGTCCGTCCAAGACCAGCCATGTGGCTCTGCTCTAATAGGTTACCTGCCTCTGCCTTAAAATTCAGCCTCCCGGAACTCCAGGAGGCCACCCCTTCCATGGCCTCTGCATGGTTCCTGGGCATCCCCGGGAGGCCCCACCCACCACTTCTGCCCACAGTTCTGGTCTCCAGGCAAGCGTGACTGTCTGTCTCTGCAACTAGTTGGTAAGCTCCTTGTTGTATAAAAAAATTGTACGCAAATGTTCATGACTGGCGAGACAGCGTGCACCCCAAGTAAACAAACAAAAGGTCAGCTAGTGATACATGCCTGCACATTGTGGCGATGATTGTAACACGTTAATGTAATGGAGATGTAATGTAATGTAATGTAATGTAACGGAGTTTCTTTTTAGATGGTGTGCAGAAGCTGTCTTTGAGGATGTGACTTCTAAACGGACAGCAGAAGAAAGGGTCTCTGTCGGAGGGAGCATTCCAGGAAGGTGGACAGCTAGTACAAAGACCTCTGGTGAAAGTCGGAGAATTGTTCGAGAACACCGGCAGGCCAGGGCGTCTGGAGAAGAAAGAGTAGGACAGAGTGTCGAGAGATGGGGGTGGGGACAAGGATCAGAACATCTGACATGGGACTCGGTTCGGTCAGCCACTGGGTTCTAAATGCCAGAAAAAGCCACCGGCGTTTTCACCTGGGAGTTTTCACATCATTTTATTTTCGTTTGGAAAGGGTCGCTCTGGATTACAGGGGCCTAGAAAACAAGCTTAGACGGCACTGCATTCCTCGGGTCGACGTGTCCGTGTCTTTCACTGGATGAAAGGCAGGTCTTGCTCGGCTCTTTCGAAGATGCTCTTGAAAATATCTGTTTGGATGAAGCCTATCCTGATTCACGGTTTAGGTCTCAGAGAGCAAATTCATTTCTGCCTCTCAGAAGGCATTTCTGTTACAGCCTGCCTGGGGACTGCCTATGCCTCCAACTCCACGTATGGACAAACTTGATAGGAAAATTATTTTACAGAACATTTTTTTAAAAATAGTTGTGAAAGTAAGGGTGTTAGGGATATCGCAGGCATTACAAATAATATCATCTTGTGGGTATGATATGTGAAGATGGCATGTATACGTGTATGTGAAAACTTCCATAAGATCCAGACCCGTAAGATCAGCCATCACTTCCTACTTCACCCCACACCTTCGTGTCATCTACATGCAGAGTCTGCTCTCCAACGTTTCATTAAGTCCGTGGGCCCTTCCAACCGCTTCAGAAAGACGGGACCGAGGCCATGACGTGAGAAATGGCCCCTGCCCTCCAGACCGCGGTTTCCCAAGGAAGGCGGACCTGTATCCAGTCAGAAGACAGTTGGGATGGGCCGCTGTTGCTCCAAACAATGCTTTCGTGCTTGGTAGAAAAACAGTCCCCCTTCATCAAAATACTTTATTTCTAGCTGCCAGAACATTGTTGTAAATTTAGATATTTTTAGAGCAAAATGCTTTACTGCCATCTGCCTGAAGTCTGTCTACATAAACACACAAATACATATGTCTGCATGAAAGTCCACTGGGAATGGTGCCCCTGCCTCACAGCCGCCCTGCACAGCGGCGCACAGCGGTCCTGACCGGCTCTTTGAAAGAGGACCCCAGGGAAAGAAGGGAGGCCGGACAGAGGGTAAAAAGGAGAGACAGTTTGATAGGTCAAGGGACACCTCATAGAGGAGGCAGAGCCTGCTTAAAGTTTCGCCATCGGAAGGGAAACATCTTAAACTGCCCTGGGAACCGCATGCATTCATCCCACCTCTTGGGGGCACGTGAAAGCACGAAATCTTCCTTCTGTGGAGAGGACCACTGGGGGGGCGGGGGAGAAACCACTGGTTTGTGTCATACTGCAAAGTCAAGGCTGGAATCCAGGTACTCCGATGCTTCCCGCCTACCTCCCTACCGGCTCTGCTGTTTTCCAACTAACCCATACCTTCGCAGTCTCCAAACCAACGTGTTTCAAATACAAACACTAATTACTCCAAGAAGGCCATTCCTAACACCGAAGACGCTGTCATTTCACAGCACGAACCCCAGAAATGTTCAGCGTTGTTTAATCCATCCGAGTCAGTGCCCTTCCTGGCTCCGGTGGAAACCCAAGACTCCGGGCAGTGAATCGTTGCTTCCCCACCAGCCGATGTGCGGGTGCTGGTTACTCCCCTTTACGGGGGTGGGGGGCCGGAGACAAGCTTTCAGATACTTGTAGGCAAAGAGTTAAACAGTTCTCAGACGCGAAACACTGGCTTTCCAGAATAATAGCAGCAAATCAGCAGTAGAAAAAAGCACGAAGAAGAAAAAAACATCCATAGTATCTGCTGCCGTTTAATAATGAATTAGAATATACTCATTACCCCAGGTTGTCAATGCACTCGAAGCAGACAGGATTTCCACCTGGGCACGGGGCTCTGGGATTTAGTAACTCCCACTGAAGGGAGAAAACCAAGAAGTCCACAGCTCTCCGAAGAAAACCTTACAGGAGGACCGTATGTTTGCAGGGTTATTCCCTTCTGCTTTATTTCTCTTTGCCCATCGTTCTGGATAATCTCAATTTCACAGACAACTAAATACTCAAAATCAGTATTCCTCGACCAACAACTTCCATTTTATAGCTGTTCAAAAGTGAAATTCAGAAATGAGGATCTTTCCATTTTGATGGGTTGGTATTCTATTATTCTGGACATCTGGTGCCAAATTTTTTTCTTTTTTTTTTTTTTTTAATGTATCTGGACTTTTTCTCCCCACTCCTCCATTGTGGGTTTCTGTGAATAATGCTGTTACCCTAGATGATTTTATTTATTTATTTTTTAATTTTTTAGTGTTGTTCAGTTACAACTGTCCCCACTTCCCCCCAGCACTCTCCCCTGCCCTCCCCACCCCCACCTTCCACGCCCAGTCCTCCCCACCCCCGTCGTCTTCTCCGTGGGTCCTTTATGCGTGTTCCTCGACTTAACCCTTCCCTTCTTTCCCCTGTTACCCCCCTCTGGTCACTGCCAGTTTGTTCTTTATTTCCATGTCTCTGGTTCTATTTTGCTCACTTGTTTGTTCTGTTGATTAGGTTCCACTTATAGGTGAGATCATGTGGTATAAGCTTTCTATAAGTATAACCAGCCAATCATTTTATTTCCATCTTACCTTTTCTTCTGGTTATAGAACTTCCTCAGACATGCTCGCACATACTTAGCTGAATATCTCAATTCAAGGGAAGGAATTCTCTTACAAAGTTTCAACAAATAAGTCATGAGGCAATGTCAATACCAACTTCTCTCCTCGTTTTCCATTCTCCCATAAACTAATATGTTTTATCCTTTTCTTTTTTTACCTTTCTATACAGAACGAATGACTCATTTCCCCAACTTTTACTGGAAATTTCTGTTCTCAAATATGGAAGCAGGTAGGCAAAATGATGACCCTCAAAATAGCTATGCTTATATTTTTATTTGATTATTCAAGACTATTAATTTTATAACTACTGCTAAAAGCTTTCCATAAAGCACTTAAGATATTTTGCTGCGTGTGGGTTTTTTTTTAAATAATTGCCTGCCTGATACGTTCAAGCGCACAGTGCCGCCTCTGGCTGTCCCCAGCTGTCTTGTGCCCTGAGAGGAGGATTACCTTCCGGGATGAGAGGAGCAGGGGTGGAGGTGAAGGGGGCCTGACTTCGTTTTGCTCATTTTTGTTCGTTTGCTGCGCTGTACCGTTGACCAACCATTTGTGGTCAATTAAATTGTAAGAAACTGTAAGGAGTCTATACCTCAAAATGTAAACAGACAACAAGAGCCGTGTTTGTGTGCTGGTTCGGAGGGTGCCCATGATGGACAGAAAGTTGGCTCGGTCACAGACTTCTGTCTTCTTTCATGGATGCATTTCTTCTGAAGGGGTGCATGCAATTTTAAGTGTAATTAATCTATATTATGTAAGTCAACCCTCTTAGCCATGGCAGGTTAGAAAGCAAAATACTTTCATAACTTGTTTGATAATTACCAAGCCTGAAGATGTAACTTATTTGGACACTAAATCAAAAGTATTAACCTGTCGTAATTAGATTACCCAAATGTGAAAATATGTGCTACAGTAGAGATTGCTTTTTGAACACACACACGCACACTGAACTCTAAAGCCTTAAGGTGAGATAAAATGTAAATGTCAAACAGACTACATAAGAAGGGGCTTAAAATATTCTTCATGATGAGGATGCTTGGATTATGGTTGAACGTGAACATAAAGACTTTTCAATTAAGGGCATTTGTTGTTGCACTTGTTGTTGAACAAAATAGCACTTTAACAGCAATACTTCACATTTACTTAGCATCTTTACCTTTTAAAAGCACTTTCGAATTTATTATATCATTTCATATGTAATTTTATTTAACATAAAATTGCCATTGTAGTGATTCTTAAAGCACAAATAATTTCAAGAAACAATTTGTACAGGTACATTTCAAATAACATTTTTAAAATTCTTTCATACATGAAACACTGAAATGTTTGGATGAAAACTGATTTCTGAGAAATTAGTCTACTCCAAGACACACAAAAGAAAAATATTACAATTTAGTTTCTACTTAGGCAAGATGAGGAACCGATGTAATAATAACGGAGTAAACAAGAGAAAACATTCCTTAAAGCTTATGATATTTATGCCCAAATTTCCAATGAACTAACCAATATGTAGACTGTATGTAGACCAAAAGATGCTTCTATCTAGTAGGACCCTGACCAGTTAAATCACAGTTCCATGGGGTGAAACCAGCCACAATATGATGTGAAGCTGGCCAGGTGGTTGAGTGGAGCTGAGCACTATGCTGTGATGCAGTGAAGGCGGTGTTCACATCATTTATTTTGGTGTACAGCTAACACAATTAGAGGATAATGTGCATCTGCTAAAGAGGTACTCAAAATAGATACCGTATTTAAACTCTCGATTTTTATTTTTTAAGAGATTTTATTGACTCATGTATTTTTAGAGAGAGGGGAAGGGAGGGAGAGAAACATCCATGTGTGGTTGCCTCTATGCACCCCCTACTGGGGCCCTGGCCCACAACGCAGGCACGTGCCCTGACTGGGAATTGAACCAGCAACCCTTTGGTTCCCAGGTTGGCATTCAATCCACTGAGCCACATCAGCCAGGGCAAACTCTCTATTTTTAAAAAATTTTATGTGAAAATATAGTATATGCAAATTATTGACTGGATTATAATTTGTCATATAGAATGATATTAAGCGATGCTATAGTACAATGGAAACAGAGTTTATAACCCACCAGCCCTAACTATTTTTAGAAATTCATAATATAAATTATAAATGTTATATCTATTTTATGAATTCAAAATAGATTATGAATTATGGAGGGTTATCCAAGATGACAAATGTCCTATAAAACAAAAAGGAAATAGTTAAATATGGAAATGATCCAAAATGCTTACGTTTGAAAAATGAAAAGCAAATTTACCCATATGTGCTTTAAATTTTTTAATATTTTTGTTACTAGCAGAAACATTAGTCTCTGTGGGAACAAAATCTCATAATTGTTTTCAATTATCTCCAGTTTGAGTTTAAAACACAACACTGAAATGGAATGATTCCACACTTCTATCTCAAATGAGCGCCTCGTCTCTGATACTCTTATTCCTCACGTTGCCCAGAGTCGCGTTTCGCTCTGTCCTTCCCTGGAGTCGTACACGCTGCAGAAGCACCGCGTGGCCGTCAAGCACTGGGTCAAGTAAAGCGTGAGACCCGTGAGCTCGGCGTCACCTCAGCATCCCAGGAAGCCGACGAGAACACTAAAGACGCGCCTCGACATCGTTCCAGAAACGAATGTCAGCACCGTGGAGTTCCATCCCTGCCAAAACCTCAGCGGGAGCACCAGAATATGATCCAGAGAACTGTTGACTAGTGCATTAATTTGTAGAGCTACAGTGCCCGAGGCTTGGATGTATATTTTTATTATGAACTATAAGAACAATGACATTTAATCCGATCTTCATTTACTCTCTGGCTCAGCTTGCAGGAACAAGTCCCATCCCACTCTCCTGATGTTATGAATGTAATTGACGATTGGCACCATTATCAATATAAATTGTGGCCAAAGGTGTCTATCAGATGCACCTAATAAAGTTAAATGCTCTACAACATGGATGTCCCAGAGGGCTGAATCCTTGAGCAGCTAATTAAAGTACACTCTTGTTTCATTTTTCATAAGAATAATCCACTCTGGACATCAGCCAGAAAAGAAGGTAGGCTAGGAGAATGGCGAAGAGAATGGGGTGTGTTTATGCACTGTGATGAGCCAAACAATTTATAGGATTGCTCCCACAAAGGTAATCATTTCCAAAAATTCTGTGAACTTCACATCCAGAACCGCAGAAGCAAGGGGCAGCTTCAGGAGGCACCTCCTGTGTTCGGGGTGGTGAGCGCTCGCATGGCCGTCCCGTAAACACTGAACCCAAGAAGCCCTTTTATGCTTTGAACGTGCTATGTTTTGTACCAACAGTTTGGGGCCTACTCCTGGGAGAAGTCTTCCAGTTCATTTTAAATCAAAATATAATCAAGTGGGATAAAAGAAAATCAGCATTGAGCTTTTTAAAGGCAGCCAGTGGGTTCTTATTGATTACATTTAAAAACATTAAAACAAACTTTATTCAACCGCACATGAGGCATTTATGCTTCATTCCCAGGGTGGGCGAAATCTTGAGATCTAGTGACAAGCTGATTTTCTGAAACAGTTAAAAGAAAAAGACAAAAAGGAAGGAAGAAAAACTAGTGACACATACGGATGCGTCCTAATTGAATTGTCCACTTCATCTTGCCCGTTCTGTAGTGTGAGCAAGAGAGTAAATCCCGGGTTTAGCCACGCAGGATGAAAGTCTATTTGAAGTTGGGGTCTGTAGCTGGCTTTTCACAGTAAATTGACCTTGCTCCGCGCAGCCAATGTCATAATGCTCCGCTTTATCTGGGCTGGGAGGGAAAATCACAGATTGCTTCTGCATGATTAGTTCTGCCACTTCAAACGTGTTTCTTCCGAGTTGGCGTCCACACTCACTGCTAAAGATATGTGCCACTGGGAAATGCTGATCTGACTCTGAACTTCTCCGATTAAATAACCCTTTAATTGCCAGTTTGAGAGGATGGATTTGGCAAAGCCAAAAGGAATCTATCTTTTCATCAATGGCACTTAAAAGCATTTTTCGTATGCTATAAACATAAAGGAGATCTTTTTAGAAATGGCATTGTATCTTATGAAATATATCAAAGTTAAATTAATGCAAAATTAGATGGAGCTATAAAAAGGATTGAGATTTGAATTTGAGAAGCTGGCAAATATATTTAACCACTGGTATAAGGTATACAGTTTTTTTTTTCTGAAAAATCTGAACTACTCTAAAATTTGCAACATTAAACACATCGAAATGTACTTCCATTTATGTATAAAAGTTTGTACCTTAAATGTTTTTGAAACTCATGCGGGTTTGAAATCATATGAGTGCAATTTTATTTTTCCTGGTCAAGGAAGAAACTGTTGCATGACCAATTGTTATAAAAATACTAAGAGGCAGTAATTCTCCAAGAGATAATAGACTGCCCATTGTACAAAAAAAGTAACAAATGAACTAATGATTTCCATGACAATTAGAATATCTGAGACACAGTTCTCTGAGTAAACAGGTATGCCGAAGAAATACGTTCCAAAAATACATTCTCCCCTCTGACTTTGAATAACACTCATTACAGACTTCTAAAACCAGTGATATATATTAATTATATACCTCACCAACATGTAAGCATAGTAACTTTGATAGTGAACAGGAATCGTATTAACTATCACAAATCCCAGAGAACACAGTTAGAATTGAATTCACTGATGATACACACACAAAATCAATATCTAAAGAAATTACTCTTAGCTAATTTCATGGATCTACTTCTAACAAAACTGCATAATCACAAAGACTTTTAAGACGATAACAACTATAGCAAGTGAGTTTGGAATTAGTGGAAAACTTTGTGTTTTTGTTGACTTCTTTATTTGTTGATTTTTTTTGGGGGGGGCGGTTGTCAAACATTAACGTTCTAAACGATCTTGGGGTCAGATAAAATTGACAGTTCTTGGTAATATGGTTTTGGTTAGTCAACGTTTAAATTGTAAATATTAGATGGTATATATTCTTTTATACTTGATATTGGATATATAATGATTTAAATAGAAATGAGGTCAGGATCAAAGAATTATGCAAGTCATTGGGGTCGAGTCCCAAACGTTCACACTGGAGCCTGGGCGCTATCCTCTGTGCCGTCTCCCACCTCGGGTTTGCTGGGCAGCTGCAGAGAAGTTCCACGAGCATTCAGAAGGTAAGACACGCGGAGTGTTTTTCAGAAAGGGGATAACAGGAACACCAAGTTCATGGGCTGCCTTGTGCTTAAGGCCTGCTGTCAGCCACAGACAGGAATGGCCCAAATAGATGGGTCTGCTGAGAGGTGAGGCGAGACCGGAAGCCTGATACCGGGCAAATAATTCTGCATATCGAACAGGTTCGCTCCCCGGCCTGACACCGAAACAGCACGTGGTGTCAACTCCTGGTCATCTCGTTACAAGTGATGGAGGCACCTCGGGGCAATCACCTTTTTCTTAAGAACTGAATGTTTTTACAAAGTTCTGGGTCAGAAATGCACGTCGTTCTAAGTGATGAAACAACTTGTAATTCCTTTATAGGAAGCCCAATCTGAGGACATGAACGGATTTCAGTCCTGAGCAGAAGATTGCTTTCATCCTGCGGAATCGCTGTGTTAACTGTTTGTGGGAAGCGGCTTACGTCGCTCGGAAGCATTTCTTAGGCTTGAGAAGCTAGAACTCAAATATGTACATGTGGGAATGAATTAAGTTATGAAATTCTAACTTTAAAAGGGGGCATTTTTAAGTAAATGTGGATTCTGGAATGAGTTCCTTAAATAGTTAGAAAAGTACATACCAGTGTATGTTGCTTAATAACGAATAAAATGTTTAGAAACTTTCCCCTAAACAAGAGAAGACACCTAAGCACAGGAAAGCTGCCAATCAGATAAAACACAGCACAGTCGACTCTCTGTTTTGTAAGGGGTCTCACGTGGAGAAGTTGATGGATAATATTAGCCTCCATGAATTAGTATTCCCAGAGGCAATTTATAATAAAATATATCAATTTCTACAGAAGATTTTGATTATTTTATTTTATTATTACACTTGATAAACTCCCTATGGTTTGCACCTAAACAAATACTAACTTTGCATCCTCCAAATAAACTGTTAGCAAAGAAATGCTAAAAATATCAGGATTGTGCATAACCAGCTTCCCCACTGTGAACGGCATGTTCCCATTCACTGCCTTGACCCACTTGCCTTAAAACCACAAAGTAAAGTATGTAAAGGTCAGGGATAGGATTAGATCTCTACATGCTTGAACATCCCCAATTTAAGGCCAAAAAAAATCGTCTCACAACCCTGGACTCCGGCCACCAAAGTAGCATTGCGCCCTGGAGAAAGAACTGTTTGCAGCCTGGCTCAGCGAATAGACTTGCCTAATGCCAGCTGAGCTGCGTTTAACCCAGGAGACCCTTCCAGGAGAGCGATTCATTAAATTGGGTCCGTGCTCAAATATTCCTCTCCATGTTTCCCTTCTACTCTACCTACCTTCCATGTACCTGCGAACAAAGTGGGAACCCTTCCGCACCCCACCATCCCCAAGGAAAAAAAATAAAAGAAATGGCGCAGGGGAAGCAAAGGAAATGAAAATACAATGACGTACTGTTACTCGGTTACTACTTGAGTTGATATCTTACATTTCTTCTTCCATTTCTGCCCAATCCCTTGGCGTACACGTTATGCTCACTGCCTCCGCCCTTGGTCTCTCCCTACCCACCTGCCCCCCACTCCAGCCCCCCTCTCTCTCATTCTACAAGGTCACTCAGTCAGATGGGACAACCAATGGGTGGGGTTTTTTTCCCACTTCATCCAGGTGCAGTTTTAATTTTTTTCAACATGGTGGACCATCTCCTCACCGAAGTCTCTTTTCTTGGCTGTTACACACAACAGTGAGGAAGGAACGCCGTTGTTGTTCGCCAGACTGATCGAACCAAACATCATTCCCCCATCACCTTTGATTTTTGTGGCTGTTCCAGTTCAACAGTTGTCTCTCTAGCTTCCCTTTAGTTGTCTAATTAAATATGCAGGGGCTTTGCCACTTGGATATTCAATTCCCACCAGAAACACTGTACCCATGAAGTCCCACTGGGTGTCCCCATGTCTGTAGCAGTGCCCAAACAATACTATTAATCATCGTTGAAACGTTCGAACCATTTTTTTTCTCTGTTTTCCTGTATCCAAGTTCTAATGGTGTTATTCCCACCCTTCTCTTTAGTGAGTTCTCTAGGATGTCTTTGTCCAGTCCAGAGCAGAATTTCCAAATAGAGCCTGAATCGCTCTACCTGCAAGCCTCCCCAGTCCCTCACACCCGAAACTAGTCAAAGCACACCATGCGTTTACGTCTTCCACCCCTGGCTCAGGAGGGAGGACGTGACCTTCCTCACCATTCCCAAGACTCAGACCTGAACGCCGCCTAGGATTCCTAACACGTGGTTAGCAATTCTTAAGCTGCTCCCTCCTCTCACACAGTCGTTTAGAAACATCACTGAGCTTTGCAAAAAATGGAGGAGCCCAGGGTCTGTCTTTAAGTAGCTCATTCTTACTCAACTGGAGATCCAAATGAGAAGCAGTGGGGTAGTATTCCAGACTGATGTGAGGTCGCTAACTCGGCGGGGGCTGAATAAATAAGACTATTAGCTACAAAAGACCTCTCAAGAGGAAACGCAGGTTTTATAGGGAAGCAAATGAATGTATTTTTAATGAACTGAAGAAATTACAGGAGGCGGCAACTCGTCTTGAATTCGGCAGGTAAAAGAGAGCTACTGATATTGAGTCGGACATTAAATCAGGTAGACAAGATAAAGCAGTGTTGGAAAAGAGGGGCAAAAAGGTGAAAGGTTATTCTGGAGAAGGCTGATAATTAAGGGGTAGGAATGAAAGACACAGTAAGCCTTCCCAACCCAAGGAACTGTCCGTTCACAAGTTTTGTGCTACCACGTTCCCTCCAGGTTTCACTGTGCTCTCTCATAGCACTGAATACCTCACACCCCCAAAGCTGGTGTTCTTGTCTGTGTCCCCCAGTAGACCATTGGCTTCTTCATAACAGGAGGTGTGTCCAATTTGGTGCATCTTCCTATTCCTAGGGCCTAACGTATCACCAATAATATGAAACATGCTCAAGGGTTTCCAGAATTAAATAATAAGTGGCAATCTTATCAAAGAATCCAGAAAAAAAAAAAAAGAAATGCTGGAGAAAGACGATGTGACCACACAGCAGAAAGAGGAAAAACTTAAAACTGGAGGATTTGATTTACAAACTCAACTTGGAGGTCATTGATTTTTCCAGGAAGAGCAGTTTCAGTAACGTGCTGAGAATAAAACATGATTGCTAGAGAATAAAACATCTAAGAAGGTTTCAGTAGGAAATACAAACAAACTATGCTTGGGGTAGATTTGGGAGTGTAATTAAGAAGGGATTCAAGACATCGGAGAGTGAAAGAAGTATTTCCGTCCCAGCCAAATGGCTAGAGAATCCTCCATAGGGAGGAAATGCCTAAAAATAATAAGTACATAAATAAATAAACAAAAATAATAAATATTAACACAAAAGGCAGCATAGATTACGGTACAGGTAGTGCTGAGCTTGCGGCATAGAGAGCAAGGTGAGTCTGCGAACAGCAAGTAGGGCGTGCGGTGAGAGCCGGGAAGGGGCAGGGGAAGTTCAGACGCGCTCGGTGAGGAGACGAGGACAGGGCAGTGGTTCAGGACCAAGGGAGGGGGGGCCCCTCCATGGCTCCGGGCAGAGCTGGCACCTGTCGCCGCGATCGGCTTCTCTGCATCCAGATGAAGGGGAGGTTTGTTTTCCTTTTTGGAAAGAGCGGCTAAAGCCTTGAGTATGTTTTTAAGCAGGAACGAGAGATTCATTAAAAATGAATGGGAGATTTATGATTCAAAAGAGAAAAGATAATCTAATGCTCCAAGTCCTGGGAAAGAACGAAACTTTGGGAGAAGGGCTATCCTTCTTCGGAAGGAGGGAGCAGATGGAGCAGCTTTTTACTCTGAGCAGGATGAAATACGAGTTTGAGGGAAGAGGTAAGCACCGTGGCAAAGCTGAGGAATGCACAGTTTTAATTGTTCCCTGAAGTAGGGATCAAGAGTAGAAAGACTGAGAAAAGAATTGGCAGTTTAAGAACAGAAGAAACAGTTCAAAACAACTTCTGCATGTATTTGCGAACCTTAAAAATGAGATAAATTAGTGAAATGACTTTTTTTAAAAAAAAAGATTACTGTGCAGTAGCAAGGGTGAAACTTACATGGGAAATCATACATTTATATCGAAGCCAATCCACCTGATTCTGTCATTTTCTCCAGCTATCTCCCTATTGCCTGAGAACAGAATTAGAGAAAATTGATAGTTTGGTTGAGCCAGGGTGCAGATGAACTGGCAAACTGAAGCGACTGTTTGGACGGGGTTAGGAAATTGAAAGTGAAACAACCGTGGCCTCCCTTACGATTCGGGTACGGAGTGAAGCAAGAAAGGGACTAATAGGTAAGATAAAATGCGATTAAGCAATTCATGTCCGTTCACAGTCCAAAGCAATGTTTGGTAGACCTGAGAGGGATAGAATTTCAAAATATCAGCGTACAGGGGTGGAACACTTCGGGTTTTCACAACATCCATAAATTGAGCAGAAGAAGATTTTAGAGCAGTCTGTTGAAACCACGAGGAGGGATCAGAAGGCTCCCAACCTTTCTTCCCGTCTCCAAGAAGTACAGGGGCTGAGCAACAACACTGTGGAGTCCGACAGGCCAGCCTCAAATCCCGACTGCTTCTTCTGATGTGGGTACCACAGGCAAATTATCTTTAAACTGGGCATGTGTCTATTTCCTCAGATTACTGGCAAGATTACCCAAGATACGAGGGTTTGGTGCAGCGGAGGCAGCCAATACGTGTGCTGGAACATGAACTCCTCGGCCACACCACTGGTGCTTGAACCCCAGCTGTGCCACGCACTGCTCTTCCAACCCTGGGCGGATTAGCCTCCCTACGCCTCGGTTTCCTTACACGGAAATCCAAATTATAAGACTAACTAACTCGTACGGTTGACGTGAGGATTAAGAGCACCGTGTGAAATTGCTGCTCTTAGTTATTGTTTTAACCTGTAAGAATGGCAATTTCATACAGTTCAACATGTAACTTACATAGTACCACGCATTTACTACAGAGTGAGCAACAAAAGTTATCAAACAATAGCCACCACTACTGCTTTTACCAGGGTGACTAACAAAATAAGAATTCTCCAAGGTTCAGTGTTAACGATGAGAAGACAGTTCTCAATTAAGGTGGGGCAGTGGAGGGCACATTGAAATTTAAGTTCTTTGTCAGTAGAAGAAGGGTCTAGAACCCGATTTTGCAATTTTCTCTAGTTTGAACCTACATCCTGAAATTTTGCCCCAATTTACTTTTCTGGCTTTAGTTCGTCTGCGCGAATCCCTTTAACATAATGCTTTGAAATCATTCTTTCTAAAAAGCTGATATGCATGAACCTTCCTCCCTTGAAAAAAAAATGAATGAAATTCATACTCATCAAACTCGTTTTCAAGAACTGAATTAATTTGCCCCCAACAATCCCCAGAGCCTGTACCGCACACTTGCCCTGCCTAAGCGGGCCGCCCTCACGACACCAGCCTGCGCCGAGCTACGACGTGCACACTTGTCGTTTCCGCTTGGCTCCTCCCGCAGGGCCCTTGGGTGGGACCGACTCACAGGTCCAGGTCCATTTCGAATCCATGCAAGCTATTAAAGCATCAGCTTCCCCAGTGCACTTGTATCTCTCTCATACCTGAGCTCCTTGGGTAAGAAGATCTGTAACTTTACCTTTCGTTTTGACTTGTGCATGCGTGTGTGCTCTATTTTCTCATGAGTCCGCAGGCACCTTCAAGGTAGGAAATGTGCCTTAAGTCTCTTTGTATCAGCCACTGAGCCACCACAGTTGCCTTGTATACATTAGTATGATGTTTATAGACTGCTGCAATGATTTTGAGATGATAAAGCATGGAAGAACTAAAAACAAAGAATGGAAATCTTTCATACACCAATAAATAATATAGACTCTCAGTTCAGATGTGAAAAAATTGTACACAGTAAACTTTAGAAGAGAGCAAAGTTCACCTGCTGCCTGGTTTCCATCCACACCAGTGTCAGGTCTTTTGGGTTGGTCTTGCAGATAGAGGGATGGGAAGTCAAAAAAGGATCACCAGGGAAAAGCCTTGGTAAGATAACTGCTCATTGTGTGATTTCTCTCTCTACAGTAAAGGAATAGAAGGTTACATGTTCCTTATTGACCCTAGAGGGAGTATGCCAATCAGGCCTCTAGTTCTTTCTCATAAGCCCTGTGGTTAAGTTCAGAAATACTTCATATGCAAGACCATTAGGAAGCCTCTTTAAAACTGTATATAGCCATATTAGGAAGCATATTAGAATTTCAAAGATAAATAAAATTTTGGAGTTCACATCATAGACTTTGAAAATGATGCCCATAGCGATTAAGTCACAGGCTCAAAGTCAGGGCATTGACTTTCAATCCTTTGTTGCGTGGCAGTACTTTTGAAGTCTGGAAAATGGCAAATTATTACGTAAGCATTGTATGTTCACCTGTGGAGTTTCAGCAAAGGTTTTTTGTTGTTGTTTTTTTTTAAATGGGGTCATTCAGATAGTTTTCTTCCTTTCCCTTTTACCTCAGTTCATAGGTATGTAATTGCACATTTTGGGTTAGCTGAAAAGTTCATTTGTTTTTTTTTTTTCATAAAATGGCTCTAGTAGCACTTAGTTGTCTTTAACTTCATTCGAAACAATTTTTTAAATGTTTATGTGACAGCTGTTGTATCAGCATACATTTTATAAAAATGTTATCAAAATTGGTGAATTTTTGTGTAGCCATTTTAATATTGAAGACGGAAGTAAATAAGCAACATTTTGGCATATTATGTTTTATTACTTCAAGAAAAGTAAAAATGCAACTGAAATGCAAAAACCATTTGCGCAGTGCATGGAGAAGGTGCTGTGATGGACTGAACATGTAGGAAGCGGTTTGTGACGTTTCGCGCCGGAGATTTCTCCCTGGACGGTGCTCCACAGTCGGGTAGAGCAGGTGAAGTTGATAGCGACCAAGTTGAGACAATAATTGAGAACAATCAATGTGCTACCATACGGGAGATAACTGACATACTCGAAATATATAAATCAATAAAGTTATTGGTGAGAATGAAAAATGTATCTTTTATGCTATGGAAAAAACTAAATGGACTTTTTGGCCAACCCAATATATACTACACACTCACGTGTACCTACGAGTGAAGGATGTTCGTTAGCATACAAGTTAAGGTGTTATAACAAAGACTCCCAAATAAAATAGTTCAAACGGAATCGATATGTACTTCTTCCCGTTGCTCCAGTTCGGGTGGTCCAGGCTGAAAGGTGATTCTGCTACAAGTCGTCATTCCAAGGTCCCGCTTCCTTCTGTCTTCATCCTCTGCCACCTCGCAGCGCAGTATCTTCTGTGTGTTTGGCGCTGACCCACAGGCCAGTTAGTGTTCCAGTTCACGAGAGGAGGGAAGAGTGGAAATTCAGGACCGGCCGCCTGTCCTCAGTTGGAAATACCGAAATGTTCAGACATCGTTTCTGCTAATATCACAGTGGTCTGAATTTAGTCACGTGGTTAAAATCAGCTGCAAGAAAAATTGAGAAATGGGAACCAAGAAGCCCTGTACTCAGCGCGAACTCGGAGGGTCCTAGTAATAAAAGAAGGAAGAGAAGGTGGACACAGCTGATGCATTTAAGCACAGTAAGCGCTGGGGCACGTGTACGCATTTATTTGCGAATTTACTCATTCATTCACTCCAGAAATATTCAACAAGCATCATACGACATGTTAGATGCCAACCATGGTGCAGAGAAGACAGAAGTGGTCCCGGCCATGAAGCAGCCGGCAGTGTAAGGGCAAAATCTGTGCACACGACAGGGGTCCCTGGGGAGCGTCATCGTGATGAGCAGGAGAGAACACTAGGTCCGAACTGGAAGCCGCAGTGGGTTCGTGGTAACTGCGTGCTTCTCCGTGCTCGTGTATCTCCTTTCTGCCTGTACGTCGATCACATTCACATTAAGTGAAATGATTTTGCTCACTCAACTAAGAGCTTGTTATAAGAAAACAAGGTAAATATAATTGTCAGGTGGGGAACATTCTAGGAACGTATTAATTTGTAAATATTTTAAGAAACTCTTTCAGTTAATTATTTTAAACATTGAGTACTGTTGATGGAGGGTTTCAAATACACCACTTGGAAGTGAGGGCTCCACCCCTTCCTCTGTCCTGGGTTGAGGCAGAGACACTTCCCCTCCACTGCGATGCTCTCCCGGCCTGTCAGACACTGACCTGAGCGCCCACCTTAACGACCGCTGGGAGCTGCTAACGGAGCAGCAAAGCCTCCAGCCGTACACTCCGCTACATATTTCATTATCTCCCAATGTCGTAACACCCTCCCCCGTCTTCCTGCAACCAGAAAGAAGGCTCACCTATTTCCTTTCTCTCATCTCGTTTTGTCTCTTTAGATTCCATCATTTTAAATGACTTAAAATAAATGTTTTCTGAAAGCAACCAAATTGAAAAAGCACCTCCATAAATCGAGGCACAGTCCTTCCTACAGCATGCCTCCCCCAGTCGGCAAAATCCTGGTGGCTTTGGGGACAGGGAGCACTGTTCTCTCACTCCTACCCCCTCCTTTCTCTGCTCTCTTGAATATACAGACAGGATTTCAAAGGTCGTTGTTCCCCCCCCATCCCACCCCCTCACTGAGCATATAGTTACGGATCAGGGTGCAGAAAGCAGCACACGCACCAAACTAAATAGACAGGAAAACCCTTGATTTCCCAAAGAGGACAAATCCGGATGCGGCACATGGCAAAGAGCTTTGGGTACAGACTTCCGACGTTGACCATCCAAGTTAGCGTCCGAACATCCAAGAAGGAGAACTTGCCAAACAGCAAGAAAAGTACGATAGTGTTAAAGGATATTCACCAAACAGTTCAAAAATATCTTTGCAGCTGTAGGCTGACTAAAGAGACATTTCTATCACCCTTGTCCTTGGCTTTGTACGTTTAAGAAACATTTTAAGACAATAATGCACGATGACCCTCTGTATGCTAGAGACTGCAGTCTCGGACATCGGCCTCTTCCACTAACATTTACTGACGGCCTCGTACGTGGCATGCACCAGGGAGAACGGGAACGCCACGGTGAAACGGGGAGCGTGCCCCTTTATAAAATCGTTGGGAAATGCCTCCACCGGGAGCTGGTTTCCCACGGATCCGGCACGGTTAACGTATTCTCTACTCGGAACAGTTCATCCCTGCGCCGGTGACAGCAATTAACACACCCCCGATGACAGCAGCATTCTTATTTTATCTAACCTTGAGATTCCTGAACGTTTCTAAAATCGACAGCATGGAAGTCGAATTTACTTACAGTAAAATTCCGTTTTGGGTGTTCGATGAGTTTTGACAAACTCGTGTACCCGTGTAACCACCACCATAGTCACTTCGAGTTTATCTTAAAAGAAGCCCTATCTGGACCGCTTCAGTGAAGGGTGCACGGTAATGACCGAGAGGCAGGTCAGCAGCAGACATCAACAGGCCCTCCTAACGTGCTAAGTAGAGTCATTAATGCAAAACGAGTAACTCTAAGGGGGAGGATGTCCCCAACAACCTCGCTCCTACTTGTGGGTTGAAAATGAGTCCTGAGAAGGCCACTCGTGGGGAACACCACTGCTGGGAGGCTCGGGCACAAGCTGAAAGGTTGAAGTGGCCCCTTCAGCGCCCGCCGGCCTCTGAGGGGCCCGGCTCCCCCTCCGCAGAGCCAGGCCGGGCCCGGCCCCAGCGCCAGCCTCTCAGCAGCCTTCCGCAGCTGACCCTGTGGACAAGCACGTTGTCCCGTCTGGAGTGTCCTCTTCACCGACACATTCCGAGCTGCTTTGGCCTGGGAGAATCTCTGATGACAGATAGCTCCAATCTTTTAAGAGAACTCCAAAAAGGCAAAACAGGGAAGGACCTGGAGCTGCCTGTCAGCTCACACGGTGTTGTCAGCTACTTTAGCTGCCTGAGAAACACAGCTCTCTCGAGTGGAAGGAGTTTCAGTGATAACCTTGTTGGGGAGTGATATCAAAGGACAAAGGCGTCACTTTTAAATGTGTAACTCAGTACTTCCTATCAGCCCCGGTCACTTCTCCGGCCACTGGGACTCTTGGAACGGAGCGGTGGGGAGTGTCGCTTACGCCGGAGACTGGTTTATCAGTGGGGCACAGAGTGTGTGTACACACAATACTAATGCGGCTTAGGTACAAAATATGGAGGATGTTGTTTCAGCTTCCACAAAATCCAGGGAACAGTGCTTGTTCAACTAGAAGTATGTACCCGCGCAGTTGCGTTAAGGTAGACATTCATCTTGCTCCTCCTGCTTCTCCCGTTTTCATTTGCGCTGTCTAGTTTGGGGTTCAAGGTTATTTATCAGCCCTTACCAGGTATGTATTAGCAGTTCTGAAAAGAACAGGGGCGTTAGCTTAGGAACTGCTCCTGTCACAGCCAGCCGCCTTAGAGGAAGTAGAAATAGTCCCTCTAGGCAACGTGGATGATCGGGTTAAAAGTGAACTTTCAATGCCTCAGATATTTAGCGAATTAGTCAAAAGCGTGTGTGTGTGTGTGTGTGTGTGTGTGTGTGTGTGTGTGGATTTTTATCCAATCTCTTTTTACCTTGTTTTCCCCTCCTTTTTTGTGTGTACTCAAAATGCTTTTACTCTTTGATGTTATTTCTTCAATTTCTGAAAATTAAAGTTGAAAATTAAGTATATAATATATCAAAATATTCTTAATGCCTGATGTTTCGAAGTTTGTATCCTTAAACTTTCTATCATGATGGGCAGACATTTGCCTGACATTCGCCTCTTATAATTAAAAAATATAAAGGTCTTACATTTTTATAAAAACAAACCTCAGTTTTAGGTTTAATATATGAGGACTCAGATTATATCACAAGAATATATTTTTCAAAAAATAAAGTTTCCTTTAATAATGTTATTGAAATGTTGCTATGTTAATAGAAAGATAAAACATGTTAGTATTTCACCTTCTCTCCTTTCATTAGTAAATGAAAATGTTTTAAAGCAATTAAAATTAGTGAGAAGGCACGGAAGCATCATTCACATTTTCTGCATCAGTTACTTTTATAAAATCACAAAGTCAGTAAAACAATGTTCGTGTGTTTGAAAAAGGTGACTTCACTTTGCGCTTAACCGTTCTCAACCGGAACGTAGAAACCACTAAGTTCGCACAGCTATCGCTTGGTGATCTGAAGTTAACTTTAACAGCCAGCGACAACAGTCCGTGGCCGAACTGAGTGCAACCTCAGTTCACAACAGAAAGGATGGGGCGGGGACGGGATTTTTTAATTAACCGTTTACCACAATCCAGAGTCCTGACTGTTCTTCCAAATTGTCTACTCTCCTTCAATATTCATTCAAGAGATATTTTTGCCCTGGCTGGTGTGGCTCAGTGGATTGAGTGCGGGCCTGTGAACCAAAGGGTGGCCAGTTCGACTCCCAGTCAGGGCACATGCCTGGGTTGCAGGCCAGGTCCCTGGTGGCAGGCGCGCAAGAGGCAACCACGCGTTGATGTTTCTCTCCCTCTCTTCCTCTCTCTCTCTCTGAAAGTAAATAAATAAAATCTTTTTTAAAGAAAGAGAGAGAGATTTTAAATGTCTACCGCATGAAAGACCCCGTTCTCCAGGGAAGATGTCCAAAATACTAACACTGACCAAGAAAGACCAACACCGTATGATCTCACTTGTACGTGGAATCTAGTGAGCCAAATAAACTGACAAACAAAATAGAACCACAGGTGAGAAGAATACAAGGAACAGACCGACAGCTGCCGGAGGGGGTGGGGGTGCAGGGACTGGCTGAAGGAAGGTGAAGGGCTGGCCAAAGAACATGTGAGCGCAACCCACGGAAACAGACACAGTGTGGAGAAGGCCAGGGGTGGGAGGGGCCGGCGACGGGGGAGGAAATGATGTCTGCAATAACGTCAACAAGAAAAAAGAGAAGGGAAGAACAACATGGGAAAAGGCAGAAAGCCCAGTTCTTTTCCGGATTCCCAGCCACTTCTCCATGTATTTTTGTCACGGCATGTCCTCCCGAGTCGGGGTTGGAAGAGCACCTCTGTCTGCCCCCCGAGAGTACCAAGAACCCCCTGCCATCACCAGCCCCCCCGCTAACACTGGCTGCAAGTCTCGGAGTGTTTGCGCTGGGACTAAGTGGAAGCCCCATCGCCGCCCTGATTCCAGGGTCAGCAAGACGATGACTCGCTTTCATCGAAAACAAATTGACGGAACGCAGTCTATCTGCAGAACACTCTTTCAGGCCAGAAGGCTCTCCCTCTGGGCGCCGCGTCCCTCCGGTGACAAACGACTCCCTCCTGCGAGGAGCATCTCTGTGACACGGCGCCACATCACAGGGGAGCGTCAGCGAAGGAGAGTGTCTGAACGCATTTCCTCAGAAGGAGGAAGGAGCGAGGCACCGAAAACGCCCTTTCTCTTCTGTTTACTTGAGTCATTGACTCCTTGACACTAACGCGAAGCCACCAGACGAATGGATTTGGCATCGTTTTTTACGATCAGCTCAGGAAGGGAAGCACTTTCTTTTTTGACTCTAACTCCGTTGTCATCGTAACCCTTAAACAGTGCTAAAATGTGTCCCTGTTCCCAAGAAACACCCTAACCGCACTTGTATCTGAGATTTCCATTACCTCATACCATTTTATGACCTAGTGTGGACATAGTAAACAAATATAAAAAATTATTGTCAAAGCATTCATTACTTTTCCATATTCTTTTTTTTATTTTCACCTACAATAACCAAAATTACTGAGGCTTATGCAGTACCACTAGCTTTCGTAGCTGAATTACTTTTTCTAAAAACACATTCTTAAGTTGCACTGAATGCTTTCTTTGTGCCTCACAAAAACAAGCATAGAATGTCCCTTAGCTTCTTCAAATGTCGGTACATGCTGAGCAGTCAAGAGCATCTTCAATCCAAGTGCCCGTGACCATGTAAGACTTCTGTTTCATCCTTTTTGACTCTTAGTTTTAGGTTGGTGGTAGAAAAATAAAAATTATAAAAAGGCCTAAAATATTTGAAAAATAATAAAATTATTTAAGAATTCTACTACCATTAGGACAATGGTACACATCGTACCAAATCATTTCTATCGTCATAAAGAAAGTTCGACCTCACTTCCTCGGAAACCTAACAATGAAGAAACATGTCAAACTCTAAACAATTTCAGTTGAACTTTAAATAAAGCGAAATTTCTTAAAGTTAGTTAATAACAGCTAGTAATAACTCAAAATAAAAATACAACTCAGCTGTAAAAAAGAAAAGAGTCTCACCCTTTGCAACGGCCTGGATGGGCCTGGAGAGCATTATGCTCAGTGAAACGAGCCAGTCAGAGAAACCCAAGTACCATATCATTTCACTCGCATGTGGAATCTAACGGACAAACTGAACTAACAAGCAAAGTAGAGACAGACTCACAGATAGAGAGCAGGCTGACAACTGTCAGAGGGACATTGGGGGCTGAAAAGTAAAGAGATGGAGCAAAAGAGAAAAAGAGAGAGAGAGAACTCACGGACACAGACAACACTGTCGTCATTGCCAGGGAAGGGGCTGGTGGAGGTGGGGGAGAGCGTAAGGGGGGATAAATGGCAATGGACGGAGCCTTGACTCGGGGTGGTGACCACACAGTGAGGTGCACAGACGATGCGCCACGGAACTGTGCCCCTGAAACCTGTACAGTTTTGTTAACCAGGGTCACCCCGATAACTTCAATAAAAGGGAAAAATAATTTAAAGTAGATTAAAGTTTTGTGCATTTGCATAAAAAGTAAATGTATTTAAAACTCTTATTCTAAAAAAGCTTGGAGACTTAAAACATTCTGTGTAGAAATTAAAATTAGCACAGAGCGTCAGGAATTATTTAGTTCATCTGCAGCAAAATACTGCAGTTACTCCATATACCCTTGGTCCAGCCCAATATCTGACTTTTTAAAAGTTGGCAATGCAGTACATCTGAATACGCCAACTCCAAATCACTCTCACTTAGGGAATTAAAAAAGAAAGAAACACCGAATACTGCTGCCATCCTCGTTGTCTGAAGCATTTTGAAGAGTGTGAATGTATTCACACGGCCATGATGATTACTCCGTTAAAATAAACCAAACCGCCTCATCCGACGTCAGTTAAACAACTGCTGTGCACGCGTATAAATCAGCTTCCTCGAAGCATCCATTCCGTCCCGTAAGTAGTCAACACTTGGGAGGACCAACACTGAGCCCCGTTCATCTGTATAAAAACCCAATTAGATAAGCTTCAGCATCCCCGTTTGCAGATGAGGAAACTGAGGCTTGGACAAGACAAACAGCTGGTCCAGCAGCACCTCTCTACGAAGTGGCACACCCAGAATTTCAGCCGCATTCACCCTGCCATCCAGATTGTGCGTGTCACACTGCATCACCTTCTTGGGACCTTCTTGGGACCTTCTTGGGACCTGCACAAGGCCTAAGGATAGTTTTGGTTTCAAACACATTGGTAAGTATCACCGATACTTAGCATTAATAATATGACATGTCACCTTCTGTTAATACAAAGAGCTGATTTGACTATGTCACAATTGGTCACATATACGAATGGTTGGTCTTTTTCAGAATTCTTTACAAGTACCTCATATGTCCTTCAGATCATGTGACTTAGGGAAGGGCATTAACAGGCAGCCGGGCACGTGAAGAAAACGGAGACACAAAAAATGAAGTAGCCTGGACAAAGTCACGCACAGACCTGCACGGTGGGGAGTTCGGACCAAGGTTCCTGATGTCTTCCACTTGACATGGGATCTGCGTACTTTACAAATAACGGTTGTAAATAATGTGATGGGATTCTAAGATTCATTGCAAAAGCCACGCTCATTAATAACATTATAATTTCAAACCAAAAAAAAAAAAAAAATACTGGCCCTATGACCTCGTCCAAAATATTTGATTTCTGTGGCAATAATCCAGGATAGTGGTAGAGTTCAAGCAAATCATGCTTCAAATGTTGGTTTAGAGAAATTCCTATTTTACTTGTACAAGTTTTTACTTTGGGGATGATCGGTGAGGATCTAGACCAAATATTGCAAAAATAAATAACTTAACAGACTTTTTAAGCAATATCCTTCTGTGTAACTATTGTCTACAAAAATAAATTTTAAAAAATCCTATGTCAACTGTCTAAATTTAAATGTGTCTTTTTTTTTAAACCTGCATAAGGATTTCTTTCAACTGAAGCTGAACGTGTCAAAGAAAAGAGAAGTTCTTCCAGCCAAACTCACTTCCATTTTTCCAACAAGAACAGCAAGACACCTTGGCCTCCATAACTCATCACCATCCGTGGAAATGCTAGCTGCCCAGGGGCTTGAAAGATGCAGGCAACTTGTTTTCTTTTCAAATCTTTTTCTCTTCAAAAGCTTTAGTACCTAATTAGTAGATATCCCAGAACCTCTCGGGGCAGGTCAGTGTTACCCCTCTGGGAATGTATGCTGTAGGTCCTCTGTAAAATAAAACCTCAAATTAGAAAGTATCGCCTTGCATTACATGGAGGTGCGGTATTGCATTCTCCCTTTGTTCAAGGTCTTCCCCGAAGGGTCCGCGTGTCCTCCGATTCGTCCCGGGCGCCCTCTGACAGGGAGAACAACTGGGTGGGCAAGGGAGTCCGCTTTTCTGCCCCGGCTTGAAAACTTCAGACTGAGAAAAGTCCTCTCAATATCCGGTGTGTTTAAATAATCTTCTGCAGTTATTCGTAAATATTTAGACGGATTTTCCACATGGAAAACGTTATCATCTACTTGGTAAAAATTTAGTGGTGCATTACCGCCTGTCTTTTTCATTTCCTCCATGATGAACTGCTCGGAGACACCCTTTCGTTTTCTCCCTGGTTCCTCTGCTAGTACCCCAGACGATAAACTTCTGTGACTCGAAGGCCGTCACCCAGCACCCCTCTGCACTCGGAAAAGGCAGCATCCCAGCATCCGTCTCATTCACGTCGCTGACACTGACATTGTGGCATTGTGCCACCAGACCTCGGAACTCATGCCTGTAATATGCACTTTTGCCTCAGTGTGCAGACTAAGACATGATTTATGTACATTACACAAGTCGTTTCCTTACCTCCGTTCCAAGGGAGAGTCTTTGCAGACTCGGGTCTTGCCATCTGCACCATAAGCGTCTCCTTCAAACACCCAGGAGGACCATGTTTGACCAAAGGATGAGAACAATAAATGGTTTTTATGTGCTTAGTTTCTGACTGCTAATCAAATTCTTGCCATGTCTCAGTGGAATTGGACACATTACCTGATATCTTCGGCCCAGTTTTGCTGCCTATAAAATGAAGATAATATTCCTGGGCTCGTGGACTGCTGTAAAAATACAGGGTGCGGCCGACTGCTCCTAAGAAAACAGGAGAGGCTGTCCACGGCCGTGACTTCGCTGAAGCCTTCTTCAGGAGTGAGTAAGGCATTTGAAAAGAGACAGCTGTTATGCATTTTCTAATCATTACTATAGAAAGTTCATCTATTTTAGGACTAACAAAACAGAATTCAAGTGAGGAATGGATAGCAAAACTTCGATACACTTGTTACGCACAAAGGAGTGCCTGAAAGCATCGCGTCTATTTCATGCTGTCCAGACAATACCGCTTCCCGCCTGGGTCCCGCTGCCTGGGTCCCGCGCAGAGGGCCTGTCCCCGCCCACCCAGGAGAACACTGTGGATGAAGATTCTGATCTGTCAACAGTGAGGGTGGAGGGGAGTAGCATTTTCAGCTCATTAGTTTTGAAAGACTATGTCTTTGGCTAAATCTACTAGGTTTTATCCCTTATTGATAGTAGAAATAATCTTTTATTCACTTATTTTCTTTCTCAAAACTAAGCACAGACTATTGAATACATTAAGAAATCTATAATAATTATTAAAGAATCAAGTCCAAAATAGTTACCAATCTTGACTTAGGCTTCATTGTCAGGTCAAAATAAAGAGATTTAAGATTAGAGTTCCAAAGCAGTTGCATTGCATGTGTATAAAACGTGCGCCGCCCCCCTCCCCCCACAACACTCAGGAACAAGGTAGGACTCCAAAGCAAGTCCCCTGGCCTAACGACTGGGAAGGCTTAGTGCACATTTCAAAGTATCCATTTACATAACAAAACCTATAAAGGATCATTTGTAGCCTGTTAGGTTATTTCCTTTACAGAGCTGCTTGCTCATCCACATTTTTAAAAGCATGTTATGAAAATAAAATGAAACCTGGTCTATTATATTTCAAAATAGACTGCATGAAGCGATATCGGGGTAACGAAGTGTAAACCTGTTTTCCTGAATGGTGGTTCAATGAACACTTAGCTCCATGAGGGCAGAACTGTGTCTGCTTTCCACTGACCACATATGCCCCCCCCACACCCCCATGCTTCGAATAGTGCCAGGTGTGTGCCAGGCCGCAGCAGGATCTGCAAGTTTCACAAATAAGTGATTCTATGCGGTGTCTACAAGACACCACGCTGAGTGCCCGAGAATGTGCGAGGGTGGCAAAGCTGTCCCCACGTGTCTCCCCGAGTCACACTGGGAACCGCACCGTAAGCCCCCTGCTCTGACTAGGGGAAGGGTGGTCTGGGCTTGGGGTCTGTCCCGGAGGCAAGGGGCCCGGCCCAGGGGTGCAGGGGAGGGAGCCGGTCCCGGGGGGTGTCTCTGCTCAGGCTCCGCACCGGCCCCCTCCTTCTGCTCCACTGACTGCCCTGGTGGGTGCCCCTGAAATCCTCCCTGCCCCCATTCCCAGGCTCCGGCTGGGTGGGGGGAACGGCACCCCAAGCCCCACAGGGCACTGGCTGCCGCGCAGGTGTGCATTTCCGTGGTCGGAATCCGCTCCATCTGTCCAGGGTGGTTTCCGCAGCGAAGCCTGCGGGGCCCTCGTGGCGGCAGCCCCCTTCCCTGGACGCAGCAGCGCAGCGAGGCCCAGCCAGGTTCTCAGCTGACAGAGGACTTTCGGGAGGGGAGCGGCAGTGCCTCCCTGCAGCGGGATGTCTTCGAAGAAACCACAGCCCTACCATCAGCTCTGCATCCGCCTGAAGCCCGATGACCATCTGGGTTCACGCGCTCTTGCTCGTGGCTCCGTGGGCCTCCGGATCGACGAGGTCGGCCGGACAGCTGTTCGGGGCCCTCTGCTTTCCACACAAGTAAACTGTTCCCAGAACGGTCTGTGCCACCTACAGGCTGCCTCTGCCCAGAGCACCCGGCGCAGAACCCTGGGAGCAGGCGTTGCTGGTGCCTGTGCCAGCCTTGCACTCTGACCTCTGACCCTGGCCAATGCCATTCCACAGAGGGTGATGGATCCAGAACACAAGCATACTAACAGCAGATAGGAACGCAGAGGATGAAGCTAAACTTGAGATGGTGTGGAGGAAGAGGCCTGTCGGTTGAGTCCTGCAGGGTGAGCACAATTCCAGACAAGCAGATAAGGAGGACGAGGTTTCCCATGGGAAGGGGCGAGACAGAGAGAAGAAGCTGGGTGGTGGGGGGGGCAACCGCCACACAGGACGCTTGAATGCACCGTACATCCACCCAATGCGGATAGTGAAGAGATAAAAACATATTTGTGAACGTTACGCATAATCCTTTTAGTGCATCTTAAACGTTTGTGATATTTTGTTAAGTTAAAATGGTTTAACACTGCTGCGTACACTAGGATCTCAATTGTGGAAAAATATGGAAATAATATTTGGATAGAAAAAGTTGAAAGCAGATGTTAAGAATCGCTATCTCCGAGTGCTCGAAATCCAATAGCATTTTATTCTTTCTTTCCTACTTTCTTCCTTTTTGTTTAGGTGACTCTTGTGATGTCAAAGAAACATGTATTAATTATGGGTTTTAAATAATGGCAGCACAAATGCACTAACAGAGGTGGGATAGTTTCTCGGTATCAATTTTCTCTAACTGGAGATCATCCCTAATTTTTACAAGGATATATTAGGAACGTAGAGAACAATATTTGAATATGTGTACATTATTTGTGTACATATATACATAATATTTATGATGAGCCTTTATTAGCAAGTAAATAGTAAAACCGATAAACGTGGAAAAACAAGTAATTCATACAACTGCAATGAATTTCTACGAGTTTGAATCCTGATGGATTTCTATAAATTCCTAACGGAGAACATGAGGCCAGCCTCCGTATAAACACGTTTTGGTGGTAATTGAGAAGTTCTGGGGAAGGTTCTCTAATATAAAACATCTCTTCCTTTCATTTGTGCTCTTTGCTGACAAAAATCCTTACCCTTGACCCCACTTTTGAAGGCGGGCGTTAAACCCTAAGTGCTCAGGGAGATGAGCGGCACTGGGGGGGGCGGGGAGCGGGCGGGTATCAGCTCCCCGAGCCAGCGCCGGTTCCCGGGTTTCTGCTGGCTGGAAGGGAGGGGAAGTGGGACGCTGGAAGCCTGGCCGTGATCCGGCAGATCAGAGGGGAGGGTCAGAAGCAAACGCTGCCTTTGCTGGAGCGTCTGGTCGCCAGGCTCTGAGCTCCTGGGGCAGGAACCACGTCCCGCTTACCGCCGTCAATCCGGGGCCCCTGCCACGGTGTCAGAAACATTGCGGGAAGCAGAAAAGGGGGGCAGAGAGGGGAGGGAGGGGGAGAACACCGACGAACGGTTCGGGAGAATTGCCGAGAATCTAGATGTATACAAAGGCTGCCGCACCCCTGGGAAGAGGCTGTCAGAAGGAGGATAATCCACAGGGTTTCCCCAGTCCGGCGTGGTCCGCAGCCCCTAACCACATCTCTCCAGGAGCCGGTGCAGGAGGAACCCAGGGAGATGGAAGAACACTGAAGATAATGGGTCACACCAGTAGGGTGTGAAACACACACTCAAGGAAGGAAGGAAGGAAGGAAGGAAGGAAGGAAGGAATGGGAGGGGAGGGAGGAAGGAAAGGGAGGAAAGGGAGGGAGGGAGGAAGGGAGGAAGGAAGGGAGGAAGGGAGGAAGGGAGAGGGGGGAAGTAAAGGGAGGAAGGGAGGGAGGGGAGAGAAAAGTAATCCTTTCTGCCCCAGCAAAATGAGTTTAAAACTCCAAATAGTTGGTTACTTTCCATGATAACACAGTTCAGTAACATTCAGTGTTCTCTGAGATCTTGTAGAAAGTCTCACTGTCTAGGTTTCTTTTTCCTCTCAAAGGAAAACTATGTAAGAACTTAGGGTGCATTGGAACAGGGGTTAAGATGGCAAAGGTATTTTCTCAGCCATCTGAGGTTTTACGGCAGGAGAGCAGGGCCACCGCGGAACACGCATGCAGTCTGCGGTCCGGTTCCTGGGAGGCCCCACGCTCGCTCCCGCCACCACTCACTTCGCTGACTAGGCCGCCGCGCAGACCGTCCTCCTGTGCTGGCTCCAAAATACTTACGGCCCCGGGATCAGAAGTTCACAGATTACTAACCCTCTCAAATGCAGTCAGTTAAGACTCTTTATCCAGTCTCAGTATGGGCCTTTTTTCAGCGTGCAGTCATGCCCCTATAAAGACCATTCGACACACATGAAAAAATGTATCTTAGAACTGACGCATTAAGGAGATCTAATCCACATTATAAAACGGGGACCTTTGATCAAAAACAGTTATATAATGTCATTTAAATTATTCCTTGCACAAAAATTCTTACTAAATATCATGTTAAAAATGCACTTCTGTGGTCAAAGTGAGTTGCATCTCTATAAGTAATAAGCAAATTCATTTTCAGTGCTGTCCATATAATTTTCCTCTCAAAAATGTAAAAGTCAGTGTTTTGCATTTATAAAAAGAGTACATATAGATGCAGATAGATGATGGGCAGGTGATAGATAGTCTCAGAGACAGGTCTAGAAGCGGGACACCACATGTACTGAATTATTACTCACATCTAGCACAAGAAAAGAAGAGTCAGTAGCGCTTTGTGGCCCAGATAAATGTAACACGCAAAGGTAAGGACGTCTGTTAGGTGAATGTCTCATCAAAAGGAGAGAAGAAAGAAAGAACCCTGACGATTTATCAGTACTTTTACAGAATTAAAAAGTACAATCTTATGAGTTGAAATAAGTGCACATTAGACACTGAGATTCAAGCACAAATTTTTGTGCTTACTTCAATAGTTTAAAACACTGCATGACCCATAGAACAATTTAACTCATATATGAAAGGGCTGCCGCTGTTCAAAAAGGAAACGAAATAAATTGATTTTATACATGTTTTCAAGATACCTTTTCTTTTTCTTTTATTTGTCTGATATTTCAGATTTAAGTCCTTCTTCAAACTACAAAACTAGCAATATACAAAGTTTGCTTGTGTCTGGTTTCAAAGATGGCCTTTTTTTTTCTTTTCTTTTCTTTCCTTCCCTTTCTTTTCCTTTTCTTTTCTTCTTTATGCACAAAATGTCTGCCAAGCCTGAAAATGATGCAGATCATGTTTCCATGTCTGTTAGGTGGCGCTTACCAAGCAGTCTGGCTCGGGTCAGGGATTTTTCAACTGCTCGCTGTGGTGGAATTACAGTCGGGGTTCCGAGTGGGGTGAGTGGGAGGCGGTCTTTGTCCCGCTGCATTTAAAATTACATCTAATCTTATCAAGGCGCTCGTCATTGTTTCTGGCGGCCAGGAGCAGGTACAGTACCGCTTTTGTTCCAGTTAGTAGCTTTGCTGAATAAAGTTGAGGGAAAAGCCAAGACTAAATAATATTCTTTCAGGATCTCATGCGCTGATTGAAAAAATGCTTTGAAAGAGAACTAGAGAATGGTGGGGGTGGGAAGAGAGACAGGTAAAGTCACAGTAGGAAAGTATTGATGTCGTCAGAAAAGAAGCAGGGGCTTACAGGTTCGGAAAAAAACTGCTACAGAAGAAAAAAATTGCCCCCAAATGCTAGAATTCTTACCCCTTAAAACGCACAGGCTCGTTTTCTTTGCCACCGTATAATCATAAAATTCAGGAAACATACTTTGTTGAACTTTTCTGTTTGAGAGAATTAAAAGCTGAAGCAAGACTACTTTTTTAAAAATAGCACAGAGCCACAAGGCATATTTTCTCTTGCACAAATAAATATCGCTGAACCTTGTTTGTACCCAGAGTCTCCCATTGATGTTCCTGTCTTTTTAATATGCTGAAATGTACACTGAAGAGTCTGGCGCGACACTGGAGGTTGCCATAGACCTAAGACAAGTAAGTGGTAATAAATCCAAGTTCAAAAAACTTGTCCTGACCAGCTTTGAACAAAGCAGAGACACTGTAATTCTAACAACCAGAACAACATAATTATCAGCAAGAAAAGAACCCCCAGTTTTTCATGTGTCAATAGAGATTGCAAGTTAATTCAGACAGAAAAAATTGGCATTAAGATTTACAAGAGATCCCATTATTGTAATTTGAAAATTAAGACGAAAAGTAGCTTGTTCAAACATGTTCGGTCTTAAAATCTAGTCAGTTAACCCTAGCTTCTCATAGACATACCCTGGAAAATAAAGTTTCTAACCAAAATGACAGGCTTGAGTTTTTGTCATTTATAAATAATAACACATTTTCTGAAGCCCGAAAAATATTTTTCACTGTGTGCTTGCAGAATATTAAAAAACATAATAATCGAACTTCCTGATTGATAACAATCTTATGGGAACTTTATTGTCTATGATTCTCATCTTTTGTAGCTTCGATGTATATAATTATAATATTCAATTTTAATATGATCAAGAAAGTACCTCAAACTGTGTTATCGAGGTATAAATACAAATTTGGATTACATACATTTTAGTGATATGCCTTTTCTCCATATTATACTTAACCGTTTAACAGACAACTATGTTGACCCTTTTCAAAATAGTGGCAAAAGAGAATAAAGACACCAAAACTACCACAATGTAAGAGATTTTAAAATTGCAAAGGTGCATTTTGTATTTTAATAGACAACAGTAATATATGACTAAAATTAACATGCAGGTTAATTTCGATAGATTCCAACCAAATGTATACTCGTCGAATATTTCAAAGTTATGCTGTAAGTGTTTCAGCTCTCAGGTTATTCCTGCATCCAGCTGCTGTGTGGGTCATCACAGAATCGTTGGACTAATCGCTGCCGTGTAACCATTGTGCTACGTTACTAAAATGAATTGTAATCATGACTTCATAATAGTTTTCTTTAAAGCAAATACACTCAGACGGTCTATACACATTTTGTCATTTGATTGCATCTCAAGTAATTTATTAAAAACAGTAAAATGCCCCCTACGTAAATGGATCATTCCTTAATAGAAAAGCCTGTATAAACTGCCTGGATGCCTTTGCATGCGCGTCAGTTTTGCAGTCAGGAAACTTCATCACAGTTCGTGATCGCCATCAAAATCACCTACTGCTATTAGTGTGCCGTTGTCTTTTATCATTTGACTCTAGAAATCAAGAAAAATACACACGTATTCATAAAAGCCAGCTTACTAAATTTTCCATCAATAAATTTCGAAACGGAGTTTTAAAATGTATGTAGCGGCCCCTTAAAATGTCCTTCTGCTGGACTTTTACCCTAGGTTCCCCCCCCCCCCCCCCCCCCGCTCCTAAAAACCCTGGCACGTGGCTGCAGCTCCGATGTCATTTCGAGTCCGCTCCTGCGGGCGCGGCCCGGAGATGCGCTGCTGGGGTTCTCCCTGCTAGTCCCGGGGAGCGAGGATGCTCTCGCCGTGAACTTTTTATATACATAGGACGTGGTGGGGCATCAGTTTTTCTTTGCGTACCAATTTCCAGATTATGTGTTTATTTTTACCTTCATTAAATCATTTCCGTAACGTTTATTAAATAAGTTATATTTCACCCTCCCTGTTCTCCAAACTGATCTTATACTCAGTGTTAATGACAAGCCAGGGCTTTAGGCACCGGGCAGAAACGAGAGAGGAGGGCGAGAGAGAGTCCCTAAAAATAAGAGTTGGGGGAGAAATCTACTTCTTATGGATGTCGTTAGTTCTGCTCACTCACAGTTTGAAGCATCTCCTACTTCTCTGTCCTTTTGTTCCTAAGATATCCCTTTTACCCCTCAATTCTGTACCACCAAGCTCTGTTCAGGGTTGGTCGAAGTGTGCTGGGGATTCATTCCAACAAGGCAAAGTCGGGGAAATAGGTTCACATCAGTTTTCTCTGTCCCTAACCCTCCACACAGTTGTCCCTGGACCTCCATCGATGTGTAGTTATGCTATATTTTGTCCAGAAATGGTTAAATCTGATCATCAAGTTTGAAAATAAGGAAACTGACACATAAGAAAATGAACTGCTTTCATCACAAGCTGTGTAAATCCGGGATATCACCCTGAGGGTTAAATTAAAACCCAGCCCTTACGAGGTAAGCTAATTAATTGTTTGACTATCTTGCAGTTTGGGATGAGAGGGAGGCTTCCAATGTTTCTGAAGCTTCCTTCCCTTCGAATTTCCTTGAATGATTTGCTCGAAAGGGTAGCTAATTTTCTTGTCTGCCCATTTACTAATTCCTATGAAATTTTCATCTCCTAGAACGGGGGTCACTTTTCCAGACCGTGGCCATAGGACCCCTCTGCCGGGCACCAGGGCCTCCAGTCTGTCCCACACGGAGACCCCGCTCCCATGGCGACCATCATGAGAACCACATGTGCTCAAAGAGCAGGTGAAACTGTAGGTGCCTTCTTAAGATTTTTCACCCTGGTTAGAGAAAAGCTTGGTCTTTTAGGGCACTCTTACTCATGAACAGTCAATGACAACGTCTTCTCATCACGCGCTCCAGGTGCACGGTGTCCCTGCAGAGTTTCTCAGGCTGAGGCTCCCCCACCAGGGCCCTAGCTGGGCCCCCGCCCCCTTCGTTTTGAGCCAGCGGGCCCCACTGCGGTGGCCAGGAGCTTCGCAGGGCCAGCCACAGGCTCCTTCACGCTCTGCTTCCCTCAAATTCAAGAAACTGGAAAAGAGGGAAGTAAAACTGGATGAAGGGGACTCAAGGCCCACAGGCTCTGCTCATCTGGCCTTTGTGGTTCATTAGCATTATTTCCATCACAATGTGAGCAAGCTATTCAACAGGCTGGTCTGGGAATCTAGACTCTTCACCCCCACCCCCATGGAAAACTACATATAGTCTGAGTTCCTACCAGACAATGCGGAATTTGTTTTTGCACCAAGGGAAATATGTATTCCAAGGGAATGTAACAGTAACAAAAATTCCAAACTGAAAAATACAGTGCTAGTGCTCAGGCACGCTGCTGACAGAGTGAGTTCAAATGCAAGCAGCCACAAAAGTCCAAATAGCGAAGAGCTATGCCGTTGTAAAGGACGTCAGACAGGACAGGAGATAAAAAGGCAAGAACTGAAACCCTGAGTCGCAGTCTTCAGCTAGAGAAGGAACCAGTCTTATGTGCTTCATTAACATTAACTTTAGTGAATCAGGAAATTTCCTAACATGAAACCTACCAACAGAAATGCCCGATAAACAGTGTCACCAAACTAGCGAATGCTCAGTGACACAGCCACTATGTAATGCACGGAGTCGATTTCACATGATACCTACTTGTAGATCTAATTAATGTTCCATTTACTGCAAGATTTTTCTTGTTGCAGTAGGATTTCTTGTTCCATATCTTTGACACAAGTTTGTTTTATAGTTTTTGTCCATTTTCAGATACAGACCTCTATTTTCCAAGGAAACTAGCTTCCAAAATGATTGATCATATTTAATGATGAATTTCCGTCCTGGTGAGTTGAAAATATAAGCTGTGCATTTCTTCCCTTTTCCACAAAGATAGTGTTTTATCAGACCTTCCTGAGATTACTTCTGTTCCGTTTCACTCTATCAACATCATCAAAGAAAATATGTTGCCTGATTTAAAAGCACCAAAAGTTGAAATTCTTTCTCTATTATTGCAACACTGCATTTCTACAGGGTGGTGTTTATGAGACAGATGCGGCACAGCAGGCTGGTGTGGTCCAGCAAAACACGGTGAGATTGCCGAGGCGGATGGCTAGTTGGTCCAGCGCAGTGGGAGCAGAAGGCAGCAGAAAGGGTTCCGTGCATCAGTGGAAAACCAACAACAGCCAACTTACAGCTGCTTCCCGGCATGAAAACCTGAGCCAGATCAACTCCAGATTCTGTTTTCAACCTGAGAACGTTTAAGAGAGAAAGAAGTACTTTTGAGCTGAATGGAGCCAAGCGAGGGCCTTGGGAATCGTGGGTTTACTTCGGTGACTGCTTGTAAGTGCCTGGCGCAGCCTGATGGGGTGGGAAATGACGGTCAGCCAGTACAAGATAGATTCAGCAGAGGAATTCTTTTGCGTTGGTTCACTGTTATTCTGGTTTTGTTCTTAATTGCTTTGTATATTATTTTAGAAAATATTTCATCTTACTGATCTGAAGTTGCTGATCTCTGTTGAATGAAACCTTCTTTCTGATGGATGCAGCCACGTGTGCCTCGCCTGTGAGCCCGGTTTGAGTTCAGACGGGGCTGTGAGAAGTAGCCAGCCCGCCAGGTGGTTTGGGCTTTCTGCTTCAGCGAGCGGCCCGGTCTCCGGCTTCTTCCCAAAACCAAATGCCGTGGAGAACCTCCTGGTGAAGCTTCCCCATGACCCCAAAGACTCTGCCTACTTTGTACATCTCCTAACTTTGTGTTATTTAGACTCTTTCTGAAGGAAATAAAGGTACCTTTTAATAAAACATTTATTTATTTATTTATTTTATTGTTCAGGTACAACTGTCTCCATTTTCCCCCTACCACCCCACCCATTTCTGTCTCCCACCCTCGATCCTACCCGCTTTGGCTTTGTCTGTGTGTCCTTTATATATTAAAACTTAACCTTCAAAATCATAACAAAATGGTTCATGCTGGTGTGGCTCAGTGGATTAGTGCCAGCCTGTGAACCAAAAGGTCACCAGTTCGATTCCCAGCCAGGGCACATGCCTGGATTGCAGGCTGTGTCCCTGGTTGGGGGGCCCCTGAGAGGCAACCAACTGATGTTTCTCTCCCACATCAATCGATGTTTCTTTCCCTCTCTTTCTCCTTCCCATCCCCTCTCTCTGAAAATAAATAAATATTTTTAATATTATTAAAAATGCTTACTTTTCTTAGTTTGCTTTTGTTTTAGGTGTGGTTCTTGATAGCTGTGAGTTTGCTGTCTTTTCACTGTCATAGTTTTATCTTCTTTTTCTTAGATAAGTCCCTTTAACATTTCATATAATAAGGGCTTGGTGATGATGAACCCCTTCAACTTGACCTTATCTGAGAAGCACTTTATCTTCCCTTCCATTCTGAATGACAGCTTTGCTGGATAGAGCAATTTTGGATGTAGGTCCCTGCTTTTCAAGACTTCAAATATTTCTTTCCAGCCCCTTCTTGCCTGTAAGGTCTCTTTTGAGAAATCAGCTGACAGTCTGATGGGAATTCCTTTGTAGGTGACTGTCCCCTTATCCCTTGCTGCTTCTAGAATTCTCTGCTTCGTTTTAATCTTGGCTAATGTAATTACGATGTGATGTGGAGGGTTAGCAACAGGGGCATGGGAGGAGGAGAGAGGGGGAAAAGGTACAGAGAATAAGTAGCATAGATAATGGGAAAAAAATAGACAGGGGAGGGCAAGAATAGTATGGGAAATGTAGAAGCTAGAAAACTTATGACACATGGACATGAACTAAAGGGGGGAATGTGGGTGGGAGAGGGTGTGTAGAGTGGAGGGGAATGATGGGGGAGAAATGGGACAACTGTAATAGCATAATCAATAAACTATATTAAAAAAAATGCTTACTTTTCAGTCTAAAAGGAAATGTATGTAAATTTTCAAGGTCATTGAAACATTACCAAAGTTATATTTTGCAAAATAACTAGAAATCGAAGATGTTGCTCCTTCTCCCCCCGCCCCCCACACTAACATCCCTCACAGCATTTAACATCCTATCAGTCTGAAGCCATTGACGCCTTCGGAAAAGATTTAGTATAAATGTTTAAAGGGGCTTAGCAAAAAATAATGGAAAAACCTTGCAATTGCCGTGATTCAGAAGAATACACCTTTCTTCCCCGGAGGACTTCGTGAAGGTTCGCCTCTTCTCCGGACCTTTAAAACGCACTGACGGCTTTTCCAATTTTCCTTAATCAGCTTTCATTTCTTAGTCACTTTAGTGGATAGAATTACTGCATTGGGAAAAGATAAAAAGAATCACTCAGAAGGGTTTCGATCCCCTCCTTTCTTTCATTCCATCTTTAAAATACAAGACATGGAGATTGGTAACACAGGGAGTTCCAGTAACCTTTGCTATTCCCCCACCAAATTGTTCACCAAAGGGCAATACCGAAAAGGAAAGAATGAGAAGCCTGGTTTCGATCCCTGGAAACCTCTGTGCTGTCGCCTGTTTTGTTGTGCAGGTGGTAGTCGGGGACCGTCAGACAGGCCAGCCGAGGCCCTGGGCGCTTCTCACGGAGCACTTGTTCCGGGGGAGCCAAGACGGTTCGGTGTTGCAGTGCAAGCAGGCGGATGGAACAGATGAAACTGTGTTTATGTCGCTGGAAGAAATAACCCTCAAGCGAGGCTGGGTTTGTCTGGGTGGAGACACAACGTGCCCCGGGACCTGACACCCGGCAAGTGGCCGCAGACCCTCTGTCCATCCATCGGCAGCTTCAGACCGTGGCTGCCCAATGTTTCATGGAAATGCGAGTATGTGGCAGATTTTAAGGACAAATGAGACCCGCGCCATCCTTTACAAGCCTTTCCTCCTAGATGAGACGTAAGCCGTGATAGCACAGGGGATCAATATGCATTTAGGAAGTTTTTCCCGAGTAACTAAGCTTGGTCAAGCTATATCTGATTTCAGGTGACCTCTGGGCAGATTTCCAGAAGGAATAGCAATCTCAACTCGTATCTGCTTCTGGCCCAAAGAGCTACCGCATTGTGTCTGAATTCGGGCTCCACCATCAGCTGACTCAGAAGATACACATGGAAAGCCAACGACCCTCCAGGCACGAGAGTTAGCAGTGGATGGCTACAGTGAATCAGACAAGGGTCCTGTGGACGTCAGAGGCCATTTGAAGAGTCAGGTGAGCAAGCAGGCAATTATAATGCAGGATAACGGAAACTGTGACAGCGCAGTACGGTTTAGTAAGCCCCTGGCAAGAGCACCAGTGTAGTTTTCCATGGCTGCTGGAGCAAAGGGCCATGATTCAGCGGCTTAAAACTGGGTAGAAAATAGACAGGGGCAGGGTAAGAATAGTATGGGAAATGTAGAAGCTAAAGAACTTATGACACAAGGACATGAACTAAAGTGGGGAATGTGGGTGGGAGAGGGTGTGCAGGGTGGGGGGAATGACGGGGGAGAAACGGGACAACTGTAATAGCATAATCAATAAAATATATTAAAAAAAAAAACTGTAACACAGTTATCACATTGTGATTCGGAGGGTGGAAATCTGAACTGTGTCTCCCAGGGCTGAAATCCAGGTGTCAGCAGGACTACATTCCTTCTGGAGGTTCTGGGGGAGGACCCATTCCCTTGCCTTTTCCAACTTCTAGAGGCACCTGCAAGCTTTAGCTCGTGGCCACTTCCGGTCTTCAGCGACACTGGTGACCAGGGGAGCCTTTCCCACGCCGCATCTCTGACACTGATTCTCCCAACTTTCTATTCCACTTGGAAGTGTCCTTGTGAATACACTGATCCCCTCCTCCAGGTGATCCAAGACCATCCCTCCCTGCTCGGCAGCCTCACCAGGTGACATCACAGTCCCCAAGCTGCAGGCATAGGGGCCAGAAAGGGGACCTCTTGGAGAGGCCGTTCCTGCACCTGTCATAAGCACCTCCCTAGACCCCTAGACAGGAGGTCGGGGGGAGAGAAGGCTTCTCAGACAACTGGATGCAAGAAGAGGCTTGAAGAATCCGGAGAATTTAGGACGATAAAGAAAGGATTTAGCAAGACTATGGGTGAGCTGCTCTGCTGTGATTGTAGGAGCAGCAGGTACTGGGGCCCGTGGAGTGGGGTGGTGAGAACACAGTCCGTGGGGAGCTGCGAGAAAAAATCTGAGCGTGGTTTCAGCAGAGACTGTGCAGGTGAGAGGCCTATCTGGCAGGAGACAGAGCCCATGATTAAGCAGTTATGCAAGACCTTGGAAAAGACAGTATGAGTAGAGGAGTACATTACGGGAATCCAGACAGGCTGGCGGGGAGGGAGCAGTTAGCAGAATAGACAAGAAAACACTGCAGCCTCGAGTAGAGGGACCCAGACGACGACCTGGGCACCTCTGGATTGAGGAGGCCGTAGCAACACGACACGCAGGCACCCTTCCCTCAAAGTGACCTCATTATAGTTTTGATGAGCGCTAGGAAAGCACAGGGTGCCCAAAGCACCCGTCAGGAGCGCTGCACTTAGCTGTGGGTCAGGGAGACTTGGGAAGAAACACTGAAGCTGAGATCGGAAGGGTGAGGGAGAAAGCCCTGGAGGGAGGTGTGGCGTCCAGGCAGAGAGAGGAGCAGACACGTGGGCCGCGGCGGGAAGGAGCACGCTGCGTTCCCAAAGCCGAAGGGCCTGTGCCACAGAGGGAGAGAGAAGACGGGGCCGAGGAGAATGGACAAGTCAAGGCTGGTGCGCGCACGGGTGGGGCAGGCGGAGCCCCAGCGCTCCCTCTGGTCTGGGAAGGTTTGGAAAGTTCATCCAGGGAGCGGCGAGATGCTCCTCACGGATTAAGCAAAAGGCTGGCATCAACTAATCCCGTTATGGAGACCACCTGGTTGCAGCGTGAAGAATACATCCAAGGGGGTAAAAATAACCTACCATTGACAGAGCACGGTTGCTGGCTCGGACAGAAATACCGTCCAGATCGGACAGAGAGGCAATTGCTACAAGTCAGAACTGATGTGGCCGGTTCTGCCATCCAGAGGAGTGGCATAATTCATCCCCGGGGAAGTGGCTGTTTTGTTTTTTGGTTTGTTTGGGGTTTTGTGGTGGTGGGTTTTTTTTTAAGATGTTTAAAAAATATCATCATCTTCCTGGTTCAAGCTGTTGCCTTTGGTTGTGAAAGTCAGGTGCCTGACCTGGGTGAGGTGGGCTGCGTGGGTGGTGTGAGACAGGAAGTCCCAGGGAAGTCGGGACCAGCCTGGAGAACCCCATCAAGGATACGGCCCTGAGTCAGCCCAGTCACGGCAGGGAACCGGATACATGGCGGCGACCCCTTCCTAATGCGCGGAAACACTGAGTTGCTACGTTGTGCGTCTGAAACTGAGAGAATATTATAAGTCAGTTATACTTCAATGATTAAAAAAAAAAGTTGCACTGTTACCTGCGTAATAAAGTCAGAAGAATGTGGCTTTGCTGCAGGCATCCTAGGAGAGGGGTTGGGAACGAGAAGAATGAGGAGTTGCCAGGAAGATCCAGGCAAAAAGAAAGAGGCTCCTGGCATCTGGCTGGAGGCTGGAGCTCAGAAAGGCATGTAGCCACAAAAGCCTCCCATGGAGGGACCGGGCTGACAGGTCACGCGGAGCACTCACCTGCGCCCCTGCCATCTGTGTTGAAGCAATGCAATTACTTTCTACAGCTCGCGCATCTGCAGGAAAAGGCTGTGGCGCGTGAGCTTCAGTTTGGTGGGTGTTTGCGAGGGTCCAGGAAGTGGGAGCGGCACCCCCACTAGGCCAGCGCAGGCAGGTAGCACCCACAGGACCACAGGGCGACAGCCAAGGGCAAGCAACGGAGAGAGGGACACGAATGGGCATGCCCTTAAAAACCCCGGAACGATGGGGAAGGATTCCGGGCTTTCCGCGGTGGAGCGCTACCTTCGATCGCTCCAGGAGAGTGAAGGGTGACCCGGGAACCTTGCAGGCAGGAAGGCAGGGCACATCCGGATGACAGTTCTTGACGCAGGCGGCTGAAACCCAACCCCACGGGCTGGTCGGCGACTGCTATTTACTGTTCACTGCGCACCAAGCAAAGTCTTGACAATATTTTCTAGCAATTTCCCGGTGGGGCTATTTTTGCGGATGTAGCTAATAGTTTACTGAATAGAGAGATATACTGAAGTTTCACACGTTATGTAACACGCAAAAAGAAATCCAATATCCTCTTTATCGGAAATGCCGCGCTGTCGAAATGCACAAAAATGGGGCAAAGAGGCGCGCTGCGACGTCATTCCGCCGCTTTTCCAGCAAACCCCGGCGCACGGGCCCCGAAGCCCGACCTCGGTGGACGCAGACTGTCCCAGACATGGCAACCAAGGTATGTCTCACCAGGAAAGAGGCCTCCTATCATGTGGTCTTTATTAAAATACCAAGACACAGGAAAACTTGAACAAAACACTTCGATTCCAGGGACTTGCCTAAACTTTTTTTTTTCTCTTCCTTTTCCTTTTTTCAGTTCCCTTGAGTTGACAGAAGGATTTCATTTGCTTCTGCAGATTCGCTGGTTACAGTGATGAGGGCATACGAGGCCAGCTGTTACCCAAGAACTTTCACGAGCTTCTGCAATAAAATATGCACCCGTAAAAGCAAAATAAAACTTCGGGATGTTTTGTGCGGAACACTTTGCTAACCCTAAGTAGTCATAGCTATCTAGATACATCATAGCAAAAAAAATAATTAAAAATTATCTAGATAATTGCGGAAAAGGCAGAATCCCCCTTCCTCCCCTCCATTCTGTTAGGTATGGCTTGCTAGGATGTCCGTATCCATGGAAAATGCCAACTCTTGACTTCGTTATGTTTTCTGTTCACCTGGGATTGTTTAGGACTTTCACAGTCAGTATGAAGCTCCAAGTTAAAGAAATGCAAATGGTATTTTTTCTGCCAATACCGGCTTCTTTCATTTTCCTTTGGTTATTTATATTTCAAAATGCTCAGCTCAATAATGGTAGAGGTTTCCATAAAAAAGCAGGTTTCCATGACATCAGTTCTACAAAAGGCACAAATAAATTATTTTTTGAGGTAACATTATTTTTGCCTCTGCCAGGGCACCTACACGACTCAGTCTGAGCCAGGACCGAGTACAGGGCAGGCAGGCGGCCGCAGGTCTCCTCCACCCACCGGGTAGGAGTGGCCGGGAAGAGGCTGGGGCCCCCACATTCATGAGAAGTGAAAGACGAGACATGTCGTGTAGCGGGGCTTTTGTTTTGGAAGCACACATTTGTGTTGTCTTACGCAGGAATACACTCTGCTATAAAGTTTGTGATATCAAAAATTCCGTTGCTGTCATTTTCTAATCACTCACAGGCCAAAGGAAATATTAGCATTGAAGGGATTCTGTTTTCCAAGAAAATCGTTGTCTATTACACCACCGAGTGTTGATTTTCTTAATCCCCATGTAGTATCAATTTAGTCAAGAAGACTAGAGTATCCTCTCTTAATTTCCTTCAAATTAGTTTGGTTATAGAATTCTTACAAAAGTCTATTGTACGCAGTCATCATTTTTTTTTTTTTTGAGAATAAAAAATATGGTCAAAATTAAAGCCATCTTACTTCACCCTTTAGGTGGCTCGTGGGTGTTCATTCAGCTCCGCTGACCTGGCTCACCAGCATCCTAAGCTCAGTCACATTGTGATCTCGTTATTCTCACAAGAACTCACAGCAGCTGATTAGCATTGTCTACAGGTCCACGGTTCTCACACCTGAAAGTGCAGCAGAATGATCTGGAATGCTTGTGAAAACATTTGCGAACTGCACCCCTGGAGGGTCTGATTCTGTAAGCCCTGGGCAAGGTTGCCACCAGGCTGGTGTGCGGGTACGTGGACCACTTTTCTCCAACTGCTGTTGTAGGTCACGTTTCAGAAAACAATGGCCTGAGGGCCCAATTCAGGAAACGGGCTTTGTTCTTGTTGGGTCCTCAGGCTAAGACTGGTTTTCATTTTGAATAGTTAAAAACATAAAAAAGAAGAAATTTCATGACACATAACGATCATGTAAAATCAAATTTCAGAATCCCTATGTAAAGTTTCATTGAAACACAGCACACGCATCTCAGGGATGAATTGTCAGTTCCTGCTTTCACGCTACAACGGCAGAGTCCGCTAGTTATGGAAGAGACAATATGGCCCCAAAGCCTAAATTAGTTCTTTCCTGGCCCTTCACAGAAAAGAAATTGCCACTTCCTGTAATAGATGGGAGCAAGATCTAAAATATTTCAGCTAGCAGGTGATAGTGTTGGGTTTACATCCAGATAGAACATCAGTGCGCATATTCTTAACCATTTTGAAGAGATGCAGAAATTCACTCTTTTATATTTTTTGGTTATTATTTTTAATTATTTTATTGTTGTTCAGTTACAGTTGTTTGCATTTACCTCCCACCTCAGCCAAACCCACCTCCCTCCCTTGCTTCCACCCCACCCTGCTTGGGTTCGTCCATGTGTCCTTTATAGCTGTTCCTGAAAACCTTTTCCCCCATTATCCCTTCCCTCCTCCCCTCTGGTTACTGCCAGATTGTTCTTAATTTCAATGTCTCTGGTTATATTTTGCTTGCTTTTTTTCTTTTGTTGATTAGGTTCCAGTTAAAGGAAAGAAGGAGCTCCTACGTTTTGCCACAGCATAGATGGAACTGGAGAGCATTATGCTAAGTGAAATAAGCCAGGCAGTAAGGGACAAACACCATAAGAAATTCACCGCTTCAAAAATAACATGTTTGAGTTAGTGGTGTTAACAATCCCTAGCACTTTTTCACTAGTTCAGTAATTGTTCTCTTTCAAAATTGTTTTCATTCCCACCAAACTCCATCCCCTCCCCCGTGGTCCTCCCACCTGGGTCCGCGGGCACGCCCTCACTGTCTTTTGTATCCAGAAGAGTATTTGCAGGGGAAGAAGTCACTGCACTTACCTGGGAGCGATTCCAATCTGGTAGATCTGTTGCTCAGAAAATTAGTTTGTTGCTTCAACTGCATACTTAGGATAAACAGAAGAGTATACATTTCACAGAAAGTCTACCCTCTTATTTCAGTAATAACTTGTGATGGGAAAAGCAGAAAGGCTTCTCAAGTTCAGCCTGGATTATGTGGAAATAAAAAATGAAGTAATAGTGATGACCTCATAGGTTCAGGCCACGGGGGCTGACTGGTGCGGTTAAGTCCTCTGAAGGTGGAGCGGGGCAGCGGATTTCCCGGGGACACCAGCCACCAAAGCAGGCCGAGTGTCAGCAGCAGAGCCTCCTAAACTGTCACCAGCCTGTCAACACCAGCCCATTCAAAATGCATCATTCGGCTTGAGACCTCTTACTAATTCACCATTTCAGGTTCTTTGTTTATGAGGAGAAAAAACAGAAAAGACAAGAAACTCGAAGCTTTATTCAAGGTGGACAGATGATGATTTGGGAGACACCCTGCAATTTTGGTGAAGAAAATGTCTGCGTGCTTAAAGTACATAGATTTTTAAGAGCATAATCAAAAATACCCACTTTTTGTCCAGAATATTTCACCAGCTCTGCTAAATTTCACTATCATAAAAAAAAACTTTGTACCCATTCATAATTAAAATGAGATGAAATTAGATAAGTAAACAGATATTTGGGGCTGTTTATATATTTCTATTAACTGGTAAAGACTTAACAGAAATGGGAAATTTCTCTTTGCCAAGGACTTCGCTGAAGGTCTTAATTAATTTCAAATAAAAACCTCACAGTTCAAGTCTAATTATATCACGTTCAGTTTCAAGCATAGTAATTATTAGCTCTTTTCTTAATTAATATTTTCAAGATTGCTGCACTAATTATCCGCAGATTTTTAAGGTCGTGTTTAAGAATATAAGTCCCAAAGAGACAATGTGTTCCCACTGGTATTTAGGCCGGTTGCCAGCCTGTCTCCCTTCTGACAATGCTGGCTTTGAACCAGGAATAAAGAACGGGGCAGCTGACATTTGGAAACAAAACTTCATACTCCACCAATATTTTAAATAATAACTACACAAAGCAGAAATAGGAACTCATTTTTTAATGTTCAATATACCGTATCTGGGTAGTGTTCTATAATTAATATTCAACTTTTTAAAATGAAACTCACCCAAAAGCGTAGTTCTTTACAAACCAAGGAATCTTATTAGCATTTTTAATATAGCAATAATGATTCTTTCTATTAATATCTAGTAGTTATAAGTATAAAAACAAACACAATGGCAAGACGCTGATGGTCATTTGAGCCAGGCGTTGAATACATGGAGGTTTGATGTACTTTCTACTTTTGGTTATGTTTGGAAAGTTTCATAGTAAAAAGTTTTTTTAAAAAAAGAAAAGCACACAAACATAAGAGTCATGTTCCCATACTGCTGGAGCTATTAAAAAGATCGAATTATTTTTTAAGTTCAATTAATCTTCAGAAGACTAACTAATGACATAGCTTGAGCATTTACTCCTGAAGCTCTTATTCTGAAAATGTTAATGAAAGAGTTATTGAAGTTCAAGCCCAGAATATAGTGACTCACGTTAAAATACGGCTTGGACAAATATGTCATATTTTTTTGCAAAAACTGTAAGCTCTGATTCAATGCCAATCTGTTCTGGATAAGTCATAATACTGAAGAATATTGGAATCTAATGAGAGAGAGAGAAAACTTGACCTGGCCACATTTTACTGCGGCACTAACAGCTTCCTTTTGCAAAGTCCTCGAGCCCTTGCCGCTGTTTTCCATTGTGAAGGAGCTGAGCTGTAAAAGTAAATTTGAGGGCTCCATCTGAGCTCTGGGGTGGGACGACGCCTAGCCCATTAAAATAAGCCCTGGACATTTTCAGAGGGGTTAGGGCTTTCATGTCTTTTACCTGCGCCAAACGTGTTGCCAATCCTCAACGTCAGAATTATAGCTGGGCCCCCAAACCTAAGTTAGCAAATGTTTTCAACTTCCTCCCCACACCCAACTAAATCAGACAACCATCAGAACTGATTACTTTGAGGAACAGTTAATGGAGCTGTCAGTGAACAATAAAATGACCAGGAGGTAAAGGCACCAACGGGAGAGGGAAGAACCAAAGAGCCTAAATAATGTTCCATCCACAGAGAATAGCAATCGGTGAGGACAAGGGAGTTCAGGCAAGAGGAACAGTCTAAATGCCGATGACACCAAGGCCGTAACTTATTCTCTCCGGGTGTGCGTGCATAGTCATAGTTTGGTATCCAACAGACAAGTCACTTTTCTGATATGTAAACTTTTTGAGTGACGATAGATTAGGGCACAAATTGGCCAATACAGATAAAAGGGATCTGGAAAAGGGAGAGAAGAGAGAGCTTAGGTGTGAATGAGAAGAATCCTGGAGGGGAACAAGCTTAAGTTCAGACCAAGGCTGTATTTTGTAAAAGGGCTGACTCATAACTGATTTTTACCTCCTCCTGACCCTTCACCGAAGCATCCTCATCACATACCTGCTTTCTCTTTACTATCGTAGCTTCGGGGACCCAGCAGCAGCACAAGGGACGAAGGATCGATGACCACGCAAGCTGACAAACAAGCAGATAACACCGGGGGTGTGCCATTTTCCACTATCTCCCACTCTATTGCTGGTCATTATTTGGTAAAAGTGGGAAACACAAAAACAAGTTAAAAATAATATACCCCTCCGAAGAGCATTTTGCTGAGAGAAATCTTAGAAAACTTCAAGAAGACTAAGTGGGTCCGTGTGACATGCCCTTGACATCCCCATTCTGCAGGGACTCTCCATCCAAGACGCTAATTCCAAACATTCTGCTTCCTATGAGCAAGAAGGAAAGTTTCTTAGAAACAGGAATGGGTGCCTGTTTTTCTTCAGTACTGTATTCTTAAAAGGTAGCACGTAGTAGGTGTTTAACAAGTATTTGGGGAATGAAAGAATGAATATGTATTCTTAATATTGCACCCCCTTTTATGTCTCCTTGATTTGGAATCCCAGTCTGTGGTACATCTTCCTTTAAAGGCCAGGCTTCCCATTTCAATGTCTTCTAAAAATCTACTTAACGGATATAAGGAAATGCAATACTTATAAGGAACAAGAAAGCCATTTTCCCTTTGTGACTGTAAAACGTAGTCAGAAAATAATTGATGTAGTTATCCTCAATGACACTTCATCTGGGATAGTCCATTAGCATCCAAGGATGAACGTTAGTTTTTCGTCTCTGTATCCCATCTCGGACTTCTCCAGCCAGCCGCCCTCCCCACCAGCCATTGCTTTCCAACCAGGCGCCAGTGGGAAGAGGTGAAGGGATTAAACCTGGGGAAATAATTTTTCTCCAAAAACTTCCACTTAGCAGCACAGTTATTATAGTTCCACTCTTCCAGGATAACTTTCCCAGTGGCTGATTTTCTTCTTTACGGATTAGAAGCTTGTCCTCAACATCGTTCTGGCGTCCCTTTTGATGGCCCGTGTTTAGTGGAATCTGCTACCTAACAGATGGCTGAGTACTTAGAATCCCAAAGGCCCGCCATCTCCCGTGGCTTGGAATTCCTGGGCAGTCGACCCCGCAGTTCTCGCTGCCTTCCTGCTCTCCTAGGTCCCCGGGGTCAGCGGCAGATGCTCAGTGCGGTTTCTTCTCGGCGCTCCCAGCGAGACTCCAGTATGGCAGCTTCCTTTTCCTCTCTCTGGTTTGACATCCCGTGTGGTTTTTCTTTTTCTTTTTCTTTTCTATAGTCCAAGTTCCGTTCCTCTACTTTTCCATATTCCATTAAAAAAAAAAGGATGAGAGGGAATTCTAAATAAATGGACACATATACAATAAAATGTTAGAGAAAATGCAGGATAAAATATGAATGCTTAGGCTCATTTGCCACGTTTGAATACTGGATGCACACACCTAGTTAGTCTGTACCAGTGTAAACGAAGACGGGGCAAGAGCGGAGCTGCGTGAACAGCCAGATTCTCAGCTTCCCGAGCAGGAGCCACACGGGGCACAGACACGCAGAGTCACTGGTGCGTGGGATCCACCACCACCCGCATGGAACTATCAAATCGCAGAGAAAGAGTCGAGTCCACACTGTGCCTGAATTCAGTGTGGCAAACACGGTGCCTTAAACTTTGATGGAAACAAAAGTCGAAACTAACAGTCTATTAAACCTGTACTCAAAACTTGTGAGCCCGTACAAATTCATTTTAGCAAATGTTGGTATGATAAAGAAATACAAAATCTGTCCTTGGAGTGTAATATTCTGAACGGAAGTGCATTCTGACATTATATAAAAGATGAGACAATCGATGGGATCAGCCTACAGGTTTTCAGTAACACTAGCGAGAGAAACCAAGAACTCGAATGACCAAAATCAATCAAACATTTTACAAGGGAAACAGAGGAAACTGGGCGGGGGGGGGGGTGGGCGGGCAGGGAAGAGGTGTTAACTAAAGAACAAAAACTGGCTGATGCCTCTAGCAGGGAAAAAATAAGCAGTGATATAACTGTATTTCTAATTCGTTAATAAAGCTGTTCACTTCAGGGGAAAGCCCTACTTGACTCATGTCCTTCGGTAGGAGGTGGGTCCGCTGGCTGACCTCCGAGAGCCCTGCACTTCTCCAGCCCAAGGTCACAGGCATTGACAGTGACGGCAGGTGTGTGAATGACACACGATCCCGTACTCACCGGGCTTCTCCTCTGCTAAGGAATTGCCAGAGAAACCACTCTAATCAAGGTGCGACACCTTCTTTGAGAATAAGAAGACTAACACAGGGGGAAGTTAGGACTACACTGTGTCCACTGATGTGCGCACACTTGTGAGGGTCTGAACTTCACTGAAATAGCGACCCGGCAACTCCAGTAACCATCCGCTCTTCTCTTCCAATGTGCCAGGCCCAGCGCCAGCCGTTGGGGTCCCAGCAACACATGGGAAACATGGAAAGTTTTACTCTAAGGGGGGCTCACATTTTAGTGGTGCAGGCAGGAGACACAGGCAATGAATCGAGATGTACGTAAATAATTTCAGGCATTGATAAGTGCTAAATACAAAATAAATAGAGTAACCTGCTAGAGAGTAAGTGAGGGAGTTGCTTCCATCAGGGAACTTACGGACAATGTTTCTGAGAAAGCAGCCCATGAATCAACACCAGGACGAAGGAGACGTAGGCAGTCGTAGCAAATCTGGGAACAGCCACGTGGTAAAGGCCCCGGGAGAGCAACACCTGTGACATATTCGGGAGCCAGAGCACAGGCCAGATGCTAGGGCGGCATCAGCGAAGGACAGGAGGCTGGGGGGTGAAATCTGCCGGGTGGGCAAGGCCCAGGTCACGAGGAGTTTGGACACAGATTTAGCTGTGACGGTAAACCACTCTGGGACTGAGGCAGGGCATCACGTGGTTAGCGCTTTCAGAAGGTCACTGCAGCTGCTAGGTGGACATGGATTGCAGAGGGGCGAGTGTGGAGGTCAAGACACCAGTTGCAAGATGGTTGTCGTTGAGAGGCAAATGGCAATGTCACCTTGGAATGGGGTGGTAGCAGCAGAAATGGCGGGAAGTGGACGGATCAAGGATATATTTGGAGGGCAGAGCTAACTGGACTTCCTGAAGTGTGAGGGGGTGAAGAAAAACAAGAATCAGCAATGACCCCTAGGATTTTGGTCTGAGCAACAGGTGGAGGATGGTACCATTCACTGAGACGAACAAGGTTTACAGGGATGACCCATAGCTGTGCTCATGCTGGGATGTCTGTCAGATATCCAAGTGTGGCGTAGAGTTCGAGACATGATTCTGGAACTGAGGAGGAAGGCTTGGGTTGGCAATCAAAGTTTGAGTCTTCCCAGCATCTGGCCAGCCTGCAGCTCGCAAGGAAAGTTCTCCAAGGCCTGATGAGACTGGCTGTGCTTTCCTAGAACAAGACTCTGCTAGAGGAAGTGGCCGAGGAGGGAGCACAAAAACCAAAATTAGATCGATGGATATCCCAGAACCTAAGGAAAGAAAATTATTCCAACGAGCAAGGAGTGGTCGGCCCCATCAAACATGGCCAAGATGCTGAGAGCTGTTTTAGGTCACTGAGGACCTTGATGAAAGGACCAGTCCTCATAAAACCCTGATGAGCCATGAGTTAGCATCCCTCCTTTTACGGACCAAGAACTCAGCCTTGGGGCAGCTCAGCCCAGACTGACTGATGTTCCATGGTCTTGCTGGACCACGGAGGACCACACTTAAATCCGTTGTGTGACAGCTGCCTCCGGTCACTTTTAGAAGCAAGTAGACTTAAATAGTACTTTAAATCTACTCCATACAACTCTAGACTTTAGTTTTATTTATTTGGTGGTTTGATTGGGAAGGTACCGGATTCTCCTCTAGCCAGTCACTGCACACGTTAAGAGAGAATATTGTCACGAACACAAGTCTCTGTTCTCAGAAGGAAGATGGCGCTCTCAGCACCTGGGAAATGGGGGCTGAGGATCCCAAATGTCTAAAGAAAATCTTGAGGCATTTAAAATGAAACACTTTAGAAGGAGGTCTCCAGAAATACAAAATCCATTGTATTTTTTTGAAAAAGAAAGAAGTACTTTCTCTACCCCCTGATTGCTTTGTACATAGAGCGATACTGCTGAACTCTAAAGAATTCACCAGAAGAACACCTTTAAAGTATTCACTTTTATCCCACCGTTGTACTGAGCAGTGGGGGGTTCCCTGGTGCCCAGTCTCTCAGAGTAAAAAGGGGGATTTGGCCCACTTTTTGCATTTGCATGCTCATTTCTTTCCCAAAATCTCACAAAAAGCTAAGTATACAACTAATAGAATAGAGTTCGGAAAGTTGTTTTTTTTTTTATTTGAAAAGTCTTTACTGAATTTGAAATCAATGATGTATTACTACCAATCTGGATGTATGAGCCCCATTATGAGGATCTGTGTATACTTCAGAACTAGGCAATGAAATTTTTGGTATATTTTCCAATTATTTTAATCACACCAGAATAAAAGAGAAAGAATATAAAAATAGAATTCACTACTTTGGGGAACTGTGAAAGGCTTACCAGATTCCAACTCTCACCCAAGTTGATTTAAAATTGAAGAAAAATATATGTATATACATGTTAATATTAAGAAGTGTGGCCCTGGCTGGCGTAGCTCAGTGGATTGAGCGCGGGCTGCGAACCAAAGGGTTGCAGGTTCGATTCCCAGTCAGGGCACATGCCTGGGTTGCAGGCCAGGCCCCTAGTGGGGGCCACCTGAGAGGCAACCGCACACTGATGTTTCTCTCCCTCTCTTTCTCCCTCTCTTCCCCCCTCTCTTCCCCTCTCTAAAAATAAATAAATAAAATCTTTAAAAAAAAAAAAAGAAGTGTGTTTTTAGTCATTTACCATTTAACCATTCTCGAGGGGGGTAGTTAAATCATCAATATCCTTACTTTCTAAGTTCAGAAGTGGGTTCATCCACTGTGAAGACTCATTCCCTGGGTTTAGTTGGTCTGAGTCAGCAGTCGGTGGGGCACAAAGATGTTCAAACCCTGACTCCTGCCCCTCCCTGCCCTCGGGAGCTTCCATGCAAACGGGACTCACAGAATCGGTTCATTTCGGTCATAATGACACCCACTGTGCCCGGCACAGAGCCCTCTGGCTCCTTCCCACCTGACCTGCAGCTTTATGGAGGCCTCGTCCCCCTCGCTGAACCCCAAGCCTCCCCACGAGTGGGCTGCTGGGGGCTCAGCGATTGTGCCTCCGAGTCGGGGGCAGGAGCAGGGAGGAGACCGGTGCCTGAGAGGTCCAGCACCTCGACTGCCTGCGAGGACCGGGCCGGGAGCCGTGTGCTTCCTGCAGGGCCTGGGCTGCCGCGGAGGCAGGTCGCTGCGGTGGGTCTTCCTTTCTGCAGCCGTGACTCCCCTGTCCCCGTGCTCTCTGCGCCCGCACCCCGAGGTTGGCTAGACCCAGCGCAGCCCTCGGAAATCCCATCCATCCTTCCAAGTCTAAATTCATGCCCAGAATCTCCAACGCTAGCACTGGAAAAAGAGCTCTGTTCCCCAAATGTCCGCCTTTCGGGGTCCTCACAGCTCTCCCCACTGACACCACACACCACACACCCATCGTGTCACCCTCCTTCGAAGGTCTTGTGTCAGCGTGGACGAAGCTCCTCCCGGCTCCTAGTCACACGCTGGCTCGCACTGTCACGAGCACTTCACTGCGTATCAGAAGAAAATAAAATAGAAATGGAAAATTTAAAGCATTGACATTGTTTGGCTTACAAAAATCTAAATTATCTTTACCTGAGCGCAGAAAAGCCCCCAGGCACCGTGAGGGGTCCCCTGGAGCGAGCCTCTTCGTCTATGGCTGGGGTATCTTCGCCCTAACCTCCAGGCCACCGCTCTGAGGTAGGTTAGCTCTCACCAGGGCTGAGACGCCCAGGGCTCACCTGGGTACGGATGTCGGTTGTGGTCTCCAGCTACACACATTCCACTGGTAAATGATGTTCGGGATGCCGCTGTGATGCTAAGGACCGGCAGGAGCATACAACCTGTCTTTAGCACAGGTCTAACGGTGCAACAGTCAGAGGAAGCCAAGTGAGGCTGTGCTAAGACAGATCAAAGTCTCCCGGGCTTAATGCGAAAGGATTTACTCTAAATCTCACCCACTGAGTGGGCAGCAGGGCCGAGTTCTCCACAGGGTCTGCCCTCTGGGAGCTGATTCAAGGACTCTGCCTACTGCCTTCCATCTGATGGCCACACGTTCTCCAGAGGGAGCGAGGATTTCCCTGTCTCATCACGGAACCACGCAGAAGCTCCTGGTCTGTTAACTGAAGCTAGTCACACGGCGCAGACGCAGGGGTGGCCCAGGGACGGCGGCACCTGAGCATCAAAGACCCTGCTCCAGGTACACCAGGCGTCCCAACTTTATACTTTCCAGAGGCTGGGATGATAACATGAATATTCTGCCTCATAGAACACCTAGTGCCAAGTTTCTACCTCCCAATAGGAGATCAGACATTTTCAACAAGTATATGGTTGTCTTTGTAAAATTCTAATTTTAGGAAATTTCTCCAAAAGATGGGCAGGGAATTCTGGGACTAGAACCACTTGTTCACACAACCATCTCTCCTCTGCTAGCTCCAGCTCCAGCCTCATCATCCACACCAAGCAGTTACTGGGACAAGGAGGGAGCACCCCGAGGTGCTCCCTGCCCTGCGGGTCCCTGGGAGCCAATGGGCAGCGCAACCAAATCCCCAGGAAGGATCTAAAAAGGGCAGTTTCTGGGAAGAGCTTGTCGATCCGTTATTTATAAAGTGATGCCTCACTGTTATTTCACTTTATTTGTCTTAGTGCATTTTTAAACTAAGCTTGGGAGACATTTAGGTAAGTCCCTCCCCCACACCCGCATTTCTGCTGCCTCACTTTCTTTGTCTTGTGATCTTGCCAAAGCCAAAAATAAACGGTAGGGAAAATTTCCGAGGAAAGCATATTCCCAAACACCGCAGTGAAATGTATGTTTTTGCTGCCTCTTTGGAAAGTAACCTGACAAAGCCTATGAACGTTGAAAATACAGCAGCACGGCCACCTGGCAACCCTGGGCCTAGAAATCGCTCACAAAGGAATTAAAGTGCTCGCGGGTGCAGATGGACGGAAACGTCTGCTTAGCAAGGAACTGCCCAGAATCACACGGAACTGGACGGTGAACCGGAGACTGAACTGGAGGCCGAAGGGATGTTTGATAGACGGCATACGCTGCGGTATGTGCACTGCTGCCCTCAAAAGGCACATTCGAGCTGCCCAGCTGACCAGGGAGGAGTTCCACAAGGTCCCGATGAACAAAAACAGGGAGAGAAGTGTGTATCTTATGGTCTCATTTTCAGAGAGCCAAAACCCTCTGTACCTAACGTGAGTAGGGCAACATCGAGGAAGCCAAATCTTTACGTTTAAAAGCTTACTGCCATCCAAACGTACTTTATAATCAACGATGTCTCTTCCCAGTCTGTGCGAACCCGATAGCGGTGCCATGGTAACAACAAAGGTTACCATTTCCATGAGCATGTCAGTTGTCGTGGTGGACACTTTACGCATTAACCTTCGCCATCGCCCTTCAAGGTAGTAGATGTTATCCACATCTCACAGAGAAACCCAGGGTTTAGAGCAGCCGGGTCACTTGCCCAAGGCCATGAGACGGAACCAGGGGTCACAGACATGGCATTGTCTCCCACCAGGGACGCTTCCCATGTAAAGCGGGCACCTTAGCGTGAAGTAACTGACTAGCCCTAAGATGCAAGTCTAAGATGTACTTCAGTAAATGTGCCGAACCAATGACCTCGACAGGGATTAAAAACATGGCGTCTAGAGTCAGAGAGATGTGAATTCAAATCCTGGCACCATCCCTCAGTAACTGTGTTATTTTGACAAAATTACTTCATTTCCGAAGCTTCAGATTCTCATTTTTAAAATGGTAATATTGAAATCTACCCTACTACCTCACAGGGTTGTGGAGAGAATGAAAAGGAAAATACATACATAATGTTCAATATAAGACCTGGAATATATACACTCAATAAATATTAAGATTATAGCTTTTGTCATTATTATGACCAGAATACAGATATATGAAGAATGGTAACATCTGATTAAAATGTATTTATTATCAAAATAACTATTGTTAAGACCTTTATTACTTGTAAATCTTATGAGACAGTCAAATAAATTACAACATTATATTTAGTTTCTTCTCCATGTGTTATCCAAGTCTTTTTTTCTTTTATCAGTTTTTTTAAAAAACATTCTTTCTTTTCTCTTTCTTTTCTTGAGCTCCTAAAAAAAATATGTTGATTGCTTCTGCATGGTGAACTCTTCTCAGATTAACAATTTAACTCTTTCTGAATAGGTAAGGGGTTTTTCCCAATATTTTCTTAAATGCTTCCGTTGACTTGGGATGGAACCCACAGTACAACGTACTGACGATGCATCACAGAATCCTACACCTGTAACTCATACAATTTCAATAACCAATGTCGCCCCAATAAATTCTATTAAAATTTTTTTAAATGCTTCACTTAATGTTTGCTCTTCTCTCATTATTTCCTAAATATCAGGAAAGAGTCCTAGAAGGAGGTCAACCACCGCCTTCGCTGACGCCGGCGCGCACGCCACCCCGGGCAGCAGTGAGAGCCATCCGCGTGCACCACGGCCGCCAGCATCTCGGGAATGAAGTGGTTCTTCATGTGACAGGTTTAAAAAAAGCCATCTTGTTATATGAACTTGTATTTTTTCAGTGTCAGTAAGGTTGACGTTTTTCATAGATTTTTTTGGTCATTTGAATTATCTGTGAAATTGCTAATCGAGTTCTTTTGCACTTTTCTCTATGGACTTCTGTGACTTCATATTGAGGTTTTTGAGAGCAGTTCACACAGTGCTCCTGTTTTCTTTGACAGGTGCTTTCAAAGCAGGCAGGTACATGTTTGCGGTGTCATGGTTGCTGCACCCAAAGCTTGAGAGAGTAAGAGACGTGTTGCACCCATGCGCATGCGCTCGACCAGCACCTACCGTGTGCCCACCGCGAGAAGACACCATTCAAGGCGCACTCAGTCCTCAACCACATCTTCTGCTCTCTGGAAGCATGGGCTCTGACGGAAGAGTCAGAACGTATGCCAGAATAAAGAGCAATCAGAGATGTACCATGAGCGCTGGCTGGTGTGGCTCAGTGGACTGAGTGCCGGCCTATGAACCAAAGGGTCACTGGTTCAATTCCTGGACCAGGCACATGCCTAGGTTGTGAGCCAGGTCCCCAGTTGAGGAAGCACAAAAGGCAACCACCCAGTGATGTTTCTCTCCCTCTCTTTCTCCCTCCCTTCCCCTCTCTCTTAAAAAATAAATAACAAAAATCTTTTTAAAAAGAGAGAGATGCAATGTGAAAAATGCTATGCAAATGGTCACGGAGTTACTGTCTGCCTGGGGCCCTGGAGAGATCAGAGTGATGGTGGGGGGCGGGGGGTTATGTCCACTACACAGGTGAGGAGGGGCTGGGGGTGTCAGGTAAAAGGAAGAAATTAGAGTAAAGGAAATGAGAGGCTATGTCATTTTGGAAAAGTCATGAGGAAAAAGCAGAGGTCAGAATGCATGTTGCTTTTCTAGAAAACTCCAGGGGAAGCCCTTCTACCTGAAGAATGAACTTTAATACCCTTCCATCGCTGTCGCTAAGAGGAGGCCTGCTTTTCGCACTGACCTGGAATCAACTACAATAAAGGTTTGTCTGAGGTCAAAAATAAAGCCTATGTTACTGTTTCACTGGCCTTCAAACCCCATTTTCAGATGAAAGAGTCCCTCCCAGTACATTGGGATCTGAATGTAAAGCTGACTTCTATTACCGTGTTTCATGGTCACCGTAGCTGTTTACTTGCAGTTGCAAAGGACAGAGCACCTGCCCAGCCTGGACTAGGAAGGGGGCCGATGTTTTTCTCACGGGACAAGAGGCCTTGCAGAGTGGTTCCAAGGCCCAGATATGTCAGGATCTGTACATCACTTATTCCCACACTTGTCCCCTCGTCTCCCAAGTTTGCTGTCACAGCTGCCAGCATCATGTGCACTTTAACACAGGCTGATTCTGACCAGGTCTCCCCTTGGTGTAAGGAAAGCAGGAACTTTTCAGACAACCCACCATGGTATTTCACTGAGAAACACACCACGCAACCCTTCTTAGACACAAGGAGAGCTGCAAGGGCACTGGGGCGCCAGAAGGAAAACGGGGTGTAGGAATGGATTTTGAGTCAGCCAGTCTCAGGCTTCACCACATGAAGTAAAGACCAGGTAACTCTTGCAAGACACAGAAGCTTCAGGATTAGCTCTGCAAGATCACAGAACAGAAGGATATGGAAAACTGTGCTCAGTAATTCATATTAACAACTTTCCAATTGGGGTCAAATATAAACCAAGTTTAGGGGTTTGGCTCATTCTTGTAACATCACTCAGGACAATGAGAGTTCTGAATAACCAAAGCACCAAATATTGAAAGTCTTAGGTACCAAAGACCAAAGAGGTTCTCACGAGGTTTTTATGCTTTGTCTTTTTAAGTGAGTTCAGGTTGGCAGAACCCCATCACTGGCTTGCATTATTGATGGGGGTGTCTGCAAAGAAGCAGATGTTTTGCCAAGAAAAGGAAAATGAATCATTGTATCTAATAAGATGAGGATCTTAGGAAACAGTCTACACAGCTCCGAGAGTGAAACTAGCAATTAATCTTGACATGTTTTGCAAAAGGTTTGGTTGCTTAACATTTCTCCCAAGTCATTTTTTTTTAAGTTTGCTGTAGGCAGGAAGGTAAAAAAGACTGACGTGCAGGAAACTGAACTTTCCTTTCCTCCAAAGGCCAACTGTACCAGTTGTGTATTGAAATATGAGGTGCCTTGTGATAGGAGATTAGACAAAGGCGTTCACCAACGTGCCCTCAGCCCCAACTTGCTCCAGGAAGTGATGAAGTGGCGCCATTGGAGACAGGAGTCAGGACCAATTTATTGCTTCATTCTGGATGTTGCCTATGTATGCAAAGTGTTATTTATAAAGGTAATTTATGTGGCAGTTGGGTTATGCGGTAATCACCAGGACATAATGTCTAAAACTACACAATGACACGCTGGCGTGCAGACAGAAATTCTCTTGCACGGATCTGCATACGAAAGCGTCCCAACACACATGCTGTGATCAAAATGCACCCACTGACTCTCCAAATGCTTCATTAAGGAAGAAAATGTGAAAACCCAACATTTTCAAGATTCGCCACCATCTCCATTTGGGTCTACCTTTTGCTAAAAAATAAATTACAGGTATCTTATGTCAATAACCCAACATGGCTCACGTGTATTCCTTTAATTTTAAGCACATGTATGCAAAGTTTTATTTATAAAGATATGAACAGAAACCCAAACAGAATACGGTTGGAGTTGGTCAGGAAGCAGGGTTAAATGAAGCCGGTCACCAGCTCTCTATTTGGTCACAGAGCCAAAATGTTTATTGCCTACTTTTCTACAAAAACTTAAATGAAAATTTGTATTTTAGAGAGAAGTAGAAGAAAACTTTAACCTTTTTGAACGTACAAGTCTGTTCTCTGTCTTTTACACCCAGTTATTGTATTCTCGAAATGAATAAACCTCACTGTTTAACTGCTTCCAATGTATTGACATTCATAGAAACGCCACTTCCCTAGATTTTTTATACACTCATTCATGATCCGCAACAACCACCACCAGAACCATTACTATATTTTCCAGGAAAACAACAAGCTACTGAAGGGCTGGAATTCCATCAACATCTTCATTTCCTATTGATTTCTTTTCTCCAGCCTTACCCACCTCTGCTCTGCTCTGGACTTCGCCCTCATTCAATCTATGATTATTTCATCCGGTGCCTCTCCGTAAGGCATTTCACAGACGTGCATTTCACTAAGCATTACCTAAAACTCAAGGAGAACATTTCTCAACATCTTTAGTTATCAGACACACACAAATTGAAAACCACGATGTGATATCACTGCACACCCACTAGAATGAATAACAGAAAGATTGACAACGCTCAGTGTTGGCGAAGATGGGGAACAGTTAAATTCTCATGTTTCTAGTGACGATGTACGATGATACAATCACCTTGAAAGTGAGTTTGGCAGATTATAATAATGGGTTTAAGCATACGCTCATGACATGGCCCACGTGTTATTAGTTCAGGTCCTCTAAAAGCTGATGCTAGGACTGGCTTTAGAAGTAAAAGAGATTTGTTTGGGGAATTTGTCACCTGGGGAAGGTGGGGCTAGATAGCCTTCACACCATAAGGCAGGTCTGACACTGTGAGGGAGAGGGGGAGGAAGAAAGGGTCAGTAGAAAGAGTCTTGAATGATTGTCAGACCCAAGGAAGTGCGGTCAGGGATACTCAAGTCCAGCTGCCGCTCCGGCGGAGTCCCGCCTCTCACAGGCTGGACCCTCCCCAGCTCCGCTACTGGGCGGAATCATTGGCCAGGAAACGTGGCAGGACCGTGTGCAGCCTGGCCACCGTGCAAACGGTGGAGGCCCCCCAGGGGTGCCAGCTGGGGCTGTCTGTTACAGCAGGACACATGAGGAGCGGAGTTTCAAGGCAACTGCATCCCGGCATTTTTAATCACAGATATTTCCCCAATTTCATAGTTTCCTCTCTATTCTTCTCCAACACTTCATTGACACCTCTGTTACAGAACTTCCTAGCTTGTATTATTGACAATTATTGTTAATGTTGTTCCATTTCATGTCTGTGAAGGTCGGCTTTATATCCTTTATTCTCATCCAGCATCGCCCAGCAGTTCTGAGTACGGACACGCAAGGGATTATACACGTGTCTTCATAGAATCTTTACTTGTATTAATTAAAAACTGGAAGTATGTCCAACAACAGGTGAATGAATAAACGTATAGTGGTATATCCATACAATGCAATACTATTTAGCAGTAAAACCAAATTAACTACTGATACACATAAACGTCATGGATGAAGCACAAAAATCTGCGCTGAGTGACAGAAAGCAGATTTAAAAAGCAGCGTGCTATATGAGTCTACTTCGGTGGAAATTTAGAAAGGGCAGACCAGTCTCACAGAGACAGGAAACAGATCAGTGGCTGCGGCCCAGGGGCTGGAGGGAGCTTCTTGCGATGAGGCGGTTTGTGCCTGGAAGTGGTAGGGTTACAGGGCGGGTACATCTTTCAAAACTCATTGGACCACACTTTTCAAATGGGTACATTTCATCGAATGTAGATTATATCTCAAAAGGTTGATATTTTATAAGTGCACCAAAATTTTATAAAGTAACATTTTCTAATGTTTGCTCTTTTGTAAATATGAAAGATTCAAGAGATTTGTTGCTCAGAAACATGAGATAAACCACATAGAAACAGACTGTTCCTTTGCGTTGGGTCACATGTCCCACTCAGCGGTGCATGGTCATGCAAAGCACTGCTAGCATGTGTGATATGATTAAAAATCATTTTATATTTAACACTATCTTTAAGAACATCAATACTTTCTTTTAAATGCCAGCAAAACTGAGGAAATGCCACAGAAGTCTCTGATATAAAAACAGGTGAGTAAAATTCACAACTGTGTATTTTTAAGATCCTAATATATGGAAGAAACACATAAGTCATTCTGTCCCATTCATAAACTCAGAGACTCACACTGTTGTTTCAGCCATTGCCAACGGAACAGGAAGAGAAACCACATTCCCAGAGGGACAGAGAATAAGAGGAATATTATGGGGGGGGCTGGTTTTAAAGAAGTCCTTGAGAGCATATTGTTAACAAAGTCAGCACCATGATTAAAAAATGCACTAGCAACAGCTTTGGGTGGAAACTGTCTTCAATCAGCATCTTATCATTACGTGTCAAGGGACAAATGGAAACCAGAAATGAACATGATTTAATCCATAACTCCTACCTAAAAAGAGTTGAAACCCATATCCCACTGGACAGGAGTCAGTAAGACCTTTTTAACTGGAACAGAGCCTGAAAACGCCTGAACTGAAGAGCAGGTAGTTTAACTGGGGGAAGCCCCTTCACCGTCCGCCCAGCAGAGTGGAAATACATCAGCACGAAAGGGCGCTGAAGCCAGTGGAGACGTTACCTGTGAATGTTGTCCCTGGAATCATTATGTTGAAATAATTACCCATAAAATTCAAGCAAGAATTATCCTTCTTATACAGTTGACTTAGATCATTGAACTAGGTTATAAACTACTTATTGTAATAGGTTATAACTTATATTTCTTTATACCCTCGAAATCCCCCAAAATCATGGTAAATACATAATATTATTCATTACCTTTGCAGTGAAAGATAGATTGAATAAAAATGTAATGAAACAGATTACATTTCTTCCTGAATCACCCAAATATTTTTGCTACTTCCTGCTTCACTTGGTTCATCGGAATCAGTCTACTTCTCTCATTTTGTTAGAAAATCAGCATAATCATATCTCATGGTGTTTGTGTACCCCCAAATAAAGTGAAACATATTTGTACATTCAACATTTATTAAGCACCTACTATGTGCCAAGAAGTGTGCTACCCACTGAAGACAAAACAATAGGCTATAGAGACATCTTCTCTACCCTTGTGCAGCTTACAAGATTGGAGCAGTTAGAAAACATGAATTGTAATAAATGCTATGCAGGATAAACCATGGTCTGGAGGCAACCATGAGAGAGAGTAGCTGGGGAAGGCTTTCCAGGTGTGGAGCGTTTGATCAGAGACCTGAAGGAAGAGAAGGACCTACTAAGTGCTGGGCCCTGGAGTGAGCTTTCCAGGCAGAGATGAGAAAGGGCTCAGACTTCTGAAAATGGAAACGACCAGCAGGGCTGGCAGTGGGCAGGGGAGGAAGAGGGGGGATTGGCCAAGGGTTGGATCCCATGAGTACTTGCAGGCCTTGACAAGAGGTTTCACCTGAATTCTAAGTGCAGTGGGAAATCACTGCAGGGCCTTTACAAGGAAAGTCCTGTGGTTCTAGTAACACCTGGATAAGGTCGCTTTTCTTGCTGATTGGAAAGTGGGTTAGAAGACAGAAAAAGCTGGTGAGGACACCTGATGTTAGACTGCTGCGGTCCTTCAGGAGAGAAATAATGGCGGCCTGGGTTAAGGTGATAGTGGTAGATCTGGAAAAAAGAGAACGGGTCCCTATCTGTTCTGCAGAGAACGTAAGTGCCATTGCTAAGAGGCAGAGTGGGGTACAAGACAAGCAGAAATCGATGTCATCTCCTAGCATCTAACCAGGTGAGAGAAGTAAATGGACCTAGTGAGATTGAGAATCAAAATTTCCATTTCGGACACATGAAGTCTGAGGAAACTAGAATCCAGATCCCAAGAGATGTCAGTGGGTAGTAGAATGCATGTGAACCACGTGAGGTCGAGAGATATAAATTCAGGAGCCATCACAACAAACATAGTATTTCAAAGCGCAGAGTTCATGAGATCATCTAGGAAAGAAAGATAGAGCAGAAAGGTGAACCCAGCACTCTGCCTGGAAGAATGCCAGTATTGGTCAAGTGCCGAAGGAGAAACCAGCAAAGGAAACTGATGGGCTCAGTTACGGACGAGAAAAACCAGGAGAGAAGCGTGTCTTCTCAGTGTTGTTCTCAAGTCCACAGATGAGAGACTATTTCAAGCAGGGAGAATACTAGCTTGAGGATAAAGAGTTTGCTAGACACAGCACAAATGATTGGTGACACTGGAAAGCATCATGACAACACTGTGGAGGGTAAAAGAGAGGTTCCAACATCCAAATCATAGTGGTGCCAGAAGAACAAGAAGAGCAAGAAATTGAAAGCTTATCTGCAAAAATAATGAAGGAGAACTTCCTTAATCTGGTGAAGGAAATAGACTTCCAGGAAGTCCAAAAGCCCAGAGAGTCCCAAAGAAATTGGACCCAAGGAAGCACACACCAAGGCACATCATAATTACATTACGCAAGATTAAAGAGAAGGAGAGAATCTTAAAAGCACCAAGAGGAAAGGAGACAGTTACCTACAAAAGAGTTCCCATAAGACTATCAGCTGATTTCTCAAAAGAAACCTTGAAGGCAAGAAGGAGCTAGAAATAAGTATTCCAAGTCATGAAAGGCAAGGACCTACATCCAAGATTACTCTATCCAGCGAAGCTTTCATTTAGAATGGAAGGGCAGATAAAGTGCTTCCCAGAGAAGGTCAAGTTCAAGGAGTTCATCATCACCAAGCCCTTATTATATGAAATGTTAAAGGGACTTATCTAAGAAAAATAGAAGATAATCAAAAACTATGAACAGTAAAATGACAACAAACTCACAACTACCAACAAGTGAACCTAAAAAAACAAAAACTAAGCAAACAACTACAACAGGAATAGGACCACAGAAATGGAGATCACATGGAGGGTTATCAGCAGGGAGGGGGAGGGACGAGAATGGGGGAAAAGGTACAGGGAATAAGAATCATAAATGGTGGGTAGAAAATAGACAGAGGGAGGGTAAGAATAGTGTAGAAAATGGAGAAGCCAAAGAACTTGTATGTACGACCCATGGACATGAACTAAGGTGGGGGAATGCCGGTGGGAGGGGGGTACAGGGTGGAGGGGAATAAAGGGGAGAAAAATGAGACAACTGTAATAGCATAATCAGTAAAATATACTAAAAATAAATTAATTTAAAAATAAATTAATTAAAAGACAAAAAAAGAAAAAAGAACGTAAACGCTTGTAGACTCAGACTAGAAGGGAGACTTCACATTTTTTTTAAGACGGGAAATCCAGAACGGCATGACTGGGCACTAGCGGCGGTAATTCAGAAGGAAGTGAGAGAAAAGGATGCCGGGAAAATTGTGTCATTGAAGAGACCAGGGACTCGAGAAGGAGGCTGGAGACGGGATCCGATCTTCCGTGGGAAGAGGAAATCATCCTCCATCAGGACGGAAGTGAGGAAGGAGGGTGTAGTCCTGGCGGGAACACGTCTGAGGTCTGGAGGGAGGAAGGCTGGAAACTGGTATCACGTGATCTGTTTTTCCGTCCGATTCTCCCGAGAACTTTCCGAGTTAGTACTCAACCCACCCGGATGCGGAAGGTTAGCCGAGGAAACAGAGTAAACGTACCTGAAACGCAGCACCGTCCTCCCCTGCGGCCACTCCCTGAAGCCTGACTCTCGGTACAGGGGACAGGTTACTTTATAGGAGGGCCATCACCAGCATGCGGACAAACCCACGGAGTTCTCCTAAAGAAAGTTGCGGACCATTCTCCTTTCCCTCTCTGCAACAGATGCGCAGGGCACACGAAGGCACAAACATACATTATCGTTATCTGTGTCATGTATCACTTGAAGGAAGCACATGTTTTTATTATTGAGTTAAGTCCACTTAGATGACACAATACGGCAAATATCTGTGACGTTAGGAATATGGATAAGAGGCTGGGGCAAAACAAAAATCACATGTCTCCTGTTCAGGCGTGCTCCCGATCCAGGGTTAAACCCACGCATTTTCCAAAACGGCTTTCTCTCCAAAGTCCACTGCTGTGTGAAATAAGTAGGGCATCCCTCCAAACCTAGGGACTCTGGGAGCCAAGGAATGAGGTCTTAATCTGGGAAAATGATGGAGTCGCCACAGGATAAAACTAGAATGGACTTTTGAGGTCATCTAAGTCCTTGATTCTCACCTTTGTTTCTCCCCAAAGTACTTTGTATTTTGCAGTAAAACCTCACGTCGAGCAGACAGAAACTTGCGCAGGCCCTGATGCTCGACTTCCCCCCCACACTTTGGTAGCCCCCAGTGAACCTCCAAAGAACTACAGGGCTCCAGGGAGAGACACGCAGAGAGAGAATAAATAGATCTCGTTAGTGACCAACGGCACTTGGATTCGCACCAGACTTCAACGAGCCCAAGTCCCAGGCTCGCAAAGCCTCCACGGGTGTGGAGTCAGTTTAAGAGTCTCCAAACATTCACACTGGCTAGAGGACACTGACACCCGGAGGAAGACCGTGGGGTCTGGGGTGACCCCGGCTCAGAGCCCGCTCGATGAGCTCCGGTTGCAGTCTGCTGGGACAATGAGCCTCCACGTTGTGGGAACCAGGCCATCCTGGTGGCGGAGCCAGCCACGGGCCACACCCTGCACCCAAAGGGGCTTCAGCACCAGGCTGAGCACCCTCAGCAGGCCATTTTTCTTGCATCCTTCATAGAACATGGAAAGAGCAATTAAATAGTTAGAAAATAACAGTTTTTACTTTATGTGGCATATATGCTAAAATATATAATGATTTTAATAATACACCACATTTGGAAAATGGTCTTTAAATCTGTTTGCATTTGGAATATGAAGCTCACTTTAAAATCTAGGCAGCATGAGGCAAAAGTATGGAATTTTTTAAATATCAACCAAAGGTAGTTGAAGGAACAGCTTCTACTGTCTGGGTCTGCCAAAAACAAATGTAACTCAAGGATTACAGTGTTTGGGGGTGTTTTTTTTTTAATTAACATAGGGTTTTTGCCAGATAATGTGGCTGTATGGTCTACAACGTCTCAGCTTCTCCCTCCCTCTCTCTCTCTTTCTCTCTCTCTCTCTCTCTCTCTCACACACACACACACACACACAGACACACAGACACACATACACACTCAATAAAATCAGCCTTCAGTCTGACTGGGTGGTTTGCTCAGCTGCTTCCTAGCAACAAGGGTCTGTCATGGTGGTGAGCTCCCAAAGGTCCCCCGAAGCATCTGATCCCTGCACCCCACTGCTGGCCCTCCTCAGCAATCTATCACTGAAAGTAGAGTGCATTTAATAGCACCTGTCATCATCCATCAGCACAATAGTTATAGAAATATACAGTAACGTTGATGATACAATAATAGCAGAAAGTCTACATAGTCATTTAAGATGTTGCAGAAAGAAAAAAACAGATTTTTAATTTGTTTTCATATAAAGGCTACTGTAAATTATTTTTTGTCTTGACATAGGTTAAAGACAGTTGAATTAGTAATTCAGATAAGGAAAGATTCTTTGGCATAATTCCCACTAAAGTGTTGTAAAGTCACAGAACCTTGAAAGGAAAGTGACATAAAAGCTTCTGTTAGTGTGGCAATATGACCATGGATAGGACAGATTTTCCAATATGTAAGTCAATTGGCCATTATGCAGAAATCACTCTGCAGTCCCCTTAGTTGAACTATGTAGGAAATCTTTTTCCTAAAATCTAAAGTTTTAATAAGCATACAGTGGGAAAAATAGGTGGAAAAGGAATTTTAAAGGCTGATCGGTGAACCACAGACTATCGTATTCACAAATTCACTGATACGTCCTCTGTGAAGTATCCAGAGTGCCTGGGACATGCAATTCTCGCTCAGGTGAGGACGCAGACACAAGCCGGTCGTCTGAGACCACCATAACTGTAAGGGGGTACATTGCTAGAAGGCAATTTGACAACGCAGATCAAAGACTTCCCAGCTCCACACATACTGTGATCTAGCAACTACACGTCTGGAACAGAGTCCAAAGAAGTAATAAGAGTACTCTCAAAAACAGAAACATCTATATAGAAATAACCCCACAATAAGAAGTAAGTCCAATAAATTAATGACTAATCAGTGTATGGAATATTATGACATGATTACAAAACAATGAAAATCTATATACCAAACTAGGGAGGAGACAAAGTCAGCAGTGCTTGAACCTACTCCGGATGGCTCTTACTTCCCTCACCCCAGAAGAGTCCAGCTCCTACCAGAGCTTTGGGGACACCCTGGAGACCAGTAGTCGCTGTCAGTGGAAAAGCGTGTGTTCAGGAATTTCGTACTGAGGCTTGTGTGCAAGAACATTGGGTAATTTCTTCAGGAGTTGTGCAAAGAAAGGTCTTCCTGACTTCAAGGACTTGGGACCATAACAAGGAAAAATGTTCTACTTTCCAGAAGACCTAGTCCCTGGAGATGGTGGTCAGGCTCCGCTGAGAAGAACAGTCAAGTTCTCACTCACAAGAAAAATGTACCTCAACACATATTGTGTTAATAAAAAAACTTATTATCAAAAGTGACATTGGGAGTAAACTAATTTAGCCTAAGATGGCAGAACAAGACAAAGGGTAAAGAGTATTATAATCCTTAGGAGTTGTCAGTGGAGACACTTTGCTATCCCTTTGACAACATGCCACTTTGAGGCAGTTACTGTCCAATTCTAGGGACTCTGTAAAGTGATTTGCTGTCCACACACACGAGGTCGGTCTAGAAAAAAGCAGAGCCATTGTTAACATAGTGAGAACGGTTTGTACCACATCGATGTAACCTGGCCGCCAAGGAGAGTGGACTGGAATGCACATGTGTGAACAATGACGACTTCACTGTACTAGTCAGTGGGGGTGGCTAATGCCATTGAGTGAGCATGCGTACTGTGTGGCTGTCGTATTCCAAATGACTGAGCAAGCAGAACAATGAGTCTGCATCGTATTTTACGTTAAGCTCGAACATTCCCCTGTGGCAACTATTTGGATGATTCAGACAGCCGCAGCTATGGGCTACTGGTGATTGGCAGCTTTATCACGACAACACGCCCACTCATTCATTATATCTCGTATAGAGTTTTTTGGCAAAACATAAAACCACTCAGATGACTCAGCCCTCCTACAGCCCAGATTTGGCACCCTGCAACTTCTGGTTTTTCCCAAAACTAAAATCATCTTTGAAAGGAAATAGATTTCAGACCATTGAAGAGATTCAGGAAAATATGACAAGGCAGCTGATGGCAACTGGGAGAATTGTGAGGGTGCAAGGACTTTGAAGGGGACTGAGGCATCATTTTCCTGTATACAGTGTTTCCTGTGTCTTGTATCGTCTTCAATATATGTCTCTATTTTTCATATTGCATGGCTGGATACCTTCTGGACAGACTTCATACATGCATGTGTGTGTGTATACATATAATTTAATTTTTATGTACTTAATGGATTTGAACAATTGCTATAAGATTAAAGTGACAGTTTGTGTGAGCTGAGGAGGAGATGAGGAAGGACAGTTCTTCAGTTTTATTTGAACAATAGGTGGGATGGCGGACAAAAGGGAAACCTAGAAAGAGGTTGGAAACCCCCAGAGGCTGTGCTTGTGGGGGAATCATGTTTTTTAAAAAAGAGAGAGAGAGAAAAGAAAATTCCCTTGGAAAGAACATGATGACTTACAGGCATCCAATCTCCCTGTAACTCCTTTCCTTTGCCTTCTGCAGTAGGCAATTCAAAGAAAGCCAACTCCCTTTGATAAATATATGCTTAAAACATGCATGTTAATGTAGTCTCTATGTCAGCACACATTTCTTATTGTAGCATCAGCCTGATCTTCCTTACCACAGAGGTTCGTAACTGGAATTTTTTATTTCTCAGCAGTCAATCACTTTGTCAAGGAGGTAAAAACTAAATTTAACAAAATATACAAGGAGGTACTATAATTAAATATTCTCTAGGGAAATGCAGCAATCTTTTGTGATAGGTAGAAGAACTTACTTGTCTACCTGGGTTTACAATATATCATAAAGAATCTTCTAAAAACCTACTTGTAAATCCTAATAGTCTCAAAGATCATCTTTAAATATACTATACAATGTATACTATTTTAAACAATCACGGGCTACCTAATTTTCGACATATCACAACTATTAGGTTACATTATAATTCAATGGCCATGAGCATCCACAGAAATTCAGACGCCAACAATGATTGCTGTTCTCAAGCAGGCTAACTACCCTGTGTGGGAAGCACACACCACAGGATGACCGAGGTCTTTTATTGTAAGAACACTCTACCAGTATGGGTTGGTTGTTAGTACTGCCAGGAGCTGTACTAAACACCATAACCAAGAAGATTAAGATCACTTATCTCATGCAGTTCAGAGTCTGATGGAGAGGATAGACAGATGAACAAATAACTGAAGCAATGAGGTAAGTGATGTTAGAAGGCCAGCAGGTGCCTCTGCATCATAAGCATCAAGCTTTAACTGGTTAGCTGGGAAGGATCCCTGAACTGATGATGCTACTTGAATTGAGAACTAAAAGATAATACTTGCTCTGGCTGGTGTGACTCAGTGGATTGAGTGCCGGCCTGCAAATCAGAGGGTCACTGGTTCGATTCCCAGTCAGGGCACATACCTGAGTTGTGGGCCAGGTCCCCAGTAGGGGTGCGCAAGAGACAGCCACACATTGATGTTTCTCTCCCTCTCTTTCTCCCTCCCTTCCCCTGTCTAAAAATAAATACATTAATAAATATTTTTTTAAAAAGATAAGTTTTTCCAGGCAAACAGAAGTATAAAGGCATTTGAGGTAGAAGGGCCTACGTGTGCAAGAAACAGTATGTTGCCTCCTAAGAATTCCAAGTACTTTATAATTCCCAGAGAGTGGGTCATGAAGGCAGTGCTAAATAATTTTATATGTTCTGTACGTGATGAGGCATTCTCAAAGTTTTACACAAAAGTGAAATACCACACCTGCATTGGCCAGGGTTCTCCAGAAAAACAGAGTGAATACTATGTGTATACACACAGAAAGAGATTTGGTATATGGAAATGATTCACAGGATTATGGAGGCTGGCAAGTCTGCCATCCTCAGGGTGCGTAGGCAGGCTGGAGACCCAGGAATGCCAATGTTCCTGTTTAAGGCTGAAGGTCTTCTTCTAGAGAACCAGGAAGAACTGACATTGCAGATGAAGTCCGAAGGCCATCTGCTAGATAAATCTCTCTTGCTTTGGGGAGGCTGATCTTTCTGTTCTATTTAGGCCTTCAACTGATTGGATGAGGCCCACCAACATTATGGAGGGCAATCTGCTTTACTCAAAATCCACTACTTTAAATGTCATTTTCATCCAAAAATACACCACTGAAATGCTTTTTACTCTTTCATCCAGGAATACTAGCAAATGTACACAAGGGTTAATAAAAAAGAATATTCATCTGTATGAGAGATTGGAAATATCCTAAAGTTTTTGCTCAACTAAAGGGAAATGGTTAAGTCTATGATAAATACGGTTCCATCATAAAAAGTGATACATATAATGTATGTTATAAAGTATATGTATCATTACAAAAATATGATCATAATACAAGGTTAAAGGAAAAGGAACAAACTATATATTGTGTATTGCACCTGAAATAATAGGATATACTTTTAAAAACTATATGCAGAAGTGAAAATTTAGATGAAAACACCATAAACATCTCATAATATTATTTGGAATGATCATGGATTTCTCAGTTCCTCCTTTCTGCTTTTTAAAATTTTCTGTATTTTTTTAACCTTCACCACATACTGCTTTTGCAATAACCCAAAGAAATATATACTGATTTTATAGAACTTGCATATAAATAATACCATCTATTAGAAAACATAAAAAGCACATCTTGATAAGCTCACATTTACGTCAGATTTTGTTTGTAACGCTTTCTCACATAATATTGTCTCAGGCCTCTCTGACGTATCAATCACCTTTGCGATTTTGAGGACGTAGAAACTGAGGTTACTTAAAGTCGTCCCACTGATAAGTAGCACAGCTGTGTCTCACGTGCAGTTCTTTGAGTTCAAGGCCGTGGCCCTTTCCACTGCGTCGAGGGCTGCCTCCCACTTAATCCCCATGTGGTGGTGAAAGGAGCCAGCCGAACATGAAGCCACAGTAGTTTTCTGTCTCAGGTGCTTGCAGGAGCAAGCCAGCCTATCATTAGTTTTCATTCATTGAGTTTTTTTTTCATGACAAATTTTGACTGCGAAGTCTTTTCAGAGTGGAGAGTTCAAATTAAAATGTCAGTTTTGATTTGGTGAAGATGATTTACTTTCAAAATATTTGAGAAAAATATTTTCATTAAAACCAAGATGATTGGATGTTAGAGTACAGAAATGTCATGATAAGTTCCGCCGTTTAGCAGGAAGATTTCAGGCCTTATTAGACAAACCCAGAGAATTTACAAGGCAGGTTAACATTAGTCTCATTAAAACATATGTATGTGTCTATGTATACTTACATCAAAAAATTTAAAATGCATGCAACAAGTTCACAATCCTTATATCGTAGTTTGTCGACGTCTAGGACAAACAATCCCACCTGGTAACAGTCTCCAATGATTATTGATGATGACAACCTGCATTAAACTCCATACAGTGTCCGATGTACTGTCCATTCTGCACACTAACATCATCACTCCCACTGATGAGCTGCTATGCATTTTGCTAAGCCTCATTCTTTACCCTATAAATACGGCAACTCCTTTGTAGTCCTTTTCCTTCGCAAGCAACCGACATGTACTTGTGAAGGTCACTTTAGGCTGACAGTCTCCAGACAAGTAAAACACAATTTCTACATCTCTCAGAAAAATCTCATAGTTCCTGATATCCTCCGCCAGCCCATTTCCAAATGGCTGAGCATTTGACAAGTAATCTTATTAGAGCCACATCCACAGGCAGTTTGAATTTGAACTTAATTCCCCCACAGTTGGGTACGAACCCCTTCAGCCATGGCCCAAGGATCATCACTACAGGTCTGGGAGAAGAGGCTGTTGCAAAAATTCCACTTCACCTCCCTGAAATTCCTTCTTTCTTCCAAGACCTAGAATGATCCCTGTCCCACCTGTCTCTCCTGAAGCAGCATCTCACTCGCTTTCACTCTTATTTTTTATTGTCAATCTTTTTTGATGATTATTGTTATTCTATGACAGTTGTCCCGATTTTACCCCTTTCCCTCCTCCGCCCAGCCACCCCCCACTCCCACAGTCAATCCCCGCACTGTTGTCCAAGGGGCGTTCACACGAGTGCTTTGACTGGTCCCTTCCCCTTCTTTCTCTCACTGCCCCCATGCCTTCCCCTCCGGTCACTGCCAGTCTGTTCCATGTTTCCATGTCTCTGGCTCCGTTTTGCTCATTAGTTTATTTTTTTCATTAGATTCCACTTATAGATGAGATCATATGGTCTTTGTCTTTCACCTCCTGGCTTATTTCACTTAGCTTAATGCTCTCCAGTTCCATCCATGCTGTCACGGAGGGTAGGAGCTCCTTCTTTCTTTCTGCTTCAGAGTATTCCATTTTGTCAATGTACCACAGTTTTTAATCCGCTCATCTACTGATGGGCACTTAGGCTGTTTTCAGCATTTGCCTATTGTAAATAATGCGTCTATGAACATAGGGGTGCATAAGTTATTTTCAATTGATGTTTTGGGATTCTTAGGGTTTATTCTCAGCAGTGGAATCACTGACTCAAAAGGCAGTTAAATCTTTAATTTTTTTTAGGAGATTCCATACTGTTTTCCATAGTGGCTACACCAGTCTGCATTCCCACTAACAGTGCACTTAGGGTTCCCTTTTCTCCACAGCCTCACCAACACTTGTTTTTTTGTTGATTTATTAGTGATAGCTATTTTGGCAGGTGTGAAGTAGTCTCTCGTGTTTTTTATTTGCATCTCTCTGAAAGCTAGTGACATTGAGCATTTTTTTTTCATGTATATGGGCCATCTGTATATCCTCCTTGGAGAAGTGTCTATTCAGGTTCTTTGCCCATTTTCTTAAATTATTTTATTGTTGTTCAATTATAGTTGTCTGCATTTACCCCCACCACTCCCCCCACCCCAGCCATCCCCACCTCCCTCCCCTGCTTCCACCCCATGTCCTTTATAGTTGTTCCTGAAAACCCTTTCCCCCTTCCTCCCTTTATTCCCCTTCCCACCTCCCCTCTGGTTACTGCCAGATTGTTCTTAATTTCAACGTCTCTGGTTATATTTTGCTTGCTTGTTTGTTTTGTTTATTAGGTTCCAGTTAAAGGTGAGATCATATAGTATTTGTCCCTGGCTTATTTCATTTAGCTTAATGCTCTCCAGTTCCTTCCAAGCTGTCACAAAGGGTAGGAGCTCCTTCTTTCTTTCCGCTGCATAGAATTCCATTGTGTAATGTACCATAGTTTTTTGATCCATTCATTTACTGATAGGCACTTGGGTTGCTTCCAACACTTGGCTATTGTAAATTGTGCTGCTATGAACAGTGGGGTGCATAGGTTCTTTTGGATTGGTGTTTCAGGGCTCTTAGGATATAATCTTTGCCCATTTTTAATGGGGTTTTTATCTTCCTGTGTTGAGTCATATGAGTTCTTTCTATATTTTGGAGATTAAATCCTTATCTGATGTATCATTGGCTAGATAGTCAGTTCCCCTTTTCATTTTCATGATGGTTTCTTTACTGTGCAGAAGCTTGTTTAATTTGATGTAGCTTTAGTTTACATTCCCCTTGCCCTAGGAAATATAATAGCAAAAATACTGCTACATAGAATATCTGAAATTTTACTGCCTATGTTTTCCTCTAGGACTTTTGTGGTATCACGAGTTATATTTAAGTCTTTTATCCATTTTGAGGTTATTCTGGTGTGTGGTGTAAGTTGTCAGTCTAGTTTCATTTTTTTGCATGTACCAGTTTTCTCCCAACACCATGTATTGAAGAGACTATTTTTATTCCATTATATGCTCGTGCCCCCTTTGTCAAATATTAATTGACCATAGAGACATGGGTTTGTTTCTGGGCTCTCTAGTCTGTTCCATTGATCTATGTGTCTGTTCTGATGCCAGTACCAGACTGTTTTGATTACAGTAGCCTTGCAGTACAGTTTGATATCAGGTATTGTGATCGCTCCAACTTTGTTCTTCTTTCTCAAAATTGCTAAGGCTATTTGGGGTCTTTTTGGGTTCCCTATAAATTTTTTTAAATATTTGTTCTACATTTGTGAACTATGGCATTGGTATTTTAAAAGGATTTGCATTGAATCTATAGATTGCTTTGGATAGTATGAGCATTTTAATGCTATTGATTCTTCCAATCCATGAACATGATATATGTTTCCATTTATTTTTATCATCCTCGATTTCTTTCTTCAGTGTTCTATAGTTTTCCAAGTATAAGTCTTTTACCTTCTTGGTTAAATTTATTCCTAGGTACTTTTATTTTTTCTTATTGCTATAACAAATGGGATTTTTTTCCTAGTTTCTCTTTCTGATAGTTCATTGTTGGTGTACAAAAATGCCATCAATTTGCCCCAGCTGGTGTGGCCCAGTGGATTGAGTGCTGGCCTGTGAACCAAAGGGTCTCTAGTTCAATTCCCAGTGGGGGCACTTGCCTGGGTTGCAGACTAAGCCTCCAGTAGGGTGCACATGAGAGGCAACCACACATTGATGTTTGTTTCCCTCTCTTTCTCCCTCCCTTCCCTTCGCTCTAAAAATAAATAAATAAAATCTTTTTTTAAAATGTCATTGATTTCTGAATATTGATTTTGTATCCTGCTATTTTGCCATATTCACTTATTTGGTCAAGTATTTTTTTTTTTTTGGTGGACACTACAGGGTTTTCTGTATACACTATCATGTCATCTACAAATAATGAGTTTTACTTCCTCCTTTCCATTTGGATGCTTTCTATTTCTTTTTCTTGTGTGATCCCTGTGGCTAGAACTTCTAGTACTGTGTTGAATAGAAATGGTAAAAGTGGATACCGTTGTCTTGTTCCTGATCTTAAGGGGAAAACTTCTAGTTTTTGCCTGTTGAGTATGATGCTGGCAGTAGGTTTCTCTCCTGAGGCCTTTATTATGTTGAGGTGCATGCTCCCTCTAGTCCCACTTTGCTGAACGTTTTGGTGATCCAGATCCAGCAATACATTAAAAGATCGTACACCATGATCAAGTGGGATGTATCTCTGGGATACAAGAATGGTACGATATTCGCAAATCAATAAACATAATACACCGCATAAACAAGATGAAGAACAAAAGACATGTGAGCATATCCATAGCTGCAGAAAAAGCATTTGATCAAATCCAGCACTGATTTATGATAAAAAAGAAAAAACACTCTTCTGCTTGGTAAGGATGAGAAGAATAGCGCTTCGAGAGTCCTTCCTCCTCTGAGAATTCCTAAATCTGCTTCCCCAGCCCATAAAAACCCAGCTCAGAGCCAGCAGATGAGCACTGGAACTGATGTCCCAGCGTCAGGTCACAGTTCTCCCACCTCCCCCACCTTTGCCCTTAGCCTTTGTCTTTGGTTTCCTGCCACACACAAATGCCACATGACCCGGCCCTACAGGAAACGGAAGGCAGTCTCCCAGTGACACACCTGGATCGTCAGCATCTCTGTGGCTTTTTCACGCTGTGTTTAAACTGCTCCGGGCTGCTCGCTGCCAGCCCCCTCCTCAGCCACACACCTGCCCTGGCGAGGGCCCCGAGTCCATCTCACTTATTAGCGGTCACTGCGCATGTGAAGTAATTTGCAAGCCACAGAATATTTTCTTTTTAACTGGCTCAATCCAATGGAGAAAATGCTTCAAAACAGGTATTCTACTGAATTTAACCGGATTTCTTTAACCATTGTATTTACACATAGTATGTCATGATCAGACAGATCCATTGGAAAGCAAATTGAAGAGGGTTTGGGTGCTCTTCAATTTCAAATTTTCCATGGAACTGAAATTCAAGTAATCATTTACAGAATACTTAGTTTCTAACACTGTTCTAAGCTCACTGAAGATTATAATAGAAAACACAAATTAGTTGAGAACTCAGAAGCATACACAGAGAATTTAGAGAATAATACAAAAATATAAAGTAGTGTACACAACAAAGGCTTTCCCCAAGGTCAAAGCCAGATGTCCTGACGAAATTCTCCTAAGTGAAATGTTGGTGGAGGAAGGCTCTGTGCAGGATATAGAACTCAAAACGGACTCCGCGGATGAGATTTCAGGAAAGGACACGGGAGAGAACACAGAGATGGACGTGTCCCACCAGGCAAGGAGCGGGGGCCAGAAGCTCCGAGAAGTCAATTGCTCTATTCACACATCTGTTCCACAAACGCACGCCGTTGGGGGAAATTCAAAACCGCCATACCTTCTTCCCTTTCTGTACGAGCTGGAGTCCGTCTCTGTCTTTCCTGAGGGCTGTTGTTGTGATTCCTTTAGGCCAAAGGGACCGTAGCAAACATGACACAGAAGCCTGAAAAGCACTTGCACCTTGGGGCTTGCCTTTGGCTGTACTTGGTATCCTGAGACCACGGTGGATGGCAGCGAGCCCACGCCAGCCTGCCAAGGATGAGAGATGAAAGAGGAAGGATGAGAGGAAAGACGAAAGACCTCCAGTGCGAGTGAGATGGTACGGAAGCCCCCGTGGGACAAGCTAAGTCACTCTGACGATGACTTATTTTGTACATTTCACTTTGAAACCGTGTAAACATCCTATATAATCATAAAACAAATTAAATGTATAAATTAATCTCTAAAAATTAACATAAACTAAAACAACGGAGCCTTAATATGTAACCGATTGCTGGTGCAATCAAATAGGTGACCTATTCAAAATAACTTTAAAACAGAGTGAATTGTACACCCTTAGGGATTTATACACAGAGAACAAAAAGATTAAAGACTGAACAAATTTTCATTTGTAACATTATCAGAAAAGGTGTTAGTAACGTTAATCTGAAACTTTTATATGTGCATTGTAGAACAAAGCAAATGATTCATTATAAAATATTCTCATCTTAACATTCCTGGTATCGTTGAGAATGGAGGCTTGAGGGGAGCCTAGGGAAAAGGAGATACCAATAGAAAATAGAGCTGTGTAGTGCTGGATTTGAATTGAAACTATCAGTAGGAATTGGTGATCTTAGAAAATAAAATCTGCCGTAGTTCTTTCTATGGAAAAGGCTCAGAAACTCTGCCTCCTAGCAGGGGGAGCCACTAGCATCCGACTGTAATCTTAATATGCCTTCCCACTAAAACATGTCAGAGCTTCTTGGAGAACTGAACGATTGTCCAGGTTTGGGGCAGAAAATGTACACGATGATCCGGATACATCTTGTTGTAGCAGAAAGTAAATAATGTTTCATATACCATTAGGGTCACATCAGTCAAAAGGAGTCAGGAGCCAAGTTGAAGAGGTTTCCACCAGGCAAAGAAAGAATTAATAGCGGTAACATGGCAATGGACTGGGATATCCCAAACATGTTTAAATTCTAATAACACTAAATAGACAAACTGGTTAAATAATTGGACCCCATTGCACAGTGCTGATGAACAAATTCATTATTCCGAAAACTGGTAAATAAGAAAAAAAATCATGTACCCTACCTTAGCTAAACTTTTAATCAACTAGTAGACAAGAGAAATGACTCTTTACAGAAGTATTCCAGCAAGTAAATGAAGAAAAGGCAGAATATTATTTGGCAATTTCTATTAAATCAATGGCTCCAACATTACTCACCAGTGGTTGCTAACATCTCAATGAGAGAATCAAACAGATAGTATATGCTTCGAGTGGAGGAACACACCACAACCTAGAAAACGGTCTTAAAAAAAATAACTAGAACCTAAATCTTATCAAACCTCCAGTCACAGCTGACCATGGATAACTAGAAAATATGTTAAATGGCACTATAGAAATGCAACGAGCAATATACAGAGTGAGGGAAATGCTAGAGGACAGTGCGGTGTTTCAAACAGAACAAAAATGAACGAGGAGAGGGTAGAAAGGAGAGCAAACGCACACGGAGAGAGACATATCGACCAGCCTGACTCAATGCGTGGCCTTGTCGAGACCCTGATTGGGACAATCCATAAAAAAATTACTCGCATGCACACTCACATGTATGAAATAGTAGAAAGTTAGAACACACCTGGCTAGTTCGTCATATTAAAAATTATGTTTTTTTAAGTGTTATAACAGTATTGTGGCACTTTTACGTACTTACTTAGAGGTACATACTGAAATGTTATGGGTGAAACTTTGCAATGTCCGAGATTTGCTTCCAACTACCACAGAAGGTGGGGAGGGCCGTGAAGGAGAGGAGTGGAAGGAACGGGGCTGACCGTGAGTTTATAAAGGTCAAGGCAGGTGGCGGGCGGGCGGGCGCTCACTGTGTTGTTCTGCCTTCCGTGGGTATATTTTAAATTTTCCTTCGTGGACGTGTACAGTTATATGTTGACCCAAAGGCCCTACCCTCGGAGATTCTCATTTAATTGGTCTGGAGCTCAGGTGGGAGAGAGAGAGAAGGAAGAAGAGAAGAGGATGAGGAAGAGGAGGGGAATAAGAAGGAGGGGGGGGAGAAGGAAGGGAAGGAGGAAGAGAGGAAGGAAGGGAGGGAAGAAGAGAGGGAGGGAGGGAGGGAGGGAAGAAGAGAGGGAGGGAGGGAGGGAGGGAAGAAGAGAGGGAGGGAGGGAGGGAGGGAGGGAGGGAGGGAGCGCAATCTCTCCCTGTGACCCTGAGGCCCCCACGGCCTGGGCTGAGGATGACTCGTCCCCTCCCCCACCGTCCCTGCCCACTCCTCGGACCTGTCTGTGTTTCTCAGCGGTTCCATCTGAGTGAACCAGGATCCGTGTTCAATCAGCTGCTTCCCGAGCCTCTTCCCAGAGGGACTGCAACAGACTGTGCGGAGGCCAGGGCGGGACCTGGGAACACACGCAGTTACTGAGCCTCTTGGCTGACACTGCTGTAGTTCAAGGTGAAAGTCTGCTCTGTGCTCAGCAGACCAGGACATCTTCTCATCCCCGGCATGAAGCCCTGCCTCTAGCCCTCCCTTTGTCCGTCCAATTTCTTCCTTCTTTCACCTGAAATGTTTCCCCTTGTCTTTATCCAGACCATACCTGTTCATAACCAGGCTCGAAATCACCCACCCATGAAAGACTCATCCCCTTCGCTGAAGAGATTCCACCTTCCCGTGAACTCAGTTTCCCCTCTTGCACAGGCTTATGTTTGTTTATATATAATGCTGCAGGTGTCTTGCTCAACAATAAGCTGCTTCAGGTCAAAGGGCCTTTTTTTCGCATCTTTGTACCTCACACAATTTGGCCATTGTTAAGAGTTCAGTAAGCATATGCTAACTCAACGAAGCGACAGACACGTAACCACCCGCAAGCCCCTTCCCGAAGGACTAGGTAGCACCCCCGTTCTACCTTCCACGTGCAGAGAAGCACCTCTCCCGAGAAGGCGATCAGGGGAGTGGCTCAAGATCAGTGATTATCAGAACTTCTCAGCAATCCGCTAAATCGGCTATAAAAGCTTAACTACTTTCTAAATCAAAATGTCAGGCTTCCCGTTTTGACAAATAAAAGAAATTGGGTTAGAGAAAATAAATGTTCCAAAGTACCATCTGACACATGATAACCGTGTCCAAAAAGGGTTGACTATCTTAAGAGGCCAAGTTTTATAAAAATGTAAATCAACATGCCTTTACGTATAAAGGGGCTTCAGTTTCATGAAGCTCCTAAACAAAAGGGCTGTGTGCTTATTAAGACCTCAACTTTAGGTTCCTGAAGGACCGGAAACACCTTTCAAATTCTCACTGGGAGGTTCGTCGTTATAAATCAATACAAGGCCTTCATCGAGCGTCTGCTGCGATCGGCAGTTTATGTCATTCTCTCTCCCAGGCTGCGGCGTGAGTTGGGATCATCCGTGGCTTCCCGAGAGCAGTGACACCTGGAGAGCTTAGGTGGCCACCCAGGACCACTCGCCTGGCGGAAATAGGGTTCCAGCGCCATGTGCGTCATTCTTCTACAAACCTTTGCCTTCCTAGAACTCTGCCGTCTGCAGAGAGGGAAGCCACAGACGCCGGGGCCAGAGGCAGGTGACGGAAGGGAGAGCAGGTTAGAGGACGAGAGACCAGCCCAGCCCGCGGAGGGCTTGGCTGTCCGACGCACCTTACCGCTTTCCCAGCACCTCGCCTCTCGGTCTTCAGCTTCTTCTCCGTGGCAGTCTGGACCACTGGAGCTGTTGGAGCGTGAGGCACCTGAGGGTACTGGCTCAACAAGTGAAAGGTATTGGTAAAAGCAGCCCTGGCTGGTGTGGCTCAGTGGACTGAGCGCCGGCCTGCGAACTGGAAAAGGTCACCAGTTCGATTACTGGTCAGGGCACATGCCTGGGTTGCAGGCCAGGTCCCCTGTTGGGAGCATGTGAGAGGCAACTGATGGATGCATCTCTCACACATCGATGTTTTTCTCCTCCTCTTTCTCCCTCCCTCCCCCTCTCTAAAAATAAACAAATAAACTATTTTTAAAAAGAAAGGTATTGGTAAAAACAGCCAGGGAGGACAACTTGGGTCTTGTCAGGAACCAGGTGTCCTTGTAGATTTCTCATGACTGGGCCATCCACTCCTTCAGTGAAATGAGCTTACTGGTTTTCCCCCTTCACAGACTCTGCTGAAATCACATGGATACCATCTGAATCACTGCCGTCTTTTAGGGAATGTGCTTGTCAAATATTTTAAGGTTTCACAGATGGAAAAGAGAGTGTCATAGTCAAAATGCTGCAGACTGCACTGGCCGGGGAGCTCAGTTGGATACGAAAAGGTTGCAGCTTTGATACCCACTCAGGGCATATACAAGACCAACCAATGAGTGCGTAAATAAAGTGGAACAACACATCGATGTTTCTCTCTCCCCCTCTCTCTTCCTTCCTGTCTCTCTCTAAAATCAATCAATATTTTTTTACATGCTGCAGACCTTGAACCCCAAACCCCTGAGCTGGGCTGCTGCTCCAGCAACCTCGCCTCACGCGATCTGTCCTGTAGAGAGAAGGCTCTGCTCTGCTCGCCGATCCTGCCCGCAGGGATGCAGCCTGGGCAGGCTCAGTCCACCACACCCGTCGTGATTGGCCTCTCCAGCAGCCCTCCTGCAGCCGGCTGCCTCACGCGGGGATAATGACCGTCATTACTTTTGCCTAGAGCAATCCTTCCTCCCAGCCCAGCCCTGGCAGAAGGCGATGGCCCACGAGGGTACTGGGACTGGCGGCTCCTCCGCCTCTCCCTCCGTGATTTGACTGTTTTTTTCTGAAACCAACCGGTAAAGGTCTACCCCTTACGATGTCTAAGTGAGAAAAAAAGTTCTTTTCTTTTCATCTATTGCATCCATTCAGAAGGCGCAGAAGGAATTTCTTGGAGTGGTCTGCATTCATGGTGCACTTCTGAGGAGACCCATACTCTTCTGCCTTCAAACTCGTGTGAAGTTAAGTAATAGAGACGCAAGTCAGACGTGCCAAGTGACACTGAACTCCGCTGATAAATTGTCCGTTTGCTGACCAATTAGAGCCGCGGATGCTATTTATAGAAAAATGTTGATAAGGTCTACACTCTTTTGAGAAACAAAAATGATTCACCAATATAAATAATTTTTAGTATGCATGTTTCTGCACACGATATTTCACCCTAAAAAAAACATTTTGCTAGCACCCTCCTGGACATGAATTGAAGAAGAAAGTAATAAAATGGTCTATTTATAATTTACAAATAACGTGATAAATATTTCAATAGATTGATTCAGATACCTATACTAGCAAGCATACATATTTTTTCCCCAGCAAACAGTATGGTTCTCTATCTCCTTAATGGCTAAAATTCTCTTGCTTTTTGGGGAATCTTTCACATACTAATTTATGGAGGTGTTTTTATTCCCCCTTATTCACAGAAAGCTAGGATTGAAGAGTCTACCTTTTTAATGTAGTACCAAATTTTCTTAAAACTTAAGATCATTTATGGTTTTCTAAAAGACATGTTCGGATGTTTACACTTATAATAATACAGCCACTTTTCACACATATACAGAAAACACAAGACATAAATACAGTATTAAAAGTATAATCTCGCTATGAAACCAGCACTAAAAACAGATTTTTATTGTTAAAATCTTCCTGAAAGCACTCTGCATTTATGAGCTTAAATGGTGGGGAAGTCTGTTTTATCTATCCCTGAAATGATTTTGTCAGTCTCTTTAACTATCTAAGAAATTTTTACAGCTGGAATTAAAAACCCAAACCTATCATTAGTATTCTTATAAATCCTTGAAAGAAAAACTGTTTACCAAAGACAAGAAATAGAAAATGTCTTCTGAAGCAGAGGATGTCCTGCAACCGGAAGCCATGTGTAAATCAAGTACCTTACACATGTTCAAACTTTATTTTCTCTCTTGGAAGGCTGTAGAGGGAAAACCATAACCCCATACGCAAGAGAAGCCTGGCCACCTTCCCAGTACAAGGACTTACACCTTCCTCCTGCCTCCTGCACCACTCAGCAGCGGTTGCTGAGTAACATCCTCATAATCCCGAGTTATTAAGAAAATTAGGGGTCAGCTTTCCTTTACAGGAGAATTCAACCTATCGGAATCAGGCCTGAGCAGGTCATGGCATTCCAGACGTGAGCCTGGTGGTAGGTGTGAAGGGCACCCCACGGAGAGAACGTGCGCAGTAAGGAAAAAGACAAATTACCCAGAGCTATTACTGTCATTAGTTCCATCAGCCTGGGAAGCCCTCGCCCGGCATTTTCACTGCGGTGTCTGGAGCAGGCCTGGGCCTTAGCCCATCGCGCAGGGGGTCGTCTTCTGCCGGCGTAGTCACATAGCTTGACATTTCAGATTGGGGAAAAAAAAAAAAGCAATGTGGGCCCTCATCCTCCACGCAGGCGTCTGTTTCTCAGCTCTATGACCGGTGACTGAAAGAAAGGAGCCGGCCCCGGGAGGCTGCGGCCATCCGTCCAACGGCGATGCGCCAGCCTCCCGGAGGGGCCGCTGTCCTTCGCAGAATGGCGTTAGCCGGGACCCTGAGCCTACACTCCTGCAGTGCACCGGGAACGCCTTCCAGGGGCGCTTCCTTAACTTCGTGAACATTTTGCCTTAATGAACAGTGCAGAATCCATGCCACGTAAATGTGATGAAATAATCGGACATGCACCATCGGGTTAGATGGGATATGGCATTTAGACGGTGCCATGACAACCGATAGAGAAGGGCGCATGGATGCAACAGGGCCACCTTCCTGAGATGTCTTTGATTCTGGAAGTGCACGTGGGCAATACTTACAATGGGGTATTAAGCACACACACAAAAAGGCTATGTTCTATACACATTATAATCATAACTACGTGAGCGTCTGTGCTGTGGGAAGTAATATGCAAAAAAGTACTGGGTCTTGCTAGGGTGGTATGGTTTTCAAGGAAACCATGAAAGTGTATGTAAACCTGCATTCTTGGGAAGGGAACAGTAACGACCCAAAGGAAAAGAAACTCAAAAACATGAAGCATCCCCCACCCCACCTAAAACCAAGAAAACCATCAAGACTCGGCCTCCATCTCAACAGGGAACAAAGAGAAAGATGCCAAGATCGAAGTAAATTCATCCAGAATAATAATACTTCTATCACACTCTTCTTAATAACAATAACCCTACATACAGGGTTTATCACACAGCAGGCGGGCATCGGACTAGTCCAAGAAGCCTTTCTTCAACACGTGGAGACCGGTTCAGAGAAGGCAAGCAGCATGCCCAGGATCAAACGGCAAGGGCCCCTACCCAAGACGCCCTCGACCACCGAGTTACAGCGTCCTCTCTCTCTATCTCTCTCATCATCATTTTAAGTAAGTTCCAGGAGTCGTTATTCTGAAATAGCCCTCTTTTCTGTTCCTCCCCTGACCCTTGGCCCATTATAAAGTGGGCAGTTCCCACCTCGTGCTGGCAGGGCTGATATGGGCTCATACTTTAATTTTGCATCCAGGAAGTAAGTAAATGAGTACCTGCTCTGCACTGTGCTGGTGCTGGGGGTGCAAAGCTGAGGAAAACAGACACTGGGGGCTGCGGACGCACAGGGGACACACACACACACACACACACACACACACACACACGGCAGTGCGTTATGAGAGCGCAGAGCTGCAGCACGTGACCTCGGCTTCTTGACCAACTGGCGTCTGAGCTGAAAAATGGACGGATGAGTGAGCTGGGATTAGTCAGACAAACAGTGCACAGTTAGGAAATAATCCCTATAGAGTGGCAAGGGGGAGACAAAAAGGAAACATCGTGCATTTCAGAAACCGAGAGCGACCTGCAGAGCTGCAAGGCAATAAACAGTAAGCAAAATGCCTCGCTCTACCTGGGACACTCTCACTTGGTGAGGACTTGGAGGCCTTGTTTTCCAAGGAAAAATTATTCACGGTGTCAAAAGGCAACAGTAGGTTTTCTCTGATTGCATGTAAACAATAAAAACTGCTTTGTGAAAAAGTACACCTCAATTAAGTGTTGTTATGCAAAATGCCAATGCAATTAATTTAAATATAATTGTGTCTGTGTTCACAAATTCTGTGAGACATTAGGCAAGTTATCTTGACTGGAGAGTACTTCCCCCTTCTGCAGAATGGGATACACTTTTCTTACATGTTTGTAGGTGAGAATGAGGAACGGTATAAGACAATCACCTAGGCTGGTGGCTGGCACAGAGAAGGCAGCCATTGTATGCTGGCTACGGCAGAGTTTAGAAAGGCCCATGCCCGTAACTCTCATTTTAGGGACAAGAAAACGGAAGAACAGTTTTCTCGTCTGCCTCACACTTGGTTCCTAATACTGATTGGCTGTTCAAATACATGATTATTTTACTAATAGCACAGTTCACCTGTGTTCATGATGCAAAAGCCTTCCTGTCTTTCACTTACCTCCTACCCACTCATTCATCCCCACTGATAGGAATATGTGCTATGGGTCTTTGCCTATAGGTCAGAGCGGAAGCCTTGACCCTCTCTGGAGAAGGCCTCTCGGGACAGTTAGGACATTACTAAACCTAAGAGGTGTCCCGGAAGTTCATTCCCTGCCAGCCACCTGTCTGGTTTATGAGTGGCTTGCTGTAGAGCTGATCAGTTCAAAACCAAGAGGGCTGGGGACACTTTAGAGTTGCCTAACTGTCAAGACTTTATCTGGGCAAGTTTTTTTCTGAGATACTTAATTGAATTACGCCTTATAAAATCAAGACCTTTATTTAACTTTACAACTCTCCATGATGTGTTGCTGATGTACTAATGTTAAGCATTAGTGAGTGATTTGGGCTGCTGTTCTCAGATAGTGGGTGGAAGAGAGAAAATGATTCTCATTAACTTTCAAGTATAAAAATAAATTTATTATCATTCAATTTGAAGAAAAATGTTTTTTCCCCTCTCTAGAAGAAAGCCAATTTTCTAAAAACAAATGTAGTTTGGATTGCTGTGGCATTTTTTCCATAAAGAAAAACAATATAGATTTTGTCTTTGAAAAAATACTGCTAATATCAAGCGATATCAAATCAACCTAGTTATGAGGCAAATTGTTTCCATTATTGATATACTTTGCACTCAATATGCATTTTGGAAAGTACATGGGGTGAACGCAAGTGATACTTCATTCAGAAAAAAAGAAAGTATCAAAGACTAGATTGGAAAAGATTTTATATGCCAATTCTGGATTCCACAAGGAATAGAATAACTAAAACTTCACAGTTATGAACTGTCTTCTTTGTATTGCTGTGTTTTGTACGCTTCAACATAATCCCAAAAATTAGAGCTTGCAGAGGGTGGGGAGAAGGAATCCCTACCGTTCTGGGGGGATGGCATTAAAACGTCACCACAATTAAACATTTTTACAACTAGGTATCTCCGCTACCCTCGCTGAGCTCCACTGCTCGGTTGACACCCACTTTTCTGCACTAGACCTCAGGCCTTTACCCAGCAGATGAGTGTGTCCTTTCCACATCCTTTGCTTCAGCCCTCAAAATCCCATAAGCCTCTTCTTCTTCTATTCATTCCTACCTCTTTACCAAAGATTTTGTTTACCTCTCGCGTATACTCCAAGGTATCAGGCGAGGACAAGTAATCTTTTTGAACTGCAAATATCTAACACAGTATATTTGCAGGTGTTACTAGATTCAATTTAAGTAATTCTTTTATTTATTGATTAGAGAGAGAGGGAGAAACATTGCTTTGTTGTCCCACTTATTCATGCACTCATTGGTTGTTCCTTGTATGTGCCCCGACCGGGGATCGAACCCACAACCTTGGCGTATGGGGATGACACGCCGACCAACTGAGCTACCTGGCCAGGGCCACTGGATTCCGTCTTTATTTTCCCTGCAAAGGGCTCACTCGATAGGCATACCTGTAGTTGTATACGCCTTAACATTTTGCACAGTCAAAGTAAAATAAAGAGAAATCGTTAATTCTTGGCAGTAATCCATTTCAGGAGGGGAACTTTGGCAGCTGTCACTGCTGATCCGCTCTTGCCGTGGCCACCGCTGAGGCCCCAGTGCTTTCAGACAGCAAAGAACAGCAGAGGGTGGGTCATAACACAAAACACGTGAGGACTTTGCCTCTGCTACCTGGGTTTCTAAGGCCCACCTAATTTTATTTTCTTCATGTGGTTTTCAAACCTGTTGCTTTTTTTCCCCAAAGTCTTTTCAGCTGACTTTTTAATAGTATGATAACACATAGCCCAAGAAACACTGCCTTCTGGTGAAACATCACTTATTTGAAACTGGTGTCAACAAAACTAAACAAATTGCTAACCTCTCAAACAGTTTTACAATATGCCAACAGGCTTTTTTCTTTGAGACTTTGGCCTGGATTCTTATAATTACTAGGTAATTACCTCTCCATCCTCACTTTCTTTTGACAACTTCGCTCTAGCCTCTGGGATTTTAACATCTAATTGGTCTGTCGGCTAGATTGTGGGTTTCTAAGTCTTTCTGAATTCAGCAAAGCCAGACAGCCAAAGGGAGTTTCGGTACTTCTGTCCTCCAGAGCCGACCTAAAAGGAATCATAGAGGTACCAGACCCTGCTCCTTCATTTGTCATTCTTCACAAATCTGGTGACTGGACTCAGGGGACACTTTGGTTATCGGAGTAAAGCTCAGGAGAATCACGGCACTCAATAAATGTCCAATAACAATGGTGAAGAGTTAGATGGACTATATTTAAAATATTTCCCCCTAATTCCCCTCCTAAATCTGGCTTCCATCTTTGCCTCTTTATGGTATCCAATGATCTCAATTCAGCCAAGTTCAAAGGCATTTTCTCTGTCCTTATCTCCCTTGATCTTTCTGATGTATGGGGCACAGCTTTTCATACCTGCCCCTTTGAAGACTTCTGGCTTCAGTTTCTGAGACATGTCTATTGTCTTTTCTTTTTCTTCAGCACCACCTTGATCTCTTTGCCTATTCCTCACATTTATATCTTTCTTCTTTCCTTACACCTTTCCAGTCACTTTCCTTCCAATGTCTCTTTGATACATTATTGTATTCCTGTGTTTTCCTGCTTTTTTTACTTTACACAGATGCTTTCGTTTCTGCTAAGTTCTGTAAGTGCATATAGACACTGCTCTACTAACACTGATCTGTTTTTTCACACAGTTCTGGATACCTCCAGGGCACATCAAAACGCAACCCCACAGTTCCAGGATAGCACGGACGCAGTGCCCTGACGTCTCAGGGTCACTTTGCGAGTCTTCCGCATCCCTTCCAAAGTCCCTTCCTTGGAGAAGCCCAACTTGACCACTTTATCTCAAATTCTCTGTCCCTTTCATCTGCTTGGTTTTTCCTCACAGCATTGGTCAGTACCTTCATTACAGAGTGCGTGTATGTCTATGTCATTTGAAGGTACCACAGAAAGGGAAGCTTCGTGGCGGCAGGAACTCCTTGTTTTGCTCACGGCTGTGGAGCCAGCATACAGAAGAGTGCATGGCAGGGAGCGAGCACCAGGTAAGTAATTGAATGGGTTAACAAGCGAGTGAGCGAGTGAGCGAATAAATACATGAATCACTCGGAATCTGTTATTCAGAGTCAGAACCTCAGAGACATCCCAACTTCTTACGTTCTCAGTGCTCTCGTCCAGCGATTCTCACCCGGTGCACAGCGAGAAGTTTTAAAACATGCACTACCTGACTACTTAGTCAGGGGCACTGACATTGTTCCCCTAGACTGTCAAATGAAAAATGACAGCAGCCAACACAACGCTAGCCATCCAGTGCGAATGCCCTGTCTCGAACCATAAATATTGAGGCCGTAGAGTAGAGTTGCATCACATAATAAAGCTGAGTCTGATTGGTTAATTCTTGGTATTAGAAATTCTTTTATACAAGTATATACACTTGATTTTTTAAAAAGCCCCTTTGGAGCAAAAAGAGTAGTTAATTAGTATTATCTATTTTTTGTAAATCAATCAGAATCATACTTGGTTTGTGTCAGATCAGCAAACATATATACACATCTCGGTGTGCTACCGAAATTTCAGTGGTTCGTTTACGTGTGTGGTGAGATGAGAAAGGCTGACAATCACCACTCTAGTCTTCATCCTCTTGTATTAGGCTAAGGCCAGGCTGATATAATAAACACGATAACAATAACAAATTATTTCTCACTTATAGTTTGAGCGAAATGTTTCCGGTCAGCCAGCAGGCAGCTCCATGCCCCAGCTTCATCCAGGACGCCGGTCCTCCCCCTGGAGCGGAGACCCCTTCTCCACAGGACATCTGCCCAGCGTTCTAGCCAGTTGGAAGGAAAAAGAGAACAGGACAAAGCTAGACTAACGCACGTTATTTCTGCGTCGATTCCAGTGGTAAGCATGTGCTCACGTGGCCACCCCACAGGCGAGGGGAACTGAGACACGCAATCCACCCATCCGCTCAGGAGCAAGAAAAAAACAAGTTTCCAGGGACAACTGCCCGTTCCCTCACGCCGGTCAGTTTCTCAGACGTCTCTAGACCAGGTCCTTCCTTCCGCTTCTTGCCGACCATGGAAAGGGCCATCCCCTGCCTGAGCCACCAGGATCCTTGACTTGCTGTTTTCTTCCGGACTTCAGGCGTTCATCTCACCAGCTGATCTCACTCCAAAAGCCGAGCAATTTCTCCAAAATTACAACTGTCACTTTTAATTCCTTATCTCACAATGCTGTGGCTAGCAATTCTCACCTCTGTCAATTATGAATTATTTGTTTCGGGTTTCGGTGCCCGTCATCCTCCCGCACGGCATGAGGACAAAGGACAGAAAGGTCTCTGAGAGATAAAGGAGGCCCGTACCTCCTACCCTCGCCAGCCCGCGGCCGTGCGTCTGTCTCGCCCAGAGGTTTTTGGAAGGGAGCCTTACATTTTCAGTTATAGAACAACACAGTTTGTTTGTCCTTCAAGGCCATGGATAAAAGTGATTTTCAGGTCAGTGTTTGATGATGAAAGGAAAAGCCACATAATAAAACTGTGACCTGGACTTAACTTAAACACAGACCTGTGTCTCTAGGGCAGTGGTTTCCAACGGGTGTGCTGTAAGAATGTTTCAGACACACGCTACCTGAACATCGAGTCAGGGGCACGGACCCTCTTCCTTTAGACGGTCAAATCAGCGATGACAACAGCCAGCACAGTGATGACAATAGCCGCCCAATGGGAATGGATCAAAATTATACCTCCTTTTTGGTCAAATTGGCAAAAAATACATATATTTTTGGTGTGCCACGGAACTTTAGTAATTAGTTTGTGTGCGCCGTGAGACTTAAAAGGTTAAAAATTGCTTCACTAGAGCATTAATATAAGCAGTTGAATTCCCTGAAGCAATAGTTTCTCTATAATCCTTTTGTAAAAACCCATTTTTAAGTCGTGTGTTCTGGGGACCTTTGAGGGAATGTCCACAAAACTCTTTCCCTAATGATGCTAAGACATTAGTTATCTTTTTACTCCCATTCCCTCGCAAGCGGGTAGGGAGTTTTCTAGAATCTACATGACCTGTGATATTGGCACAGATCGCATTAAGGAAGCACATGTGAGCATTAGGCTGTCTTCTATGGAGACAGATATTTAAAATATTTGCAAAAAAAAAAAAAAACCTATGCCACTCTTCTCACTACATATTTTTTGTAATCTGTTATTTTTCATTAAAAAGTCAGTTATGTTAACAGGTAGTACGTTATTATAAACGACTAAGAAATAGTTCAAAGTCCTCCTTTGTAATTGACCCCACAGTGAACACTGATGGAGGTTAACACATAAACAAAAGCTTTTTGAGATGCTCAATATTTTCCAAAAGCATAAAGGGGTCCTGGAAGGAAGCCCGAGCATCACCGAGTTAAGCAGCTGCGGCGCGCTGTGCGGGCCCACTGCCCCCAGCCCCTGCACCGGGCAGCAGGCCCCTCCATTCCGGGAAGGGAGGAAGGAGAGCGGACATCAATGAAAACGTCCACAACGTAGTTTCTTACCTCTGACCCACCGGAGTCCTCGCTGAAAGCTCCAAGGACAAAGTTTTGCTTCTTGGATGTTCCGCTCTTACACACATGCACGAAAGACAAGGGAATTATGGAGGACTGCGCTGCGAAACAGGTACAGAGGTCATTAGGAAAATGGGCTTCGCTGGCTCTCATACATAACTAATGACTGCAAAGTGCTTTCCGGAGGCAGAAGTGTTATGTCAGGGCAGAAACAACCACCACGCAGCTCTTACTCTAGGAGAGACTGCCTCCCCTCTTGATATTTCCAATAAAAAAGATTTAAAGAGGTCTTAGTCTGGATGGGATTCTAGAAGGTTTTAACTTCAATGAGCAAAATAGCATTCACGAGGAGCAGCATCCCCCGCCTGCGGCCTGGCCCATCCCTCAATTCCGCAGCGTTGCACAGTCTACTCCACCCCAGAGCTCCGCTCCGGAGAGAGCTTGGACACACACGACAAACGCTAACCTACACGGACGATGTCATAGAGTCCATCGCCACTGCACAATGGAAACAAATAAACAAAGCCCTGCTCAAATGCCAGTAAATAATTCAGTAGAAACAACTTCCTATATGGCAAGTAGGGAGTATATACCAGCTTTGGTCCTACATCTCACTAGTAGATAAGCTGTCCTATTTGCCTGGAGGAATAGTTCTGAACTATCAGTTAACTAACAAAGGGTTACTCCTAAAATCCTAAAAGGTAGGGGGGAGTCATTTCAGGCTTTCTTTCTTTCTTTCTTTCTTTCTTTCTTTCTTTCTTTCTTTCTTTCTTTCTTTCTTTCTTTCTTCTCTCTCTCTCTCTCTCTCTCTCTCTCTCTCTCTCTCTCTCTCTCTGTCTCTCTCTCTCTCTCTCTTTCTTTTTGTCTATAATGTATTTGCTTTTAAAGTCAATTCTAATCCCACCACTTCATGTGCTCATTTTCACCCGTGGGACTGATGAGCACTCTCTCTGGGCCTATACATGATTGAAATTATTTCTTAGGTCATTTTTGGCTCTACGATACTTGCTATAAAGACATTGCTGGATGAAATACCTCCAAGCCCTGTTTTGCTCATGACACGAGGACATTTTCCGTTAACATTAATGAGACTTATGAATCCATTGATGGGATAATAGAACTAAAAGGTGAGTTTTTATTGGTGATATATAATCCTTCATGTAAGGGTTCAACTTCTGGTGAATAGGTAGAAATCTGGCCACGCATGAAATGCAAGAGCGACTAATGTCTTTGAAGTCGTAAAGACTTCAAGGATACACCATAGCCTTCAAATATGAAATGTACTTTGATGCAAAAACACTTGTAAGTAGTAATCTCTAAAATATTTCTGTATATTACTAAAGAAAGTAAATGAATGATCCCAGAATTTACTAAGCATTTTCATCTCCAGAAACTGATATTCCATATTTTCCACATTTAATCTTTTTAAGACATCAGCGTTCATTGTTAGTGAAAGCACATGGCTGTATTTTATAAACAGAGCCACTTGTTTTATTATTTTATGAATTAAATCTTAAATCTTATTTAGGTTGCCTAGCTATTTTTATTTCAAATTTTTCTTCTTGAGAATGGATCTCCCATGACAAAAAGCCTTAGATTACTGATATAAAATTTTAAATAACTATCACTTACATAGTCTCTAAGTTTAAAATGAGATTTTCACTATTTTCCCTTTATTGCTTAAAATATACTGTTTCAAAGTATGCATGCTCTTTTCAGAAATCCCTTTTTCCTCTACTTCTTTCTAGTTCTCCCCACAAGTCAGATATACCTTTCCCTTTGCTAACCCTCTTTTTAAAGTAAGCCCCTGCATATAGTTTAAGAAAATTAATAGTTGTCCTGCTAAGTAATCAATGAAATTTTTAAGATGAGACATGTTTTTACCTAGGTGTAGGCACTTTTTTTTTAATGAGGGGAAAGAAAACTTATTTAAAACTAATTGAGAATGTGATTTAAATGACCATAACTGCAGACTCGAACATGCACAATTTAACAATCATTCCTTCACTGTACACCAAACGACTGTTTGATATCACAGAACTGTGAGAAAGTAGATATAAGATGCTGAGGAAATATTCATTTAGGAGCTATTGGGAAAAAGTAAATCTTCATAGTCCTTAACAGTTAATTCCCACCGTGTTTTACTTTATCGTATTCAGAGGGCACTATCCCCCTGTACCTGCTGGCTTCACAAGTTTCAAACAACACTTTGTATTTCTGACAGGTCAAAATAAACAGCAACTCTAACCCATGAGAAAAAAGAAAAGCCAGTGCCCCCGTCACCGTGAAAGGCTATTTTCTGGAGAAAGAAATGGTGTGTTTTCTTCTTTTCTCAATCTCCTTTGAGAAGCCCTTCCATTTCATGAATCTTGGGTTTGGGTTGGGTCTTGCCTCTGTTCCTCGGAGGGCACCCAGTCCTGAGGCCCGGCCCTGGCACGGGGCAGGCCTGGTGTCTCCCAGGCTGGGAGAGGGACGGCGGTGTTTGTATTACCACCACGGGAAGAGCACAGCCCATTGCCCTCGCCCCCGCGTTTGGTTCGTTTCCAGGGGGCAGTGTGATCCGCTCCGCGCCAATGGCACGCCCACGCGCACGCATCCAGTGTTTGCAGAACAGAAAAGTGAAAAATAAGAAAATAGGAACTCGCTCTCTTTTTTCAAACAACAAAACATTTCCACGGGGGAGGACCAAAACTATAACTAACTTCATTTCACTCAACTAATTTGAAAGGCGAGCCACAAGATCCTTGATGATAAATCCTCAAGCTTGGCTATTTGTCATTGCAAAAAGGGCATTGCAAGTTCTTTCCCAATGGTCCATTTGCTCCCAGAGGGGTGACAGCGCCGGCCTCTGCAGTGGGAGCCCACAGGACAGTCCCGGGGGCGGGGAGAGGGGTGTCCACGCTCAGCCCGGAGATGGGGCCAGGCAACCACTGGGTCCTCGGCCACCGTCCTGAGCTTGCGGAGAAGGGCGCTCCGCCGCTCAGGGACACCCTGTCCAAGATGGTGACGCATCTTTCTCGGTACATTGTAGGGGGTGGGGAGGAGAGAAAAAAGAAGCTTATTACTGCACTAAATGTTTTTATTGATCGCCCTTGAGTCACAGCCCACTGACCCCGCAAACCATTAGTGGCTATCGTGAAGAACTGTCATTTCCAGGCAGCAAGAGGAGATGCGGCATTAGTCCAGGACACCTCGCCCTACGCTGTCCCCACAGTCCCTCCACCTCCTGCACCTCCGGGTTGGAAAAAAGAGCTGGGCAGCCGCAGGGTTTCGGAAGGGTCCCCGCAGGCCTTGGCCCGCAGGACCGGGAGGGAACCGAGTCCCCGCGCGCCCCCGCCCCCCCCGCCCCCCCTCCGGCGGGAGCCACAGCCGGCGCTGGGGCACCCTCCACCCCCACCCCCACCCCCGTGTCCGTGGCCGCAGCGCGGAGGGCCGGGAACGCAGATGACTGCTTTGCAGCATTCCCCATTAAACAATAAAGCGAGCTGTAAAGCCTCAGGTGCTGTGTTTGTTGTGCCGTCTGCGCCGCGCCTGGGCCGGGGAGCGCCTCTTCGGCTGATTCCGGGGAAAGATAAGGAGCCGCCGAGCCACCAGCTCTGTCTAGACTCGCGACCTCACAAGTCAAGCGCCTTGTTTGGATTAGCCCTCCAGATCGGCCAGCCTGATCAACTCCTGAAAGAGAAGGGCCCAGCAGCACCCCTTTGCCTCTCCAGGACCGCGACTGTCCCGTCTTGAAGGAATGGAGGGCGAGCTCCCCGTGGGGGTCGCGGGGCTGGCGAGACCAGGGTCGGGTCCCCCATTCTGAGCACCCACCCCCCAAACCTGAGTATGTGCAGACGCTGCCCACCCGCTGGACGCCGGAAATGCAGCAGAAGGGACCACTAGGCCGACCGGCAAAAAATAAGTTGCCAACTTATCCAAATCCTCAGATAGCACCACCCTGAAATCAACGGGCACTTTGGATCAGTAGACTGGCTAGAGCGTCCCAGGCGGGGGCGAGGGCTCGGTGGGACCTCTCGGGGCTGTCGAATAGAGCAGGTCAAAGCGCCTTTTCTCCCCACCTGGTGGAAAGCAACCTTAGCCCACACCTTCCCCCCAAATCTAGGCGTCCCTTTTTAGGGGGAAAGCGGTTTTCTTTTGAGAACGCTTTGGGTATCATTGCGTAGCAGTTTTGCAGGGGGACGAGCCAGCAGAAAAGATTTGCAAAATAAATTAAAAAAAAAAACATTAAAAGAATCAAATAGTCTGAAATGCCGCTCAGGGGGAGAACACGGCTCTTCCAAGGCACAGACACTGGCTTCTCGGAGCCAGCAGCTTCAGCGCCATAAAAATTAAGGGGTGTGATAGTAACAATGCTCAGAGCAAACACTCAGCAGCCTTCCCTCCCGCCCCTCCCCCACCCCGCGCCCTGTGAACCGACTTCTCTGTCTACACTTCAGAGTCCCCGGGAGGTGTGGAGAGATCCTCCATCACGACTTGGGACATTGGAAGCTGTGAAGTTTATGTTTGTGGCGCCTGGGCTCAAACAGCCGTTCAGTGGCTTGCTCCGTTATCAAGAAAACAACAATCAGAATAGATCAGTAAACAGAATTGGCTGCCAGCCCCTGCAGTTAACTACTTGCGTTTCAGTTTAAAAACACCAACTCACACTGTACAAGTTAATTGTTTTTATTTTAAATAGTTAACGAGAATTCAAGATTTTGGGTCATCGTTCGAAAGGAACACTTTTTAGATAAAGGCACAGAAATATTCCTTCCCCTCCCCCTCCCCAGCACCCCCAAAGAAAATTTGACTTGCCTTGTTGTGATGTACTCTTTAACTGTTGATCAGCAAAGAGGAAGTAAATCGTCCTTAATGAATAGAACTCAAGCATAATTCGGATTAGAACTCTCCTTTGAAAAAGCTGGCTACACTGAACTTTACAAATAGGAGAACAAGTACTTTCTTCTTAGGTTTCTTGCAGGAGGGGTGAGATTAAAAACCCCCACTAGCTGGGTTCCATCCAAATTTGGCTCTTCCGGTGGTTTGAACCCAGTTTTAACTTTCATTCCGTCTTTTTCTCAAGAAAAAGGAAGAGGCTAAGTGAATCCACATGGGACCTACAAGATATTTCAATGAGAAAGACCTTATGGCTTAAAGACCCCGGTGCTAGGGAAATGCAAAGTACTTCTAGGCACCTTAACATCACATTGCCCTTCTGGCCGGAAGTCCAAAGGATAAGCCAGATCAGAAAAGAGGTCACTTCGATCAGTTTAACAATCAGGGTGAGCAGGTAGAGCAGCGCCAGGTCACCTTCCACTACTGGATTCCACGAAGGTTGTGAGCTGGTGAGTGGGCGCACACACGGACTCTCTCATAAGCAGAAATGTCATTTCAACGAAGGCAAAAGATCGTCAAATATATGACCCCGATGTGGAGAGGACCATTTTTAATGGTAAAGCGGGGGGGGGGGGGCAGGTCCACGTGATGAAAAGGAACGTGGTGGGCTGAAATAGGAGGTCACCACTGTGAAACAGTACGGGGGGGACCCTGTCTCCCGTAAGAGTATAGATGCTGGAGCGGATTCCGATTTCAGGGGAGCATCCTGGATGTTTTCCAGTGCACTGCATTTCAGCTTGCAGAAGCTGGAGGAAATGAGTCATGATGTCCAGAAGGAAGAATTCAGAGTAATAAGGGGAGGGAGGACCAAAGAGAACGGCAAACAGGAGGAGTCTCATCAGAAGACACAGCTCAGAACTCTGTCTCCAGAGGTGTGCAGGGGAAGGGAGTATACACCGGAGATGGTTTGCAAACAAGAAGACATTTCAGCTACACACTTGAGAGCACATGCTGAGGAGTCTAGAAGGGAACACACCTTTCACATGAATAATACAAGAACTAGAATGCTATCGACCCATCAATCCACTCTCAGCCATCAGGCAACAAATATCTTGAATCTTGCAAGTGAAACCAAATCATTCATCACTCCCCTCCCAAATTACTGTACTTAAATTCAAGCTGTGGACTTCAGAATAGGCTGACATCTATATTTGGAAAACATCACCTCCTCCCCCACCCCCAGCCCTAATCTTGGAAATAAATGTCAGGATGATAAAGCATCACGAAGATGTGTGCCTCACTCAAGTCCCCTCCATTGCATTCAAGCCCTAAATATTTCCCCCCTTTTTTCCATCTCCAGGTCCTAAGTAGTCAAACGAGTCCACCAAGCGCTATGGCTGGGGAAGGGGTTTTGAGGGCAGGGATCTGCCCATCAGCAGCTGTGCACACGCCTCTGAGCACCCCTCCTTACTAGTTAGCCCTCCTAGGTGTGATGGTGAGGAATCCCGAACGGAAAAGGCAGGCAAATAGAGATGGTGAACAGGAAGCTGAAAGAGTCAAGTCCAGTGCAAGAAGAGAAGGGAGAGAAAAGAAAAGGCAAAGAAGGGAAAAGGGCGCCCCACCCGGGGAAGATCTGTGTGAGATAAGACGTAACTCCTGTTTTTCTCAACAGAATACAAGCCATTATTACCGCGAGCCAAATTATTACCCCTCTGTCAAGAATGAGACACAACAATCAAAGTAATCAACGAGCATGTCTAATGCATGGTAACATTTTCAATGCAAAGTTTGTTTTCTCTCTGACACCACGTGAGAGCCTGTAATTAACCGGTTCCGTAGACCTATGCCAAACAAAAGCCTAATTGAGCCTCGTTCCCCTGATTTGCGCAGCTTTGAGAAGGGGGACAGCGCTCTGGGAGCTGGGAGCCCGGGGCTGCTCTCCGCCCAGCTCCCTGGCAGGGGTCCGAGGGGCCTTTGCCACAGACAAGGGATTAGGGTACGTTAGCTTTCGTATTTATTACGAGTTGTCGGATATTTAAAACGGCATTACACGCGCCCTACAAATGAATCCGGTTTCTAAAGAGTCAAAGTGTTATGGTTGGGGGAGGGGCGGACGACAAGGCGGAGGCCCAAATCCTAACTCCACACCCACAAACGAAGAAGAGCGGAGAAGCCCGACTTGGGGCTGGGCATCTTGCTTTTATGCCTGTCTTGGCTCACCCACAGGGACTATTGCAAAATGCCAGGGGGTAACCGTGTTGGAGGACAAGTCCACGTGGCCTGCAGAGAGCGCCACTAGGCCCCCATCCCTAAGAGGCGGGTCCCCAATGGCGCCCCCACCATGCGCTCAGAGGCAGCCAGTCACCCCTCCAAGGCTTTCGGAATTGTCACGGGGTGGGGGGGAGACAGGGATGGGGGTCCACGGGTACTAGGGAGGGGTAAGCAAGAAGGCACACAGGCTGACTGATCTGGGAATTGCTGAGAAAACTCTTTTTCTCTAGGCCTGTTCTTCCTGCACAAATAAAGCAGCATTTCTCAATCCACTGACAGCCGCCACTGGTAAATAACGGTCATACCTCACTGGGTAGGCAGAAAGCCTCTCTTTTAGCACGAGCTTATACTTGAAATATGGGTCATTTCAACAATCCTAAGCAGGAGACTTTGGTATAAAGAAAGCACTTACTCTAAGAAAATAAAATAGTGACTCAGAATCAAAACCCTTTTGAAGCAGGACCCTCTTCCTATTTGAGGTGGGGAGGGGTGGGGTGGGGTGGGGTGGGGTGGGGGGGTGGGGGTAGGGTAAGAAGAAAGGCAGGAGGTAGGGAAGGAGGGGAGCAGGCCGGTGGACAGCATCTTATTGTCAAAAGTCAGTAATATTATTGCAGCTGAGAGCCGGGTCCCACCATTGCCACGCAAACTTGCAAGCTCAACCTTTACTGTTTGCAGGGAAACATCACAGACCGCAGTTTACCCCATTCACGTGCACTACTGAATTTCAGACATTTTCACAGCTTACTTGTAAACATATAAAAGAGGGACCCTGGATCATTGCGTTTATTTATTTATCTATGACAAACATTTATTAGTGAAATAGTCCTGAAGATATAATCCTACATATGGCGCTTTGATTTCACATATTTAAGAAAAAAATGACAAAACACATAGAATTAGACATATAATTCAAAGACCACGGTACAACCTTTATCTTTTCTTTTTTACTTCAGCAAACAAAAAAAAAATAATAATGTCAAATGACATGAAAAGTGGCAAGTCTTCAGACAATAAATAATAAATTACTTTATAACTTTTGCAATGCAAGAGCAAACAAAAAAAATGTTTCCTTTTTTTTCCTCTTTATTTCCAGAGAGAGAAAACAGTCATTTGAACCAATAACTATACACATCTTTGGGGGGAAAGTTCTTGGACAGACACGAGTCAAACACAATCCCGAGACGCTTGTGGCAAAATAGAGGTAACCTTGTTGCAATGCTTTATACGTTGGTTTTTAAATCTGAATTCAAAAACCTTTAAAGTCGCTTCAGACTTCTTGACAGAGGATGGATCTCAAAAAAAAAAAAAAAAAAAGGTGGGGGGAAGGGCGAAAGGAGAAAAGAAACCAGCTACAGGACATGCTCAGAAACCCAGGAGTTCAATTAACCCCTTGTTAAAGTCAACCGAAACATCGAGAACCGACGCAGCTCCACCTTCCTGAAAGGGCTCTTCGGCTAGCTTCTCTTCCTGCTCCTCGCTGGAGCTCCCGGGTGGCAAGCCAACGACCACTACGAAAACAGCACCGTTCGGAATCGGATGGTCTAGAAAGTCCCTATTTCTGCTTTTCTCTAGGTGTGCAGTGAACTGAAAACGCTTTTTTTTTTTTTTTTTTGAGATCCTTGAATATAAACCCTCTACGTTTTAAAAACGTCTTTTTTTTTTTTCCTCCTTCAGTACTCCTAAGGTCATTGGATAGCGTACGTTGGGTTTGGGTTTTGTTTGTTGTTTTAATTCTAGTAAAATCCCATGATTGTCTTCACAGTGTTGCTACCATATTACCTTGTCATTAAAACAGACTTCGTGCATTTCAGGGAGCATTCGCTTCTCAATTCAGCTTTCACTGACTGGGTCGTTAAATACTTTTGTTTCCGAGTTCAACATTATACGTTCCCACTGTCTCCAACAGGGAAAAAAAAAAATGCGTCTGCCTGAATGCTCCTCATGCTTCGATGGGGCTGGCCACCATGCTGTTCGGCGTGTCCGGGAGCTGAGAGGACATGGAGGCCACTTCGCTGCCAGTGGAGTTGGAGCCCGGTCCTCCTTCGGAGAAGTTGACCTGCAGGGAAGGTGGAGAAATGAGAACCTCGGCTTTGATCATGTTTATACAAGGATTAGAAAGGCCCACGTGTGTGTGCATACAAGTATCTGAGTGTGTAGGTGCACAGATACGTAGATAGGGACTTCCGGGCAGAGAATTCAGTTTCCACAGGCTCACGGAAAGCCTACAACAAGGAGGAAAAGAGCTTGGGAAGAAATCCTCTCGCCTTCCCATCTTCCGAGAGATCTGTTTTAACTGCAACCGAACTGCCAACATTACGTTGCATTAAGCTAGTTAAGAACTGATGGGTCTCCCTCCGAAATGGCATGGCGACTCTACCACGCATGCTCGGGGTAAGATCACCCCGCGGGCTGCGGGCTGCCCTGGGAGCAGGCGAGTTCTCGGTCCCCGGGCTGCAACACCTCTCTCCTTAAGTCGGAAAATCCGTGACACACGCGCAGACCGTGCGATGGGTGATTCGGAGGAGGCTCCACAGAACAGGGACGGACTCCTCAGAGGGACCGCAGCGTGGGCTGAGTTCCTCGTGGGTCCTGCGGCCTGTTGGCCTTTCTCTTTCTTTCTCTTTAAATCTGGCTCTTCCTTCCCAGAGGAGACCCATATATTGTAACGTCATCGCATGATGAATTACCTAGCTTCTCTGGAGCCGAGAAAGCATTGTGTAGCTGGTGCAAAGCTCCTTCCCAGCCCAGCCCTTCACCCGCGCCCCCCTGCCAGGGTTCCCACTTCCTCTGCAGGCGGGCGTCTGTCGCCGAAGTTTCGGGAGCTGCCCTGCACCCTCCCCTACCTGCCCTCTGGGGTCTGGGTCTTGCTGAAATAACTCTTAAGATTCACCTGACTGAAATAAGTTATTTTCCCTAATTCCAGAGTCTCCCTGCCGATCCACCCTACTAAACTTCCCCATCGGGAGGTCGAAGGACTTCTCCAGCGCTCCAGACTGGCCCACTCGCAGGCGGAAACCTGCGCCGAGGCCTGTAACCGCTGACTCCGGCCCGCGTGCCCGAGCCTTGCCGCAGAGCAGAGAACGCCCGCCAGGAGAATGTGGGGGTAAAAGAGCTAACCTCATATACTGAATAATCTTATTTAGCTGGACTCCTGAGCCTTTTGTAGGTGAAAGGTGAGTTCATTTGCTCTTTTCTGGACGTGTGAAACATGCTAATGCCAAACAGGTTTTCACACAGCATCTCTCCGGTTGGCAGCACGCACGTTCCTCTGGCCGCACACACGCCCCACAACAGCATGTAACTGAGCATGCAACTCCTACACCTGAGCATGTTGAAGCGGTCCCACGTTTTAGATTCGAACAGCCCCAGGAAGGGGTACAGCAACAACAAGCACCAACCTTACCTTTGAATCCCTGCATTGTTCCCTGATACATCTGCAAACTGCACCCAACAGATGCCTGCTGCCTACTGGTAATGACACTGATTCTACATGTCCACATTATGACAATCGCCTTGATTTAGGTCCTTAAATATACCATTCTCTAGGGGCTGAGGAGGGAGGAAATTTACTAATTGCTGATTAAAATGTCAAGGTGATCTCTAAAGCCCCTTCTCACTCCGAGAGGCAGGATCTTGCAAACCTGCCGCCTTCCCACGCACGTCTAGTTAGTCAGGCACCTTGAAGCTCATCCATCAAAGCGGGACTGACAGAAAACTCGGCCCACATGGTCAAACGATGAACTCTCATAAAGAAGCCTCAAGGAGGATTGTTTTCCTTGCGAGTTTTCCTCTTTCTCTGTACCACACCGCCCTCCTCTCTGCGCAACCCTGGGGCCTGGGAGGCACCTGCCCCGAGCCCCATCCCCCCATCTTTCATTGTGTAGCAGTTAAACCAGAATCTCCTTCCTTTCTGTGGGAGAGTCAGCCCCTCACCCTGGGAACTGACACTTACCAGTTGCTGAAAAGCAGGCTGATCTATGTCACTCTGCAAGGCGAAGTCACTCAGTACTTTCCAAGGTGGCTGGTAACTCTGCACCTCCACTGGGTTTGCCTGCAAGCCACCGTCGTGTCTCTCTGGGCTGGCAGCCACCATGGGAGTCCCTGTCATCCCCTGGATGTTCTGTGAATAGGCACCCCCCCAATCCCAACAGGTTAATGAGCAAACTCCCTGCCTCCATTGTCTGCGCAGGCTAAACAAATATACCCAGGCATTATCTTATCTATATTGTGCCTTTTATTGACTCGGTAATCTGCCGTGCGTATGGATATGAGCAGGAGTCCAGCTTTGTTTCACTGTGTTTTGTTTTTCTGCTGCTGTGGGCTGGACTGCTAGGTCTGCTTCGATCCCACTTTAAACCAAAACCTACTGTAACTCCTTGCCGTTGCGCTCACGGTTGCCCCAAGCCTCCGCCAGCCATCCCAGGCCACCAGGAAAGCGGAGGCCGGGCAGGCCTCCCTTCAGCCTCCAGACGCGGTGGCCTCCTGGGCAGTTTCAGTTAGATTTTCTCCAGGCGGCTCTCCCTGCGGCTCTCCCCGCAGGGCCAACCCCCACTCTCAAGCCTTTGGGTCTGGCTGCTATTGTGCTTTTAAGCACTAACCAACTCAGAAAGTGCCCTGGCCCAGGCTTGGCCGGCCTGCCAAGTTTAATGACAGCAGGTTTTATGGCATTTAAAAATAGGGCTAAAGCAGTAAAAGCCAAAAAAAAAAAGAACTCTTTAGGTTAATTTAACCAGAAGGCCTGCGGGGTGGGTGCTGCAGCAGACCAGGGATGATCGTGGATAACAGTGCCAGGGGCCTGACATCTCCAGAGGTCTGGGCTTGACCTTGAGCAGAGGGTGCCCTGTTTTTGTGGGTCACCCGGGGGGGGGACTCATAGGCCTCAAGGTGCTGCATAAGGCCTAGCCAGGCACAGGGGCCGGGGGTGGGAGGTGGGCAGACAGCAGACCCCCAGGGTGACCCATACCCTGCAACTCTGGATTTCACAGGAAGCCGAAGAGTGGTCCGCCCTCTCTGAATGTCCAAACCAGAACCTGGCCTTGTGGCCGCCTGCCTAACAGTGACTGCTGTGGAGGGTGGAAATGAATTCGAAGAGCATGAACCCTCCCACGCAAGCTGGGGGTGTGGGCAGCCACTCCAACTTGCAAGAGGGCAGTACCCCCCTTTACCAGCAGGCCGGCCCTGCTGACTCTCCCTGAGATTGGGGTGGGGTTTGGGGGGCTGCCTGTCAGGGCTCCTGTTCCCAGTCGGAGGGAAACCTGGAAACCCGGGGCCAGCCAGCCCACCTAGGCAGCCGGCACACACCTGGCGCGCCTCCTCTGCTGCCCTTGGTCCCCTGCCCGGCGGCTGGGCCACTCACAGTTTTGTCATTGGGCTGCTGCTGCTGGAGCTGCTTCATCATGATGCTCCGCTTCTTGTCCTTGCACCGCTTGTTCTGAAACCAGACCCGGATCACGCGGGGGCTGAGGCCCGTCATCTCCACGAGCTGCTCCTTCATGAGCGCGTCGGGCCGGGGGTTGGCGGCGTAGCAGGTCCGCAAGGTGTGCAGCTGCTTCTCGTTCAGCACAGTCCGCACGCGGGTGGTCTTCTCGGGCTGCTTGTGGACGTGGGGCCGCAGGGCCGGCTGCCGGGCGGAGATGGGCTCGGCTGTGGGGTAGGGGGCGCCGTGAGCGCGGGCGGGGGGCTGGCCCGCCCACGCTCCGGGACAATGGCCTGTACTCTGCAGCCTCCACAAAGCAGGGGTAAAAATCTCGCTCTCTAATCTCAGAGGTCAAAGCTGAGTAATCCGCACCGGAACGCAGACTGCGCCTGCTCTGTCAACACAGCGGTAGCCCAGGGGTGCGGGTCTCAGGGCTTGTCCCCCTGCTCGCAACCCAGGTGGCATCTTTCAGGGCTGTTTCTCCTCCCTCCTCACCTTTCCTCCTCCTCAGACTGGGCCCAGCTTACACCGAGGACCCCACCCCAGGGATCTGGGGCGAAGGTCACAGAGGGTACCAGGGAAGGTAACGCAGAAGACCCCAGTGACACCCAGAGAGGCCACACCAACCAGGAGGTCTGCAACAAGGAAGGCCAATGCCCAGGAGAATTCAGCCCGAACGCTGTAACTTCAGTCCGGAGGGGCCACTCCTGTCAAGGGGCTGAAGAAATTCATATTTCCATCATCTCTCTGGTCCTTGACCTTGCTTAGAACTAAATCTACCTGGATGTTCCTGAAATGGGCTGACCCCAAGCAAAAGAAAATGAACTCTGTTGAGCTGCCTGGGCTCTAGCTAAGGACTGCTGGGAAGTGCTGTCTCCTGACTCGATCCCCTCCTCCAGCCTGGTCCGGCTCCCCACGAGCAGAGTGCAGGGAACAGAACAGGAGCTGCCACCTCCGGCTTCGCCCCTGTGTGAGGAAGTCACCCATCCTGGGGGGAGGGAGGGAGGGTCGAATTCTTGGAGCTGCCAGAAAGCAGAGCGGGTGAACTGTACTTTTCTCAGCCACAGTTTAGTGGGAAGTGATACTTTCAACATGCACTGGGGCAGATCTGCTCATGACTGGAGGGCAGGATTGGGAGCACAGTCTGCCTTCCTACCCCTGGCCCCCTCCTTGACGACCACGCTGTTTCTACTCTCCTTGGGGGGGGGTTGCGGGGGGCATGGTAAGGCCCTCTGATCTGTAGGGTACAAATTCTACACCTTCCAGGACCCCCCAGGGTCAGGTCAACACCTATGGGGTCAATTTAGTGTTATAGCCACAGGCCCCAAAGATGAAATTCTCACCAAATCACTTAGAATGAATGGTTTAAAGAGGCAGGCTCCCTTTAAAAGGCAATTACTGCAGATTAGCTTGTTGACAGTTTTAAATTACAGCTCTGTGCAGGCCTGCCGTTACCAAGACTGTATCTTTTCATGTTCATTTTCTCACAAAAGGACACAAATAAATTTTAAAAATGTTTTGGAATGTGGGGCAGTTGACAGGGAAAGGGATTTGAGAAGCTGCATGACCTAAGGCCACCTAAACTTCCTGCGCTGGGTTCAGGAGGAAGCTCCCGGCCGGAAGTCCACCCCTTTAATTAGGCAGCAACAGGGCGAATACCTGGCGGGAGCCGGTGCCCGTTTTCAGTAAGCCACAGCTTGGAAGCCAGGGTGAACTGCAGCACTGTCGCGGCGCGTATGTGCATGTGTGCACAAGCGGTGTGCACTCCTGTGTACCCACACTTACACACACAGACCCGCAGGTGTGCTGGGAGAGGTAAAGGGCACAGTGAGTGCCTCGAACCTGGCTGCAAGAGGGCCCGAGCGAAGCGGCGCAAGCTGCACCCCCCGCACCTCGGTTAACTGCCGGCCTCGCCACCGCCGCCACCGCCACCAGCGACCGCCCGGCGGCTCCCAGGGTCCGGTCAACAGCGGCCGCCGCGCGCGGTGCTTGGGCGAGGGCAAGCTGGCCCAGCCTGAGGCGCCTCCCGCGCCAGCCGGCCTCCCTCCCGGCCGAGGAGTACCTGCCATTTGCAGCGGCCGGGCTGGGTGCAGGGGGCTGAGGGGGTCGCCGGCGCCTAGGCTGGCCCTCTCCACCACGTCGTGGTCCGCGCGGCAGAAGAGCCCGTCCTCCCGCAGCGCGAACTCGTCCCCGGGGATGAGCTGGCGGCTGCAGGCCACACATCGGAAACACTCGATGTGGTACACTTTGGAGCGGGCGCGCATCACGAAGTCGTTCTTGCTGAAGCCGATGCTGCACTTGGCGCATTTGATCCCGTACAACCTGAGCGGGGGCCGGACGGGATAGAAGCACAGGGACAGGGGTCACTTCGGGCGGACGCCGTCCTGCCCGAAAGCGCCGACTACCGGGCCACAAGGCCCTGAGCCCCGAAATCGGAATCGGCAGTAGGCAGACAAGCAGGGAAGGGAAGAACATGTGGTGAGGTCTCCCTCCTTCTCCCTCTCCTTCTTGTCCTTTTCCTCTCTTTCGAATCTGTGTCTGGGCCGTACCCCTGAGGTTCCACCCAGTCCACTGCAAGGACAAATGTCTGATGTGCTCTGAACCCTGGGCCGAGGTTCCAGCGATCAGTCACAGGGCGGCCCTTGCAGGTCTGGGAAGGAAGGAGTCCAGGGGGACTGCGGTAGCCATCGGCCCCACGCTTTCTAGAAAGGTCTCTAAACCTGCCACCAAAAGTCCTCCTTCCAAGAGGAAAAGAGATGGTCGCCCCACTTGGTTTGCAAACTCACACCAATGCACAGGCAGACCAACAAAATGAAACCGGAGGGTCCCCAGGTCCCTCTCTGCAAAGCCCACTGCAATTTTCCCGGATCTAAAAGGTTTCTGCACAGGCAACAGTGTTCACAGAAAGTTTCCTCTGCAGTCTTCCTTTCATTATTATTTTTAAAATTTGCTTCTGCTCCCTCAATCTTTTTCCAAATGGCTTAAGCATGTACCTCTGTTTCAGTTTGCTTGAGAGCCATACCAGCCAGAAAAATGAAAAGACCCGCTTCGAAGTCTTCCTCGCTGCTGACCTTTCCTCACCAAGAGACAAGCTTTGCAGGTTTCTTCCCAGCCGCACTGCCCCGGCCCCCCGCTGTGCATCAGCAATAACAGAAGCTGGGGGCCATTCCTACAAACGCCGGGGAAGCGAGAACGGAAGGGAGGAACAGACCCACACAAAGCAGGGAGGGAGCACCTCACTCCCCTAAGGGGAGAAAAGCACTGGGGAATCTAAAAGATCTCTCCGTCCTGCTTTTATGCAATTTCAAAAGGACACACACACTGAGTTGAGCTAGTGGAGAGGTAAAGGTAAAAGCAACTGGCTCCTTCTACAAACGTGTATAGAGAACTAGGCACAGGCAGGTCCGCATGCAGTTGAGCAAAACACTGTCTCCAGGGGGGTAAAGATGCTGCTGGAGGTGCGACGTGAGCTCTGCCTCCCCAAAACCTCGAGTTCACACACCAATCAGTAAACAATGAAAAAGGCTCATCTGTCCGAGGTTAGAAGGTAGATTCAGAAGTTTTGCCTCCCTCCGCCTACTCTAACTGAGATCTTCCATTTCATAGGATGAAGGCCTTACCTTGCTTGTGACCAAACAATTTGGAAAACCCCTCCCCCTTCATCGGGGTCCCCTCCTCCCCGTTTCCTCCCATTCGGCCCCCACCTCCATCCAAGTACTCATAAACTTTTTTGCACCGTTCAAGTCTATCAATCAAGGTTCTGCTCTCCACTTTCATGATTTTAAAATAAGAATTAAAAAATCCTGGACACGAAGTGAGCAGAAAAAATTTTAAGTGTACAGTTAAATCTTGACTAAACTTTAAGTTCTCAGTTCCAGAAACTCCACGACTTACAAAAGCTTTCTTATTAATAGCCACTAGAGAAAAAAATTTAAATATAATTTTGATATATTTTAACATACTAGCGAAGGTGTTATCTCTTCTGTTTGTTATTGAAACAATACATTTTTCTTTAAAACTTCAACTGGCTTCCTAAGGCAGGTCAGAGAAAATTTGCGATTAGCAAAGCATGAAATACAGACTCAGAATAAATGGAAAGGAAAAAAAAAACTCAGAAAGTTTCTTATGTGGTTTTAGCCTTGTCAGTATGGGCAATTCGCTCATTTTATCAGTTACCAGATTTTAATGTGAGAAAGGAAGCTGTTCAATTATCTAAATATACCAATTGTTCGTAGACAGATGATGGGCAATTTGATCTGCTCTGTCTAATTCATCAGCTCAGATAAGATAAGAAAGAAAAGACAGTCAGATGTCACCAAAGGGTTAATATTTAAAAAGATTAAATTTCCGGTCTTTTTGCAGAGAATATTTGGTTTGGTTTTTAAATGTTCCACGTAGAAACTCTTAGCCTAAAAGTAAAAGTCTATTTGCTCTTTCAAAATGTATCTTTAAATATGTTTGGATCGAACTTTTATTTCGCCCATTATACTCCAAAGAACTGTAACTTACTAATAAAACACTGAACTGAAATAAATATATAGAAATGAAAAACACTGCGTGAGACAACAACCACCACCTTTTTGAAGCAGTTCAGAACCCCCAAATCACCCACCTTTGTGTTTTTGTTGTTTGTTTTGGAAAGGTGAGGGTAAAAGAGAAAACTAATCTGAGCCCCACAAATTCCAAGCGCCATTCCACAAGCTTCAATGAGCACACAATTTAGGAAAACCACTATCACATTTGGGGGGGGGGTTCCCTAAAAAGTGAGATGAACAGCATAGTTTAATTTATGTAACACAGGTTCAGGGTAACTTTTGCACGCTGGACCCCACTAAGGCAAACTTTGCAAAAAAGGCAAAGCCACACCAAATAAAAAAACAGGGAGTTGGGGGGAGACAGGGAAATCTCACGCAATTAAGGAATTGGTATATACATGGCATACCTGATATAATCTCTTTTACAGTAGGTTTTCCCATCTCTAACAAAGCACGTACAGCTCTCGTCCAAATACTGATTACACTCTGCACATTTCAAACATGCCGCATGCCATTCCAAATCCGGAGAAACCCTCAGAATATACTGATCGTGAATTTGATTGCCGCAACCAACACATAGGGAAATCAGACGTTTTTCTGAAATGAAAATAAATACATGATTGACTAACCGTTTACTTCCTACAGAGATAAACACACTTTTAGTGTCGTTCTCTTATAGGGCGTACTCTGGGAGCTGTTTTTTTTTTTCCTTTCTTTTTTTTTCTTTTTCTTTAAAGAGTATTGCACTTTGAGATGGTAATTGAAGTGTGCCATCAAAACCCTGACTCATTTTTAAAAGGAGGTGGAATAGATGTAAAATGCAGATTTGAATAGTCTACATTTGTAAGCCTAGCACGCAATCAAACCCGTTCATTTTGCATTTTTCCTCCCTCCTCCCTCTTTGCCATAACCACTGGAAAAGATTATGGATAAGTCAAGTCAAAGAAAAGGTTTTGACTAGACGTTAAGTGAACACAGGAATGTCTATATTTTCCATGAAGCACGCTCTGAAATAGCACCTAGGACTGGATATTGTTAGCAAGAGCACACATCAATACAGTTGTCACTCGTTCTCTTTTGCAAGTCTAATGCTACTCCACATCCCCGGGTATTGTACGTGCAGGCAGACCTTTGCAACAGAATAACCTTCTCGGAGAGCTCAGGATTCCCGGGGAGGGAACCACCACTTAGCACCAGAAGGCTGGGGCTTTGGAGGGCACACAGGCGAATTCAGACAGAAGGTACGATCAGTTTCCCAAAGATCAGAACCGACAGCAAAGCATGCAGGCGTGGCGGCAACGAGAAAAAGCCACCTCCTCTCTCTCTCTTTCTGTCTCTCCAGGCAACGACTCCAATTCCGAAGACAGCCCTTGGCACCCGTGCCTGAGACCCCCGCACAGACCAGCACACCGATCCCCACAAGGTAAAAGAGCTTCTTACTTTTTGGTGGATCGCCCATGTCTCCCATATCTGTAAGAGGGAGTAATGTCCACAGTGAAATGGTGGTTGTACAGTTGGTGAACAGCCCACAGAGAGGATGCTGGAGCTGTGGCTAAGTGGGAGACAGTGGCCCGAGGGCTGCCGAGGCTGAGCCAGCCGCTGCCCGGCCGCGCCGCGCCCTCGCGGATCGGAGAGTCCAACTGCAGCCGGCGGAGCTGGCGGAGCGGAGGCGCTGCGGCGGCGGAGGACTCGGCGCGGCTCGGGCACCTCTCTTCCTTATCTCTTACTCAAACTTCTCTGCTCCAACTCAGCTCCATCGCCATTGGTCTGACGCAGCGCGCGGAGACGTCAGGCGAGCGCCGCGCCCATTGGCTGCGGGGCGCGCGGCGCAGCTGTTCTGATTATCATATTTCAGCCCCGCCGCCGCCGAGCGCCACTGACCGCGCGGCGAGCCCGCGGGAGAGGATTAGGGCTCCCCGGCAACTCGTTCGGGGTCTGCCGCTCTCCCGCGGCACTCGCCGCCCGGCCGCTCTGGCTCCCGGCCTCGCTCTCCTGCCGCTCCTCCTCCTGCCCCCTCCCTCGCTCCTTCCCGGCTGCGCCGCCTGCGCCCTCGCCGCCTGTCGCGCCGCTCCGCCGCCCTGCGCTCCTGGGGTTGCCGCTGTCCGGCTGGCCGTGTTGTGCGCGGGGCTCACTTTTCTGCCGCCGGTGGCGAGTGGCTGGTGGGTAGGTCTTCCCGATGATGAAGTCCCTCCCGGGTTCTAGCAAAGGGGCCACTTGGAACAGCCAGTTTGGCTCGGTTTGATCTTGCACTTGGACGCACAGCTCCGGGCCTGGCCGCGCTTGGCTGCCGCGGAGGGTGAGTTCCCGAACTGGCTGTGCTTGGAGCCTCGGGGGAAGAAGGACCGGGAATAGGACGAATGGACTTAGAGGACTCGTTTGCTACTGCTTCCCCGGGACCCTGTTTCCCTCCGATCCCAGATACCCAAAAACGCTGGGCGGAAGGGAAGGGGCCCTCTGGCCTTAGCGGAAAATCAGGTCGGAGGCCCGCAGGTAAAACTAAATTGGCTCCGCGGACACCTCTCTCCCCTTCCGACCCGCGGCGTCTGCTTTGCAGTTTAACTCTGGAATTAGGAAGCGTGCTAATTCAAGTCCAAAACGACATGGTCTTCCATTAGTTTTGAGTTTATAAAAAGGTTATGCCCTACTCAGTTGCTCTCTTACTGGTTTCCTGTCCTTTGTTGTTAGCAAACGTGTACAATTAGCTGGTGGCGTTTTGGTAATTTCAGGACAGTCTCCGTGTGCCTCTGTAGAGATTTTTAAAAATGCGTTAGCCTAAGGGCATGCAAGGGAGGGGTCTAAGAAGTGTGAAATACCTATTTCACTTCACCCGGTGTGTTTATCGGGTCATTTTCTTCCAGAAAATAACCTGGAGAAGGAAGGATGTTGGCGGTAACTCGCCGGTACCCCTTTTCAGTCATTTCTTACGCGTTCCCGTCCTCTTTCAGTCCCCCTAAAACAAAGTCCCAGTGAGGCCAGGACGAACCCCCCACACTTCTCTCAAAGCTTCTAAATAGCTTCTCCTTATCTAGCGCGACTGCCAGTTTTATCTGAAAAGGCCCACAAACGCAAGCAGCATAGAAGGGGTAATTTCGGTGTCTGGTTGCCGCCAGTAAACCCGGTGTGTTAGGAAACTCCTTGCATTGTGTCTTTCCTAGATCTCCCCGATAAGAGCCCGGAGCCCCCAGCTGGCCTCCGTGGTTTGGTTTGCTCAGAGAGAAGCCAAGATGCCTGAGTTTCCACCCGATCTAGCTGAGGTTTTTTCAAGAACATGCATTTTTTATGTTTTGTTTTCTCTCAAGGAAGATCTCTAACTGGATCTCATCCCTTTTATTTTTATTATGAGTTATGTCAGTGCGTGTGTGAAATCGAGAATTGGATGCACGTAAACTGATAAATTTACCAGATTTGGGGGTTTTGGTCATAATTTCTAGTTTCTGGTATTTATGCATGGAGCCTTTCGTCAGCTGCTTTTGCAAAACTGGTGCTGATAATCACAAGACGAAGCAAGTCTTGCCAGTCAGTATACGGGCATATTTCCCTTGTAGATAACAAAGTTAACGCTAGTTAAAAAAACAAAACACTATAATGCCAGAAATTAAATAGAGGGTTTTAACCAATCATATTCCATCATGCCACCTTTGTAACATGGAATTAAACAACGGAAGCTGCCAGGAACCCGATGACTTATATTTGAAATTCACAAAGCACCCTCACCAAGCACCCTCCTTCAAACCAGCCCGCAGCCAGTGTGGCATTGGAATTCCCTAAACTAATAAGCCATTCCAAAGAATTATTGCTGATGTTGATAGCAATTCCAAATAGAGAGGCTGGTGTGTGCCTTGGAGGAGAACGGTTGGTAATGGGCGATTTCATCATAATGGTGAGCAGACTGTATGTTTTGCTTGCTTCAGCCCACTGTTGCTGTAAACAAGAATTTCCTTAATAAGTTCCTAGGCCAATGGAGGCAGAGATCAAGCAGATGGTATCCCCTGTCCAAGGGGGAAATATGAGGGAACCCAGTAATTGTTGTTTTGTGATGGATGTGCTCTGGAGTTCTGTCTGTTGCTCATAATTTTGCATTAAAATCAAAGTTTGGGTAGCAGGCATTATTGTGTCACTTCACCTTGAAGTTCAAACGTGATCACAGATTATTCCCGTTTCCTTCGTTGATACGTGCACTTCATGCAGTAAATATATCTGTAAAAGATTTTTGCAGTGTTTTTATAGACTACAGCAGATTGTGATTAGCAATATTCCCCCCCAGTATTTGGTCACAGGAGCGACCTCTTGTGTTCAGAGGGGGGATTAGACCCTCTCTTGTCAAAAGTGGACTCATTTTGACCTTTGAATAGTCTGCCAGTTCAAAAATCTATCCTTCAAAACAGCAGTGTTGTGAATCCCCTGGTGTGAGCTCTTCTGCTGAGAGAAGAAGATGTATGTGAGTAGTTATTACGTATAGTTCCCGTTACTCTCAGGCCACTCGAATATACTGTACGGTGTCTTTGAATAGAAAAGAGATGCTTGGATTTAATTAAGTTCCTCTTGGGTCTGTGGCAGCTGCCCACGTGCGCCTTCCAGAATGCAGCCATTGCCTAAAGCTCCCGGTGAGCTCGCAGGCCTGTGTTTGTGTGTGCTGTTACTTTCTCTCTGCTTTAATTAAAATTGAAACATGCCCCATCAAACCGAATGCCAGCTACAGGTTCCCTGAACAAATATCACGGCCTCAAGATGCTTTTCAAAAAATCTAAATAGGCTTTAATTGCCATTGAAAAGTGGCATTCCACATTTCGGATTTATTCCCCAACAACCTCGGGCAGATGTAAGTGAATTTTAAGTTGGTTCTTTGGGAAATTATGTACAGTAAGGGAGAAAGCTTTTCTCTCCCCAATTAACCAAAAATGGGAAGGGAAGGGGCCTTTCATCAGCTTTCCCAGGACTGCGGATTTGTTTGGGAAATTAGTCCCAGGAAGGTGATGCTCTGTTTAGTCCACACTGGAATCGGTTTGAAAGAGTAAAATCACAATTGGGATACCAATTTCCGTAAGTAAGGTATTCAAACAAAAAAATATAACTGAAGGATTTATATTTTCTGATATCCAGAGCACGTAATTTGGGGGGGGGTGTTCAGAATGAAACATTTTATTCACCTCAGGAAACACATAGAATATATCCCATTCCCCCTTCTTATTTTTACTTTTTTATGTAATCCAGTCATGTAGCTAAAATAAGACTATATAAAGCATTAGTACCTTAAATCACGGCTCAGAGTCAGATAAAATTATATATGTTTAGAGGGAGTCACAGTTAACCATTTATACTCTACCCAGAACGGGATTGTGGGTGTTTCAAGCTAATTTATCTCTTCCAGTTTTACTGGTGGTGGCTTACTGAGGACAAATCAAGAAAATCAGTGCTCTAATTTCAGGAAAAAAGAGAAGGGATCTTCTTTATGTACCGTTGGGTATGAAATGATTATCTCTTTTTCTCTCCTTTTACCTTTTATTTCTATGAATACTAAGTAATGTTAATAATAAAGGCAGCTGTTAACAACAACAACCAACCTGCAGTTGCAGTTCTCATTTTATTGCCAGGACTCCTGCCGCGATGGTGGTTTTGTTGAGTGTCAGTTGCTTTATTAACCAGTTAAAACAATCTAGGTGAATCAGCAAAACTTTTCTTACGCACAGAGGGCTTTCCAGCAGTGTCCACAGTTCAGGACGACTGTCACCAGCATACCTGGTGTTCTCTCCTGGGAGGCAGCGTCGGTGTGCGGTCTGCTGCTCCGTTTTCAGCCGAGATAGAATTCCAGGCTCCCGGCAGCAGCAAAGCCACGGACCTCCGAGCAGACGGGAGAAGGCGAGATTCGGCAGCTCCTGGCCGGTGGAGTCAGACCACCAAGCCTTTCAAATTGTGCTTTTGGGAAGTATTTATTGTGATTTCACCAAAGCAGAGGGCAGTGTCAGGTGGAACCTTTTTTCCTTCCCTTTTGGAAGCCCTGGAGCAGGCCATTTTTAACTGGACCGGGCTTGTGCGTGGAACCCCTGCTGGAGCTGCTGAGCGCAGTGTGCTGACTAAGAAGTTCTGGTCCAAGGACGCACTGAACCCTGCGTCTGGCAAAGCCTCCCTTAAATGTATCCGATTCTCCTGGGGCTAGTTGGAGTCCAGGGAGGCGAAAAAGCTTTATAGCCCAAGTCCTGGGCGATTGGGCTGAAAGCTACCGCATCCGCACAGAATCTAGCAAACATCCACTGGCCCACCTGAGCTCTGGCAAATCCAGAGCAAGTTAACTCAGTGTAGTTGAACAAATGACATTCTGAAATAAGTGACACCCTTTCACCTACTGCAACCAATCCAATGGGCAGCTCTTGATTTAGCACCAAAGGGATAATTCCCAGAGCCTGCTGGAGGTTTACTGGGAGCCAGCCCGGTGGGGGGTGGGGGTGGGGAGGAGAGGCGAAGGTACCTTGGAGGAAGGGGGTTCGGAGGCGGAGCAGCAGCAGCAGCAAATTTCCAGCCAAGCAGGGGCGGTATGTGGAAGCCCGGAAATTTACCAGGATGCCCCAAATAACCTTTCCTAAGTCTCCGAATTCAGTGCTCCACAAACAGCCTCATAATAGAGTCCAGGGCCGGCGCGCTCGGGTGGGCTGCGTAGGTGATGTCAAGAGTTACAGCTACGGTTCTATGAATTAAACGTGGCATAAAGCGCATAGGGGCGCTTAGCGTCACGGAGATGTGTGGGTGGGGGCTGTTTTTAAGGGGAGGGGCAGTTATTGGCTTTACCCTACGGAATATAGGCAGAGTCTGAGAGTGGAGGAGAAGTTGCTTTCCGGGCTGGAGAAAAATCTGCAAATCCCAGTAAATAATGGCCAGTCAGTTGGGGAGGTAGGACTTCAGGACCGATTTCACAGGGAGCCGTCTACGTTGACCCTGGTGGAGGGGACTGGGAGACCGCGTGCATTTACAGTGACCTCCTCCTCTGCCTCGGGACCCACGCTGTTAGAAAAACTCATCAATTCTGTGTAACTTTGCGCGAAGGAAAGAATTTGCCCCTGGGCCTGCTAAACCCCAACTGTGAAAAGGGGCCCAGGAGAGGACCGCTCTTGAACATTATTTGACACAGCGAATGTTGCTCCCAGGAGGGGTCAAGATTGCCTTCCCTTCCCACCGGCGCAGCTACCTCTCTCCCCCACGTGGCTTCTCGCCAGGGCCCAGGCACTGTGGTCCTATGTCCTTTTCGGGCTCAGAGCCCTGGGGTTAAGTTAACAGACTTTACAAGAAACCCCACCACCCCTGTTTAAAAAAGCACTTCTCTAGAAATGTGGCCCCACTGAGTCCGGGGGGAAAGGGGAGCCCGAAACGAAGAGCCCCCCACCCACCTCCATCCCTTCCAGATTCCCAGCTTGTTCGCCTTCCAGCCGGACCACCCACGACCCTTGGGTTCTGCCCCGGAGGCCGCGTTTCTGTTCCTTCTTATCACTGACGGAAGAGGAACGATCTAACACAGTCCACCCCTTCTCCCTCCCACTCCGCTCCGGCTGGACTTCGGGGGGAAATGCACGTCCAGAAGATCTCTGTCAGCCCCAGGGGAGGAGGCCACGCAGGTCCTAGTGTGAGTCTCCTTGCCCCCGACGTTTGGGCCCAGAGGCCCCGGGGCCTCCTTTGCGCTACTGCGGTGCGGGTGGAGATGCGAAAGGCGAGAATCCCCGCCGCTGCCCGTCCCGAAAGGAGGAAGGGCCCGTGCCTGTCGCCTGTCGCCGGGGCCTGCCTGATGGGAGGCCCCGCAGCCTCCCAGACGCCAGGAGTAGAGAAGAAAGCGCACCTCTGCCGCGGGGCTCAGCGACGCAACCCTTCCTGAAGGTTCAACTTCCCGTCTGAGGTTGCCCCCTGTTCTAGCCATGCCCCCACTCCTTCCAGGTCCGCCCCCATGAATACAGTTGTAGAAAGAATCGGGGTACCGGCTTAGTGGCTTCTTCAAACCCTGTCAAACCGCCTCGTTAAACCATCTCTGCCAAGGGCTCAACTTTCTCTAGTGCCTGCGTTCCAGAGACTGGAAAGACAATATTCTCTCGGCATTTGTCTCGTGGCAGCGTCCGGAAATGACAGCATAGTTATTGGTGCAGAACGTTGGAGTGCCAATCTGATTGATACTATTACCCCCAAATACAGAAAACCCAAAGCATTAGTTGGCATTTTTTTCAGGTTTATTTTTATTCACTTTGTGTTGGAAACATTTGAATCGGAAAACCAGAGAAACCCCGCAGCTCAGATGCCTTCTGTTGCTCTGCTCCGCGGGACCCACCAGGGCTGATTAGCCAGAGTGGCTGCCTTTGTTGATTTAAGAGTTCACAGGGTGGGAGGGGGGGCAGGACAGAACAAGGACCTTGTTGCCTTTTTTCTATTGTCCATTGTTGACGTGTATCTAGAATGCCTCCACTGTACAAAATTCGATCCAAACATGAAAAAAAATAAAAGAAGGTGTAAAGAGGCCATGGTAATAGAGTTCTACTTTAACAGGCTCTGTTTGGGGTTATATATACCTCACACACATGTGAAGACATTATAAGTATATGCCCTAATTTTTATACACCATTTATGTTATATGCTTGTGAGGAGATCACTTTGATTTTGCAAGATAGTTTTCTATAAAGAAAAGTTTGAAATGCTATTTCTGATATGCATAACATCCTCCTTTCAAGAAAATAATTAGCAGGCTTAAAAATTATATTCAGAGGTGCTTTTATAGAAATTAAAACCCTGAAACTTCATGAACCAAAACCCCATCAAACATGCTGGTCCCGAACTAGGTGCTACAGGTAAATACTATAGGAATTGACTCATCTGTTCGCACCATCTCATTTTATTTCGGTCGTCATTTAAAATGTGTAGTTCATCATTAGTCTGAAATCTCCAATCACATCATATGATCAAGAAAGTCTGAAAAAGTTCTACATAACGATTAAGAAATGACTAATGAACTTTTGTGGTTTGACAATGTGCCTATCTTTATTTACATGTAAATGTTAATACATTAAAATTAACATGACTGGATGTCGCCCCTTCATAATTTACAAGAAACCAACGGCAATTAAAAGAGCAAAGTATGACAGAGGCTCGCGCACTGCAGTGCCCAGTCCGGGTCTGTTATCGGATGTAGGAGGAACGGTGAGTCCGGTGTAGCAAACTCGGCGCTTTGCGCTGCTCTCTGCGTGCTCAGTCTAATCACGAACACGCCGAACCACCACACCATGTGCACTCTCACTTGAACGCAGCGAAATCGAGACTTTGCCTCATTTTAAGCACACCCCCCCCCCCACTCCCAAGATACATGTAACAGCCTGGAAAGATGACAGCATCTTGAACCGGAATGCCAAACCAGAAATCATGCTGTTATCCAGAACTAGCATCCTGCTGACTTTCACAGGGAAACGGGACCCAAATCACGTTTCCCTTCCGAGTGTGGCACAATGTGCTGTTCCTGTGCTTGGCCCCGTTTCGGGATTTATTATACACTCTCCTTTTCAGGAGCTGCACAGACCACGGCCGACTGTGATGGGAAGCGCCGGCTATAGTTTCCCTGGTTTTGGATTCCCATACAGTGTATGAAAAACATTGAAACCGTACCTGTTAGGTCTTGATGGAGGGCTCCTTCAAATCTGGAGATGTTGATTTAGCTGTCCCACACGTCCCATGATGCACCTCTGCATAATGCTGTACCCAAGCCATGGCGGGTCTGCTGGCATGACTTTGGATATACTGTGCCAGGGCAAATACCGTCTGGTGAATTTTGCCAGCAGTGAGAAAGAAACGTGAGCACAGCTCTCAAAGTGGAGCAAGAGGGACATGGGTGGGAAATCGCCCCTCAGGATGTGGTGGTGGAGAAAGATTTGCATGCCCGTGACTTCATCAGCCACCCAAAGAGAGAAGGAAAGTAGGGATTAAACTAAGATGAGAAGAGTAGTCAACATAGTGAAGAGCAAGCGACAGCTTATTAAGGAGAAGAAAAAAGTGCAGTGTATGCCGAGATGACAGATCAGTGGTTACAAAGTAGTTGCGGGGATGTGCATTACAGCACGGGGAGTAGCGCTGTGAATGTTCTCATGACTGCGGTGCCTGGTGGGGGCTGGGAATGTTGGGGGGCTGCTTCGTGAAGAATAGGATCGCCCAGCCGCTGTGCCATACACCTGAAACTCATACAAAATAATATTGAATGTTAACTGCCGTTGAAAAAGCTTCAACATCGTTGAATAATGCCAAAATGACAAGGAATGGCCCTCTGACCCAGTTCGCCCTGATAGGCCAGGTTTTTACTATGAGTCTGGAAAAAGTAAATGTGATAGTTATTTTAGTATGACATTTAAAATTGCCAAACTGACTTAAGGGTTCTTTTTTTGTAGAGAAGCAGACTTTGTGGCCATTCTTTTACAAAGTTGCATTACATCTTTAAACATAGCATACTAAAATACTTAACCAAAAGTAAACTCACTGTCGGTGAGCTGTATGAGCGTGGAAAACACAACCCGAAAGTACCCGCTACACCGCACAGCGGATTCCCACCAGTTTTTATGTAACTGGGTTCCCTTAACAGCAGGACCCAGCTCCCAAACAGGAGAAAAGAGGAGTCCTGAGAACACACTTTAAGCAATGGCTGCAAAGGCTCCCAGAGTTTTTGTTAGCCCCTGCTACACACGGGATTGTGCCAGAAAGCGTAAGTCACGCGTTTGCAACCGCTCACTCAAACCACAGCGAAAACAGAAAGATGTGCAAACACGGCCCTCTGCTCAAATTCGTGCCAGGCAGCCTGACGGGCCGCCAGCAACCCTGCGGTTGTGTTAGCCTTTCGGACCCGGCTGCGCATGCTCCTAGCCTAGTTCTTCCGACGTGAGACGAATGCAAGCCGAAGCCCCGAGGGAGCGTTCCTTGCACCCGGACACTCGGGAAGCGTTGGGGTGTCCAGAATGTCCGCAAGGTCAGACACAGTCGTTCGCCTGCAGTCTTTTCTGGAAGTCCCGGGGTCAGAATGTCTGCACATGCGCACAAGCCAACAGGCCCGTAAAAGCCTGATAGGAGGCAGCAGTGCCCCATCAAAGGTCACGCCCAGCCAGAAGGCAGCCACATTTGAAAGGCGTTTGCTGCAGGGAAGAAATATGAGACTGACAGCGCCGGAGGAGCTGCAGCGGCAGTGCAGAGAGATGGATGGGGATTAATCACGGTAAGACACCGAATGAAAAAGACAGCGCATTCTGCCAAGCATGAATACTTCTCCGCTCACATGTTTCGCAAAGTACACTCTTCAAAGTACAAGCCGGTTGGCCAAGGTCAGGTTGATCTTTGCTAGGCGAACAGAAGCAGCTGCTCAGTGTATCCCATGGCCAACTGGAAACACCTAAGGATTTTTAAGATAAAAACAACAACAACAACAGGAAATTATTCGTGGTTCAAAGGCAGAAATACTCCCGATAACACAAGGTCGTGGAAATGGCATTTTCTCTCACTGCTCCTGCCCTTCCCTTTGGGGCAGTGCTGACTTCTGAAAGTTAGTGGTTGCTGTTAGCCTGTGGCTCTCCAGGACTTTTTAATGTATAAAAAGTCTTGCATTTCTAGATTTAGCTTCTGGCCTTATTTCGTGCTGTCTTCTCATTGGGGCACCCTTTGTGTAGGCAGTGCAGGCTGCCTCACAGCCTTCGGAGCATGGATTGGAGCGCCCCCACTGGCGCGGTGGAGAGGCTCCAGGCAAGGCCGCTAGGCTGGAAATGGCCCCCTCCCCCCGCCCGCCCCCCCCCCCCCCCCCCCCCCCCCCCCCCCCCCCCGCCACCCCATCATCTTGTCAAGAGACAAGAGACACCAAGGGACTCTAGCGAAGGTGAACTTGTTCCACTCTCAAGGCCTTTTAGTCTTCAGAGATTTTTGTTTGGTTTTATTGGTTGGTTTTTAATTCAAACACCAAAACTTCCTGTAGGTGATTTTTTTTTTTTTTGCTGTTTTTTTTTCTTTTTTCCCTATCTGTACTATTATGGAAATTTCTATAATAAGCATGTTTGAAAATAAGAAAAAAGGACAAGGAAGAAAGGAAGTCAAAAGAGAAAACAAAGATGACCGACCTAAAAGGAAGTGATGGGCAGTGGAATGCTGGTCAACGGTGGAAAGGGATGCACCACTGATACACGAGGTAACGTGGCCGAAGCTCAGAATCGATACGCTAAGTGGAAGAAGTAAGACCAACAAATGAACACGCTGTGGGCTTCTATGCTGGGAAATGCAGACGGATGTATGGTGGCAGAGAAGAGACGCCTGGGGTTTGGGGGTGCGGGGTAACGGGGAGAGGCAGCAGAGCGGGACTGCCCAGGGGCGTCAGGAGACTTCCAGAGGTGATCTATTACTGGGAAGTTCATCGCTCCGTTGTAACGCTAGCGTCATGGGTATGGACATATGCCAAAGCCCACCAAATCGTATGCTTTAAATATGTGCAGTTTATTGTATGTCAGTTATACTTCAGTAAAACTATTGCAAACGGACCTCGAGAAAGAAGCTGCTGCTTTCTGGCCGTATTCTTTATTATTGTTGTTGTTGTTATCATCGGCACTGTGTAGTTGTTACCGTGGGTTGCTGGGGAAAACGGCAAGGGTAGAGCATCACTTGGGATAGCATGGGAGGCTCGAAGGCGGAGCAGGACCAGGACCGTCCGCCGTCCAACTGGCCTGACCGGTGTGTGGCCGTCTTGCTCTTGGACCCCAGTCTGAATTTCCTGTCGCATAATCCTTTCACTTTAAGCACTTTTCCTTCCTCCTGTGGTGTTGCCATCAAGGATCACAATGTACACTTTCAAGAAGGCTTCTCAAATACCCTCCTTTCCCCAAAGTCAGATTAATTCTATAATTTCTAGCGCGTGGTGGGTAATTTTAAATCAATCTCATGTGGTATAGGAATAGGCCTTTTCAGCATCTTTAAAACTCTTACATTTTTAAAGGAGAGAGTCCACATCTTGTCCACTATTGTCCACTCTCAGCTCTCTAAATGGTCCCCCGCCTGGGTTGCTGGGTCCTGCTGTCTTTGGCTGCCCTTCCTCAGATGTCCACGGCCAGTTGACCAGAACACACACACACCCCCTGCCGGGCACTGGGTTCTGTCAGCCACGGGTCTTGGTGTCAGCCTGATTCACGTCCGAGTTCTTCGCATCCTTGGGCACCATCGCCAGCAAATGCCCACAGTCTGGGGCTTTCCACGCAGGTGGGCTGCCTTCCTCCGCCTGTCTCTGGTGGATGGGTTTCTGGCACGTCCCCAGCCCACTCTTTCTGGAAAACTTAAGTTGCTGTGAGCTGACCTCAGTATCCAATTTTCAAGTGGCCTTATTTGTTCTACCCTGGATAGGCTGTGAGACAGAGCAAGGGAGAAAGACAAGTTATTTAATCATGATGGGGTGTGAATATAAGATTTGTTTCTCTTCAGGTTCTGGATTTGGGGTTTAACAACATGACTGTCCGAGGAAAGGGTCAGGACGCTCCTCTTCCTGTGGCTCCGGTTTGTGTGCCTTTCCGTGGGCAGGACACCCCCCCTCACCCCCCAGTGAACAGATGGAACCCTCCCTGTGAGACGGGGCAGGGTGTGTAGCATTTAGGGGCAGAAGCGATGGAACAAGATCCAGAGCATCCGTGTTGACTGGAAGCTTTTCTTCTATTCTGGTCAGAAATTTATCTTGTAATATGCTTCTGTGTTTCTGTCAGTGTTCTGCTTTGAAAATTCCCTCCTACCGGAAAACGTTTAAAGCAGGGAAAAAAGAGGGGCACTTGGAAGACTGAGGTCGGGAAATCTTTTTTCTTTCTCTTGGTGGAAGAGACTACTGCTAGTATTCGCTCACCCAATGTCATGCCCTCGCATCGCTCTCTATTCTTGCCAGCAGAATCCTGTTTTCTCTTTGTTTGCCTATTGGGTATTTTCTCAGATAAAATGCTTGATTTTCCTAGCCTCTTTTGTACATAGAGTGGCCAATAAAATATAAGTAGAGGTTAATATGTAGGTCTTTTGGAAAAACTACTTAAAAGCCTAGCAGACAGCAAGCACGCACCTCTCTTGTTCTTGTTTTCCTTCTGCTTCTTGATAGGAATGCGGGTATTGTGGCTGGAGCTCCAGCAGCCATATTGTGTCTGTGGAATGACCTTCGGGCTGGAAGTTAGCTACAGCAAGCAGATGGAAGGTTTGCCTGGATCTCTGATGATTTTCTAGAGCCATCATATCATCTCTGAACAGTTATATTAGTTATCTGTTGCTGTGTAACAAATTGCCACAAATTTACCACCTTAACCCAACACCCACTTATTCTCTCATGATTTCCTTGGGTCTTGTGTCTGGGCAGGGCTCAACTGGGCCCTCGGTACAAGGATGTCCAAGGTTGCAGTCAAGGTGTCAGCCAGGCTGCATCCTCATCAGGAAACTTGACGGGGGGAGTCTGCTTCCAAGTTCACAGGGGTTGTGGGCAGAATTCATTTCCTTCCGCTGTTGGACGGAGGTCCCAATTTTATGCTAGCCGTTGGCCAGGGACTGTTCTCAGCGTCTATTTCAGGTCTCTGTCTTGTGGCCATCTTCATAGCTCACGACATGGCTGTGAGCCAGGAAGGGCCCAGCCCCTCTTCACCTGAGCCAGGCGGTTTAGTCTCCCTCTTGACTAACTCAAAATCAACTAACGTGGGACCTTCGTCAGGCTGCGAAGTCCTTCCGCTTTTACCGCACACTGTAACCCGGTCGCAGGAGTGACAGCCCATGGCAGTCAGAGGTCCTGCCCACACGCAGAAGGCACCAGTGGTGGGGGGTGAGAATCCTGGAGGCCGTTCCAGAACTCCGTTCGCCACGCTCTCTGCCCATGAGCTCCCTGCACCTTTAGAGGATAAACCCCTTATTTCTCTAAACCACATAGACAGGCACATCTCTCATACTTGCAACCAAACACAATTTCTCACCGCTCCAATCTCTGGAAGTGTAAGGGAAAGCATAGAAAGGAATAAATGAGTCAGTAAAAAAAGTAATTTCAAAAGTAACACAAAAACATGAGGTTATAAAATGTTTTAAAAAGTAGAGTCGGAAGAGAAAGCCCTCCTTCAGATGCCCCAACTTCTCTCCTCTTTCCTGAGGGTAAACACTCACAGCCACAGCCCTATTTCTGCACATTTGCACACCGCCATATGCATGGACTTCATACGATAACATATGTAATTACATGTTCACATGTCTATGCACGTCTATATTAAAATTGCATCAGGCCATACATAGTATTAATGTAAACGGTTTACATAGGCGAACGCCCTCCACGCGAAGACAGTTGAACCAGTCGGGTCTGTTGGTCACCGCAGCAGGCGGGCCTCGGAGCCCCCACAGCTTGGAGGTCCCCGCACCAAGGAGACCTGAGGCGGTCCGACCACCGCGGAGATTGTTGGCGGTCTCTGTGCCACGGGGACCTGTGCAGGGTCTTAGTCAAGTGGGGTCGGAAAGATTTAGAGGGTTTGCGCTCTGGCTGGGATATTTGGGGGCGGGTTGAAAAACCCAGGGGTGTTTGCTCACTCTGGAGGGGATGCTATCAGGCTGGGGGGATATTCTACGATTGGCTGACTTGATCTTTCCCAGGGGAAGGGAAGGCTGGGAGGAAAACAAAGCTATCTTTGGTAAAGAAGCAGCAATGACTGAAAGTGGTCAGGAGGTAGGCGCTGGGGACTTCTGGGGTTGGCACAGTGACCTGGCTTGTGCCCAGAAGCGGTGGTGTTCTCTACCATCACGGAGACACCTTGCCTTGTAGAGATTTTCGTGAGGTGGTTTGCGGGAGTCCGACAGGAGAACCACATGCCCCGCTGAGGGGCCGGGCCAGCTCCTGACCCGCAGCGCTGCGGCCCGGCTGTCGGCTGTCAGTGGGAGAGCAGTTCCTGCCACCAGGGCCACTGCCGCTCCCCAGGAGCCGCTCTGCGGGGAGCCAAAGAGAGACACAGCTGGGGCACCCCACTGCGCCGAACTGGGCGTAGACCGCTCATACACCACTGCCCATCACGGACGTAAGTGCATCTATAGGGACAGAGTGTAGCTGGTAATTCCAGAGTTTATTAAACACGTTTCCGTGTTACTGAAAAGGCCCTACATTGGTGGGCTACACACATATATACGTACACATGAAATAAGCTGTGTGTGCATATATGTACATAGTGTATACATACTTTTTTAGAGAAAGGATCACTCTAAGGAGGCATATAAACATGTTTACAATGCAGATCCTTTTTAAAGAGGAAGCATTATCAACTACCGCGTCCTGAATCAGTATAACTGTTAGAACTCATAGGATTTATCTTGATTGGTCTTTGTTACAAAATTGTATAAAATAAGCAACTAGCTGCTGCTGCTAATATCAACATTTTCTAAAAATATGTTGAGCATGTTGGGTCCTTCTAAATATTTATCTTTTTAAAACAATCTCAAAATGCTGTATTTCGGGAAACTTTTCGGGGGGTCGAGTAAATGCTCCCCGCCGAGCCAGGCTGAACCCTCGTCCAGCATTTCCAGAGCTCGCTTCTGACCTGGTCACCGAGGTGTCCTTGGCACGGCACAGGCCCAGTGTATAACGGCTTTCTCTCTGAAGTTGGAGGGAGTGAGATGCCATGCGAGCAAGCAGCCCGCTTTCCTTCCTTTCTAGCCGAGAAAGAGGCCCTTGCCAATTCCTTCCCCAGTTCCAGCTGGAGGAACGGGCAGGCCTCACATCTCCAGTCTTTTGAGTAAGTGTTCCCAGCCTTGTCTACCCGGTGGTTACAGAGTTATCCGAAAGGGTATGGAGACTGCTTGCCCCAGTCAGTCAGGGTGACTTGTACTTTTTTGGGGGGCAAAGAAGAGACATGGAAAGTCATCTCTGGGTGTTTGGATTAAATTTCACTAATTGAAGGACAAAATCTTTCCCAAATCTTTGCATTTCGTGTTGAGAAAGGTGTAAGCAAAGCAGGGCATTTTCGTACTTGTGATGAGTAAGTGACAATCATGGATCAGCTCACCAGCCAGAAGGGGACCGAGTTCGCTCTTGAGTCTCCTGGTCCTCGGCCCTGCCGGGCATTCTGCCCACTTGCCTCCCACAGTCTGCAAACCCAAAATGCTGCTTCGTATCCAGGTTACCCGATGAATCAGAGGAGAAGGCGGAATGACGAAGCAAGTTGTCTTCTAGCACCGCCCACTTCCTGTGGTACCGGGGCAGGGGTGTGGGGGGAGCCTGCGGAGGCACCCCGTCAAAACCTCACCTCTAGGGGTCTCCCAGCCTGGTTCGTGCGTTCCAGGTTTGCTCCCCACCCCTCCGTGACTGCCGGGGTCCTCTCACTGCTCTCAGCTGGTGCAGCTGGAGGGTGGAGTCAGCGCCAGATCCCGTTGGTTGGATTTCCCGGGACCAAGCTAGAAAAAGCATTTTCATAGGACCCGCCTCAGCTTTTATACACGCATGCGCAGCACACCTACTCATAGACAAAGTGAAGTCCGAGTCTTGGCTGCGAGAGATCCGTGAAATGAAATCAAAACTAATTTTCCTTTCCTGTTACCTGCAGTGCATACCTCTACTATTACAGATCATATTTTAATGTTAAAGTTTGATGTCAAAATAGTAAGATCGTTGGTGTGAAACTGCTGCGTAAATATAAAACAGATTGGTTCTATAGGCATATTGTAGTTACAGCAGTGTAACTGATTATTGTCATTATTACTCTAGTGATGACTGGTGGCAATGACAATAGCAGCATCAGGAAGGACGTAGAGGACATGTTCTTGTTCAGGTGGGGAAAGACTCGAGAATGGGAGATACGCCAAGGATTTATTTGCTAGTTACTACTTTGCTGACGATTATATTTTTTCTAGCTGTGTAGAAGTATATAGCTACATTATTATTTAGAGATGCCAGTGAAATGTTTTATATATATATATACATGCATACACATATACACATGAATTGAAATAAACACCAATAACACATTCATTAATATTGGGCATAGATTTTATAATTATTATCCATGATACAATGTATTACAAGGGTAGACCCAAAAAAACCTGATATTATCTTCTTCTGGAGGGTGACCTCTTGTAGTACAGGTTTTCCCTGCTAGGTGAGTGTTCTAGGAACCCATCCGTATCAGTGTACCAGCTGGTGTTATTGTGAGAGGCTGTGTCCAGTTCCAGTGAATTTTTTTTTGAAGATTCTTTCAACACACTTGCCCATTTCATGATGGGTGGTTTCTGAACACACCTGCCCACACTCCACTGAGTGTTCAGTAGTTTTTGACCCAAACCAGCATTACCCCCATGCCCCTCCCTCCCTATTCACCTGATCTTGCCCTGAGTGGCTATTTTTGTTTCCCCAGATGAAAAAAAGTCCTCAAAGGGAAACGTTTTGGCAATGTGGAACAGTGAGACAAAAAACTGCAGAAGCACTAAAACGCATCCAAATTGACGAGTTCAAAAACCGTTTTGAGCAGTAGGAAAAAAAGTCTCAATGGCTGTATTACAGCGAATGAAGAGTGCTTTGAAGGTGACTGAAGCTTAAACATGTAAGAATACAAATGCAATACTTTTATAAATAAATTCTGGGGTTTTGGGTCACCTCTCATATACAGCTCTATAATTCTGACTTCATGCACCTAGTAATATAGTCCCCATCAAGTTGAAGAGGAGCTAATACCTTATACCAAACACAGACCAATTATTGTGTGTATTAATTAGAGTCCCATGTCTAGTTCTCTTGTAAAGTGTAAATGCTTTATTACAATATTGGCAAAAATGTTAAATTGACCTTGAAAATGCAAGTATTCACACCTACTGGGGACTTCAAACACATTATTTCTCACTAACAATCACCTGTATTATGATGAGGCAGCTCAGGGCAGTTCACAGAGCGATTAGTGCGGACGACATGAGCGTAAATGTTTTCTGCCCTTAGTAAGCCCGTAGAGATGGGAGCCTATTTTATAGCTGAATGCCAAGTGCTAGAATTACAGTCTTAATATATGTATTTCATTAGTTTTCTACGTTTACCGTATTTTGATCTGGGGCTTTTTTGAAAGTGCGCGTCGTTTCGAGAATGAAGCCTGCCCTTGTGTCTTTGTTTCCGTGGGAAAGTAGGGCTGGCATCATCGCGTCTCCACATGCAGGACCCTTCGTGGCGGTTCCGGGGGCAACATGTACTGAGTCGTGTCGTCCGCAGTCCCCAGCTCTCCGCTGTGACCTCCTTCCGCGGACAAGGAGGTCGTCAGGACTTGAGAGCTGAGGCAGAATCTGAAGCGTAACAGCAGCCCCAACCTGTTCTAATTAATGCGAGAAACTGCAGACCCACTGGGTGTGGAACTTTGACTTCACTTCTCGGAGTCTTTCATCATCTGCCTGCACAGCGTCAATCCATGTGCAGAGGCTGATATGTGTGAGACAGGGAGAGAATTCCATGATTTGCATGAAATACAGTTACTTAGCCAACTGGAGGGGACAGGAGGAGGGGTTTTTATATTGTCTATTTTATTACTTTACCTCAATCGATCTAATTCCATGACGTATGGATGTTTCTGACTTAAGCACATACAGAGGAACGTTCTGGTGCTGGCAACTTTGACCCAGCTCTGACGTGGGCAACTATGCACACAGCGTAAAAGAACAAGTTGTTAAGTGGCAAATGCATTTCGGAGATCATTTTGCCTATTTATTTGCCACAGCATAGTACATCTGCAGGAGACCGAGTACATATTTTTGATCAGTCCGGGTACAGGCACTGCCTTGACACAGTTCCGGGGGGCAGCTGTGGCTGCTGTTTTGACAGACTGTAAATGCAGTAATTGTGCTTCTGATGGGCCCTTGCATTTTTAAAACTAAATTCTATCTACCGTTTATTCATCCTCGTGATGATCTGTTATAGCTCATCGATCGTCAGTACAGCAGTGAAGTGTGTTCCTTCCTGAAGAGCACATATCTCTATTCTTCCGTCTGCCTTTACCGCTTAGTTCAAAAATAGCCCGAAACTCATGGTTGCTCTTTGCATGAGTTTTTTATAAATATTATTTTGTATGTAAATATGAATAACTACCACACAGGTGGTTTTTTTTTTCTTTTACGGTTTGTTCACATGGGGCAAGATGCAGTTGCATTTCTTTCTAAAGTGGGGGGACAGCTGTTAGAACTCCAGTTGAGAGAGGAAACAAGGAACGTTTTGATGGACTGTTCCCCTGTGTTAAGCTGTCCGATGCTTGGGGCGCCCTGAGAGCGCTGGAAGGCAGTGCAGTCATGACAGAGATACTCGGTGTCGAATCAGACAGTTTACTGGCAGCGAAGAGGGGGCAAACTCAACGGACTTAACTGGACAATTCCCGATGGCGGGAATAGTGCAGGGAGGTGTGAGCAGGGCCAAGGGAACCCACGGGGATGGTGAAGATGTCCCCACCGCCAGCCCTGGGAGCCTGGACGCTGGGGGAGGGAGGGAGCCTGTTCCGAGTGGAAACTGCAGGAAAACCCCAACAGTCGAAGCTGTGGGAGGTGCCGGGATAAGCACGCGAGCCCCCGCCCCCCCAGCCTCCTCATTGCCTCCCGGGGCACAGACCCGGACTCAGGGTGGGAAATGGATCTGGGGACTCGGGGAGAAACATCATCGCAGGCGCTGTGGTAGGTTCTTATTGCCGGTCTGGCAAATCACCGCGGATTTAGTGGCTGAAACAACACACATTTATCACCCTACGTACGGTGCTGAAGGTCAAAAGCTCTCCATGCGGGTGTCTGCAGGGAGGGCTGCCTCCCTTCTGGAGGCTGCAGGCAAGTCCCTTCCTCGGCCCCTTGGACTCACGGCCCCTCCCTCTAATCACTGCGGCAGTAGCATCCTCTCTCCCCCGACCCTCTCCAGAGGAGCCTGGGGGTGACGGGACGGTGGGCCCACCTCGAGAATCCGCAATCCTGAAGTCCGCCCGCAAAGTGTCTTTTGCAGTGGAAGGTAACACGGTCACGGGTTCCGAGGTCCGGATGAGGATGTCTGGGCAGCCACTTGCCGCCGTGCCGACGACAGACCCCAGCCAGCTGGGAAAGTGAAGGAAGTGGGCGTCCCTGCTACAGGCGGGCTAGACCTGGACACAGGCTGCTCCCTGAACAACGAACGACTTCCTGTTCACAATTCGAAACGCGTTTTCTTTTTGGAAGAATGCAAAAGTACCAGACTAATGTTCTACGTGACGTTAATTATTGTCATAGGCGTTTAGGCCTCTATGTTCCAAATCACTTCTAAATTTTCAGCGTCTCAAATTACCCTTTCCACGATGACTGCTTTGACAGTTTTTACAAAAACACTGACTTGGAAAATTAACGGTTGGTAAAGTTTATTGAGTTGTCATGATTTTTTCTCCCCATTTTCATACGTTATTTCCACACTATCCCTGTAAGAAAGATGCCGCTGTTGACCATATTTTAGAGGTGATGAGACAGAAGCAGGTTAAGTAACGCGTCAGAGAGGATCTAAGTAATAAGTGGATATGACGGATCTCACCTGCCGTTTGCCTCCCTAGGTCAGTTGTCAGCCCCGCCCCTCCGTGGGAGGCCGAACGGTGTAAGCTGCTTTATTGAGCCTCCGACCCAAGGAAGCGCAGCAGGCGTTTTCAGGGTGAAGAAGAGAGACATCGTGTTCTCCCACCTCCCATCCCTCGCTGTCCCTCCGCCTTGCGGCCCCGCAGTCCCTGCCCTTCCCCGCTGCGCCCTTTCTGTCGGGTGCTCTTCCGTGCTCACCCAGTTCCGCGGCACATTGTGTCCTGAGTTCTCGCCAGTCCCTGGGTTCTTCACCACCCCTTGTGGTTTCTTTCAACTCTTCTACCTCTGCAAGGAATCCCTTCATCCAGTTTGATTTCGTTTAATGGCTTCTCACGGAAACGCCTCTGAGTGTGCCATCTTCTTTCCTCCCTGTGGACGTCAGCTGCAAGTTGATTACAAGGTTCTCCAACTTAGAAGCTGAACCTGTAATCACTTCAATCTCTTGGCTTTGGCAGCAACACATCCCGCAAGCAAATGGATTTAGAACTTGAAATAAATTAGTTGCATTTAGTCAACTGCTTATGTACTTGCGTTACTAAGTTTAAAAACATGACTAACTCAATTAAGACACATTATTATCTTCCAGGTGCGAACGCAGCATACCTTTTGTTGGGTATAATGCGTGTATTATGTAATAAATCTATCTGTAAACATAAGGCCAGTTCGCTCCTGTTGCTGTTCTGCCATCAGCAGGCATTGTTTCTAGCGTCTCATGGCACGCTCAGATTTCCTGCTTTGCAGTGAGTTTGGGTTTGATTCATTACTGTTGGAAACCCATCCGGTTCTGCCTCCCAGGATGGGACTCTTGCTCCCACAACACGCGATCCCTGTCTGTTCCTTTACAGAGTTCCCTCACCATCTCCTCTGGGATGCTGATACCTGTTTCCTTGACAACAAGGTAGGGTGAGCGTGGAACCGATAGGGAGTATGTGTCAGATGTATTCAGGAGTGTTGTAGTTGTTCAGAGGAAATATACAATATTGCAGTGACCTTGTTTTCTTTTGTGAGCAAAGATGCTCATGAGGGTGCTCCAGGGAGCCAGTGATTTCTGTGAACCAAGGGGACAGGCGCCGTGATGCTCCCGACTGGCCTGTCGTGTTTCTGCATTTGTTCACCAGTACTGTTCACGTTTTCTAAGTCACATGTACTGCCCAGCATGTTTATAATTTGGAAACTAAACAAATACTTAATCATTTTCATTTTCAATCGTGTGATGCGGCTAAGGGATGGCCTGATGGTCTCTGGTGGTGTTCGCATCTAGAATGTGTGGTCCAAATGTGTCATGACATCCTAATTCTGGGGTCCAACAGCAGATCAGTCAGAAGTCTTCCTTAGCATTTGTCCCTGCAAGCATCAATGACAATGTATATATTGATAAACCTACGATGTATCAAGATCCTACGACTGTTGGACCATCAGAAAAGCTATCAGATTGTTTTAATAGTCACCTAGATCGCAAAAGACGTTAGGAGATTCTTTCCACCAAAATTAACCTTCTCCCCCAAACCCCAAATCAAGCTGGACCGTGCATCCCGGTAATTTTTAGGTACATGAGAATGGAGCACCCGACACTGAGGACAGGGACCTAACTGCACAGGCCTGAGACCTGTGTTGTCAGGTAGACGGCCTCTGGGAGTCAGGTGCAGCGGGAAAGTTCCTGGCTGCCTGCAGTGGAAGAACAGACACCCTTCCATTCCTGCAAGTAGAGAGGAAAACGCAGGGAGCTCTCCCTGGTGCTGCTTGAAAACTGGACCAGAGACGACCTCCTCGTTCAATCTTCCTGCCGGTGCTGCTCCTCTGATCGGTGTCTCATTTATCTCATTTGAAAGGTGACCCACTTGCTTCTTCCCAGGTCCACTGAATCTCTTGAGAAACCCCGTTTCAGTTGTACCTCATCTGATTTTAACGTAGACTGGATTTTAATTGTGGCCCGGACCTACCGCCCGGTAGTCTCTTCTGTCATCCACTCCCCCCCTATTATTTTGCCCGGTACAAAGACAGCATCGATTGGAAACTCAAGTCATACGTATTATTCTTTAGAAACACATAAAAGTCATTCGATTAAAATACAAGGTTAGTCAGCATGGAGATGTGGGCTATCAAACACAACTAAAGATCAAAATTCCCTACGAGTTAAGTCGTTGTTCCACATTTTACATGGAAGGAACAAAAACCATACAGCAAACCAAGTGAATCAAAGTTGGACATGGTAGGAGACACGCTTCATATGCCAACTGTTTTCAGTGCTATTCATTACCGACATGGATTTAGCCACCTGGCAGGTCATTACTCCTTGTAGATCCCTTTAAGGTCCGGATTGGAATACCTTTTCACGTGGGAGCGAACTGTTGCTGTCAAAGGTTTCCAGTTCCCTGCAAAATGGTCCAATACTCACAAGGGTTTTGACATCCAGGTGTGGTGCAAGGGTGCCAGGGAGAGGGAAGGCATCAGGGCACATTTGGGGCACAGTGAGTAGAGAGCGTGGTTGGAACAGCAAGTATTCGGCTCGCTGGCGGGAGAGAACACAGGAAACAAGGAGACGATAAGAGTGCCCGAGGCCATAATGCCGAAGACAATTGGATTAACAAGGGGAGAGGTGCAATATTAGCCATGCGGTGGGGGAAGAGGAGACACCTGAAGCCAAGATCTGGTTCTAAGGTGGTTAGAATAGCCTAGGTATGAAACTGTGAAGGCCTAAGCTAGGAATTTGTCAGTGGAGATGAGAAGATAATTGGGTAAGACATTTAGCAATTAGATCTTTAGGAATTCGATGTAATTCCCAAAGAACTTGGAGACTAATTCTTAGATGGAGTCTCTTTTCATGGGAAAATAAGTCAAAGAAGGCCAAAATTTGTCGCCCGGATGACTGAACACTAGATGAGTGTCCACTAACGAGAACAGAATCATGAAGAATTTGGTTTGGAGGTTATGGTGTTTGAAGTAGCAGCAAAGCACCAGGTGGCAAGGTGAACTGAGCCGTTGGAAAGACAGGGCTAGTGAGGAAGGGAGAGGCTGGGCTATGAGGCTGTGAGCGAGAAACAGCAGTCAGTCTCAGTCAAATGAAAAGGAAGCAGACTGATGCCCTACTCCGGTCTTCGAAGCCATCTGGATCTTGGGACCATGCGTCTGCAGCTTGAAGGAATTTCCACCAGGTGGTGATGCTTTCGTATTAGGTGCATGGACTTGAGATGTTAAAATAGATGTCAAGAAGGATCCAGAGACACCTAGTTTTTGGCTCCATCTTGGGTAATTTTCTGAAGCTACCATTTGACATGTTATGTGAAAATGTTCTTTAGTAAAGAAATAGAACTATGTAATTTATCTTATTATTTCCTAAAATATACCAAACGTGTAAAGGTTATTTGGAGTACTAATTACACCAATCATGAAAATCAGGGGTCGTTTCGGGCTGTCCAAACTTTCCGTGTGAAAATAAAATATTTTCTCCAACGTTGAGCATAATTCATTATGTAATGTCTCTCCACTCTGGTTTTCTGACAGAACGCTCATTTAGCTTTTTTATTTTTTTTAAATCGGTTGTTTTCCCTCCCACGGATCGCATCTTGTTAAATAGCATTTTCTTCCCGGGTTTGAAAGCATCGTTCCACCCACATTCGCACCCTCACACCCTCCAGACAGCCACATCCCACTCACACTTGCTCGTAGGTTCAAACCAAGGCATGCTCTCTTCTCAGGAATGAGTCACCCGTGGAACATACAATGTTGCAAATATTCACATATCACTTGTTATCCGAACCCTTAACCACATAATCACTGTAAATACTCATGAGACTTCCCCCACATCCATTACTGAAAACAGTCCAGTAAAGACATCTACAATATATAGAGTTTGTAGCACAGAATTATGCGCTTGAAACCTATACAATTTCATTAGCCAATGTCACTCCAATAAATTTAATAGAATTTTAAGAAAACATATAAATTGCTCTCCAAGTTTGAATGAAAGGATCTGGATTTTGTTTCAGTCATACCTTAGCTCTTCTCCTAATAAGATCTTTGTTTAAAAGTATTTGTGTATTATCTATTACGTTCTACACATTATTAAGTGAAAAAGTCTTTTAAGAAATGAGATGAGCCTAGAACTTCTGGCCAAGTTGGAGGTGCAGGTAGACACAGTATACCTCCTCGCACAAGTAAAAGAAGGAGAACAACAAATTTAAAAACAAAAAACATCCAGAAGTGACAGAAAATTGAGCTGCATGGCAGTCCGACAACCAAGGAGTTAAAGAAGAAACACTCACCCAGACCGGTAGGAGGGGCGGAGATGGGAAGCCGGATGGAGAGGACTCACAGTGAGGCAGCAGCTGGAGCACCGGGCAGTCCCATATCTGTGTGCAGATAAACCGGGAGGAACAACTGGGGCGTGAGACAGACCACACAACCCAGGGCTCCAGTGCAGGGAAATAAAGCCCCAAACCTCTGACTGAAAACACCTGTGGGGTTGAGGCGGCAGCAGGAAAAACTCCCAGCCTCACAGGAGTTTGTTGGAGCCCCACAGGGTCCAGAACGTACACCAGCCCACCCACCCAGGAATCAGCACCAGACAGGCCCAATTTGCTTGTGGGTAGAGGGGGGAAGTGAATGAAAACCGGCAGAGCGGAGCAAGCAGCACTGTTCCCTCCCGCATCTCCCCCACAAGGGTTGCCCCTCCCTGGTGAATACCTAAGGCTCTGCCCCTTACTACGTAATAGCCCTGCCAGACCCCCCCCCCAAAAAAAAAAAGCCCAAATGAAAGAACACATCAAAGCTCCAGAAAAAATACAACTAAGCGTTGAAGAGATAGCCAACCTATCAGATGCACAGTTCAAAACACTGGTAATCAGGATGCTCACAGAACTGGTTGAATTTGGTTGCAAATTAAAGGAAAGAATGAAGGCTGTGAAAAGTGAAATAAAGGGAAATGTACAGGGAAACAACAGTGATGGGAAGGAACCCAAGACTCAAATCAACAGTGTGGAGCAGAAAGAAGAAAGAAACATTCGACCAGAACAGAATGAAGAAACAAGAATTCAAAAAAAAAAAAAAAAAAAATGAGGAGCGGCTTAGGAACCTCTAGGACATCTTGAAACGTTTCAACATCCTAATCATAGGGATGCCAGAAGGAGAAGAGGAAGACCAGGAAATTGAAACTAATTTGAACAAATAATGAAGGAAAACTTCCCCAGTTCTGGCAAAGGAAATAGACTTCCAGGAAGTCCAGGAAGCTCAGAGAGTCCCAAAAAAGTTGGACCCAAGGAGGAATACACCAAGACACATCATAATTAAGTTACCCAAGAACACACCAAAGCACATCATAATTAAGTTACCCTTACTAAAGATAAGGAAATAATCTTAAAAGTAGCAAGAGAAAAGGAGAGAGTTACCTACAAGGGAGTTCCCATAAGACTATCAGCTGATTTCTAAAAACAAAACAAAACAAAAAAAACTTTAGAGGCAATAAGGGGCTGGAAAGAAGTATTTGAAGTCATGAAAGGCAAGGACCTACATCCAAGGTTACTTTATCCATCAAAGCTCTATTTTTTAGAATGGAAGGACAGATAAAGTGCTTCCCAGATAAGGTTAAGTTAAAGGAGTTCATCCTCACCAAGCCCTTATTACAAGAAATGTTAAAGAGACTTATCTAAGGAAAAGAAGATGATCAAAAATATAACAGTAAAATGACAACAAACTCACAGTTATTAACAACTGAACCTAAAACAAAAACAAACTAAGCAAACAGCTAGAATAGGAAGAGAATCACAGAAATGGACATCACATGGAGGATTATCAGTGGGGGAGTGGGAGGGGGAGAGAGGGGGAAAAGCTACAGAGAATAAGTAGCATAGATGGTAGATAGAAAATAGACGGGGGGAGGTTAAGAATACTATAGAAAATGGAGAAGCCAAAGAAGTTATATGTACAACCCATGGACATGTACTAAAAGGGGGGAATGCAGGTTGGAGGCGGTGTGCAGGGCGGAGGGGAATAAAGGGAGGAAAATGAGACAACTGTAATAGCATAATCAATAAAATATATTTAAAAAAAAAAGAAAGAAATGAGGGCCCTGGCTGGCGTAGCTCAGTGGATTAAGCGCAGGCCTGTGAACCAAAGGATCCTGGTTCAAGTCCCAGTCAGGGCACATGCCTGGGCTTCAGGCTGGGCCCCCAGTAGTGGGTGTGCAAGAGGCAACCACACATTGGTGTTTCTCTCCCTTTCTCCCTCCCTTCCCCATTCTCTAAAAATAAATAAATAAAATCTTTAACAAATAATTTAAAAAATTTTAAAAATGAGGCAAACCTAGAATTCAGGAAAACTGACCCATTGGAAGAAAACTTGTAAGTATCAAATTGAATCGAGAGAGGAAAGCTCATGAAAGATATAAGCCTGGCGATGCCCATGTGTGCTTGTCTTAACTTACCAGATATACAACAACGTTTCTGTACGTGAGAAGCAGGGAGAAGAAAAAAGGAAAGGGTCGTTTGTATGGAGAAACTACAGAAATGACCACGCGCCCTGTATGGGAAGCCTCGGCCACTGTGGAATGCCATCACGAACTGCACTGACACAGCGGAGAGCGCTGAACGTCGTCAAAGATCTGAAGGAGAAAAAAACACGAAGGAGAGGGAGTTTCACCCGAAGGCCTTAGTTTGTGTGGGTCCAGGAAGCCTCGGAAGCTCTGCCCGGCCATGTCATCTGAAGGTCGTAGGCGAAGCAGCTGCGGCTGATACTGACACCGGTGATTCTCCCCCCAGCAAATGAAAGACAACTATTGATGAACGAGATTGCTCCGCAGAGCACATTTCAACCTCAACAGAAGCGGGTGTCTTTGGAGGTGAATGGCATCATGCAGAGTTACTTCAGGTAACTAGGAGAAAACAGTGCCCCGCACCAGAAGCGTCTAAAGATGGGCTGACGTTGCTTTTAGGTGGAAATTAGGAGGCACTGAAGATGGTAAGCTAAGAATGTGTTGGTTTATCACTCTCCACACTGCATGGCTTTAAGGGACTGTTGAAGAATGCTTTGCTAAGCAAGCGTTTAGGGATATTCATAGTGGACTATATGAAGGAGGGAAAGCTTGTGAATAAGCCTCTTTTGATAACAAGATAACGTTCCCACACATTCCTCTATTGTTACTGGTTAGGAACACCCCATGTCAGTAGTTGGTTTTTGTTTGTTGTTTCTGGCCTGCAGTGTTATTGATTAGAAAGATCCCATCTAACTGGTGATTTTTGTCTCTCAAATAGTATGTATAGTATCTGGTGTGACACCGTTAAAAGATTTATGGAGTAGCTTTAATGTTAAAAGAAAGTCTTTGAAACTTATCAGTCAGGCTTGGCCGAAACAGATCACAACATCTAAAGAACAAAGTATGGAAGACGCTTGTTTCGCCATTTGTTACTCTTTTCCAAAGTTTAAGGAAATGATCGATGAAAAGCAAAATATCTTAGAGCTAGCAAAGAAGATTAGATTTATTGAAGTAAACAGTGAAAACGTCGAAGAAGCATTAGCTTCATCTAGCAAAGAACCTTCTCACCAAAGAATTCATTTAACTTCATGTTCCATATCAGGCAACAAAGAAGACCCACACATACTTGACACCGCATTTTAAAAATAAATTTAACATCATGTGGACAAAATGATTACTGTGGCAGGTGAACCTGACAAAGAGCAATTTGTGCGGAAACCAGGTCATCACTTTGGTACCTTGAGATACTATCTTTTCTAGTTCTAACTGTGAGTGGACATGTTTAGCAAGCTTGGCTGGGAATCATATGATTGCCAAGAGCTCGGCCCCATCAGGAAAGGAAAGGTGGGTAGGATTGAGGGTGGGAGGTGGGGGTGGGTGGGGAGGGGAAGGAGGGTGGGGGGAAGTGGAGACAGCTGTGATTGAATACAGTAAAAAAAGAAAGAAAGAAAAGTCCGAGTTGCACCCCCGGGTCAGCCATGGCGGTGGTTAATTTTATGCATCAACTTGACTGGACACAGGTACTCAGATACTTGCTGAAACCTTATTCTGGGTGTGCCTGTGAAGGTGTTTCTGGGTGGGATGAACTGCTGAATCAGCAGACTGAGCAAGGCAGGTTGCCCTCCCTAACGTGGGAGGGCTTGATCCAATCAGCTGAAGGTCTGGATTTATCCCAAAGGCTGCCCTGCCTGGAGTGGGAAGAAACTCCCGGACTACGGGAACTGCGACAGACATCGGTCTTTTCCAGCCCTTGGACTCAGACTGGAACATCCGCTGGCCTTGGGGCTGAGCCTGCTGGACTTCAGACTGGTTCTTTGCCCTTTGAACTCGGGCTGGAATTGCACATTGCCTCTCCCGGGTCTTCAGCTTGCCAACTGCAGATCCTGGGATTCCTCACCCTGTATAATCACATGAGGCAACTCCTTGTAACAGATTTCCCTCCCCTGCCCGTCTCTTGCTTTCTTCACACACACACACACACACACACACAATCATCAAACCTACAGAGGTGACAGCGGAATAGATACGATGGATAGTGGAGGAGGGACGAAATGAATACCAGTGTGACCCTGGCCACAACTGCATTGATGGGAGCTGTCGTTTGCCTTACTCGTCTCCATCTTTTAAGGGGAGGACTGATGGCCAGTTTCTGAGGAGAACCCTTATTTAGAAGTTATGCAGAGAAAGATGAATCACCGAAGGAGACTAGGGAGCGGCCAGAGAAATTCAGATCTGTGCAGCACCATCAGAACCAACAAAAGAACATTTGAAGAAAGCAGGGCCTCCAGCAGACAGGGGGAGTTGCTTCCCAAAGATGCGCAGAGAGGTGGACCTGTGCACTGAAGGTGATGAGGACCTCCAGTGTGGAACACAGCCTTCAGGTGCCCTCCCATTGAATCTACGAGTGCGTTCAGGGCCAAGGCCGACCTCTCCCAGGGTCCCTCGCAGCCAGGGACTAAGCAAGGCAAGGGAACAGAGCCAGGTCAGCTTTGCCTGGTGTGGGACTCCACTACGGCCAGCCTCTGCTTAGGGGCTTCCCCTCGTCTTAGCCAGGATTTTTTTGTAGAAGTGCAGCATAGTCCGAAGTTCTTCTTACCCAATTCTCCTTCCTTCTCTCTGTGCGAAAGTGACGCACCTCATCTCAGTCTGAAGGACCCCCTCCTTCTGCTCTCTCCCCCTTTGTCCTTCACCGGCCTCCTCCACGGCTGACCTCTTCCCGGCACTGGCCTGCCTGACACCCTCGGATCAGGGACATATGGGGGTCGGCATCTCCTTCCCCCTGGCCACAGCTGGAGCTGCTTAAAGGCCAGGGACTAGAATTATCTGAAGAGGGACTCGCATTCTGACACGTGAGGGTGGCTCCTGGCTGAGACCCTGGCTGGGGACAGTCGCTGGAATGTATGCATGTGGCCTCTCCTCCCCACAACCCCTGGACCCTGAGGCCCAAGCGGGAAAGAGCCTGGTTGAAGCTATAGCGCTTTTTTGGACCTGGTCTCCGATGCCGCACAGCATCCTCTCCACTGCATCCTGTTGGTCACGTATTTAACCAGCTCTGATTTAACCTGGGAGACAATCACACGTGACCATGATTCGCAAGACGCGTGAGTCACTGGGAGCCGGACACCTCGGTCTAAAGGTAACAAAAACATTTCTAGATCTTGAGAGCATCTTGTTAAGTTAGAACAAAGTAAGAAGCAGAAAGAATTCTAGAGCAAAATATTTTTATAAATTTAAAATATTTAAACACAAAACCACCATATGCATCTTATAAGAATGCATACAAATGAAAGGTTATGCCTCAAACATTTTAGAATGGCTGGTTACGGAAAGGGACGCAGAATGAAGATGGAGAGTTGTAATGAAACATTTAAAAGCGAAATGTAGTTTATCATTCTTAACAAATGTTTAATTGGAATATAGCTTTCCATTTACATGTAAAGATCCATATTTCAAAGCTGTGTCTACATGGTGATATGCAAAATACTATTGGAAGATGGAGGTAGATTACAACATTATTACTTTCCTAGAAGCAAGAATTTCAAGCCCCATGAGATTCTCCCAATGGACGCTGTACTTTAATTTCTATTCAAACAGCTAATTGGTGGTCTGGAGCTTTTGCAAATGGCCCTTGATTAAAGTTTCTTATTTGTTGAAGGCGGCCAACATCTAGGTTCATAATCAGCGCCAAACCCTTGGTAACAACGACTTCCTGTGTTTTGAGTTCAATTGCTTGTATTGTGTACATGCAAAATTTGAAGATGATAAGTGTAAATGACATTTTGCATTGGAGAAATTCCTGCATTTAGCTTATCAATTCAGTTAGATACCATCATTTATCATTTATGTATTTAATTTATAGATTCCTCATTTATGTACTTGAATAAACAAATAGATTTTGAAGAATAAATTAGAAAAGATTTGCAGACTGTAAGGACAGGAATCTCTAACCTTGACTATTTTCTTAACTGAAGCTATTTCCCTTAAAACAGAAAAAAATATGATAATTTATTAAAAAGAATAGTATTTTTCTCATCTTTAACAGATTTAAATGCATACTTCCGCACTTGCAATGTGCTTCTCTTTCTTTATAAAGGCATAGTTTCACAGAGAACTATAATGAGCTATACTAATTATTTATACATATGTATTATCTTAATACCTCTACCTTTTTAAGCCTCTGCATACAAGTCCCCTTAAAAACTCCTCAGTTTAACAGTTGGCAACTAGTCAATGCTGAACTAACTTCCTGCAAAAGGGCATTACTTTGCATGTCCTTGGGGACTGGATAATTAATGTGTAATGTTTTACTTAAAACTCTAATTAAGTTTAAATTAAAATTCTTTGGGGTTTTAATAGAGGAGGAAGCATTTTAGTGCCTTTTTCACTTAAATGTTATATTTGCCAGCCTGTCTGGGCCAAACCACCTCCATTTATATACACTTAATATTGTTTTCATGTTGGCATTTGCTCTGCAAACTTATCCAAACTTTGGTGGGTTTTTTTTTTTTTACCCTCCTTTACAGTTGTTACACTTTAGTTCGTGTTGAAGATATTATAAAACAAATAAGGCACTCATTGTCACGTACTATTTACGCTTTTCTAGAAACTTGAAAAGTACTATTTATTCTTTCCTCATAACTTCACTTGTAAACACTATAAATTAAGACTCATCTTCAAGAGCTTCTTTCTCTTCTCCAAGGAGCTCCTAGTTAGCCACATCTATCAACCTGACTTTCTCCTTTCTGTTGCCCAGGCACTGATTCTACGCTGAGGACCATCGGGACACGTGATGTGGAGGACTGAGTCCCCCGCTCATCTTCTCTCTAGCTCGTCTGCACGCCATTCCTTGAGGGGTACCACATATTCTGAACTCGAAGTGTTTTCAGATCAGTCTGTACATTCAATAATTCTCTTCCTTTTCTACCTACAGTGCTCAAGTTTGGGAGTTTTAACTTAAAATTCATCATTTCCTTTTATTTACTATTACTCCCACTCAGAATTCTTTTTACTTAAAAAACTATCTGAAGCAGCTGGTAGTTTGTGATACCTAAAAGGTAGACCAAGTCCACAAAGAGTCATAAACATGAACACTTATTGAATATGAACTGGTATATTTGATAAATCTTCAAGGTGGACACGTACGGGAACCTTGGCATGAGAACGATGTGATTACCAAGAGCTCAGCCCCTCAGGAAAGAAGATTTGGTTTGTACCACCAGGTTGGAGATAGAAGGGGAGGTAGGGAGAAAAAGATGATAGCTAGGTAGCTAGGTAGATAGATAGGTAGATGATAGAGATAGATAGATAGATAGATAGATAGATAGATAGATAGATAGACAGACAGATAGATAGATATGGGTGGAGGGAGGTAAGAGGACTACATTTCTCTGAAACCTGGGTTTGGAGTTTTCAGATTCTAAGACTACAACAATTCTAGTGCCAGCCTTAAATGAGCATTTTGTTGGAAGGCATTCTCTGGGAAGAACGTTGTGTTATTTTTCTTCTTCCTAGAGCCAAAATCGGACAAGAGCTCCCTCCAGTTCCCCTGAGGTAGCTGTTTTAGCAGTTTTCCCACGGAAGGCCTTACTCTTGGGAGTCCTGCCGTTGGGCGGAGGTTTCTGTTTTAATCTCTCTCCCAGGTTTGTCTTCTGACCGCTGCGGTGTCCATTCACAGCGGGAGCGCAGGGACCCCAGGGACCCTCCCACGCCTCGCAGATGTTCCGGCTCCAGAACTGCCTTGGCCCTTCGCATCAGAGCACCACGTTGAGCTGACGTTGGAACACATTCCGCATTTTCCTATCACCTCAGCAATACGTGCCAAATAACTTAAAAGCTTGTACTGTCTACCTTTTGCTACAAACGGGAAGACCGAGACAAATAGGTCACAATAAATCATTGACTGTTTCTGCTAACTCAGAAACAAGTCTCTTTTGGCACCAAGACTCATTATGAAGAAGCCACTCACACTCAGCACAGACTTTCTTGTTATGTCAGAATTCATTTTTCTAGGGTGGCAACTATTACAATTACCTCTTTTGTAAATAACATGTAGCTCTGCTAGTAATACTAGATGAAAAAAATCTGTGAGTTCTAAATATTTTACTTTTCAAAGCGTTCTCTTATATAGTACCTGAACATAAATCTTGCTTGTCCTCATTTTTATTTGTCTTCCAAAGTAAAAGAAGAAAATGACTTCTTTACGAAGATTCTTACGAGAGTCCTACAAGTTCAGCCTCTCTTAATCAGTATGCTGTGTTACCTTGCTCTCTCATATACATCTCCGGATTCTGCCGAGTAAAACAAACCCATGGCCATTTAGTACGCTGTGAAAAGCAACAAAATTGAGCTTTAATGTAACTATGAAACTGTAGCATTCCATAAATTGCAAGTTATCAATGTGTATTACAACACTAAATATCCAATAATCCCTTGGCAGCTTTTTCGGAACAGAAACAATTTTTTGCAAGTTAATGTTATAGTCAGGCCTTTGCTGTAGAGACCGGGTAAGAAGAGTTTTGAAGACATTTTTCAGGATCCCGGATTTATTACCCCTTCTTCTTGCCAGATTTGCCATGTAATCTTTAATCTCTGGAAAACTTCGATTTAACATGTCATCTAAAAGATATTGCTTTGTGATTTCAATGCTATAGTCAGAATGCCATGCATTTTGCGGTGCCTAAAAGAATTACAAATATCTCTGTGCAGTTAGGCGAGACATTCCTTTCATTTCTGTTTGCCATTTTTTTAACTCTATGCATTAAAACACTAGAAAACATGGTGGCATGTTTTTAGCAACTTAAGATTATATTGAATTATATGTGAATACCAAACATAGAATGTCTGCCTTACTTTTTATAATTAGATATGTCTCCTTTTAGGTGTATTTCTTACTATTATGTAAGTGCTCTTGAAAATAAGAATTCTGATTCAGATTCAGAGATGATTGCATGTTGGCTTTTTTCCAATGACTTAAGTTTGGTCGTCTTTGCCTTTCATGACACTTATCAGAGAGTTTATATGTCACGCATGTTGGGTGACATTATAATCAATTTCACAATATTTGCTAATTTTCTTCTAAGAACTGGGCTTGAAATTCCATACCCTCAAGATGTGAAACTGCCTATGGTATGAAATAAAATCCTCAGGGCTGGGGAATTTCAGAGTGTTATAAGATTATATTTCATTTCATTATGTCCAAGGAGCCATAGGAAAAAAATGTTCATAGCCGTTCAGAAGTATGACCTTGAAATTAGTCACATGAAATTCTAGGCATGAACACGAAAATTAGCTCATGGACAAGCTTTTCCTGCACAAAGTCAATACCGTAGTCAAATTTCCAAAGCTGCTCAATTAGGAAGCTTTTGAAAGAACTAGTACTAGTTTTCCACATATTCAAGTGGAAAGTGATTCTCGAAATGAATTGTGACGTTTCAAATTAAGGGTTGCGAATCGAATGTTCTGGCTCTTCATTCTCAAATGTGGACACTATTAGGATGTCCCATCTGATGCTTCCCCAGTAGTGGCTGCGGCCATGAACCTCAACCTTCTGTTGTTTCTTGCTTGGTTTTCCTTGTTCCCAAGAGGAATTTTAAAGTTGGTAGGTGAAATCGAAACATTCAACATCTCACGAAAGCAAAGATAATAGATACACGAGAGAATTACCCTTGGCAGAAAGCACAGGTCTGACCACATTACGGCCTTTCCTAAAAACACTTTGAATTTCCCCATTGCCCTCTGAGATTTGAGCCAGGCGGTGTGCGGCCAACGCATGGGGCATGACTGTGATGTTAATAAAAAATAGTTTGCATTTATTCAGTGCTCAGTATGCACCAAGCATTCTACAGCAATTTACCCTTGTAATGCTCACAGGAATTAGTATGTCTGTGTTTACAGATTAGGAAACTGAGGCACGCAGAGGCTGGGTAACAGGTCCAAGCTGACATGGTTAGCAGCTGACCCAAAAGTTTGGCAGAAGATGCCAAATTCCAATGCCTAACAGCCAGGGTCGGAGCCAGTCATCCTGAAGGCACCGCCTACCTCCCAAGTCAGTTCAGAATCCGTGGGTCCCACGATGCACCACATTTCACCCCTGTGGGTTTGCTCTACATGAGCTTCTTTTCAGGGTGCTTGGTGTGTGTTAAAATCATAACTTTTAATCTACATTAAAAATGAAAATATGTAGCAAGGTTATATGCATTTCAAAATATTGTATAATTTCTCACAAATAGACATTTGGAATAGCCAAAATCCTTAGCAACTGAATTTTTTCTTCAATAGCTTTAAATTAATATAGGAGTTCAAATGAGATCTTTTGCCATCTACTCACACTTCTGTTAAAAATTACTCTACAGTTCCTGTCTGTGACATTTCCTTTTAATAATTAACTGATAAACATGATGAATTAAACATGCATTGCATGTATTTCTGGCAAGATTCAAATTTTAGGTAGTCAAATACAGTTATTGCCAGTTGTATAGTTCTAGAACATAGTGACATTTGAGTAATGTTAGAGATAACTAGAGTAAGTTTAGAGTTTGAATAACAACCATCCTTTATGGTTTCTAACAGTGCTGTAGACTCATTATTTCGTGTGATTCTATTGTGCTATATAGCTCTGCTGTATTCCATTTACATTGTAGATGGTATACGATATGTATAAATGATTAAAAATAAAGTTTGTCTCTATGATGTAGTTATAACTTAGATACATGCATTTCTTAAGTTAGGATTCCTATCCAGGATAAATTTCCTTCTTTCTTGCTTTCAAAAATAGAACTATCGATAGTTAATAATAATAATAATAATAATAATAATAAAACTTAGAGGAAAAAAGTTATTGAGTGACCTAGTTTAGAAAAATACTTTTATCAAACATCACCTTTTTTATAAATAATTACTTCCGCCCTGGCTGGTGCGGCTCAGTGGATTGAGCACTGGACTGCAAAGCAAAGGGTCGTTGGTTCAATTCCCAGTCTAGGGCACATGCATCGGTTGCTGGCCAGGTCCCCAGTAGGGGGCGTGTGAGAGGCAACCACACATTCATGTTTCCCTCCCTCTCTTTCCCTCTCTCTAAAAATAAATTTAAAAATTTTTTTTAAATAATAATAATTACTTTGTTATTCATCATTCATTATTAATATTTCCAGTTTAATTATTTTTGCTTTCTAACAAAAGAATTTTGCCTATTCCAGGGATGATTATTGAAAGAATTCATTGTATTTTTTCCAAAGAATTTTGAATATGTTAGAAAAATATGAAAGACTTGATTCAAAGAAGTGAAATAGATTCTCTTGGCACTAAGCCATGGCACTCGTATACAGATCGATCGTTTGAATCACAAAACATGGCACTCATATACAGATCGATCGTTTGAATCACAAAACCCACAGGCCGGGTGACATCCGTGCGCATCACCGAAAATATACCCTAAAATCATATTATCATACTTCAATTACTTCATTTAGAACTTACCTTTTGATTAGCTGTAAAATACCACACAAAAATTTTTGTATGTAGTAAAATGTACGTATTTGTAATCATAGACTATAGTACTTGGTAAAGTGAACAAGGAAAACTCATTATTTATTTTAATATTGAAAGAACAGGAAAGTCTGGCAAAGGAGTCAGCTGTCAAGTAGTAAGCCACTTTGAATCACTACCGGTTCCCCCTGGTATATGTGACAACGGCACCCCTGTGGTGACGCAGGACAACGTTCCCATTGTCAGAATTCTCATTTGAGACTTCAGCTCCAAAGTTGCTCTGCACCCCGTAGCTCCTTAACTGGGCATCTTCTAGTTCACAAAGAAAGGGAGTAAAGTGTGCTATTAAGATCTGTACTTCCAAAGCAAATCCTTTTAGGCAAACTTTGTGGTGTGCGTTCTCAGGTGCTCAGGTTGTGCTCCATACGTATGTGTTAAGGGCAGATTGTTTCACGTGCACACAAGCAAGCACGCTCACCAGTCAGCAAAGCCCAGAGGTGCGTGTGCCATCCTGGTATGGATTTGATAAACGATTAAGTCTGATCAATTCGTCCTGTACTCAGCTTATCTAGGGATCTAAGAAAGCCAGATTCCAGAGACAGGCTTTTAATAAATTATTTTCAATCCGGAAAATTATATTAGCTGATGCCAAAGAGAAGAGACTTTTATTTTAGGAAAACCTAATTTCTAGCGTAGAAATTGCTACAGAAGGTTTCTCACAGTTTATAAAGGGACAGTAGCAGGAGTCTCAATATAGACAGATCAGTTGAGCAGTCACCTCTCTGTAATAGAAAGTAGATAATCACAGACTAACGTGGAAGGATTTGGTATCCTCTTAGAAATGTGTGCGCCTCTTTCAGTTAACGCCGCCTTGGTGTGCATATCCTGACTCACTCGCTGGTGTGGTTCCCCGGGAATTTAACATGAGCAGGTTTTGCCTCTCTCTCTCATCCACCCTGCGCCCTTCAACCAAATGAATTCATTTCTTCACCTCAAGGTGTCTCTTTCTGTGCTCCGAACACAGCAGGGAATAAAGGCTTCTTAAGTAAGGTAAATCTGTATGCTAATTTCTGACAATGTTAACATTCTGAATTTATGCAGAGTTCAAGCATCTTCAAGAAATCTGGTCCATTCAATGTTTGTAGAAATCTGACATGTTGGTTTCCAAGGACTGTAGATATGATTATTCGAACCTGATCTTCACATAGATTATAAGGTGACAATGCTTGTTTACCATGTTTTGAAAGGTAAGGTATAAATGATGCTCACTCAGCGAAGACTGGAGCACAGGGTAAATAAAGGGCAGCGCTGGGATGCAGAAGCAGCTTGGAGTGTGACGAGGGGGACACGGTTCCGAAATCAAAGTATTTCAATATAATACGGTGTCTTAGCTGAGTTTTCTCCAAAAATTATAGCCTTGGGGGAGGGCATGAATATTAGCGGTTTGTGTAGCAACGTGAGCTCAGGGAACAGAAGCACGCTACGGGGAGGGTGGTCATTGTGGGGTTACGTGAGGGGTCTCAGGAAACGCATTTTCCAAACCGTCAGCCCCGCCGGCCCAAAGGAGGAAGCCTCATCTGTCCGCTCCAGTCACACACAGGTCAGTGGTGCCTCCATTCCCTTCTGGAAAATTCAGGCTGCACACACGTAAGAGTTGGCAGGTTACCATGGCGATCCCGTGCTTCGTTAGCGCCCGAGAAGCCTGGGGTGGTTGCTGAGAGGTCAGAAGCACAGGCCTCGGGCAAATTCCTGCCCAGGTGCCGCAGACTACTTGGCTGCTGTCCTTCCTGCTGAGCACCGGCTGAAGTTCAAGGTGGAGCAGACAGAACATTGAAATGTCCAATATTCTCTAAGTGCTAAAATCAAGGGTGATTGAAAAGCAAGGAGAAGGAACCTTTTAAATCCAACTGAGGCTTTAGAGAAGACATCTGAGATAATGTTATGCCCAGGTAGAGAAAAATAAAAATGGAAGAAGATGATATTAGATGCTCAAAATGAACATGGATCTCAAGGATTATGATTAAGAATCTCAGGCTTCGAGGACCCTGAGTACAAATTCAGAAGAACCTCCATCTCTCCTAGGACTCATTGAGTTGGAGCCATCTCACAAGACCAGAGTCACACCAACCACCGTCCAAGGAGAGATGACAGGTTTGCCTCTTGATGGGTTACAGTGTTCGTGAAGAGGGGCATCTCCTCCTCCACACCCCCTGTAAGAGCGTGGTGTGCCCTCTTCCAAGACACGGGCTGAAGGGCCCTAGTGTGTCCCCTGGTTGTCCACGCACTGAGGCACCGGATGTGTACAAAGGGTTGGGGGAGAAGTATGGCGGGGCCCTTCTGGAAGTGAGTCCAATGCCACTTCACTCTCGGGTTCCAAGTTGCGTTTGGAAATAGGATAATGAGTGTAGAAAGTAATAGTAAACTCCGACCCCAGGAGAAGGGAGGGATGGCAGGAAGCCCTGGACGTCAGCGGAGAGACTGTGCGCTGTGGTCCAGGTGACAAAGCCACAGAGTGCAGAAGAGAGGCGAGCCATGTGACCTGAGGCCTGCGCCTAGCTGGTGGGGAGGGGCGCAGTCACACAACGTTGGGGGGTGGCTCCAGGAGGCCCTCTCCTCGGGGGTCCTGTTGAAAATAACACCCGTCCACACCAAGCCCAGAAACAAGCTAGAATCACAGCCCCCATGAGCCAGAGGTGGGACCGCCGAGATGGAAGGTACATCCAGGTACGTGTGCCGGGGAGAAGCGCACCTGCCGGCTCCCTGCCAGCCTCCGCAGGAGGTAGCCTGTACTCCAGCGGGGAATCACTTTCCAAATGAGCATTTTCAAACAAACAGTCCTGACCTTTCAGAACTTCAATTAGACTGGGTAAATAAACAACGGTCAATGAAACCCACAGAACCGGACTCAGGTGGCACATTAACAGAACCCGTCGCACTCAGAGGACAGGATGGACCGGACACAGTTAGCATCAGTTATGAGAATACGAACTTATCTTATATCCCCGAGACTCCTTAATATCTACTGAGTCCTTACTCTGTGTCAGCGCTTCCCAACCCCTTCACATTTGTGCTTTCATCCAAAGATGAGAATTACTTTTGAATGCACTTTACGGGTAAGGCGCCTGGGACTTAGAGAGGCTGAGTGGCTTTTCGAGGAGCCCACGTTAGGGTCCAGATTTGGAATCCAGCTGCAGGCCCGACTCTGCCGTGAGCACGCTCCTCTGCTCCGCGGTCCCTCCTGGGCGGGGCAGCGCAGCGAGAGCGGACAGAGCGAATGGGTGCTGCGGGGGGCATGAAGCAGCAGGACACGCACGGGCAGTGACCTGAGCCTGGGCGTCGATAAGGCGTGAACAGCGAGTGTGGGGGGGTTAGAGGGAGACCGGGGCTCGGAGGGTTCCTAGATTCCACACTCCCCTAGATTCGAAGGGGCATCTCCAGAAGGGGCATCTCTAGAAGGGGAATCCCCTAGATTCGAAGGGGCTCTCTTTCTTGTTGCCCGGATAGAAGCTCGAATACTCAGTACGGCTTAAAAGTACTAATATTTTTCAGGCTGCTGATCCAAAACCAGGATTCTGTTATTATTTGTAGATTGTATTTAAAAAACCCAAGAAACAGAACCAACAGTTTGATACCAGGAGACACACACACCATCTCTAGGAGAGGCGACACTGCCTTTTCGTTTTCCTAGCGTGTTCCGATCAGCAGGAGTTGGGGATGAGAACGGTTGTAAACTTGGGCAATTTGGAACGTGGATAGACACACAAGGGTGGGAGTCCAATAGGACGACTCTACATGCTTTTCTCCCTGCCAAGAATCCCCAAAACATAGAGAATTGCATGGTGCCCGTTGTTAGCTTTAAGTAAGACCGGGCATGTCGGCTGAGCTTGAGTGCCTAGCGAGGGACCCCCTTCCTGGAGCCCGGGAGGAAAGACTGCAGGACCCCTACCAAGGATCTCATTCTGCTCCCAGCTGGGGGATGCATTTCCTGTCTTCCTACATAGCCGCAGCGTGCGCTCCACAGTCAGCCTTTGTACGCCCTCCGCCGCGATGAATGCTGATGCGAACGCAGCACCAATAGAGGATGTTATCCTTGTCGCTGTGGAGCTTAGGGTGCAGTTGGCGACAACTCAAACTACAATAACAGAGTGTGATCCTGCAACAGACTGTGTGGGAATGTACCACGTGGACAACGGAGTATGAAGGGAAGAGGCTGGGCCTTGGGTTTCTTATGCAGAAGAGGTAGATATCAATGCTCACCTCGCAGGGTTGTTATAAAGATCAAGGCTGTAGTTATATGTTATAGCTAAGAGGCACATTATGTGTCCTTTCTGCGTATTATTTAAAATACCATCCAGGCTTGGAGTAATTTAAAAATATCTTTCCACTCATTTATCTGGAGATCCTATAACGTAGCAGGTATTGAGGATGCATTGGTGAGTAAAACCGAAGAAGGTTCCACCTTCATAGAGCTTAAATTCTAGCTGAGAAAGAAAGAACATAACTACATACACATACAAGAAAATCTCAAACCATGATATGTTAATGGGCAATGAAAAAGGAAAGTAATGTATTGAAGAAAAGGAGTTATTTTAGATTGGACAATCAAGGAAGGCCTCCCAAAGAACTCGAACTAAAGTCGGAAGCTAGATGAGAGGAAGAGGAGAAGAAGGAACCAGCCACGTTCCTATCATGTGATCCTCAAAGGACAAACTTCAAGATTTCTGGAAGTTCTTTAGTGGGCATAAGTTAGTTATCCCAATGCAACTTCCAGACCACTGATACTGACTTCCTCAAAATGAAAATGCATTCCACGATCTCAAAACACCCAAACACAAGCCCAGCGCTTCCTTGGGGAGTTTCGTTTTGCTCGCGTGTGTGCGGATACACAGGGTGTGCGACTTACACAATGCAATCCCTGCTAATGGGCTTGCTTTTCTACTTGAAATGATTATTCCATGCAACTGACCTGCCATCATGATGACACTTTGCAGAATGTTAGCATGATAACAGGATGTTTTTATTCCCAACAGTCGGTAGCACTTCGTCCGAAGGTGGCCTGGGCATAATACAGGCGTGAACAGAGTCCCGGAACTTTCTGCAGGGCCCTCCCTCCAGCACTTGTGCTTTCCTGCAGCACGTCAGTTAGTTGCGTGTATGGGAGGTTGCCTGGAAATGACAGCTCTGTTTGTGGCCTTGAACTCTGGGTGGGAGGTAGGTTAAGAGAACGAAAAGAACGTGGCTGTGCTAAGGTGCACATCACAACCTGATGGAAAGACACGCATTCCTGTGGAAAGGCCGCCGCATCTCCGTGGGAGATGATCAGGAGCCTTATTGTTAATCCATGCTGCCCTCACAGGCCCCTGCAGGTTTGGATGGTGTCTTTTTACAGGTTTGTTGAAGAGGTTCTTACTGACGGTTTTGGCAATAATGAAATCTACGGAATGCTTAAATACACCATCAACATAATCGATTGAGTTTAAGAAATTTGTGAAGAAGTCCCTTTATGCCCTTAAGTAAATGGTCAGATTATAAGGATGATACAGGTAGCAAAGCTGGGTCTGAGCAGGGTTGCTGAGAGGTGACTGGCCAAGAAGTCGAGTTGATTTATCCTCACTAATACATCACTCCATTCTCTGCATTGCACTGTTTTTGCTGCATGAGGTGACATTCCAGAATACGCTTCAGTATCTGCTTCTAGACGTGCTTAAGGACACGTCATGCAAGTAAGGATGTAGTATGAACCCACTGCTCCGTGCGTTCTTCGGGGAAACCTTTGTGACAAGCCTTGCGCAGCTCTGTTGCTGGCCCGAAGTCAGTTCTGGTTTTGCCAGTTTTCATGCCTTCCCAGCTGCCAAGTTGCTTTTCCACTGGGGATGGAGCAGCCGAGAAAATAACGCCAAGAGTGTGGTAGCAGGCTGTGCGTCCCCTCGTGGCACAAAGACTTCTGAGTGAGGAGAGCCGTGAGGCTCTGAAGCACCGAACTGCTGACGCAGAGGGCGAACTGCCACACCTGCTAAGAAGACACGCAGTTGGGCGCACGACTGAACGCGTCCCTGTGCGCTAACAGACGGTGCCAGGAGCAGGGGGAACTGGTACCTGCCTGGTGAGTTTGCTTTTAGGTCATTTGTTCCTCGTGGACTCCCCCATCCACGTGACATCATGACTTGGGGATGGACTAGTCCAGAAATATGGTGGCAGCAGGAAGTGGTCATGGATGAAAGATCCGAAGTTTCTTCCCTCATCATAAATAAATGAATGAATGAATGAATGAATGAATAAATGAATAAAAAGAAACTTAAAAAAAAACTATGGGAACTTTCATACTTTAGATGCGTGGTAGGTAGCGCACTGATGGCGGGGGGCTGACTATTGAAACAGGCCTGTGTTGATCATCATTCAGTTTGGACATTTGATAGCTTGGTGACATCCGACAGGTTCTCGGCCTTTTCTAAAGTCAGTTTCCTTATCTGCAAACTGGAAAGAGACATGCCTGTCTCACAAGAATATGAGAATGAAAAAAGAATGTCATAGATCTAAAAGCCAGCGTGTACTTAGTGTTCAATAGATGCTATTCATCAAATGATCTTTGGCATCTAGGAAAAGTTTTGGAAGGACTGCTACTCAATTTAATTCACAGAGAGTAGCCTCTTGTAATAGAATTCTGCCAATTCTTTTCTCAAATTACTTTTAAGGCTTTCTCTTTTCTTTCTTTCCCTCTTGCTACACACACACACACACACACACACACACACACAACTTCATAAGCTTTTGTTTTGCACATGGCTGCCATTGTAGGGGGATAGGTATAATAGCCTCCCCCGTCCCCCCCTGCCTTTCCACTGTCCCCTCTCTCTCAAATCCACCTTCCACGCTGATTCCTTCGAGCTTCCAAAGACATGATTCTCATCTCCTACCTTAAGAACTCACTTCTCACTGAGTACCACACGAAACCCACCTTTCTCTCGCTGCCTTCTCACTTTCTCAAAAATCCAGTCACACCTTCCTGTTGCCGGAGATCACTGACAGTTAGCTGTGGTCCTGGCGACTTCAGAGTCACCTGTTTCTCCCCTTTCTGCCACTTCTTCTCACGAAGCTTACCTTTCTTATCTCCACTACGCCACGGTCCACCTTGCTACGCAGCACATTCCTGTAATACCTTCACACTGCCTCGAATGCTTTTTCGAGTTCTGTAATTATGATTGCTTCTGACATTTTGCTGTGTTATATTAAGAGAAGTTAACTTCCAAGTTTGTCTATTCCAGGTTCAGCTCCCCAAAGCCAACTTTGGCATGGGGTTGCACGTGCAGAATGTAGAGCAAGGACGTCCCTTGGAATCAAAACCTGCAGAATGCAGACCAAGAAGCAGGACCAGGCCAAGGGAAGAACGGAGGCACCCAGCAGGCCCGAGCACAACTTCGGTGGACCTGCCTGGGGGCCCTGGAGCGAAACTGACCCATCCCCGGGGTCCTGAGTGAGGCGGGACAGAACCGGTCTTTAAAATCCTTCTTTAGTCTAGCAGTTCCTACAGTCCTGCTTCGGAGAGGTGCGAAGTTGGCCACAGTGTTTTTCTGCAGCTGAGGCCAGTGCCTGAAAGAACAGACAGAAAAAGGCTGCCAATACTCTCAGCAGCTGGGACAACACCTTCTTTATCGAAGCAGGACCTGGACAGTGTGTCCCCTTGTATATCACGTACCCAGCACACCAAAGCTAGTTAATCGAGCTAAACGACGTGACCTTAGTGATCTGTGATCTTCTCCCGACCAGAGCACTGTATGGCTTCAAGGGCAGGCGTCTGTGTTCCATGCGGGAGAACAGAGCGCCTCGATCGTGAGCCTTCTGCATGAGAAAGCATGACCAGAGAGGGAGTTTTATCCCAGAAAATGACCCTCTTTGTATCTCCTGAACTGGTTGAGGAAGTAGCAAGTTTGTCGAGGAATGACAAAGACCTTCTGTTCATAGCCATGCATCCTGGCACTTACTTACACGCCAAAACAAACTCCACACAGTTTAGGGACGTACATCAGAAGAGTGGTTTCCTTGTGAACTTTGCATCTGCCCTAAGAACCCCCAGATAAGACAACTTATCACCTCAAGACACCCCGCAGTCACATTCCCCCTCCGGAACGCTATTGCTAATAACAATTTTAAATAGCTCTGTGAGAGCCTGAACCTTCTCCAGGATGCTCATCACATTGATTTCTCGATGGTTTGAAGCCCTGAGCTCTCACATTTTATAGTGACATTTTTCTGTCAGACAATGAAGCGTGTTTATCTGGAGCTGAGTTCATGCATAGAGAACAGGAGCAGCCCTGTACTCAGAAACCCGACCGCCAGCTCGTTCCTTATAATAGCTCTTTCGGGGTGTATTTTCAAATACTTAACAAAAACTCTCAAACCTCATATACTGTGCTTCCTTTTCTGTAATCAAACAATACCACATGGTTATAGTTGGTGCAACGGACTTCTCTGGTTTTATCATGACCTCAGTTCAACAAATTCAGTGAACACTTACTTATAACAAGGCACTGTACCAGGCACATAGGACATGCAAATACACACTTAGCACAGGCCCTGGGCATTTACGGAATTGGATGGGTGCAAGCAATTGCATCGGTAAGAGAAGTAAGATGCATTGCCACCGCCGGGATTCAGATGAGAGTCCTATCACCGTTGATTGAGGAACTGATAAAGGCTCCACGGAGGAGACAGTGTCAATTTCTGCCCTGAAGATTGGGTGGTGCTTTGTTTGTTTATTTATGTATTCATTTATTTGCTCGTGTATTTAAGGTTTACAGGTCAATGGTGTCCATTAGAACAAAATTAGGAAATACGAAAAAGCTAAAATAATAATAAATTAAACGTATGCACAGCCCTAGAATTCATATTTCGTTGACTGCTTTACTTGATCTATGCTTGTCTGTCAAAATCACGTTAAATGTTTACTCTTATCAGGTGACCTTCACCAACTCGATGAATGATTTTGTACTAAACCAGGGCTCAGAGATGTAGCATTCGTACTTTTCCTTACTGTGCCCATAAATGGCCCCACACGTGTTTGGATTCCATACACAAGGTTGTATTTTCATTTCTAGACATCAGTCTCAAGCCAGAAGAGAGTGTTGCACAGAGTTTATTAATCCTTCCGTCAAATAGCTCAAGCACGCGGCTCTCCATGACCCTGAACTCAACACGTTGGCAAGTCATTGTCTGTACTCAACGTGCTGTAAGATTTAGTGGAAAAAACCATGAGGCTATAATGACATGAACTGTTCATATTATATTCTGGGTTAACGGTCCACACACAAAAAGAACGTAAGTAGCTAATTTTCTAAAATGCAAACACAGAATGAAAAAGCAGGTGAGTAGCCATTAATCAGTAATGACTCTCCTTTGTCACCTTTCTCAATTTATAGATTTTAATTTTTTAATATTTAAATTGGAATAATAGTACTTGAGCTGTACTCGGTGCCTTCACATCTTAGACTGATTCTGCATGCACTATCTCTTCAGCCTCATAATGAGTAGGTAAAAAAAAAAAAAAAGGTAAAAATTCTCTTACTCTCACATATTAGAAAATGGAGATGTTGAAAGTTCATGGGAAAATTTATTGTCAAGTAGCAAGTTATGTGTGAAACTTGCACTGGAAATCAGGTCTGGGGCTCCATTTTCAGTGTGCTGGAAATGTAGTTTTTAGATGCAAAATCAACCAATTTTCTTCTCACTTTTGAATAATAATATCTGATGAATCATCTTAGAAGAGGAGCATTTTCATAGCTCTCACCTGAATGAACTATTGTTGAAATGCTATTAGTTTTTGGCAATAGGCCTGAACTGAAGCCCTGACATATGGGAATAGAAAACCTTTTCACTCCTTGCAGAAAACATTTATTTTTCCTGGCAGTATATCTTCAAGGTAGCTGCCGGATGGTGTTAATAAGCTCAGGAGGAAGGACCTAGAAGGGTGGCAAATATAGGTGTGAAATTCAGCTGCTCCTGATGTAAAATAAAACCCACAGGTAGCGAAGAGCCCTGAACCGAGAGAGAACACTGCGGCTCACAGAGTTTAATAAAACCCACTTCCCATTACCTTGGGGGGTTAGGTGAAACACGCCAGCTTAGCTTCAACAGTTTCCAATGTGACTTCTTCTCATTTTAAAGCAAAAAAAAAAAAAAAAAAAAACCCCACCAAAACCCAAAAAAGTCATCAAGCTCACAGATGAACTTTCTGGCCATATTTTTTTAATATTTTTTTAATCATTCCTCAGGAAAAAAAAATTAAATTAAAACCCCAAAGTTATTATACAGCTTTCACTGTGTCCATGAGAATTATGTGGAGAGAATATATTGTCACAAAGGAAAGAGAACTAGAGTTTAGGAAAAATGATCTTGACCATTAAGCCCTTTGGGTCAAAAGACCAAAATATGTTTCTGAAAGGATAAATGGCATGGCCAATACCAGCACAGGGAGGCGGGTAACAAAGATTGTTGGTGCAGTAGTAAGTAGGCTTTATAAGGAGAAGTATTTGAATAATTTAATTAGAGAAAGACATGGCCAAGGGTGACAACAACTTTCAAATAGGTTGGCTATCTCAGATGGCACTAATCGCTTATTTGTCATTTGCCTTGAATCAAGAATCAATCGTACAGATGTAAGTGACAGTGTGAAGATTTCAGTAGGAAAGAGCAATTATTTAGCTAGCATGCGTGTGGGTACCTGGAACTTTGTGGGTTTTCTGATGAATACTCGGGTTATGAGTGTGAGTGTCATGGGTTGATTGGGTGCCCCCAAAAAGACATGTTGGAGTCCTCACCTTGGATACCTGCGAGTGTGGCCTTCTTTGGGAACCGGGTCTTTGCAGATGTAGTCGAGTTAAGACGGGCTCATTAAGGTGGGCCCTGACCGGCTCTGGGTGGTGTCCTTACGCCAGACGGAAATCCGGACACAGACAAAGAGAAAGGGGAGCCGGCCGTGTGAAGAGAGCGATGTGCACAAAGGGAAAGCCATATGGAGACGTCACGTGGGCTGCAGGGATGCGAGGGAAGGCCCTGTCTTGCTGCCGCCAGTCCACGAATGCCCGTGGCTGCCGCAATCTGGGAAAACAAGGAAGGCTCCTCCCCGACGCCCTGGGCCTGTCCAAAACCTTGAGTTTGCATTCCTAGCCTGCAGAACTCTGAGACGATACATTTTTGTTGTTTCCCGTTACCCAGTTGGTAGAAGCACCTTGTCGTGGTAGCCCTAGGAAGCCAATACAGTGAGTAAGACACCGCCTCGGGCTCTGAGAACCCAAACCACGGGAGTGAGAGGGAAGAGGCGCGCCGCACCGCACCGCACCACCGCGCCTCTCCTGTCTCCCTGTTCTCCTGGACCCCTCGGCCCGCCCAGCCCTGCCTTTCCTCCAGATGCACCTGCAGCGCTGCTTTCTCTCTGAGAGCTTTTTCCTTCTCAGATCACAAAGATCGGTTTATTCAAATAGTATGTATCTTGTTGAATTATAAAGATGAATTTTAATATTTATTTCTCAAATACTTCTCATGAGCCACACCTAATACCCAGAACAATGCTTGGCACAATTTGCTGATAATGAGTGAACGAACGATAAAAGGAGTATTTGAATGTGGGTCAGGTTCAAGAACTGGAATTCCCTTACCTTCAGTGTGTAGTACTACCTGAAACAGAGAAGCTGCAGGCTTAAATTTTATACGATTAAATTCAATGTGGTAAGTGCTCCAATTACCATATGTACAAGATAACACAGAAACACAGAGGTATGCATAATTAACTTGACTTTGGACTACCGAAGTCAAGGGAGGGAGGCTTGAGATGCTTCTGAAGTTCTGTTCTGACAAGTGTATAAAATGCTGCCCATGTAAATGAGATGTATAATGTAACCCCAGAATTTCCTTTCTGCCTCAGTGAATATAAATTCTGTTAATGTTTCAACTGTGACTTTTGGGGTTAACAACACAGAGAAGATCTGCAGCTTACAGAACACTTCATATATTAATTTTCTTAGCCCATCTCAATTTATGCATCCGCACTTTGAAATTTTTCATTTGCATTTAAAGGACTGTGACCCCCCTTGCACACCCGACACCAAGAACATGCTGACTGACAGGGTTGGTCCCTTTTTCACACGATGTTACATTCACAGCTAGCTCCATGGCCCCAAACGTCACCTGACCTCAAGAAGACTGAGATGATGCTTTTATGTAACCAGCAGTGCACATCCACTTTCAACTGTCCTTTCTAAATCACAGAGAATGTCCGTAGCTTATTTATGGAAGAGGAGTGCCCTTTTAAATAGCTACTCTGCTGGGCCAGCAATTAAAATCCAAAATTCTACTCCTCTTAATTCTCGTTTTAAGGAGAGAATGCCTAGAATGTTCCTTGGTTCCCTCAGGTAGCCCCGCAAGCTCATTGACAGCCAGCGAGGAGGTGACACAGCGCTTTCCTTCTCACCAGCAGCCTGCACCTCAGGAGGACTCAGCAGCTTCCTCCGTGAGTTCCCTTCTCCCCCGGCCGGCCGGCCGGGAGCATTTCCACTTCGTGCAGAGGCTGGACTTGGTCCTCCACACCCCTCTGTTCGCTGGAGTCAGGCTGCTTCTTGTCACCTGACCGCCTGATGGATACGGCCAACAGGCTCTTCAGCTCACTCGCTCCTCGTCCATCGGCTTCTGTCTCTGAGAGAAGACAGGCAGTGCGGACGTGCTCAGAAGGTGAAGGTGGCCCTCTGGTGTCTGGGGTGAGGCAGGTGACCACAGACTCCCTCCTCGGGGGCTGGGGCGCAGCCGGCCCTTGTCGATGCGAAGCAGGTTACGACCTCTGGAACCCTCCAGGCCCTTCTGAGTTTGGGGGCTCCAGCTGACTTTTTGCTGTTTCGGTTTGTTCACTGCCCCCCTTTAGCTGAATAAAGAGCGGTTACAGCTGACTTCCTGCCTCTATGCTAGTTTACAGCCCCTTGTACCCCATTTCTTCTTAACCTAATGTTAAAAGTGAACTTTCATCTGAGAAATTAGTAATTGGCAGGAATGGATGGGATGGAAAAAAAATGGCCCAGATGTATGACAGGTGGCAGGGAGAAGCCCGACTAACATGGAAAAGAGGATACAGATAATCCACGAGGATAAATAAAAAACTGAGAATAAGAGGAAACTTGGTCTTTGAAAACGTGTTGGTGTTCCAGGAACAATATTAATATGATCTCACGGGTATAGAATTTACAAAGAATTTTGCATAATTCTCTCATTTGACATTCAGGATAATACCGTAAGCCGTTATTATTGTCACTTAATTATGAGGAAATCAAGGGTAAGAGAGGCTAAGGGATTCGACAAAACCCACGGCACTAAAAATACCCAAGGACAATAACCTAAAATCGAGTCATGGGCCTCCAAGGGCACGCTCACTGCACCACACCCCAACGGTGAAATGAGCAACACGTGGTCGCATCCGCACCCTGGGAACGGGAGTGTACGGTGCACTCTGGCCTCCCGATAACTCACGGTGAGTACTCCAGTGTTCAAAGCTGCAGACCAGCTAGCTACTCCTGATGCTGTGCCAAATTAAGTCAGCTAAGGGTTGTTAAGTGGTTCACATGCCCAAGGCCCAGTAAAGGGAAAAGTACTCTATATCTAGGCTTTGCATATTCTATGCTCTACTGGTCCTTATCCCAACAGCCATAACCATGTTTTAATTAAACTCTGACAGAAAGGAAAGTCATGGCAAAGGTCAAAAACTGGCGATAGGTAATGCACCCTACTGGACGACCGATATGAGTGCTACTTATCTCAGTTCTGACGGACTCTGTGTGTGCGTGTTTGTACATATGCCTGCAGATCCAGCTTATGTGAAGTACAGCAGATCATAAATATTCACTCACAGGTATTTCATGATTTTGTAGCATCTCTGATTTGGAAGGAATCTTACAGTTTATGAAAGAATACAGATCGGAAACATGGTTCCCTCTGAAGGTATACCATTCGTAAACTCTGTTATGGGCAATGTCTTTCTGATGCTGAATGAAAAATCCATCTCTGTCCCAGATTAGCTCTTGGGGACATTCTCTGGTGACAGCTCTTAAATACTTATGGATTGTTAGCTTCACTGTCTCTCAGAAGCCTTGTCTTCTTCAAGGAAGATATTCATAGTTATCGTAATCATTTCGAACATGAAATAATTGTCCTTATACATTTGCTCCATGCTGTTGAATCCCCCTTCAAAGGGGCCATTTATCTTAGTGACAACGATACAGATATGTTTAACTTGATGCTGCCTTCAGGAGACTCATTACTTGCCTTTTAGAAATGGATTTGGCTCTCAGGGCAGCTATAAGCTCTATACTAATATTTATTGAAATCTGCTTAAGGGAACTTTTATATCCTTAGTACATGGACTCCTAAGTCATTCTATACTTGTACAGTTGTTTTGAGCTTAAAGTTACTTTTCATTTAGCATTTAGTAATTGCCACCTTTTAAATTTTAGCTCATTATTTCGGTCTGCCCAGATGTTATGGAATTTGGATTCCATCATCTTGTAAATGAGTTATTCTACTAACATTTATGTCATCTTCAAAACCGAGGAGAACACATCATCTTTCTTTGTTTTTTTGTGGTTCATGATGTTCAAGCAAAGTATTCCTTCTCGAACTTGAGAAATGGCCATATCAGGCTGCAATCAATATAGGAATCAAAACTCTCTGGGTGATAGAGTTTAACCAACATCAACTCCACCAAATGGTACTGACTCCTGGGACGAATTGCCCACCCGGTTACAAATATGGTGTGATAGTGCCTGTATTTACCCCACACGAACCACCTTCCTCTTCTTTGATAGGTAATGGTCGCATTTTTTAAAGCATGGCAGTTTTATCCAGGAATGTGTTTTCTTAGCTACAGAGTGTGTTTCCTGGGCCTCTTTGCAGTTTGTATGGCCCTCTGATCATCCCGGTAATGAAATGGAAGTAAAAATAATCTGTATCTTTCTCTTTTCCTTCCATTCGCCGAGAGACGGCAATGGGGCAGTTGACTTGGGTTTGTCGGAACCCGCGTATCTCAGATGGTGGTAATTTCCAATCAGCCCTGCGTCATCATCCATGGCTACATTTCCAGGTCACTGTAACACAGTGGCTTGACGAATCCGTATAACAAAAGAGGGAAAATATTATCAAATCTCTCATAGATGTACTCTCCATCTGTATTCCAATCTCATAATTTATTATTCTGGAATAATTTTTGCTAATAGGTCTTTGCTTTACATGTGGGTACTCCAGAAAATGTTGCCAATTGGTTCCTCATAACTTGATGTCTGTGAATATAATCATGGATTCAAATCGTTGACATTAGCAGAGCTCAGAAAATGATAAGAATTTAGACTGCAGGTGAGTTGGGGGAGTGCCAGGGACTCTGTTTTGGGGTACGGAGCCCTGGGCTCAGAGTGGCCTTGGGTGGTGTTGGTGGACTTGGACAGCTGAAAACGGGCCCCTGTCGGGGATCTGTGTGACTGAGAGGCAGCAAAGCGAGTGTTCAGAAAAAGCAAAATGAGCAGGACCAAAAGCTGACTCTGGCTGCTGTGCGATTTTAACCAGTGAGCCGCTTGCACGCATCGTGTGTGGGAACACGTCCCAAGTGTAGGGCAGCACAGATCGCCAGGGAGGACAGACAGCCTTCAGGAAGAGCTCGAAGGCTGGAAACCTTACGAGACCCAGCTCAGCCCAGGCCCTTTGTCCGGTTGATGTACAATGTTGCATCCTCCCCGCCCGCCCTTCCCCTGGGAATATAAAGAGGACTACGGAGACAGCAGAAGCACCAACAAACAACTGAAACAGTGGCCAGAGGGAGGAACTACCCACCAGACACCTGTTCCTGAAGGGGACTTCATATTCCTGTGTCCCTGGGACTCCGCCCCCTGCTTTTGCCCTTCTATATCCTACTCTCTATTTTAATAAAGGCCAGCTTGCAAATTCCTTTTCTGGTGTGACCTAAGACACTTTTCCTGATGAATATTAAGGGAAACTTACTGCCTGTGGTTGAAATTACTTCTGTGCACTTCTGACAAGGTTATGGGGACAGAATTCACAGTCGTACCACTGGGGTGGGGGCGTCGACAATACCACTCCATCCTCGCAGGGACGCGGGACGCGTCACCACCCGGAAGTCTCCAGTAGCAACACATCCCTTGGAAAGAACGCAGTGCGGAGCTGAAGTACGAACAAAACGAATGTCACCTGAAATACACGGGATGCTTCCGCCCCCAGGGCTGGCTCGCTCCCTCTCCTTTCCGAAAGCCTCTGGTATTGCAAGAGCTTGCCAGAAATGTCACTGCCAGATTTTGCTGGACATGGGCTCTGATCATTTCCAAATGACAGAAAATCAGCTGTGGGATTTGCGCCCTAAGTAATCATTAGCCATGGGCACTGCACTGGGTAGAAAATGCAACGATCTTAATCCGCCTGATCCGGAAGGCCAAGCTGTGCCTCATGCTGCCCGCTCACAAGGACCCCAGAGCAGCCACAATGACCGCAACGGAAAGACAGATTTGCCCTGAAAGACAGCACGTTCCCTCTCCCAGTGGACAGACAGGCACCCATGTGGATATTCTCCACGTTAGGCTTAAGAAGCATCAAGAGTACTTTTTCCATATACATGGAAACCATAGAGAAAGACTCAAACATCAGCTTTGTGCAATAACAGAAACGAGTGTGCCAACATCGGTCAGTACAGAAGTTAACATTTGCTTTATCTTCTCTTCCAACTGAAGGCCTACTTTTATGATATGCTCAGAGTATTCTCACCAGGGGAAAAGAGTCCACAAATCCCCCTCAGTATGTTCTTCCAACACCCATTAAAAACTAACGCAATTCACCTTTAACAGGAAGCTAATCAACAAAACAAACAAACAAGCATAATATAACCAAAGACACGGAAATTGAGAACAGGCTGAAAGTCACCAGAGCGGAGAGGGGAGGGAATTTCAGGGGAAAAGGGGAAGGGTTTAGAGCAACAAGTATAAAGGACACATGGACAAAAACTATGGGGGGTGGAAATGGGAGGGAGGTGGGGAGGGCTGGGGCGGTGGGCTGGGATGGGAGTAAAAGACAGAAAACTGTACAAGATCAACAATTAAAATAAAAATTTTAAAAAAATAGTAAAAGAAAAAAAAGACTAATGCAATTCAAAGACCAGAAGTTACCTCAAATTCTTTTTGGATCGCTATCGCCAGCCAGGTCTCTAAGTGCTGAACCCTCTGGTCGGAATTCAGACATGAACCACCAGAAATGTAATGAACGGAGACCCCCAGTTTCCTGGGGCACGAACGGAACTTAGAGCAGGCCACACCGTGCTGACAACAGAAGTAAAGCTGAACTAACTGGAAAGCGGCCATTCTTTTTCGATTCCTTAGAGGAGGAGGTCACAGGGCAAACTGCCGCTCCTCGGACTGGAGAAGAGAGACATCGGGAATCGCAGACGAACCCAAGGAGTCGCAACGTCCCTGAGCAGGAGCGTCCACGGTCTGACGGGTCAGAGTGGACGGGTCCGAGGGCTTAAAGCTGCAGGGAGACCCAGCCTGAGGAGGCCTCTGCCTCAGTGAGTCTAACCGCAGGGCTCCGCCAGGTCCCTGTGTGTAATAACAGAAGAATCCCCTTATGCTTCCCGCAGGGAGAGGCAAAACCTCCTGGACATACATCAGAGTGCTCTGTTCTTTGTAACAAGGCCTGGCCTCCGGAGACACCCTGTTACCGAAGCCTAACCAGCCGGGGCTTTCTCTGGGACTCCCCTGGGGTGGGGCGGGGAGGGAAATACCCCACTCCGGGCCCCTCCGGTCGTTCTGTCCCACCTCACAGAGAGGAAGACTGAGTACTGGCGAGGCTCAGACACAGTCCGGACACAGGCTCACGCCGGACAGAGACACCCTCGGAGCACAGAGAGTGCTTCCCCTCCCGACGCCACCCCGCGCCCTTACCGTACCGAACGGGTATTGATCACAGCTTCTTTTGCCTTGGCACATCGTGTCCTCGTTTCAACCAAGAATTACAGAGTGCGATAAAATGCAAAAACCATAATCTGCAGATACTCAGCAAGTACTGGATCAGAGCAGATGTGGCAGGAATGTTGGAATTATCAGACCAAGAATATTTTTTTAAAAACTATGATTTTTATGGAAAAAGTAGACAACATGTAAGAACAGATGGGTAACGAGAGCAAAACAATGGAAAATCTAAGAAAGAATCAAAAAGAAATGCTAAAAATTGAAAACACTGTAACGGAAATGAAGAATACCTTTTGTGAGGTCATTAGTAGACTGGACAAAGTTGAGGAACAATTTCTGAGCTTGAGGATATGAAAATAGAAACTTCCAAAACTGAAAACCAAAGAGGAAAAAAAGACTACAAAACAGGACCTAAGGTCCAAGAACTGTGAGAAAACTTATTTTCCTTAGTCCTAATTACTCTAGGTAACAGTTTATTCCAATAATAATAGCAAAATGTATTAAACCTCTCATATGTAACATATGCTCTATGTACATAATGTATGTGTGTGCTTATGCACACACATAAGGGTATATAAATGTGTGTGCATGCTTCTGTGTAAGTGAAACCACTGATAGCAATGATGGAGGGATGGAAGGAAAGAAGTAGAAATATTTTGTTCTTAAAAGTGAAGTGGCATAGTGTTGTTTGAAAATGGACTTGAATTAGTTGTAAACATTGCAAACTCTAGGGTGATCACTGAAAAATGTTTTAAAAGAAATATAAGTATAGGGACCTCCGGCCAGGATGGAGGCACAGGTAGACACACTATGCCTCCTTGTGCAACCAAAAGAAGGACAACAATAAATTTAAAGACAAAAAACAACCAGAACCTTCCGAAAAATCAAACTGTATGGAAGTCTGACAACCAAGGAGTTAAAAAAAGAAACATCCATCCAGACTGGTAGGAGGGGCAGAGATGGGCAGCTGGGGTGAAGAGGACTCAGGGCAAGGTAGCAGCTAGAGGACCAGGAGGGTGAGGTGGCAGCTGGCAGACCAGGAGGTCCCACATTCATGTGCAGATAAACTGGGAGGAACAACTGGGGAGCGAGACAGACCACACAACCCAGGGTCTCAGCACGGGGAAAATAAAGCCTCAAGGCCTCTGACTGAAAAAACCTGTGGGGGTTGCAGCTGCAGTGGGAGAAACTCCCAGCCTCACAGGAGAGTGTGTTGGAGAGACCCATAGGGTCCTAGAACGTACACAAACCCACCCACTGGAAATCGGCACCAGCAGGGCTCAATTTGTTGTGGGTAGTGGGGGGAGTGACTGAAAGCCAGCAGAGAGCGGAGCAAGCAGCACTGTTCCCTCTCGGACCTCTCCCCACATACAGCATCACAATGCAGCCACGTGGGTTGCCCGGCCCTCGTGAACACATAAGACTCTAGCCCTTACTACGTAACAGCCCTGCCAGACAAAAAGAAAAAAAGAAAAAGGACCAGCTGAAAGAACAGATCAAAGCTCCAGAAAAAATACAACTAATGGATGAAGAGATAGCCAACCTATCAGATGTAGAGTTCAAAACACTGGTAATCAGGATGATCACAGAATTGGTTGTATACGGTTGCAAGTTAGAGGGAAAAATGAAGGCTATGAAAAGTGAAATAAATGAAAATACACAGGGAACCAACAGTGACAGGAAGGAAACCAGGACTCAAATCAACAGTGTGGAGCAGAAGGACAAAATAAATACTCAGTCAAAACAGAATGAAGAAACAAGAATTCAAAAAAATGAGAAGAGGCTTAGGAACCTCCGGGACAACTTGAAACATTCTAATATCCTAATCATAGGGGTACCAGAAGGAGAAGACAAAGAACGAGAAATAGAAAACTTATTTGAACAAATAATGAAGGAGAACTTCCCCAATCTGGCAAAGGAAGTAGACTTCCGGGAAGTCCAGGAAGCTCAGAGAGTCCCAAAGAAGTTGGACCCAAGGAAGGACACGCCAAGGCACATTGTAATTACATTACCCAAGATTAAAAAGAAGGAGAGAATCTTCAGAGCAGCAAGAGAAAAGGAGACAGTTACCTAGAAAGGAGTTCCCATTAGACTGTCAGCTGATTTCTAAAAAAATAAAACAAAACAAAACAAAAAAAACCCTTGCAGGCAAGAAGAGGCTGGAAAGAAGTATTTGAAGTCATGAAAGGCAAGAACTTCCATCCAATATTAACTCTATCCAGCAAAGCTATCCTTTAGAATGGAAGGGCAGATAAAGTGCTTCCCAAATAAGGTTAAGTTAAAAGAGTTCATCATCACCCAGCCCTCATTATACAAAATGTTAAAGGGACTTATCTAAGAAAAAGAAGATGATCAAAAATATGAACACTAAAATGACAACAAATTCACAGCTATTAACAATCAAGCCTAAACAAACAAACAAACAAAGAAAACACCTAGAACAGCAACAGAAACACAGAAATGGAGATCACATGGAGGGTTATCAGCGGGGGAGTAGGAAGGGGAGAGGGGCGAAAGGTACAGAGAATAAGTGGCACAAATGGTAGGCAGAAAATAGATGGGGGAGGTTAGGAATAGTGTAGGAAATGGAGAAGCCAAAGAAGATATATGTACGACCCATGGACAGGTTGGAGGGGGTGTGCAGGGCAGAGGGGAATAAAAGGGGGGGATGGGACAACTGTAACAGCATAATCAATAAAATATATTTTAAAAAGATTAAAAAATATATGTAAGTATAGTTGATATGCTAAGAAAGGAGAAAATGGAATTATATAAAATGTCCAGTTAAAACCACAAAAGGCAGAAGAAGGTGCGGAAGCCAAAAATAAGAACAAATAACAAGAGCACATACAAAAGAGTATATAGAAGGTATTTTATTTTCCAAGTATGTGAATAATTGTTTTAAATGTCATTATCTAAATACACCAATTAAAAGACGGAGACGCATGTGGAAATAGGCAGGTGATGGCATTGCCAAGTAGCAGTGGGAAGAGAAGACCAACCAAAACGCTGGTGCGCCTCCTGGATATATCAAGCAAGAGTCCCTTGTCTAAAAGAAACCGAGATCAGCACCATTGGCCTATGTAGCAGAGAGCGCATCAGTAGCCTCACGGAGAGGTAGACATGTGGGGATGATCAGTTCTGCAGTGAATTAAAGCTGGAGTCTAACTCCTCTCCCTTTGGATGCGGGCTGTGAATGACTTTCTTAAATACCAGTGCACTAGGTCAGGGACTTCCAAGGGAAGGTCGTAAGAAGCCTTGCCCATGTGACCAAGCCTTTCGGAGCGCTCTTTCTTAGAGCTCAGCTCCCGAGGGGTAGGAGGGAAACCCCCACCTCCCTCTCTGGCTGGCTGAGTCCCTGGCTGACAGCCACGTGTGACTTGCCAACGGTGGTGCGTGAGCTGATTCATGGATGGGTCCTCCAGCCCCCACAAGCCCCTTCAGCTGATGCTCACAGAGAGAAGTGTCTGCCAAGGCCTGCTCTCACGGCAGATTCACGAGCAAAGTAAATGCTTGTTGTTGCTGGAAGCCACAAAACTTAGGAACGGTTTGTTGTTCAGCCATATGTAATTGGAAGGACTTGTAAGTGAGGCAAGCAGAACCTCCTTCCAGACCACCCTTCCTCCAGTAAAGCAGGAGTAGACCCAGCCACGCCCTCGCCGGGACAAATGCCGCAGGTCCTCTCCCCAGGTTCACCTCGCCACCCTCCGCCTCGTCCAAACACAATGTGACACGGTCAGCAGGACTAGAACTGATGTCAATTAGCAGATAATCTCGGGAGGCCTGCTCTGAGGCGTACTCCGTGGCCCCAGACCCAATTCCCCATCCAGAGGCACCCCTGGGGGAAGCTTGGAGCCAGCAGAGTTGTCACCCCCAAAGATGCGCCTTTGGTGATGCTGAGTCCTAAAGCCTCATTCACCGTGATCTCAAGTTTGCACCTTGCTTTCAGCCATCAGTTCAGGTCCTTGCAAAATCGCTTCAGGTACTGAGCATTTGAAGTTCTGCGTTTTCATCCACTGGCAGGCCTTTCGTGGGGAAGCTGAGAAATAGTACAAAGATAAAGCAACGGGAAGCATCGCGGTAGCACCAAACTTTCTCGTTTAATACTTACGCTTTTCCTTGGACACTATCCCGCTGTAACTCCCTAACAGTCCTGTGTATTCGACCTCAGACCTTCAGACTAGCTGTTCCAAACGCAGATTTTCAGGAGAAGTGATTGTACGAAGCTACATAAAGTCTAATTGCGTAAAGGAATTGTAAAACTGTCTGCGGCCCAGCCGGGCTTGTTTCTTTCAGGATTAGCACCTTTCCCATTAAAGAAGTACAGGTTGCAGATTTGGTTCCCTCCAGGCAGAAGAGGCTCTTCTTGTTTCAACTATCGCTGCCATTGACTTCTTGGGGTTGAGACTGGACGTTTGGGAAATCCGATGTGATTGGAAGATCCAGACAGGGCAAGGGGACATCTTAGCTAAACCTCTTCAAAGTAATGATAGTGGGCAACATTATTGTAATATACTGTTTATTAGAAACCAGAAATTATTTAAAATGGTTTCCGAGATTAACTCAGCAGACTATGAGGTTAGGTTCTATTATTATCCCCCTCTTACAGGTGAGGAAATGGCAGGACAAAGATATGAACGAAATCGCACACTCTCACCCAGCTGTGAGTCACGGGAGCTGCTGGAGGCGCTGAGGCGGTTAGCTTCAGGGTTTATGCCTTTAACCTCTCTTCTTAGCATTCTGTTGAAAGATGAAACTGGGACGCTTGAGTCAGTTTGTGTGTGTGTGTGTGTGTGTGTGTGTGTGTGTGTGTGTGTGAGTGAAAGACGGAGAGAAAGACAGGGGGATAGGAGGCTTTGTGTGATTATTGAGAAAAAGAAGGGAAAGATCAAACTAACGGATTTGTGGATTGTGGGCCACACACTTTAACCTCTGACCCCAAACACTTCCTGGACGTGACAGACTCTTATTTAAGAACTGTATGTGCTACTTCCTGAAAAGAAGACAGGGAAATGCTGTTACCATCAAACAACATTTTTCAAAAACCTACCACATAGTAGGTGCTGCAGGTGTAAGGAAATGTGGCTTGCACATGCACTGCGAACTGAACCACCACCTGGGCCCACCGGAAAGCACCCAGGGAAAGGTAGACTTCAGGTGCTGTCAGGGTGCAGCAGTTTAGCAGAGCTTTGTAGGGAGGTGGGCCAGGTAGAGGTCAAAAAGCCAAGAGATCATCGGGGATGCTAATGCACCGAGTGCTGCACAGGGTACCCCTTTGTCAGGCCGGCTTGCTAAAACAAGGCCCAGAGAAGCACGTGTCTTGGTAGCAGCCAGCACCAAGGAGAGAGCCAGACGGGCCGGCCATCCAAATGGAGAGTCCTTCCGCCCTGGGGCGTCCTGTCTTGGCGTGCTCCCATGAACGACACTTGACTATTGCCAGGAAAAGGCTCGGGAAACCCCCCCACAAGCCCGGGGAAGACCGTGGCGTCCCTCCAAGAAAGCTCAGGGTGCGGTTCCCATTTCACCCTCCACGAGAAACATTCGTTCTCCCAGACAGCAATGGGCTCCCGGCCTCCTGTGATCTGCTGGTTTGTGATTTAAAATGGATGATGCAAAAGCAGTTGTCTTGACCTCTTCGCTACATGTAAAGGAATGGAAACATTAGTTCCGTGTAAGATTTCTGTTGATTATATTCATTCACAGAAGGAGTACAGCTTGCTTAATCTTTATGCTTTCTGGTGTAACTAGCCTTTTTTTTTTTTTCCTTTGTAATTCCCTTCCAGTGGGACTCCTGAAAAGGGGAAGGTAAAAGTGTAAAATAAAAATATGTATTTTAAAATTAGGGTTGAAATTAGACATTTCTAAAAGACAAGCTAAAGGAGAGAAGGCAGAGTCCCGAAGGAAACCAGGCGCGCGCGCACGCGGCGGCATCTGGACCATCGCACGCCCACACCCCCCAACCATGTAAAGTATTGTGTTAAAATGTCGTGCTAGCTATGTGGATTCCGTCATAAGTACACAGTGTATAAAGTAGAAAAGGTCACCAGGCAAGTTCAGGGAGCTTGGTGAGGGTTCAGTGAGCATCTCAGAAGCACAGCAACGAGGGTAGAGACAGTGAGACGCAGGCCAGGGGAGGAGATGGTGGCGTCTGATTCGCTAACGAGCCCCCATTCCTGATTGCTGGGACTCCCGTGTCTATCCGGCAGCTCGGTCAACCCAGACTTACACGCCCCACAGGCAAAGGGCAACTGGTTTCCACTATGGGAGGGGCGCTGTATGCAGAGGTTACGGTTTTTCCTCCACTAGTAAGTAAACTGGCAGTTTTTAAAAGATTCCTGGACTCCTCGATTCCTTTAGTGGTAGAGAATGAGACCTAGTTCATCGATTATGCTGGTGCTCCCACCAGTAACAAAGCTGCCGAGTTGTGGATGCCATTTGGACACTCAGCTTCTCACTCTCCCAGTCTGGAAGATCGCGTCTGCACACCAACACACACTCCAGGCCGTGCACTAGGAAGGAAGGAAGGAAGGAAACCTGGGCATGGGGAGCCCTGGGTATCCCCAATGTGCTCTGTCTCCCCTGTTGATCTCTACGTTTGGAGTAGAGCGGGCAGGTAGAAAAACATGGCGCCTGCTAAGCGCTTACCTGCTTGCACGCACCGTATTTGTACAAGAACAATCATTGTTGTTTCAGACTGATGGGCTGTACCTGAGTTCTTGCAAGGCTGGAAAATCTTGACTAGGAGTACAAGGTGCTTCTCTCTCTCTCTTTCTTATACACTTTATTTATTTATATATATTTTAAAGACTAGACAGAGGGGGAGGGAGGGAGAAAGAGAGGGAGAGAAACAGCACTGTGTGGTTGTCCCCTACTGGGAACCTGGCTGGCAACCCACGCATGTGCTCTGACTGGGAATTGAACTGGTGCCCCTTTAGTTCACAGGCTGGTGCTCAATCCACTGAGCCACACCAGCTAGGGCTCTTTCAGATATATTTTAAAGATTGGTTCAAATGCTAGAAAGTTTTGACTTAAAGCTTTTTTAAAAATTAATTCATCGAATTACATTTTTATTAACACTCTCCAGCCCATACTGTGGGTCAAATGAAATGGATCTCAGTGTACCAAGTAGAGCTCTCTAAGCCTGGGCCTGGGAACTGTCCAAATCTTTTGTTCTCCGTGTTTACAGAGATAGTTAGACATGAATCACTTCTGGTTCTGAAGTAATCTACAGGCATAGAAATAAACTCAGCTTCCCTGTCTTCAGGAAGTCATTCTTCCAATCCGCTTCATTAGCATCCATCCTTAAATTCAGTGTCTTCACCCAGGGATCGCTAAGGTGAAGCACACAGAAAATCCTCAGGGAGATACACCAAACGGAGAGGTATTCCATGGCTGAAAAGCGTTTGCTTCCCCAAGGTTAAAGGAAGAGCTCGCGGGATGTGAAGATGGTATTTTTATTTTGTCAGGCCAGATGCGTACAATGCCAGCCACTTGAGTTATGCTGCTTTCAGTGTCAAAGATTGATATGAATTATATGTTGCTGTGTCTGACCACAAAGAGCAAATTGGCTCCAGCGTCTTGTGCCACACTCGTGTGGACATTCTTGATTTTCTTCACGGTTGTTACAGATAAAAAAGACAATGTTACAACTGAATGTGTCTCATGATAGGGTGCGGTAATAGGAATCTAATGCGTTGATCAGCCTTCAGGAGCCGGAAATGACCGCCGCAGAAAAACGGTTGGCCAGAGTTATTATCTACGCAATCTGAGCAGTTATGTGTGGGCCACGGGCACTGAGCATAATGGCCCTGTCTAGACTCAGCCCCTGCACAGGGCTTATTGCTGTCTTTTCCGCACTAGCTGGTCAAGCCAGTTGTCAATGATCTCCTGAATGGGCACCCCCACGACCGACCCAGAACCAGGCAAGCCTTAGCATTCTTAAACTAGGAGATTGGAGGTCTTTCTTTTTAACGCTTTGAAGCAATGGAAGTAGTTTGATTCATGTTTACCAAGAGTAGCTTCTTGGATGAAAGTGATTAGGTAAACACGACTGTATAACTTCTGGTCAATGTCCGAGGAGAAGCAATAGTGAGCCAACGGTGACAGGCCCCCACGTGACTGTCAGGTGGCCTTACAGAGGAACAACTCGATGAGGTGAGGTAGAAAGCTGATGACCTCAATGCCAGGTTGGATCTGGGTGTGAATCCTGACTCGGCTACTCGCTAAACCGTGTGATCTCAGAACCACACCCCAACCATCCGAAGAGCAAAGACAATGCCTTCATCGTAGACTTGTTATGAGGACTAAACGGCCTAAGAGATGTAAAGATGCCAGAACAATGACAATCACGGTTAAAACTTCAATAAATGGCAGCTATCACTGTCATGAAAAGGGTGAATCGCATTAATTTTTTTTTTCTCCTTTTAAGCTTGACATGACAGTATTTTTGGAAAAGCAAATTTAAAAGTTCTCACTGGATCTACAGTTTTTCAGGAATTTCTGTGGTGGTCGAGTTGCTCTCACCACACCCATGGCTTGTCGTCTTAAAAGGGGATGACAATGTGTTTGCAGTCAACGTTAGCTCACTGTTGTTTTTTAGGTCAGAGTGTCTTAGGTTGGGCTCCCCGCAATGACACTCTGGGAAGAGCATTCGTATACAAGAGAGTGCCAAGTGCTCCCCGAAGAAAGTGGTAAGGAGTACTCAGCAGGGGACGGGAGCTCAGAAGGGTGCCACGGAGGGAAAATCCTGCGTACGGTCACGTCAGGCAGACTCCACTGGAGAGCTCTGACATGTAAGCTGGGCCTCAGAGCTGCCCCACCTGCAGCAGGGAGGCTGGGCTTTCGCACCCCGCACCAGTCAGTCATCGACCGAGGCTGCCCGGGCTGCCGTGCAAGGCACGCAGAGGGCTGGAAGCAAGCCCGCAGGGTTGGGTGCAGATATATCCTGAGAAGTTTAGCAGAAAACACTTTCTACATGTTTATATTACGTATACGTTTAAGGAATGCCTAGTGTATATATATAAACACATGGACAGATGGGGATTCAATCCTTCCATTTCTGTGACTGCTTCCACTTCTACAATTGCTTCAACTTCTATTTCTACATAGGAAAGTGGAAAAATGCAGCATGAGGTCATATATTTCCTGGTGTCAGATCTGCAAAAAGAAGCCAGAGTTCCTACTCAAACAAATCTTCTAACTGCTCTTAAATGGTTCTTTTATCTCCAACGGGAACTATAATATCATCTACCACTGAAGTCATGGATAAGATGACGGGCAATACCTAAAACTGCAAAGCAAACGAAGGCAATTCATTAGACGTGCGTACGGACAATGCTAAATTTCTGTAATCACAACCACCGTGCCCTCCTTCAGCTTAAGTAGAAACGACTGGCTGAACTGTTATTGCTAAGTCATATAATTTATAGGAAATATAAACTTAACGCAACAATTAAAGTCAAGAAAAAAATTGACATTTAATAAATCCTTACAATCCACTTATTTTGGGCAAAAAATTAAATTGATGAAGGCCTTTGTTCAAATCCCTGTGGAAACTTGATCTTCTTGTAATGTAGGCTCTTAGCTTGTGAATGGAACTGATTCTTGTCCTGTGCTTTCCTTCAAAACTAGAACAACTTAGTAACGAAAAAGCAAGCCACTCTTACAGAATCGTCAACATCGATGTTTTTAAGTCTTGCAGCATTTTAGCTCTCCCAACACAAGGAACATAGAACGAAGGACAATAAAAAGTGCACACAGAGAGATGTTCTAGCTTGAGGCAGGATGTGCGGACTTTATCGTGTCTATAATTACGGATCCTGTATTTTCCGTCTTGTTTATTATTGTGTTTTTAATTCAGAATTACTACATGAATCCCCCCTATAGTACACGAAGAAACTCTGCGGGCTCCCAACTCTCAGCTTTCCCTTCTAATTTCTCCCTGTCTGACCACCTGGTGAATCTGTCTCAAGCGCGGCTTCGCACACACCCTTCTTTGGCAGGGAAACCTCCAGTAGCTCCCCCCTCGCTGCTCCTCGCGCCCTCCCATTTCGGGCCTTCTGTGATCGTGTCCTCCAATGCACACGTGCAGGCTTACCTGCCACTGCCTCCCGCCGCAGTTACTTACGCGGGAACGTGAATACATCCTGTCGTTCCTCGCTCTCGTCCTCTGTTCTCCCAAAACCGTCTGCACTCGGGTCATGGCCTGCTGAAACTGGACCCAGCCGGTAACACCCCAAAACGTGATTATTTCTGAGGGTGGTGATCTTTGTTGTCATTTTGTATGTTTTCCTGTACTTGGTATGATTTCTACGATGAGTGCTATATCTATATATTTATATATAGAATACAATAATAAAACATGTATAAAGAAAAGAATAATAAAACTTATAAATAACATCAGTCTTCCAAGCGCTGTCCCCTGTGTGGGCTGCCTTTCTGAAAGCTTCATCCATCTTCCCAAGCAGATCCTGTCCAGGGTGCTCTCTGAACTCCGCCCCGCCCCCTCCGAGCCCGCCCCCACCACGCCCCTGCCCGCAGGGTGAGGGCCCCTCCTTCCTGCGCTGTGCTGGGGTGAGTGGGCCGCCCCATTTCAGCTCCATTATGGGAAAGCGAGCCTCTTCCGGACTTCCCTTCTGCTGCAGGGCTTGATTTTATTCTAAATGCGCAGCATTTAGCTCTCATGCTGGTTTTTAGATAAATGCGAAGGAAAAAGGAGATTCTCAGAAGCCTCTTGATTTATATAATTTTCAGAAAATGGAGGTACAAATGCAACATTTTTTCCCTAGTGCAAGCATAAATCAAGCAAGGGGTCTCCAGTCTTAACAGGGAAAAAAAGTGCTGGTGTTGGACTCTGCTGTCCGACCACTTTTTACTAGATTCTCCTACTAACTAGCTCTGCATTGTGGGGCCAACCACTTAAACTCCTCCTACCTCAGAGCCTTCCTTTGTCAACCGAACAAGCAAACAAGCAACGATTCAGGGTTACGGTGAGGACTAAAGGAGCTGATACACCTGAAGCACTTAGGCCGGACTCTGCCCTGTCCTAAAGGGCCCTGAGTCCTAGCTGCCATCACAAGAACCAACCTTGCCCTGACCTCACGGAGCGTGGGTTACAGATTACCCAGTGACAGAAAAACAGTAACGTTGAATTGGCCGGCTCCTGAGCTTACAGAATCAGGGCATCCTCACCATGCCTATCCTCTCAACAGCTTGCAAAATTTAATGCTAACGTTATGTAGAGTGAGCAGAGAGAGGAAAAAAATGGCTGTTTGATGGAACTTGACCACATGACTGCCTCCGCACCCAAGTTTAAAAAAACCGACAGTTATGTGCATAGTCTTTTATCCTCCAAACTAGAATGCCCTTATTATCTTTGCTGATTTCAAATATAATAAAAGCTCATTGTAAAATAATTTAACAATACAAAGTGCGTAGACAGTACACAAAAGTATTCCATGCCAAACTGCGTTTATCTCTATATCTGTACACATGAACAAAACAGTTTTAAACATATTTTTGCAGCCCATTCCTTACATTTCTTTCCTTTTAATTAATTACATATCATTAACATCTTTCCCTGGCTGTGCAAATGGGTCTACCTTATTCTACTTAATGGCTGCATATTGATTAAATAAATGACCAACGTTGCACTGAAAGACATTTAGGGCATTGCCCAGCTGTTGTAATAAGCAAGGCAAGGAACACCTTTTCACTTAGATATTTTTGGTGCAATTTTTAATTAATTCCTGAGCAGAGATTCTAGTATCGGACTTGGTGGGTCGAAGGGCACGCATGTGGACAATGTTAACAGGCAAGCCAAATTGCCTTTCAGAAAATTGAGCCAATTTGCACCTGTAGCCACAGCGTAGGGGAGTCTCCATTTTCCCACTTTCAAATACATTGGGCATTATTATTATTATCCATTTGGCAAATCTGATTATTAGGTAATCTGCATTTTTCCTTTTGTGAAATACCTAATAAATCCTCTGTTCCTCTATTAGAATATTAATCACCAGAGAGCACAGAATGAGTTTATTAATTGATCTGGATGTTTACTTTAGTAATTAACTTGAATTCCTACCTCCCATGAACACAGATGCATTGTAGGGAGTATTTGTATGTATTTTCCACTTCACATTCTCAAAAATGGACGGAAGCGAGGTGTCGCCCTTTGGGCTCCTGCCTCCCCGGGCCCCAGGTCCCGCACTCCGTCAGGGTAACGGTGCCCCCAGTGCTGGCCGAGAAACCTGAACATGGGCATTTCAACTACAATGTCGCTAATGCCAAAGAACTGCTACCTCCTTTCGTTAACAGTTCTGAGCATGGGAGGCTGGGATGCCGCTGGGAAATTCTCATCGAATCTGTTATTTAGAGAATATTCCTGTTTCTATTTGTGATAAGGTACACAAACACAAATTGTGTTAGGACGCAAGCTGAAAGGGTTAGCAGTGTTTTTAAAACAGTTGTCAGACTCATGGGAAACACCTGGTGAAATGTCGATTTTTTTTTTTTTTTGGCCTGAATAGTCCTAACACCCGTACTACACATATATTAGGAAGTGTGATTTCTGCCTGAAAATCTGTGCTCTATAGAAACCAAATCATCATAGAGGATGTCATTAATAAGACTGCATTTTTAGTTAGCTTCCTCTATTTGCTTCTTGAATTCAGGCAGAAGGTATTTATTAAGGATGGGAAAGCAAGAAGTTTGACTTTTTTTTTAGATGTCAACTTTGGGGCTCAGTCTACCTGCCAACGCTCCGTCTCCAAACTGTCTTCCTGTCCCCAGTGAGAGACTTGGACTCCATGGGGTGGAAGGCCTATCCAGCTGTATCACGGGGCCATGCTCACACGATGGTTTTAGGGGATGCAGAGTGTCCAAGAGTGAAATGTAATGTAATGTAGATGGAAAGTAAAAAGCTTGGCCTGTAACAGAGCAGCGATATATTTGTACCTGGAGGAAGCTTGGCTAACACTTGAAATCTTTAAAACCATAAACAAAAGTCTTTCCTTTCAAGGCACTGCAGTGGAGGGGGGGAAGTTTCATGTTCTTCTTTTGCGCTTTGCTGGACAGCTTTATTCTCTTCTAACAATGCACATATATTACTTATTAACAATGTCCCCTGAGATTATACGGAGGGTCAAATTATGGGTTTTTGTTTTGTTCTTTGTACATTTTTATACCCCCAAAGGTAACGGAACTTTGAAATCTCGTTATGGAGAGATCTGTGCACCTACAGAGAGTGGGAACACTCACCCACATGCCGGGGAGCCCAGAGCCCGAGAAGGACACCCGAGAGAGACCCTGGGATTCTCCGGTCTCCTCCGCGTGCCTTCTGACAGGCTCTCTCGGGGCCGTAGGCCTCCCTCCGACTCAGCAACGTCTTCGGCGAAGCACGCCGACTGCGAGGAAGGGCTAGAGGCTCCTACTCTCGCAGGGAGTTGCAAAGAACAGATTGCGACAATACGATAAATCACTGCTTTAGGCCTTAGCAACTGCTTTTTACGAAATCCTTGATCGCAGATGGCGTTACTGATGCTTTCATTTAATTTTTGTTTTTGCAGTCCGATAGATGAAAAATATTTTCTTATTTTGTCAGATGTTTGTTTGACCTCAATAACGCTGAGGTTGAACATCTTTCTCCTGCTTAGTTTTCATCCATCGTGTGCATGCACGCGAGCGTGTGAGGTTCTGTGACTGCGCCCTTTGCGCCTTCCTCAGCAAGCCACACGGGGCAGGTGAAGGGAGAACTCACCTTTGTCCGAGGTCAGGCGGGATCTCCGCGCTGAGCCCCGAAGGGTGGGTGGAGGCTACAGCTGTGCAGGAGCAGAGAGGAGCGCTTCCGTCTCAGCTCAGCCCACCGTTCCACATCCTCTGCAGTGTGAGGCTGGGACCAGAAGCCCAACATCTGCCTCCCTGCTAGGTTTGCAGGCGGGGACACTACGGAAACGGGAGGCAGGAGAAGGGCTTAGGCCTTTGCTGTTACTGTCGGCGCCTCCCCCGCGAAATCTTTGCTCCCTGGCAGTGCCTTCTCCTCCTTCTCCTCCTTCTCCTTCTCTTCTTCTTCTCATTCCAAGAACCAGCTTTACCGCGACTCCTCAGAGACACCAGCCCCTCCGCAGAACCCTTCCTCCGCCCACCCCGCTCACTCCAGGGATATCAGCTCCCATCCCGCGGCTTCGCCCTTCATCCCTCGGGGCCCATGGGCTTCCTGCTCCAAATGGCTATCACCTGTGAACCCAGCTAGCGCAAGCCTCTTCCCCTGGGGAGCTGCTTACTCGAGCTGCCCTCCCTATTTCACCGCCCAATACGCCTTGAACCCATTTGTACAGGGTTCTTCCCGTTGAAATACCTGGTGGGAGTGCTGTTTTCCTGACTGGGCCCTGACTAACCTGTACAGGGACACACGCAGTCCAGCTTCTCCCCGCTGAGGGCGGGGGTGGGCAGCTGTGGGCCAGCTGCATGGGAGTGTGGCAGGCCACTGGAAAGCTAGACTGGGACTCCCAAGGGATGTTAAGACTGCAAGTATCACCATAGTCCGCTTCCTTATCTACGGAGACCCAGGCTCGGTATAAACAATCACCGCGAGCTTTAACTTTTCTGACATAGAAATGTACACATATTTTTGTTATGAAGACGGGATTTGCCCCAAGAGTAGCTGACCAGATGGCTTTTGGATATCTCGAGCTGCGGAGCAATAGGAAAGTACCAACAAAACAAAACAAAACTCAGCAGCATTCTTCAAACTTGGTGCTAGCAATTACACCAGAAATTGTATGTGGCGATGTGGCCTCTAAAGTCTCTGGAGAGGGGTCGAAGTGCAAATGGCCTATTATTCTGAGTGGCTGGAGTAAAATCGGAGCGGGGGTGTGGGCGGAATCCCCCGGCGGAGGCGTTTGGAGTGGATGAGCAGTTATGCATTACGGCTCCCCGAGAGCTTGCCTTCTTCCACAGCTTTCTCAAAACAAAATCTCAGTGCTGCTGGAGAGCTTCAGACAGGAGGCTAAAGCTTTTTCAGATTTCGAGAATGAAAGACCAAGGCAAAGGTTGGAAAAACAAAACACTACAAAAACCATATCCTCGAATTATTATGTCATCAAAAACTTTCCAGTATACTTGAGACCTCTATTCCCTGTGCGTTGCCAACCCATTGAAGTGGCCGTCGTAGCTAATAAGCTGATATGAGATGGTACTTTTGAAAAAGATACTGCCTTTGGGGTAGACCTCAATGCGTCTCTGTAAGGTAATAAGTTCAAGGGAAACCTAGCTGAGACACTCCAGTGATTTCAAGGCAGTTTAAATGTAATAAAATAGGCGTGAAATGCTCTAATAAGTGCTCTTAAGTCAGGCTTCATCAGCCGGATATTTAGAGGTTTAAAGTAGAAAAACCTTTTTCAAATACAACAAAACATGAGGCAGGATCAAGAGAGGTGGGTATGAAGGTGGCCGGAGCACTGTTTTAAAGTTTATAATGTGTTCCAACAATGAAGGGGCACACTCGACGGTTATGACAGGTTTGGGGATGTTGTTTTTTTCATTTCTTGTTCCTTAGTTTGACCCTAACCTTTTTCCTCCTTTCAGTCTCTTCCATTGTTTCGAGGTCATTTGTCAGGCAGGGAATATTTCAAGTATTTTATTTCATTATGAGAAAAAGTCTTTCAGTTTGTCTTTGAGATTCTGATTTCATATTTTATTTTCCATTGGTTCTGTTGCTTAATGTGTGATGAATTCTATCATGTATAAGAACAAAAGTGCTTAGCTATAGACAGAATCTATCAGTCCAATCTGGTAGTGTTGCCGAGTTGTTGTACAGTGCTTTCATTTTACATAGTTTTGAATTTTTGAGTGTGAATTGTAATTTCACACCACAAGCTTCCTCTGTTTCCCTATTTTTTAAAGTTCTGTAGACAAACTGAAACAATACAAGCATTAGGAACAGCATCCTTGTTAGAAGCATGAAGCGAGTCAGTATGTGGGGAAATGAGAGGTTTTGGACTCCTCAACTTTTTTCCTCAGTATCTAACCACTGTTTTCCGTCTTTAATTCTTGGCCCAGAAGGAATGTTTTTTTTAAAGATTTTATTTATTCATTTAGAGAGAGTGGAAAGGAGGGAGAAAGAGAAGGAGACATATATCAACGTGTGGTTGCCTCTCACATGGCCCCCCACTGGGGACCTGGCCCGCAACCCAGGCCTGTGCCCTGACTGGGAATCGAGCTGGCGACCCTTTGGTTCGCAGCCCGCACTCAATCCACTGAGCCGCACCAGCCAGGGCAGAAGGAATGTTTTTGGAAGGACTCCCCTCCTCGTTAAAACATATATAAATGTACTGATTTTCTTTGATGTCCAGGATTTGCTGTTGGACTAAACAAAATTATGATGCACCACTAAGGGCCTGAGCAATGAACAGCTTGGCAAAAACAGGTGATCCCAAAGCCACAGTAGCCAGAAAATGTCCTTGTGTTTCCACGTCAGATCAGTGTATCAGTGTGCAGCCCGACAGGAGCAAAACTCAACCATGGGTGAGGCTTACCAACGAAAAGATGACAAGGAGGAGCAGGTTCGGAAAGTGTAGATCACACACAGTCCACCTGCGTGTTCACTGGGGAACTGGGTAGACAATGGGAAGGCACGGACTAGCTCTGATAGATCCAGCCGTGCACCGACTGCATAAGTGATGTTATTTACCTGGAGCCTGAAGTAAGTCAACTTTTCCAGAGACAGCTCCAAAGGTGTGTTTAATGACGGTGAGACCGGGCTAGGGATTTGGAGAACGGATCGAAATCGTTCTTAGCTACCAGCCAGCTTCTAACGGTATGACCGGAAGGAAGTCATTCTGGAGTTTTGTGACTCTATTTCTTTCCCTCCTCCATTCAATGGGAATTTAACTTTTTAACACTCTGTTATGTTTGTAGTTAAGTGCTTTCTGAAAAAGCATTTATCAAAGTTATTTATTTATCTGCTTATTTTTATTTAATTTTTCATCACCACTCATCACCCCAACCCCCTCTTCCACCAACACCACCCTTCCTCCGCCACTGCAATCACCAAGTTCTATGTTGACCCAAAGCTTTATTAATCAAGTAATAATATTATTATCTGAATAAGCCTGTGTACTTTGGTAACTTGTCAGAAGAGTAAGCAATCATACTTGTCTTGGTACTATAAACACAAGAACTTCAAAAGACAATATGGTTATATAAAAACATGGGGTCAAATGTATACGATAACAAAAATAAAAGCAATTTCCAAGAATTAAACAAAGAACTCTGCACATTAAGGAAGTTCTGATTACAAACTGGTGAAGTACTTCAGCACCCTTTACCTCCTTTCAGAGGGTGATTGAGAATTGACTATCGGAGCTGGCAAGATGGAAATCACCCACGACTTCTTCCTGTAGGAAAATCATAGCTTAAAAACTCCGTGGGCTACTTCTTGAAGATTGACTCTTGATATACCAAAGGGAAGATAAAGGAATATATAAAATACCGTTTTTCCCTTTCATCATGTATGACCTTCAAGCCTAATGTCTTCCTAAAATCCCGTTTTGAATATCAGAGACTGAAATGTAACTCTCCACTTTTCTTTGCATTTCTTCAGGCACCGTAAGCTCACCACCCTGCGCTGTGGTTGATTACGTACATGGAAAGATCAGAAAGAAAAATACAATGCTTTTCAAATGATTAGCTGGATTGCTCTCTGCTATTTATCACCTCTCTGGATTAATCTATATTAGCTATTCCTTTATTTATCATCTTATTGATCACCTGCCAACCTATGTGGCCATAATACATAAATAAGTTCTTTTTGTATACATGCAAAAAAAAAAAAAAAAGTCTGGAATATTTGTTAACAAACACAAATATCTTTTTTATTTCCTTGTGTGGGGAGATTTTGGAGGTATTTTGCTTTCTTCTTTGCACTTTTGTGAATAGCTCGATTTTCTTTTTCAATAAAAAACAGTGTATTTTTTTAGAAAAATATTTTTCTTAAAATGAAGAGAACATTAAAATAATTTTTCACTGGTAGCACAGGATAAAAGCATAGAATTCATGCCATGATGTTGTGACCAGGATTAAATGAGATGACAGGTGCCAGGCACTTCCCAGGACCTGCTATGGGACACTGCCGACGTGTTACTACTTCAGCCCTTTTTAAAGATCATGTTCAATACTTACGGACATTGCGTTGCTTTGTTTGGTGTATACATAAGAAATACCAATGTAGTTTCTAGAAATTATCTTTCATAAAACGAATTTTGACTGTGGTTCGAAAAGTTGTGTCTAAAGTAAATTAGAGGTAAATTTAGCAACCAAAATGGGACAAAAATGAGCAATTGAGTAGAGGATAAGGTAACGTTTCCACAGAATAGGAATAATCCACATGTTAAGAGAGAGTTCGAAGAAATTTTAAATTTACTCATAAAAGAAAAAAACCTAACATAAGTGCAACCATTGTTCCTTCTGCTCCATTGACAGCTGAACGGAACAATACGTTGTGAAAATATGAACTAATTTTGGCGTGCGTAAGTTCTGGTAAACTCTGAAAACAACTTCATTGCTTCAATGTATATTTGCTAAAACAACACTAGGAATGCTCCAGACCGAGCCACAGCAGTGTGGTGGGATTCTGCCAGGAAAAGTGCCCTTCAAGACTTTTTTCTTTTAGTTACAGTAATGATTCCCAAGGGGAAGCAAAACAAATACGTGTGAACTGATTCTTTCGCTATGAGATTTTTGACTCATACGATTCCAGATACAGTTTTACAATCTCCTCCTTTTATTTGCTTTACCTGCTTTATTTTTTCAAGTACTCTCATTCTTGTTTATTTTCATAATGGTTGGATAGTTTCCTCTACTTTAAACATTTTCTATAGGTATTGATTTCTTTATTAACTCAGTTCTGAGAGACTTGAGCTGCTCTGACATGCAGTGTTTACGACCAAAGGGGTTTGCAAACTCAAGTTGAGTATTAAAGATACATTCCAGCTGAGGCAGGGTCCTCTGCCTCCATTATTTGCCTTGGGATATAAGAAAGCCAAGGGTAAAACACGGTAGTCTCTGAGTGGGAAATGAGGGCTTTGGTTAACCCCAAATTCTCAGATCCATGGGCAATGGTCTAGTCTTGGAAGAGGGGGACCGGGTGGACCCCCATCCTATGCAGACTTCATTTTCAGTATCTTGGATCCTTAACCACTTGTGATGCTTTGTGTGAGGAACACAGCAATTCCTGCTCACAATCAACTGTATTTCCTGAACTAAAATAGTTTTTTAACAGTGATTGTACTCTGACTATTCAGAGATGGTTTGTCATTTTCTAGCTTTTTAATGTTTTATGAGACGACACTGCAGACACTCAAAAGTTGTTAGTTTTTCATACCCTTTAACTTAGACTGAGAAAATTAATATACACAGCTGACTTTGTTAATGTAAATGTAATGAATTTTCTGGGTCATGATCTTGGAAAGAGCTAAATATATACTCAGTCATTCAGAGGAAAAAGGAAGCTTTCTAATTCCTGAGCCATGAATTTTCCATTAAAGTTTTAATTCTTTAATCCATAGAGGAAGCCATGGCAGGTTAATAATATAATAGAAAGTTTACCTATAAATCTTCTTAAAAACACATTGCATATATAATTAAGGTATAGTCATATTTTAAAAGTAAAATGAGAACTTGTTTCATGTAGAACATCCTGTAGTGACATTGAGACTTTGAAAATGAAGTTATTTTTATTACTCCCTTATTAAGGGGGACCTCTGGGTCAAGATAGCCGGAGACGGGCAGTGAGACCGTCTTAAGAAAGTCAAGAGTAGAGCTTCTGCTTTCATCAGTCATTGCTGTTTCAGTAACCACCAGGATTTCAAAGGTTTGTTGTTCAAATCTCCTTGATTTTGTTTCCACAAAGGAACAACAAGATATCTGAAAAGCACTGAAAGTCACTATTTCTATTTTGCCCATTGTGTTCTGAATAAAAGGGTTAAGAGAATGGCCTTTCTCTGGCTCGTTAGACATCGGCTCACGCTTTTGGAATTAAGAAGGTACTAACACGTGAGAATGAAGGGAACACTATCGGAAACTTCCTTAGAGAATGAAATATACTGAAATAGCAAAATGTAATAGAGAAAAAAAAGGTTCTGTTAAGAACAGGTGTCGTTGGCTCTTAGGTAACATTGCTATTAAAGGGAGATCGTATTCATATTTCTCAGCCCACAGCATATGTAAAATTAACAGTTAGAAAAAAGAGCTCAGAATGAAAAATACGTTTAAAATGTATCTTAATAAAATGTTCTTTTTCCCTGTACAACTTGTCAATTAGCGGCGGGAACTTCCCACTTGTACCGTGCTCATTCTGGAAGCATTCCATTAATCTTCACTAGAGCTTCCCATGGGCTGGGGGTGGGGTTTAGATCTCATTTATGTTTCCTTTACCCACAGCTTTTCTTACTATCATCCCCTCTCTCCCATGCTCACCTGACAGTGAATACCACCATAGGAAATAAAGTGAATGAACAAATTCAACATCGAGAGCGTACAAATACTAACTGACAGTCAAAGTAACTTCTGTTGTAATTCTAAGTTAGAGTCTCTGCATTCACACTGTCCCCTTATCTTTGATCCTTGTGTTGCTCCGAGTGTGGTCCTTGGACCAGCAACCTTGCATCACCTGGGAGCTGATTAAGACAGGCAGCATCTCAGGCTCCACCTAGACCTATTGGATTGAAATCTGCATTCTAACCCAATCTCCTAGTGTCTCATATGCTCATTAAAATTTGAGAAAAAAAAAAAAAACAACAAAACTCACTCAGCCTATCTAGAAAATGGTATTAAAACTTCTCATCATTCTGTTACATGAGCTGAAGACCGAACTAAAATGGTGCTGGATAACATAGCCAGGTGAACCGAGTCATTGAATTTTTAATTAATTTTCCACTTTAAGATGCTATCCAATCTCCTGTTTTCCATGGGAGATTAGCCCTCGAAGTCTGAGAAGTGCCCACTGCCAGACTGTGGCATTTATTGCACTCACACCACTATGATGGGGCTGGAAAATTCAGTTCTTTAATTTTCCCACCTCCCCATTCATGACATCCAATGATTTTTTTAGGTGATCTTCTATTTTCATTTTCCTATATTTTTCTCTAGCCACCAGTCGAGTCTCATCCCTCACAGAGCCCTTGGTCCCCCTGCAGTCTCTCCCTCTTCCACAGAGTTTCCTAAAACAGCACATCTCCCAAAGTAAGTTCGCAGGAACACCATTTCTACACCATAGTAATGAGAATGACTCCCTACAGCGTTCAGTGGGAGGATGTGCTTAGGAAACGCTTGGTAAAGCACTGGCAGTGTCTGGACCAGCAGGTGGGCCGACGGCACCTGCGGCGCAGGCAGGTGAGGTCCTCAGTCTGGAAAAGACTGGAAATTGAGCAAATTCCGAAGCTCACGCTTTTCCATGGGCTTGTGGTCATTTGGCAATCTTCGGTGGGCCACAACCCTATTTGACCAGAGTTTTCTTCGCACAGCATCTGCGACTGTATTTTAAAAGTGCAATTAGAGAAAACTGCTTTCTTGCATTCTTCTCCTGCTTAGGGACTCAGACCAGCTTCTCTGTTTACTTTCCCCCTTTCACAATTCACCTGATTGGATGTCGCCGTTTCGTCCTACCTACCCCCAAGTATGCTCCCCTTGGCTTTCCAACACCCACGGGTAGCTGTCAGGAAGGCTTTTTCTCCTTCCAACATCTACGTCAAGAATACAAAACCTTACCTTGCCATGCCTTTGCTCATGATTTCTCCCTCCCAGGAAAAAGAACTTTCACACAGCTCACCTGAAGCGTATTTAAAACCCAGTTAAATTTCAGTCTTCTCTGTCTTAGCTAAGTTCCTCCAAAGTAGACCCAGAGAAAAGGATTTGTTTGAAAGTGATTTATTAGGAAGGTACAAGAAAGAGCAAGTGGGTCAGTGCTGGGGACCCTGGCCTGGGCGCCAGATGTGGGGGGGCTCCGCCCGCAGAGCCCCATCCCTCCGTCACGGATGAAAGTAAAAACTACCAAGACATCTTGTGCTTGGGGAGGAAAGGGGTCAAACTCTCAGAGGAGAATGACCCAGAGCCCCTTCCTCACTAGGCTTTTATTGGGTTCCAATACACCGGAATACAAGTTTAACATGTCAAAGAAATCTGAGGGCTTAATCGGAGCCAGTGTTTGTCAGGAAGGGGGGTTGCCAGACTTTGGGAGACATGCTCATTTCCTCCTGGGACACTTGTCACCTCAGGAAGAGCACTCTTAGCAAAGCAGGTTTCACAGGACTTTAGGAATTCTTTCTTATGCCAATCACCCAAGGAGCCGTTCTGGCCCGTACAGGGCTGCACTGCTCACCCCCACAGTTTCAGGCTTTAAGCCGATTAGGAAGCAGGAGACATCTCCCAGATGGAAATGAGGACTCGGGCTATGTCAGAATAGCCGGGGGGCGAGGGTCCATCACATCCTCCTTGTTGCAACCCCCCGAGTCCTTCCATGAGGCCTTCCAAGTGGTCGCGTCTGGCTTAGGTTGCCCCTCCCATGAGGAGTCTTACCCGTCATTGACTGCCAACCAAGCTATGAGGCCAGAGATGGGTAAGGCAGAAGCAGCGCTCCTGCCAGGGAGATAAGCTTTGTCTCCTTAATAGGTCACATCCTTGTGACAGAACAGACCCAGATGAAGTGGGTCCCTTGGGCTCTTACACAGCCCACCATGGGGTGAGGGTTACAACTCCTGAAACCAGGCTGAACGGTCCGCAACAGGTCAGGATAAGAAGGGGCCAAGCAAAGGTGCCCAATGAAATGAAGCCCCAGCGAGGGTCACTTGGGCTCAGCCTCACAGGGGAGCTCTAGAGACAGGGGCGTGATACCCCCTGACCGGTCTCATCCCTGGTGCAGGAGCCAGGGGACCCGCAGGCATTGGTTAAGGGCTATGAATTTGAACTGGGACAGAAATTCACAGGCAATCCCAGCTTTCCTCAGGCAAAGGCACCTGGGTGATGGCTGCTGGGAATGGAAGTGCAAAGGAATGTGTGAGTGCAAAACTGCTCATGTGACGGGGTGGGCGGAGCATCATGCTTCCACGACAGCTTCCCTGCACTCTTCTCCTCTAACGGTGCAGCTCTCCGTGGACCCAAGTCTCACTACACTGGCCACTAGCCTTGCTCAGTTTTGCACTTAACTTGCTCTCTACCTCTTTGTATACATTTTTTTCTAAATTCAACAAGATTTTAGGTCTTCCCAATGTTCATGCATAATAATTCTCTCATAACTTGTGCATTCTCAAACTGGTTTATTTATTCAGGAAACATATTACTGAACAAAAATTAAACATTGCTTATCAAGAATATGAGTAGTAAGAGACTGCTATATAACTGCATGTCTACTGGGAGAAGTAGGATAGGTGTTAGGATTTTTGTTGGATCAGAGTTTAAGGAAAGATGTTTTGTTTTGTTTTGTTTTGTTTACCACTGAATAGAAATTACGCTGGACTGAAATCAAGAAGTTAGTTTATTTCTCTTGATGTTTTGATCATGATAAAATAGAATCTCTTGTGCTGGGTTAGAAATATAACCAAGATTATTAGGTAGGTTGATGTGAGGTGCGCTGACGATGGTGTTTGGAATGAGGAGATCTGAGTCGGTTGACTTGCATCACCCCTTACTTTATGATCTTGGATGGATGAAAAATACTTAGGACTCTATTTTCTTTTTCTCTAACATAAGGTTGATGATAATAATTTTTCTCTACCTTTGTTTTGAAGATTAAAGGAGAACATGTAAAAGGACTTTATAAATCATAAAGTACAGTGTCCGTTTAGCAATCATACCAAGTATGACAAACAAATAGAACAGTGGTGTAATCAAAACCCAGGTCTGGCTGCCTGCAGCAATGAAAGACAAACTCAAGGGACAGGTGCTGGTGGAAAGGAAAGCAGTTTTTACAAGTGCCAGCCACCTGAGGAAATGAGGGGACTCTCATCCCAAAGCCCATCTCAACATCTCAGTGCAGGCAGAGGTTTTTATAAGGAAGGAGAGAGAAAGCAGAAGAGATTCAGGGAGGGGACTGAGCGTTCTCTCCTGAGAGGACTACATGCAAGCCAACAGAGTCTGTTCAGATAACTGGTTGGAGGTGAGCAAATCTTCTGGAGCTGGAACATTTGAAGGTCGGGGTCTGTCTCCCCTGAAGTCAGCTCCTAGTACTCTCACGCAAACAGGCTGCTCACCTGCAGTCACGTGTCAGCCCAAGCCAGTACCCACTGCAACAATGTCAAAGGAGTTGTGGGTGAGTCCCAACTCCCCACTGTTAAAGTTTTTTATTCAAGAGCAAACAATGTTAAAGTGTAGTTCAATTTTTTTTGGTGGGGGGAGCCAGAAAGCTCTTAACCAACTCAAAATTCCAAGTTGGTTTTCATTTCTTTAAGAGTTTTATAACTAGAAAATATTTAGTGTATAATCACCAAGTGCAAGGTTGGCTGCTGCTTAAAAGCCCAGAGTTGGTGATCGCTCAGTTGTTTTGGACTGCGGCGTATTTCAAACTGCATTGCCTTTCCATATCATTTCTTTTTTATTTTTAATCATTAAGAAAGCTTTTAGCATGGGAGGTTCAAAATTGCCAATTAATTAAAACGGTTGCCCAGTTTCCTTCAGCCGCGAAGATAACCCTGATTGAACTCGGCAGCTGGGGGAGTGCCGACCTTGAACCTCAACCTGGTCTAATAATCCATTGGTTGTACAATGTTACAACTCTCGAACACGCAGGCTGATGAACCCAAGACCGGTGAGCCTCAGTTTTCCTCTACTTTTGGGAGATAAAGATTTAGATCACATTTAATCTTTCAGAGAGCTCTTTGAAACAAGTATTTGGAACGAGCGTTCTAGATTCTGACTTGTTCCCTTTCATGTTGGAAACCTTCTTCTCCTCTGGTTCCTCCAGAGAGAACAGAATAGTGTTGCTGCTGATGGGGCTTCCTGGCTCCCCGTCAGCCAGAGCTGAGAGGCAGGAAAATAGCAAAGGCCGCTGATCAGTTCCCGGTCGCCAGTCACGTGTCCCTAGCACCTTTGCGGTGAGTTCTCATGCCACGGCACAGCACTGCCATTCCCTCTTGAAGAAATCCAGCATCCTTAGGCTTCAATGAGGACAAGATGGCTGCCCCAGGATCTGGAATTTTCTGCACCTTAAATGTCACATTCAACTTTGGGCCCAGAGAAATGGAGAAGAGTCCTAGAAGCAGGTACTGTTGGATTCCCTTTGGAGTTATGGAAGATGAGGTTTAGAATTACAGTAAGTTATCCTCACCTGGGTTTCCCCGGGGAGAACCAGACATGAGGGTCCTGGTACAAGTGATTTATTAAAGTGCTTCCAGGAGAAGCCACGGCGAAAGTGCTGGAAGCAGGGCAGAGGATGAGAAGAAGCTGAGTAAGGAATGTTAGAGAATAAAATTCAGCCAAGTCAATTTAAGGCGTTATTGGCTTTACTAAGTGATTCGTGAGTTGAGCAGCTTCTCATGTAGCAGCGAGGAGGGTGCTCCAAGGGCTTGACTAAAAAGGAAATATTTTTACAGGAAGAAGGGTGTGGCAGGGGAGATTTTAGCAAAAGAAAAGAAAAGAAAGGATTATTTTTAGACCAGGACACCTTCTCTTAGTGGAAGAGAAGTCAAGGGTTTCCGCAGGCAGACGGCCTCTTCCTCTTTTGAGGGGAAGTGGAGAGGACCTACATGTGGGACATGGTGCCCTCCTGGTGCTTGGCCAGGGAAGTCCAGACTGGTTGATTCAAGTTATGTTTCTGGAAGAGGCTGAACAGCAGTTAGCCCAGGCATTCAGTCTAGGTTTGGCGTTCCGGGCTTTTAGCGGGAGTGATGCCATTTTGGGCGTGTGGTTTGCTCTTTAATGAGAAGAAACTTGGCAATGTCTCTGTTGAAAACAAAAAGTCAGCCAAGTAATTGTGAAGATCTAATTGGCTTGACGGAGGGATTCCTGAATTGGGCAGCACTCCGCCCAGCAAGCAGCGGGGAGCCCAGAGAAGCCAACCCAGAAGGCTTGTACAGGCAGACACTGGGTACACATCACGTTATTAGCAGGAGAAAAAAATTGTTGCAGGCGAGGTTGCCTTCCCTTATGGAGGGGGGTGGGGGCTCTCCTCGGGCAGACGGCCTCAGCTCCCCTCCATCGGGGGTGGAGAGGACCACCGAGGAACGATGGTTGGCCTCGTTAGCGGACCTCCTTGGTACTGCCCAGAATTAATTCATCCAGAGAGAAGGCCGAAACTGCAGTTAGGTCCCATGTTTGTCTGATTTGGTGTCATGGGCTTTATTTAGCCGAAGTGACACCATTCGGGGTCTGGGGTTTTCTCTTTAACACCTCACACCCTGGCCCTAGCCTGTTAGTGCTGGGGAGCTCTGGAGTATGAGGTCAGCCTGTGGGTCACCCAGATCTGAAGCTCAAGGACTCAGGCCTTAGCTCTCCTCACTGAGCATCATCCCTGGAAGCTCACCCGAGGGCGATGTGCGTCCCCCAGTACGGCCCCCCACTCTGGGCCAGCAGACAGAGCTGGCTTCTCAAGTCTGAGGACACAGGGCAGGGGAGGGGAGTTAGACACTAGTGATCTGAAGAGAAAAGTCAGTGAAGGAGGGCTCGGACGACCAACATATTCTCTGCAGTCACATGACCAAAATGCAGCAATACTGAGATTTCCACCAAGCTCTCCTCGTAAAACTTGGGCATTTTAACTGCTTCCCTGAACGTTAAGCAAAAGTGGTCTGATGTGTAGGAAATCTGGGGAAAGGAAGTTCTGTGCATTGCATCCCCCGAGGAGGTGGTACCAAAAGTTAACCAAGAGTATCCTGAAGTCGGGGAAGATTGGAGAGGGGAGAACATCGTGACTGTCAAGCCCTTGGAAGTCGGAGCTGGAACCAGGTTGTGTCTAAGAGCAGGCAGACAATAAAGGCTGCAAGTGACAGTGAAACAGATGGAGGCTTGACATGAAGAAGACTTTTAGGGCCATGGGACTTTTCCAGGAATGGAATCGGATGCTTCCACAGAGAAGAGTCGGCTCCTCCTCAAACAGTTCGGAAGAGACTTGGAAGGAATGTCCCATCACGCGGCGGTTCGCCCGACAGACTGGCTTCTCAAGTCCTCCGACTTTCTCAGATGAGGACTTGGTTTGTAGGACCCAGGCGAAACATGGTAGGTCGATATTACAAGCGCACCGCTTTGTTTTAATGCAAAATCCAACGTGCTAACTCCCCTTTGAGAGGTGAAATTTAAGAAGAGCGAATCGCCCTGCTCACCCCCGTCACCTTCCCCATCCCACCTGTTCTTCCGTAACACGCGAGTGAACCAGGAGGCCGGAGGGCGGCTCCCTTAGGGGACTGCCTGTGGGCACACATCCTAGGCGCTGCCTAGGACAAATCAGAACTCCAGGAAACGGCAGCTCGGTCATCATAAAACAGAGCTAACAAAGAACTGGATCACCACAGAGGACGTGGCTACAAAACTGGTTCCAAACAGCTCAGAATAACTACTGCAGTGCAGACAAGTTCAAAGCTAATAATCCCACTTAAAAGGAAACCGTTTGCAGGCTGTCCACAAGAATTTCTATTTGTGCTTTTAAGTGTCTCAGAGACTGACACTGAAGGTCTTAAATTATTCAAATTCTATGCACTTATTGTAAAAATATTGAGGATCCCAAGAAAGACTCCTTTGTTCCAAAAAGAGGTTTTCTTTCCCTTTTCAAATAGCGTCACATCCGAATAGTCAGTTAACAAGAACGGAGTAGTTCAGAGCAGATACCCACCTCGTGAGAGAATTAGTTCTTCTGTTTCAGTGATACTTCAGGATATGCAGAATTTGCAGGTTAAAAGCTCCCGGGGTTCCTTTAATAAAAATGATTATTAATATTTTCTTAGTGATAGACCTGATTTCTGGCTGGAGACCTTTACTTTTCGTCAATCTCTCCGCCTTTCGCGCACTGTCTGTTCCTCTCTCCCTCCCCACACTCTTCCTCTCTGTTCCTGCCTTGCCTCCTAAGTTCCTCAGGGAAGAGAAACCTCCCAGCCAAAGGCTACCAGTTTTCCGTTCCCCGGTCGAAAACACGGGCGCACGGGCCAGATGAGGCAGAAAGTGTGACGAGCCACTCCCAGGAAGGTTTTTATTCCGTTCTGTTTTGTTTTTTTTCTCACAGAGATTTGGCACCTGCGAGGAAGTCCCCACGTGATAAATGACATCCTGGTTCATGGCAAAATGTCTCTCTCCCAGGAAATTGATCGATAACATTTCCTACATTTTGGAATGCATATTATATCTAACTTTTTCCAGCCAACGTTATGTTTTTAGGTCTGTCCATGGTAACGGATACAGCCGTAATTCATTTGTTTTGACCACTGGCGACTAGCCCCTTGTGTGGGTTATCACACCGTGTTTGTTCATTTTCAAGTTGATGGAAGTTTCGTTTATTTCTAGTTTTTTGTTTTGTTTTGTTTTCGCTGTAAAGGACAAGGCAGCAAAGGACTTTCTTGAACAGCGTGTGCCTGCTCACGCAGGTATTGGTGTCCCCAAGGTGAAGGACAAGACTCTCCCGTCTGTACTGGATGGTGCCGTGTGGATCTGCCGTGTGGCTGTGCCGAGTATGCCTTTCCCCTTGACATTCAGGAGGGAACAGAGACCGGCCTGTGGACATACTGTTCTTTGTCAGTCACTCTTAAAATGTACGTGAGTCAAGGAGAAGCATAGAAGGATGGATTTCGAAATGCAAGACAGATGGCTAAAGCTCTATTGCGGGTAATTGGGCGAATAGTGCAATTCGGTGTAAAGACAGTTCTGAACATTGCACAATTATTGCAATAGTGCAATTAGCTGTTGGAATTGGCACTACTTTTTTCAGTTTAATAGAAATTTATTGAACACCTCCGAAGTGCTGCTTTTCTAGGCCCTGAAGATTTGGCAGGAAGCGAGAGAGAGAGATGCTCTGTGCCCATACAGAGCTTTCAGTTTAGTGGCGGAGGGGGGGGGAGATAGTACAAAAAGAAAACACAATAATTTCAGAAGCACTAAGAGTGTGAAGGAATTAAAACAGTGATTTAAGAGTGTCTGGGCCTGGTTGACAATATATTCGTTATAAGCACCTGCCACAAACCAATGACATGCCATTAGTTCTTATCACTTTTGTGCAAAGTACTAAAGAAAGGCAGCTTTATATTTTGAATTTGAATTTGAGATGGCCTAATAGTATCATTCCTACGAGGGCTTTTGATATCATCATATGATTATATCTTAATAATTATTATCATAGTAATTTTATGTTTATTAGGTAAGAGGTAAGCAATGTAGACATTTCAAAAAAAAATTTATAATTCAGCAGAAGAGGTTACATTTCATGCACAAAAAGTAACCATAGCACAAAGAAGTAATTGCTGGCTCTCCGGTGGGAGGGGCATACCCTGAGCACTAAAGGAATTCAGAAAAAAACAAACCATCACTTTGGGGTTATAAAGAAAGAATTCCACGAGGCGATGAGATTCAGTCTTGAAGACTGGTCGCTGTGCCATGCGGGACTACAAAGGCAGCTCTGCGTGGGGGTACGCTTGTCGGTAAAATTAATGCATTCACACTGACAGCTTTTCTCTCCTTGCCCCAGATTCCATTCTGAATTAATTGGACTTCCATCTGGCATCTGCTTATTAGGCCTGATCTCTTGCTCAGAATGGCTCTCAATTGTTCTTTCCTTGTCTCTTCCTGGCCTCCTAGTTTCTTGACTTCCATTGTGGTGAGTGGGTCTGGAATTCCTCCATGTCCCAAGTCACCTGCGTGCCACGAGGCTTGTCCTGAAATGGCTTCTCCTTTCCTATTACTGGCCACAGCGACAATCGATGTGTAGTGAAGGATTCACACAAAGGGAAACAAAATCATAGTGATTTTCTCTGGCTCAGAAAAAGATCTGTTGGCAGCAATCTTCTTTCAGAGTTCCATTCTCAACAGTTACCTTGACAAGTTTCCTTCCATTTCATTTTATTTTGGTTTAAAGTAAGAACAAAATAAAGGGACCAGCGAGTTTTACTGCATCGACAATTAGGAAGCACAGCTTAAGAGTAGGAAGGTGGATTTGGAAGTCAACCTGATGGAAAAAATGATCAGACAGGATATATCAGAGATTCCGTATAAAGAAAAAATGAACGTAATTGTAAGACGAGCAGAATATACAGAATTCTAAATAACAGAACTGAACAGATGCGGCCTAACGTCGTAGCGTCCGAGAGTTTTCTAAAAGAACTCTGAACAATCTCCAGTGTTAGGTTGTTTCAGGAACTCCCTTTAAACAACACGATTGGCCGTCATTCATTTTTTCTGCATATGGGTAGTCACGAAGTCTGGGCAGCCCCGCAATCGTTGCAAAAGTGAGAGGCAGCGCTGCACTTCTGCGTCCAGCTAACAGCGGGCGGTCAGCGCGGAGACAGACAGACAGCCAGACCACCCGTGACCGGGGAACGTGCTCCCTGAGGGAGGCGGCTCTGAGGTGGGGGCCGGGGCCTGTGGGCAATAACACCCTTCCCCAGGACGATGTTAGGGACCTCTGGCCTCTTTCCGTTTCAAGTTACAATTTAAATTTTGAAGCGAGAGTCTCTGACCCTCCAACGACTTACAATCTTCCTTTTCTGCAAAGTGGGACGCACTCGTGTCTGTTCTTCGCCCTCACTGATTCCTCTGCTCCTTTTTACCTTTCTCTCGCTGGACTCTGCTTTCTCCCCCTGCACTCGGATCCAGGGTGTACGCGGTGTCCAGCACGCGTCTCGCTTCTCCGCGCTTCTCCACCCGCCTGCCTGCCTATGGCGAGAGTCTGCTCCCAGAAGGCTGGCAGCTCAGAGCGCTGGAAGTTTCTAGAGCCACCCCAGAGACCCGGTGCTACCGCGATGCTGTCTCCCTCTGGAGTTCAGGAAGAAATCAAGCGACCAGACTAGACAGCGACTGCCTTTCTACTGCGAAATCACCCGCCTGAGAATTGATGAGAAGTAAGTTGCAGGCAGGAAGCTGGCGGGGAAAGCCGTGGCTGATTAGACCTCAGGTTCACGGAGCGCTCACGCGGGGGTCCCCGTGGCGCAGGGCCTGGAACCGTGGTGCGCGCCGAAGGAACGGCGATGCAAAGCAAGGGGACCGGGATTCTGTTTCAGCAAGGCCGGGAAGCCGAACCAGTCGGTCACAGGTCGATATTTTGGGAGAGAAACGCAAACTCATCACGTGGAGAATACTGCTCTCTAAACAGGAGACCTCTGTAAGTGTAGTATGTTTCTTAAGGTGTCATTGACTTCGTAATTGTGCTCACCACACAATTCCTATAAAAATGAGTATGGCCGTAAGATAGAAACAAGCAGAAATGTCCATAGAAAAATATTAACCTTCCCCTCATTCTCTCCTTCAAAGGTAACCTCTGTCAACACATTATTCCTGTTTTTCATTTCTCTATGCCAGGTACAATGGATTTTTTAAATATAGAGAAGTGAGGTCATGCACTCTTTATTGTGACATTTATATCACTCTGTGATTTTGTTTTTTTCACTTGTTTTTTTGGTTTAGATCACCAAGTTAGAACTAGAAATTTATACTATTGCAAGGTACGAGGTTTTTTACTGAATGGATTCACATTTAAAGCAGAGTTACCTAGACTAAATTCTCTATTCTGTTGGACCTGTTTTCAAAGAAGCAATTGGGTCTCAAATGGGGAATTCATTTGGTGTTTGGTATTTGAAATAACTTAGAATGTGAATAAAGAAAGGTTGATCATGGAGCTTGATACAGAACAACTACTTATTAAATCCTTTTTCAATTGCATTCAATTAGTTTCTCTGAGTTTGTTGTTTCAAGTGAACAGTTGAATTCTTTAATTTAATTTACCTACATAGTGTATGAAATCTTCCAAAGAACTGAGTCTATTTTATCAATCAATGTACAGATATTTACTGACTGCTTTCTATGGTCAGTCAACAAAACTCACCCACTATGATGAGTCTTTTCTACATCAGCAGTTTGGGAGACAGCAAGTCATTCTCAAATCAATAGAAAGACCGATAATACTAAACCGTTACCTTTGCAGAATCCTTCACCTTGTACCTGCCTCATCCCACGTAATACTCACAAGGGCTTTGTGGGGTGGGTGTCATCCCATTTTATGGAGAAAGGAAACGGGACTCAGACACAAGGCCGGGAGCACACAAGATGAAGAGGCCAAGACAAACGTCCCTACTTCAGATTCAAGGATCCTCTGGTATATTTTTCTCTTGTACAAAAGTTACTGCCATTCGAGACAAGCCCACTTTTTACAAATGAACTCACCTCTGAGCTGTTTACGGAGAGTAAGCAGAGGGTCTCTCGTGGCACAGGAAATAAGTTAGCACATTACGTGGGCACGTGGGCGTTCAGTCAGGAGTGTGCCCCACCCTCCTGCTTCTCGATACAGGCTCCCGCCAGCAGGAGCATCGGCCCACCTGGAAACTGGCGGGGAGAGCAAAGGCCCACCGGAGATGGACTGAATCAGAGCAGAGTCAGGGTGTGCGGGGCGGGGGGCCTGGCGATCTGGCTTTGGTAAACCTGATGCACGTTAAAACTTGAGAACCAGAGTCCTGCCCAGTGAGGTGGGAGAAGATAAGTAACTTCCCACTCAAACAAAGCAACCACCTGTTGGACTGTCCCTGCTGAAACCTGCTCCCACTGAGGTCCGCAGATCCACCTTCACAGGGACCAGAGCAGCCTTTGCCTGGCAAGCGGAGCGGCTGCCCTCTGTCTGGTCCAGCGCAGGCCTTGCTGCTTCCAGGCACAGTGGTACGGTTTCATTGACTCCGCTGAATGTGTCTTGTGCTTGCGAAAATTATTTTTAAAAGCCTCTCAATATATTTCTTTCTCTCTATAAATGGAATTTACATTCCCCACATAGGATTATGAAATAATTTTATCCTTTTTACTGATTCATAAAACTATGGAAGCTAAAAACAAAATAAATAGACAACAAGCAAACAGAATGGCATAGAAATGAACTTCCCTAAATCTTAAACGTGCAATTGGATAATAATGATGACAAGCAAGCTAAAAAGCATTTGAAAACTTCTTTTTTCAAAAAGCACTTGAAAACTTTTGTGGATGGCTGGTGTCCCCTTCAAATCCAGGTGTAGAGGACTTCGCCCACAGTCTGATGGGTGGTAAGAGGGGGTGAGACCTTCAGGAGGTTCTCAGGAATGGGGTTAGTGCCCTTGTAAGGTCACAGGCCGGCGTGCCTCTGTCCACCCCCTGCCACGTGAGAATACAGGATGTGGGCAGTCTGTATTCCCTGGAAGAGGGTCCGCCCCAGAACCTGACCGTGCTAATGCCCTGGTCTTGGACATGCAGCCTCCAGAAATGCGAGAAATGAAATTCTGTTTTTATAAGTCACTCCGGCTCTGGTGATTTGTTACAGCAGCCGCAAGTGACTGAGGCAGTGACTGACAAGCACATACTTCAGGTGAGCGGAGGAGGGGTCCGAAAAACAGAGGGTCAGAACCAAGGTCGCTCTGCGGATCCTTTCCTCACATCATGTTCTGATCTGAACTAGCCTTGAACGTGGTTCCCACCGCAACCCAAACCTGAGAGTTCACTTTCAGCATCTTCTCTGGCTTAGCATCTTCTTCCCAGACCTCACAGGCGAGGGGTTCTCCTCGGACGCTCTATCACCAGTCTAACGTGAAAACGGAGAAGAGGCCAGGGGTCCTCGTTTCTATTAAGTTAGAGGGGCTTTGGCTTGTACGTGTTGTAAAGGCTGTCGTCCAAGGACAATGCTACTTGTTGAGTGAACCGAACAAACCTGTAGGAAGCAGGTCTGAGCACCATGTATACGTTTTCTGTGGCAATAAACCGGCTGAATACATATGGTCTATGGAAACTTTGTGCTTTAAACGTTAATAAAATTTATTTTTTAAATCCATTTAAGTTCACATCAAAATGGAGCAGAAAGTTCAGAATTCCCACCTGCGCTTGGCCCCGCCCACGCCGACTGCCCAGCTACCGATGTCCCGCTCCACCGTGGCACCTGGTTACCATCCCTGCATCCACGGAGTCTGTCGTTTATCCTAGGGCTCGCCTTTGTGCTGCCCATCCTACAGTATGAGTGCGGCCAGACGTACGACAGGTGCGCATGACTGTAGTGTCATAGAGAACAGTCTCCCTGCCCCGAACGCCCCCTCCCTTGGCTCTGCTTATTCATCCCTCCCCAACCCCCACCCCCCACTCCTGGCAACCACGGGTCGCTCTGCTGTCGTCATAGATTTCCTTTTTCCAGAATGCCACGTAGTTGGCACCATTCGGCATGCGCCTCCTCAGACTGGCTGCTTTCACTTCGTGCTGTGCGTCTAAGTTTCCATCAAGTGCTCCTGTGGCTTGCCAGCTCCTTGCTGTTTAGCACTGAGTAACATTCCACTGTCTGGATGTATCACCGCGTGTTTATCCATTCTCTTACCGAAGGGCATCTTGGTTGCTTTCAAGTTTTGGCACTTGTGAATAAAACTGCTGTAAACACCAGTGTGCATGTTTTGGTGTGGAAATAAGCTTTCAGGGAATTAGGATACATACTAAAGAACACAACGATGGTAAGGGTATATTCGCTTTGGCAGCAAACTGCCCGACTGTCTCCCAAAGTGGTCGTACCGCTTCGATTTCCTGTGTCATCCATCCGTTTGCCTCGTCCTTCTTCAGTGCCACGCCGCCGTGGTGGCTGTAGCCTCGAAGTCAGTCTTCAGCAGGTCACTCTTATCGAAGACGGGTCCTGTCAGCCCTCTGACCGTTCTTCTGCCTTGAGGTGGCCGTTCTGGGTCTTTGGCTTCTACGTGTATATTTTAGAGTAAGCTTGTTGATACGCACAAAATAACTTGCAGGGACTTTGATGAGATGGCAGCACCGGATACACGGATGGAGTTAGGAAGAGCTGGCAGCCTGCTAAGGTCGACCCGCCCTCTCCAGGAAGCTGTGGAGCCTGCTTTGCGGCCCTAGGACAGGCGCTACTTGGCTCTAGAGTGTAACCTTTTTGAACATCGTGGGGTTCAATTTGCTAACGTTTTGTTGAGGATTTTTGCAACTATGTTAATGAGAGCTACTCTTCTGTGGTTTTCTTGCAATATCTTTGGTTTTGGCTTAGGGTAATGCTGGCCTCAGAGTTAGGAACATGCTCTTCGCTTTTATCTTCTTGAAGACATCGTAGGAAATTGGTCTAGTCTCTTCCTGAAGTGTTTCCTAAAATTCACCAGGGAAACCATCTGTGACTAGTTGTTCTCAGTTTTGGAAGGTTATCAATTATTGATTTAATTTCCTGAATGAGCGTAGGCCTGCTCTGAGTGTCTGTTTCCTCTTGTGTGAGTTTTGGCAGATTGTGTCTCTCAAGGATTTGGCTCCTGTCATCTGGGTTATCAACTCTGTGAGCGCAGAGTTGTTCACAGTATTTCTTTCTGTTTTTAAATGTCCATGGTATCTATAATGATGCCCCCTTTTCCATTTCTGATATTTGTCATTTGTATCTCTCTTTTTTTCTTAGTTAGCCTGGTGGAGGCTTATCAGTTTTATTGATCTTGGTAAAGAGCAAGCTTTTGGTTTCATCTCTATTTTCTATTGATTACCATATTAAATTTCATTGATTTCTGCTCCAATGTTGATTATTTATTTTTCCCCTGTTTTCTTTGGATTTAAGTTGCTTTTCTTTTCCTAGTTTTCTAAGTAGTAAACTTGATTTTAGAGCTCTTTTCATTTCTAATATATGCATTCACTGCTATGAATTTATAAATTGTAAACTGTTGTCTAGAAATACTTGTTCTGTACTTTTTTCTTTTTAGTCAGTCTTTCTTCTCTTTGCTTTTCAGTTTTGGGAGTTTTCGTTGTTATATCCTGAAGCTCAGTCATATCCTCAGTCATGTATATTCTTGGCTAATAAGCCTATATAAAATGTTCTTGGGTGGTGGGCTGGGATGGGAGTAAAAGACAGAAAACTGTACAAGAACAACAATTAAAATAAAAAAATTTTTTTAAAGTGTTCTCCATTTATGTCACTGTTTTTTATTTTGTTTCTAGCATTTCTTATTCTTAGAATTTCCATCCATTTGTTTACACTATCTGTCTGTTCTCACATGTTGTTTACTTCTCCCATTCAATCCCTTCCTCTATTAATCTCAGTTTTAAAAAATTCTTGGTATAGTAATTTTACCGTCTCTGCCGTATCTGCCTCTGACGACTCTTACGCTTGTTCACCCTCTTCAGACTGTGTGTTTTGCATTTCAGTGTTGAAAGGCGGACATCTTGTACTGACCGAGCTGCACGACAGTCAATAGACCATTAGCAGGGGGATGCTGAGGTATAAGGGGAGAGGGCGTGTTCTGTGATTACGTGATTCAGTCCCAACGTGGTGAGCCCCTGAACTGTGAACTTTACCCCCGCTGCTCAGTCTCTCCCCACCCGATTCCTGGATGCCAGAGGATGGCTGAAGTTGGGCAGTTCCTTCCCCCCCAGGGGAGTGGCTAGAAAGATTTGGAGTGGAGCATTTCTCTCACTGTAGTTAGATTAAGCCCTTAATTAAAAAAAACAAACCCTGTAGTTTATGCTTTGGTAAAATAGTTAAGAACAGAACACTCTGATGTATTCAAAGTAGTTTCTTTTCTTCTGTCCCAGCTGGAAGCAGAAGGTTTTTCTGAAATGCAGCAAAGTTCATCAGTTGGAGTTTCAGGTTTCCTACCAGGGCACTGGGCCCTTCCTGCCCCTGGGTTCCTGCCCCGACAGGTTGGGAGACTCTGTGCCCTCCTGTCTGTCATTCCACGTCGGGGTGGGGGGGGCCCGTGGCTTGCCTTGTGACCCCACTTCTCTGACGGATCTGGGTTGATTTTTCAGTTCGTTCAGCTCTTTACTTGTTGGAATGGGGTGGTCACTTCGAACTCATTACAGGCCTGACCGGAAGCCCTGCTCTTTCCTTTCAGATGAATAAAATACAAGCTAATGTTGGATTGTTTGCTTTTCCCTCGCACCGAACAGTCTGTCACTAAAGGGGCAGGTGACGTAAAGCTATACATCTGAATCAGTCACAACAATGGAAAATCTGTACCATGTAAACACAGCATAATATAACCATGTGGTTATTTGGGAAAAGATTAATCACTAAGCACAGTACAATTTTTAATTAAAAAGAAGGTGGGAACTAGATGAAAAAAATTAGGGATGTTCAGTAAGCTAGGCATCGAAGCCAAACATTAAATTAAAATGTTTTCTATGAAAATGTGAATCTGCTTATGCAGATTATCCCACTGAATTATTCCACCATCTGCAGAATTCATGCCTTTTTGTTTGACTCATTTGTTACAAGTAGCTTATCAACAATAGCATCCACTATTAACATAAATAAGCGGCTCGTAGATGACGACAGGAAGAGACAATTGGAAACTCATACCGTGTTAGAAAAATTAAAGAAGCCGGCACTGTGTTTTCATGCCATGCATTCCAGTATCAACAGGACTGTGCCCTTAAGAAAGTCGGCTGTATTCCAAAAAGAAAAACAATGTTAATTGTGTCATGGAGAAGGTTGAACCATTTGAAGATGCTCTTGTTTGTTGATCTAGTTACTATTTTCATGCACAAATATGCACAAAAATGGGATCCTGTTCAGTGAGTCATCTGTACTAGAAATTCTTAAAATTACACTTTTGCTTAAAACACGTTACAAAACATGTCTGCAAAGACTTAATATTCACAATACAACGCCTGTTTTTTTTTTTTTTTTTAGTGTATCAATTAAGGCTAAACTTTTTTATTATTTATTTCTCTTTTAGAGGGGAAGGGTAGGAGAGAAGGAGAGGGAGAGAAATATCAATGTACGGTTGCCTCCCGTGTGTCCCATGCTGGGAACTGGCCTGCAACCCAGGCATGTGCCCTGACTGGGAATCGAACCGCGATCCTCTGGTTCGCAGGCCCGCGCTCAATCCACTGAGCTACACCAGCCAGGGCCAACGCCTGTTTTGTGTAGCAGCAGACGCACTAGTTTTCTGCTTTTGTTTACACGACGATGAATTATTCAGGGACAGGATGGGCAAGCTCTCATAAACGGAGCGCCCACGGCTGGTCCCTGTGACCTGTCTCTCCAGTTTGAGGAAATACTGTGAGTCCACAAGAGACGTCAGAAAGGTTTTGGTCTCTGTAGCTCTTTATCCGTCTATTTAGCTGTCCAGCTAGTTATCCACCATCTGTCTTTGAGATATTAGAAATGAAGCATCCTCTTTAAGATTCCAAAGGTCCTCTCATGGGCAGTGAATCTATGAGTTCAGCCTTTAACGTGACTTACCCTTGGTGATGTCAGAACCGGATCCATAGTGGGAACTTGAGACAGCCAGAATTCCACGGGAGGCCAGAAAACACCAGAGGGTGAGAGCAAAGGCGACCACATAGAGAAGTAATGCAGAGTGCATTACTTGGAGTGCATTACTTTGGAGTGCAGTAACAATGAAATTATTTTGAATTTGCATTTTGGAAAGCACCTGAAAGAAATAAGTTCTTCTTCGGGAGCATGAAAAGTCCCCCCCGCCCCCCGCCCCAAGCTGCTTTCAGTTGACCACTGTTGACAGTGGCTGGTATCTCTTCCAGATCAACAGGCAGGAGGGAGGACTGCGGTTTCTGGGAGGGAAAACGGCGTTTAAAAAGGGCTCCTGGCTGTGGACGTTGCCAGAGGGAAAGCTGGAGATTGTTTGGTTACCGGGAAGTGGAGACTCCAGTCGGCAGGGAAGGTCCAAGTTACACAAGTTACAGGTCATCCGTGAGCCATCCAGCAGGTGCCTTTGGACACTCTACGATAGGTAGCGCGTCCCGGATTTCTCAAGGAACCCTAAATTTGCACAGCTCTGGTGTGCTCCCCTGGACAGATGTGTGTGGGGGGTGGGGTGGGAGAGAATGTTTGCAGGGAACTCACATCTGCTGTTACTGACATGTTTTATCTGTAAATGTGTTTCATTAGTAGCAACAGATGGAAATGACTTCCCATATGGAAGACTTGGAGAACAGTTGTTAAGCAAGGAAGAAAGGTTGTATTCTGTACAGCTGAATTCGGCAGGGCTCATCACATCAGGAAAAGGCCAAACTACAACAGGATGATTAAACAGGATGGAGAACAGAAGGCAGGGGGGAAAATTAGACGGAGAACATTGAGGGTTTGTTGACCCCTCCAGAGATCAAATCAAGTAGGAATCAAATTAAACTATTTTTAAAAATGGATTTTAAGATGATATAATTAATTAGCGTTAGTGTTTTGTTTAAATTCCAAATATTCGGCTGTTGAATCTAGTTTAGTGCCCCTTCGATGGCTGAACTCCCCAGGCGAGTGGTGAGGAAGGACGGATGCGGAGTAGCCAAAGGCTGGGAGCTTTGGATAAGCAGGATGGTCAGGCCCGAAGTTCATGTATGGTCAGGTCAGGCCCAGCCCCACACAAAGAAGGACTGGCAGCAACCCTATTCTTGGAGGCGAAGGATTATTAGCTTAGCACAAAGTAAACAGTTTTGCTTATGTTACGAAAGGCTGGATAAAAGGCTGCAGACAATATGAGCAAAGAGCTAAATTAACTCTTCGACTCAAGACAAGAGAGTTCTACATGTTAAGGGATAACAGAGGATTTGGGAATGCTATACTTGAACTTTTCCAGAAATCAAGAACCACAGTCAGTTAGAACGTGCAGTGTTACTGCGCACATCTGTGAATGCTAACGTAAACACCTGTGCGTAGGTCATCTTTAGGTGACCTGTGCACAGAAAATAAAATGCACCTTTGATTTTAAATGGAGGCTTCAATTGTGTAGACATCCAACTTCCATGAACAGAGCATAGAAAAACTCATATTTTTTCTTCTGTGATAGAGAATATAGAATATTAATATTTAATAATGACTTCTCAACTGTAATCATAAGTAGTATTGTTTTATTCTCCTCCAATTTCCCAGATATATCAGATGGCAATTTTATTGCTTAATTTTGAACATCCTGAAGTTTTTTTAAGAATTTTATTTATTTATTTTCGGGGAGAGGGCAGTGAGAAAGAGAGGGAGAGAAACATCGATGGTTGTGCCTCTCTCACACCCCCAACCTGGCTTACAACCCAGGCCTGTGCCCTGACCAGGAATGGAACTGGCTGGTGACCTTTTGGTCCCTGGACAACGTCCAGCCCGCTAGACCGCACCAGTCAGGGTCATCCTGAAGTTCTTAAAAACCCATCTGAGATCATTACTTGAGTCCAGGTGAGGAAGTCATCAATGTTCAGAATTCGGTGACCCCAGAACTAGTTAGTGCTACCAGAACCAGGCCAGAGCTCTTTTGATTTTCTATCAACTTTCCTGATGCACCATCTCCAAAGCGAAGGTTCACTCCAGTGTGATGACGATGAGGTGGAACTCCAACCTTCAAAATGTCAAGAGAACCGTTTCATCAACATTGGTACGTATGTTGCCCATTAATATTTTTGGAGGGATGGGGCAGGAGACCGGAGTGGGTAAATATGTATAGCATTAAAACACAAAGGTAAATGAGGCACAATTCCCATTATTGAGAAACATGGAGTCCAGGGAGGGATACGGACAAACAGAGAGATGTGTAAATTCTTGTCCTAAGTGCCAAGAACTGGGAAAGCATAGCATGTTATCGTCAGACGTAAGGATGCTTCCTTATGCTCAGGAATGTATTACAAAATAACTCGATTCTTTAAAGACGGGCTGCACAGACGAACGGGAGAGGGAGAGCACAAAAAGCAGTCCAGCCAGAGAGGGCTGTGACTGCGAAGGCTCAGCAGAGGGAGCGAGACCCTGTGCCAGGCCACGGAGAGACTCCTCCAGAATCGAAGAGCTCGTACAATCAGCAAAGGGAAGGTGGAGGGCGAGATGGAGACGGTCCCCAGCATCCTGAGGGACCTGGGCTGGTTCCCGAAAGCTGCAATAGTCCGCTGACTGATTTAAAGGTGCACGTGTTGTGTGTGCCGAAAGGAGGCACCTTCATTAACGAAGTTTTTCATCGTAATCATACTCAGGGAAGTTGCTGAATGTCAGGGAGAGTGCTACTTTGGAAAAGTAAAAGCCGAACACCGAGACCATAATCCGTTTGGATTCCTGCGCCGCCGCACACTGTCACTTTGCCGTCGGCAATTATGGGACGATGTCTGCTCCCACGTGCGGGTGTAACTGCAGTGAACGCAAGTAGGTCATCAGTGTAAGACACAAAGAAATATCGTGCTTTTCCTATCTTATTATTCATTCAGAATGCAAAGAAATCCCATAGTTGTTAAATTTGGAGTTCAGACAATTCGATCCTTCTCCATTTGAAACAGGAGCAATGCCGTGTAAGGTCTACTGTTCCCCAGCTAAAAAAACAGTCCTTGAGATTAACAAAATAAACGAGAAATCAACTGAAATCTTTGGTTCTATTGCAAGAGAACTCAATATTTAGTTGAACTTTAACTTTAAAAATAAGAAAATGCCTTAGTCAACGTATTCCAAAAAAATACTGGACTAAAACAGTGGTTGGTAATATTCACAATCAATTTCATATGTTTAAATGTTTCATAAATGTTAATATGTTTCATAAATTTAAATGTTCCTAATAAGTTTATTCATATGATAACATGATTTAGCATCCCTAATAGTGTAAGTGAGGGCCAAAAGAGTGAAGAGGGTATACATTTATTTTAAAATGAAGAATCTAACTGTGTTATAGATGTACGACAATTTCATTGAAGGGAGTTGGGGGGAGAATATGTAATATTTATTTATTAACATTCCAGCACAATATAGACTCATAAAGCATGCAACTCAAACTCTTCCTAAATGAACTACTGTGCATGTTCTAGCTAATGCAAAAGAACCTGGTTGAGAACTCAACACGACAGTGTAGACAAAAACACGTGGGTCAGTGTGTTGAATCACCAGAGCTAGGAGGTGGTGGTGAGGTTTGGATTTTCTTTTATTGTAAACACAAGATAAGGTATAAATATCATCATTCATAAGAAGGAAATAGTATGTGCAACTTCCAAATTATTGAAGAAAGAAGAGAATAAAGAAACTGGATTTTATAGCTGATGACAAAAAAAAAAAAAAAAAGGATAAAAGGAACCAGCAAAGCCCTGACTGGTGGGGCTCAGTTGGTTGGAGCGTTGCCCCATAAACCGAAAGGTGGCTGGTTTGATTCCCACTCAGGGTACGTTCCTGGGTGAGATTTGGTCCCCAGCTGGGGCACTTGCAAGAGGCAAACAATTGATGTTTCCCTCTCTCACCTTGACGTTTCTCTCTCTGACCTTGATGTTTCTCTCTCTCTCTCTCTCTTTCTCTCTCTCTCCTCCCCTTCCCCTCTCTCTAAAATCATTAAGCATGTCCTTGGGTGAGGATAAAAAGGAACCAGAAAAAACACATAAAATACACGTAGCAGACCTAGTAGAAAAAATGGGCCAAGTTTCAGTTATCTCAATAAATATTAATGGATTAAACTCTGATAAGAAGTTGCCAGTATCAAATTGTATTAAGAAACATAAATAGCTGTGGATTGTTAAGAGACAGGCTAAAAGTTAAATGGCGCAGAAACACTGAAGGTATAGGGATGAGCAAGGAGCTCGAAAAGGCAAATATTTTTAAAAAATCATGTATGCTTATTGACAAAATAATAAGAGACTTTAAAATTTAAAGCAAAAGTTAACCAAGACCAATATTTATATAATTTGTAAAATGAACGTATAAGTCTTAAAATTTTACATGTCAAAAATCCTAGAAAGTGTTTATCAAAATAGCAATTTTGGTGAGTGTGAGAGCTTGTGAATAGTACTCATTCAGTTACAACTAGTTACTGAAAACTTAGGGTGCGCCACACATGTGCCGGTGATGGTGACGTCAGGACTTTCCGGGAGTTACATGTACTGGGAGCTTTGCTCCAGTTTTTTGTTTTTTTTTTTCATTGTCTGCTTTCAAAACCAATAAATGGAAGTTGATTCGTGCAGTCAGAAAAGAATGGGTAACTTTAAGTGCATTAGTTATTAAACGTGGAAGAACAACAGAGAATAAACTAAGCTGATGAATAAAAAATGATAGGGAAACAAGAAGGAGTTAAAGCATATATGAAGCACAAATTGGAGAATCTGAGAAGACATTAACCATGGGTTGATGAACAAACCCTCCTTCATTTATACTCTTCGGCAAACATAATAAAACACATCCTTTCCCCCCAAAAGTGCTTTAATAATTATAAAGTGTCCAAAACTTTCTCACACGATTAAGTTGATTTGAGCATTTCTCCTCAGTCAGAGCTAAAACGCTGAGCGAGAGCCCCAGGGCACCCGCCGGCTCCCCTGGCAGTTTGAGGAGGGAGTGCGTGTCGGGGGGAGCTGGGGGAGGTGAGGGGGCCGGGCAGCGTCAGCAGCGGCTCAGGACCTGATCTTGAGGTCCAGCTCCTCCTCCTCCTCCTCCTCCTCCTGCAGGCCGGCAGTCTTTCATCTGCTCCGCCCAGTGGGTGTAGTAAAACACATTTCTGTATAAGTAATGAGATGCAACCACACTCAAATATCATGAACAAAATTATTCTCATAATTTAAAAATTGTTTGAGGAAAATTTGAATTGTCAAATTGTTTTAAGAAGGGATAGACAATCTGAGTAAGTTAAAAAACAATAAACACCAGTAACGTTAAAAAATCTCTTCCCATCCAAAAGTGTTATCCTGATTTTACAGGCAAGTTCTTAGACACCTTTTAAAGGAAAAGTTAATGCCCATAATACTAAACCATCTTTAGAGGCTGTAATATAATTTAACATTTTTAGTTTATTTTAATAGTACGTCCTTTACCTTGATGCCAAAGTCTGATATCAAATAAATTATCCTCTGTTATATCCAGCTGCCCAAACCTTAAACACGGACTCATCCTTGATTCTTATTCTTCACTACTCACTTTAAACTGGTCATTAAGACCCCGGAATTCTACTTTCAAAACACAACTAGTATTCGTCTACTTCCCTCCATCCCTGTTGCCTCCATGTAATCTAGGCCATTGCCACCTTTCATTTTGGTTAATCAATAATGTGCAACTTACGTCACTATGTCTATTACTGGCCACTTCCTCTCCATTTCCTATGCTGTAGTCTGGGAGCTCTTTTTAAAACTTAGATATAAAACTTAACACAGCATCACTTCCGCGCTTACTGCTTCTCAGTGGACTCCCGTTGTCACTTGGACATGGTCCAACATCGGTCTCCTTTTCAGAACTTACAAGACCCTCCTTGGTCTGGGTCCTGTCTGCATTTTATAGTGGAGATTATCGGCATGTCCCAATGCTCTGAGAGCTCCTAGCATCTGGAATACTTCCCGAATGTAGTTAATGTTAGAAGTGCAACAGAAGGAAGTTTAAACACATAAAAACTTCATAATGTTTGAGGATGTGTCAAAACCCCGTTCCTCTTTGCTCTGACACTGTCATTCACCCCGGCAGTGAGCGGAGTACTTGGCATGGGGTGGACCATGAGTAAACATGCAATGAATGAGTTAATGCAGATGGTAGGTGTTCGAACTTCACTGACAGCCTGGCACCCATACGGAGCTTGTTCCTCTGAGCGCAAGGACAGATACCCTCTGCAAAAATCACAGAATCGAAGTCTAGTAGATCAATTAACGCTATGAATACATTAAATAGTTCTACCCATTTCCTCTATTGCATATACTAGAATATAGTGATAGGTTTGCATATCTGTGAAACTGAAATCTAATAATCATACAGACGCTTGAATTAAAGTAATTCACAGAAGAGAGCTCTGAGGTAGATTCCTGCAATCTTATCCAGCAAAAAACTCTGCATGTTAACTCTGAGGAACCTGCATTTGGAGTGAAAGACTTTACACAAGGAGTTCGTGTGAAGAAGTATGTAGGGTATGAGTGTCTCCGTCTCAGAAAAGATTTTAAAGAGTTTCAGTAGATTCCCCAACAGTTTTTTCCCCAGTGTAAAATGATTAATCGGATGTGATATAACGACTGGGGTAAATGGATCCCCACGTGGCAGGCCCAGGGGTTGTGCCTGGTGCTTCTGGTTTGTCCCTTCAGATCCATTTTCCACTCTGTCCTGTGCCTCGGAGAGTGAACTTTACAACCCTCATCAGTTTGGGTCCTTCTGTCCCACGATGGAAGATGAAAAGAGAGAAAAGTCAGGGAAGTTATTCTGCCAGCTCCCTTCTTGATTGTCCTCGATTTGCCAGTGACCTTCTTCTTCTGCAGGCCACCCAGCTCCTGGTAGGAGGCCCCTCCTGCATTGAGAACTCAGGCAAAGCTCTTGCCAGGCTGTGGGGACCGCTCCCTCCCTTTGCCCCTTCAGGCCTAGAGACGGGTGAGGCTCTTAGACATCGCTGCCTCTGGGGGCCACCCCATTCCTGCTGGCTCTCCTGTAGACCTCAGATCTCTGCAAGTAGTCTTTTTTATGTGTTCTTTTAAAAAAATTTATTATGTTTACTAGGGTGACTTTGGTCAGTAGGATCGTACAGGTTTCAAGTATACATTTCCATGATATAAGATCTGTACGTTGCGCTGTGGGCCCACCATCCAAACTCAAACCGTCTTCCGTCACTATATACGCTGCATGCTCATCCCTCTAGTAACCACCTCACTGCTCTCTATGCCCCTGAGTTTCAGTTTTTATCCCACATATGAGTAAAGTCACAGGGTTCTTAGCTTTATATTCTCAAAGTCCATCCATGTTGTCACCAATGGCAGTATTTTGTCTTGTGTTATAGCTGAGTAGTGTTCCGTTATATATGAGGTCTGTTCAGAAAAAGTCCAGTCATTATTAATGACAAGAACAGTTTGCGTGACACCGATGTAACCTGGCAGCCAAGGAGCGTGGACTGGAATGAACATACGTGAACAGTGACAACTTCACTGTGCTAGTCCGCGGGGGTGGTGGGTGCCATTGAGTCAACATGTGTACTGTGTGGCCCCCATATTCAAAATGACCGAGCAATTAGAGCAATGAATCTGCATCAGATTTTGTGTTAAGCTTGAACTTCCTCTGCAGAAACTATTCGGGTGATTCAGAAGGCTGCAGCTGTGAGCAACTTCATCATGACAACATACCCACTTATGCATCATGTCTTATGCAGAGTTTTTTTGTAAAACATCAAATCACCCAGGTGACTCAGCCCTCCTACAGCCCAGATTTTGGGCCCTGTGACTTCTGGCTTCTCCCCAAACTAAAATCATCTTTGAAAGGGAAGAGATTTTAGACCGTCAATGACATTCAGGAAAATACGATGGGGCAGCTGATGACAATTGGTAGAACTGTGTGAGGTCCCAAGGTGCCTGCTTTGAAGGGGACTGAGGCATCATTGTCCTATGTACAGTGTTTCTTGTATCTTCTTCAGTAAATGTCTCCATTTCTCATATTACATGGCTGGATACCTTCTGGACAGACCTCGTATGTACATAATCTACCACATCTTTTTTAAAGTATATTTTATTGATTATCCTATTGCAGTTGTCCCATTTATTTCTCTTTTATTCCCCCTGCCTTGCACCCCCTTTCTCTTGAGCATCCCCCCACTTAGTTCATGTCCATGGGTCATATATGGCTTCTCTATTTCCTATAATATTCTTAACCTCCCTCTGTCTATTTTGTACCTACCATTTACGCTTCTTATTCCCTGTACCTTTTTCTCCATTCTCCCCCTCCCCCTTCCCTGCTGATAACTCTCCACATGATCTCCATTTCTGTGATCCTGATCCTGCTGTAGTTGTTTGCTTAGTTTTTGTTTTCTTTTTTTTTTTTTTTTAGGTTCAGTTGTTGATAGTTGTGAGTTTGTTGTCATTTTACTGTTCATAGTTTTTTATCTTCTTTTTCTTAGATAAGTCCCTTTAACATTTCCTATAATAAGAGCTTGGTGATGATAAACTCCTTTAACTTGACCTTATCTGGGAAGCACTTTATCTTCCCTTCCATTCTAAAGGATAGCTTTGCTGGATAGAGCAATCTTGGATGTAGGTCCTTGCCTTTCATGACTTTGAATACTTCTTTCCAGCCCCTTCTTGCCTGCAAGGTCTCTTTTGAGAAATCAGCTGATTGTCTTATGGAAAGTAACTGTCTCCTTTTCTCTTGGTGCTTTTAAGATTCTCTCCTTATCTTAATCTTGGGTAATGTAATTATGATGTGTCTTAGTGTGTTCCTCCTTGGGTCCAGTTTCTTTGGGAATACTCTGGGCTTCCTGGACTTCCTGGAAGTCTATTTCCTTTTGCTAGTTTGGGGAAGTTTTCCTTCATTATTTGTTTAAATAAATTTTTAATTTCTTGGTCTTCCTCTTCTCCTTCTGGCACCCCTGTAATTCAGATGTTGGAATGTTTAAAGTTGTCCTAGAGGTTCCTAAGCCTCTCCTCAATTTTTTGAACTTCTGTTTCTTTATTCTGTTCTGGTTGAATATTTATTTCTTCCTTCTATTCCAAATCATTGATTTGAGTCCCAGTTTCTTTCCCTGTACTATTGGTTCTCTGTATATTTTTCTTTATTTCACTTTGCATAGCCTTTACTTCTTCCTTTATTTTGCAACCACATTCAGCCATTTCTGAGAGCATCCTGATTACCAGTGTTTTGAACTCTGCAACTGATAGGTTGGCTATCTCCTTGTCACTTAGTTCTCTTTCCGGAGTTTTGAACTGTTCTTTCATTTGGACCATATTTCTTTCTCTCTGCATGCCTGTTATGTAGTAAGGGGTGTTGCTATTCACCAGGGTGCATTGTGGCGCTATATTTGGGGGAAGGGTCTGAGAGGGAACAATGCCACTTGCTTGGCTCTTGCCCCACTTCCAGTCACTTCCCTTGCTTCCCACAAGCAAACTGTGCCCTTCTGATGCTGTTCCTCGGCAGGTGGGTTTGTGTATGTTCTAGGATCCTGTGGACCCCCTCCAAGGAACTCTCTTGTGAGGCTGGGAGTTTCTCCCACCTCTGCAACCCCCACAGGTTTTTACAGCCAGAGGTTTTAGGGGGTTATTTTCTCACTCTGGCACCCTGGGTCGTGTTGCTCCCCAGTAGTTCCTCCCTGCTTATCAACATGGGAATGTGGGATCCCCCAGTGTGCCAGCCACTGCCTTGCCCACCTGGTCTACCTCCTTGCCATGCATCCTCTCCACCCCAGCTGCCCGTCTCCGCCCCTCCTATCGGTCTGGATGGATGTTTCTTCTTTAACTCCTTGGTTGTCAGACTTCCATACAATTCAATTTTCTGGAAGTTCTGGTTGTTTTTTGTTTTTTAAATTACTGGTTGTCCTTTTTTTTTTTTTTTCTTCAGTTGTGTGCATCTACCTATGCCTCCATCTTGGCTGGAAGTGATTTAATGTACCACATCTTCTTCATCCAGTCCTCTATTGAAGGACACTTTGGTTGTCTCTGTATCTTGACCACTGTGAGCAATACTTCGATGAATCTAGGAGTGCATATATCTTTGTGAATACGTGTTCTCAAATTTTTCAGGTAGATATCCAAGAGAAGAATCGCTGGGTCCTATGGTACCCTGATTCTTGATTTTTTTTTTTAAGTACTTTTTTTTTTCTTTTAGATTTTATTTATTTATCTTTAGAGGGGAAGGGAAGGAGAGAGGGAGAGAAACATCAATGTGCGGTTGCCTCTTGTATGTCCCCTGCCGGGAACTGGCCTGGCAACCCAGGCATGTGCCCTGACTGGGAATCGAACCGCGATCCTTCGGTTCGCAGGCCCGCGCTCAATCCACTGAGCTACACCAGCCAGGGCTGATTCTTGATTTTTTGAGGAACCACCACACTGGTTTCCAGAGTGGCTGCACCACTCTACATTCCTACCAGCGGCGGATGAGGTTCCCTTTCCTCTGCAACCTCTGCAACACTTGTTATCACTTGTCTCGTTGATGAGAGCCATTCCAACAGGGGTGAGGTGGTATCTCACTGTAGTTTTGATTTGCGTTTCCCCAATAGCTAGTGAGGTTGAGTATCTTTTCATTCATCTGTTGGCCATTTGTATGTCTTCTTGGGCGAAGCGTCTATTCAGGTCCTCTGCCCAACAAATAGTCTCTTCATTAAATCTCCTCCATAAACTCCTTTGTGCTTCCTATTAAATCAAGAGAAATATCTCAAACAATCGTGAAGTCATGTGCACCTCTCTACTCCGCCTCATTGAATCCAAGTGATGAGCATCCATAACCTCAAGCCATTTTTGGTTCTGACGACAAAGCTGAACATTTTCCACTGCGAATTGCTGGAGTGAAATGTTGCTGTTTGTGTAAGTTGCTTACGGAAGGATTTAACGTTAAGCCTTTCTGAATGTCTTTATGGATTCCTTTGAGTTCTGAAAAAGATCTTGGGAGGATTTTCTTGGCTTTCCATTTGTTTGAGTCAATATAAGAACCAGGGAAACAGCTCCGAATCGCTCAGCTGCGGGGCAGGCAGAGCGCAGCGGCTCCAACGTGTCTGTGATCAGCTGTGGACTCAGGGAGACTATCTCCGATACGCCCTCTCTGCCTCAGCCCTTCGAAACTGGTTTTGTCACCCCATTAATTCTAAGGCCCGGGGACACCAATACAGAGACCTCTCAAGAAACAATAATACCTTAAAACTTTTTCTACGACAGTTAGACATTCAGATTGTCATTAGCATGCAGGGCTGTTATAGGCATTAGATGCTTAAGGGGCGTTAGAAGAAGAAAAGACTACCACCAGCTGAGACTATCATGGCACTCCTCCTGAAATTCGCAGCATTTGGGTTAAATCGTTAAAGATGTGTGTTTTATTACTATTGCCATTATTACGACTTTATAGAGAAAAGGCATGACTGAAAAGGCCGCTGTACACAAGGGCATCCGAATGTATAAATATAAAGGTAAGGAGCGGTTAGGTGATAGCCGCTGAGCAGACCAGTCCAAGGGGAGCTTATTTCAAAAGATCTGACACAAATATTGGGTGAGGTAGACTGGAACCTGACCCCCGGGTGAAGGAATAGTTTCGAGTCAGTACTAGGTGAGCGTCGGCGCTGTTGCGGACGGAGCTCAGGCTGACGGGGCTGCGCGATGCAGGCTGAGCTTGCAAAGACGCGGGCTGTTGCGCTTGCCTGTGTCCGAGGCCTCGTGGGTCTGAGCTGGTCTGGTGGCAGCAAGAGGATGAGTACAAAGAAGGTATCGAAGAAAAAAAAAACAGGTTGTAAAAGAATTCATAAAATTCAGGCAGATGCAGGTGGTTTTAATTTCAACCCTCTCCAAAGTTTCATGAAGCCATGCGGACTTTTCATTACCGTGTTTGTTTATTTTCAGTATAGATGATTTTACTTCTTCCTAAACTACATTTGGTGAATGTAATATTCCGGAACCATTTCCAAATTCTGTAAGGTAGTAGAAAAAATCACCACCGGAAATGATTTCATAATTTGCTTTGCCTGCAATCTTTGTTCGGCTTCTTTCAGGGAGAGTATAAGCTAATTATGTTTGCCATGAGACATTAATGGTTCTGTTGGGTGGATAAAAGCCACAGTTACTCTGGGGCTTACAAAGAGACAAAAATTATATCACTAAACTCAATGGGGTGATAATGACCTCATCCCCCTTTTAACCCTATGGTGTGTACAGATACTTTATTAGGCCTTACTGGTTAGAACTTAACAAAAATAATAAAAGTACATGATGATTTCACAAAAATCAAAATTCTTTCTTAAAGAAGCAGAAGGGATGTGTATATTTGGAAGACAAGGAGCCTATATTTTCAACATTTTTCCTCAATTACACTGAAGGTACAATGAATGCAAGTTATTTATAAATTTGTGTACAATAATAAAGCAATTTAATTATGAGCTAGGTAAGCTAACATCTGATCAAACCATATTAGATGTATTTATTTTAAATTTTAATCAAGGATACCTCTCCAAAGTCATTTAGCTGAGTCGAAACTCAGCTAAAATATAAAAACATCAATTTCAGACTTATGTAATATTCCACCCGCACCGTTGAAACTAAACGGACAATTTAAAACAAATCAACATATGGAGCAGACTTCTCAGGGTCAGATCTCGGACGTGTGAATGCCCTCATTTTGCTGAGAAGCCTTCACTTTATACTTGACAGGAAAATTAGTCACCCCAGAGAAGACCAGTTCATTGGCATTGGGCTAAGGTCATAGCTCAATCTTCAAACTTAAAATTTCCCATCATTGGCCATTACTCAACCCTTCTTGGAGGGTTCTGGCACTGTGAGCCGGAACAACAGGCAACCCCCCCCCCCCAGTACCGGATTTAGCTCTTCCTGTGCCCTGGCGAGGGCTTCCTCCCTGTAAAAGGCACTTGGAAGACTTCCCAGGAGAGCGCTCGCACTTGGGAGCAGGAAGGCTGCGGCAGACTGCGGGGTGGGGGAGGCAGTGTGTCCACAGGAAGCTGCGTGCGTATTCTCCCTGCCTTCCTCTCCTCTCTCTCCCTGCTTATCCATCACTGCGCGAGTTGACTATTACTGAGCATCTCGTTCTACAGACAGATCCAGACTGGGACACAATTGTTCATTCTCCAATGCAAGGCGCAACAGAGGGTCAGCGAGAGGCCACACAGGGTGGGGTGAAAGTAGGTTTGCAGTTGTACGTAAGGAGAATAATACAGTAACTAATAAACAAAAATACAAGAGTAAGCTCTCTTTTGCATACCCACAACTGTAAAGCTCATTTTGCCCACCCTTGTATTTATTTTTTAAAATAAGTAGCTTTTTAAAAAACATTTTTCTGGGAAACATTTGCAGACCGTGTCCCTAGAAATGCCGTTTCTTGATGACAGTGTGTCTGCTAAATGAAGTGCCTTTAATGGTATCGTGTGTCTGGGCTAAGGTGTTTTCCAAAGAATATGTTACTGCATTATTTAAAGCAACCGCTTTAATTTTTTTTTTACTTTTTAAAATATCTATTTCTAAGTTGCTTTATACCCCTTTTGCGCAACAGGAACAATAATTAATCCTTTAGTGGCATCATCAAAGGAACAGCATTAAGGAAGAAACGTAAAGGATTATACAGACATTGCTAGGCATACCTGTGTCTCGTGCAATGAGTGAGCAGTGACCGAATCAATTGCCATATGTTCTTGGAGGGTTAAATTTGTGGTTGAGGCATGGTTGTGAAGGGCATCACCGAGCACTATAATTTGGGAAAATGTTAGTGTTTACTCAATAGAAGATATGCCCCTATGACTAAAGGGTCCCCTTGGCCAAAGATGGAATCCGGAATGGAGGAGTCTGGCAGGACTTTGTGATGTTCAAGGATTTCCAGAGGTAGTAAAGGGAAAAGCTTTGGTCCTAAAGAGAAGGAAGGAACTCTGGGACCCTAGGCAGCAAATCAATGCAGATCAGGGGCTCGGAGCACAAATGCCAACTGAAGCCATGATTTCAAGGCCATCTGCGCATGTTCAACCCCAGATCTGGTGGGCAGCGCAGTGGAGCGGAGAGGCTGGAGAACCTAGAGTCTGGGGTTGGAGTAACCCGACTGGAAGTCCAGCCCAAACCAGCACCAGAGTTGGTGGCAGTGCGCTGATGCCCTGTGTGTGGGCCAGAGCCGGCCTAGCCACGGAGGCCTCTTAACAGAAGCAGATAGGAACAGCTAATACAAGCAAAGAGAGCATAAAAAAAAAAAAAACAGATGAAACAGCAAAAATAAACACCCACTGTGTGATTTAATGGCTACTACGTCAGGGTGGGATCAAAACAATAAACAGAAGACATCATTTCCTTCCTTTAGAAATATTGTTAGAGAACCCAACATCTAAACAAAATCAATTCATCTAAAAGAGGTAAGGCATCTCAAATGATAATACCCATTTTACACATTAGAGATGTATATTTAAAGAACAAACTGTAAAGACTGTGTTTAGAATTTTGTGGGGTTATTGTCATTGTCACATTCAACCTTGAAACCTTGGAAAAGTTTCTTGGACTCGGGAACACATACCATAGCTTTAACCTTCTACAAGTATCTAGTTTGGTGTGAGTTTTGAAAATTTTCTGCGGGTGGATTTTGAGATGGATCTAAAAGAGTGTGACGTATAGTAACCACGCAGAATGGATGGTCCAGTCAAAGGAAATATCATTCGTAAAGTCTAAAATACTTTTGGGATTCGTGAGGAAGAAGAAAATTATACTGGCAATATTGATGAGGGGTGTCTTTAATTAACCTTATCAGACTATAATTACTGTCAGTGAGTTTTAAGATAAATGATTATTTTCCAAATTGGTTAGTAGTATTGTCAAAAGTACAAATTAAGCCTATGACATATAGTTTGGTTATATTCTGTAGTCTCCAAGCTGAGATGTCACATCATGTTCTTAGAAGAATATGCTGATACAGCCTTTTATAAATGCAAGTTGAAAATCAAGTATAAAATCATCAATTTGTGTTTTAAATTTTGAAGTGCATCCACACACAAAAATTAACTCATTAGATTCAAATAACAATGTCTAATTCTTAATCTGTACTGACAATGATTAATAAGATAATTAGAATTTTATCAAAATTTGACTTAAGAAATTAGCCCCAACAAATAATCTGTCACTGAATCACAATGCTTGAATTAACTACCCGCATACTATTACAGCTAGAAGGAGACATAAAAATATTCATCTAGCCATTTCTATCTTACAACTATGAGGTGGAAGGTACAGAGAAGTAAGCCTCCAGAATCACTATGTGCAGAAAGCAACAGAATCAAGAGCGAAATGTGACTCTGATTCCTGGCCTAGAGCCCTTTCTTCATCAACCACATAATATGTCTTCTTTCTACAGTAAAGCCCAATATCCCAGAAAATGCTATAATCGCAGTGCTTTAACCCACTGCTGACATGTCAAAGGTTTTTTGCTTGCTTGCCTTCCATCTCATTTCTCACTAATGCTCATATCTTGATTGTGATTCCTTCTTATCTTCCCCAAACATAGCTGACTAATCAAAGCAGGTTACTCACAATGCTAGCATCTGCAAAGTAGGTGGCTTTCATAAATATTTTATAATCCCCTGGATTATTGGGGTGAGAAACTTAAATTGTTATGGTCCTTATAGGAAAGGGAAGGGAAGAAAGTGTTCTCAGTAATTTTTTACACATCTTTATTGTAAAATATAGACAATATAAAATTTGCTATTTTAACCAATTTAAGTGTACAATTGAGTGGCATTAATTGCATTCATCATTTGTGCAAACATCACTACTATTTCTGAAACCCTTTCATCATTCCAGAATGAAATTCTTTACATATTAATTAATAACTTCCTGTTCATCCCTTTCCCCAGCCTATAGTAATCTATAATCTGCTTGGTATCTCTATGGATTCGCCTACTTTAGATAGGTCATAAGGAAGTGGCCTCATGAAGCTGGTGTCCTTTTGGGTCTGGCTTGTTCTCTTAGCATAATTGTTTCCAAGTCCATTCATGTTGCAGTGTGTATCAGATCTTCATTCCTTTTTAGGACCGCGTAACATTCCATTTTATGTATAGACTACATTTTGTTTATCTACTCAGTTTTTGATGGACTAGATTATTTTTTTAAACTTGGAAATGCCATTCTCTAATATTACATCCTCCCAAAGTCCATACCAAATGTAAAGCCTGATAGATGTAGCTTTATATCTGAACTTTGGGAAGATAAGTGTTAAAAATGAAGTTGTTGCATGGTTTACCACCACCAAATGGTATTAAAAATTTTTCAGTATCATGTGATTGGATATCAGGTCACACAATCTATTAAGCCAGTCACAAAATGTGGTCACCATTAATTTATTAATATTGTCTAATAGATTTTATTTTGAATGTTATGACTTATGTTCCTTAAATGAATGTTTATGCTAGGGTGGAATTATAGCCACATAAATATAATATCCACTATCTTTAAACATGTTTGAGTCACAAATACCTGTGAATATGTCATAAAACCACTAACACAAAAGCACGCACACAAAATTTTGCAGGTGATATTGCACCTATAGAAGCCCCCTTCCAAGATTTGAATTCCAAGGTAAACGATTCTAAGTTTGATTGATATTTGACCAAAAGTTCTGGGAGGTAGAGATAGGAGTTGCAAATGATCTCTTAACTCATTCTTCTTTTTTATGCATACTTCCACCCTTAAAGCTCCAACAGAATTCTCTCTCATATGCTTAAAATTCACAACTCACTATGTTTTGACTAATTATCTTATAACAGTAGGTTTTGTTTTCCTTCCTAAATTGCAGTGATTTATGGTAAATAGCCATGGCATATACTTCTGCTAAAATTTTCATGCTCTGTAACACACATTATATTTGCAGTAAAAATTATTACTTATGTTTATTACATTTACCTCTTTTGAGTTTCAATGATACTTTAGCACCATACTTTATGCATAAAGGATATTCCATAATTGTCAGTTTGATTTGATTTTGTTTTAGATTCTTCCTCCCTAAAATCATTTTCCTTGGTGTGAGTGGCTGGCTTCTTCTACTGGGAAAGAGAGTGAAGAGGTCACGTGCCATATATTCTATCTTTCAGAAGAATTACACTTTAACCATTAAGAATAACTTAGCCGATACTTTTCAATATGGGTCCAGTAAATATTTTTAATATTGTTAAACATTTTAAAGCACTTCCAAAGAGAGTAAGAAAGTGGTTTCAGTACTTTCAGAGAAAAGTTAATTCACAAAGGAAGCTTGTGTTTTATGAGGCTTTCCTGAATTACAGAAATTAAAGATGGAAGGACCTATTAGGTCATTCAGTCCATTCCCTTAAGAGTGTGGAATTGCTCCCTAAAGAATATACAGTGGGGTTTTTCTGGAAGGAAACATTAAAACCCAGTGGCAATTGAGATAGTAAATTTGTAATTTATTCACAATAAAGGTTTTTCTCCTCAGATATTAACACTACTGCATATTTTACAATCCGGCTAAAGCATTAATAAAGTGATTAGCACAAGTCAAGGAGGCCATTTGCTAGTGTACTTCCTCATGACATAAAAGCTCCTAGGCAATTAGCGTGGAAGGAAATGAGAATGAACCCCTAATTCCTTCTCCATGTGCCACCCACATAAGGCTTTCCCTCTCTGTTCCCCCGAACACAGTTTCGACGTCCTGTAATGAAGGGGTCGAGATTTCTGCTTGAGACCTGTCCAGGCCAGGCATTGTCTCGTTAACTTTTCCTCAAGTATAGGGTCCATGCAAGTCTTCTGGGAAGGTACAATTCAAAATATTCCTTTGAAAATCCATAAGGTCACCTTTGGAAAGACTGAAGTTATTCAGTCTCTTAGGATCTCAAAAATAGATTTTCACCTCAAAACTACCTTCCCACCGGACTACTATGGCACCTTAAAATGTACCCATAGCATTCATTTCTTAGGTTAACTTCTTCCTGCACGTTTTTCATAGAACACTCTACACAATGGCTCTACGGGCAAATGTAGGAAATGATGAATACTTTATTTCATACTTGGCCATCAGTGACTTACAGACTAAGAAGCTCACGATAAAGATGCTTAACTCTGAGAAGCCAAATATTTAACTCAGAAAGTTTCGTATTTCCTGACCATCTACTAATGATTATGAAATACACTTTTGAAAATGCTGCCTTAGAATGATCAAGATTATGCCTTTAAATTAGGAGTACCTTGGGTGGGGTAGTTCGTCCATCAAAGACTTAATCTGTAGTATGAATCAGTCTCCTCGTGGCCTTTCGCAGGTGATTTTCTGCAGAAAGAGCTGAAGGAGTGACAAAGGCTGGCAGAGATAGGGCTGGCCATGGAGCATGCGCCTGGGCCGCCAACGTCTTGGTCACGTGCTCCGCCTCCTTCTAGCCTTAACCTTTTCTGTGCGGTTAGCACGGGTCTGTCCTTGGAGAGTGATTGATTATCTTAGACAATGCCACTGATAATCGATCTGTGTTTTTGCAAGTCTGTATTGATGCTGTAACTTCCTGATTCCCTCCGGCTAAACGGTCTTGTGGGATTCCTCTTTACAAGGTGGGTTCCTCACTTTTGTTTCGTTTTTGCACTAGGGTTAAACCAGAATGGGCACAGTGGGCCTGTTGCCACGGCTGACCTCTGGCGTTCAGCTTTCTGTTCAGGGCAGATGAGAAAGCAGAAGAAGGAGCCAACCAGCGGTCGGATGGGTCTCCGACTTTGCCCAGATTCACGCTTGCCTCTGGCATCCACACAATGCAATAGTCTCTCCGGTTCTCAGTTTCATCGTGTGAAAATTAGGAAGTAGAAGTGGGAAAAGATGACTTTTATGATTTCTTTCAAATTTATCAGTGACTAAAACATAGACAAACAAATTCTAGGGCACAGGAATAGGAAGACAAAATTGTGATACTGAAGATAATGATAACAACAGCAACACAACTAGTGGCATGATATTATAAAAACCACTTAATTTCTCGTGTATTAATGTCCTTGACAATAGAATTAGAATACACCTAGTTTCTAGAAACAATAAATTACTCTACTCGGCTTAGAAATTGTCTTCACTGTTTCTGGCCACGATGGAGAAGCAGTAACCAAGCGTGCGTTCTAAAACGAGACAACACCACCACGAAGACAAAACGTGTGAAAGAAAAGAGTGGTTTTCCAGACTCTGGACATTACACAACTCGAGAAAGTGGACCCTGAGATGCAGGGAGTGAGACGGACCTGATGACTCACTCAGCTTTCGGCCTCGATAGAGTGTCTAGGGTGCATCTGGGGGGAGGAAACCCGGCCTGGAGACTGGGGACCTCCCCGAAGTCCAGAGATGGGGTAGAGGATCTGGGAGGACAGAGGGGCTGGTTCATGGGGCAACACGGACAAGAGCGCTTCGCAGGAAAAGAAACGCAGAGGCCACCGAAGTGGCCTAGCCCTGATCAGCGCATGCGTGTGAGGCTAAGGAAGGAGCCACCAGAAGTGATTCAAGACAACAGCAGCCACAGCTCCCCCAGGGCCCGGGAGAAAGGACGTTTGTGCCTTCCAGCCTGGAGAGGCTCATAATCCCAGGGGCACTGGCTGGAGTCCTCTGTAAGATCCACCTTGGAAGTGAAGGGCGCGGGTAGCCCTGGAATGAGCACGGATCCAGAGCCACCCCAAAGTCTTAAAATGAGACTTCAAGTCATTGAACTACGTACCAATACATCCCAGAGCAAAGTGCAAAATCACTGATGGGAACACAAAAATGTCTCTCACTTAACAGTCTTTGGTATATAACCAGAGACACCCAGAGATGCCAAGAAGCAGGAAATAAAACGCCATAACGAGAATAGTCAGTCTGTGGAAACGGACCCATGCCTGACAGGCATGGAAAACGAGCAGACAAGGGCATCAACACAATTACTGTAACTGTATTCTCCATATTCAAAAGTCAATTGGAGATTGTGGAAGATATAAAAAGACCTGGATTACATTTTTGAGATGAAAACTACAATGCGTGAGATAAAAAATAAACTAGATAGGATTAACAGCAGTTTAGGTGTTACAGAAGAAAAGATTGGTGACCTCGAAAATATGGCAATAGACACAATCCAAAACAAAACACAGAAGAAAAGAGAAGAAACTTTTAAGCAAACAGAGTCTCAATGTCCTGGAGGATAACTTCAAACCCCTTAACATACATGTGCTTGGAATCCCTAAAAAAGAGATGTGGGGTTCAGAGAAAAATTTGAAGAAATAAAGGCCCAAACTACTCTAATGACAACTATAAAACTATATACCTGAGATGCAATAAACTCCAAACAAAAGGAACATGGAGAAAACTGTACCAAGGCACCTCATAATCAAATCACTCCTAGTGATAAAGAGGACATCTTAAAAGCAGCCAAAGCAGTCAGAAGGGGAAAATACACACACACACATATCACATACACAGAGAAACAAAAAGGAGGATGAAAGCAGATTTCTCACTGGGAATAATACAAATGAAAAGATAGTGGAGCATCATCTTTATTGGAAAAAAATCTTTCAGCCTGTAATTCTATTCTTGGTAAAAAAAAAAAAAAAAAATACCTTCCAAATACTAAGGCAACATAAAGACATATAAAAGCCAAAAGACGTAATCACCAGGAAACTTGTACTACAAAGAATGTTCAAGGAAGTCCTTCAGGCAGAAGAAAAATGATATAAGATGAAATACATTAGGTGAATAACACTGGGTAAATGGCCTAAACAACTGAGCAGCAGATGTTTTCAGGTTGGATAAAAAAAAAATCAGGACCCAGCTATATGCTGCCAATATGAATACACAGAAATGTAAAGAAGCAAATAGGTTCCATGATGAAGAAAATGATATGCATGCCAGAGAGGCTATATTAACATAAAGCAGAGTAAATTTCAGACCAAAGATTCTTTCCAGAACTGAGATGGTTGTTCATAATGAAAAGCGAGTCAATTCATAACAATCCTAAACAAGTAAGCACCTAATAAAAGAGGCTCAGAATATATGTAGCAAAACTGATAAAACTGCAGGAAGATAAACTCACAATTATAATAACAGACTACAACACCTATCTCTGTAAAGACTATTTGAGCAATACTACCAACCAACTTAGCCTAATTAATATTTGTAAAACACCCCACCCAATTATAGTAGAATACATGTATTTTCAAGTGCACACAGAAAATTTACCAAGAAATTCAATTTTAAACAATTCAGTTTAGATGCCACTTATTAATATGATGTTTTGATCTTTACGATTTACCTAAAAATTAATTTATAAGCATTTATTCTGCTTTGCTTCCTATAGAAATGAATTTTTCACAAACTTTTCTTTGGAAATTTTAAATGTAGCATGTACAAAATATGGAAATATACTTAATTATAGAGATGCACTTGATATTTCAAATAAATGTCTGGCCTGAAGAAAAAAATAAAGTTTCACACCATATAAAACCCAAGTCAAAGCAACAATTAACATAAGAATTGTCACCCCGTATAACCACCCAATCTCATTGGGAGAATTCTTATCTGTATCAAATATTAAAGATATTAATATTTGGGGATTTAGGAGCACCACCAGAAGATGCTATTTTTGCAAGTGTCCTAAATTTATTGGTTTAATCAATGGTTTTTACTTAAAAAAAAAAAAAAACGCCTAGAATATCGCTGTACATTCTTTTGTCGAAGGCTGACTGCTGTTTTCCAGAGGGCTACTCAGTAGTCCGAGATTTAATAGCATCTGCTTATCTACCACAAAGGTTAAACTGGGATCAAGTTGGCAATAGCTTGAAAGAAACAAGCCGTGTAGGGGAGTGAACAAATTCAGGGTAGGGCTGGCTTTAATGTCACAAATCAACTTAAAAGCAAACTTTTGATAGTGTTCAGAAGCAACCTCCTTCAATAAATTCTGCCCGAGCCGTGCAGGCGCTGGGGGCGACCTGATGTTTTCTCTCCCCTTGCTCCCACATTCAAATCAGAAAACCACTTTTGCACGCAGAATGTGTATAAAGAGCAGGACCCGGTTCAAGACTCACAGACAGACTTTGTGGCGTGTTACAGCGCTTAGCCAGTGCCAGTAACACCCGCCACACGGCTCCACTCTGTCGGCACCAGCGCGATCTCGGTTCTTACAAAAGCACGATGATGTAACTTATCTAACCCCATTTAAAGCGGGGAGCATCCAGGCACGCAGAAACTCAGCGATTTATGGCAGCTCAGAAATGAGGAGGTAGGAGGCAGCAAAGCCACTTTTCAGCTCAGACCTCCGGTCCACAAATCTCAGATTCTTCGTAGCCTTAGACTTCTGTCTTCCTTGGGCAAGTGCTCTTTGCCTCCCCTCCACATGGGGTGGAGTCAACCGGTCCCGGGTTAGATTCAGCCTCTGTTTCTCATGGGTTACTTCACTTGAGCCTCGTGACTGTTCCTTTGAAAAGTAGGAATCCTAAAAATGTATAAATGAGGTAACGTGCCCAAACTACCTATTAGAATACATGGACCACAGAAGACATTCAACAAATATTAATTCTTATATCAGCATCCTGCAGACTCTTAAATCCTTGATTTTGGTAGCTTTGTGTTAAATAAAACTCAAGAAGTAAATGTTGCAGATTTATGCAAGGCATCTAAACACAGTAGTGAAAACAACCTGTGGAGAGAGGTCAAAAACACATATAGGTCATTCGGAGCCATGCCTTGTGGAATATTTCTGAGATTAATGTTATTTATTAGTGACTCAGTCTTAAGAATATTTTGTGCCCTGGCTGCTTTAGCTCAGTGGATTGAGCTCGGGCTGGGAACCAAAGGGTCGCCAGTTCAATACCCAGTCAGGGTAGATGCCTGGGTTGCAGGCCAGGTCCCCAGTGGGGGCCGTGTGAGAGGCAACCACACATTGATGTGTCTCTCCCTCTCTTTCTCCCTCCCTTCCCCTGTCTCTAAACAAATAAAATCTTTTTAAAAAATCCTTTAAAAAAAAGAATATTTTGTAATGTAAAGTTTTGGGTTATGGTTGGAGTTTTATCACAATTGTATCAATAAAGAATTATTGTCTTAGTTTTCTTTTCTTATGTAATTATGCGATAGCTGAAGATGGATCATTTTTAATCTTTCAAGCTTGAGTTAGGGAATTCTTATGCTCATACATTAAGTATAAAAAACATACTTTCACCCACTTTTTAAAGAGGTTTATTAGCTGGTGACCAAGAAAAGTGTATGCATATGTCATGAATCTTTGAGACTTTAGTACAGGGCTTCTTTCTTATTTACGTTGGCAATTCTGATTTCCATCCTTTAACAAATTTTTCATCAGATCATTATGACAATTAATAAAGATGTCTCAGGAAAAAAAATGTTCTCCTTAAGTGGATGCTTTCTCAATACTAATAAATAACTGTTGTGTTTAAAGTTTTCATAACCAACATAGCACATGCAGAAATGTACCATAAAATATAGGTACCCATCTTTAGTAATGCAGAGTCTATCCCGTGTCAGACATATTAAACGGAGAGCACTTTAAAACAGCCCTGCTTGCTGTGGCTGCTATTGTGTGTTCGCTGTTTGTAGGCATATTAAATATCTCAGTTTCAGTTCCGTAATACCTTTCTCGGCTATTTTTTATATAATTAGCAAGCGACTTGCAAACACTATCGCCCTTAAACAGCTTTACAAGGATAAGGGGCTATTAGTTTTGGTCAAGTGAAGCTGGGTGTCAATGGGTTAACGGGGATCATTTGCTTCAGAGCCTGTTCCTACCCCGGGACTTGGGGACTTGGTAGCCCTAGCAGAGGCCAGCTCTGTAATAAGGCTCACGTTACAAGCGGATTAGATTTGTAGAAATCCTGTAACTCAATAGGTACCTGCCTATTCTCTCCTGGCGTCAGCCTGCCTGCACTGCTTCGCTCTGCACACATACCTGGCATTCCACCCATGCCTCTCACTAACCCAGTGCACGGGAGGGAGTCTGCCTACCAAACGCGGGGGTGGCTTGTGAAGAAGGAAACCCCCTGGCAGGCGAGCCGAGTGCGACTTTGGGCTTGCAAAGCCTCGCTGCCTGCCTCTGAAGTGTGCACGCTACTCTCCCACTTCCTTCTGTCCCCCAGCCAGGTCGCAGCTCAGCGGTTTCCAGGGTTTGCGACTACCACGCAGTCCGTGCTTCGCCAGTACAGTAAGATGGCGTTCTGGCTGCCTCTCCCAGCTCTCGGCTTCCCCTCCCAGCAGTGTGCCTGGACAAACATGTTTACATCAAAGGTGGGAAAACAAAACCAGCCACCAAGCACAACAAAAAACAGGCTTGGCACCAAATCCCTGAACAGTCAGTGCCCCGATTTCTGGGAGTGGTGCCAAACGCGATAAGCATTTTGCCATTTTAACACGTATCTCTCTTTCTCAGCTCAAATCATTCATCAAATAATTAGCATGTTACCTTGTTAAGAATCTTTAAAACTAAGGTAAGGTTTTCATTCAGGAAGCACATTAGGTTGTTTGGCATCTTTTTCTAATTAAGCATTAATCCCTCCCAGGAAGAATGAGTCACTCAAGCAAGTGAACTTTCAAAGATAAGGGATTTCTCCTTTGTAAACTGCAATTAACAGCTTTTAACAGCCGTCTGCTTACTCCAGATTTCTCAGCCCTGGAAATGATTTTTGTCTTCTTGCTCCTTATACAGCAAACCAAACTCATGAAACGCAGGACAAATGGGGAGATGAGTTGAGTGGAATAAACCCAGACCAAACTAAAGCACACCCAAACCTTGGATCACGCACAGCCCCATAGGGCAGCATCTTCTTCCTGGCGTCTGGCCCGTGTGGCGGATAACAGCACCCTCTTTGGGGCCACAGCTTGGATGCAGCCGCCTTTCTCAGGTGCAGACCTTACCCCTGCAGTCAGGCTGGGACGCGCCCTCAGGACAGGCACACTTTCTAAAACAAAAAATCATTTCACAGTTGTCTGCAGAAGCAGCTTTGAAGACAGCTTCAGGTCCTGTAATTGTGTGCCATTCAAGTATTTATTTCTGATTTTCAGTTACAAAAGCAGAGATAAAACCTTCAGCCTTGCATCTAAATACACAAATTGAGGTAATTCTAGAATAGTAGTCAGTCATGTTCTAAGTGGATTCTTACATTACTTGTTTGTTGTTTATTTATTGTTATGGGCAAAACTGTAAGCTGTTTTTTTAAAGTTCTCCGACTACACTGTTTTCACAAAGGGTCACGTGAAAAAGCAGGTGGGTATGGGGCAGCCTGCAGGTGTCAGGCTCTTCGAAAGGAAAGCGATAATGACTTTTCGTGAATATTGAAGATTTTTGTTATTAGAGTCTGTCTCGGCTGCCCCAAGGAGCAGTTTCACCTGTGAACCGGTGTCACAGGGTTTTAGACCTGTAAGGGACTCTAAAAGCAATCCAATCTGCCCTGGTCAGGTTGCTCAGTTGGTTGGCGTGTCGTCCCACACACCAAAAGGTTGTGGGTTCAATTCCTGGTCAGGACACATACCTAGGTTGTTTGTTCTGTCCCAGTTGGGGTGCATGTGGGAGGCAACAGACCGATGTTTCTCATCGCCAATATTTCTCTCTTCCTTCCTCTCTCTCTAAAAGTCCATACATATATCGTCAGGTGAAGATTAAAAAAAAAGCTATCTAATCCAACTTCCTCACATGATAGAAAACTAGACTGAAAGTAGGGAAGCAAAGTGACTTACACAAAGTCACTCACTAATCCATGGCAATGCCAAGAATAGACCCAGGCTCATGAAGACCCCGTCCGGGATGGTCTGCTCTTGGATACACCATGGGCTCCCGAAAGTCTCCCTCCAACGTCAGGAAAACATCACTTCCTCGGGTAACTCTGGGGAATAACTCTCAGTGGTCACACGCTTTCCTTCTACTGAATCTCCGTGAGAGAACGTCACGTGTAACTCAAGGGGAAAGAGGAAAGACTGACCGATCTACAGCAAGCCCTTTTCAAATGACCATTGTGTAGATAGAGCGAAAGTGAACACTGATGAGTCAGCAAACTCTGCCTTAGAAAGCAGAGGAAGGCTGGACACTCAGGTGACTCGGTCCCTGGCGAGGGAGCAGAGGTCCCCTTTCTGTTTAATCTTCAGGATCACAGCTGCTGGTCCAATACTTCAACACACTGTGAAAGTAGGAAACTGTGTTTCGGGTTTTGAAAAACTGTCTACATATTAACACCAACTTTTTTCTCAATAACGTAATACCTTACTATGGGGTTGGGGAAAACACTAAGAAGCACAAAAAGCCAACTTTCATCAGGAGTGCGAATTAATAAAGTGATGTCGGAATTACTTGAATGCTATTTAGCGTTGCACATGTAAAGCTGATGGTTCATAACTTGTTGCATATGTTCATTATATTTGTCAAGCTATTATATTTATTTTCTGTATCTTAATTGCTTTAAAACCATGCTGGAAAAATATAAATTTCAACACACACACACACACACACCTACATTTGAATGGACGTACTAACTCTTGGCGTAGTCTGAGAACTACTACGTTGGCTATTCTCACTTATTCCCATTTATTTAGCCAGTGTTATTGACAGCCTACTGTTGTGCTAGCTGCTATGGCAACCCCCCAAATTATGCAATACAGCGATCTTTCTCTAGAGGTTTACCATCTGTCTTGGAGAGATGGAAAATATGATAAAAGAGCAAGTGGCATTAATGATAGTTAATAAAATGCCAATAAAATGCCAAAAGAGCTTTAAACAATGTGAGTTACATTAGGCATTTAGAAGCAGGAAAGCCAATTAGGGTTGCTTTAATTGGGAAATCCTTACTAAGAAATTGAGAATTCAGTTCGGTCTTAAAGAGTGTGTCAGAGTAGATATCAGTTTTACTTTTCTGTTCAGGAATTGGAAGATGGCATATACATTGAAGAAACCGAAGACAAATCTCAGTAAGCTGACATAGTTCTACGTACATGGCACTGTGGATAGACTCTTTCATGTTAATTCTTCTGTCAGTGATCCACAAATCCCCTAAACATAAACGTCCAAGTGAGTATGTTGCCGTCAAAATTTCCACCTTTGAAGAATGTACATTGATATTAACACTGTTGAAATTATTCAGAATATTTAACATTAGCTTTTGGATCAGACTTCAGAGCAGATTTTTACCCATAAAGGTGCAGTCTTTATTATTCACAGGTAGACCAGAATTCTGGGCAATATCGAAAAGTTTGAGAAAAGCTGGCTAAGATAGAGAAGTGGATCTATATAGACACAGGATTTAATTTCGGGGTTCCTCCTGGGGCTCTACAAAAACAACTCAAGAAAGAGCAATATCGTGAGTGATGGCAATGTCATTTCACCTCCCTCCCAAGGGGACTGCTTCAGAGGTGGTGCGGAACTTCGGTCAAGAGCATCCGCGTAGGAACTGGACACACCAGGGTTGCTTGACCTCAGTGAGCACGTTTCTTCGTCCTCGCACTAGGTTAGTGATGGTAACAAAGAGTCTTCTGTGATTCAAGGGTAGGAACGTCCGTGAGAAAAGGGAAAACATTAAACACTGGAGACTGAATAAAATTTTTCTTCAATGAGAAAATGATAACCTCATACAGCTACGTTAATTGATCCAGGCTCTGACAAACATTGTAAGAACACAGGTGGTAGATGAATATTTTACCAGAAAGGTATAGGTGTCTGTGGTCAGTCGACCCATCGTGAACACACGCGGAAGGCTCTCCCTTCACTCAGCCCGATGGTTCTGCCCTTATAGCATGCATCACTGGTAAGACTGAAAGAGGTGAATGAGGACATTTTTTCAAAATCTGTGGACTAAAACATGTACGTCTATAGTTCACTGAACATTAAAACAGACTTCATTGCAGAAATTAAGAATTCTCAGATGGGTTTCATCTCTAACAGGATCCTGCTTATGTTAACGACCTCACTTTAGGTTTCCGATATGTCCCTAATGTCGGGTATTCTCCAGCCATGTTCCGTTATTCCAGGTTAATGTTTACAATTTGTAAATATACTGAATTTTTCGTCATTAAAATAATACTACCACATTATAAAAAATTCGGAAAATGTATTTGCAATTCTACTGCTCAAAAGCAACACTGTTATAATATTGATATTTTACATTTCTGGTTTTTATTTGTATAAATATGTTATTTAACTTAACTTTAATCACAGTTTTGTATCCTACTTTTTTCACTCGCCTTGATAAAAATGAAACTGTGTTCCCAACCAATCATTGTAATGACTTAGATTTTCTATTAACTACATTCAGCACTTAAAATTCTTCCCCTCGAACATGTAATGTTAGTGCATCTTACCTCCACTTAGCATACGATGGGCAGGCCAGCGAATGGATCGCCCACTTCATGTACCGAGAGATTCACTGGCCAAGAAAGAATGCTGGTGGACTCTGCGGCCTGACATTGAACCCTGGCTTGGCCACTACGTACGTTTGGGCGAGTTGTTGAAACTCTTTAACCCCCAGTATCCTCCCCTGTGAGTGGGGAAACACTTTCTCCTAGAGCTCTTACGGGAATTAGTTAATTAATATAAAAGCACTCAGTACGATGTCTCAAAGGTGGTAAGCTCTCAGTCAACAGGCGCGATCCCACAGTCAGCTCTCCCATTGCCTGGTGCAAGGCTCCTCTCCACCGATCACGCGGAAAACCCAGGAGTTGGCACCATGAGGACTACCTACGTGCCTTAATTTGCATAGCTCCTACGCATCACTGATGGGGCTGTGGACTGGCTCAATCAATATTTCACTATGACTGTACAACTCGCAGTCTCTCAGAATGCGCTGGCCGCCTTCAGCATGCAGGGTTACGGTTTTTCCCAATGCTAAACATGATTGACAAAGAAATGTGAGAGAACTACTGCATGAAATCCCAACACAAAGTGTTCACATTTGAAATGCTAAGATCCTCCAAATGCAGAGGCCCATCATTTACAGACAGCCACGGAGATTCAAAATACATAATTTGCTCTTGCTCTGTAAGACTCAGTTGACATCCATACATCTCCCACTCCTGCACCCCCGCATCACACACACTAGCCGCGAATGCTGGTATAATGTAAACACCGCAGGCTTAGCGCGTCCAAGGCGACATGGGTTTTTGGAGGCTCTGCTTACTTCAGTTCGCCTGCATGTGAAATAGAGGATGGAATTTGTAAAACGGAGTGAGATTGTGATGCATTAATCTTATTCCAAATGTTAATTTATGGGTTTCATAAGATCTACTTTGCTTTAGAGCTCAGAAAATGTTTTTGCTCAGTAGCTCAATGGCTCGATTCCATGGCAGTGCCACTCCAAGAAAATTGAGTTGTTATTAGAATAGGATTTTTTGTTCTGTAGTGTCGGAGTATCTAGTAGTAAATTTCACCCTGCCCCAGTCAGAGCACTGTGATTTACACACACACACACACACACACACACACATACAGAAAGAGAGAGAATGAGCATCTGTGAAATAAAACCAAACTTTTCATAAGAACATATTTTTGTTTTCAGCCTAGGATTTCGTTTATACATTACAAATGTGAAAATAAATTCCAGCACTTCTATTAAACTAACATATCTTCTAACAGTGGGGTTTTAGAATCACACCGAGAACAAACGGTGATGAAAAGTGCGTCGGTTTGGGATTCTCGTGTTCAGGATGTGGGTTAGCCCCTGTCACGCTTGGCTGTGACATTAGAGGGCAGTTACAGGGTTATGTAGCCCACAGTTAGGGTTATCAGCTCATCTTGGTTTGAAGTCCTGGATGTGAGAACCCCTGCAGCCCTGGGCACCCTGCAACCGCAGGTCCCCCTCTAAAGGGAGGGAACGTTAGCAGAGATCTGTGCTTTAGCTTAGGACTTGGGGTGGGGGGAGGAATAAAAAATGGTAATGGGCTGCCAAACTGGGAACATTCACATCTGTTTGGACTTCTGGAAGACTCCCAAGTCACCCTGAAGAGAAAGTACTGCTCCAGAGCATTGCTGGGCCAAAGGCGGGGCCAGGTCTGTGCATCTGGGCTGGACTTGCCTGACCCCGGTCCGTTTAGAAGCCCTCCAGAGATGCTAGGCTGTTCAGAGCTGCCTATCTGCAGGCAGAGACCTCTCTGCTCTTAGGATCACATGGTTCCACGCCTCTTCCTCTGCCGTCCCTGCTCTCTTTGCCCCTTCTGCTTCCCTACACTGGGCCCTGGTGCGTTTCTGACTTTGACCTCCTTATGGCCTTTGTGCAGCCTGGGTGAGCTTCCAGCGGACCCGACCGCATCGTAGCTGCACACGTGACTATGCTCCTCCCGTATCTGCCTTCTGGATGGAGCCCAGATGATGGCTCCTAACTGCTGCATCTGACATTCGCTTCTAGGGTTCCCATGTGGAGGGTGCAGGCTCTGGCCTCAAGCACGTTTTTTAAAAGCAAACACATTTATTTTTTCCTTCAGAGGCTAAACGACTTCAACCGGCTTCAACAAAATGGGTTCGTTAGGTTTTGTTTCCCCTGGGCAGGAAAATTCTTCCTCATAGCGTACAGAGTGTTACCTAGTAACCCAGCTCACAAAGCTTGGGTTGTTTCCGTCGTTCTTTCTGGTCTTAATGAACCGGCACACTTCTAAGGCAGGGGGGCAGGAAGGCGTCCTTTAAAGCCATTTCTTAGGCAAGTTTTATGTTTGAAATGTTTCTTTGCACCTATCATGTGCTAGAGACAGCCCGTGGGGAAGAGGACCTCCGAGAAGTTCAGAGGAACGGCGGAGCCGTAGCCATCCCAAGCCAGATGGACAGAGCAGCCACCGATGGGCGTGGCCGAGGATGAGTGGATAACTACTTCATAAAAGTATTGTGGTTTTTTAAAGCAATTTTCGTGGTATTTTTCAGTTCTTTATACTTTGTATAATGTGATTTCTTTCACACTTGAATTACTGTACCTAATTTTCAACTAGTTAGTTTTCTCTCTCTTTTTTTAAAAATTTATTTCTTTTTAGAGAGAGGGGAAGGGAGGGAGAAAGCAAGGGTGAGAAACATCAATGTGTGGCTGCCTCTCATGTGCCCCCCACTGGGGACCTGGCCTGCAACCCAGGCATGTGCCCTGACTGGGAATCGAACTATGACCATTTGGTTCTCAGGCCGGCACTCAATCCACTGGGTCACACCAGCCAGGGCTATTTTTCTCTTTTTTACACAACACCCTCCCGTTTATTGTCTGTATGCCCCAGGCACATAACACTTAGAGCTGCCCATGCTAATTAAGAAAAGTAAATCAACAAGTACTACCTCATTTTAAGTTCAGGACTTTTTGTCCTTAAAAATTTTTTTTTTAATCCGGATGTCCTTGACTTCTACAACAGAAACTGCTAGTTACCCAAATAACCAGATTTCTAGAAAATTAAAGATATATTTGGACATCAGCAATTAAAAGGATTCACCATACTTTCATGGCATATGAAATAGATATTTGTGTGGATTGAAAAGAAAATCCTTGTTAGCTTCCCAAGTATTTCTGACTAACTCTTGGTATGGTGATTACTTGGGAGCAGGCTTTCTTGTGGTCACGAAAAAGTTTTATAGTTTTACCCAGTCTTCTAACTGTGGTTTAAAGAGATTGGTGAAACCAAATGGAAAAGAAGATGAAAGAGAAAGGTTTTAGCTTGTTTCCAACACTACAAGTTTATTAAGTTATAAACCATGTGTTCTATGCATACTTGCTGTAATCTCTTACTTAACGCTTTGTGACAGGTTTAATATAGCAAAATTAGACACACTGCCACGGTCTTTGGACAGCTACCTGGTCTCCACATGCTAATACCCCTGGCTTCCAGCCCAATGCAAATACACTTGGAAAGGAGGCCCAGGACCACGTCAGGTGACACTGGGGAGCATACAACCAAGAAGTGGGTTTCAACATGCAGACAGCGCACGCTTCTGGGGGGATCTTCTAACATCACTCAGCACTGACTGGTTTGGAAGGTGGGGAAATGACTATGTACCTGTTGCAGGTATTTAGAAACTGCTCAATAAAAGGTGAATCATCTAAAATAGACTTAAATTCAAAATAATATTGCATAACTTTCTTTCGCTTTCTATCAGTTAGAGCACTTGGAGTAAATTCAGATGAAGTAGTCTGATAGTCAGTCCATCGTTTCTATACAAGTACAGTTAGCAAAAGGTACCTATATTTCTTCTACAGTAATTTCCTTTCACTTGCACTGAAATCGTTTAATCATTTTGTAGGCCAGGCTAGAGAATCATTCAGAATTATTACTCAAGAAAACAAACAGAAGATTTAAAACCATTGTTTTCTTTTTGGTTCACAATCTTAGTGATAATTGTATCTATAAAATATTAATAAATGCCAAGTACTAACATAATATTACCACCTTAGGACCTAGTAGGGAAAAGTGAGTATAGAATTAAAAAGTATTAGAAAAGAGTAAAATTCTTGACAATGTATCCATTTATACCACTGTTCAAAAATCCTGATGTCATATTCTTATCAGACAAGGCAATGGAAGAAAGAAGAAAAGAAAACAGCAACCCTATAAATATTCAGAGGGTTATGATTCCTATTAGTAATTTTTCTCTCTTATGTCCACTCATGTAAATCGTTACATTTTGGATTAACTTACTCCACCCTATACTGAGTCATATTCTACAGTCATATTATCTATCTGTCCTATATTTGTATTTCCAGGATAAGCTTTAGATAGGATTTTTGGTGTCACTTTACCCTCCAATAAACCATTTTTGACCCATTGATTTATTTTAGTGAATTGAGAAACTAATACAAGTCAATAATAAAAATAAAATGAGCAAATTTAGTAATTTATTTACAACTACAAATGACAGAAGAATATATTTGTTTAAATAACTGTTCTCCATTTAATTATGCTAGCCAAGATGAACTTACCTGAACAGTTTTGAAACAGAACCACAATCTTCAGAAACATAATAATTATTAAGAATGTAACAATTTGGGGGAATTTATAGTAACATATATGACACATCAGAAAATTTAAAAGTCTAACAATAGTAAATGTTGCTGAGATCATGGAAAAAAGGGAAATAGATGCTTGCTGGGAATGAGTTTCTAGAAAAGCTATCGTGTGCATGACCAATTTACCCAGCAATTCTACTGTACTTTTATACTCATTCTAATTTATTATTCATGAGCACAAGAAGACATGTGTTCACAGAGGATGAAGTTACCCAAAACCCAGTGAATAAAAAAGTGAAAGAATTTGTATTCCAGGTATTTGAAGTTACCAGATATGGATTTAAAATAACTACGATTAATGTGCTGGAGAAAATAGGTGTGCCAGAATGGAAAATCTTACCAGAGCCCTAGAATATGTTTTTAAAATAAAAAGAAATTCTAGATATCTGGAAAAAAGCAATATCTAAAATTGAGAATTCAATGGCTGGGCATCAGGGTAAATTAGATAGAACTGAAGAGAAGCTTAGTAAACGCTGAATACATGCGGGATCAACTTAGAGAGAAAAAATGATGGAAAATGTAAAAAGGAGCATAAACGTATATGAAGCCATATATAAGTACACGAAAAATTATGTGTACATATAATTGGAGTGCTAGAAAAAGAATGGAGCAGAACTTTGCAGGACCAATGAAATTATGAAGTCAAATATTTAAGAAGCTCTGCAATCACTTCTAATCACATCTTCCACGTTCTTGGGCCTTGACCTACAACTTTAACATTTAAGCTCATTCAACTGTAGACAGAGGATCAGGTTTTGAGAGGCCGAGTGAAATGCAGATTTAGATAATATGGTTTACCAAGAAGAATTACTGGCATTAATCTCTCAGAGATACAGTCAACATTACAAATGAGCAATGGCCGCAGCGTGTGTTTAGATACATGGCAAGGCTGTGAGTCTTTTCCCAATAACTCTTTGCACATTTAAATATAAACCTGTGAGATGTGGATGTATTTTCAAACATTGGGAAAACATAATTAAATGTATTTAACCACGTGGCTATTGTGGTGAGAGTTTTATCAGTTGGTTGTGTAGACCATACTCAACCACTTCTTCCATATCACTGCTGTTTGACTAGAAGGCCACCCTGCACTTTCTCCATAACTGCCAAGACACCATGGCCCTTCTTCTTTCAAATGACAAGAGTTAGTATCAGTGTTTTTAGGTTGGTTCAGTTTTCCGAGTGTGGCCTCAAACCAGTAAATGTTCACTTCCTTTTGTGGTATTTGTACCTTGTAATCTATTCTTAATCACAAAAGTTTATATAATCATTATAAATATACAGATGTAGGTAAAATAAGAAGTGAGGTTTCTTTTTTCTCTTTATCCAGTTAAGTCCCTCAGAGGTAACAATTGCTTCAAATCTGGAATATTTGTTATTGGTAACATTTCTGACCAAAGATAACCCTCAATATAAAAATAAGTGCAAAATTTTAAGGTCCCACTTACAACAACCTTAGGTCATCAGTTTTATTAACTGGTTAGGACAAGGGAAATGATGCTTCTGAAACTGAGATATGATGTTTCTTTATGTAGATAGATATCCCAAAATTGGAATTGGGAATGAGGACAACTCAAGAAAAAATCAAAAACTGCAAACAAAAGTAATGTTAACATTCATAGATCTTTGTAGCAATGTTTCGGTGGCCAGAGTCTTCATATTTTTCTCAAACAATACTCCTATATCTCTGTCTTCTAAACTTCAACACAATGTCTGTCCTGACTGATAACTTCCTCAGACAACTCCCCTATAAATCTGAAACTTTCTGTTTACTTTTTACTTTGACCACAAGATCATTTAGGCAAGGACTTTATCTTACTATTCATGTCCATTTCTGGTGCTCAGCATTATGTCTGGCACTTGGTAAGGGTTGAATGAATAAATTTAGTCCTTATTTTCAAAAATAGAAGAGAGAGATCTTTGGATTCAATTACAAATAATCTCGAGCTGTCTGTAAGAGTAAGATAATTACATCACTACTGTCCAGAATGTTCACACACCCATTCACCCCTTCAACAAGCACACTCAGAACTTACATTGGTAAAAGACTTGCCAAAGAGCAAATCAGGCCTATAAGATGGGACTTGGGTTGACTTAATCTAAATAATCACTATTAAATGTGGTCAAACTCTCTCGCACTTGCAGGACTCTTTGGACACGCCAGAATTCCTGCCCGTGAATTCCATGAGTAGCACTTTTAGATTAATTTTCAGTTCAAAGTCAACTTTCAATTTGTGGTCTCTATGGACAAATCGCGTCACAGCACATCAGTGCAACTACTCAGGTGTGACCTTCACCCCAGTCTCCTGCGTTTCTCCATCTCATTTTGAATATTAAAAATATGCGTGCTATTTTCTTGTGCATTTACTTTATTCATTCTAGCACCCAAATTTAGAAAGAAGGCATGGATTTGCATGTGGCTTTAATAAAATTATTAGTTTGCTCAGAAGAAGGTGTGTGGCGTGTGGTTTGCTTGCGGTGTCCGAAGTCTTCCTGAAAACATCCGGCATGTTTTCCACGCTGTGTCTTCATTAGAGCAGTGACGGCCCCTGGGCCACTCTACAGAAGTACGAAGGGACACGTTACTCAGGTCTTTCTCACATGGGCTCCACCAACTGACAAGTTAAATGTTCAGTCACCCCTGAAATAAACTTTGGACTATTGCTTCACACTAAACTGACTTTTATTTTAACCCAGATTCGATTAATTGTAAACCTTTAGGAATGCAACAGATCATCTTGTAGACTTACAGAATAAGTTATAGTTAACTCATCAATTTTTGGTCGATTTATCACATAGTTATTGAGAAACTGATTCAGTAGAATACCAGCAAGTCCAAACGGCAGGAAGGAAGGAACATAAGAAAAGGCAGGGAATCAATGAGAATATTCGAAGGCAGCTCATGGTCCACTTTGACACTGAGTATTGGAAGCCGTGGAGAGGAGGTGGCAGGTAGGGTTGGGCCTTGAATTGGTAAGAGTTTATCCTCATTTCTTAAGCAAGTTAAAACCATGGAAGGTTTTTGTACAGAGGAGTGACACCCTAAGGGATGCTGTTTAAGAAAATTAATCTGCAAATAGTGTGAAGATCATCGGTGTTAGAGAAATTGGGGAAAAGGAGATCTGTAATAGGTCATTACCATACGATTCAATACATTTTATTCCAATTCTTCTGGATTGCTGCCCAGCTGAATTTCTGATGAGCCATAGTAATATGCTTCTTCTAAAAACAGAAACATTTCAGATTCAGAAGTTCACATGTACTTAGCTTCTACAATGTTCACATGCATTATCTCATTAAACTCGTATGAGAGATTCTGCTGATGAAGGAACTGAGAATCAGAAGGGGTCCCTTTCTCAAGATTACCCAGGCAGTAAGGCACGCATGTTTAGTGCAGAAGTACGGAATGAAAGCAGCAGTTCCAGGGGAAATCACCCAGGGGAGCCATCCTGCGCAGGCGAGCAGTGAAGAATGACCACAGCCGGTTGGGAGGCCGCAGCAATTTTTGTACTTGTCAATAACAGACCTGAGTTCACGTGCCATTGCCTGTCTGATTAGAGTGCTAAGCTAGACTTCTCGATTCTCTTTGTAGGACAGAGCTGGAACAACACATTCCACAGGTTTCAACGGTTCCCTTTTCCGGGTGTTTGTTGCTATCCTTGCCTGTGTATTTGCTGGTTGTCTGTCGATCTGTGGTGAAGGGAGAGGGGAGCTTGTAAAGGGTGTAAGTGGCTGAATTTGAGTAGCCTGTTGCTTCTCTCAAGTCCTCTCTACTGACAGGGGTGTCCTCTCCTCCCTTTCATAATTTGCAGAAATTCACATGTGCAATTTGTCTTGAACATAGCAATGCTTTCTCTTAGAGTCATACTTTTAAAATGGTTTCCATAAATTTAAAAAAAAATCAATCCAGGTGAAATATGAGGAAGTCGGATAGCTAGCCGTGCTGGGAAGTTTTGTGTTACCCCACTGTAAGTCAGGATTGGTCCATTACAGCTTGACGTTTAAAAGCAGAAGAATGGATGCTGGAATAATTGCCCTTCTAAATCAAGCAGGTGAAGCTTAAACACTCTGCCATTTATTGTGTAGGTGAATTTTTTTTCACCAATGCTTATTACAAGTTTCGATGAACTAAACCTACACATTTTTCTTACCTTGGGTTAAATCACACTTCTACTTTGCTTTCAACAAGCATGCTTATTTATAAATCAGAACTAATCCAGGGAAAATGATGGCATAAATAACTGTCGGTGGGAGGGAGCTAATTGGGCATGCCATACGTGTAGGAAGTAGTACTCTGAACGTTATAGCACTTTGGAATATGAAAGATGGAGGCTGCGGTATTTATACTTCAGTCCTTTTTGCCCCTAAATCACATTTCTTGTGCAAGAGTGCCTATTGGCTGAAGGAAAGTTTAGTGAATCGGGCCTTAAATTATTGCACTCAGTAATTGTTGACATATGTGTACTTTACAGCGCTAATTTATTTCACCATGAACCCAGTGTTTATGAACGCACAAAACCAGATTTATAGTATGTGAGATTAAGAACATTTTTACTCTTGATTTTAGATTTTTAGGTGAGATAGATTTAAAAAGATAACGCACATTTGAAAAGGATGTGAATCTGCCCAACACAGCACAGTGAGCTGTAATATTACTTTTGGAGTCATTGAGAAAGAACATCATTTCATTTAAAGGCTGTCATCCCATGTTTGAAATGCTAAGATGATTTGAAGATCTGAGATCTAAGGTCATGTTAACAGATAAGATCTTGAGGGATCCCAGGATTAAGTGATGTTTTGGGTAATGAGGCAAATCTAACATTTCCTGAGCCCTCAGCCCTCGCGAGGCTCCGTTCTAAGCCCTTCACATCGATTACCTCACTCAGTCGTCAAAACAACCGTCCGAACTGGTCGCTCTTAATATTCCGGTGTAATAGCTGCACATCTGAGTCAGAGAAGTTAACCGGCTTCCCTGGTTCCCGCACGGTTAATGGAGGGGGGCGGGGGGACTGGGATTCAAACCTGGGGAGTCTGTCCCCAGAGACAGGAGGCAGCCCTCACCCTCCGATGACAGAAGTGGGGTTGCTCTGTCCAGTGAGCACAGAGAAAATGACAGCTTTCAACCTGCTTGGTATTTCTTAGAAAATAGTAACTTCTTTCAACATCCGTAAGTACAGGCTGAGGCAGGGTAAAATGGAAGTTAATTAGATTAAATTATAAGAGAGACGCATCAGACATGAGCAAAGATCACTGAGAAAAAAATTATTAAATTTGCTGCAAGGCCCATTTTCTCTTGATGCTTTTTCTTTTCTTCCTACTGTTCTCCACCCTTTGTTTTCCTACCAACCTAAAGGAATAAATCAGTCAAATAATGAGAATTTGATCCACATTTACTGTATATGCTGCTCTGTGGAAAATACCAAGAGAATCCTAGAGCTTAGGGCTGGTACCTGGTTCTTACCCTCCAGAGCACAGAGTCCGGATAAACGCAAGATCTAACCCATCAGAAGACAAAGAAAGGGCAACAATCAAATGCTAAACTATGTGGCAGAGGTAATAAAGGTACAAAAGTTCGGTTTTTATTTAAAAAATTTTTTTTAAGAAAAGGCATGAATTTACCCAAGTATCAGAGGCTATAAAATATTTGAATAGCTAGAATGGAAAGGCATAGAAAAAAGGAATAGCTGGACATTAAAGGAACAGTAGAAATAATGGTATGGCATTAAATGCACCCTTACCCTCTTTGTGAGACGCTGAGGAGACACTGACCAGTATAAACAGTGTATTTTGAGGGAGTTTTTGGAAAGTGATTCCAAATGGGACTAAATTGGAAAAGGACTTGACAACGTTTGAATTAAATGATTTAAATTTATCTAAAATGTACACGGGGTTGCAGAACAGGTTAATCTCTTGTGTTACAGACTCTCCTAGTTTTTTGGCCAGTCTTTTCCTTTGAGCTGATATTCCCTTTGAGCATTGAACAGGTACATGTGGAGATAAACTTCTGAGCCTCGGCGCCCTTAATTAATATTTTGGGCCGATGACGTTGCCGGGGAGCCGTCCCTGGCCTCTACCCACTAGACGCCAGCAGCACCCCGCTCCCCAGCTGCGGCAGCACGGAGATCTCCAGATGTTCCCCGATGTCCACAGAGGAGCAAAGTCGCCCTCCCTGAGGACCACTCGGATAAACCTCACCTCTTTCGGCTCAAATGCATAAGGCATTCCTCTTTATGACAGAATTCCCAAGGTACCTAAATGTATAGTGTACATGGGCAATGTGGGATGACTTCAAAACGATCTCATTTGGATTTCAAAATATGGTTAAATATCGATAGTGTGCAGTTTGGTATCATAAATCCTGAACCTTCACTTGAGGAAAGGTTAGCCATTGTCCAGTTTTCGCTGCTGCGGGGAATCCATTCACCGCAAATAAGTCGGAGAAGTCAGTCCAGCTGCCCGCACCCTTTCCTCATCGTTGAAAATAACCCTCATTTTACTCCCTGTTAGTTGTCCCTGCTCCCTCCCTCCACAACAAGAAGTTCTCCCTGCACACGTGTTGTCTCTGCCCCGCCAAACGGGAAACCACCTGAGAGCATTTCTGCTCAGAGACCCGCTTCCTGAGAACGTGCTTCATAAAAGGTCAAGAAAGGACACCGGCTTAAAATAAAATGATGATTTTTTTATGACAGCTTTTCCCTTCATAGCTACATGAAACACGCACGCACTTAAAATACGAAATAACATTAGATATTTAAGACTATTCTAAATGTACAGAAAAGTGTTATTTCGTACAATAATATCTTTAGTGCCAGGTAGATGAAAACAATCTATTTACTTAAAATTATTAGTAGTTTAAAAATAATTTCTCTCTGAATTTCTCAAATTTTCCATTCAAATGAATTTTTAAAGTAAATATAGAGAAGTTAAGTACAAAATGAGAGTTCGTTTCTTTGTTCCTGGAAATTTTGTTTGCATTCCCTTAGATGCTCAAGCTAAAACAGTATGTCATTCAAAAACCTGGATTGTCTATACAAACAATACAGAAAATGATAACTTAAGCATTTTTTGAATAAAAAGACAATCATCACGGTTGAGTGAAAACAACAGAGTTAAATCATCTGTACAAGTGTTGAGAATCAACTTTATACACATGAGAAAACAATTTATGAGAGTAAATAATGCACAGAAATGTCTTTTTTTCTCGTTTGCCAGCTGGTACTGCCACCTGTGAGCCCAGGTATGTGGAAAATGTGGGTGGCAGCCCAGGCGCGTCCTCTCAGAAGCCCACCTGCCTGTCTGACCACGTGCTCCAGGTGCAGTCAGCTCTCCCGGGGCTGCAGCGGCCCCAGCCCGGGGACCCCAGAGCCTCCTTGGGGCACATATTATCTGGACTGGTGCTGGGGTCCATATTGCTCCAGGACCCTCCTCCTTCTGCCCTGCATCCCTACAGAGATTCCTGTATTTTCTCTTCTCCCAACTATGAGGCCGGTCCCCCTGGGCTATGTGAGGGTCAAATCCCCAGACTTACAGCTAAGACCAGGGTTTTTCCTGTTTTATTTCCATTGCCGTCCTTAACAAAGAAAAAGATTCCTCGAATTCTAGTCTAACAGGATGAATAAAGCTGGAGTTCTTACCCTTTCTTGGACTCTATCTGTAGATGAGAAATGCAGTATCTCTAAAACAGACAGAAAATCCTAACAAGGTATGCTTGCTATGTAAATTACTTGTCTCATCTTTTTTTTTTTTTTTTTTTTTTTTTTTTTTTTTTTTTTTTTTTTTTTTAACAGAGAGGGGAAGGTAGGGAGAAAGGAGAGAAACATCAATGTGTGGTTGCCTCAAGTGCGCCCCCTACTGGGGACCTGGCCCACAACCCAGGCATGTGCCCTGACTGGGATTCAAACCGGCAACCCTTCGGTTCACACGCCTGTACTCAATCCACTGAGCCACACCAGCCAGGGCCCCTGTCTCATCTTCTGATGGGGATCCAGCCTCCGTGACCGAGGGAGAGGGTCTCATTGTCAAAGTCCTTTATGACTGAGCACTCAGAGCACTGGGGTTTCTTATCCCCCTGTTCCAGGGGGTCAAACTGCAAAAACTATCGAATCCAGTTCGTTGACTTTTTCTCTTTCATCGATTACTGGAAGCAAATTGTTGGCCTACGCAACTTCTCTAACCAGACAGGTTCCTGACCTTTTTTTGCCAAGAATGCGTTCATCTAGAAAAGTTCATTGTACAGACATTTTGATAGGTTTTCTTACAATTCGCCAACCTGTGGGAAAACCTGGCCCTACATCAGCAGGCCTCTGGAACCCTGAAACCTGTTCACTTCCGTGTTGTTATTGGTATTGTCGCCCTCCCAGGTGACTGCCCCGCAGGCATTATACCTTTCAGGTTTCGGGAATGATTGATTTTCAGGCCAGCGGTGCAGAAAGTACTTCTACTCACTTAAACATCAAGAGCTACCGCATCTCTTGCTGCTGGCAATTTTAACCTCACCATTTCACTGAATCTGAGGGCAAAGGTTTTAAGTCAATTAAGTGACTGGCTGCCATTCTCCAAGTCATGACTGTGTTTATCAGCAATACATAAGGCGGAAGAAACCATGGTTCTTCCCCGACATTCCCACCTGTGTTATTCATGCACAGTTCTCGAAATAGTAGCATTTTACTGGAGCAACCATTACATGGCAAGTCACGTAAATAAGGAAGGAAGGAAAATATCACAAGGGGCTCCATAACCTGTGTTTCTTGAAAGCAGGAACAACTTTATGCATTAAGAAACATCTAGATGACGACTACTCGGGAAAGAGGGAAGTCAGGTGTGCTAGAGTCACCAAAGAGTATCATCCAACCTTCTAAACTTTAGTGCACAAAGATCATGGCATAATGGCATGAGGCAATTCTTATGGTATACAATTATTTTCTAAATGCAGGATGTAATCCATTTACCTAGATTAATCTGAACTGCGTAAAAGTAGATGTGTAGGAAAATGGACAGCAGATTCAACCGCACCTTATCGAGGCCACTCTGCAGGTTGGGACCACAAATGTGATCACTATTTTCTTATACTTCCATGCTTTTCCAATCTTTACCAACGATTATGTATTACTTCAATTTTCAGAAAGGAAGAGCAAAACTTTATTAGAAGGCATTTCAATAAAGAGACACTGTAGACAGTAAAATGTTACAGATGAAAGTGGTTATTTTTGGAGTGGAGGAGTAGTGTTTTGGGAGTAGTGTGTAACCACTGAGTCACTATAGGAATTTTTGACATCTGTCTTAAGCTAACGCTTGTAAGTAGAAAGATCTAGTGAAACATAACGCGAATTCCCTTACAGAAGAAAGGTATTGAGAAGCTATGGAGATTTGAGCACAGGTGTTTACTAATCCTTAAAACAAAACGCCAAATTTCCTTTTAATCAAAATAAAGTTTTTCTGGGTAGCAGTGCCACATATTAAACTTAAATTTATGTAATTAAGTTTGTTTTAATTTAATGTAACAAGGATTTATTTTTAAAAAATACCTGCCTGACTCAGTACTAGGTACTGGAAATGCCAGGACAAGAGTGAAAAAAAAGATCTTCACCAAGCGTACACACTAGCCATGCATGTTATCTCATTGGAGTGCGGAGCCTGTCGGGGGGTGGGGGAGACACAGGAAGATGTGCCGGGTACTTAGACAAACCCACAGGCCTGACACCTGCCCTGAAGCAGCTCGTCCCCCAGAATAGTTCTTGCAGGAAGTGAAGTAGGAAGTGGGTATGGAATGCACAGGTGTGTGTACCCACTTATATGTGTGTTGGGGGGCCAGAGGCTTGGGAACTGGGTTGAGGTTAACAAGTGTGTGCAGAGAGCAGACAGGAGGAGAGGGCATGGAGCATCCAGAAAAGGGGGGCAAGTTTGGTTTGGTTCAATCTCAGAGTCCGAATTAGGGACTGAAAAGAGAAGAAATTAAACAGGTACAAAGGATAGCCTGGTGTAATGTAAGAATTGGAATTTATCTTCCAGGGAACAGGGAGGTATTTAAGAGTTTAAGAGGGGAACATAATTTGCTCAAATCTGGTTTAAGAAGCCTACTCTGACTGTAGGGGCTTTACTTTCTGTGTTTTATGAAAATAAAGCTTTTTTAATAAATATGTAATTATGGTAAGTTTATTATGGTTTTCAAGTTAATTCTCTCCCACATTCTAATACTCTTCCCTAAGACAGGCTTGCACTGTAGAGTTTAGAATTACTGGTCTTGAATGAAAAAACCTAGAGAAACCTCAAATATTGTTACACCTAGGCATAAGGGAGCGGAATCTGTACCGATGAGTTAAAATTGATAGATTTCAGCATCCCTGAGCCAGTTGAAAACATCTTCCTTTTACTGGGGAGTTAAGGAAACATTTTACTCCTGAATAAAAGACTGATGATATAAAAGACTCTTCCTACTTCTCCGACTCCTTATCTTCCTTACTCCTCCCTTTTCCACAATCTCTCTCCCCTTCTCCCTTTTTTCCTTCTTTATCTTTCTTTCTTTTTTCTCCTTTTGTCTCCTCTCTCCCTTCTTTTCTCCTTTCCTTCCTTCTTTCATTCTCCAATATTTACCAAACATTTATCATTATAAGAGACATGATATGATGTTTATAATCTAACTGGGAAGACAAAAAAGAAGTGGAAAATAATTGGTTAAGAAAAAATTACGGGTATAGCATTAAGTGCCAAAATAAGTGATACAAATGTAAGTTCTCTAATTGTTCTAAGTGAAAAAGATGCTTGTAAGCTGGAATTGCTGGGAAAGGCTGGATTGGACTTGATTTGACTGCACTAGGAGTAAATTTGAACTTAGAAAAATTTTAGTAGATTTGTAACTTGAACAAGCCTTCCCAAGTGAGAAACAGTCATTTATGAAGACTGTTATTACTGTTAATAATAAAATATAATGTTAAAATTAAAAGGCTTGAAAAGAGGAGCCACTATATTTTGAGTCTACTTTCTGCTAAACAGAGCCTTTGAACAATATACGAGATGAGCAGTTTGGCTTGAAAATATTTTAGTAATTCGTAAAAGAAAATTAAAACAGTTTGTCACATGCACCATTTAACTTCAGTCATGTATAATCAGTGGTGGTACTTATTCTATAAACCTGTGATACTTAATAATGCTGTACACTAGGAGGGTTATTAATTTCTTCTTTAATTCTATTCATACTTTCAGCATTATTAACAAGCACTTTTTCTGGCACTTACTAACCTCTTTAGATAATATATGATCTTAGAAGTCCAAGATATTCAAATTCAAAAGTCTGCATCTGGAATTTATCAGTGAACTCACTGACTAGTTTGTGCTCTACTTTCAGGGCCCCTTACTATCTTGGGGCTGTTTTAATGAGGACATCCTTTGAGGGTATTAATAGTTCTATGCTTACTTCTCCAGTTTTCCCAGTCCTTTTGTTTTCTTAGCTGGATACTAATGCCTTTTGTAAGAACTGCTCAGCGAGCCTTAACATTTACTCATAGCTAAGATTCTCACCAGTAATGAGTTTCTTTGAAAACTTTAAATAAAATTATTGACGTGTATTCTATATAGGGCAGGATTTCTCAACCTCAGCATCATTGACTTTGTGGCTACCTTGTGCATTGTGGGATATAATTTATCAGCTGACCTCTACCCCCCAGTGGTCAGTAGAACTTGCCCACTTCGGACAATCAGTAATGTCTCTGGGCGCTGGAAAGTGGCCCCTGGAGAACCATTGACTTGGGGCAACCGCTACAGAACCATCAGGAATGCCAGCGTGGCAGGTTTGAGATGGCAGCTTTGGCTTTGATCTACCATATTGGCTCCGCGAGGTGTGGTTTGGCTGTGGGCATTAAAGCCTGTATTAAGTTTCCATTTGTTGATGGCTTGAGCAATAAAAATGTAAGAGCTTAGATTTAGTCAGTTTTGCATTTCCTTTCTTTTACACCATCATTAGAACGAAGAAAATCTACAACAAACAATCTAAGCCCTCAAAGTAGGAGCCTCGGAGTCACCAGAAAAGTAAGCAGTGTTCTTTTAATTATCCAGACTTTTGCAAACTTCCTTATGTTATACTTATGGTACTGCTCATGCTAACTTAGTTTTTATAAATATTTTAATTAATTAACTTTGTGTTCATTTGGTTTCAGTGAAAAGTGCTCAATTAGGAGTTTATTATTTGGTTCCAGCTTTCGCTCAATAAAAAGACACTTTTCTAACCAGAGACCTTTAAACCAAGTCTGCTTAAAAGTCATATTTAAATGTGTTTAGTCTAATACATTTAGAAAATGTAAATGGGATGGATCTAATAACAAAAATAATTAAAGTTGAACTTACTGATATGTCTCATAATTGTTGATACTTTAGGGAAGGCTCGATTTCAGTATTACATAGTTTTAAATAATGTGCTCAAATAGCTTCAGGAAGCTGTTCGATTTTGAGATTCAGATATACATGATACTTCATTTGTATATACCAGAAGCAATTTATGTGCTAATGCACTCGCTTCGGATCAGGCGCACTTCAGAACAGTTCCGATTTAATTGCTTATATATCAATGATGTCTCTTTCTCCCCCGAGCAGGATTTCTCTCTATGCCAAAATCATACCACCAGGCAACCTACACATTGGTGATTCCTTAATACAATGGGAATACTGTTCTTTGGAAAAGAGTTTTTATGTTGCCTTCACTCTGTAAGAAATTTCAACGTCTCTGAGCGTGTGATAAAGAGGAAAGACACGCTCCCGCAGTTGCCTTCCCACAGTGGATACACAGTTTGTTCTAATTCTGCTCTTGACTGTTTATGTGCAATTTCTTTCTAATGCAAGGAATTTCAATACACCCAAATAGCCAACGCAATATATACATCTATATTTATATACCAAGAATAAGCCAAGCTATCAAAAGATAATTAGGTGAGACATGCGCTTTTTGTCATAATTAATATTCTGTCAATAGGCTAGATAAGAAAACTCCAAGGGTTAATGTTTTGCTGGGCTGCCAGATACTGTCGCCAGTGAATTTTTCCAGCTCACTCCATTAATCCAGTCAGCACAATGGATCAGGCTAGAGATGTGTCTCCATAAATCACTCTGAAGTGCTGGGGGTAGGAGTGTCTAATTAATCAGCAGTGTCATGATGTTTGACTTGTAGCTGCCTCACTGTGTTTGGGATGGAGATTCAGTGTGTTTAACCCACATGCTCTTAAACAGATCTCCAGTGGTGTGTAAATTTTAACCCATTTACAGAAAAAGTCAACCAGTGTGATTCGACCATATTTTTCAACAGCCATATGTCTTTCAAAGATAGGACCCCTCATCACTTTTAGTTAATTTTCCATCCACCACAGTAGATCTCTTTTGTAGTGCGAAAAACAAGGCATATTTGACTGTTATATTGGATGTTAATATCGCGGTCAGGACAAAATTATATCTTAACGTGCTTTCTTAACCAATAGGAGAGCACACTTTTGAAATGGAAAAGGCTTGGATTTTTGTACATTGTCACCAATCAATGAAAATTTATTCCTTTATCTTTGATTTCTTGCTCTCACATTTCACTATTTGGGGATCATTTATTTTCTTATAGTGCTTTTTCTTCATTAAAAATATTCACTAATAAAATAATTACTTTATACTTAAAAATAATATAACTAAATATTATCCAGTTTGCAAGTGAGTAAACTACCTCAAAGACTTACCCAGCACATGCGGCGAACAAAATTGATCTCAGACTAGATCACGTTTCATACCCTTAGACTACTAAGAACATCTGAGGAGGGACAGACTGTAAAATAAATGGATTCTTACGTGTAGCTTAATGAATCCACCCTTGTTTTCTACAGCTCCCGGGATCTTTTGTGGCAGCTAATACTGAGATAATGCTGTAAAATTGGAACTTTTCCCTACAAAAACACAAAAGGTAGCTGGTATTATTAATCTTATAAAAATAAAATAGTCTTGGATCTCTTCTACGAATGCATATACACAGAAGCCTCTCTACACATCGCACACAAGGACCACGGCGAGTCCCCGTGAACAGGCCCGCCTTGACAAGAATGTGGGGGGAGCTGGTTTTGGCAGGACGCACACTTATCTTAAAAATGATGTGATCCGTTGACAAATATTTCTGGATTTCTTATTTTGATGACTCTCGATTGAGGTGAAACTTGATTCTTCAAGAACGAGTTTTAGTGGCAGTAAGAGCCAAATGTGGTGGCAAAGCATACAAACTTACTGAGTAAGGCAAATTAGGTAAAATTGACGAGAGGTACTGAAGAACAATAAACCAATGTATCTCATAAGATTTTACTCATGAGGCCTATTGTACAGGAAATGCGCCGGAAAGGTATGGTTAAGTCTGTTAACAGAAGTACATTGGTCTAAATCCTTAATAAAAAAGTAACTCCTGATTGCATTACCTGAGTTGTTATTTTAGCCCAATAATGGAAGATTATTATAGGTATAGATAGAGACATGAATATACCCTAGATATGTGTCATATACGCACATTTGTATAACACACATATACAAAAAATATGCTTACCTGGGTTGTATATTTTACATCATATTATCACAAAACACATAACACATAATTATATATAGCATTATACACAATAATAAGTATTAGATAATTTCATTTAAAGCATATTAAGTTCAAAAGATAATTATGGAACTTCTTTACTAATTTTACTATTTTTCATGTAAGTATACACATATATATGTAACATTTTTTCTCTGTTTCTTCTAACAAAGTTGGTGCTGGCACGCCTCATCATTAAAGGACTGATTTTCTGCTGGACAGATCTACTAATAATCCTTCATCCTATTGTGATTGAAAGCACACATTTGCAAGTTCAAAGGTACGACCAGTTTATTTGTGATTACGCAACAGAGGAAGTCTGTCCGCTGAACTGGGGGACCAAGCCTCTCATTTGGACCATACACTCACCACCTGCTCCGGTGAGCCTTGCAGGAGGTTTCAGAAACTGAGGAGTAACTAAAAAATAGTTACCCAATAATGTCACAACTCCCCAGTGACCAGAGCAACACATTACATAAAAATGATATGCCCAAGTCATGGGAGAAAAGGCATTATCCCCTGGTGTTGCTACTTCTACAAATATGAATTTTTGGTGACTCGCTAATAAACAATTACTACTTCTCAGCACAAATTTACACAACAAGTGAGCTTGCTTTGGACTTTTAAGAAACATCAAAAACGTCAAGGAAAACACCCCCAAACGTATGCACTTTACTATGGCTGCTACGTTTGGGGTAGAAGGAGCTGCTGGAAATGAAGATTCCTGTAGAGTGTCAGACACAGAAGCCAACATGATATTTAAATTATTAAATGTATCATTATATTATGCTGGCTACGGCTTTTAACATGCTTTTCTATGGGAGGGAGCTGGACCACTCACCCATCGCGAACCTGGACAAGCCTCCGACTGCAGGTGGGACCTTGGTGGTTCCCATTGCGCTGGGTTCCAGATGCATGTTATTTTGAATCTTATTGCATGTTATTTTGCAGGGTGGGCTGCTAGTATCTGAGGAGAACACACGGACGTGACTCCCTGGGTGGTTTTTCTTATCAAGTTTCATGTGTACGTAAGCTTAATTTAAATTCTTTGCTGCCTGACAACATCATTAGTTATGAAAAACATAAAGTTTGATTAGGCTGAAATTTCCAATGTCCTAATTTTCACCGAAACTTTATTTCCTTGGATTCAAAGGAAATATATTTTGTACAAAATATCTGGTAATTTTTTTATAGTTATAACAGCACTTCGGTGTGGAGTTTCTTTTCTATTTTTCTATTTATCTTTTTATGTATTTTTTTTCATTACCACTTATCATCCCGTTTATGCACCTCCCCAAACCTCCACCCTGCAATCACCGCATCGTTGTCCAGGTCCATGAGTCTTTTTTCCATTTTGCTGGATCCCTCCACCCCCTAGAATCCCCGCCCCCAACAACTGTTAGCTTGCTCTCTATCTATGAGTTTGTCTTTATTTTGCTTGTTAGCTCAGTTGGTGAATTAGATTCTACATGAGTGAAATCCTATGGTGTTTGTCTTTCTCCGACTGGCTTATTTCACTTAACATAATGTTTTCCAGGTCCATCCATGCCGTCGCAAATGGCAAACTTTTTCTTTTTTATGGCCAAGTCGTATTCCATTGTGTAAATGTCCCGTAGTTGTTTTATCTATTCACCTGCTGATGGACACTTGGGTTGCTTCCATGTCTCGGTGATTGTAAGTAGCACTGAAATGAACATAGGGGTGCTTATCTTCTTTCAAATTAGTGTTTTGGGTTCCTTTAGACATTCCCAGAAATGGGGTCACCGGGTCAAAAGGCAGTTCCATTCTTAATTTTTGAGGAATCCCCACACACTGCCTTCCACGGTGGCTGCACCAGTCCGCATTCCCACCGACAGGGCCAAAGGGTTCCCCTCCCTTCACATCTCACCTGCTCTTGTGGTTTGTTGATTTGTTGATATCACCTCCCACCGGGCAGTGAGGAGTTTCTTATTCTGCCAGTGAGCAGTCTGGGGGATCCGTGTGCGTGACGCCCACCATGGGGAAGGAGGAAGCAGACCTTGTTCTCAAAACCTTGGGTCCGAAGCACGTGGAACCGTAACTACGGTAATGACGCGGTGAAATATAGCAGGCGGCTAAGTGAGCCCTGGAAAGCAGGACAGCTGGGCCGAGGAAGATGCTGAGGGTTAGGGAAAGGAGGAAGGCCACCTGAGACAGGTCTCTGTGGGCCGAGAGGGGAGATCGGTACGAGCAGGGGCATTCGGAGCATCGCACCTAGAGCTGTCCAGCTTGAGTGACGACGGGGAGGGAACGGAGCCCTGAATCCTGCCAAAGCAGCTCAGAGTGGCCTGCTAGCGTGGGCAGCCACCCAATCCCTCTGAGGACGTTAGTAAAAAAGGGAGCAATTTTTACAAAGAGTCACCTGGTATCAGCCCGTCAAGATCTGAGGGCTGGAGGTCGTAAACTGAAAAGAACATGCAGGAGGCAGGCGAAAGACAGGAGCATTTTTCATTTTCATGTTTCAGTTGCAGTTGACCTTCAATATGATTTTGTATTGGTTTCAGGTGTACAACCCAGGGATTAGATAATCATGGACTTTACAAAGTGTCCCCCTGATATGGCCCGGACCCACTTGGCACCATACATGGTGATTACAATGCCAGAGTCCGTATGTCCTACGCTGGACCTCATAGCCCTGTGACTGCTTTGAAAAAAAGCAGCCCCAGGTTCTGCCGTAGGCGTGGCGATGTAGAAAGGCTACTGGTGAATGCAACAAGTTTCTTCACCATGGTCGCATTCCTGCGCATGTGCAGGGTGAAGTGGGCTGTGGCAATTACCCCGCAGTGCTGACCAATGTAATAATCTATTCTGGATTTCGATTTTTAATTATTTTTTTTGGAATTAAATCATTAGATATGCTATCTCAAGCAAAAACCATAATTCTGTTATTCATTCACTATGCTTTCCTCTACAGAACCAAGTTGTGTGTGCGCGTATTATTTTTGTATTGAAAGTAAAAGTCTAATAGGCATACGCAGATGTTTTCTATTCATTTGAACATGTATTATGACTGGAAATAAACATACTATACAGTAAATATCATAAAACGCCACTTGGGCTGATCTATTACATTGTTTTTAACTTTACGGAACATTTATTGGCTCAAGGTTAAAACCATTTTACATTTGTACTTAACAAGAAAGGATTAGTACGTAAGATGTATTATTACAATAACAGATTTAGATTCATGACCCTGGAAAAGTCCCTTCTTACATGCAGAATAAGACAAATTGGCGTTAAGTAGTTGCGTGGCTCCCAACAGGAAGATGACCGAGATGAACCCTGGTTGCACAAATAAAGGCATTCTAGAGGTAAAGACGTTTAAACACGCAGAGACGCACACAGACACACTGACACCTAGATTCCGTCAGGATCAAGCATCCTCCTGAACTAACTTGTTTGAGCTTTTGAGATGATTTTTAAATGATTTATTTCATAACCACACGAACTGCCGGACAGAGGTCCCTTACATTTAACAGGCGCTTTAGGCTTTAGGCAAACAACCCACTGACGCAGGCTGTTTCGGTTGTGGCAGTGAGCTCGTGGGTGGTCCTCTGGGGAACCCTTAGGCCAGATGTATCGCTGTAATCCAATCTGTAGAGCAAAGCACCACGGAACCCGGCAGAGAGAACCAGGTGCAATTCTGCAGCTGGGCCGAGATGTGGGAGGCGGGGGTGGGGGGAGCAAAAAAACGTTACTGGCACCGCTCTGTTCAAAATACAGGAGCTGGGGCGGCCCTCGTTTTCACTGTACTCATCTTATTGAAAATGCCCTGTTTTCTTCCATATTTTAAGAGGAGAGATACAGTACAAAAGCCCAATTCTTCAAACGTAGTTGTACTGAAGTGGCATTTCCTAGGCAGGACGAACGAGGAAGTTGCTAGAATCCGCCTTGAAGAGGACGTTATCCTGGGAATTTTCTTATTTGGTTCTGTGGTTCAAACAGCCCACCGACAATAACAGCTTCCTCTGAAACCCACGGCATCCGAGGCGTGTGGATCTGCTGAAGCTTTCGGAAGAGGCAGGGGTGATGCCCTGCTCATCCCATTCCAAGCACTGTGAGCCCACCAACATCATTTAGGATTACAGTAACTTTCACTCATATGTTAATTCATTCAACCAATATTCACCAAACTCTTGGAGCGAACTGGGTGTTTCATTAGATGCAGTGGATAAAAAATGGGTCAAAAGGGGACACGATTCCTTCTCTCCTGGAGTTTACAGAAGTAAGCAGTAATTAACAAAATAATCTCAATAGGAATAGCTAATCAATCACCGAAATCATGGAAGTTCAGCTGTGGAAAACAGGGGTGCATCACGACCTGTTTAACTGACAGTTATTTTAGTTGCTGATATATTTTGTGAGGTTATTTATGCCACATGAGAAGCGAATGTTATTTTTTATGTATCTCATTTGTTTATCGAGAGAGAGATATAACAATTACATAGACAATATAATTTTTCTGAAGTTGTGTTTGTGTGTGGTGTATGTGTGTGTATATGTATATATACATATATACATATATACATATACATATACATATACACACATATATACACATATATGTGAACTTTAATATAAATTTGACCCTTCTGAAGAACTATGTAAGATAAACTTATGGGAAAAGAAATTATTTTTTCTCACTGAGAGAACATTACTCTTAATAAAAGTTGTTATTATAAAAAATTTCCACTTGGGAGTATTTTCTTTCCAAATCCTTATCGAGAACTAGCTAATCTGAATAATTTTTTCTTAACTGTTTAAACTCTGAGGGCAGGCAGAATACTGAAAGAACAGGGACCGGAGCGCAAAGAGAGACAATTCCCTCAATGCCCTCCGGCACCACAATAATGTGGACACATGGATGTGCATCATGGGCGTTCTGGCCTGGGTTTACTAAGGAACATATAAAGCCCTCGAGAGGAAGAACAACACAATTTCCTTCGGACACGGAGCTCTCTCCCGTGGTGTTGGAGTCATCCCACCAACCTGACGCTCTTGCGAGGAAATGGCAGCAGAAACACCCGGGACTCCCTGACATCTGGACGCACACTCATCAGCGGCGGGCGCACCAGCCACGAGGGCATAGAGCGAGGCTAGAGGTCTGGGCGCATCATCTGGCACCTGTTATAAGTCAACAGAGACCCTGTGCTAAGTGGTCCCACAGATTGCCCCGGCAAGGCGCAGGCCCCAGGAGAGAGAGCCAAAGGCAATAGAGCTGCGGAATGGAGGCGGTGGGCTCCCTCAGTGACACTGAAGACACTGATGACAATTAGGAGAAAGGGTTCAGACTGCGAATGGGGAGCAATTCAGCTGCCGCAGAATCCATCAGCAGACGGTTGCCTGAGGCGCAGGGACCCTGCTGGCCTTTGTTTTCCTGCTCCTGCGGGGAGGCTGAAGGGAGGCGGGAGCAAAAAAAAAAAAAAAGGAGAATTCATAAAATTCGTAACAAAAATTTTAACCCCCAAAATTGTTGAAGAATGTAAAGTGATGGTTTTTCTTTTTAAAGAAATTGGTTGCTGATGCCAGCTTTAATGAATGTGAGATTCGGTCACATCATTGGGCTAGTTCTCAAAAACTATTTGAACAGAAAAGGCTGATCTCTAAGTGTCACACTCCCCCCTCGCCCCAACGTGTCTCCCCGGTAGTCCCCGCAGTGTGGGGGTGGCCGTCCATTGTTCAGACACCCTCCCAGCCCTGCTTGTCAGTTGGACCATGGCGAATGAAGTTTGCTTTAGGGTCGATATACAGCCCTCCTACTTAGACTTATTACAGTCTAACATAAATTAATGAGCATTTTGCAGCCCACCAATTTTTGGAAATTAAATGTTTATTTTATATATACTAAGGAAGCTGATATCTTTTACTTTCATGGAGAATAGTTATTTTCCGGAACGAGTTCTATGATTAGATTCGTCACATTGTTGTAAATAGTACTACCGCTGAGATTTATCACAAAGCTACACGTTTTAAAACTCTAGCATATATAAAACTCAGAAAGTGTCAAAAAGGTAAGATTTTAAGCTCACGTTCTCTCTGAGATGGAAAATATAGGCTACTAGTAGCAGGTTGCTTTTGTGTCCTAGAAAGAAATACTATGCACATCTAGCAGTGATTTTTCATCATGTTCCATGTACTTCTTGTGATTGTAGAAATATATTTCTAATGTTCATTGGGTGACTGTGTGTCAGGTCTCAGAACAAAGGCTGGAATTACAAAATATATGCAGACTAACGACTGGTGTTACGTGTTTAAAAGTTCAAGTTGGAACAGTTTTCCTTGAGTTTCAACAGATACATGATTTAAAAAAAAAACAAAAAAATTTTTGACATGTTCTCTTTAATTTATCATAAAATATGTTTCATTAGACTATTTGTGCAAGGAAGCTTAAGCAATTTATTTCAAAATGTTATCCTGGCTTCCATGACCGATGGTAACATCTCAGAGAAGGATAAACTTTTCACTTTTGCAGAGAATACATTTTAGTTCCAACTAATGACATTATATTTTATGCTTTATTCTATGAGCAGATAACCTCATGTAAAAAGCTTAAATATAATGCAATAGATGTAAAACAGATCCAATTAAATATTCTGTTAGATTGTGATGAATTTTATTAGCGTTACTCTGTATTTATGGCTGCTTATGTTTACAATGGAAATATGAAAAACAATGTATCACCAGGAATTCTAAAATTATAGAAACTTGCACCTGAGAAGAATTTTCCGTGGGGAAACAGCATCAGGCCAACCTCAATCATGGCTTCTTAAATTACAGCTGGCCCAAACTGTTTGATATTCAAGCGGCTAATTAGCAATGGAGATGGCTAATTCAAACTCTGGGCTTTGATCTCTCTGTTCACCCAATATTTATTACGTTTATTTTAAAAAGAATGGAGAGGAAAATATCCTGAAAGCTGGAGGAGACAGTCTGAACAGTAGTTTACTTATAATTTACAGACTTGTGGTAGTTAATATATAATGCAATAATCTTCCCAGTACCATTTGTCATTTGGAAGCGGCCACAGATTATAGCTTAGGGCACTGCATCTGCGCACAGATCTGGCAGGAAATGGTCTAAAATCTCGAACAGCTGAGCATGATGTTTTGGTGCAGTCGGAAAATTCAACCTCTGCTCCAGAGGTCACCGCGTGCTTCTGTCCTGACAGCCCAAATTGTGAAGCATGTGACTAATATGCATACAGAACACAAGGCTGCCTGACGTCTGCTACAAGCTTGATGGCTGGTTAGCGGCTAGTCTTAATTTTCTGTGACAATCCTGCATAGGAAGTGCTGTGTGGGTGACTAAATGGAGCATATTGATGCCCCACTGGGTGTAGCCCCTGTTGTTTTGACAAATTCTCCTTAGCATTTATCAATCAGGCCTTCCAGGGGGAGTGCGCTGAATATCTCATTCAGAGCGCGAGTCGGGGCTAATAGAGCAAGATAGCACGTTATTCAATTTGTACTTGTTAGCGACGCCCCACTGTCGCTGGGCAATTTACCTTCACGCTTCACAAATGAAAAGAGAGATTTGCTGGGCTTCAAACACTCACATGAGTTACAAGCAAAATTTTAATTAGCATGTCATTACGGCAATAATTTATTGCTTCTTTGTAGTTTTCCTAGCATACAGATTGTGCTTTTCCTATTTCAGAAGCGATGCCCCCCAGGCAACAGAGCAGGCAATGATGAGGACAGCTAACACGCTTGTTGATGGGTTCTGCAGCAGAGTTTTAAGTACTTATTAATGCATGGAAATAAAATGATCTCTGGGAAGTTTCTTTTTGGTGGTTTCCCTCAATGTTACTGATTCTGCTTTAATGTCGTGTTTATGGGTTTGAGTAGATGCTACCATGCTTTGGTTTATTCCCACCTTTCACACGCGTGGGCAAATTAAAGTAGGCAGCCTACCCTTGTTAAGTCACCGGATGTCTGGGAGGGGGACTTCCATAACGCCCAACACGTGCCCTCGTGAAGATACAAGGTTTTTCCGGATTGTGAACAGAGCAGCATTCACGGTTTGCTACCGACTCTTTAGGCAGAGTTGTCTAGAAGCACAGTCTGTGATCAACTAGCAAGTAAAATGTTAGGACAGGAGAACACACGGGAGCTGGCCGTGGCCCGTGTGTGGCCTCAGTCTGGCATCCTCGGAGTACAAAGGGGAAAGGGCGACCTACGTTATCGAAGTCAGGAAGGAACAAAGAAGATAGTGTGAATAAACAAAAGTGGCATTGATAATGGATCGAAATATAAGTGGAATAAAGACTTTGATCCCAGTGTTGGCACCTTGGCCCAAACCTCATGTGAAAGCTGCAGTCGCACTACATAGAAAGATCATGCAGAGCAACTCACAGTTAGCAGGCAAATCAAGAAAAATAAACACACCGAGTGTTACTCTGCATATATTATCCAATCTAAAATGACATGGCTTAATGACTAAACTTCCCCATACATTTCCAAATTTATAGAAATCTGGCTTTGAGTACTGAATTCCATGTTAACGATTTTACAGAATATGGCTTGATGAGCACCTGGCATCAAAGCCTACCGTCAGAATAGGGTCTTGGGCTGCATTTCAGCTAGATACTTAAAGTGGAAGGGGACTGTCCTGTTCATCTCTGTAGTAGGCCACTTACTAACTAGCGTGGTGCGGAGCAGGGAGCAACAGCGCAGTGCATAGCTTCGGAAAGAAGGAACAGATCGATGATCGGACACATGGGCCAAAGGGATGAATACATAATGGACTCCTAGTTCCAATTTTTTTTTAATTCAGAAGGATGATAAAAAGTGCATTCACAACTGCAGGCAACGAGAACGCTCGTTACACCAATCTAATATTTCCGGAATTATAAAAAGTGTGCGTGGCAAAGAGAATTCGGTCGGCATGGTGAGCAACATTTACATATTTGTTTTACATTAATCTTTTTTAGTTTTACGCATTTCGGAAATAATCAACTTTTTAAAAGATAAATCATCTTTTGGTTCAAATGTACATACGCACTGTAAAAGACTGTCATGATAACTAGGCTAATCTCATGATTGCTTTAAATATTTTAAAAATATGTTTTGTATGTGGGGTCCTTTGTTTCTGGAGTCGTGTTGGCATTGCCCCTGGATTTCAGACTGGTGTGTGGGTGTTGGTGTGTCCCACTACGGGAAGCACCACGCCCCGCTTACGGAGCACACTCTCGAATAGTCACACAGCTCCTCCCAGAGGGACTCAAAGCCCTGAAAGAAGGCGTGACACCTAACAGGATGACTAAGTACCAATAGTTAAGTCACTCGAGCATACTCTCAATACAGAGGAAGGCTAAATAAGACTCTTTCCTGATCTGTTAAGACAATTTCATGCAAGATGATATGTTATGAGTAATACTTTTTACCTTGATATGTATATGTGCGCATGTACGTACACACACACACACACACACACCTACATGCACACCCCAAAAGGTAAGAAGCACCATTCCAGTTTTCCTCCCTACGTTGCTCTCCTCCAAATACCTTTGAAATCAGAAAATTCACATTTTTTCACTTGCTGGTTTTTGGGTTCTTTTTCACTCCATGTAGCCACATTGTTCCCCAGACATTTCTACTTCTCAAATCCAAGATGTTAACCCCTCTTCTGGGTTATCACGCCTTAACCCTGCAGACTTTAAATCTGGTTTCTACGAGGCAGCCAAAGAACAATCTTTACAAAAACGCCTATCTGGTCATGCTCAGAACTCACTGTAGAACTTTTCGCTTTCCGATTGCTTTTAAAATCCTGACACTCCTCTGTAATACGACCGACCTTGTTGTTCTGGCCGCCCCGTCTCTGCCCTCTGGGCCCGGCGGCCCCTGCTCTGCCCTTAGCCTTCACTGTGCTGCCCGAGGTCCTGTGCCCAGAGGGTTTCATCCGTTTAGAACGCTCTCCGCCCCGCCCCCGACTATGTATTGGTCAATTCTTCCTCCTCCTTCTACAGTTTTCATGTATCTTCCCTGTGGTCTCAGAATGGTCCAGTCCTCCTTTTCAACACAATCCGAGAACCACATGTGCGAGTTCACTCCATTTGTGTGGTTATTTGATAAGTTAACCTCTGCCTTCTTCATCCAGTTGCAATTTCCACGAGGATAAAACTGTTGCCCGTCTTTGTTTACTTTGTGCATCCGGCATATCGCGAGTGGTCAGTAAATATCTGAGAGTAAACACGCCGTGTCCCGGCACCGAGGCATCCTGGGAACTACCTGCGAACTGTGCGCCCAGTCCTTTACGCCTCTGATCGGCGTGCCTCCCTAGCGCTGCTCGCTCCTACCCTCACCCTGCACACCTCATCCCCCAGAAGACACCGGCAGGTCTCAGAAGGGCCTGCTCGTTCCTGCTTCCAGGCACTCGTACCTGCTGTCCCTGTTTCTCGGACATCCCCTGTGATCGGTACCCGTATCCCTGCGTCCGCCCCCATGTCTGCCTCAATTAAACCTCCGCTGAGAAGACTCTTCCTCCTCTGCCCCCGGTCAGCGCCCGGGCGCCACATTACATCCTCTGCCTCTCCCTCTGCGTGTGGCCGCCTTTAGGACCGAATGACCTGTCTGTCCCCAGTACAGCGGGACAGCCTGCTGCGGGGAGCAAGGGCTTCCATGCAACCAGTAATCTCTACCAACTGCTTTCTAGAATCGTGCCGGACGTTTAAAATAAACCTCAACTGTAGTTACCACATAACCGCAAGACAAAGCGCAGCCTTGCCTGCACTGCCTCACCTGGGTCCACCTTTCCCAACGGAGAAGTGAGGAACAGGGAGAAGCCTGGAGGAACACGGAGCGCATGCGCCCTGGTCGGTCACCAGGGCTTCAGCTGGGCGGCTGTGCGCGTCAGGGAGACGCCGATGTCTGACCGTGCTGGTGGCTCGTCTCCAAGATTTGCCACCACGCCAATATAATTTGTCTATGAAGTGCTTCTAGGTCTGCAGGTGACTCTCTCCTGCATACGAACAAGGGATGGCCCATAATATGTATTACCAATTTTAAAATATTGTTAACGGTTCAAAATGAGACACATTTACATCAAAATGCAAGCACACTTATGTAATCAAAAACACAAGCAAAAAGATTTTTTTTAAGAAGGTAGGTGACCCAAACATCCATCAACATTACGATCTGTAGCAGGAAAAGGGACCGTTAGAATACTATAGAAACATCGAAAATACTCATGGTGTGTCAATTCTGAAAAGTGGTATAGAACACAACTCAACTGCATAGACTGATCAAAGAAAAGATCGACATAAGGGAAACCATTAGACTAGTGACATTATAAGTCATCGTTTTTATTCTTTAATATTCTGAATTGGTTTCCATGTAATTAGATTATTTCTACCATTTAAAAATAATATAAGCAATTTTGAAGAATAAACAAACAACAAACAAAAAATGATAAGAAAATTTAAAGCAAAGTGCCCCTATTACCAAAATGCATTCATGAAACTACTGAGACGCACTGTGCGTCCTCAAAAACGTCCCGGCTCCGACCATCGTTAGACAAGCTGCCAATTAAATGGGTGTGAAACGAGATCTAGAATCAAACTGTGAAAACAGAATCAGCCAGGCACTGAAGCACCCCAATGCTAAAACTGAAAGACCCTTAATCCGGCATTTATGGCAAAACGGCGTCTTTTTAAAGCTGCACTCCAGCGGCCTGACCCCCTGACACTCCTGCCTGCACTGTTCTCCCTTTAACTACCGGGCGCTCACGGTCCAGTCACATACCCAGTTACAAGTTTCTGTAAAGGACCTGTGGTCATTCAAAGCTTAACTTCCTCTTCCTTCTGTTGATGAACTAGCACATCCGAAAAACAAGGCAAGGAGCTGAACTGGGTGTGCGCTGTGGCTATGTGACCCGTTCCACGGGTCCCTAAGTCCCCGTGGGACACATGACATTATCTCAATTTGTCATACGCGGAAGCCTAGACTCAGAGAGCCCCCACCGCTGTCCACCTGAGATCCCCCAGGTGGTAGGTGGTGAGCTGCAGCACAGGGCCTGGGAGTCCAGCATCCTTTCGTCTGCCCGGGCTGCCTCCCCGGGAAGGGCCACCTTCGGTGTGGCCACCTTGGGGGCTCTAAAGCAGATGGTGGTGCGCTTAGCCCTGATTTTTATTGAGAAGAAAAATGGTGATGAAGCCCTAAAGAAAGGGGTCACTGGTATTATTCATGTATTGAGTCTTCCAGTCACTAAAATGACTGTTTTTACATGCCAAGCACTCTTCCTGCAGTTCTCGACGGCACAGTAATTAATAATATACGCTTATTGCCCTCTAGGGTCTAATAAACACTTGGGGAGAAGAAGGCTACAGAATGTGAGAGAAGCTGCCGTTAAGAGTTTTCTGGCAGCAAGCAACACACACTGACTACGGCCAAGTGAAGCTTAAAAAGTCGTTTTTGGGGTTTTGATTTTTTGGGGAACAGGACTACAGTGACCTACAAAGCCAAAGGAGAAAGAGTAACAGCCAGGCCTGGTAGTGGACAGAACAGAGCAGTTTCGACACTCTAACAGCCACGCCACAACGGATGACCTATTGAGCTCTCTCCGTGTGTCTGGACCTGTCCTGAGTGACCCACACGTATTCCCACAACCCACGCACAGGGAGGTCACCTAGGGCTGCTGCCATCACTACCGGCTCCGGAGATGAGGAAATGGAGGCTCAGAGAGACTCGGTCGGTAACTTGTCCCAAGCCTCCCCGCTGTCTTCGGGTGCCACTGTGGCAAGGACAGAGGTCTAAAAGGTTTTCATTTTTGTGAAATGATTCAGGGGACCTAATTTAGGTCGTGTTCCTGAGTTCCAACAAGGGAGCGATGTTACTAGAAGAAGGGAGAGGGGCAAAAATAACAGCAGGCCGCCATGTTTGAGACACGGTAACAGGAGGCCACGGCAAGTGAGGACGATGCCCTGTGCCAGCCGAGCTGCAGGCGGCGAGGTTGCCTGGCACCGTCTCTCCCTCCAGGATGCTCAGACCGGGGAGACTAGGAAGCAGTCGTTCGACCACTAAAAGTGGGAGTGACTCCGCTTCCCAGTGACAGATATCAGAGAGGCCAGAACTGAAATCCTGGGGCACGAAATTCAGTCTGGGAATGCTGACCGGCGCCAGATGCAACCTGGGAAGTTGCTTGTTCGTCAGGGTCCTGGCCGGCCCCCTGCAATATCAGGGTAATGGGCCCGAACGGAGGACACACAGGCAAGAAGATACCAGTGTGTGCGGCAGAATCGCTCAGTCTGATGGGGTCCTTCCTCTGACAGCACCTCACCTCCGCCCTCTGACCCTGGTCCTGCCCCTCTGCGCCTGGCCTCCCTGCTGGCAGGAGGGAGCACGCCACTCATCCAACAAATACCTGTGAGCCCACTGCTTGTGGCCGGCGGGATGTGTGGGGTGAAGGGTAGGGAAGCGAGGCGTGGCCTGTGGTGAGAAGGGCGATGAGTACAATGCGGTCCAATGCTTCAGCCGGCTTGGGAGAGGAAATGAAGCAGGCCCAGCAGCAATCGGAACGCCGAGTGGGACAGGGCGAGGGCCAGAGGGAGCTCAGGGAGGCTGAGCCTGCCCCTCAGCAGGGGAATTTCGAAGACCCGGGCGAAGGAGGGTTCGAGATGAGTCCGTCCTGAACGATGAGTGGTTTCCACCCGCAGAAGAGCAAAGGGCACCGGGCCGGAGGCAAGGCCCGAGGTGGGTCGGGCAAACGCCCTTCGCCCTGAACCTTTGTGCAACATTTCACCTGCCCAGACTGGTGTCTCCCAGGCCCATGCTTCCTGTGTTTCTCTCCTATTCTTTCTCACAGTCCATGTGGTCACAGGCTCTGCACCGAAGTCCAGACCAGCAGAGTCACACGCTTTTCCTCTGTGCCCCTTACGCTACTGTCCCGTTCACTTTTGTACTCCCAGGACGCAGCATAATGTTGAGAACACACTCAGTGTTTAGTGGTTTCGATAAGTCAAATGGTTTGTTATCGAGGGAACACGTGGGAAGAGAGGGCCGGTCACAGTGGGGGCGAGTGTGGCTCTGGAGTCACGCTCTCCGGGTGCAGCGTCTCAGCACGTTTTTTAGATGTGTAACGTGGATTGATTATTTTAACCTCCGCTTCTTCATTTGTAAGATGGAGATAATAATAATATCCTCTCGGTATTTTGGATAAAAATGCGGCATTTAGCAGAGAGCCTGTACATAGTAACCACGCAGCATGTACCAGTTGTGGATGGTGTCGGTGTTATAATATAAGTGATATGTTATCTATCTCTCACACCGGACACATGGGCGGCAACAATATAGGGAAAACGCACGGAAAATGGAAATTGTACGGAAGAGCCTCAGACGAAAGGCAGAATGCTACCTGACTCAGTGAGAAAGGGTGGTCATGAGGATGGAGAGGTGGAGTCGGGCCTAGACAGGGGTCTGCTCTATCTGTTGACGGCGTGGTTAGCCAAGTCCCCTCTTAGCTGCAGAACCCCATGTGCTTCTGGAATTTGTCATCATGTTGCCAGAAGCCCCATCAAGGCTAAAGAGCCTTTGAAAATGTAAACGAACAAACAACGACAAATAAATAGACATAACATCATTGGCATCCCTCTTTCTCTTCTACACTCTGACCTCCTGTGGCTCCTCTTCAGGCCGTCCTGACTCCCCTCCTCTGGCATCGGCTTGGACCACTCTTCTCCAAGGGTCTGACGCCTGCTCCTTTCCCTGTTCCTTTCCTCTGAAAATTTAACTGAAACTCTGTTCCTTTACATAGGCTCCTCCCCCAGAGTAGTAAATACTAACATAATGAAATATTTTTTCATTCTTTCACTAAGGACTTATTCATATATTCACAAAGACTCATTTAAGTATCCCAGGCTGAGGGAAACTTAAATGAAATTGAGAGCCTTTTTCTAACAGATATTCTTACTTCACAGCCAGTAGCCGATGAATCCGTCCACATCGGGTAGCATTTCAGGCAGTGTGGAAGAGGCGTGTGCAAAAGCTTCTGAAACTATGGGTAATCCTCACTACCTCTTGTACCCAGGTGTCACCCCAATAGTGACTTCCAGATTCTATGACTACTTCTAGTGACAGTCAGCTTTGCAGGGAGGGAAAGAGAATGTGCAGATATATCGGCGCCATGGACTTGGCATCCACTCATTACCTGCCACATGTTTACATCTTGGCATTTGTAAGGTTTTCCTTATAAGTGTGTGATATGAGGTTAACAGGCTAGGACGCAACATCTTTGGGTCCAAATCCCAACTGCCACTCTGAGCAATGTGACCTTGAGTAAATTACTTAGTTCTCTAGGTTCCGTTCTCTTATTTATACAATGACACTGCTGGGTTGTTAAACATTAACTGATTTTGTTTAAATAGTTCTCAACATGCAATGTTTTGTAGTGTGATAAGTATGTTATTGAAATCTGGAGTTAAGCTGTGGGTGCTGATTTCCCCCTCGGCATCCTGAGGACACACGTGCATTTCTGACATATACGCGCACGCTCGACATCCAAAAAACGCTCCAGGACACCGGGCCCAATAAATGCACAGTCCCACAAAACTGTCCTTCCCGCTCTCACATCCAAGTGTACGTGTGGCATCTCACCCAGTAAGGTATCTACGTTTTCTTCTTTCCCCTTGTTTCTTAATTCGAAAACATTACCGCATTCCACACGGGCAGCCTTCCGGTATAATCTTAAAACCAAAGCATACTTGAGAACATTGTCACAGAGCCAGAAGTTGAAATAACAAACATCTACAATCCATTGTAGGGACAAAGAAGCGGGGAGCCCAGGAGGTTTTTCTGATGACAGAAAATTATCACTGACCCATCGTATTTCTCTTTCAGACCACAAGGGCCCAGGTGTGGGAGTCTAGGATGAGGGAGAAATGAGAAGGAAAGCTCCTTGTGAGACTATCCCATCAGTCTTCTAGCCTTCACCCAGATCTTTTCACCGCTTTTTGGGTTAGTGAGAATTTGCTTGTCCTCGCTGTTCATTTTGGAAGGCCACATGTTACCTCCTGGATCTAGCTACCATACCAACCCGAAAACCGTAGGCCCTTCGAAGAAAGATGTTAATGTAATTCTGCCAAATAATGTTTAAAATGGTGAGTTCAAGGAGCAAATCCCACACACCACTGTTTTGGCACTCTGCCCACTGAACAAATGAGTGACCCCCATTTTTCCCTTTTCCTCTGGACACAAAGGCATCATGCTGATACTGCTTGATGTTAGAGTTGAGTATGGCAGAATAATACACACACATACCATCTCATGAATTTTTTTGGAGAAATTTTGAAAACTCAAGATGGACAAATAGCTTTATGTATACTTAAGGACCAGAAAATCTGGTGAAGAAATAGTTCATTCGAACTCCAACTGCATGATTGGCTTAGAGACATTCACATACGCCCCTCCATCGGTGTGCTGGAAGTCCCACTGAACAGGCAGGGGCTCTGGGTGAGCAGGGTCTAGGTGCCCAGCAATGGCTCTCTCCAAAGCACAGCAGGATCTCAGGAGGCCCCACTGCGCTGGCCAGAATGTGCCCCCGAAGCTAAAAGTATGGTCTGCTACACAGTGTCTCATTATATGAGTCTTTTCCGTAGAACTACCCTATATAAGAGAGTTTATAAAGAATGAGTAAAATTCCCATAGTATTATACATTTGGTATTGTTTAGGAGGCTCAATTAAATTTGAGCTTTGAATGTTTTTTTGCAAATATTAGCTTTTGAATAACAGGTATCCAACATTGTTCTCTAGTCTTTTGGTTTAGTGACTGTGTTATGTTTGGACTCTCAATTATTATATTTACATAAATTATACATGCTAGAACCTGTATAGCATTATATAAATATTATATATACACATAAATATTTAATGTATACATGCATATGTATAGTTATGGTTATTGCTCTTAGCTATTATTATTTTGGTTTTCTGAAATTCTTTTTTCAAACATTTTCTCAGATAAGGTATTTGCAGAAAGAGTTATGCGCATGACATTTATTTGAAACTGAGACTCAAAAATAAACATTATATATATTTCCGTCTTATTGTATGATGTGAGTTACTGATAAAAGTATAATGAACAGTTAAATGTTAACAGATACTCTTTTAGTATATAATAGCATGTTGATTACATGGGGTTATGGCAGTTTCCATTATTTCAATAGGAATATAATATGTTGGAAATTTGGAAAAATAACTTAAATAGTACAATGCTGATAAGATAAATTTCTATAGTAATACTAACTTTTTATATTTCTTTTGTTCTAAAGTGCTTTAAAGCATACATAGTTGGGTTCTTACATTTCTTTCTTTTTTGAAAAATTTTTTGGTTATTTTTTATTGTTGTTCAAGTGCAGTTGTCTCCACCTTCCCGCCACCATTTCTTATATTTCACATCAAGGATGCCTTTAGTCACTTTTACCTCAGTTTCATGATGCCAATTCCTTAGAAAAGGAAGTCTCGGGTATCATATGTTTACATATGTTATAATGGGCACACAGCACACAAACAGGGTAAGCAGGGCACGTGGCAGAGTGTGACCCTGAACAACTCTCAGTGCCTATTTTTTCCTCAAAATTATAAGATTTAAAAGTGGCAAAAGACATATCCTGCATCTTAATAGTGCTTTTTAAACGTAACCAGACCAGGTGAGCTTTTCTTATCGCTGTGATGTGATTCCAGACTTTTATCAGTTTAGTTGTTATTCCTGCTTCATAGAATATTGATAAGGTGTATGTGTGTATGTGTGTATACATATATGTGTGTGTGCATGTGTATATATGTGTGCATGTGTATATATGTATATGTGTGCATATATATATGTAGGAGAGAGTTGTGCAGATTGGTCAAAATTATGAAGTTTATGAAATGATCATACGAAGATTTTATGACATAACAGAAAGTGCCCTTGGTTAGAAATCAGAGAACTTTGAGCTCTTAGGCATGGATACTCAACCCAGAGGATAGAACTTGGTTGCTTATAAGAATGTAAAGTGCTTTGTACATGACTGCATGTAGTAATAAAGGCAAGTTTTTGTTACTAGCCAAAAAAAAAAAAAAAAAAAGAATGCTATGTAGAGCATGTTTAAGAGACAAACTTCCATTTAAGAAAACTACGGTTATGAAAATAAACATCAGAGTCGCTGACTTTGAGAACCCTATCTTTACGTTTTCATGGTCCACAAATTATTGTGAAGATGCCAAGCAGATATGCACGGCTCTGATGTAAAGGAAATCTGGAAGCACCAGAATACAAAACAATATGAACAGATAGAGTTAATAATCTCATTTGGGACTTAAAATTTCTAAGCAGTATAGCTTCTGTGAGCCTCATTCATATAAACTGATATATTTTATGTATCAGACACTTCAGGCAAACCAAAATTTTTAAATTTCACATTTGCTCATTCTAAGAAATACATTTATTTTAAAATAAAAATAACAGTAAAAGAAAGCTAATTGTCATGTCCATCTATCATTGATGGTTTTTCTCTTTTCTTCTTTTGAATGTTCAATTCTCAAGTTCAGAGACTGTTGGTTTGCTGGGTAGTTTGAACACACACCTAATTAAAAAAAAATAAAACTCAGCCACACCAGGAGAGCATTGTCACCAAACAATAAATAACGCTTTCCCCTAAAATATCACTCAGAGATGAATACGTTTGTTTCGGGAGCTGAAAGGTAGCAGTGCACCTGCGCACAAGCCTTAAAGGAAGAATACGGACCGCTGGGTTGGAGGGTGCCTTTCCCTCTTCAAAATAAAACGCTTTACAACACACAAGACAAATGGCACCGAGTTCCCGGTCGTGCTGCAGATCGGACGGGCTCGCAGCCTAATTGAATTAGGACTGTGCACCACGCAGGACCACAAAGCAGGCCGATGGCCCCGGCGGGCTGAATGGAGGTGCCTGTCCTGTCAATAAAGACTCTTTAAACTGGTTAAATGCATCAGCGGCGCGTGCAGGGAGCTTTCTAGCTAACAGGTGGCTGAGGAGACCTCAGCTGGTGCCACACGGGGCTGTCCCATTGACCTTCTTTAGGATAATTTCAGCCCTCTTTTAAAAAAAAATTTGTTACTGTACTTGCTGTGGTGGAAACAATTTAGGGATGAATAATTTCTTTTGGTCCCTAGAGGCGCCGGGGGGCTCTCCCTCCCCCCGCTCCCTTTTTCCCCAAGGCACTCTCTTTCGGCCCCCCTCTTTTTCTCAGTCCTGCGACTGAATCAACATAAAGGAACAGTGACAACAGCAAGCTGAAAAGCCTAGCTGGTGGGAGGATTAAGTATATCATTGAAAGGAATTATGTTGTAAATGGCGGGGAGGGGTGGGGGCTTCTCTTCCTAGGTCCCATCTGGTCCTTAAAGAATACCTTGTTGTAATTACCCCCAGATGGTTTGTGCCCCACTGGGGCCTGGGCGGCCAGGTGCCACTGTGCCCTGCTGGGTGGGATAGCCATTGCCCCATGCAGGGACAAAAATGGACTTCATTGAAACCTAATTTCTTCCAGGGTATTACACAAATATGAAATGAACCTAGCTCATCCAGAGAGCTTTGTTGTTTTCCAAGCCGAAGCAGGCTCACCTAAGATACGGCTGCCTGGTTATTCTACTTTTAACAACCGTCCTGAAAGGAAGAAGTGAGACCAGTTAATAATCTGCACTGGGGTTGATGCGCGGTTTTTAAATAATGGAAACGGTCGCCAGCAATGTCTGGATTTTATTTCTGGCTGCGAGGTAGACTTGAACGACCAGCTCAGGTTTGTAAGGTCATGGTTTGATCATTTTGTTATTTAAATTAATGGTAAATAAATTAAGTTATAGTATATCCAAGTATAAACACATTTGAATATTAGTGACCAAATATTTATATAACTGAAAGTTCAATCACATGTTGTTCACTATACGATATACCTTACCACTTAATTTAAGAATTAAGTTTGAACATTTCTGTCTTGCACTTGAACATTCATAGTGTCAAAAAAATGAAAATACGCAATAGATATTATAAATATTCAACAGTCTCACCACAAATAAATAAGCGACAATTAAGCGATGGGGTATAGGTGTTAGCTGACGCTACCGTAATTATATTGCAATATATAAATGTGTAAATCAACAACTTGTACGCCCTGAACTTACACAATATGACATGTCAATTGTATCTGAACTTAAATATTTAAAAATTAAACAGTGCACGTAGGACTACAGAAAAACCATACAGTTAACGAATCGGCAGCCTAACTTGCTGCACAACCCACGGGAGGAGGAGGAGAAGGATGCTGCTCAGCGGAGGGATGCTCCCCAAGTGCCTTCCTGGATGACTACGTGGATTCGGACTTTGCCTTTGGCTTACCCGGATCCTTAGCTAAAATGCGAACTTTTCAGAAATGTCAGTTTTCCCGTAAGCTTGGAGAGGAAGCCTGTGTCCAAAGACCCTAGCTCCACTGCACAGGCGCACATTTCCTTACAGCCTGCGGTTCTGGAAGACCCCCTCTACCACGGTGGTGATGCGCCCACCGTGAGGAATGCGGAAACCATCACTTAGATAGCGGCCATTGCCCTCCAAGCGGCCTTTCCGCCCCCGATTTTATCTTCTTCCAGGCCTCCCCTCTTTTCCGGAATTAATTTTTCTAAAATACAAACTTCGATCTCCTGCTCCCTTCTCCTTGCACGCAGCCCTTCGGCGTCTGTCCCTTTCACCTCTTCTCCCTCAGCAAACCTCCGCACCCCGCCTTCAGCCTCACCGAGAGCAACGTTAGAGTGACCCACCTTTGTACAGGAGCTCCCCCCATTGCCAGTGATGCTCTCCCGTGCTCCCCCCAAACCAGCTAAAGAGCTCCCTTCAGCGACACATGCCACATTACAGGAACAATACAGAGAAGAAGGGTGCGGCCTGTGCGCCAAGCTGGCAGAAGTCCATGAAGCCCTCCAAGTTGCTACACTGTGTGACCTCACTGAGAAGGCTCCTGGAGTAGTCAGATCCGTAGACGCCGCCGGGGAGACTGGGGCGAGGCCGGCGGGGGTGGGGGGTGGGGGTGGGGGGGTGCGTGGCTGTGGTTTGATAGGGACTGAGAGTACCAGATCAGTATGGAAAGAGGAGTTGTATGAACGGACGGTGGTGAAGGTCGACCACCATCTAATGCCTCTGAACTGTCCACTATAAATCAGCTAATGCAGTGAATTTTCTTTGGTATATTTTACTAGAATTTTACAAAAACGGCTAAAATTCCATGCGTCCTTTCATCTGCGCCCCATCTCATCCCGGAAGGGAGTTGGGCCCGTCCATTGTTTAATCAGTAGCCTGAACTAGTCGCTCTCTAAGTGATTGTCAAGGACTATATATAACCTTGAACTCACTGCTGCTTGATACTCATCAAATACTTGCTTGGACGACATAAATGTGCGAAGCATTGACTGAGTGAAGTAGAGTCCCTGTGTTCCTCTACACACGCAAACAGTCCATCCTTGGGGTACAGCAGGCAAGAAGGAGTCCATACATCGGACCACGTGGACCATTTGTTCTCTTGCAGAGCTGTTTTCATTCACCGTAATTTGGCATAGGTGATCACTGACCCATGCTATGAGGCACTGTAAGACACAGCCCCGTGAAATCATTCTGTATACAGATGTTGTTGATGATGCCGTACGGGCCTCTTTGGGACTACCTCTGAGGAAAATCTCTTTAGTTTTGGCCCAAGAAATAGGTTTGTCTTCTTTTTCTTTGCAGGTAATACGAAGAGGCAATTACATTCTCATTTTTGCCTCTCTTCCAGAAAGCCTAGAGGTTAAGGCTAGCCTGTTCTAGCATATTCTGGACCTTAACTATGTATGCTGTGTATCCATTTGCTGTTGACTTCAAATTATTTAAACTTATTTTTTTTCTCTGACTTCGCTACACGTTTTCCTTTTATTTCATACTGTGGAGTAAATGAGGAATAAATGAACAACTGATTAATCCACCTCTAAGGTACTACTGGATAATTGTACATTTTTTCTATTGTTGATTTTATCATCATTTATTTGTACTTATATTTCTGCCATTTTTACAGGACAATATATGCATTTAGTGCATGACCCATGTCTTATTAATATTATAGTTTATCTCAGCACAGCTGGCATGCCTAGCTAATAATATGTATAAATAAGTCTACTAGATTGAACTCACATTGGAATAAAAATGAGACATAGAATAACTTTGGAAAACAGAATGCAATTTATTAATCTTTTTAACCCACAACATGGCAATTTTTTGCAAGAAAAGTATGACTTTTGGGAATGCTAATATTAAAGCTAACAACTCAGATATGCTCCTGAAAGATATCCCAGCCTTAAGTGAATTCTTGTTTATCTTATTTTTGTGGCTGTTAACATTCAACTCAATTCTTTCTTGTGTGCCTGTGTATCTGTGTTAGTGTAGCAGACTATGACTACTCACTGTAAGATTTATACTCACTGTACTCACAGTCTCTATATGCATACATATGAAAAATGAATGAAAATATAGACAGTATGTCTGTATATACATGTATGTGTGTATGTATTACACATCTGTAATACACATATGATGGATATGTAAAAAACTTTTGATTTGTACAGACTTATAGGTATACATATATTAAATGTATGTTTATATAGGCATATAACAAAGCCATTTATTATGCATATGTATATAACATATATGTCTATATATACACAAAATTTGTAGATGTATACAAAAAAAGAGTGGCAAAAGGAGGTTTACAGTTGTTTGTGTGGAAAATAATATAACAATTAATAATAACACAAGAATAAACTTATGTTTTGCATACTCACAACTATAAAACTACTTTTGCCCACTGCTATATAATGGAGATATACAAGGTCTGTCGGGAAAAAGTCCAGCCATGGCTAATATAATGAGAACAGTTTGTACAACGTAACCTGGCAGCCAAGGAGAGTGGACTGGAATGCACATATGCGAACAATGATGACTTCACTGTACCAGTCAGCGGGGGTGGTAAGACATTGTTGAGTAAGCAATTGTATTGTGTGGTATCACAATCAAAATGATTGAGTGAGTAGAGCAATGAATCGGCATCAGATTTTGCATTAAGCTTGCACATTCCTCTGCAAAAAACTATTAAGATGATTCAACAGGCTGCAGCTATGGGCAACTGGAGATTGGCAGCTTCATCACAACAACGTGCCTGCTCAAACATCGCTTCTCGTGCAGAGTTTTTGTCCAAACGTCAAATCACCCATATGACTCAGGGCTTCCATATCCCAGATTTGGTGCCCTGAGACTTCTGGCTTTTCCCAAAACTAACATCATCTTTGAAAGGAAGAGATTTCAGATGTTTGATGAGTCAGGAAAATACGACAGGGCAGCTGATGGCGACTGGGAGAACTGTGCAAGGTCCCAAGGTGCCTATTTTGAAGTGGACTGAGGTGTCATTGTCCTATGCACAATGTTTCTTGTATCTTCTTCAATAAATATCTCTGTTTTTCATAGCAAATGGCTGGATAGTTTCTGGACAGGCCTAGTCATGTATATATATAAAATCATAATTATTTATGTAAATTCATAGACATATTTATCCCAAAATAAGTCTTACGAATTCTCTTTTCTAAAATCAAATCCTTTACTCTTCCCACATTCTGATTCATGACTTTTTCCAGTGGAATTTGCTCCTAATAGTGCTCCTTCCATGCCTTCCACAGTCAACTTGTTCCTGTGACCACTTTTCTGCTTTTTCCACGTTTATCCCTATTTATGATAACTGTGTCCCCATTTATGGCTTGACCTACAAGATTCCAGCCCACTTTCCCTGAGCACCAGGGCCACCTCCACTCTGCCGCCAGGTTTTCCTCCTCTCCAGCCCCTCTGGTCATGGCTGGCCCTTCCAGGGCCCTACCACCCAAGCGCGACTGCTGGAAGTGATCATTCTCTCCTCCCCTTCTCCTTCTGCTCTTCCCAACAGCACATCTCCTGCCAGACCCTTCACACCTCGCCTTCCAAGTATGTCTCAAATCCTCTCTTCCAAATCAGTCTTCCGCTCACTGTCTCTTGCAGGATTTGAGGTGAAAGCCAGGGTTATTTCAATAACCTCCTGAAATTCATCCCCTTTTGACTGCTGGTATTTAAAAGACAACTGTTTCGATGAATCCTATCTTCTGAAAACTCCATTGGCTTTGTTCTGCTCGCAGGTTCCTTCTGTCCTTATTAGGTAGTGCTTTCTTATCCCTTCCTTAAAAATTAATTTTAATTGGACTTCCGGCCAAAATGGAGGCATAAGTAGATACACTGTGCCTCCTCCCACAACCAAAACAAGGACGACAACAACAAATTTAAAAAAACATCCAGAACTGACAGAAAATCCAACTGTATGGAAGTCTGACAACCAAGGAATTAAAGAAGAAACACTCACCCAGACCGGTAGGAAGGGCGGAGGATGGGCAGCCAGGCGGAGAGGACTCGAGGCGAGGCAGTGGCTGGAGGACCCAGCAAGACGTCAGATGGTGGACCCAGGTGGCCCCACATTCATGTGCAGATAAACCGTGAGGAACAGCTAGAGAGCGAGAACACTGAGAAACCCAGAGTTCCAGCTTAGGGGAAAAAAGGCTCAAACCTCTGACTGCAAACACCTGTGGGGGTTGAGGCATCAGGAGAAATTCCCAGCCTCACAGGAGAGTTCGTTGGAGAGACCCACGGAGTCCTAGAATGTACACAAGCCCACCCACCCGGGGAATCAGCACCAAAAGGGCCCAATTTGATTATGGGAAGTGGGGGATGTGACTGAAATCCAGCAGAGAGTGGAGCAAGCCCCATTGTTCCCTCTGGGACCCCTCCCCCACGTACAGTGTCACGGCACAGTCACGTGGGTGAATATCTAAGCCTCCACCCTGGTGAATACCTAAGGCTCCACCCCTCACTACGTAACAGGCGCACCCAAACAAACAAACAAAAAAATGGCCCAAATGAAAGAACAGTTCAAAGCTCCAGAAAAAATGCAAGTAAGCAACAAAGAGATAGCCAACCAACCAGATGCACAAAAACACTGGTTATCAGGATGCTCCAGGAACTCACTGGGTACTTCCACAGCATAAAAAAAGACCCAGGCAGCAATGAAGGTCGCATTATGTGAAATAAAGAAAAATCTACAGGGAACCAACAGGAACAAGAAGGAAACCAGGGCTCAAATCAAGGGTTTGGACCAGAAGGAAGAAAAACACATTCAACCAGAACAGAATAAAGAAGCAAGAATTCAGAAAAATGAGGAGAGGCTTAGGAACCTCCAGGACATCTTTAAACGTTCCAGCATCCAAATCATAGGGGTGCCAGAAGGAGAAGAGGAACACTTTACCGCTGGTGGTGAAGTGTCTTCTGTACGCCTGGGCTTCTAAACTTCACATCAGCTAAGACTGCATGGAGTGGTCAGTTTATTTTTCAGAAGATCGGCCAAGTATCCGAGTTGGGGTCAAGAGCAAGTGGACTCCACTTCCACCTACTTAGCGGCCATCTTCCTTCTCCCTGGTGATCCTGAAACTCTAATGACAGGGAAGGTGTCACAACACTGCTGATCCGTCCTGGCAGGAGAATCATTCCCCAGCCAACCTGTTTAATTAATTTTTTAAAATTCTTACTTTAGGTGGTGGGCTGGGGTGAGAATAAAAGACAGAAAACTGTACAAGATCAACAATTAAAATAAAAAATTTAAAAAATTCTTACTTTAGGAAAAAATTTAAACTCTGCTAAATATCTGCTTATGGTATTAAGCCTGCATGGACTAATCTTTTAGAGACAGTAACCTAGATTTTTCCATTCTGGATTTAGTAAAGTACTTGCAGAGGCTAACACCATCGGCTATTCAAGAAAATGGAAAATAAACAACCAGAGATTGGCCTTTTTTCATATTTTCAATAAATGTTTTCAAGGTGATTAAATATTCTGCCTCAAGTGAGTATTAAGTAAGCCAATATTTTTGTCCTACGTCACACAGGGTGGGGTGTCGTGTGTGTTAGTGTGTGCGTGTGTGTGTGTGTGTGTGTGTGTGTTTCGTTGAGTCCAGTGGCAGGTTTCCAAATATATATCTTGCTTGTGTTTTCATGAGGAAGTAAAATAAAATAGTTTTATTCCTATTGGCAGGTGTATCCCACACACGTGTTTATTCTAGAATCTGCAAACTGCAATGGCTGTCCTTCCAGCCTGGTAATTGCAACCACGTGTTTTAAGGGCAGAGCGTCCTGGCACCAGTGAGATTTAGTAGGTAGGGAAGTGGTGTAGACATCGCCATGGCAATGATGGAATTGTTAGCACAGAAGACGCCGGAGAGCAATGTCGGAGGAGAGGAACAATTAGCCTGGCACAGGCCAAGAGATGTTCATCGCCGCTTGCTGCAGGAACAGCCCGGACCCTGAGAAGTCCCTCTGCCCCTTTCAGTTGGAAAACTTGAGCTTCCCGAGGAGTAACAGTTCTCTTGAAATTTCACAAAGAGAAACAGTTCTCCTGAAATCTCCTTTTAAAATTGTAGGCTCTTTTCAGATCCAAAAATACGATGAGGTAAACTCCGAGGAGTCCTCCTGGGTCAAAAACAACCTTTGACAACCCGAAGTCCACGGTCAATTACAATTTGGTGTTAACTCTGCTCTTCCTTTGATTGTAAGCCATGGAATGAAGTTAAAAAAAAGTGGGGATAACTTATCTATGATTGCGGATTACAAGTTATTTAAATTATTTATGTGTTTAACTGCATTTAAAATTTTTCTTCAATAACCCAAAAAACTCTTTAAATGTGTATTCAGAGAGGAACATAGCACAAGTCTCAAAGTAAAGCGAAAATATTTTCTTCACGTTTGATTATATATTACTAGTGAGTTTTAAAGAAATTCTTCAATACCTGAGGGATGTGCGCAGAAAAAAAGTGCATGCCATTTGACATTTCAAAAAAGGACCAAGCTACACGTAACCTTCGTGCGGCAGGTTACATCCAAAGTTGAGGCAATTCCCCCATTTTTACTTTCGGGCAACTTTTCTCAAATTCCACAGACACAGTTTACATAGGTCATACAATGATATCTTGTAAGGCACAGAATCAAGTTTACTTGGTCTTAGAGTTTCAAAGACTAAGAGGCAATTATTTTGATTTGTTTTGGAGCAAAAAGGGGTCGTGATAGCAAGTAGGGCGGTAATAGGGACTGGGGCATTTGGGAAAGCACAAAAACTAAAATAAGAAATGTAATTGTTTTTGTGACCTCTCCACTCACCAGGATTTCCATGTTTTCTTGGTTTCTTTAAAGAAAAAGAGATGGTAGGGAAGAAAGAGGAGAGAGGAAGGTGGAGAAGGGGGAAGGGGGAGGGGGAAGCCAGAGGGGGAGAAGAAGGTTGCCCTGTGGCTTGAGGGGATGCCTCCCAAGAGGAAATATTTCTCCTGTATTCGGCCTTTGGGGCGTTGTTTGTTTTGGTTGGGTTTGCTGACCTCGCCTGGCCAGGGGCAAAGTTACTTTCTCATTCACATTCCACCTTCTGGAGCCCCGCTCTCCCCCGGAGCGGCGGCTCTGCTCAGCATCTTCCAGAGCGTCCTCTGAGAAAGCACGGGGAGCCAGCCCTTCACTGGCAGCGGTTTGACTTCCTCTTAAGGGGGCAGACGAATTTCCATTTGTGATGCATTGGGGTGCCCAGGCTCCCTCTCAGGATCCCAGGGCCTCTGGCAGGCCTTGGGCCCCCAATTACCATAACGCAGCAGCACATTCACGGTCGGGTGTTTATTTTTTTAACATTTAAAAGCAGAAAAATGCCAAATTTGACGTAAAAGACTCTTACTCGATGTTGCAAATGTTATTTTTTGTCATTCTTAACTCAGATCATACAGAGACAGACAGACACCTGTACAGAGAGGAACACACATACATGCAAGTACACACTGAATGTTCTAGTTCATGTAGAACAATGCGGAGCACATGAGACTCTCATTTGTTCCTTTCCTTAAATCCGTTGGCTACCCTCAGATCAATGCCGAGATACTGGTTTCATTCCTTCCAGTCGATCTAAGTTCTAATATTTTTACATACATATGTGTGTGCATCTCCACTAGCAACGTAGTATCCTGCTCTGTGTGTTTTCAATAGTTTACATAAATGTGATTGTATAATTTGGCAAAGTGCTTGACAGTATTTTTGGGGGCTCCCTTGATGTACATAAATTATATTACCACTGCTGTCCTTGGTATGAATACATCACAATTTACCCCTTTTTCCTATGGTTACTCACTCATGGGGTCTTTGCTTCCCCATCACAAATAACGTTACAAGTGTGTTCCGGTACACACGCTTAAGACCAGGCTTCCTCCCTGGGCTATAGGGTGTGCACATAATTCGGTTTCAGTGCATACGGCAAGGTGTCTTCCAGCGTGGCCGTGCCACCCCGTACCCGCACACGGAGCATGCGTGTCTCCCTCGCCCCACACTCTTAGCTGTGCTTGGCTTGGCTAGGCTTCATTTTTTTCCGCCAATGTGACAAATTGTATAGACTTAATTTGCATTCCCTGACTGTCTTTAGTAAGACTCAGCACCTCTCATTTCTTTGTTGACCATTCGGATTTTTGTCTTAAATTTCGTCCATATGACCTTTGCTCAGTTTCCCCTGGGGCTGCTGTCGCTCTCTCTCTGTCCCCCCCCCCCACCTTGTTTGTCAGGGATTTGTCCTAACAGCCTTTGTAAAACCTTCTCTTAACTTTGCCTGTAGTGCCATTTGTCCTACAGAAGTTCAAATGTTGCTGTAAGCAAATTTTTTTATGATCATTTACCTATTTACTTATGATCACTCTCTTGTTACTGCATTTCTTCAGAAATCCTTTCTTATCTCAAGTTTTAGAAGGCAGCGTATGTCATTATATCCCTAACTGCATTGTTGATATTTTTTCTCCTGTGATTCTGACAACCGTTGACAATATGTGACTTCCATACACTTCGATGGGTGTGGCTGTGCTTCTGCTGCCCTCATTGGGTCCATTCACAGCCTCTGCGATGCTCTTTCCAATATTGATCTAATGTTTGTTCATTTGTTTTAATTCTGTTCCACATTTTGAAATTGCGCCCATCTGGAATTTATTTTATTTTACAGTTTTATGTGACGGTCAGACTCACTTCTTCCCATGCAGAAAGCCAACTGTTTCAATATCACTGAACTGTCCATCTTTCCCCTCAGGGATGTGTTTCCACTTCTTTGGCGTACACGTTGCTATATATGCTGGCGTCTGCTCCCAAAGTCTTTATTTTTATAGGCCTTTCTATCCATCTCAGCATCAAACACATTGTTTTCATTATGTGTTTATAAGGAGCCTGAACTTCTAGGTGACACTGTTCCTTCCTTCCTTCCTTCTTCCTTTTTAGAATCATCTTGGTTATAGTGGCTGTTTACCCTTTAATATACATTTTAGAATTTGTTCCGTTTCAGTAAACATTACATTGAGGCCCTGATTCAATATCAAATGTTTGTGATGATTTTGGAAATATATCCATTTATTCAAAGAGTTTGTCTCTCTGTTTATTCAGATCTATTTTATTTCTCTCAATAACATTTTGCCATTGTGTCAATATATTGGACCTCTTTTGTTTTATTTAATCCAAAGGACCGTCAAGTTTCATTGCTATTCTGAATAGAAAATCCTTTTCATTGCATTTTTCTATTACTTATTGCTGTTATCTAAGGATAGCTTGGGTTCTGTTGCTTTACAGTGATCTTGTTTTTATTAGCTTATACATCATTTTAGATGTTCTATAATAGAAAATTAGTGCAAATTGTAGTAACAGCGTTGCTTTTCCTGTCCAAATCTTACATGTTATTTATCTTCCTTTTTTCTTTGGTTCCAACCCTGGTTTCATGGTGAAGAGCAGCCATCTTATACCTCTTCCCTTCCTGTTTCTGATTGTCATGGAGACGCTTCCAAAATTTTGCTGTGATTTTGAAGTCAAGTGAATGTTTTTGGGTAAGATTCCTCTGTTAGTAATTGAAAGTAAATTAGTAGTAGTCTACAAACTACTTGGTATTGTAAAGGGTTTACTAAAGTAAACCCTTTACAATAGTTTATCTGTACTTGATGTTGGATTTTATTAATTGCTTTGTATCTATCAAGATGTTATGATCCTCCCCCCGCCCAATTTCTCCTCATGAAAATTTTCAGAGATACGGAAAGCTGAAAGAGTAAGTTGCACCTGCTGCCAGGCAGTCCCTTTGCTGCTGGGCTGGAAGACTTGTCCTGATGGCAGCCAGTGTCAGCTGAGAGCGCAACTCAGGGCCCCGTCTCCTCCCTAAGAATCGCCTTAACCAAGGGGCGCAGCCTCCGCAGCAAAACCTATTCCTTGTCTGCCCTCTGCCCAGCCCCCTCCCACTGCCTATCCACAGCCCACAGCCAATCACCGTGTGTTTCAGGCTACAGAGGGTTGGCAGGCAAGGCGGACGATTCCAAATTGTAACAGAGGCTCCAGAGCCTCCTCTGTGGGCTCAGTCGGGCTGGTTACCTGGCACCTCGTCTTTGCTCTGCCCCTCACTGTAGAGCATTGCTCTCTGTCTCTTGAATTTTCCCCTGTGGCATACCTGCATTCTGCCCCAGAATCTTCCAGGGACATGGACAAAAAATCTCAGTAGTACAAAAAAAGCCCAAACGTTCAACCCTTTACTTTGCTTTTGCTTTTCTTTCTTTCTCCATAGCATGTGTAGCTGTAGCTGTGTATGTGTATGTATATGGCTGTACTTTTGACAGTAAGTAGGACAGAGCACCACAATTCAACCTTATTATTTACTGTATCAGGCATCTCCTACAGGTAAGGAATTTCTGCTACCACAATTTTAATATGATCATAAAGTTTTATCCTTCAGTTTATTCATGTTGTGAATTTTGACAACAGATTTTTTTAAACTCTTATTTTGAAGTACCATCAACGTACATAAAAATTTGAAAACTATACAAAGATCTAGTAAATATCTTTCACCTGGTTTTACCAAATGGTGACATTTTTGAATTACTTGAGAATAAGTTTAAAACATGAAAGTCCACTACTTCTTAACATTTTAGTGTGTACTGCCTCAAAAACAAGCTCTCTCTCCTGCATAATGGCAGCACAACCATCAAAATCGGGAAGTTTACATAGACCTAGTACCATTATCAAATTCACAGAACTCATTGCATTTGTCAATTACTCCAATACTGTCCCTTATAGCTCCAAGCTCCAATCAGAACCACATAGCTTTAATTTCTTTCAGTTTGGCCCAGGTCCTTAGTCTTCTTGTCTTTCATTATTTTGACATTTTCAGTAAGTGCAGGTGAACACTTTAAGGCCAGTTACTTTACATAAATTTAAGTTAATATCAGATACTTAATTTACATATAGCTGATGTGTTCCCATGGGTGATGCATTTTTGGCAAGAATACCGCAGAAATGAGGATGTTTGCAACAAACCATTCCAATTTAAAAAATCTGATCTCACTGTCTTGTCTCTTAATTGGAGAGTCAATCTTTTAATATTTTTATAATTATTAATATATACCTTACTTATTCCTGGTATACTTCTCTGTTTTCCTTATCTTTTTCCCCCTTTTATTCTTACTTCTTTTATTTTTTCTAGTCTCTTCTCTGGAGTGCACATTAGACATATGTTGGACCTTCTCATTCTAAACATCATGACTCGATTTTGCTTTAGGTAAGGATTTGAGAATCATAAGATCTCTCAGTCTTTATATGTCTGCATGTTTATTTGTTTTGACTGCCTTAGCAATTACTTAGCTGGGTTCAAATTATCTTCAGCATTGCAATGATCCCATTGTATTCTGCCATCTATCATTGTTAGTGGGCAGTTTATGTCATTATATACCTAACTGCATTTGTTGATATTTTTTTCTCCTGTGATTTTGAAAATCATTGATAATACATAATTTCAATACACTTTGATAGGTGTGGCTACGCTTCTGCTGGCCTCATTGGGTCCATTCACACCCTCTGTACCATGAGTACTTTACCCTTGAACATGGCGCAGATCTGAGTTACCACTTTCCCACTGATGATTTTTTTCCCACCTGCCTCTGGATGGTAAGCTTTACATCTAATTCTGTGGGTTGATATTTAGTCTTATTTTGACATGTATATTTTCATGGTCCCCAGTAGCTCACCTCTGGCTTCTTGCAAGTCCTGGCCCTTGGGCAGATTTCTCTCCTGTGCTACTATTAGAACCCAATGTCCAACTGTTACAGACTTTATATTTTGGCTTCCCTGTAATCCTTTAAGCTACAGCTGGACACTTTCTTTGGACTATGAGCTTTCTCTTCATCTGGCAGCTAAAATTTTTTCACTTTTCAAGTTCGAAAATGATTTTATTTTTATGGAGTTTGTTGTTGTTGTTCTATATTTTAGCATTACACATCTTGAAAGTTAAATACATTGTAAATGTTTAAATTAAAATAAATTAATAGAAAATCAAAAATTGTTTTGTAAATTGATCAAGTTACTATGTAGATTACCCAGAGAGAAAAAGAGAAAAACTACATCTTATGAGCACTGTACCCAATTTAGAAAGGACTTACACAGGCAATTAATAATACTTAAAACTAATATAAAACACAATACTGAATTTTCTTTCTTTTTAGTCTACGTCATATCTTTGAAATCAGTATGAGATTTCACTAGAGCAATAATGTCAGAAACATCAGAGCTCAGTCAAAAGCGAAGCCAAGGGGCCAGCAGAGCACTCTCATGTTCTTCATTTGTTACTGTTTCCAAGACAGTATTTTAGATCAGTCCCAACGCCTGGGATGCGGCGAGTGTGACGCCTGTGCCAGAGGTTCGCACACCCTTCACAATTCTCATGGATGGAGTCCTCACCCAGAAACCTGGGAAAATGTCTCTGCTGCTCAGAGGGCTCAGATGAACTCCTCAATATAAAAGAATGCTAAAAGTATAGTAGTGGGGTATTTTTGTTTGTTTGTTTGTTTTTTCACTTGTAAAATATACAAGAGTACATAATAATACCTGCTTGTTAGGTTTTTGAGATTAAATAAGATAATGCACACATGAGTGGCACTGCGCACCTAGTAGGAAGTGGAAGTTCAACCAGTAATAGCATGTTTAGCGGTCACCTTTTAACTGTCCTTCGGAGCTGCCGCCCGTCATGCAGGGCACCTCTCCACCAGCTGCTGGTTTGGGAAGCAAGTGTGAAACTTGAACTTTAGGATGTGCATAGCAAGAGTCCTTATTCAGAAACAAGACAAATATAGGAAGGAATCCACAAATACAATCCAATTTGGGAATGTTTTTCAATGGTAAAAAGCAAACATTATTAATGACCCTTTCTTTATATACTGTCAGGCAGATGGAATGCTTTCTATAAGTTAATTTTTCATTTACCAAATCTTAGTGCTGAAATAACCATTTTTGATGGATATATTTCTAAAAAATATTGTACTTTTCCCCTCCGTATTAATCAGAACATACCATATCTAAATCCCTGTTATAGGAATGATGTCAGGCTATTCGTGATTACATTTGGTCCTACATTTGGGGGCTAGCCCATAAGACTATATAGGGTTTGGGGGCTATTTTCATTCACAAGATGACTTGTTATTTTTGAGAGAGTCTGTCGAAGCTGTGGGGGGGTGGGGGAGTGGGGTGGGACTAGAAATAAAATGAAGAGGGTTTTTTTTTTTTCACATGTTGGAAAAATATCCGGCGGAGAGAGCTCACTCACCATCACTGAAGGACAATGGAGGACAACGGACAGGGGCTCTGCTGTGGACCCTGGGCAGCTGGTGGACTTTTCCAGTCTCTCTGTATCCAGGTGCAACTGGTAGGCCGCCCTCCCAGAGATTTTGCAACAGCTACCCCTGTCGCAAATGGCACAGGTGACTGTGGCGGAGATGGTCCGTTGGGCTCACTCTCAGCAATGCTGTGCATGCCTCCTGGGAGAAGCGCTGCAATGACCCAGGGCTGGCGTGGCCCCTGTGACGCTGCCTCTAAGGAGGGCCTCATGCCTACGAAGTGAAGAGCAACAGCTAGCGAACCCTGTGCCGATCCTGGCTCAGCAGGTGACTGGTCAGCTGACCTTGAACAGACAGTTTCACCTGTGAGCCTTAGGATTCTCACCTGGAAAATAAAGCAATAGAGAGTTGGTAGGGCCCGCTTCATCAAAATCGTGTTAAGAGTCTCCTCTAAACAGACTACCAATGAAGTGAGCTTTTACGAGTCTTGACACCAGTAATAAGAAGGGATACGATTGGCGTATACTATTTATCTTCACACAGCAACCAGAAACTTTTTTGTAAAAAAAAGAACAGTTCATACTTCTGGTTAACTCTGCAACGCCACTCTATTATTGCACTAACAATCAGTTCAAACCCTGCCCATTCCCCAGCTCATTTTACTCCCTCTTCCTCAGTTTTCCTTACGATCCCGACCTTCAACCACGAGGACCTTCACATATCCTATTTTCCAATGAAGACAGTGGAATTTGCTGAACTCTTCGAAACTGTCCTCTCAGACGTCCCCGTGGCGCTGCTTCATGCCAGCCAGGTCTCACTCAGGTGTCTGCTCGTTGGAGAGGACCGTCCCGAGCACGCTGCGGGAAGCCACACGGTACCGCCACCACTGTCCGCTGGAGCCCCGTGGGCCAGCCTCACTTTTCTCAGGACACCTACAGCGACGTGACATCGCACAATTGCTTATCATTTCTGCCCCATCAGGCTCCCTCATTTAGAAGAAACTTCGGGAGAACAGGATCTTTGTCCACTTGGCCCAGAAGACAAGCTGAGTAAAGAAAAAAGAAAAAATGGGGGCACTGATACACTGAGTATTTGGTTTGAAATATGACACTTTCTAGGACGGCATTGCATCAAACTCTTTAAATCAGTCCTTGATGTTTTCAAACTTCTTTTGGTCAAAAGTGACAACAACGATTTTGAGGTGGATGCACCCAGTTATTTGAAATTTGGCTGCCAAGTATTTCAATGCTTGAACTGGACCAATGATCAAAAATGCAAAGATAAAGTAGCAGCTAGTGGCCGGACCTGGAAACATTAGGCTCAATTCCTTCAGAAGCCTTTCAATGATCAACGTCGCCTCATGGTACATTTTTATAGAACCACCTCTTTCTCCGAGGAGAGATATACAGTTCTTAAAAACATCACCTGTGCTCATTTTAACCTGCACCTCCTCGAGTCTGAAAGGTTACGGTACGCATCTACCGTCGAGGTCCGGGCACCGAGTCTAAATCCTGCACGCGCGCCCGCACCTTCCGAACTTCAGAGCACGCGCCTCCCACTTGAGAGCGTTCCCCTTCCATCCTCACCATCCTCACACTCTTCCTCGTCGCCAACTCCGTTGCTATCACGGAACTTGAAAAGCTTTCACTTGACTTTGCTGCTCCCTCTGGATACCACGCACGATGCTGGTTTTGATTCCCAGGACTCTGAGGAGTGAGTGGTCTGCTTTTCTGGTCCACGGTTCTACTTTCAGCCCTTGCCACCTGGCGTTGACCTCCACGGCCCGCTGGGACCACACTCCAGAAGGGCTGCGGCGACCGCTTCTCTTTCCGGCAGACCCCGGTTCTCCGGTCATCCCGGCTCTCCCAGGTCCTCCGAAGCACTCGGCACTCAACACCGTTGAACCACAGAACCACAGGGCATACGGTTGTCGTTTCTTACAACCTCATGACCACCTCCACGTTAGTATTATTAAACCCACTTACAGTTGGGGGGAAAAAAAGAGGTTGGGAGGCATTAAATAACAGCTCAGAAGTGGACGCGTTTGAACTCAGTTCTTTTACTAGGTCTCATTAATTTTCAACAGCAAAGAAGCGTAGGGTGTGGGCAGAAGAGATTTAGTGTATATATTATATTCTGGTTGCTGTCCCGTCTTTGTAAAGGGTGAAGTCGACCTAAACAGACTGGATCTCAATATTGAGGATAATCCCCGGTAACATGCTTTAAAGATATTAAATAATCTCTACCTAGAAAAAGACCGAGAATGGATGGATAGAATTAAAGAAGGCAAGTCCATGGGTGGTCTTCTTTTAACTTTTTTATATTTTCTAATTTTTATTATATTATGTTCTATTAAGTACCTTAGACTAATAAAGAAATGAGAAAATAAGACTCCATCTTTCATTCAAAATATGTTACTAAAATGTCACTTAAAAAGTAGGTGGTAGACCCCAGGGAAACAATGATAAATGGTACGCGCCTGACCACAGGCTCCACAGAGTCGTGAAGGTCGCAGGTGCACTGCGACGCAGCTGACGGGAGAGGCACACCTGGGCTCGACTGGCGCGGGGAGGCTTCCGGGAAGAGATGCTGTCCAAGTTCACGCTGGACAACCTGGGGGACGTTAACCAGGGGCAAGGAAAGGAGTACTCTAGGCTTAGGGGGGAAATAAGGCCAGATCGTGTGGGTGTTAAAAGTTTATTAAGAATTTGACTATCGTTTTGAAGGCAATTAATTGATTTCATTGTGTGTAGGTAGGGGCGGGGATGGTTAGGAGTCACAATCACGCTTGATTTTAGAAAGATCAGGCAGGTGCAGAAGGGATACTAACGTCGGTTGAGGCTTTTCTTCAGAGAAGTGAAGTGTTTAACAGCACACTGCAAGTTACAAAAGGCAGGCGAGACTAAGGTGCAGAAGCCGGTGTGTCTGATGGAAAAATCTAGACAAGAATGGAGGGACTTGTGAAATATCACAGACCTTGGTGATTGATGGGGTATTGGATTAAGGGGATAGAAAGAGTTAAAAAGTATCTCAAATTTCTGACTTGGATACTGTATCCATGCTGTTATCATCACTAAGATGGAAATTATATGGATGAGAAGTCAAACCGGCTGGAAATAAAGGGACTAGAAAGAGAAATTTCGACATTGAACCCTACTGGCCTATGGGACATCCACTTGGAAATGTCCCCTAGCCAGTTGGGTACAGGGCTCTTGATTTCAGGAGAGGTTGGGACTGCAAATAAGGGTCTGAGCCTCATTTTCTTACAAAGCACACTTGCAGCTGTGGCATTAGAAGGGCCCACCTGGGGAGAGTGTGCAGCGATTAGATGAGCCCTGGAGAAAGCCAGGGTTAAGGGCCAATCACAGAAGAAGAGACATTAAGAGGAATTGAATGGTCGGGGGAAGACGGGAGGTGGAATTGAACCTCCTCATAGAAACCAGGGGAGGCGAGTAACTCATCCCGGAGGGAATGAGAGCTCTCCAAGCGCTGCTGAGATGTAAAGTAGGATAAGGACCAGAGGCCAGATTGCCCTGGGTTCGGAGTTGAAGGAACGATCAAGTCTTTCAAGTTGAACTATCATGGAAAAGAAACTTCATTGTTCTTGTGTTAAAGTTGGAGGGATAAGCACTTCTAAAACTGATAGAATTGGGTCATTAGAGACGCAATTGAAAGGAGAGAGGGGGGTGGTCGGGTGGGTGAGAGAGAGAGAGACCCTAAAAAGACAGGCAGCGGCTGGTAAGCAATCCTTTTCTCCCCTAGCTCGGGAGAAGGCAGAAATATTCCAGCACAGCTGCAGAAAATGGTGACATTTTGAAAAAGCAGTTGAGGAAATCTAGCAGCTTCTATTTGCTTTGTGAAATGGAAGCCAAGCAAATTCTGTGAGGAGGATCTGAGAGGCTGTCGGTCAGGGCTGCGCGGAGACAGATTTAAGGAGTTCTAAACAGGGGCTGAGGAGAACAGGAGAGAGCCGTATTGCCAGGCAGCAACGAAGGGCCAGGGCAGGTAGAAGAGGTGTTTGTATTGCCACCCGTCTCTGTGATCCTGTAATTTTCTGTAACGATCACGGATTATATGTGATAACTTTCTTATCGTCATTTTAGGCACAATTGTACACTATGTAATATGCCATTATAATTTTTCTTGAAGTTTAGATTATGTCCAGTGTGGGGCTCTTTTAAATAATGCTGCTATGAATAACTTTATTAATATATTTTTAAAATTTTAGGCTTTCTAGATGGGATCGATGAATCTGAACTATTCATAGATAATAACGTGTTTTTAAAATTATAATTCCTAACGATTATTTCCAACAAAGATTTCTTTGCCCTTTTACCAACATTAGAAAGTCTCATTTAAAAGGAAATAATTTAACAGACAAGTATTAAGGTTCTAGTTATCTTTTCTTGACTACCACTGCTGAATATTTCCCCTATATTTGAGCTACAGGAATAAACCCTCTTAAAACATTTTTCTCCTTCAGTTTAAAAAGAAAAACTAATTTTAGAAATTCTTAGCCGAATTTCCCTTAGGACCCTTTTAGAAAAATTCTAAATGCGCCCATAAACGTCACTATCACTCAAGCCCCAGACTTCTTTGCAGGCCCAGCTCTCTGCTTTATCATGGGGAATCATTATGACTCACAACTGCAATTATGACCTTCATAGTTTTTGTATCACAATTCTAGGTAGTTAGCCTCACTTCTTACCTACATGTTGACCCTGCAGTTGGGTTTTGGTGCTGGCCCCTCAGCCCAGTGCGTTCTGCAGAGAAAAAGAAAAACAGACTCATCCTTGGGAGCAAATAGTGCTAAACGAGACACAAACTCAAGGAGAAGGGGCAAGAGCTGGGATCGTCAGGGGTTTGGGGACGTGGGAAGGTGTTTTGAAGTTGCTGTCAGGGGAAAGACAATGCCAAAAATGGCAGGAAAAATGTGAAATAGATGTTAATTTAATAATAGATTGTGAATAAATATATTAATTAACATTCGCATGATTGATGTGATTACGATTCTGTGATCTAAACCTGTCTGATTTTTTAAAATGCGGTAATATTTATTTTCTTCAATCTTTGGATAGCTATTCCATTCTTCTGTGGCTGAAAAACCTTACAGATTATACACCGAGGCTCTGATGTTCCCTCTGCAGGTGATTTTATCATTCTGCGATATAAGACTTTCAGCTTTCTTTTTATATTTAAGAAAATATAAAAAATATATTTAAGGGGGATGATTACGATATATACTAATTTCAGTTCACCAGAATTTGAAACGACCGGATGACCTCTCGCGGCCTCATGACCTCGCCTGGTCTTCACTTCTCGTCTGTCCATCAAGGCTGCGCTGCCGCCACCATACGCCCCGTGGCCGGCGTTAGCCGGAGAACCCTGCGTGGTGACTTTCGTAACACCTACTCATAAAATGGAAGTGCTCCTGAGTGACACCAGCAAACAGTGTCCATCAAATCCATAAATATAAAATAGTTTGTAATCTTGGGGATTATATTTTGCCATGAGGAACAAGGTGTAGGCAAAGTAATGACTGCAAATCCCAGGGATAAGGGGTCCAGAAATGCCCGCGTTAGCGAGCCCTGGCAGCACCTATGAACGTGACCTCGGGGCTTAGATGACCAGCTGGAGTCATTTAAGAGCAAAATCCCCACAGTAAATGAAACCGCAGATCACGGTGGCCTTCTGCAAGCGGGCCCTGAAATGACCCGAGTCTGTTTGCCTTCATTCCAAATTCAGAAGAATGACAGGAAGCTCTAACGTGGACTGCGTCTTGTGCTCCCACTCAAAGAGGGATGCTCATTTTCTGCAGATTGGACAACTTTGCATCTGCCTGTGAATTAGTAGGTTGTCATTTTGGTTTATAGAATAATCTGCTATTATACTGGCTAATATGTCTGTATATATTCATTGTTGGTAAGAGATGGGGTTGGGTAAAGTGGCAAAATCCAGTCTTCTGTCCCCTTTACTGGACTTCTTTGCTAGACTTTTTTTTTGAATGAAACAAAAAATTTGGTTATATAATTCACTTTAAAATTATACTTTTAGACATTTTGAATTTATGGATTTGGAACATTAATTTATTAATCACCATATAATACAAAGCACTAGCAATAAGGCATATTAATAAAAATGTTCTTACTTTAGAACAATTAAAAATTATGGCTTCAGAAATCAATGTTCCAAAACAGTAGTATCCGAACTTATGAAAACTACACCTGTAATAAATACTGTTGTACTTTATAATTCAAGACAAAAACATCCACTAATATTACAAATATAAAAAACAAAAACATCCACTAATATTACATATTATTTTAAAATACTCTAAAATCAATACTGCGCAGGGTCGTAAAAATGAACAAGATTAATTTTTAATCTGGGGGAAAAAGAAGATTGAATCTGTTACTGAAAATAAAGTGATATATCATTCTTTGTTAAATATAGTTATAATGTTATTCTTGTATTTCAATTTTCCTTTGTATAGTAGAATCCATTTCTGAGGAAGCTGGAAAAAGATAAATAATATTTTCTAAAATTATGATATGATTAATATGTCTCCTTCAATTGTAGTTATCTTTTAATATAAAGATCCTTTATGAAAAAAATAAATGACTTTGGGGGAAAGATTCTAAATAAATAGGGATACTCTTGCCCTCATATGAGTGTGAGTAAACAAACACCAAAGAAACAGTGACAGGTACATTACTCACGTCTTTTCTTCGGACGTACGTTGTCAAAAATCCATTTAGACCTTAGCTATCAAATATGTAACTGAGTCATCTATTAACTATATCCTTAGTTAATGTTTAAATTTAAATTAATGCTTTTCAAAGTGAAAATTAACTGATTTGAACGTATCACATTTATCTCTACTTTGTTACCTTCTCTTTTATTTTAACCTCTCCTCGCCAAATGGGTGAAAAGCTTTTTCAAATGGACATCTTTTCTCTGCCTGAACACCAAGTCATATTTCTATCCTTTTATTAGTAAATGGGATGTGTTGGGACATGACTCACCTCAAATTTCTTAGCAATGTGATTGCATCATTCCTGTTATTGATGAAGCTTCAACCAATGCGCCAACCTGCGGGCATGGCCACTGTAAGCCATACTTACGCTAATGTGAGTGTGCAGCCTTCTCTCAAATAGAACTATGGCCCTGCCTTGTGCCACCCCTAGGAACTCGGCCGTAAACGTCTGTTCTGCGAGAGGATTTTGATTTCACTTCCACAATGGTCTTCATTTTCCTTTGAAGTCTTTAATCCTAAAACTAGTAATGTAAAGAAGGCTCAAAAAGCGCTGGTTGTATTCATTTTGTAGCAGTTATTTTTACCTGGAGTATCTTCAGGAAACGTGACTATCACCTACCTATCTATCTTGATACTTGTTACTCTATCGGGCACATTCCTGAATCTATGAACTGTCTTCTCCCATGCATCTCAATTAGTTCTACTACGTTGTGGATAGATTCCCAAGGAATAGCATACTAAATGGGTAATAGTTTAACCGTTTAGTAAAATAAGGCAGCAAATCCACTCAGCGTGTACCAGTATAAACAAACTGAAACAAAACAACCCATGACCAAACAGTTTTTCAAGTAAATAGTTCATTGTGGCATAATTATCATATTTGCATGTCCCTGATAATGGTAGCATAACACTATCACAAATTAAACTCATTTTGACTAAAACTATGCTATTCATCTTGTAGTATGAATATTCAGAATGAAAACATCGTGTCTAAGATGGTCTTCTGAACTTACAAACCCCAGTTCCTCCAGCACCTTATGTTAAGTTGACTTTCCAGGTGCAAAAGAAGAGGGAGGGAACATGTTCTCAAAGGGAAGACTCTGAGACACCCAATAGTTAGTGACAGTTATTCACCTCTTACCAGGGAGACTCAAATCCTCCTGCTGGGGGCCGCGGGGGAAGTGATAATGACAGAACCATGTTTTACTTTTCCTTCAGGGAACCCTTCGAGAAAACCGTTTTTGGAAAGTCTCTTAGAAAAATGGTAGTGTGTTTGCAGGTAAAATAGTGCGCAAGTCCCTGTAATAAATACACTTCTTTATGTTGTTTAACACTGTTTCTATTTTCTGCTTTTCTTTTATTTGCGGTAACGTGCTTTTAGGATCAGTATATTGAACCAAAGAACAGTGTGGAGACAATGAGAAGTCTGTTACTGACGCATCTTATGAGGAAGCTTATGTAAGGGGAAACATATCAGGCAATAATACATGTGCTTTTTTATGAGTTCATGCATTCTTTCGCTATTGCCAGTTTTCAATTCTTTAGATCTAAGATACTAATTTTGTCCAGCCAGAAGGTTATCATTTTAAAAATCATTACAATAGAAACAGGGAACGGTGATTTATTTATATTTCAAAATGAAGGGTGAAAATCAGGAAGTTCAAAATCATTTCTGTTCTCTGTTTCTCTGAATGTCTTCTCTTTTACCCAAAATCCTATAATTCAAAAAATAGGTATTTAGATGTCAGTTTATTTTAGATTTGCGCTAGCTCACCTTTGAGAATCAGAGATTTCCGGGCCTTGGCTTTCTTCCTTTGGTTTCCTAAGGAAGTTTCTCCATCTAACCCCTTCAGTTTCAGGTCCTGATGCACAGGATGCTGAAATAAGAATGAAACGCTGAGAGTAAGAAAAAATACAGCGACAGAGGCAGGTCCTGACTTTGTAATCTTGCTGCAGTTTTCTTTGCCACAGTTTTGTGAGGAAGTTCCTTGTACGTGTCTTCATGATTAGTGTGCCTGTTCCATTTGATGAAGCCCTTGGGCCATCTAAACCCACCAATCATTTCTTCTCTCTCCTTTTGGCATTCCCATCACAGTAGCCTCCCAACTCCCAGCCCTCAGGACGTACCAAGCAGGAACAGGTTTTACAGTAAGCTCTCTTTGTCCTGGGAGTCACCGGATCCTTCTGAACCTCACTGGCAAGGTCGAGGTTCTCCAAGGGTGAGCGGAGTCGTCATTTCCCCGGGGCCCTGCTCTAATCCAAGAGCGTGGCCTTGGACATCTGAGCAGCACCAACAGCTCCGAAGCCACTCCCCTTCCCTGTCCTGAGCTTCAATTATAAGCTCAACTTGGAACATACAGGCGTGGGCAGAAGAAGGTTTGCACTTGCTCGTATGAAAACAATACAAGAATAAACTGTGTTTTGCGTACTCACAACTGTGATACTTGGTTCATCAGTCTCAACACTAGCTATGTAAACCTTCTCCCAAAGAAATTCTGCAAAAGTAGGCTCATCTGGTTTCTTACATTTTCCAACACAGCATGCTCATTCTCATCTCTTCAAAATCATTCACGTAATTCTTCCATGGTGTCTTTCCATTGTTTTTCTTTTATGCCCTGTTATTCATCAATTTCAACCCCACCTCAGCTTCTCCGAAGTATCACCATATGTTGACCTGGGTGTAGCTTAAATTTTCTCATTATTCTGTAGAATTTGGGCCATGCCATTATGTACTTTCTTCCCATTAAAATCACTCCATTTGTTTAACCAACTGAAACTTTTTTTCATCAAGTAGATTTTATGTTTTTCAAAGAATGCAAAATAATTTTGGTTTCCATTTCCTTGATCTACATAGTTTAGTTCTAGTTAGAGAGGGTTTAAAAAGTGTTTGATGTTTTAAATAATTAGTACTATGAAACATAGTCTAATAATATCTTTGGGTCATTAAATCCAAGATCTTTTGATACTTGCTCTTACCAGAAGATGTTAACAGGAGATTTTCACACAACTGCTTTGTAATCTCCATGTGGTTCATAGGTATTGTAAGATTCCAGGAGATATAAGAAACATCCTTACTTCAGAAAAAATGTGAAAAAGTGTATTTTAAGATCAGAGAAATAACCAGTGTTTGCAGAAAACCCAGGATATCTCAGACATTGTACAACATAAAATTCTATTTTATTTAATTATGCCAATGTACATAACAATTTGGTAATGATAAATTCATTTTTAAATGCACATATTAAAGTTTATTGAAATTAAGTAACTTGCTTGCCCAAGGTCACAATACTAGCAGAGGGTGAGCAAGCTCGAATCTGGTCCAATAGGACAGTTCTATGGAACAGAGCTGGTTCTACTTTCATCATGAATGGACCTACTGAGGTGTACGGTGAGACACTGAAAGGCTTCAGTTCTCTCACATTGCTTCTTGACCCATCTGCCAAGCACTAAAATTTCATTTTCTTCCTTTATTAGAATCTTCCTTAAAGGAGAAATCTGCACCCAGCATAAATTATAGGAGTCATAAGCCTGAAGATACCCTTAAATTCATAAGAACAGGTTAATTCCCTAAGAATATGGAATAGGAAAAAATGATAAGATGTAATAATGAGCACGGACAAATTCAGGAATTCAGAGGAAAAAAGAAAAAAGAAGAGAAAGAAAGCCGAAGAAATAGAGCAACTACTGAGCTGAGGAAAACCAGGAAAGCATTGTGCAAGTTGAAACAGGCAGTATTTCAAGGAGGCAGTGGTTGACTTTGGCAAAGATTGCTGAAAGTCCGTGTGATATAAATCAGAGAGTGGTGTATTGAAATGGGTCCTTGGATGTCATTGTGGTCTTGATAAGGGCAGTTGCAGTAAAATTATGGGGTGAAAATCACTCTGTAGTTGGTTGAGGTGTGGGAGGTGAAGACATGGACACAGCTAATGTATACAGTCCCTCTAGAAGTTGAATTCTGAAGGGGTAAGAGAACTGGGATTGTTCGGTGAGGAAAAGGGATGCGTTTTTATTTATGGTGGGAGAGTCTAGACTACGTTCACATGCAGATGGGAATGATGTTGCGGGAGGGGAGAGAGGGGACAACTGTAAGGGCAAGAGCTGCAGAGCTGCAATAGAAAGGGATGAGACCCAGAGGACTGCAGGAGTTTGCCTTTGGTGCAGTAGGAGGGGCATCTTCCTCCATTGAAATAAGAGGGAGAAAAGATTCCGGTACAGGTGAGATTTTAGATTTGGCAGAGAAAACGAGGTGTTGCCTATCAAATGGCTTCTATTTTCTCAACAAAATATGAAACAAAGCCACCACCTGATAATAGGAATAGGGTAGGGGTGAAGAATGTTTGTGGAGAGCAGAGAATATATAAAATAGTATTTTTAAGGAGTAGGAATAGGAAGCCTGCTGCAGAAACCTAATATGGTGAGTGGCCACCATTGAGCATCAATTGCTTGAGTTTTAAAGTGAAGTCAGCCAGCCTCACCAAGGGCGAGTGTCTTTGGCGATCTCCTGCAGCCCCCGTGAAGGCACAGAGAAGGCTGATGGTCAGTAGTTTTCACAGCTGAGGTTTTTCAGGACAAGCACAGCCATAGATGAGAAACCAAGGAAGTACAGGACAATTTGCAAAGTTGTGTTAGAACAACAGACATTGGACTTTACGTTGGATAAGGGTGAACACGAAGCCGTAAAGGGCAGAGAAAAATGAGAAAGGGGTGAAAAAGCATCGGAAACGTGATGAGGCCAAAGAGTTGTAAACCTGATGAGGCTGATGAATTGTAGTGGTGAGGGCGCTCGAACCAATGGCCTGAGAATCGAATGTTTGAACTATCAATTTCAAGAGGTAAGTATCTGTTTATGACAAAGTACAGGAGATGAATATGGGAATAGATGGCTTAGGCAGAATGAAGCAAGAGGTTGAAGAGCGATGAGGCGGAAGAACTAGAATGAAAGTGTTGGTGTATCTATCTCTGTGGGTTTTCAAGTCATCAAAGAAGAAAGACAGGGTTTCTGAACAATCAAAACAGCCAGGTAAGAGATAGGTATTTGGTGGATGATGAGGTCTTGGCAAAATCATAGTAGGAAAGAAGGCAGTACTGACATAGTCTAACTGTCTCATATGCCCAAGCAGAAAGACTAATGGTATTAACTATCTGGGAGTCATAAGAAAAGCAAAGAGAAACTCAACTCCCATTTTTTTTGGCTCTCACCTACTTATAGAATAAGAGAAAATAACAGTCCTTACTTTAGAAAACAGGGAGAGTGGTGCCTTCTCAGGAAAGCCAAATTTCAGCTAAATGTAGAAATGTTTACCAGCATCTAGAGTGTATGTTCTTCAAAAACTGAGGGAAAAAATATATGATTCATAATGTCATTGTAATGGAAGTCTTTGAAGATGTATATTCATAGCTTGCTCTTAATATAAATGTAATAGAAATGGCCGGTGAGTTGAAGAAGAATTGGTATATTAGTTTTCTACTGGACACAAATTACCATAAATGTAATGGCTTAAAGCGACATCCATGTATTGGCTTACAGTTCTCTTGCTCAGTGAGTGGCCGGGAATCATGGGCTTTTCCACAAGGGCCGAGTTCTCATCTAGAGATTCTGGTAAAGAATCTTCTTACAAGCTAATTCGGGTTGGTGGGAAAATTCAGTTCCTTGTGGTTGTGGGACTGAGGTCTCTGTTTCTTTGCTGGCTGTCACCTGGGGATCGATTTTATATCCTAGAAGTCAACATTTCTTGGTGCACAGCCCACCCACCGTCAAGCCAGCCATAGGGTGTCAAATCATTCTCATGCTTAAGAGTCTCTGACTTCCTTGTCTGCTCCCAACTAGAGGAAAATCTACTATTTAAGGGTTCAGGGAATTAGGTTAGGCCCATCTGAATAATCTCTCTTGCTTAATGTTAACTGTGCCATATAACATAAGCTAATCGTGGGAGAAAAAACCCATCATGTTCACATTTCCCAGGATCAGGGCAGGACATTTTAGGGAGCATCTTAGAATTCCTGGTAAGCAGCAGGAAAGAGTAATAAGAAGTATGCCATTGGAATTTAAAGGATGGATTGTCCTGAATAAGGTGTTCGGGTGATTCTGGTCCCTGCATGCTTCTTATTTTCCTTGGCGTAATAGGAATCACTTAACATGAAACAGAAAACTTTCCATGACTGACCCCTAATATCTATTCCTCCTGGCTTCTTAAATTTCTCTTATTGGCTATACACAGTGTCCATCCCAGAATACCTCCATTTCCCCAAACATTTATGTTCTCTCAGGCCAGTTGGCAAAAGAACAAATTTAAAAAGTTACCTTTGAATTTCTTCAGACCAAATTCTTAGTATATGTATTCAGACATGTAAGTATATTAGAAAGAACTCACTTCTTTCTTTTGTTCAGTTAAACGATTAAATTTAGGTTGTGCTTCATGGCACGGCTTGAAAGGGCTGATTGCTCTAAATGCTGTGGTCTCATGTGGCTTGGTACTTCCTGTGGAGCGTGCTAGTCAGATGGATACTCTGGTATATTAGAGAGGAAGTGGGATGAGATGAAGTGGTTACTCCAGGCTATGGGGCCAGACAAAATGTCTTTGAATGCCCAGCTTTGCCCCTAAATGCGTGGTCATGAGCCAGCCTCAGTTTCTTCATCAGTAAGCGGTGGAAAACGACCATGCCCCCGATGGCTGTGTGGTTCAACGCCAGGTCCTCAAAGGATCTGGGACGCGGTACATTCTCAACAAAGTAAATATTATGACAATATGTGAGTGGGAAATAATGTTATTAATCCAGATTTCCCATTTACAACTAATACCTCAGCTTCTTTTTGTTTAAAACAGATTACTTCTATCGCTCATTAATGTTTCTTTAATCTTTATCACCCAAATTCTATAGCATTTAGCATTGTGCTAGTCACTATAGAACACATGAAAGACAACGATACCTGCCTACAAACCCTTAAAACGTAAAGCGTGTGATAAAGCTAGATCTCATAAAAATGACAAGGTATTATGTCGGACAGAACATGCATAATATTAGTAGCATAAAAATCTGAGTCTAGCCACATAAATGCAATAACAAAAAACAGTCTAAAGTTCTACATAAACATATACAAAAAGTGAGTTTGTAAAAATGCCAACAAACAGATTTACCTCTGGAATCAGGGATAAAGAAATAAATATTAACAACTTTAAGAAGAATTAAATAACAGCATTTTGGCATAGAAGACAACGAGCAAAGGTGACCCCTGCCTTCCCTCGGTGGTAGGAATAGGAAAAGAGCACATAAAAAATGATGGCATCTTGACTTCTTTCAAATTTCCAAGGAAATTCTTTAAAACCATGGCCGGAGGAGAATGTCAGTTGATATTTTCCAGAGTCCAACTTGAGAACTTGAAGATAGTAAATTTATGTTAGACCATAAAAAGAATGTGTCACTTAGATACCAAGATGGACTTGGTAGAATTCAGTGCCTTCTGCAGGGAAATGGAACCCGAAATTGAAAAATGAGTTAGATTGCAAAGATATGGAAGCTATGACTATTTCTTATTTAATATGGACAAGCAGTTCAGGAAGGAAGAAAGCTGGTGGTATTGAAGTTGGAAAAGTGTATTGGCTTTTTTCATTCACTTGGTCGAATGTCTTAAATTAATAAACCAGTATTTGGAGAGGCGGCGTAGTTGCTGAATGAGTGGGCTCCGGAGACCCTGAGCCCTTGGGTAAAATACTTAATCTCTGGGGGTCTCAGTTTCCATCTCTGTAAAGTAAATAGAGAACCAGTGTGCGTTTAGTAGGGTTATGAGAAGATTAAAGAAGTTGAAACGTAGGAAACAGTGAGATTACCTGGTGCCTGAGAGCTTTTGTCTATCTTTCTCTGCATTGTTAGTCACGCCATTGTTTGTAAGGAGAACGGAATTTTAGGGGCCTGTTGAGAGGTTTCACATTTATTTCCAAAACACCCCTTTACCTGAGGCTCCTAGGAATGAGTCAAAGGAGCTCCAGAAAGACAGAGCCCAGATTTATCATCCAGAGGTGTGGGGCAGGGCCCCCAGCTGCTGAGAACGGTTAGTGGTCAGCAGTGAGAAGAATTGGGGTGGGGGGGGGGGCGGGCAGAGAGCAAGAGAAGGGTGAGCCAGGAACCATAGTGTGGAAATCTAGTACATTCGTACCCGAGAGAAAAAGAGAGCTAGTCAGATCCAGGACTAATCAGGAAGGACAGAACAGTGATCGGTGTTATTCTTCAAAAAAGTATTGCTACCTATAAAAATGGTAATGACATACGTATTGAAGGAAAAATGAGAATGTCATTTTTGCTTCTCTCTTCAACTTTTATTTTCAGATCTGATGTAATCAAATTCATTATGTAGGTGTGGAAGTTGATTTTAAAATGTAACTCATCTCTCACAAGATATATTTAGTATAAAATATCAGCAATTTTTCATGCCAGGTTCCTCCTGCAAACACAGAGGAGCAAAATTATAAAGTGAAGATGATAAGACAGAAAAGATCACATGGAATTTAGACCTGCTATTGTTTTAACTGAGACCACGTTCCAAGTTTTTTCCACTGGTTTAAGTTCTGGGTTTCGGGGAAACATCCATTGCCATTGCATACATTCCCAGTTTTATTAATTTGCTCATGCTAAAATGCGGTTCCATTGACGTCCAATCAGACTGGCTCCTATTTTTCTTGGGAATAATAATAGTCCAGGTGACGTATCTGAGTTATTGCTACAATCATTAATCAAATGTTTTCCTGGACCTAATTAATAACAACCAGGCAAAGAACATCTGTATAGAATCATCCTGGTGTCAAGACAACTGAGCAGGAGACTGAACGAAGAGTTGATTCTTCTAAATATCCACTGAAATAACATATTGATTCTTTTTAAAAGTGACATGGAAAAGAGGAGGAAATTATGCATGATTATTCAGTCTCTAGCAAAAACCACATAAAATAGCCTTCAATAGGTCAAAACAAATTTTAATTTACACAATTTGATAAATAGCCTGGTAATACTTTTGAGTGATACAATTGACTTGCAGACCTAAGAAGCCAATTTTTTTGAAGAGCAGCACAAATTATTGAAGACATTTTTGTCCTCTCTCTACTTGGATATTGATTCATTTCTATACAACAGGCAAAAAAAGAAAATTGTAATTATAGCAGTGCTGTTCATTCTATTATGAGTAGAGGGCTACCAACATTTCTATTATTAACCCCTATTGTCCCTGGTTTATGATCTCAGCAGTGAACTTGGCATGGATGATACCTCCTTGTGAGTACATCTTTTTCACCATGTTTCATAAGCCATTTGTCTATTTATGAATTATACAAATGCCAGAAATAATGTGCACTCAAATAGGCTTTTGATTTCCAATCACTCTGAATAAAGGTTTATGTTTTAAAATGAAAGCACCGGCTTCAAGATATTCAAAATTCCTTTTGGTGTATTTGGTTTGTCTTTCTTATTTTCATAATTCTCCAACCTGTCTAAGGCAAAATTTTAATATAAATTAATAAAACCCAGTCTCAAGCAATTGGCTCACTTCACCCATGGTAACAATTGGCACAGATTGCGAGGTGGAGAAGTCAGCTGCGATGATTGGTATCAATTGCCAGGCAGACTGAAATGAGGCTGTTAGCTTTGTGACAGTTCACTTAGCCCACCGGGCGCGGCGGTGGCAGAGGATTTAACACACATTTTGAAACTTCTGATGCACATGCCTACCAACTAATACAGAATTGTTCCTCAGATAAAAAGTGTTACCATTTAAAAATGATCAACTCTCTCACACATGTGTAAAGATGTTGATCTAATGTATAGTTAGATACCTTATATATTATATGTATGCTCTATGCAATACCTGTGTAGTGTGTAGTTAAAGGAAGATAAAATAAATATTATTCATCCACCACCAGTTCAAGATAGAATGTAACTAGAACCTTCAAATTCCCCAGAGTTTAAATTCTTTCCATTATTAAATCTCCCTCCTTTCTCTGACAGGTAACCAATAGCCTAATTTTTAAAAATGATCCCCACAATTCTCTTCACGTATTTGTCTGTAAGTGACATTGACTCAGGGTTCTTGTTCTGGATAACTGTAGTGATGCTGACTTTACCCTTTTGCCATGTTTTCAGTTTCACTCAGTTAATCGTTTGGGGGTTCACCTAGTTTATTACCACGGCTGGAGCTCATTTCTACTACTGTCTTGCTTTCCACCTTTGAAGCCAGCACGAACGATTATTGGCCCCTCCTCTGACGGCGGACTGGAATTCTTTCTAGTTTTTCTACACAGGTTCACTTCACTAGTATATTCCCTGAGCCTAAGGAGGAGCTAAAGAGTATTTAAAATAATCGTATGAATATGAAATCACACCATTTCACCATTAGACATCTGAACGTCATTTTTATCTAAATTACCTTAGCCAAATTAGTGTCTGAATTGCAAAGCCTAACGGACTTGCCATACAAATCAAGGCATTAATATTCTTGTTATAAAGGCACCTTTTCAGAAACAATCCGGACGAACATCTCCAGCACACGGGACGGTGCACAAAGCCTCGTTCTCACTAGCCTGCCGCCCCTAACCCTACAGCTGTGCCGCCCGGCACGCTCCCGGGAGAGACGCTCCGTGCCGCCGCCGGCTGGGTCCCCAGGACGATACTGCAGTGCAAACGCTTGTTTCCAGCCAGTTTATTAAAGGTTTGGTTTGTGGGGGCAGGCGTTATCTTCCCCCTCTGCTGCTCCTGTTGGCTCCTTCCTTTAAGCCCTTGCTAGAGCTGCTGCTGGGACCTGAACAATCGAGTTCAGCTGGTGGGGTCAGGTCTTCTCTGCACCTGGTTCGGGCCCCGTCTCCCGTTCCAGTGCAGGCCTGGGTCTCTCTCCCACACACACACCTTTTGCATTTTGTCACAGGTATTGCTTTCTATGTTATGCCATCCTCTAAATGTTTCTGCCTCTCAAGCGATCACTTTGTTATTTATTGTCTTATTTGTAAAGTGCTTTCCTTGAGTATGTTTTTATTCATCAATAAAATGAGAGCTAGTGATGGCTTGCCACCAGAGCTTTCATTTGTCTCGTATTTATTGAGCATCTTTAGTGGGTGCTGTTTTTCTTAGTGGCTTCTCGGGGTTCCTTCATATTTTCTTCCTCTTTGGCCTGCCCCCTGCTCAGTAACTCTATCTTTCAGAACTTCCATGACGCTGGGATTATGGATCTTACAATGCCACTGACTCCTTCATTTATTCACTCATTCATTTAACAAGTATTTCTTGCTTGCTTGATATGGGCCAAGCACTAGGCTAGACACTGACTGAGTAGACGGAACAAAGGAAACATGGCACTTTCTCTCAAACCATTCCCAGTAGGCATAGGAGAGTGACAAAAAAGATGATCGCAATATAATATGTAAATAGAATAGCAGAGATAAGCCCTGGGCATTATGGGAGATTCTAAAATTGACATGCATTCAATAAGGTGGGGGAAAGGGGGAGATCACAGAAGCCTTCCTGAATAAAGGCACTACAGAAGGAAGAGCTGTCAGGCAGGTGAAGGGTTAGGGTTTACCTCGTATGCAGGGGGCCGAGCGAGAAGGAGCCAACACGGGAGCCCGTCGGCTCCTGTTATCATCGATGCAGCGAGAGAAAAGAAGCCATGGGGCGAAACGTCCCTGACAGTCCGCGGCAGGAGCTGCAAATAACTGCTGGGAAGTTACGCGAGGGACAGAGGCAGGAGACGAAACTACGAGGTTCGAGACAGAGGCGGTGGCCAAGATCACAGAGAGCCCGTGTCCTGCAGCGGGTCAAGGCCGGGCAGCTTCACACGGGATGCAGGCAGACAGAAGAAAACTGTGGAGCCTTGGGGATCCCTGGGGGGGCGGGGGGGGCAGCACATGGGGTGGGGCGATCTACCACAAGCAGCGCATCACACCACGGAAGTCCTAACTCCCTTATACACTAAACACACACAAAGTCGGCAGAGTGCCAAAATATTATGTAACAGAGCTTGATTCTGGACATGCAGACCCGTGCTCCAGGTTCTATGAACGCTGCTAAGTCACAGTTGCCTGGATCTCCGGGTGAGGGAGCCTGACTGACTCCATTTCCCCTATAATCCACCGCTTCAGGCTTCCTCACCGTATGATCTATGCAAGGGTGCCCTCCTTGAGGGTCCCTTGGCAAGGAGGGCAGAGCTCTGCACCCAAATGCCGCGGCAGCAGTACGAGCTGCAATACACTGGAAGACAGCCAGTGTGGTGTGGGAGGGAGTTCAGGCTCTTTCTTAAAGGTGATGAGAAGCTTGGAAGAGTTTGAGGAGGAATTCAAGAGGCCTAACTATCGTCTTGGATAGATGATTTAAACAGCAACATGGGTGGATTTGACGAAGATGGCTGCCACCTGCTCTGGGAGACGATGAGGCACCTGGGCCCAGGGAGCAGAGGCTGGATGAAGTTCTCTTCCGTTCGGTATCTTTTCTTGTTTACTTTTCTTCATAGCACCTCTCTCCAAGGAACACTTGGCATATATATTTGGTTATATTGCCCTCTTCTTCCAGAAGGCAAACTCTGCGAGAACAGAGATGCTGCCCTGATCACGGCCCCGGACCATCACCTGGAACAGTGCCAGCCGCGAGCAGCGCTCCTAACCATTGTGGGCCTGACGCACGGATCACGTGAGAAGGGGTGCGATGGGGATGCGACAGGAACGATTTTCAGGGTGCTAATTTAAAAGGCTCCTTTTTGGACAGTGATGCCCCCAACTGAGAGACCACAAGACCTAAACCACTTCTAGCAAGGAAGATGGTAACTCAAGTCACAAAATCAATATTTTGTGAGATGTTTTCAGTGAATAACTTGTGATCTCATGAGGTTATTGAACTGAAATATTACTACTATAAGATAATATTTGATTGAGAACTAAATGCCAAACAAAGTTAATGATTACTTTCCTATTTTTTATTTTAGACACTCAGGAAACACTGCAAAGAAATAATTACTTTGAGAGCCATCTAATCATTCCTAATGACAGTGTAGCTCCTGGTCCACAAATAAGTTATTTATATATTTGATTCCCTCATTTATCAATTCTTTTTTGTGCTCGCTATGAACGTGGCTCTCATGTAATATGAAAAGGAAAGCGTTCTGACTCACCGCCATTGAGGAGCCGCATGACCCTCTATGCCAAGGTCAATTGCCAAGGTCAACATGCTTCAGGCATCCTTCTGACCCTAGAGGTTCTAAGAATGTCTGATAGATGGATAGCAATTCGTGACCCCATGTAGAAAACAAATTAACTGAATGAAAATTTATGAATAAAATATACAACAAATAAACATTACAAAGCATTGCAATTATCATTTTAAACCTTTCTCTCCAACATGGCATCTCATCTTGCGATCTAACCTGTTTGCTGTGATGCTTGATGAATGCTTTAATTCAATTTCATGTGATTCTCACCAGACAAGACCAAATGGGTTCATAAGTAGCTGTCTCAGGATTTGAGTAAAATTTACGTGTCTAAGAGAAGTACTGGGGAAGAGAATTGTGTTAGTTTGTTACTAGCAGGTATACAAATCTTAACCTAAAAATAGTCATTTTGATTCAATAGGGCCAAAGATGTTACACACTATAGAGTCTTTCTCATTGTTAAAATGTAAAGATATATACGAATTTTTCAGCAATTCCTTTATTTTCATAATAACAAGATTTTTAGACTATATAGTTTAAATCACAGAAAAAGAGAAAACTATTACAATAACTTTGGCTTTTATTTGCCCCACCTTTTCAAAGCTTTGCTGCAACTGGGATTCCTGAATATGCTTATGGATCTCTTGCCTTTTATTTGGTATTTTAAACTATACCTGGGAATTCGCATAAATATTTGGAAAATATCAAGGCTCTAAAGAATAAGCAGTTCTGTCACATATAGAAATTTACTTAGCAGGCCTTTACTCCCAAAGTACATTAGAAAAAAATAATCTTAGACTACATCTCCACGAAGCATTGGTACATGTTACTCATTAAAAGCAAATGTATCCAGTTTCATCCATCAGAGCTCTAGCCCTTTAATTCAAGGCTCTAAAATCAACTTCCACTGAGAAGACACCCTTGTTTCCTTAGTCACAGTTTTAGTAGAAAGCCCAGTGGTTTAGGCTAAACATGTGCATTTTATCACTGTTCAAGTAGTTTCACCCGCTGGCTTCTGAAGCCTACTTTATTTCATTCGGAATAAAGAGGAGGACGAGCTCCAGCTTTAGCTCCCCTTGTTTCCCACATTTCTTCAGAATGGAGCAGGAAATTCCAGAGAGAATCTGTTTAGACAGATGCCGTCGGAGTCAGGAGGGAGGGAGGCACAGACGCGTCTCCCCGAAGAATCAGATGAGTGGGAGGGACTTGCTGAAGAAAACACCGCGGAGGGGTCCGAAGTCCAGAGCGTGCAGAAAGCCTTGTCCCACGTGCGCAAACGCATCTTTGCAGCAGGGCCCCCGAGAAGATGCCCGGTTCCCCTCAGCGGATAAGGGGATGGGGATGCGCAGCGGGGCCGAGGACAGGGCGGCCGCCGAAGGGCTCTTCCCAGAGTCCGTGCTCTTGGCAGCTCCTGGGCTTTCTCACCCTCCTGGACTCGGCTGGGAGGATCTGTCACTTCTGGTGCAGGTGTTGGAACCCGGGAGAGGAAACGTTTTCATTCTAACATTAGAAGGGCTTTTTCCATATCAGCACTCCCTAAAGATAAGTCTACCAAGTGGCGTCGCTGTCCGCACTCACAGACCTCCCCGCACCCCGCCTCCCCCTGCCAGAGGACCCGTGGGGTCAGGGAGCACCCACAGAAGATACAGAATGGGGAACTCCTGCTAACCTCCTGTTTAACCGGTCTAGGGCTCCGTTCCACGGATGACAGAGAACCGACAGTCCCTGCGTAAAAACGCGCACCGAAAAAGAGAAACGAGATGGACGAAATGTGAGGGAAATCAGCATCATGAAAACGATAATCCAGCATGAATAAAGAGAGCAGCTAATTCCAAAGGTGGCAGATAATACAGGGGAGATATTTTAAAAGTCTAAGTTACATCCATAGAGAGATTCAGATGTGTACTGTAACCATAAAACAAGAAGGGAATCTCATTAAGAAAATAACCATCAGCAACAACATGAGGTCGTGGGAAATAAAACTATGAATGACGATATAAAGAGTCAATAGGAGTCTGAAAGATGACGTTGAAGAAATTTTTCAGAACTTAAAGCTAGGCAGTGAAAAGATGAGAGGGAAATACGGTAGATAAAGTGAACGGACGCATTAAAAATGTTAAGTTAACTGGAATTTTAGGAAAAAAACTAAGAAAACGAAAGGCCAAAAATTATGGAAGTAAAAGAGTTTGCTTCAAGCAAAATTCCATAGTCCCTCAGAATCTTAGTTTCCTTATCTATAAAATGGGAACAATAATACTTTCCACATCGTTTTACTGTTGAGTTTTAAAGGCAATGATGTAGAAAACAATATCTAGTACAAAGCCTACTTTACAATGCTAGTTATGAATGTACGTTATTTCAATCTTATTGTCCTCATCTGTGAGACGTAATACATTACGTGGCTGCTGTGAGAACTAAACAGTACCTCTATCTCTATCCAACTCTATCTAAAATACACTTGACATGGAAAAGAGACTCCTGGGAAATAGTATGTCTCTTCTCTCTATACCTACACATCTCTAAGGCGCTAGTTGCTTCCCTACTTCACCAAAAACATTTGGCTCTCAGGGCACAAGGGTGCAACACACGCGCCTGTTTAATAGCAGAATGAGTTTCTGTTGTTTCACTGAAAAACTAACCTAAAGGAAGTGACCCATACTCAGCGTCGCAAATATCTGATGCTGCTGTGCTCTCAAGTCAGCTTCCTTAAGTGAGTGGTACCTCCTGGGGTGAGAGGAGCACGACGCTTGGGGGTGAGGAGAGAGAGCTGCTGCTGGCTGCAGCATTCGAAGCAGGAAGATGACGGTCGATGAGGAAGGAGAGGGGGCGAGTCTAGAATATGAAGAAATGGCATTGGCTGATGCAGGGTATCTATCCATCTGCTAGTCGAAGGATGATAAAACAAGTCACTTAGCAGCGGGCCTCACCGTTCAAGGGAGGAAACAATCAACGAGCAGCAGCTAGAAATGGGAAGCCTGCCTCCACGTGACGAGCTCAGGGGTGTCTGCCACAACAGAGTTGCACACGCCTGCCTTCTCTGTCACGTGGGCGCCTCTCTGACCCCACCGGCCCTCTCCGTTGAAGGGGTGCCCTGCCTGGCAGGTCTGTGTGGTTGTCCAACCCGCCCAGTGATACTGATGGTCCCCGTAACTCTCTAACATTTTTAGAATTATGCATGGATGATTTTTCTCAAATATTTGTACCCTAAAGAGTGGTTAGCAGATCACGAGCTCTTAAAGGCAAAACCTGTTCCGGATTTATCTTCGCTTTCCTCTCAGTCCCTCGCACAATATCTTTAAATAAAATGTGGTTGCAGCTAATCGATTAAAATGTGTGAGTGCAAGGACAACAGGCAGAATGAAATGTGAACTGTTAATGAAGACATACTTGTGAAAGAGGAAAGAAGAATGAACAAAAATGAGGACCTTGATTAAAAGCTTTCTGAATGGGGCTTACGACAGTAGTTGAGAAAACATCAACAGGTGTAGCAGCCCGGAATGCTAAAACGCAGTAAGGGGAGCGGCGACCAGGCCTTGCTCCATCAACCGAAGAGAAAAAACCCTGGAGATGCCCGAGAGCAGGAGTGCGGGAATGTCCATTACACACTGATAAAGAAAAAGCTTTTGATTGGCCAGCCGAGATCTAGCCCTTTACGATCACCGAAATGTATGCGAACATAGATGACCGGTACCCTTACATTCACTGAGTGGCTGAGAAAACACATTTCTGTGCTGAGAGGAGAAAGACACGTTGGTTCCTTATGCAGGTCTTCATTGTATGGGCGATCAACAGACGTACCAGTCTTAGCATAATTCTCTTCGTGTTTTAGAGACAGCAAGTTGATTATCGTCAAGAATGGTGATTTGCAGGCCGAGTTCATGGATAGTTGATGGCATTATATTCGCTAAGGAAAAACTCCATGAATTTAGAAGAAGGCTGAAGAAGGACTTTCCTTCTCCTCTTGGGGACGCTCACTCCTTCCTACTGCCCCTTGCCTACACGTTGGTCAGATGCCAAATATAGCTACATCAAGAGCCAGGAAATGTAGCTTTTTACTTCTGCTGCCGTGTGCCTTCTAGAAAGTAAGAGAAGAGATAGTGCTGGGGCTGATTAATGAGTCTCTACTAAGCCAACCAACAACTTTGGCCAAGTAACTTTATCTCTGCATCCCTCACACATAGGAAAATGCCGGGACATAACGGAGGTGCTGTTTGGGAAGAGTAATTGAATGCAACGGTGATGTTCTCTGCGCCCCAACGCCCTTTTCGCTAAAGCCTTATATTCCTCTCAGGGCAGTTATGAAAAAGCACTTATTAAAGTACAAAACATTGTACACAAGGAGAATCTTAAAATTGTTATGGCTAGAAGAAAACTTGGTCTATGAGGAAGACCAGCCCTGTGGTTGACCAGGTAAGAGATCTGAGGCTGGGAGATACTGGGAGTCAAGGTCAAAGGAGCCATACAGAGGAAAAATACTGGGTTGGCCACAAAGTTAGTTTGTTTTTTTTTTCCATAAGATTGCTCTAATTTAGGTGACTTGGAACTAGTCACTAAACCTGGAAATGCATGGGAGGAGGAGAGAGGGGGAAAAGGTACAGAGAATAAGTAGCATAGATGGTGGGTAGAAAATAGACAGGGGGAGGGCAAGAATAGTGTGGGAAATGTAGAAGCTAAAGAACTTATGACACATGGATATGAACTAAAGGGGGGAATATGGGTGGGAGGGGGTGTGCAGGGTGGAGGGGAATGAACGGGGAGAAATGGGACAACTGTAATAGCATAATCACTAAGATATATTAAAAAAAAAACCTGGAAATGCACTTTTTAAAAAAAGCAAGAGTGCAAAGACTTCTGGACCTGTGACTCACAGATTACTACTTCATAGACTTGTTTCAAGGATTCAGTTGACACCGATCGAATTGAGACATGGAGAGAATCAACGTTATACCACGTGGGAGATAGCCGACATACTCAAAATATCCAAGTCAAAATACAGTTACTGGAGGAATGAAAAATGTGCCTGTTATTTCATGGAAAACGCTAAGCGCACTCTTTGCCCAACCCGACAGTCACAGGCTGGGATGCCTGACTCCCGATGACGACACACAGCACTGCTTTCTCGTGCTGCCATAACCAATCACCACCAGCGTGGTGGCTTAAAACCAGAGAATTGTATTCTTGCTGAGCTCTGGGGGCCAGAAGTCCAAAACGCAGATGGCGGCAGAGCCGAGCTCCCACCGCAGGATCTAGGGAGTGAACCTTCTCGCCTCTTCCAGCTCAAGCTGGGGTCGGGCCTTCTTCGGCTGTGGCTGTGTGGCTGTGTGGCTGTGTGGCTGCAGGCTCCTCTCTGTGTCCCAAGGGCTCTTCTTTTGCCGGGGTACCTCCTCTGGGTGTCTGTTACGAGGACACCGGTCATTGGATTCAGAGCCCACCTCAATCGTCTAGACCGGATTACACCTGAAAAGACCCCTTTTTCCAAAGAAGGTCACACTCCCAGGTCCCAGGGGTGAGGGCGTGGGCATATCTCGGGGGGAAAGGCCACCACTCCGCTCTCTACACCCTCCAGGTGTTTTTCCCCAGCACATGGTACCCTCCTCTGGTTTTTGTTGCTATTGCTATTATTATTATTTGAACATTTAATCTGCAAGGTAATCTTTCACATTTTCCTAAAGGGAAACAGAGATATATATGTAACGTAACGGATCTTTCCATACAAGTGAAGAAAAATACGAAAAAAGTTGAGCCGAAGCACAGTGGTATTAATTTAAAAGCTGGTGAAAGATCCCCTGTCCCCGACCTACTCCCTTCATTAGCTAACAAGACTTGTCCGGGTCCCCTGTGATTCATCTTCTTCCCGAAGGCTCCGAGGGTCTGCTGGGACAGGTGCCTATCACACCATGATCAATCATTAACTACTGCCCGTGCACAAGCTTGAAGAGCAGTTGCCCGAGACCTGACAGAAAGGGAACTCCAGAGAGTGTTAGGCACAGAGACGAAGGAAGATAAGGCCAAAAAGATCACAGAAGGGGAAGACCAGTGTGAAAGAACTGGTGGGGATAGATCTTTCCAAATTCCTAATTCTGCTTAGTCCGGGCTCCTTCTACCGGCAGCTGGGGTTTTATGTATTACACCCTGAGGGCATGGAAAGGACCTGCTGATAGTAGTCTCCAGCCTAAATTTTCCCACAGAAAGGAGATTATTTTGTCCTTGTCTTTCTCTTCCTCTTGTCCCCACTTTGTGTCTTGCTTGGGCTCTTTACGTTGGGGATAATTTGAAGAATAAGATACTTGGAGGCAGTGGCCCGGTTAAATGTCTCTTTCTTTCTTTCTTTCTTTCTTTCTTTCTTTCTTTCTTTCTTTCTTTCTTTCTTCCTTTCTTTCTAATCTCAAGTGGCAGGGGTTAGGACACTATTAAGGACCCTGCAGAGGCTTAAAAAAATACTTGGCTGACACGCTGATTGACTGATGAGCTCATTTCAGTCCTTTAAGTCCAAGAGAGCAACTTCTGGGGGTCGAGAGACCACAGTCTAGTTCTGGCTTTTCACTGACTAACTTTGGTGACTTGGAGCTAATCACTACACCCAGAAATACACTTTTAAAAAAAGCAAGAATGCAATGACTTCTGGACCTGTGCCTTACAAATGACTACTTCATAGACTTATTTTAAGGATCAAGACACCCAACTTAGGTGTAAACATGCTGGAAAAAAGAAGAACCGTGATAGAAATGTTGGGCTCCGCTCTCATGAACGTAGCACATGAAGAAGTTATCAGTGTGAACAGTGTAGGGAGGTATGATGTTTATTCTCTTAACAAACTATTTGTAAATAACTTTCTTGCCTTAATATACAAATTCAGTGGCATCAAGACTGAGGAGTAGTCTTGCTAAAGAGAAAAATCACCCATGTTATCAAGCTTTGAATGGGTAAGACTAAGGAAGATGACATACCTTCTTCTTCAACATCTAATTAGAAGGCTCATAGTAGCTGGCTTGACAAACATTTAACCATTTCCCCCATTTTTTGATGTAGAGACACCCCAAACACGAGACAAGCTAGATACAATGTAGATTTATGAGTGTATTGATTCCCACAAATACCCCCTTTTATCCAAACAACCCATGGAGTTTTCCATTAATGACAGGGGGCAGGTGTAGCAGTAATCCTTGTGGTTATGGAAGTTATCATACATATGGTAATATTTAACAACTTCCTTCTCTACTAACAGCAGAACAAGGAAACGGTAGCAGAAGAGAATGTACCTGCCAACACTCTTAGTGGAAAGTAACAGAAACTGCCTCTGGCTGATTTAAGCAGTGGAGGGATGTCCTCAAGTGGTTGGTACTGGGGAGTTTTCGATCGGTGGGAAGCCTGGAGACCTGGAAGTTGGAAGGGGCATGGCAGCTGGGGGCAGCCAGTGCTAGAGACACACCAACCACAGCACCGAGGGTGCAACCGTGAGGCGACACCAGCCACTTCTGCTGGCCACAAAACATGCAGTGTGCCCTGCCAGCGTCACTGGCTGCAGACCCTCGTCACCAACCCTGAAGATGCTGCCCCTGGAAATCAATGTTACTGCTGCCTCTGCTACCACTGCCCAACCCTCAGAGTGGATTTTCTACTGTCCCTGCTTCTTTACATCACTAATTCTTGGCTCAAAATCTGGGGCGAGGACATATTAGTGTCTGGGTCCATGTCATGTGCCAGGGCTGTAGCTGCAAGGGAAGCTGGGAAAAGGAGATTTGATACTCTCAGCTTACGTAGTGAGAGCTGAGCAAATAACTCTGAGACAAAGTAGAAAAGATAAGAGCCCTTCAAGAAGCACAAAGGATAAGGGACCTCCACAGGAGAAAGAAGTCATGTTGTCACATTAAGGACTTGGGTAGACTTACTAGAAGACTTGTTATTTGAGTGGGATAGGATGACTTTCAACAGATGGGGGTGAGGGGAGAAGGCATCCCAGCATTGTGGGGAGTGGAGCACAGGCCAGGAATTGTGGAGGAGATGACATTTATTTGATTTTGTGCTTCTCTCCTATGCAATGATCTTCTGTTATTTATCTCTGTCACTTTTGAGAAATATGGGAAATGCATCCTTAGAAAATGAATCCTGAGATGTCCAGGGTCCTCTGGTGCCAATCTATTTCAAACATTATTTATCCAGTTTCCTAGACATTGCTTATTCTGACAATGAAGAAGGGAGTCACTTTAGTTAATGTGTCTAGATGCCTCCTCTCGGGCCCATTCGTTCAAAGATGAAGTATGGGCACCTTTCACACACAGACATCCTACTGTAAATCACTGTGTGTGATCATGCGTTTAGCTGGGTAACACATCACTTGGTGTTGTTATTAACTCTTTCCTGCTGAAATACTCTGGCCTCAACTAGATTGAGGATTCATTAGGGGCGAGGCTACAAGCTAGGCAGATTTTAACATTTTCCAGTTCCACATCGCCCTCCCCATTCCTGTCAATCCCATTGCTAAGAAATTGAAAAAAAAAAAAAAAGAAAGAAAGAAATTGCACAGCAACAAAACCCTCCCTATGGTACGGGATTGAGATGATCTACCAACTTGTGTTTGCTTTCCACACCTGTAGGACCAGGAAAGAGACTATAAGAATGTAGGAAAATTACTTCCTTTCCCTGTGCTTCATTTGTGTTATCTGTATTGTGGGTAAAATAATACTATCCACCACAGAGAACAACTGTGGAAGTCAAATGACGTAAATACCAAATTAGCTCGATACCTGGATGTAGCAAACGCTCAATAAATGTTTGTGATGATGGCGAGGAATGGCAGAGAATGCAGAAGAATCAGGGCGGTTCTCAGTCATGCCTGTGACTGCTGGGTGGCCGGGAAGAAAAGGGTTTCGATGCACAGAGGCAGTACACGAGCCCAGGCTTGTGAGCCGAGTTCTTCCGAAGGGTTGCTTTGCTAGCAGGGGCTCAGACGTCAGCAGGCGGGAGGGGCCCCCCGGTCTTCGGCCATCGCAGGCATGGGCTGTATCAGAGAAGGCCATGGAAGTCACACCTCTAGAAAAAGGCTGTGGTGAGGCCTTTCCACCGCTATCAGCAGCTTCCTGACACAAGTGCGCAGCACAGAATCTGGGGTCAAATCACTGGAGGAGAGGGAGCATCCGGAAGGATCGGTAATGAAGTGGTGCCCTTGGGCGGTGGGCAGCCCGGGTTGCCGCGGCACAGAGGACTGCGCCACTCCCGGACCCAGGGCCGCGTCAGAGACCAGGCGGCGGGCACTGCTGCCCGCACTCCATCCAGGACCCTCCCCATGTCCACCGCCGGGCCCAGCCAGCCGTCTCTCCACCCTTGCACAGCAACCTCTGTGTCTGCAGAAGTGTGACAAATTTGTCTCCCATCAGGGCCGTGACGACGCCGTGTGCCCGCAGCAAAGATGTGTTGGCTGATCGTGTTAAACAAAAGACAGTGTTTGTTCGCGGGGACATAAAATGCTCCCGTTACAGCCCTACACGAAGCGGCATGTCAGCACGCGGCCTTCCCACGTCTGCCCGCAGGTGATCAGAAGCAGGTGGCGCTGGCCTCACGGTTCTGCCTTCTCCCCCAGCGGCTCCGTAGGTGTCCACGTCAGTGGCTTGGCTCTCCATTGCTTTCCCCGTTAAACTACCAGCCCTTCATGGTGCCACTTTACCAGGCCTTAGGGGCAGGGGTGGCAGGATGGATTTAGACCTTAAAGTCTTCGAGAGACTTTCCTCTCCTGGTGGAAATGAGGCGTTCAGCTGGGCACAGAGGCACCCGCTGGAGAGGAGGCAGACGAGATGACCGCAGGCTCTTCCTTGTGTTTCCTTAGGGCTCGGATTTGGGGCACTTCTGCATCGGTCAGGCGCCTTCAGCTGCAAGGCCCACACCGACCGAAGCAGCCTGGACGGTAGAACAGGGCTTTTCCCCTGGGAATAGGCCCCTCTCACCCCTGAGCCTGGGCCGGTGGACCGGCCAGCTGTGGAAGCATGTCCCTCCGAGCGGGTCACCTCCAGCCCTGCTCTCCACCGGCTGTGACTTTGTTTCGATCCCGAGGCAAGTGTGATCAGAAACACACAGGAGTGTCCCACACCTGAGAGAGTGTCCCAGGGGAGAAGAAGGACATCCGTGGCTGTCTTTCCCTAAAGGGAGAAAATGCCCCCACGCACTTGTCGGAGAAATCTCCCTCCATCTCACCAAAATGTGCTCGGTCCTCGCACTGCAGTCCAGGCCTGGGGCAGGTCACCCCAGAGGCCCCTGCCTGGCGCGCTAGGCTCCGGAGGAGACCCTTGAAAAGGATCAGAATTCTTTTTAGAAAGAAATGAAAGTGGAAGGCAGCCTGTCGACAATTTCTGGGGTTTTCTATACACTTTATGTAATCTCCTATTCAGAAAAAAAGTAACAATGCTATTTCGAAATAAAATAAGCATCGAGAGAGAAAACCCTTCTTGGAGAAAGTCTTTATTCCTAACAATGAGAGCGACAGCCCTTCTACAACAGCATGGGGACGGAGAGGGTCGAGAGTGGACATTCCTCTGGACTAGGAAGGGGGACCCCACGAGAGAAGAAAGATGAGAAATCACAGAGCCGCGTGGCCGGTCATCCTGCTGAATCAGGCTCCAGGTGCAGCCACGGCCTGGGCCTCTTTGAACTTGCTCTCGGCTGAGCCCTGCCCTGCCAGAGGCCGTGGGAGCGTTCGGCTCAGACTCCCGGCGGCGGACGAAGCAGACATTTCCACAGGCCTTGGTGGCATCGGCTTCCCCCGACAAGACAGTAAGGCGCTGCGGTTCTGCAGTGGGTTGTCCATGACGCGTTCGTTTCTGGAAATAGCTTTTCATTGAAAAATTCTCACCCTTCAGAAAAATGACACCAGACACAAATTAAGTGATATCCCCCGCCCCCGACGTAAGTCATATGGTTTTCACCTTAGACGAAATAAGCACTACAGGCAGGTGTCGGAAAGAAGAGGGAACTCCAAATGAATTACAATTTTAAACTGGCTTAATCCTGTTTGGTCAGGAGCAGAGTTCCCTAAAAATGGAAGTGCCGGCTTCTGGCACCTCCCAGCAGATTACTACAGAACACTCCACCACAGCGGGACTTACCCTGGAAGGGGAGTCCCAGGTAGACTCTTTGTGGAAATGATATGCAGGAACTAAACACACACACACACACACACACACACAACAACAACAACAACAACAACAACAACAGCTGCTAAATTACTAAAGAGTAGATGTTTCAAAAGTTCTCACCACAAGAAAAACTATTTTGTAGCTATGTATTGGGCCAGGTGTTAACTTGGTTTGACGTGGTGGGCATTTGACAATGTACACAAGTATCGAGTCATTATGTTGTGTACCTGAAGCTAAGACAATCTTATGTATCTGTTATTCCTCAATGAAAAGGAGCTACTGTGTTTTCTTTCAGCAAATGTGTTTTCTTAAAACAAAACAAACAAACAAACAAAACCCCAGCAAGAAGCCAGAGTAGCTTGAGGGGAAGGAAGCAAGTAATTCCAGGGAACTGGAGCCTGAGAGTTCGGGGAACGTGGGGCACGGTCCCCAAGAACCAGAAGGAGGACGTCCCAGTGGAAAGAGTGAAATGGGGCTCGGCAGGGAGAGGCCGAATCACAGAAGGGATTTAAGGAAAGAAAGAATTATGAGAAGGGGAGGACTCAGCTCATTGTCTCGCCTCTTTTCCACCCAAGCGTTCCTTCTTTCTTGGGGTTATTGCCTGCAGGAGAGCAGTGGAGCCAACGTTGTTGACGATCATGCTGCGTGAGGCAAGTGGGGAGTCGCTTAGGGAGAGGGGATGTCCCCACGAGGCAGGCTGTCCCGTAAGACAGCGAGAGGGTAATTCCGCTTGAGGGGCCTTCCAAGGCGTCAGAGAGGAGGTGACGCAGAAACTGGACCTGGAGGCTGGGCGGGCCGGTGAGCGCCCACCTTGCGAGTCTGGAACACTGCGAACAGGGGGGCGGGTGTGTCGGAGACCGCGAGCATCCTCGTATGACTCTGCCTCAGGGCAGTGATCCTCCAACCGGTTCATCTCCCGGCACACGGCACCTGGTTAGGGGAAGTCTGCGGCCCACCGAAACAGATCCTTTCTGCTGATCTGGCGAAAAATAGGTATAATTTTGATTCGCTCACATGGGATGGCTCTTGTTGTGTCGGCTGCTGTCATTCGTTAATTTGACCGTCTAAGGGAAGAGAGATTGTGCCAACAGCAGCCGCCCGGGGGCCGCAGAGGCCCCTGCCCCTCCCCTTTCAGTTCCTGCCTCCACGTTCCCGCCAAGAATCCTTGCTGCCCATCCCGTAAGCTGATCCCCGCCCTGGACCAGATACAAACCCTAGCTCAACCCCGGCTCGGGGCTCAGAATTTGGAGACTGTCTCCTCTGAGCCCGAGCACGTGAATAAAGGCTGACTCTGAACCCCGAACCATGTCGGACTCTGATTTCCCGCAACAAGGTCAGTGTCCCTGACTGGGTAGCCGGGCACGGCGTGTTTTAAACGTTCTTGGGGCGCACTGGTTGAAAATCGCTGCCCTAGGGTGTTGAAGTGGGCACTCTCATAGTAGTGTGGGTAACAAGGTACGCTGGGGATCAATGACCAAGAGCTGTGAAAACTTCATTCTTTGTCCCACAACTAGTCACTGAAGGGTTTCAAGCAGGAAAATAATGGGATGAGATAGTAAACTACTTCTGCTTGCACTGTGGAAGATACGGAGAACAACCCATTAGGGCATTTGGAATACTCTTAGCTGCCGGCAACGGACTTGGTGGAACAGAGACATAAAAGCAGATGACAAAGAAAAGAGGTGACTTGAGCAGGACTTGCCCACTGGAGGGCCAGACTGGGGGGCAGGGAAGAGAGACGAGCTGGCGAAGACTGGGTTATCTGCGGCCCGATTGGAGGTAGGGGAGGTCGTTTCTGGCTTTGGAAAACGGAGTCAGCTTGGGGTGTGCCGAACTGTGGCACAGGTGTGTAGGAGTGCACGGCTGAGTGTTTAGAAACACAGATGTGCGAGGCACCTGCACCGAACTCATCTTTAGGGCGGTTACCGTGTGGAATCCAAAGGGGGGCAGGAACAGGAGGGAAGAAGAAGGGGCAAAGACCAAATCCTCAGGATAAAGAGACAGGTGGTAGCGAAGGCCCTGTCTTTAAACGTGCCGTTTTAATAGGTTTTTCACATTCTCCTTCCTCAGAAAGCTTCACTTCTAAAATTGCAAAATGATAGTCGATCAAATTCCATGCTTTTAAATTCTTCCAGGGTGATGTAAGAATTCGTTGACCTCACAGATATACATCAATTAATCTCAGTGCTTTTGATACGGCAACAGTGCTCTATAACTTGATATTACATTCAAGAAAACTGCAAACTACATGTAGACTTGTAACTTTAAAGAATGTAATTGCAATGGATAAGGCTGCTGATTTGGGGAGGGGGGGAGAGATTTTGCCTAAGTGATGAATTTCAGATTCTAAAATAGAAATGAGTCCTAACTGACTCATATTAGTGAATGTGCTGCTTAAAGGTAGAAACTATTTGTTGAAAAAGTTACTTGCTCAATACTTCCTGATGCAGTCATAACAAAAACCATTTAATGGTAATTAACAGGGAGGTAGAACAAGTACAAGCCCACCCAAGTTCAGACCTTTGTGCTCAGTTAACACTTTTTACCTCCTGTCCTGATTTTCCCTCTCCTTGCTCAAAGGCAGCGAAAGAAGGTGCAAAGTGACCTGCGCAGGTATCTGAGTCTTGGGGAGAAAAGATGAAGACAGTCATCTAGGTTGGACCGTGAGCCCCAGGACAACGCCCTCCACACTTGTGTTCCCAGACTCAAGGGGCTCGCCTCTTGGGGTGCTCTGTTCAAAAATGAGACGTGGTTGTTGCAAGGTAGTTTCATTTACCTGCAGCAAGGAAAGGAGGCAGAGGATTTGTATCCAAAGCGATTGCTTATGCACACTATTTGGTCAATGACATGTGGATTTCTTCTTTGCATGGGGCTACTTTTTGTTGACTTCCTGTCAACTCATCCTGTTTACAGTTGCACCTGCAAATTACTGAGCTATATGCTTCCATTTAGCAAGGACAACATTTAGTAAGAACTGCCCAGACCTTGAGACCCTTGTCCTATTTAACACTTCCCTCTGTCTGTGTAGAAAGAAGATTGGGATCCGGACAGGCTTCTTACTTTGCGCCCCTCTTCACCATAGAAGGACATCCATCAGAATTGCTGGCCATCTTCCTAAGGAGAAATTTCAGTAGGGCTCATCTTGCTTTGTGCTATCCGGAGATGTTCTCTAGCATCGGCAAAGGCCCCATGCAAAGAACCACCCTTAGCCACCCTGGGAGCCAGAAGGAGAATGAACTGGCTTTCTCTCTGGACATCTGCCCAGCACAGCCCACGCCCCCTTGTAAGGTACAGCGCTGTCGTACTGGAGGCAGCATCCGGCCGGCTCCCAGCCTGGACCCGGAGGCACTGTCCCTCCCCCACCTGTCCCACAGCCCTACACCAGGACCGATCCCATCCCTGGGTAGAGCAGTCCTCCACATGTCCCCACCCGTCCGTGCTCACGATGGGGACAGACGCTCACATGCCTCCCCTCGCTTTTATTCACTTGGCTCGTGGGAACAGTTTCCTGGTTTTCTTCCGGGGAAATCGGTGGGGTTTTATTCCAGCCAACGGCACTCCAGCTGGATCAGACCGGCCGGACTGCGGCAGGAGAATGCTCCAGGAGCACTTCCACGACGCCGTCTGTCTTATCCCAGAGAAAGAGTCTCTGAGGCTGCAGTCAGAGCAGTAACACATTTAGTGACCATGTTCAACTTGGAACGTACTCTCCCACCCCGTTAGCCCATTTTCCAGAGCCAGGAAGACTGTCATTTTAGGGGCATATTTTTCTCCATTTGTGATCACTCAGTTGAAGATATTTGAAGGAAAAGATCCAAAATACAGGTCAATAGAATAAATACGAAGCCACCATGTAGAAATCATTATCAAGTAGGTTACAAGCCTTGTCAGAATCCACTGTGGTACCCCTTTATTCTGCCACTCTTTTGTTCGGCCTTCTTGCCACACCAAGGGTAATTTGTTCTTATAGATTTTTTTTCATTCCTGGATATTATGTAATTTCATGGTAATTACTTGATCATGAGCTTGAAAATCTGTGACAAGTCTTATTTGTGTCATGTTAGGTTCATTCAGTCTTTTTATAAATTATGTAGTCAGCCACCATAACATTTCAATGTTGTAAATGCATGGAAACCTGTAGAAGCAAAGACCAGTTTTAAAAAGCTACACAGAGGACAGCCCTGAGTGACATTTTTCTCTCCACTGGTTTAGCACCTGGTGTCAGAACGCCAGAGGAAATGAAGTCGTCAGGAGGCAGGCAGTATTTCAAAAAGCAAAAGGAGGCCTCATCAGAAAAAAAAAAATTGGATAAAATGTTAATAAATCATCAGAAATCCGTTGTGTAAGAACTTTGGTATTCACATTAATGTTGCAAATAAAGAAATATTTCCCACATTTAACATACTTATTCTTTCAAATCTCATGCCAGATTATAATGATTTATTTCTAACAAAATAATGTTCATATCTTCTACTAGTCAAGTTTTATGCAGATAATTTCTTCATTACAGAGTCTATGTGACTCAGGAATTTTAACTCTGAACTTTTATTTAAATAAAGGGCCCTGGGCGGATAGCTCAGTGGGTTAGAGCATTGTCCTGACACACCAAGGTTGTGGGTTCGATCCCCAGTTAGAGCTCATACAAGAATCAACTAATGAGTGTGTCAATAAGTGGAACAACAAGTTGATGTCTCTCTGTCTCTCATCAATAAATTTTAAGAAAATTTAAATAAATAAAGGAAACTACCTTAAAACCATGTGCAAATAATGATGGTACAGATGGAAAAGAGACAGAACAGTAGCTTAACTCTCTAACGTAACGTAGCATAACATAACATAACATAACATAACATAACATAACATAACATAACATAACATAACATACACTCTGTGTTGGGAAACAGAAAGACGATCTCCTCTGGGCTAACATTATCAAGCCTCCTCCTGGGAGGCCCCGGGGCGCGGCGCAGCACAGGGAGTAGTTTAGTGCGGGGGGCTGGGGCGTTCAAGCCCCCGAGATGCCCCGTCCCCGTAAACGACTTCTTTCCTCGAGGCTTGGCTGCTCTCAGTTCAGTGGAGTCCACGGGTGAAACGGAAATCGAAATGATGAAAACCAAGGAAACAACAGCAGAAAAGGGACGGATTGGCAATAGATTGTGTTCTGAAGGAAAAATTTGTTATGTACAAAAGTTAGGCCGGACTGCAGGTTTTGCTATCAGCTAAGCTCTAAGATTCAAGTAAGTATTGTAAGGACATGACTGTGCATCAGGAAAAAAATCTAATCCAGAGAAACAGTGAAAAATTAGCCCTGGGAATACCCTTTAAAAACAAAGACAAAACAAACAGAAGACCTCTAGCGCCAAATGAAAAACAAATAAAACTGTAGAAATCTCTTTTTATCTTGATGGAGATTTATTTTCTCTCCGGGTCCTAAGTAAACAGGTTTCCTTCCCATTTCATTGCAGCCTTTTCTGTTGTCCAACTGTCTACCTCCGGTCATCGGGCTTCAACATCTGAAGTTGCAGTCCTGCCCCACCTGAAGGGGGAGCCCATCGTCGCAACTGGCGGTGGAACACTCTTGTTCTCTCTGGTCCAGAGAGTCTGTGCGAACGTTTGAATTTACACCTTGGGTTGGGGGAGTCGAATTCTGGAAAAACTACCAAATTTGTGTGGTTTGTTTGGACATGAAGCCACAGCACCCCCACCAAACTTGTGTTGTTGTTTGTTTTTTGTTAATTCAACCATTTGTAAGAAGCCGTGTAGATTCTTCAAACAAAATAATGCAGGACATTTAAAATTTGTTTTGCAGACTCAGCACCTAAGGACAACCATTTTTACTATCTTCATCTATTCTTTGTCTCTTAAATAATTGTCTAAACTGAAATAACAGATGTCCTTTCTCTCTCTGTTTTTATTCTTCCAGAAGTCTGTACAACTTGGATAACAGAAAAGAAATTTTATTAAACAATAGTTCTAAAATGTGAATACCACATATCTCAGAACGGCATTGCCTGCTCCATTGGACCTCACCACGCGGTCTATGCGACGAACACCATGACAGTGGTGACTCGCCGGGCACCGTCCGGCTGCGCACCCCGTGAGCAGAAGCCTGGGCGTCGTCGGTGTGCTCCGAGAGTAGCACGGATGAATCGGAGGAATGCAGACCACGCCCCAGCTGGGGTGTTCGCAAAGACCACTCGAGGTCCTAGAAATGTCTCGTTGAAGAAATATGGAGGAGAATTTGGAATTCAGCTGGATAACTTTGGCAACGTGTTTGCGTGTATTCCCTGGAAAACATGAGAAACCAACTGGGTACCTGTTGTAGGGGAGAGTATGCTGCGTGTAAAAGTGGAGTGTTTTTTAAGCCTGAGAACATCTATTTTTTCCCTTGATTTTCCTCCGGTCTAGTCTCTGGATTGTTCACACGTTAAGCACTGAGGAACCATGTAGAGCAGGGCCCTTTCGTGTGCTGCATGAAGAGTGAGTGAGACAGGTGTGTGATCTACGTGAACTGGTATTCGCAATCTACAAAACCATGCTTTCAAGACAAAATAAAATGATGTTCTAAAATCCACATATACCAGATACACTTAGATTCAACTTAATAGAGAATCAACATTTACGGTAAATATGGAGATGTTTTTGTTCAAAAAGAAACACTTGGAGACCTCATAGGCCTGTGGTGAATGGGATGTAATATCGGTATTCCTCATACTGCAAGTAAAACCGAAAAATCAGAATATTTGTTACCAAAAAATGCATTGTATTAAAAAGGTAAGATTTTGGTTTCATACAGATTGGTAAAGAGAGACTTAATATTTTTATTAATAATTCTATTTTGCTCTCTATTTGAAGTTTCTTTCTAATGGTTTTAACCTCAGAAATTTAACAAAATTTTTCATATCTTAGACTCAGGAGCCTTGGTTAATACAACTAATCAGCAACTTGAAGTATAAAACACCCGTGGAATTATATATCTGGTGTTAATAAGTTTTAGAATTTGAAAACTAACACTATCCATGTATAACTGATATGAAAACCAGTCTGGCCATATTCAGTTTTTTATATATCTGAGGACTCTGAGCACTTCCTTTTTCTGTTCGTGTTTGCATTTCCTCACCAGCTGCATCGGTCTTTTAGACTTTCATCCGAAATCTGGCACGCTCTATACGATCCATATGATCTCCGTGTGTGTGTGTGTGTGTGTGTGTGGTGCGTGAGCATGCACGCTCACGCACATGTGTGTGCAAGGATGACTTTTCTAGCATTATGTTTTTAAATCTGACAAGGTCATCTAAGCTGGTAAAAAAAAAAAAAAAAAAGCAAAGGGTCATCAAAAGGGGGAAAATAACAGAACTGCGGTGAAATGGCTCTCTGTCGGCCTTGGTATTGATTCAGAGTGTGTCAAAAGGGTCTTTTGTCATGCCCCTACCGCAGCATACTAATTTGCTAGATCAAGTCTGTCAGAATATCGACTGGAAGTGAGGAACGGCAGGGGCAGCTTTTGTGCTCCGTGCAGCAGGGAGCCTGTGTGTGAAACAGGATTATCAGGGGGTCATGAAGAGAGTCAAAGGATGTCCATCACTTCCCCCCTGGCAATGCCGTGGGGCAGGCGCCTGGGTGTGATTAAGACGTGGGAGACGGAGGCAGAGTGCTCAACGCGTCTGAAGCACACGCATGCAAATCAGCTTGGCCGCTGTTAACCACATATTTTTAATGAAAAATTCAATAGCAGACCAAACAAATATCTAAACTGCCGCATTCAGCTAACGTATCAAATGGCCTATTCAACATCCTTTCTTGAAAGGCAAATATACAAAACATGGAAATGCTTATCAGGTCTGCGTTTTTCTTTAAATGTCACTTCGCAATCTACAAGTGTTTCTGCTGCAGCCTGCGGGCTCCTGGCACAACGATTGCCCTGGTAAACGTCCAGCTACTGTGTTTTTTATTTTTATTTTTGTAAAATGAGATACAGTATTTACCATGTCACGGCTCAGCGTTACCGCCGCTTTGGCTTTACAGAGTTTTGGCTTGGTTCTTTTCATGGGCTTTGTTGCATTAGCAAAAGGGCTTCCTTGAGTGAAAAAAAAGAAAGTATGGTGGAAAATTCATAACATTGTCAGGATATGTAGGCCTAGGATGAAGTTTGGAATTATATTACAGCAAACATATCTACACTCTGTATAGGACATAAATAAAAGATGAAGTAAGAGTTTTTCATAATAGAAGCTGAGTTTTTTTTGTATCATCTTTACTTTGACTTCCTTAGCATTCTGCATTGGGTATTTATTTATTCACTCCGTCAAAAAACGCTGATGTAAGTTCCCACTCTCTGCCAGGTGCTGGCTCCACGCTGGGGCTACAGAAATGAGTAAGACAAGTTCTCTCCCTCGAAGGCTAAGGGATCGAAGGGAGGCATAAAGAATTTATGTTTGTAATTTTGCTGATTTCCATATCACGATGTAGACGAACTATCACAAGAAGAACTTGTATACCACTGGAGAGCTGTGGGAAGTTTGTTTTGGGGCCCTGCCTGAAGTAACATCAGCTGGTGGGGACTACATGTGAACTTGCAAGGTTCTGGGCTGCATTGTTGCCAAAGCCAGTCCGAGCTCACTTCATGGTGGAGAAATACTGGTAACAAAGACTCGTTTGCCATCTGAGACACCTGAACAAAGGGGCCATAAATCTGAAGATCTCTGTCCCCTCCCTTAACCCCACCATCGAGGGCGGGGAAGCCAGCATCTGAAACACCCTCTGCCTTGCCTTGCCAATGCCAGCGGAAGAGCTGTTATCCCAACTCACGTTCCTGAAGTTCACGGGCATGACTATGGAGAAGAGCTCTTCAGCGAGTCCATATTCAGTAATGCAAGAGGAGGGCAGGATGTCACGTGGCCTTCAGGGAGCAGCGATTTTGCTTTTATTTTTGCTATCTCGCTCCCCGCCCCAGCCCCCCTTAACTCACTTTACTGTGGTTTTCCGCTAAGTCACTCGTGCTCAGCCTTCCTGTTCTGGCTTTTTCTCTTTATCCCAGTCTTGTGAAGATGCGGGCCCGGCACTTTTTCCTCCTCTCTGTAGTGAACCCTATCTCTGTCTGACCTTCTTCACTGCTGGGGCTTGAAAAGCCCTTTATAAGCTCACCAGAGCCCTGGCTTGACATCCTCATTTGAACCTTCACCTTATGGGTCTAAAACTCATTTCTCTCCCAATCCTCCTCGTCTCAGTAAATGTATCACCAAGTGTTCCGCTGCTAAAACAAGCAAACAGGATATGAAAGGGAAAGGGACTCTCGCTCATCTAGTCACATTTCCCCACCCTCCCCAGGCCTAGACAACCCATCAGCAAACGCTGAAGGCTACCTCTAACGTATGAGTGTATCGTCCGTGTGGCCATTTTCTGCAGCGTCATACCACTGCTCTGGCTGAACTGTCCACAGTAGCCTCCCAACTCGGCCCTCAGATTTACTCTTGTAAAACTCCATTGTCAGTCTGTTCAGAATATACATCCTGATAGGAGATAGGCTTTAAAAATATTTGGATCTAATATATTGTTGCTGCCGGCAATGCATTAGGTGTCCTCAGTGAGCTGCGACCCCGAGGTGTCTCCCACCTGGAGCCTGGTTGGCCCACCCAGTCCAGTTCTTCACCGCAGTCTTGTATCGACTGCGATGGTCTCTGACCGTCTTACACATGAAGCCTCGACTGTAGATCCCGTAAGTAATTGTAATAATAACGACGATGGTAATCAAAGCGTCGAGTTCCTACTATGTTCTAGGGGCAGTTCTAAGTGCTTTTTCCTGTAGAAACTCACCTTATAAGCTAGCCCCACTATTATTTTTACTTTATAAATGAGGAAACAGACACAGAGAAGTTAAATAATAAGCTTGAGGTTACAGAATTGCTAAATGATTTGCAATGGGTATGTCTCACATTTCAGTACCACATACAAAATAGATGATTAATTAATGTGTAGGGGATACAATTGCAATGGAAATCAGGATAACTCGGAGATTTATGTCTTTTAGTCATTGGTTTGGTGTCCACCAAAGAAAACCTCTTTAAAAAGCAAGAAAATCAATCAAATGAAATTGTGCCAGCTTCTTTCTAATCCGTTTCCATGACATTTTTACTTTTTCACTTTAGGAATCTTGAACACACCTGAGGCCTATTAAACAATTCAGTTTTGAAGTCTCTCACCAGTCTCTGAATGTGCTTATGGGTTTATCTCTATAGTGTTTTATGTCTGTATCATGCTTACTTGCATGTCAAAGGAATATCTGTAGAAACACTGACAAGATGAACTAAAAATGGGAGTGAGCATTGGAAACCAGGACAGCTGTGTACAAAAGTGGGCTCAACAGCTTTGAAAGTTCCCCCAATGAAAGACAGGAACTGGGGGCCCTCGAGACAATCAGCCTCTAGGTTGGGCCGAGGCGTGGGGGAAATGGCTCAGCACGGCAGGGTCAGGCGAGGGCAGCGCTTTCTGATACTGTCGGACAAGAAGCGCAGCCCAGCCCCAGACACCCGTGACTCCCGCCTTCCCTAGCGTGGCACCCCTGTCCCCACCTAATTAGGAGAGTTACAGTGAGGAGAGCCTCTGTGTGTGTGTGTGGTGGGGATATTCACATACAGGTATGTTTACCTAAGAGAAAGTAAAAACTGTGTACAAATAAGAATAAATTACACTATAGTAAACAAAACTCCCTTAGTGTCTGTAAATCATTATCAGTTTCGACAGAGTAACACCCGTCAGAATCAGGCTGGAGTCATGACAATTATCCAGAGTATTTCAATGGGAGTATTTCAATCCAAAGAGGTGTTTTCTTTAGGAGGTGGAGGGCTCTGTTTTCCTTTTTTCTCTTTGTCATCGTGGATAAAATTAAAGACGTTTTTCTTCTACGTGCTCAAGCTTCATCGCTTCATGGGACCACAAACCCTGGAGTGTTGGCAAACATACGGCCCGTCTTTCCGTAAACCCCCAGTTTCAAAGGTCCCCCGAGCAGGTTCGTCGTGATCATTGAGTATCACATCTGTCAAATGGGACGTCTCTTCGGTGGTGCCACATTCCCAAACTGGCTTCCCAAACAATCGTCTGCGTTCCCGTGAGTTCACGGACAGTATCCGTGAAGAGAAGGCAGGGTGCGGGCGCCTGCTGGACTTCCACCTGCGATAGCAGGGCAGGTCCGGAGGATCCCGTCCCGTGGGAGCGGAGATCAAAGCCCCGCAGCCCAGCCCGTGTTGGCGATGTCTCCTTTATACCCGGACTCGATGGCGCCAGAGGCACGCTGGCCTGGCCTCTTGAACTCTTTGCCAAAGGTTTGAGACCTAATAAAATCTAAACTCCACCTGGCACCTTTAGGCTAATTCTAAAGCAATTACTATTCCCCAGGAAACTGAAAACATGTGTTTCTGATTTGTTCACACTTCACTCGTCAAAATATTATTTCTCAAAGCAGCGTGATGTCCAAGAAAGCTTTGGGATGCTCTTTTTCTCGACGAAGAAAAATATGGTTAATTTCTCTGTTGGGATTGGCTTCTATCATCAGAATGAGGCAGACAGATGACCTCAGGTTCATCAACCAGGAGCCAGCCTAGGGGCAGAGGGTGGGTCCTTCTGCCCTTCCTACTCCAGACTCCTCTCCATACAGCACTCACCTGTCTTCACCTTCCCAGTAATTCAGTGTCTCCGGTGAGGGGAGACTTCCAGGAGCCAGTGGACAGAGATGCCCATCGCTGTGGTCTCGCTTCTTTCACTTAGTGGCTCTGAGACTCTCGAAAGGACTCTTCCCCTCTTTGAGCCTCGTCTGCAGAATTCTGGTGAGCAATGTGACCACTGGTTGCAGGAATTACACTGAAGACTTTCTGAGCGACTTTTTCCTGGAGAACATTTATTGAAGAAGTCAGAGTGCTTGGAAGCACTGTTCCTTCCGGGTGTGGTGGGACACAGCCCAAGGGACAGGGGCTATGCCTGTTTTTAATTCAAATTAAAACATCACAACAGAACACCCTTACAAGTCCACCAGAACACTGGCAGTGTGTTTAAAATGCAGATTCCCAGGAATTCTGGTTTCTAAATAGCGTTGGGTAACAGTCCCCCGTGGTCCTGCATCTGCCCTTGCTCTGATCCCTCTGCACTCCAGGCTCCAGAGAGCAGCGTTTAAAAGAAAATCACTTTCTGTGATTCCCGTGCACAAACAATGGCTTCTCCTTACACTCAGAGAAGAAGTCAGGGTGCTCACCATGGCCTGAAACAAGGTCCTCCTGCACCTGGGCCCTGGACACTTGTCCGCTGTGCCCTGCGCACTCGGCACACAGGCCCCCTGGTCGCAAACACACGCCGGGTCTCTGCCCTTGCTGTGCCCCAGCCCCCTCCGCCCTTGACTCAGGTCCGCGCTCCGGGCTCGACCCACGGGCCCAGCCCGTCTGCCGCAGGTCAGAAAGCCTGCCAATGCCCCCTCTGTCTGTCCTCTGACTCCGTTACGCTCTCCTTCGAACGTGTCTCACTCTTTGACATTATTCGTTTCCTATTTTGCAGACTGTTCTGTGTCCCTAGTACCTACAAACAATGCCTGACGATCAATAGATGTATGTTGAATAAATGAACAAAAGGGACACTTTTTAAACCTATGTTAACAAATTAGTTCAAGTAAATTCTGCCAATTTATATATCCTCCGGGGCACACGTAAAAATCGTTTGTACTTCACCCTCTGCAACACTGGGTTATGGGTAGATCTGACATGGACGTACGTAACATTTTTGATAGAAAGCAAATGTTCACGGTTGTCTAAGGGGCTGTTCTTGAACATTTAGTCATTCTTCCTTTATCAGACCTATGTTCATGCTATTGGTTTATTTTGAATAAGGCATACACCTTTTAATGAGGTGTACATCTTTAAAAATCAATTTGTAATAACTTTCCTACACCAAAAATACTAACTTTTTGTCATGTATGTTACATTGTTTTTCAGTTTGTTTTTGTGGATACACCGGTTATGATTTTTTAAATTTTTATTTGATGAAATTTAGCAATCTTATTTATGACTTTCCCCTTGCTAGTAAATAAATGTTCACCTATATGTTCTACTTCTTCATAGTTACAAAGTTAAACATTTTTAAAAAATGAATTATTTTAACTTTTCTAGTTCAAATTGGAAACTGCATGTTAATTGATACTTTTGTGTACCGGAAATAAGTACGGTGCTTGGTCAGGAAGTGACTGAAGGGTAAATTATTCCTAATGTAATGGGTTTATCCCAAAGGGCATTTTAACTGAGAAAAGGGTGTTTCTCAGACCTTGGGAAATATTCCACCCCAGAGACTCTGCAAATGTTTCTACGGGTCCAGCTCGATCATCTATTGGTTATGGGAGGGTATTCTGAGTACCCCAATCTTCCTAAATTTACTTCGATCGTTTTCTAATATTTCATATTCTAAGATTTTCTAGTTTTGTTTTATTCATTGGAGATGCAGCAAAGGTCTATGGAACATCCACCATATGCAAAGCACTGTGCTTTGAAGCATCTTTAGAGGGTTCGAAAGGAACTGGGTACTGTTTCTGTGCACCCAAATGTCATAACAGCCATTATCTCATTTCGTCCTGACGACACTGTGAGATGGGTACTATTAGCACCTCGAAAGATGAAGTAATTTGCTCAAGTCTACTCAGCTAGTAAGCCGCAGAGCCAGAATCCAAACCCGGGGGATCTGGCTTCCAAGACCACGCCCTTCACAACGACACCAAAATTGCCTCCGTGCAGGCGAATGGCGAGAAGTGGAGAAAGCAGCAACAATTTTGGAACCGGTGAATAGTGTTGACCAAAACTCGAGGATCGAAAATTTATTCGAAAGCAGATTGTAGGAAAGGTTAAAGAAGGAGAAAGACGAAACACACAGAAGCCAGTTCAATGAGTTACAAGAGACCTGGCATAAAGAATGACAAAAGAAGTGATATCAGAGGGAAATGAACATGAACCTGTTGAGGCAGAAACAGAGGCACTAACTTGAGGAAAAAAACGTCCGCTTTTCTGTGATGAGAGGAAAAGACGAGAAGGCTGGATGAAACGGAAGGTGGCTGAGAGGTGGAGAAGTACAAGGCCCAGCACAAGTAATGCCCCTGTTATTACAAAGCCATAAGCATGTGATTCTGTAACACAACAATATTACACTCAATCCTCCCATATGACGTTTTAGGTGAAATGCGCAAAGTGGTGTCTGCCTTGTGTGGGACATACACGTGCCCTACCAACCACACTCACACGAGCCTTCCTTCTGCCGGATCCTGTATAGAAGTTGGGATGTTTTTGTGGTCCTCCACGTGCTTGGAAGGGGTTCTCACACCTCTTATAAAGGCCTCCCAATGACATTAGGGTCAGCTTCTTTATTCTTGTCATTTCTTTGTCATTCCCTCAAAGACTGGGCCACACTTCTGAGTTGAATCTTTCTGTATCCGTCTGAGAAATAAAAATAGCTTTTCTCTGCTGATAAATTTTCAGATGCACTCGGGCACGATGTCTGGATGAACACATTGGTTGAAATTTAATGAAATCTTCTGTTTAAACATTAGGCCTTTTAGTAATGTATTTGTTCCCAAATATTGCAAGCCTGTGGTAAATGTAGTCAGTGGACTATTCTAGGAATAATTGCAGTCATGTATAATTTGTAATTTGATCATTATAGTTCCCGTTTGAGGAATAATAATGTGCCTATTAACATATCATATCCTCAACCCAAGACTCATGGGTACAGCATGATCTACTTTGATTTATTTCAGTTATCATGTTCCAAACCACTCTGCAGGTCCCTGAGTATTCAACAGTGAATCAATCATGGTCCCATTGTGGACAGAGCAAATAAATGCTCAATTAACACTAAATGTGAATTTTAAGGACAGACCTTTGTGAGAACACATAGAATGTGTGACTTACCCACTATCAGGAAAAAGGAAAGACTCCTGTAGCATTTGTAGTTGAACTAGAACTAAAGGGTAATAAAGCATCTTTTAAGCACTAAAAGCCTAATTCTCCTCTAATATAGATCACAATGTGTGGTAGCTACAACGAATCTACTCTGGTACTGGATATAAAATTTGAAGTCACAAATTCTTTGAATTTTCTATGGGAGTCTTTGAAATGCTAAAACCAAAAGAGGAGGCATAGAATACACAGAACATTAGTCAGATGGAACATTATATTCTTCTACTCTATATTATGCCTCATGAGTAATTTATATTAATCTTATCAACTTTTAACAATTCTAAGAGACTTAATTTCTAAAATTCGAAATGTGGGTGTTATGTATATTACTGATGAATACAAAATGTTGTTATTGTTGTCAGTGATATTATGTAAGCTCCTGTATCTTGCCAAGTGGTAACATTAGAAGATATTCTGTATGCTCATCTACTCCCTAAACCTGACATTCATTCTTGGTGTTGTCTTTGAACTACGGACAGTTCCCTGATAAAGGAATATGCTTATCACTCCCTGTTGGTAAGAACTTGCAGAGTGTGCATTTTTAAATACCGGGCCTCAAAGCCAAAGTCAAGTTAGAAAGGTAAAACCATAGTGATGAAATAACCTTAAAAAAAAAAAGCTTAGAGAAAACAACAAATGTAGTTAATTAAAATGCCATTGAAGCCAATTGCCTTTATTTTTTGTAATATTGGAAATGGTTAAGGGGGGGATAGGAAGTTTCAGCACTTTTTCTAAAAATATGTATATATTAAAAATACACTAAAAACACAGGTTTAAATCTGAAGAGGAATGCCTCAGCTTTTGTCACGAGCCACAGATAATGAGAATGCACTGAGACGTTCGGAGAAGGAGCCATTTTTAGGAAGTCTGTACCCTCACTGCTGTGAATGGTGGCAGTCAGCCACGGCACTGTTAGAAGCAGACACGATTTATAATTAATGATCTTGGCTTAAACCCACCCGATTGCACTGAAATGGGTGGGAGGTATATTTATTCAGATGGTGTCTTTGACCGTTAATCCCTTCATTTCACAAGAGCTCCAGTATCCTTGGGATTTGTGCTGAGGGCTTCTTTGAATACGGTGACATTACAACAAATTCAAGACCCTCCCAGGGTCTCCTCACAGCTCCCAGAGACCTTCCCAGTTTTCTCTCTCACGTTTCCCCACCCGAAGCCAAACTGGAGTATTCACTCCTTCCCGAATAATCCTCTACTTCCTTCTCCGTGGAAACCGCTTTCCCATGTTCACTCCTGAACTGCCCTCTGCCCTCTCTGAAGTCCCAGATTCCCCAGGGTCGGAACCTGAAACAAGACCCACGCGCAAGGGATCTATCAAGCAAACACCCCGCTCCCACAAAAAACCACTCCGAGCCCAGGGAGAGCCCAGGCAAGGGGCTGAAGTCAGGAAAGTGTGTGGCTTTAGAAAAAGCCTCAGCCTGAGCCCACGGGGAACTAGGGTGCAGATTACACACGAGAGCTGGTCCTGATTTAAGAACTACTTTCCTCTACCACTCGTCAGCAAGGGACGGGCCAGGGTGGTGGTGGGAGGCAAACATGAATCCTGCGGGCTGGCATAGGCCAGAGAAGCCAAAGAACACAGAAACCAAGGGAGGGAGGGAGGGCGGGGAGGCAGAAAGGCACAGATGGTCACAGCTCTCTGGGGATCTGGGCAGGACACCAACAGTGTCAACTGTAGGTGCCATACAAACACCACGGTTCCTGGTGACAACCCATGAGGGTGTCCTCAGACAAGATGGTCGGGGTCCCATCCTGAATGTTGAATTACTTTTACGGCCCGATTCTCACTCCCTCTGTGTCTGCTGATTTGGGTACTTGTCTTCGAATCCCCTGAGGGCCACGTGTATGTTTTACTTATTGCAGCCTTTCAAATACCTACCCTAGGGCCTCGCATTAACAGGTACGTGATAACAGGCCACTAATGTGAAAGGAGGAAACAAAAAACTCCGAATGGCTCCACAATGGACCCTCCTTGTTACCAAATTCTTCAGGGTCGAGAACGTTGTTATGGTCAAGTTCTATTGCTATTTTTATTTTTTAATATTACTTTCTAATTCCAGTCGACATTCAACATTATTTTGTGTTGGCTGCAGGTATACAGCCTAGTAAACCATATACTTTATAAAGTGTTTGTTCCCTCAATATTTCAAGTACCCACCTGGCACCATGCATAATTATCACAATATTACTGATTGCATTTTTTCCACTGTACTTGACATCCCTGTGACTACCAATCTGTGGAATTTAAAGAACAAGATAAACAGAAAAACAAAATAGAAACACACTCGTAGATACAGAAAACAGACTGCCGGCTGCCAGAGGGGAGGCGGGTGGAGGGGCTGGGTGAAAAAGATGAAGGGATTAAGAAGTACAAATTGGTAGTCTATTGTAATTTTTAGATAAAGGAATTAACTAGAAACTAATGATAAAGAGAAGAATCATTTACTACATCAGCGAGGAAAATGAAAAGTTCAAAAGTGAAACCCTCAGAAAAAAATAGAGCTCTAAATTTTCAGGACTCAGAAGAAGAAAGTACCAACTTGTTGTGGACCGTTCAGCCTGGTTTCAGGAGTTATAACCCTCACCCCATGGTGGGCTGTGTAAGAGCCAAGGGACCCATTTCATCTGGGTCTGTTCTGTCACAAGGATGTGACCTACTAAGGAGACAAAGCTTATCTCCCTGGCAGGAGCACTGCTTCTGCCTCATCCATCTCTGGCCCCAATGCTTGGTTGGCAGTCAATGACGGGTTAGACTCCTCATGGGAGGGGCAACCTAAGCTATACGCAACCACTTGGGAGGCCTCATAGAAGGACTCGGGGTGGGGGGGGGCTGCAGCAAAGAGGATGTGATGGACCCTCGCCCCCCGGCTATTCTGACATAGCCCGAGTCCTCATTTCCATCTGAGAGATGTCTCCTGCTTCCTAATCGCTTTAAAGCCTGAAACTGTGGGGGTGAGCGGTGCAGCCCTGTACCGGCCAGGACGGCTCCCTGGGTGATCCGGACATCAAGAAAGAATTCCTAAAGTCCTGTGAAACCTGCTTTGCTAAGAGTGCTCTCCCTTAGGTGACAAGTGTCCCCGGAGGAAATGAGCATGTCTCCCAAAGTCTGGCAACCCCCTTTCCTGACAAACACTAACTCAGATTAAGCCCTAAGATTTCTTTGACATGTTAAACCGGTATCCCATGTATTTGAACCCAATAAAAACCTAGTGAGAAAGGGGCTCTGGGTCCTCCTCCTCTGAGAGTTTGTCCACCTCTCCTCCCCAAGCAGAAGATGTCTTGGTAGTTTTTATTTTCATCCGTGACGGAAGGATGGGGCTCTGCGGGCGGAGCCCCCCCACATCTGGCGCCCAGGACAGGGGCCCCCGCACCGACTTCCTGATCGCTCTTCGTCTGGGCTAACCCACTCTCTGAAGGTTCCACGGGGCTGGCAGAACACGGCTGGCAGAACCGGAGTTCAGCAGAAGGGACAGGGCCTCTGAACCAAGGCCTGCAGGGCTTACTCCCCATCCCCGAGGGATCTAATGGCTTGTCTTTGCTCCGGTACCCTGATTACCAGTCACTGGACTCCTGTTTATGATTGTTTTGCCTTGAGTAACAACACTGTATTTAATTGCCATGTGTAAGAAATTTGTATGCCGAGAATTCTGATCTACAGAAGGAAAAAAAAGGTTTAATGTGAGATAACTCAAAACTGTCATGCAGCTAACACGGATCAAAGAGTGGGTTGAGCGCCGGTCTTGGGCAAACTTGGGCTCCCAGAAGAAAGCACTGATAATGGTTCGGGAGAAGTCTCTCTGGTGTGTTTTTCAGATCAGAGAACCTCTGGGCTCCCAGAAAGGGTTCACCACTTGTTCCACAGGCTCTTCGCCCTGGCATTCACTTGATCTCTAAACCCTGCTTATACGAGGGGCAAAGGTAGCAAGCAGAGATTTGAAACCTCCCTTTCTCACGATGTATCCATGACCTACTCTGCTAATGGGAATGAGGAACCTAACTCACGCTTTGTAGAACCAATGCATTCATTCATATACTGACGAGTTCATATACTATCAGAATCCACAGAGCTACAGGGCGACCGAGTTACCCAGTCCAATCTCACAATCTTCCACTTAAAGGAAGTGGGCCAGTTGTATTAAGAAGCTGTCCACAATCCTAATAACAGTGTATCCTGACTCTCAATACAGCATTCTCTCCAGTCAGATGTACCATCCTCTAAGTTTCTTCAAGAATTTAGGAAGAATCTGGTTAAGTGATATCTTCGACATACTCATATAATTGCACATAGTAAAAGTTCTCAGTAAAACAGTCCTCAATGTCAGGCACAAACAGACAATGAAAAATACATAATAGTTATTTAGGCAGGAAACTAAATTGTAATGTAAGATGGTACTCCAGATTGCGCCTGTTTCTGATACGCCAATGCTGTGTGTTATTGAAACCATGATGTTATTACGGAAAAGCTACAGCATTACTTCAGTCATTGCTGAGCAAAATCTGCCCAATAAACTATGCTGCGTAATTTCACAGAAGCTGCAATGTTAAAATAGTTTACCTTAGGATCAACTAAATCTGTATTGTATGTACATAAGTTCATCAAACCATCCCATATTTGAAATAGAACCATTTGCAAATAAATGTCCAATAAAAATGTTTAAAGAGATACTTTAGAATTGTGAGCATATTTTTAATATGTACATATTAATTTCATTGCTTTACTATTCTGGCCTGAAAATAATTGAACTTTTGGAGTCATAAAGTTAGGCTTAAAATTCTACTTTTAAAAATGTGCTGACAAGTCACTTATACCAGAAAAAGCACAAGGAGTATGTAAAAGGAATAGATGTGGACTAATCTGGGATCAGAAGGAAACAAACCTGAGAAACCCAAATACACCAAGTTCAAGGCATGACTGGGGAGACAGCAAGTTAAAAATTAGATACGATTATCAATTCAGGTGCAAAAGACAATCAAACTAAATTAAAATTAAAAGTAAGGAAATTAATTAACATAAAGAATATACACTCAAAATTTAAATTTTACTCTCTGCAAAATGAATGATTTTCTATAAAAATATAAATGAAAAAAGTAACAACACATTAAACAAAACAACTACTACAGAGGAAACAGAGACAATCACGTCGCTCTCATACCACCAAAATCACGTCTCAGACAGTTTCCCAGATCAGGGCATCGATTTTTCCAGACCTACAAAGAACATGCAGGTTATCTTGAAATTTTAGATCATACATAGAAGAGGAAATTTCCAGTCTTCCAAAGCCAATGCCAAAATCTAACAAAGTATACCAAAAAAAAAAAAAAAAAAAGAAAAGAAAAACGAAAACTACAGGATAATAGTACATAGTATTTATGGACAATGATGCTAAAATCCTAAAGATAATATTGGGCATGCAAAACTAGTAGAACACGGTGTATCCCAGGAATGCAGCGGTGGCCTGACCACAGAAATTCTGTCCATCAGTCAAAGGAGAAGTCACATGGTCACACTAACAGGTGTCCTTTGCTAGCTACTCTTCCCTGTCTGCGTGGGCTCAGCTCTGGGGGAACCCCACCAGCAGACAGTGAGGACGGGGTGTTTACATCCTCTACTTGCACAAATCGCTCAGCTCCTCCCAAGGTGTCCTCTCTACATTACGGTCCCTGGCAGTGTCATTAAACACTCCTCTTCGCAATGTCAAGTGTAAGGGGTCACTAAACACTCCTCTTTGCAATGTCAAGTGTAAGGGGTCATTAAGCACTCCTCTTTGCAACGTCAAGTGTAAGGGGTACAGCCCAGGGTCTGCGCCATTCCTGTCACCCCAATCCATACTTTTGAAGTTAGCCTTTTATCAAGTCTTCTTGAATTATGTTGAATTGTAAAACTCAATATTGTAAAGATATCGGTTCTCCCCAAATTGATCTATTAGATTCAACGCAATCCCAATTTAAATCTCAATAACTTTTTGTGGAATTTGAGAAGATACTTCTAAAATTCACGTGGCAATACAAAGGACCCAAAATACGTGTGCCACTTTGAAAAACAATAGAAAGTTAAAGAACTAACACTGCTCAACATAAGACTTATTATAAGGCAGAGTGGTGTTGAGGTGAAGATAGAAAAAATGCAATGGAACAGTATAGGGACTCTAAAAATAGACCAATGCAAAAAAGGCAACTTATTTCTGATAATGGAGCAAAAATACTTCTGTGGAGAAGGAGTAATCTTTTCAAAAATGGAGCTAGAATAACTGAATCTCTCTCTCTCTCTCTCTCTCTCTCTCTCTCTCTATATATATATATATATATATATATATATAGCACAAACTTTGATACATATAAAAAATTAACTCAAAATGAATCATAGACCTAAATATAAAACCTAAAACTAAAATTTCTGCAGTAAACAGGGTGGGGGGACCTTGGTAGCCTTGGGTCAGGCCAATATTTCTTAGCTGAAATAACCAAAGCATGAGCCTTAAACAAATTGACACACTGGACTTTATCATACTTTTAAAAACACAGTGGAAGAAAATATCTCAAAGCATGTATCTTGATAAAGATTTATATCCAGAATACATGGAGAACTCTCAAAACTCGATAAGAAAACATTCTCATAAAAATATGCAAAAATGTTGACAAACATGGTACCAAAGTTAAACAGAAGGTAAACACATGGAAAACTGATCCATATCATCAGTCGTTAGGAAAATGCAACTTAAAACTATGATGAGATATTTTTATACATCTATTAAAAAGGCAAAAATGTAAAACTTGACCATGCCAAAAAAGGTGCGAATGTGGACAAGGGCACTGTCAGATGTTGCTGGTAGGAAGGTAATCTGGCCTGACCACTTCCACAGTTTCACAAAATAAGTTAAAATGTACCTACCACACTAAGCGGCTCTGCTCCTAGAGGTTTAACCAAGAGAAGTGGAGGCGTATGTCCATACAAACACTTGAACACAAAGATTCTGCACAGCTTTATTTGTTAGACCCAGGAACCTGAGAAAACTCAAAGGTCCACCAACAGGCAAGCAAACAAATTGCTGTGTGTTCATGCGATGGCTCACCGATGGGGCGTAAAGAGGCATGAACTAGTGATGTCCACAACTACGTGGATGAATCACAGTGCGACTATGTTAAGTCAAAGGAGCCAGACAAAATGGATGTACTATATGATTCTATTTCTATAAAATCCTAGAAAATGCAAACCAAGCTACAGTGATAGAATTGTGATTGCCTGGGGATGGTGTCGGCAGGGGCAGGGCAGGAGGGAGGAATAAAAAGGGACAAAAAGGAACTTTTTGCAGAGACAAATATGCCTCCCATCTTGATTGTGGCAAAATTTAACAGGCAGATATGTATGTCAGCTTATCAAGTCATATGCGTTAAAATATGCACAGTTCATTATATGTCAGTTGTACCCCTATAAACCTGTTAAAATGGCTTCAAATCAGTCAAATATTTAAGAATCAATAAACAAATGGATCAACAAAACTGTGGTATATTTACACAATGGAATACTACGCAGCAGAAAGAAAGAAGGAGCTCCTACCCTTTGCAACAGCATGGATGGAACTGGAGAGCATTATGCTAAGTGAAATAAGCCATGTGGTGAAAGACAAATACCATGTGATCTCACCTTTCAGTGGAACCTAGTCAACAAAACAAACAAGCAAGCAAAATATAACCAGAGACATTGAAATTAAGAACAATCTGACAGTAACCAGAGGGAGGTGGGAGGGGATAATGGGGGAAAAGGGAGGAAGGGTTTTCAGAAACAACTATAAAGGACACATGGATTAAACCAAGGGGGAGGGTGGAAGCAGGGGAGGGAGGTGGGATGGCTGGGGTTGGGGGGAAGGAGTGGGGGGTAAATGCAGACAACTGTACTTGAACAACAATAAAACAATTTTAAAAAGAAAAAATGATAGTGTAAAAACACGAGATACAGTTATGGGGAAATTTTATTATATCTCTGGAGTGTGAAAGCAAAAGAATGTGTAAATTTAATCATCACATAAATTGTTAAAATTTGCTATGTAGCAAAACATCAAACCAAGTAAAACCTTAAATTATACATCAGCAAACTCTGTTCCCGGTATGTATGAATACATTCTGACTCACTACAAATCAAGGAGAAAAGGGAGAATCAATTCTAAAACCACAGAGAAATAAGCTGTACAAACATTCCCTTTCCACACACCACCAGTCCTCACCGCAGCTCTAAGAACTGGTTCTACTGCCTCATTCAGCCCGGAGCCTGGGGCTTGGAGAAGTCTCCTGCCCGGGCCACGCCATGTATAGGGCAGAGTGAGGTTTGAACTCAGGGCTGTCAGGCCCAAAAGGCTTGGTTGTTCCTTCTGCCTCCAAAGCTTCCTGCTCCTGGAGCCTTTCAGTTCTTCCCTCGTCTTTGACCCTTCGGTGCTTCTGCCATGAACTCAGTATTTGGGAAAGGGCAGGGCAGACCCTGGTACCGTGGGTCTTTGCAAAGTGGCAGAAACAGGGAGGCCATTGGGTCCTGCTTCCCAGAAAGTTCTGGTGCTCACCTGTGGTCCCCGTGCAATTAATAGTTACCCTTGTCACTCTCAAAGCGTTCCTGTTTGGACAATGAACGGGGTCGCTCTGAGCGTTGGAGGTGGGGTGGCTGAGCAGCGGTAGAGCATGTCAGCAGAACCCCACACTGGAGCCAGAGCAGGGGTGTTCTGCTTGTTAGCTTTGAGTGTGCAGGTCCTGAGAAAGGCGAAAGGGATTCTCGGGCAGGACTGGAGCCTGGAGAAAGCGATGGACTGGCCCCAGGAGCCCACGCGGGCCCCACAACTCTGACCGAGTCAGCGTGGGGGCCAAGGGCACAGACCCGAGCCAGCTGCCAGGCACTGTGCTCATCCAATCCCGTAACAAACAACCCATGAAGGGGGCGCCATCATTTAGCCACACGCACAGACAGGGAAACTGAGGCACGAGGTGCTTAGGAGGTAGCTCAGGGTCACGGAGGCTGTGATGTAGAACCCAGGGCTCTGGGAGTGGTTGTTCCGTGAGGGGGGATACTGCTCTCCTGGCCCCAGGGGAAGCACACGGGTGCTGTGGTCACCCAGGCATCTGCGAGGGCTCCCACCCCTCCCGTGGCGGGGATGGAAAAGGAGGTCCGAGGAGAGGTCTCGTGGGTGGGGCGCGCTCTCCAGAGGAGCAGGGCTGGACCGAGCGGGGGCCGGTGGTGGGGAGGCTGGTTCTCTGCTTGTGGTTCAGAGGGTGGCAAGGAAAAGGGTGTCAGACTCGTGGGAAGAAAAACAGCTAGAACAGGAACAGAACCACAGAAATGGAGATCATATGGAGGGTTAGCAACAGGGGCGTGGGAGGAGGAGAGAGGGGGAAAAGGTACAGAGAATAAGTAGCATAGATGGTGGGTAGAAAATAGACAGGGGGAGGGCAAGAATAGTGTGGGAAATGTAGAAGTTAAAGAACTTACGACACATGGACATGAGCTAAAGGGGGGAATGTGGGTGGGAGGGGGTGTGCAGGGTGGGGGGGAATGATGGGGGAGAAATGGGACAACTGTAATAGCATAATCAATGAAATATATTTAAAAAATGAAAAAAATAAAAACATGAAAAAAACATATTTTCTTCCCACAAGTCACTGAAATTGAGAACAGGCTGACAGTCACCAGAGGGGAGAGGGGACGGGATTTCAGGGGAAAAGGGGAAGGGTTTGGAGCAACAAGTACGAAGGACACATGGACAAAAACTAGGTGGGGTGGAAGTGGAAATGGGAGGGAGGTGGGGAGGGCTGGGGTAGTGGGCTGGGGTGGGAGTAAAAGACAGAAAACCGTACAAGAACAACAATTAAAATAAAAATCTCAAAAAACATGAAAAATGATTCTGTTTATATGGGTCTTCTATGCACTTGGCCTCAATTTGGGACTTGGGCTTGTATATGGTAGTTACACACCAAACCCCACTCTAGCCTTGCCCCTGAAAGGTACTCACTAATTATTTGTATGTTGGGTGATTGAAAAATAAACGAATGAAGCCAAACAGGCCCATCACTCCTCGCCTTTTATTTAAAGTTCTAATTCCCGCTCTGATGAGAGGGCCACGCGGATGTGGTAGCGCCCCCCACTCCCACTCTTTCAGAAGACTAAAAACGAAATGAAACATCATCCGTAATGATAACGGCAGTCTGCTCCTCGGAGGTTATCGAGCCTCGTTTAAACACCAGACTAAATTCCTCCGATGACTGTATTCCTTTATCCAGCCCTCTGATTCCCCCCCCCCACCCCAAAGCCATCAAATCACTGGGTAATTGAGTCTGTTTTTAAATCCATCATCCCCAGTCACTTTTGTTCACACACTCGTGTGATGTGGGAAAGTTTTCCCACTGCGCTGCATTCAGCTTCAAAGTCCTCATCTGCTGGAACAAACCTCACCTGAAGGGCCTGAATCTTCACTTTACATGTTGAATCTCAGCCTTACCTCCTGCCTTGCTCTTTGTCGGTCGGTGAAACATACGGGCACAGCAGGAACAGGTGTATTTACAGGGGGGCTTCGGTCTAAGGGCCATTTGCATGGTGACTCTCCATGGCTGTCTTCAATCCCACGCAAAGCAGGAGGTGACCGTGGGCAGCCGTCACGGAATAGGCACTTCTTGTCGGCGGAGCGGGCCCCCCACGCAGTGTGTTCATGTTTCTGGCTCAAGGATCCACGATGCTCCTCGGGCCTTTTCATGGTCCCACGGACATCCCGGTGGCGGGAATGTGCCTCAGCCTCCCAGCTGCTCAGCGCGGATCCTGTTTCAGCGCACTCTTCCCACTGCTTCTGGAGGATCAGCTCGCCTCCTTAAAGGAGGGCAGGCCTCCTTGCTGGGCTGCTGGCTGGCCGCTCTGTTTAAAGGTAGAGTTTGCCACGGGGCACCCTGGAGGCTGTGCCCATTTCACCATTGTCTCCCTGATACCCAGAGACAAGATTTAGCCACTACCAGTAGTAAGTTTTTCTTCTTAATAATCCAAACATTCTACGTTACTATGGTGTTGTGTAGTGCTCAAAGCCATCTTGTATTTGTGCTCGTTACGTAATCTCACTTGTACTCATTATAACTCATTCGAGCGTCACAATCTGACTATTTGAGGAAGGCGAGTCAGAGGTAAATGTCTCCTCTTTTGCTCAAAAGAAAGCATCAAATAGTCAGATGAGCCACTAAAGGTCACAGGGTTCACTAATGGCACAGGGCATTAAAATTCAGCTTAGCTGACCTTCCATAATACATGCGTTCACTCATGTCAACCAATAATCCAAGGAATTTTAAAATTTCTTGACAAACTTAAGAGTTACTTTTTTAGAATATTGGCTTTTAGGGAGCTTACAGAGAGGTGTCATTTGCTGTGAACATGTCTTTGTAACATGGATTAGCTCATGTGATTATAAAAAGGAAATGATGGTGTAGTGTGGACATTGTATCCGTTCATAAAGTATTGCCTTTCTCTCTGTAAAATTGGGCACTTTAAGCTGTGTTTACATTTCCTCTTAAGTTACATTCCCTTTTTTAAGGTGAATAAATCTTATATTAACTCTAATCTTCCTTTAATAGGAAATTTAGCATGTCTGCTTAAACGTGTTAGTATTTTTACGAGGACTGTTACTGGTTTGTTAAGCTGCAGTTACAAGTTTAATAGTATCTAAGTGATTGGTGATAGTTTAGCCGAAAGTGACGGAGGGAGAGCAGAGGATGGATGGATGGGCGAGAATGTGCTTTGACCTGGTGCCCACGGGACTGGAGAGGGGGGTTAAGCAGGGATAGGGCCGAGGACTAGGCCTCTGGAGATGAGGACACTCGAGCCAGAAGGGACCCTGGAGCCAAGGAGAATGGAGACAGGTGTAGAGACAGACAGGGTGACTGTGAGTCGGGAGCTAAAAGGTCTTTGGTTGTCGACTGTCAGAAGAGCCCCCACAGTCTGCTCTCCTGGTTGGAAGCCTCCAGTAGTCAGGACATTGGAGTTGGTGCTTAGGCCACACAAAGATCTCATCCTTCATTTTCATGGCACAGAGTAATACTACCAAAGATTTAAAACGGTCGGTGCACTAGCTGTGTGTGAACGCTCAGAGCTGTTGCTAGAATCGAAAAGATTTGTTTCAGGTACTCCGTAATTTGGGGGGGCAGTTAAGCACCCGCTTGGGACCAGGTGCCTGACTCCAAATGATTCTAACCCAGCAAAGTGTTTCCTTAAAGAGATTTCGCAGGTACTTTTCATTACTCCAGAGGCCAGGCACAAGACGACTTGTCCCGTTAGCTGCTCGTCCTGTACAGGATGTCCTCAGACCTGCGATGGGAACAGGCGTCTGACGTCTGCGTTCTCGCAGTCCATTCCGTCACCTGGGCGTGTGCGGCCTTGCATGGCTCCCCCGTGTTTTCCACAGAAGTCAGCAGTCTGATCCAGCCCGAGTGACGTGTTCTGTCCTTGAGTTGCCCACGGCACTTCTCCACGCTTTGTTCTGTCACTTGTCACATTGTCCCGTACTCGCCTCATCTTTCTACGTGTAACTCTCGTTCTGGGCTGTTAGCGTGTCAAAGCAATGGTGTGGTTCTCATCTGCCTGTCTCTCTCGTCTAGCAGGGGCCCTGTCGTAGAACAGCTCCCCTCCGAACATTGGAGGAAGGGAAACAGGGAGTGTGGGGACTCAGTCTCGCATCGCGCCGTGTACCCGGACGCAGTACACCACGCTGTTCATTAGCTCGGAGGCAGACACTGGGGCAGGATGGGAAGCAAAGACAGACCCAGCGGGGCTCCCATCAAGCTTTGTGTCTTGTTCAAGGTCTATCACAAGTGCTTAATAAATGTATTTAATTCCTCTGAATGCTTAGTAAATACAAGTTGATTCCAGCGAGTGCAATCACCTAAAGCTATTTGAAAAAGTCACCACTCCTTCCTCATCACTTCATACAGCCACTTGATCTTGTTCGCATATCAGGGCCTCAAACCATCCATTTGGTTTGTGTGTTCCCGTGGACACTCAGTACCATCTCCTGACAGTGGCATGTGACATGTGACAGTGAGTCACATGCACACCACCATGGCCACCTACATGGTGCGTGCAGAGGTACCGCTGCCTGTCATGGTCACGGTGTCTCTCTGCTGTCATAGACGAGGAGGCTGAGGTGGAGATGACAACTAGGTGATAGCTGTTTAAAGTCTCTTCTGCTCTGCGTGACACTACTGTCCCTGCGAGGCACTGCCACATTCACGGAGGGCCTTGGCTTGTACCCACGGCCTCTGGTCCTGAATAGCAGGCACTTCCTGTCGGCTGCTTCTCCATAATATCCACATAACACGTGCCAGCCCTGTGCTAGTCACTTAACGCACATCGTCAGTTCCTCATATCTACTCTACGGGAAAAATATCTTCTCTATAAGGAAAAAAAGTCCTCTTTACCAGATGGAGAAAATCAGGCCCTGAGGATGCTTTGCTGGTCACCTCACCTGAGCGTGTGCTTGCTGGCCTAGGGCCCATGCCCCCCACCGCAGATGCACCCCAAATAGGACCTCTAATCCTCTTCATTTGTAACGTTCCCTGTTCTCCAATGCAGAGGGGTCTGCAGAGCATGGGCTGTGCCCAAATTCCCTGTTACCCGTGAACGCGTGTGGCTGTGCATGAAACCTTTTAACCATTGGCACCCCTTCCTGCCCATAAATCTTCCCCAGGGCCTCGCTGGGAAACCAAGCATGTTATCCCAAACCTTGAATCTTGGGATGGTCAGCATCTCCCTGAGGTTCCTTCCTTTTCCAGAACACCTCAACAAACCCCACTCCCACCCTGCAATTCTAAAAGCTAGTGTGATAAGCAGGGTTGCCAAGTTAGAGAAGACTACAAAAATGAAATATGTTTTCATACCCTTGCCAAAGGACAAGTGAAACCCCTGTTAAACTTGCATCACAGATGGGGCATCTTAAGTGGCTCTTCCTAAAGCAGGAACCAGCCCTGGGAGACGTTCCAGCTCCCGCCAGACTCTCCGAATCGTGGCAGGATTTAGAAATGTATTTATTACACTACACAGCCATCCTCTGTTATATGTTGGAACCCTCAGTGTGCTCCAAGGGTCTGCCACGTACGCTTGCTGTCCAGGAGTTTCCGTCCGTTTGCACCCTTTGCATCCCTCCCGGCAACGCTCAGCGCCTCGGCCAAAGCTGCTGCGGGGATATTGAGTTTGGCCAGACTGATGCCGCTGCAACAACTGCCAATGCTGGCAGGAAATCTAATTTTTAAACGTATTTTTCATTTTTGCTAAAGCAAGCCGTATACATGTCCTTGATTTGCACGCACCCTTGACATTTTGCAATGTGTATGTAATTTTTTTTTAATCCATCAAAAGGGTTTTTGAAAGTCTAAGTGAACAGCTGCCTTCAGCTGAGACACATTTAACTTTCTGACAGGTACGAGGATTCCAATCCCCAGGGACGAGCACTTTTCTTTTCAGAGCCATCTCTTATCTTTGTGATGCTCTGGGAGAAATTGGCGATCTCCATGCATTTGTTAGGGATAAAGTAACCCAGAAGGGTCTACTCGTGTGCTGCCTAACAGAGCACAGACGGGCAAGTGATGAATGGAATCTGCCTCTCTTTCTTTAACAGTAAGGAGGTCTGAGAAGGATTCTAGGTCACTCCTCATAAACTAGAGAAAAAGGATTTGATAGGCAATTGTCAGAGAAAAATACACTTTTCACTTTTTTCGTTTGCCATAGAAGGGATGTTTTCCTTGAAAACTGCTGAAAAAATCATGTGTAAGTAAGTAAGTGTGCTCATGTCTAATCCCAAAAAGGAAATAAATAGCAAATAATATAACAAATATTACACGAATTAGATGCATATTAACAACTGTGACTCTTCGGTTATTTGGTGGCTGCTAGAGCACAGCTCCCTCTGCACCTTTATCGAGAATGGACAGTATCGCATAGAGTCAGTCCCGTTGGGCGAGCGTGTCTTTTGTTAATTATGCTGCTTTTGTGGATAGAATTCTGCCTAGAATCAAATGCCTTAGAATTGAACTTCTTCGGTGATTTTACCCACGCTAATAATAAAGGAAAATATTTTTCCAGCAAGGCAGTACATTTCTTACTTTAGGAAATATATTTTCATATTTAATTCCTTTTTTCGAATTCATAATTCAACTGGAGTGCTGATAGTCTTGTAATTGGATCGTCTTGTAACCTGGATACACTGATTTTGATATGTGATTTTTTTCTTAATCCACGAAGGAAATAGTTAATTCAATGCTAGTGAATTTTAGGCGTAAATAGTATTCCTGACCCTTTATCCTCAGGGGGCGAGCCTTGAGTTCTTCCCCTTCGGTCCCTGGAAGCAGCTGGCTGCTTCCTGTCATACCAACTCACTCCTGCTCTTCAGGCCTAAATCGGTTAGATTCCTTCAAAGGGAGACAATAAATTCTTCGAAAATTTTAGTATGACACATGAGTATGCCCCACAAAGAACTCAGGTAGTAAATGCTGTTACTTAAAAGTAACAATTTAGTTGAGTGTTGAATTTTTTTTTTTTAAAGATTTTTTTAAGTACTTTTTTTTTTTTCCTTTTAGATTTTATTTATTTATCTTTAGAGGGGAAGGGAAGGAGAGAGGGAGAGAAACATCAATGTGCGGTTGCCTCTTGTATGTCCCCTGCCGGGAACCGGCCTGGCAACCCAGGCATGTGCCCTGACTGGGAATCGAACCTTGATCGTTCGGTTCGCAGGCCCGCGCTCAGTCTACTGAGCTACACCAGCCAGGGCTGAGTGTTGAATTTTAATTTCTGGGACACGGTTACGTAATTTCATAGTTAATAAGCAAAAGTAGGCTATTTTAAAAGTTGAGTCATTTAGCGTATAAACCAAACCAATTCACAAAAAAGAATTAGATATTACTAATATAATTTATTTTAGACATCCCTCTTTAAAATAAAAGTCATACCATAAGTATGTAGGCATGTCTGTATTGTGCTCTACAAAGATATAAATAATTTATAATTAATTGCTCCTAGAAAATTTATGACAGTTTCATTTTTTCACCTAGTTTTTATTCTATCTATTTGAGTATTTTGGTAACTAGAATAAAATTCAGTTTATAATAGTTTTTAAAATAAAAGTAGCATGTTATTTTTATATTCTTTCTCTGAAGGTGTCCAAAATAACCAGAAAGTTGAACCTAGAAGAGAATTAACAAATTTAATGGAGTGTAAACTTAATATAAACAGAACTCTCATATCTCTGACTTTCTCGATATCCATGTGTTAATATTTCCAGCTCCTCATTTCTTGATCAATGCGTGATATTGGGTTATACAACTATCATAGTTTTAATAGATTTAATTTTAATAACCAGCCGTAATATGATATCTGCTATACACCACAGATATAGTAACTACTTTCGAAAATACGAAGAATGCAGACTGAGCCCTGGCTGGTGTAGCTCAGTGGATTGAGCGTGGGCCTGAGAACCAGAGGATCGCGGTTCGATTCCCAGTCAGGGCACATGCCTGGGTTGCAGGCCAGTTCCCAGCATGGGACACACAAGAGGCAACCATACAGTGATATTTCTCTCCCTCTCTCCTTCCCTTCCCCTCTAAAGATAAATAAATAAATAAATAAATCTTTAAAAAAAAAAAAAAAAGAATGCAGACTGAGCATACAGGACTGTATGAATGATCAACCACACAATCATTTTAAATAATAACCATAATCTGCAAGCTTACGAAAATACAGAAAATTGTTAAAAGCTATTTCATCCTCTGTATGTGAGAGGTGGGGAGAGGGAGAGAGAAACCACGAGCGAGAAAGACTGACGTGGTCACGTGACCGCACCCAGAAATGCATATAGACTGTTTAAAATGTCTGTATCGGAAAAGGTAATGAACTTCCCTATAAGTTATCACATCACTAAGATTTCATTATTTTGATGAAATGCACATGTTAATTCCTATGCAACATAATCATAAGTAACACTCGAGTATATGAACCACACTTGTCAAAGTAAATGAATGCAATATTATTTTGATGTAGGGCTCTTGAACTCCTTTATGGCATTAGTTTTGTTTATATTATAATTTTCAAAATTAAGTAATCTACATGGTTCCCTAGTGTGAATTAACAAGTAGCTCTCAATCAATGTTTCACATTTTCTTCAGCAAGCCCATGGAGGGAAAAGGGGCCTATTTTCTTTCTGGTGGCGTACAATTATTGGAGACTATAACTTTTCATGCTTCACTAGGAAGGACATGTTTTTATAATTTGTTGTGCCACCATTCCAGAAGTCTTTTTTTTCTGTATTCAACAGGAAAAAGTAAAACTACATTCAGAATAATTTCGTAATCATGAAATGCAGATTAACATATTCTAATGTATAAATTCTCAAGTCCTCCCATTGAAGCTACTTCCTACTGTCCTCGGTCAATTACTTACTGATAATGTGGACAAACCGAAGCTGTTTCAACGGGCTGCGTGGAGCTTCCTGTTCACTCTCCTCAAAAAAACAATCGAAAGCCCCTTTTCCACAAATCTTCATCTCTCACATTTGACAAACCTAAAACCGGTTCTCTTCCTTTGAAGGTTCGTGTCTTCATTATACAACTAGGATTTGCCTAACAATTTCCATGCATAAAAACAAGAGAATTGGGAATAACACCGATCCGTAAAGGCAAACTCTCTACGTAGAAAATAGAACATAAAAACTTTAAAAGGAAGCAGCAGTTTCAAAGACAAGTGGATCATGCTTAGTTGGCATAGTTGTCAGAGAAGCTAAGTGTGTATCGATGTAGCATTTCGTTGGTTACTACGACTTGAGAGAATTTGAGGATGAACCGAAAGAGTCATCAGTAAAATATGTGAGAGCGGGAAGGAGGGCACCTGTTGCCACAGCCTGAAAGAGCCATCTCTTCAAAGACGGCCTGCAAAGAACAAACACAAAAGTACTAATCTATCGCTCTATCCTCAAAGCCACTGGAAAGAAGCTAGAACTAACAGAAATGACGATCCTGAACTAATTGGATTTTGAATCAGGATCAAAACGCAGCATGCATTATCCAGAAATGGAGCCGTCTAATTTAGCCATTCCGGGATTCTCTGCCGTTGACTCCATCCCACCCCTCGGTTGCAGGCCCCGGGCCCACCCCCGCTTCCCCTGGGAGACCCCAGCCTTCTCATCTCTTGCTGTTAGGGAACTTCCATCAAAGCTCTGTTTCAATTTTGCATTCTCTTATCTTCTATGTACAATTCCCTTTGCTGAGTACAGTTTTCAATCAATAGAACAAAATGGTATCTGTAGATACAATTTGGAAATTATTACACATATTCTTGTTTCCAGTAAATTCTACTTTGAGTCAGGGAACTTTAACTCTTTATTCTTCTCCACAATGTAAATCACAAAATGATAAAAAAAATGAATGGAAAATAATTTATCATTCTTCACAACATGGGTGGAGAAATAGGTGGATTAAGGTGAGACGACCACTGAATTTCCAATATTGAGTGGATCTCTGGAACTGCCTCCGAGTGACCGTAAGGCATGGGAGTGGAACTGATTGTTGCTACATCTTGAATAACAGCATAGAAGGTGCTGTTTTCTTCCATTTTCAAACCTAGTGGTATTGGGTGAACGTAACCTCGGGGGTACTGATGGCAGAACAATTATAAGGTTAGAAAACAAAAGAAAACGAATATGTTGGCTATATGTTTGGATTCTGTCCTATCTGTATTTTAAAAGGATGCTGTATTGGGAGATGGCTTGGCACAATGTAGAGGACACCCACTGGCCTTGGGGTCTCCCGACGAGCTCTGTGACTTCAAGCAAGGTGCTACACCTCCGCCACCTCCCTTGTCTCTTCTGCGGAACGAGACTAACAATGGGACCTGCCTCGCGGGGTTTCGATAAGATAAACAATGTACATCTCTTAGCATGGCTCGTGGGAGATGCTCGGTAAATGTTAGTGTTATGGTTATAATTCTGAATATCAGTCCAAATCTCCAAAATTGTATGACTTCACTAGATAGACAACGTAACAGCCAAATAACCCTTGCCCTCTTTGGTATCAACAGGGAAGGGCAGACATGTTAAATGTAGCGCGGTGGTTGATTCAGTGTATCAACCCTGGAAGGTATGAGACATTTCCCCACAGCGGAATGCCTAGGGTGTGATGAGGAACGAGAGGTTCCATGTTGTCATTTTACTGGAGTTCGTTGCTTTGTACAGTAAGGATTAAAAAATAACTAAATATATGCAGCCATTAGGTATCTCAACTAGGATGCCGAAAATGCGGTCTCTATTGAGGTGTACGCTTACATCCTCTCCATCACCTTCTCTCCCCAGAAGCGACGACATGGAAGGTAAGTTGTAACGAGAAAGCTGTATAGTGTGCACGGCCTTCCTGCGGTCGAAATACAGAATTTCATGTTTCATGATGGAGCAGGTCTAAGGGACAGATGTAACTCCACAGTAGAAAGTGACACCTGCCACTGGGAACAGCAGCTTGAACCTTGGGACCAGGTCATCTTTTCTTCTGCTCTTCATACAAAATTTAGTTTTTCAGCGCTTTTGTGGTCGGCCAGCATCTTCCCTTTCCAACCTCTTTGCTCTCTTTTAGGGATACGTCAACATCCTCAGAGTCTGTCAAGTATTGAGGATGTCATTAATACTTCTTCATGCGATCCTTCTGTTGTTCGTTCCAGAAATGATCTCTCAGAGGGGTTTTCCTTGCTTTCGGGGTTGGTGGGCGCTGCTACGTTCGGTCTTGAGCATGGACAGACAGGGTAGCCCTGTGGGTAAAACTGTGGGTGCGGGAGCCGGACTGTTGGTTCAGAACTGGATTCCGCCACTGACTCGCTGCGTCACATGCTCTGGTTACTCGCCTCTCCTATGCTGTGCTTACCTATTGGTCACACACTGTGTATGTAGTCTAGCTGTGCTACTGTGCTCAAGGCACTTATTATCTCGACCTTTATCTTATCTATACTTATCATCTCAGTTTTCAAAACTGTAAAATGGGATAACAGTATCCACCTCATAGTGTGTTAGTAAAAGACCAATGAGGTACACATAAAAAGTGTATAGAATAATATTTGGCACATAGAAAATACATGATGAAGAATTCATTATTCGTTATTATTACACCCTTATTGCATCATCCAATAGTTATTATTGTCTCCATAATTATTGTAAGAAGCCTATCAGTCTGTCTACATGATGTTAAAAGCAACCTTTCCCAGCCATGGACAGTTCTCAGAACTCAGTATTTCAAGAAAGCAAAGAGAAACACCTCCCAAGGAAAGATCTTTACTACGTTACAACAAGCTATCTGTTCTTGTCATCTTTCATCTCTCCAGTCATTCAAGTAACACCTATCGGGCAGCCTATGATGTGCTGGAACGATCAGCTACCACAAACTACCATTTAGATTCAGTCCCCTCATGAGAATTTCTTAGCTATCGTCATCATCAATGCACAGAAATGCCTGATCTTCCATTGTAAGAACGCAGACCGTGGGCTGGCCAAGAACTACAGTAAAACCAGTGCTATTTTTCTAGACTTAAGTTCATTCTACTGCCTTGATAATGTATGTCAATTACTATATTATTTCAATGTAAATATTTATAAAACCTAGAATATTTGTATTATGTCTTAATGCTTCAGGGATATATCAGTTGATTGCCTTAGAAACTGGTCTCTTTACTTAGATACCTTGACAATTGTCTAGGTCACTCTATGCTTTTCCTGTGGGCTCCAAGAGTTACATTTCAGGCAACTGGAGGTACCAGATTCAAGTTCATCATGTTTACAGCTTTCTGTCCTCCCAGGATATAAACTGAGAAATCCATTTTGCTGACCTTTAAGACCTGGTGCTCTGCCAGGCTGAAAAACAAAGTGTTTATGAAACAAGAACTGAATTTAGATTTAGGAGACATGAGTTTCCAACCTGAAGGGAGGAACAGGGTTTTGAATTAACCTTCTGCCATAACAACTGGAAAACGGGGCAGAATATTAGAAATGACTAATTTCCTACTCTTAACAACAGACGAATCAGCACCTCAATCCCCGAGAGGGCAGGGATGAAGACATGAGACCTACAGCTGTCCAGGCTTTCTGACCAGAGAAACTTTCTCAGCTGTGGCACAGTGTGGGGAGATCTGGGCAGAAACCTTCCCGAGTGAAGAAGCAGCTGGAATTCCCAGGGCTCTTGCTGGAGGCAAGTTATGCAGCAAAGGTCTGCAAAAATGCGCTGAAGAGTCTTTTTAAATCTTTAAGACCAACCTTTTTTTGCATAGAGAGAAACCCCAAGAAGCAAGGCAAGAATAACTTCCAAACAAAGAAAAATTTCTGGAAAGCTGGGTAGTGGAGGACCAGGAATTGTTGAAATTCCTACTAGCCGGAGTAGAGAAGCCTCATTGAATACTCAGAGCAGTCAACAGAGGTGACCTAGGTGTCACACCTTAGAAGTGGAGCTAAACTAACCCTAGGAGGAAAAATCTACTTTAACCTACCTTAAAAGAACTTGAAAACAAGCCTCAAAAGGATAAAATGTATACACAAGAAATTGTATTGCCTGCCAGAATGAAGCCCAGGGCTCTTTAGTAGAATACAACAAACTCCAGCACTCAGCCACATAAAATCCACCACCTGTTAGGTTTTGTTTAACTGTGAAATTATCTCAGGAGGTAAATAAGGAGTCATGAGTGCTCTTCCCAAATATATGCATTCACCCCAAGTGTGTACGTAGTATGTAGTATACACTTCTGATGGCACATTCAAAGGAGTCCGCACTCGGCCCTGTCCCAATGCCACCACGGCAACGGTGATGCTCTGGACCAGGACCGCTGGGCCTCTGGGACCATCCGCGAGAACACGGAGCAGAGGCTGAAGCCAGTGCTCATTGCACATGCTGCCTAAGCGAGAGAGGACTTTTTTGTCTTAAGCCCTGAGATTTGCCATGGTTGTTTCCCTCAGTATAACTGGTGCAATGGGACTAACCTCATGACAAAGAACAATCGTAACATTTCTAAACTTTAGGAACCATTAGCATTGATGACATTTCAACTTTCCCCAAGCCTGTTCTGACATGTTTAGGGAACTTTGAGTTAAACAAGGTTAAGCAGTTTCCTTATATTCAAACACCCCTTCAGATATTATAACCTGCTTTAGACTCTCCAATTAAAGCAATTAAAGTCCAGGTGATAATTGTTGTTTTCAAATTTAGTTGTCCATTAAATTGCCCCCCTCCCCCAGAAGAATCTCCAGCACTAGGGCTCTGAGGAACACCCTTTTGGAGACATTAAAGTAATCCAATGCCCTCTTTATCCAAATGAAGTTAACCCTCCAAACTGCAGGTGGGAGATAATATATAAATCACACAGCTAGAACTCTAGTCTCTTAATTCTCTGTTTTATGCTTTCTGCTACACACAATAGTGTTTCACAGTAAAAGGCTGAGATTACATTTTTCTCATGAAGTAAAATTTGATAGAGAAATGGTCACTGTAAAGATTTAAGAAAGTTAAATGTCTTAAGAACTCAGATTTGCAATCTTTCTTAGATAAAATGTATGACAATGTGGAACAATTATATTTTGCAATGTGTACTTCGTGAGAGTGAATCTGCATTGATAGAAGGAAAGAATCAACTGAAATTCAGTTGCCTTGACAGTTGAGCTTATATGAGATAATTTAAAAGCTCAAAGTTTCTTCCCAATGCTATACATAAATTTGCCCTGGGCTCCTTCCAATATGGAATATGAGGGGAGATCCCCCAAAAAGAGAATTATCTCCTGGAGGGCAGACTCCTTGTAGTATAGGCTTCCCCAACTAGGTTAGTGTTCTAGGAACCCATCGGTATCAGTGTACCAACTGGTGTTGTTGTGAGAGGCTGTGTTCAGCTTCAGTGAATTTCTTTTGAAGACTCTTTCAGCGTGTTTGCCCATTCCATAATGGGTGATTTACGAGTGCACCTGCCCACACTGCACTGAGCGTTCAGCAGTTTTTAACCAAAAATGACATGAGCCCCATGTCCCACCCTCCTATTCACCTGATCTCACCCTAAGAGATTTTTTTTTGCCTGTTTCCCTGGTTGAAAAAAGTCCTTAAAGGAAAACATTTTGCTGATATGGAAGAGGTGAACAAAAAATGGGAGAAGCACTAAAAGGCATCAAAATCAATGAGTTCAAATATTGTTTTGGGCAGGGGAAAAAAGTCTTGAAAGGTGTATTCCATCAAATGGAGAGTACTTTGAAAGTGATTGAAGTTTAACCACGTAAGAATAAATACACAATTTTTCATAAATAAATTCTGGGTTGGAGGTGTCCCCCCATAAATGCCACCTTCAGAGTGAGGCCCCCCTTGAACTTCCTAGAGGAAATATCCTCCCCCTATCTCCCCACTTGGGGACTCTCTATCCTTTCTCTTTTATTTTCCCCCATAAACTGAGGACGTCTGACCTACTCCATGTTTTTCATATATATTTGCTTACTGCCTGTCTCCTTCTTCAGGAGAATGTGAGTTCCTTGATATCGGGAGTATTTTGAATTGTTCTCTGAGGTATTCCCAGCACCTACAGGTGTACTTGGCATATTGTAGTCACTCAGTAAATGTTAGTTGAATTTCTGAATAATTTTTGTCTCTTATAGCTCATGTGAACGGGTATAATCTTTGACTTTCAAAGGGACACCGCTTTATGATATCATTCATGAAACTTAAGGTCATAGGTAACTTCAGTTTGCTAAATCTAACCAAATTCCAGGTATTCAGAGAATATGCAGTAAAAATAAGACGATTAAATAAAGTTTTCTGGAGCACAATCTTGAAAGAGACCTAAAGTAGGCACACTTGATCTCCAAGCTCTCTTGAACGTACGGTATCTCCAGTACCCTCCCCTTTCTCTTCGTAGTTGCCCAAATCTCCTTATTTCTGAAAACCGCTCAATTTACCTTCTTTGTGATACCCCATCTTCTAGCACGTTCCGATACTGCAAGCTGATCTACATTTTGTCAAACGGCTTCTCTCCTTGGCCTTTTTATTCTTCTTTTCTCATAAAGAGAGCTGGAAAGTCTCTGCGCCCGAGTCCCACGGTCCGTGCAGGCTGAGGGCTGGGGATCCTTCCCTCACTCCCTTCGTAAACCAAGGGGGACACATTTGTGAGCTAGAGTGACATCATTCTCCCTAGAGCCACATCAGTGGGGACGAACATGTGCCCGGAGACAGATTTTTCTTAAATTCTTAACCCAGTTCAATGTGTGGGAGAGGCCGGAACAGAAGAAAGAAAGAGAGGAAGGTGATTTCAGGAGAAGACTGGGGAACGCCCCTGTCTCTAACCGTCTTCTATTCCTGAATCCAGTTCTAACGCAGCCGAAGTTTGACTGTCTAAAGGCAGCTGGACGGGAATTGTAAGTCCGTTCAGAAAATGGCTCTGTTTAGCCTCCTTGGTTCTGCCACATGCTCTGTGAACATTTATCTGTGTTGGGGGCACAGTGCGCATCCTGTTCTATACCATGGACGTTCTGAGAGTGAAAGTCTGGGAATGAGGCGCAGACCCCGCCGTCCACGGTTTCCGAGGGCCGACCGTCCCCACCTGAGTTCACTGATGGGCGTGGATGCCGTGATACCTCACAAGGTCGTGATGTCCTTTCTCTGTGTCTTTGAGATGTCCTTGTCTCTGAACCTCTTGTCTTCAATTAGAGAAATTCTTTATTTGGTATAAATGTGTTCCCACTGTCAAAGTGGATGAGTGTAATTCATTCCTCGAGAAGATCATTTCCTTTCTGAACGCAAGCAGTAACCCCAAAGATACCACATTTTGTCTCCTTTCTACACCCAGATGTAAATAATCAGGATTACCTCTTGCTGCGTGGGAGGCGGCTGTCTCGTGTGATCTTTAGGTTGCAGCTCCTGTGTTGCGTTCCCTCTGGTTAACGTTCATCCTAATGGGATAGGCTAAATGGTATGTGATGCAGACTATCTGTATTCGCACTTACAAAATATAGCTCAGCCAATTGCCCTGTGACACCATTCATTTTACTTCATGAACATTTGTTTTGGGAAAGGAACATAGTATTTTTTTTTTGTTATTCTGACTGAGTTGTTCCATATAAGGGGACCCAAATGGTCTTATAAATATTAGCCCTATAAAAGCACACAGCTAAGGAAAATGCTGTTTTTTCCCCCACTTCACTCTGAAGAAATCGATATATAAAGGTGGATGACCTCCTCAGCATCACATATCACAGTAAGGACAGAATCAAAGACAGAAATTGCCTCCCTCACTTCCTTGGCCTCCATGTCACCTGCCGATCACACCTGGATCCAGCCACCTGCCGATCACACCTGGATCCAGCCACAACTCTCCCAATTGGTGGCTGTTCGAGCCAGACTGGCTGAGCCTTGGAGCGTTTCTGCCATTTCACTGCAGTGTCTGCTGGGTCGGGGTTAGCACGCGACGCACCTGCCCGCGCCCACCCCGGAGAACATGGCAGTTGTAAGCGCCGTGTGCAATGATATGTACCTTCCGACAGCGCGGCTGATCCTGGAAACCGTGATTCGTACTTTATTGCCACCTTACTGCGCTGCTTTTATGGCTGATTTTATTACCCCCATCTATTTATTCAGAAGGTGTCATTTCGAAAATACAAACCTAAAAATGAGAACGCAGTTCAGGAGAAAAATAGAATGCGTGCTTTTTGGGAACAAGTTTAACAAACTGTTATTTGAGAACATTTCCTCTCTCCCAGATTTATTTCTCTGAATGCCCTCCCACCCCGATCAATAAAGAGACTGTAAATAGAAGCAGAAACGGTCAGAGCATGAAGGAATCTGGGAATTCAGTGAAACTCTCATTGTACAGGTGGACACACTGAGGTCCAGAGCAGGTGAGAACGTGATGTATGCAAATTCAACAGCCCTTCAGTTGTAAAGAAAAGCCAGCCCCTTCTCCTCTCACCCTGGGGCCAGGAGCTTCTGGGCGCCTTTCCGCATCTCTCAGGGCAGACGCTCAGTGAGTCCCTAGTGACTGACGGGCACCCACCAAGCGTTGGCACTGCTTTGAGTAGGGTGCCATGGGGACAGGGCAGGGTGCTCTGAGGAAGAGAGAGACATTTTCACCTGCAGGGAGGGTTGCTGATCTCATCATTGTTGGGCTTGACGCCTGGAAGGCTGGAAAAAGTCCAAGGAGCTTGTGAAAATAAAAGGTATTTGTTCTGTATTCTCAGAGGTTGTAAATGTCTCACAGGACAAGAATCTTGGCTACTAATAATCTATTAATCTACCATGAAGCATCTATGAAATAAGCACCACCGTACTCCGGAAAAGCGAGATGCGCTGAGGAAAACAGGGATTGAAACGACTGGTTTGGTTTTAGTATTTCCGATCGCTGCCCTGCACAGAGGCTCTCTGTCTGCGAAATCGGATAATAACCCCCCAGCGTGGTTGAACCCACCAAAGAGAAAGCTGAGACTACGTAAAGTAAGTAACTGTCAAGTTGTAATGGCTATATAATCAGTTTTTATTATTTAAAAAATCTTTTGATGTAAAAAGAAATGCATACTTATAAGTGCAAAATACGAGTCCAAGGCAAAAGGGACACATGCACCGGATATCATCTCGTGAGCAGTTAAATCGTCGGGCCCCCCACTCGCGTCTGGGCACCTTTGGGAGTGGAGTGTCCAGGACACTTCGAAGAGAGATCTCACAGTACTGTCGACAACTCATTTTCCTCTTGGGACTCTGACTCCGATATTTTCCTTCCACACATCTCTTACCTCTCACATCCTACAGAACCTTCTCCAAGGGATGTCTGCATTGTGCTTGTTAACTACGGCCACTGACCTTGATTTCTTTATTCCACAGTGCTCACTGCCGGGATTGGCGACATCTACCTTTCGCTGACTTGTGCGTCTCTACCTCAGTGAGCTGGTCACCCCTTCCTGATCTAACGCTAGAACGTAAGCATCGAGAAAATAATGTGGGCTTTTCCATAAACTACATAGTTTTAAGTCACTGAGTGAAAAACCAGCCACATTGAAATGAAAACAGGCCCCGGCCCAGCAGCTCCATGGGTTAGCGCCTCATCCTGATACACCGAGGCTGCAGGCTCCGTGTTTGGTCACGGCACGTGCAAGAATCCACCCGTGAATGTGTCAAAATGACATTTCTCTCTCTTTCTCCCTCTCTCAAATAATAAATAAAAAAAGAAAACAGCCTCTTTTATTTTCTACTACAAAAACGCTTTTAAAATTACTTGATGTTGAGAAGCATTCTTAAGAGTGATTTTCTGTCCGTTTTAGTCAATTTAAGCATTTCAAACTACATGAAAATCAAACTTTTATTTCAAGTTTTTAATATGAATAGCTTATTAAGTTAATTTTTTATTTCAATATTAAATCTTTTCTATTTTAAAATGTCTCTTCAGACTTTTTTTCATTCTCCTGTAGGTCCTATTTACCAGGTTATAAATGGCATGAGTATGTTCAATGTTTATGTTTCCTTTCAGAGATGTTAATTTTACATGTTCCTTGTATACATACATAACGCATATTTATATAGTGTAGGGGAGAGAGAGAGAGAGACAGGAGGCCCTCACAGGACAATTGCAGGGGCTGCAGAAATGAATCACGGAACACAGCACCCAATGTTCTCAGATGAAGTGTAAGTGAAGTCAGTTTTCAGGCTGGAATTGCTATACAATCATGTTTTGTTTTTGCAAAAAAAAAAAAAATCATTAAAAAGTAATGCATATTCGGTATGTAATACTTTCAGTTTTTGTTTGTTTGGTATTTGGAGTTTTTTAAGGAGTTTATATGCTGATTCTATTTCATTTCATTCAACAACAGGTATCTAGTCTCTACTGCATTGGACAACCCCCTGTGTGTCTTACATTTATAATACTCGTGACAATAAAAAAGCTAGTATCTGCTTTTATCCTATCTATTCCACACACACACACGCTCACACATTGAGCATCCACAGGCGCACACACGCTTTGTGCAGCTTATTTCTGCCTTGGGTTTTGCCTCCCTGCCTCTGTGGGTCACCTGTAGCTGGGAGCCGTTTGGCTACTTGCTCTCCTGGCCCCTCCTGGGCGGTTCTTGAGTCCCCCAGCCCCCTCTCAGAGTGGGGCAGGGGGTGGGGGCCGTGTGGGGGCAGGCTGAGGGGCACCTGCCAGCCAGCCCCAGGCCTGCCCCCACAGCTGGCTCCTCTGAAGCCCACTCTCAGACCTGCCATCAGGAACAGCAGGGGGTGGGTGGTGCACTCGGGAGCTGGGCCTCGGCCGCCCTGTATTTTTTCTTCCCTTTCCTCTGATGGTGCTGGGCCAGGCCCGCAGAAAATAAGCCTGAGATAAAAGCAAGACGACTGGAAAAATTAAGCCATGCCCCCACCATCACCCATTGATGTGCCTGTAAAAATTCAGTGTGATTACTCCACGAGCAACTTCACAGAGGGAACGCCTCCCGAAGCTCTGGCTGTAGGGTCGCCACGGCTGCAGCTGCGTGAGGCTGGGCGGGTTCAGCTTTGAGGCACCTCTTTGAACCCAGTATTCTTGTTTCAGTTTGTATCTCCTGGGCTTCAGTAGGAATAAACACTAAGACTCAAAGAAAGCAAATTTCAGCACACTGAGCATTCACGACGGTTCCATCTGAAACCAGAAATCGCCCGCAGTGTGGGCGGAGGTGACCCCGGTTCACGGAGCAACAGCGCGAGCCCTGTGAGCCATTTCATGAAACCGAGCTGCATGGTGCCTGGAATTTTTTAAAGAAAAAGTGGTGAGTTTCGCCTCGTTGGGGATTTCACTACCATGGTGGTGCACAGATGTAACTTGACTTTGGATTTTATTAAGGGAATATGCTTACTCTTCACCAGTTTTGATCATGTCCACCTTAGCCTCAAACTTCAGGGAAAGCCATCATGCCAAAAATCTTGGGAGGAAAGGCAGTGGGGGTGTTAAGAAGAAAAAGCAGTCTAGTGGCCTTTGTAGCAAATAACTCCCTGGTGAACTCATGCACAGAAGTTGAAAGAGAGTCCTATGGCCTGGATTGTGCTTCTGCACATAAAATACGAGACCGCACAGGCAGAAATCAAGTCCTAGGTTTCCTTGCAATGCGAGCTCCTGTGTACTTATAGAGGCATAAAACAATGAGCGGATGGAAGGTCAGTTAGGAGCTTATCGTTGGGAACCTACTCATAGCATCATGAAATTACGTTGGAAGGACAACAGAAGTTGTGCTACTTACATGTATCTCCTTGGGCATTGCGTCGTGGTGGGTGTTCTACTAACGCTGCTTTCCAAAACCATTATAGCTCGTCTGGACGTTCAGCGTAAGAGCTTTTCCAAAGTCATTGCTTATCCGAGGACTTTATAAAAGCAGATGTTATGACTTTTATTTTGTTCTGCATGTCTGAACGTTTTAAGTTCTTCTGGTTCTCTCAGTTAAAAGATACATAATGAGCACAACAGATTACTACTGCGGCCAATCAGTTCAGCTATATTAATAGGGCAATTATTACACTGTGAAACAAGTATTTCTGTTACTTAAAATTGGAAATATTTTACAGGAAAAATTATTTTATCCATCATAAGTCTTTCCAAAGCCCATTTGTTCTTGAAAGTTGAAACATACAGTTTGGTTTTGAGTATAGCAGCAAGGCATTAAATGAAGAATATGGTATCCCTAAATTAAAAATGATTGCTGCCACTGAAGCACTCTGGCAAGTTGTGACTAGGGGAAAATGCGAGTATTTTAGTGGATATTTACTGTCAATCTTACAAGGCCCTATCCCCACCGAAAGAAGTCTGTGAAACTAAGCATTTTTTGTGTGGCTATAAACACATCGTGAAAATTTTAAGTGTCGCCTATGGAGGACAAACAAATTGATTTGGATTCGTGTACGGATTGTGTTTGCAGCCGGACCAAACAGTACCTGGAAAGATGACGGTAATTCATAAAGAAACACTTTAGAATATAAATGCGGTGCCCCGTTTTAAAGCATGCATCACGCTCTCTACTTGCGATTCCTTGAGAATCGCACTCCCTCGCAGTTCCGATTCATTCCTCACCTCCCACTCGCCTAATCACAGCACCATAGAACAAGAGGAACGTGGCCTAACCCCTTCGCTCCGCAGACGAGAAAATAGTGCTCAAATAAAATTTAAAATACAATAGGGCGATCCAGTGGGACAATTCTCTCAAGGCAGTTAAGAATAATACGCCTAGCACAGAGACCTCGATTTGCACACGGCTCTCCTTTGTGGGGCAAGTAGCTCTGTTGTGCTGGAGAAAAATCAGAGACCACAGAGACAAGGGGATAAATAAGGAGATGGGAATCGAAAGGCCATGCAAAGCATATGCAAATTATAGTTTTATTTGCATTACTTCGGATTGCCCCAAACTTAAAGAGCCACCGTTTTGGTGTCTGAAAACTGAAACTCTACCCTCAGTTCTGTCTGTCATACACAGGGTGGGGCAAAAGGAGGTTTAACGGTTGTGGGTTGGGAGTGCTTGAAACACAAGTTTATTCTTGCATTACTATTTATTAACTGTTATATTGCTTTCCATACGAACAACTGTAAGCCTACTTCTGCCCCACCGTGTATCTGTTGTTTGACTCTTTTGTGCCCTCTGGGTCTCTGTGTCCTTCCCTCTAAAATGGGCATGTTAATCCCTACCCTGCCTACATCACAGGGCCTTTGTGAAGATCAAACAAGACCATGGATTCGAAAAGCTTTGTGAATTCCAAAGGTTGTGCTGCTAGTGTTGGTGCCACTTATAATCTGTATCGTGTTAGGTCAGACTTGCTGCCCAATGACACCAACCAGAGCATCTGGAGGACAGCCCGCTGATAAACATTAAAACTCACGCATGCTCTCCTGTTGCACCTACAGCCATCCCTCAGCGTTCCACTGTCCACTGGGCAAACCTCACTCTTCTTCAAAACCTTACTTGGTACAATGCAAGGCTCCTGTGCCCCTGGGAGTCCTCCGCATGAACGGCCAGCCTCTACCTGCCTCTCTCTTTTTCTGAAGCTCTTTGCTTTCCCACTTATATGTTATATTTTTTAATTGCATCTCAGCCTAGCAACCTTGCACTGTCCTGGTCTGAGCTTTTCAAACAAAACAGCAGCATAAAAGAGTGAAGGTGAGAAGTTCCATACCAGGAGCTCCTCTGAAATGGAGTCAAGTCTGCAAAAAAAGCAGATCACCAAGGCCTGTCAGAACGACAGGGAGGAGACACTAATATGACTGGACTCCTGGCTTACAAAGGAGTTAAAAATGAAACAGCGCCAGCTTAAAATCAATATGAAATTCTATAGGCAGCCTTTACAAAGAAATCAAGGCCAGCATAATATGATCTTAACGGCTCACTCTTGGGAAGAAATGATCCCTCCATCGGGCAGCTCCAGCTAAATGTAAAAGCCAAATCCTCCTAAAAGCCCCCCTACAATGGGATGACTGCAGTCAGGCACTGTGGTCAGGGGGGCGTGGATGAGACGGATGAGCTCAGCAAGGGACTCTGAGGAATGAGGCTACATGAACCGCTGAGCCGGAAAGGAAAACATGTTCACGTAGCATGTCATTAAGAGTGTTCTTCCAAAGGGTAGAACCAGATTCCCACTGCACCTACCCATGGTTTTCTCAGTACGCAGCCCCAGTTAAAGGAGATCAGGTAGCAGCACCACCATCTCACGCAGGAGGTCTCCCGTCACTCGGGTTCTGGTTCCTGGGGGATGTCACCAGTGCTTCTTGCGATCTGACTTCAGGACACTACACAGACTCTCGGGGCTCTGCCGGGCAGTGCTGAGTATAGAAAAGCTAGGAGAGGAACTAGAGGCTTTGTCTAGCCTCAAGGTAAATCAGAGACCTTGAAAAGTCCAAGAGTTGACACTTGTGTAACCCTTCATCAGAGTGTCCTGGTTGTACGCCTTGGGAATGGTTGAAGCTGCTGCTTTACACAAAGGCTTTCAAATAGAGACTCCTAGGGACTGGAGAAACCCCAGAGACCAGTTGCTTGGCCTGCTGACTTTACAGCTGGGGAAACTGAGGGCTACTGAGACGTTGTGTCTGACGTTGAAAAGCTGACACTAGAGTCCAGTGTTCGCTGGAGTTTCTTGACCCTCCAGCCAGTCTTCCTCTTGTGCTGTCTTGTCCGGAGTTACCATATTTCCAGGCTAACCGAAGCAGCAAGTAATTAACAAAAAGACGTGCCGTAATTCATCCATCTCTGCGTAATGTTTATGGAAATGATGGACCAGAACTACACTTCCCACGGGCAATACTTATGAAACGACAGCAAATCCTGTTTTCAAAAGAGAGACGGATAGATAGTTTTCCGTCAAAGTTTACTGGCAGAGAGAAATCATTTTAAATTTGTTTTAGAGGCGGTGCAAGTTTTATTTCCTTTTTTGAAAAGGCATGCTCTCGTCACATTTTCAATGTTTAAAAATGTTTCCTTGAGAATGATCTTGGGAGACCAAGGCGGAGCTGCCGGTGACGTTCCTCCTCGTCTGCGCTCGTCGGTGTAGACACCGTCCCGGGGCCTAGACGAGGAGCTCCGGCCGCTGCCTGAACGAAGAACGCGGTTTCTTTCTTTCCTGGGAGTTACCCAAGGGGACTGGCAGTACAGGGGACAGGCTGGGAGCCAAATGCCCCCGCTGCCTTGACAAGCTAGTCAGGACCAGTGTTCCTGGAACCCCTTTCTGCCTGGGCACTATGGCAGCAGAAGTCCTCCCCCAAAAACAAGATGGGGAGAGCTACTGTCAAGGAGAAGCAGCTCACGGTGGAAGTAAAAACCTGGGGGACGTGATCATAGAACCACGGTCCTGCTGAAGAAAATACCCCCCCCCAATTAGATATTGGGGATCCGTTTACAGAGAGTTCCTCACACCCTATCTTACTCTCTTTTGTTTTCCGAGGTCCAAAACTTCATTTTCACCCAGACCATATTTTTGGAGAATGGCATCTCTACTATTTTGGAAGTGACATATTAAAATGCATTAGTGGAGAAAAACAAAAAATCAAATTAACTTAAATTGAAGAGCAAACAGTGTTCGTTTTTACATATTTTCTAAAACTGAAGGATGCATTTATCTTACGTCTTTATTCGAAAGGCTGTTGATATCATACTTAACAATATTTGTGATGTATGACTTAGGAGAGATGAGTGTGTTTTTTTTTTAATTGCAGCTTCATTTTTTCCTGTAAAGATAATTTTGATAAGTGATCTTCTTTGAAAGTTGGGAACCTAGGGGAAGATTAATCTAACCCAGTAGAGGAACTAAAGTGGCAAAAATTGATTAAGGCATTAAAATATCTACAGTATGTCTAGAAAATATGAGCTGTCTCTAAATGGTCCTAGTAAATCACAAACCAAACGCGAAGGAAGCAGTTAAGAAGAGCTTCCCTGAGTAATAGAAAAGTTTTCAGGGTAAAGTATTTTGAAAGTGTCATTTTATTTTTATACGTTGTGCAATAAGAGAGAAATATGTATACAGCTACAGTCTAATCTCCCCTCTCTAGCATTTCAGGAGAGAAAAGTATTCCTAATGCACAGGTAATATTTCTAATACAGATAATCGGGGAGATATTGTACCTACATACATAAAAACACACACGTGTATTTTATATTACCTGTGGCCAGTTACACAACATGATCTAAGGAATCCTTTAAAATCTACTGTTCACGCAGGTTGCCTTGCAAGCCTCCTGCCCGGCCAGAAACTCCCCTAACTCTGTATTTCTCTTCCAGGATTTAGTTCTAAATTCCCATAATGAGAAACAATGTTACTTGGGAAAGAATGCCAATTAAAAGACTTTGTAGGAACAGGCAAAGCAGTTGGGATCCCCTTTGATATTCCTGCGTGAATATGCTAGGGTTAGATTGAAACGATGTAAGAAATAAATGGAATTTGTTTTTGGAGGTCAAAAGGTTTGAGACACGTTTTTTTTTCCCCCTGTAAGGCAAACAGGCCACTTTGCAATGGCGGTCCAAGGAGAGAGCAGAAGAGTTGTGAGCATTTGGGAAATTTCGAAGTAGGTCAAAGCAGCCTAAAAATAGAATCAAAATCAGAATTTTCTCACTCAAACTGGGCTCACAGTGGCTGTCTCCAGGCTCTTGACTTAACTCGCGCTGGGTCTCCTATGACTCTTCTCACGTTTCCCTGCGAACAGTTCGAGTGTCTCAGCTCTCCTCCATCTCCGGTACTCTCCTCTTCTCTTTCACTCTGAACAGATTAGCTCATCGTTTTCTCTCCCGGGGAGAACAAAACCGCGGCAGTAGAGTCCTCCTCCTGTGCACTCGGGGCCCAGCCCCACGGCGGAGAAGTTCCCTTTGTTCTTGTCCAGGACCTGACCTGGCCCCGCCCCTCAGAGAGACCACCTGTTAGTGGTCCCCTCCCTGTTCCTCAAGGTGAACTTCTCCCGCTTTCTCTACTGCCCTCGATACCATGCTTTGGGGGGAAAAAAACAAACTTTTCTTTTACTCAGTTCTGAAGTTCTGCGGTTTTCTATCATTGTCTTTTCCTTTCCTCCTGCTCGACTTTGAGAACAGTCGTCCCTGCTGCCCCTACCTCTGTCCGGTTGATCCATCCTGACTCTCCACGAGCCCAAGGGCGCTGGGCCGTGTCTCTGATCCGAGTCAGTTCTATTAACCATTTAGTGACTGGCTGCTGCATGTGTGAACTTCATAAAGTGAATATGCTAGAACGGCCCCCAGTAAGTTTAACGTTGATAATCCCATGTCTGAACTTTTAACTGGATTGGTGAGCTCAGAGACTTCACCAGGCTGAGATGGAATGAAGTTTTTCTCTAATAATATAAGCAAGCTACTATTATAGGGCAAAGAATTCAAAGCACTCTGTCCCAACTGTCTTCTGAGAGAAGCTTCCCAGCAGCCACCTCTCAACAAATCTAGGCAGGTTCAAACACACGCCGAGTTTACTGTTTCTGTGGTTCAGATGGATGACTGGCCATCCGTCTCATGACATTGGCTGCCAAGAAGCCCGCAATACCGTGGTCAAGTACACAGACTATGGTTTCAATCAGACTCAGCGAAAATGCATTAAGTGTTGTTTTCAGTAATGTCCTTCTAATGGCTCATAGGAAACCTCAGGGAGAGGTCCTGGGATTCAGAATTATTTGCCACAACAGTGGAGATTTGGAGCCATAATAATTTAATAATTTCTTAAGAGGACATATGTAAGTGCATTTTTTTTTCTGGATGACTGAGTGATTTATTTCTACTAGATCCATAGCCACACAACAGATGAAAGAACTATCCCTGGCTGAAATCAAGGAGCCACGTGATGTATTCTTTCTTCTATATGCCGAGAAAAAAGTCTTTTGCCTCCTGAAATACTTAAATTCTCTTCTGAGGGATGGACACTTGTTCTTGCAATCCCATTTACTGTGTCTCCCCAGGAATAATTCGTTAAAATAGAAGTAATATACAAACCAGTCAGTTAACAAAAGGGAAATTCCTTAGACTGCAAACTTCATGCAGAAGGGCTCGCTGCATTCAGCATCCAGGACCTTCATCAGCCTTCTCCTCAGTAACCGGCAGGTCTGGGCTCTCCGGTCGAATCCACTGGAGCAGCAGGCAGGTGGCTTCGGGCACAGCTAGCCTCCTGACCACGTACGTAAACACCTTGCACATGGCTGAGAAAATGCCCAAGAACAATCTAGGATATTTATCTCTCCATCATCAGTCTTTGTTTCTCTTTCTAAATCTATGGATAAGCCAAAATATTGATAAAATTGACATTCTGTTAACTTTTCTGAAAAACTTTCATACAATGTCAACATTGTAAGTAAAATATCTAGAAATCATTGATCAGTAATAGGCCACATTCTCTCAGATTATCTAATCAGGATGTTCTTTAGCCTCCTTTTACTTGAACTTTTTAATAAGCAGTTTAACATATTTTTGGATAATTGGGAACAAATGTTCCTATCATAACAAGTATAAAAATAAGCACTCTGCTCTGATAATAGCATAGAGAAATATATTTTATGGCCTAATTCCCATAATCCAGATTTTTCTTATTGGTAGTTCACTTATTGGTTATTTATAGTCAAAAAGACATTTCCCATATCAATGATGCCGAAATCACACTAACTGTTTCTTCTTCCTCTTTATCTCTTCCATCATCACCATCCTCATTGTCATCCTCCTCCTTTTACTTGTTTTTCCTGTTGGTTCTTTGTCAAGAACATGCTATTATCTTGGCTATGTCAACAATTTCAGATTAACTCATTTGAACAAACTGATCCCTTACTAACACAGTTAAAATAGCCAAAGGAGAAGTGTTGTTTGAACGCCAGTTAAGAGCATACATCTTATTTTAGATATTGCAAATTTTAAAACCTGTTGCGTAATAAATTATTTTGTCTGATTATATTTCTTAGTTATTTTCATGCTGAACAATGGAGAATCTAAACTTCTAACAGAATATTCTATAAAAATAAAAGAGTGGTTTATGAATCATCATTTCCAAACCCCCCCCCCCAAATGGTCCTCATTTTTTGTAAGAGAATACTCAGTGGCCTTCCTTCGTTACGTGAAACAACTCCAGTAAGGATGGAGGAGGAAGAAGCAAAAGCAACAGAAGCTTCTTGATTGGCCTACTCTGAATCCACTACCTTTGTAAAATAAACCAATTATTGTATTATACTTAACGTTTTAGTCATTGTTTCCCGATGTGGGTTCCAATTTACATATCTCGACTCTTTAAGAAGTATTTTCTACATTTCACCTAAAAGAGCTTTTAGATGAAGGGATGTAACCCAACCATATGTAAATGGTCTCTCTAGCATCTAAAATATATTTCAAGCCAATTTTGAAAAGTTTAGAGTTCCTTGAAAATAACTAAATACCTGATTTAGTAATAGAGCTTTCTAGATAGAGTACATGTGAAGACAAATATATTTGTTTTCATAGATAAAGCCCTTGTCCGCAGAATAGGTAGAAGGTATCCAGTAGCAAATACTAAAAATTACCATGATAAGTTCTGATTTGCTCGCTGAAAATATAGATTTATTATTCTCTTGAGCATGCACGTTCTAATAACATGAATATTATCTAATTTGATGTCGGCATTAGTTTCTTTTTGTATTGCTGCCCACTGTCGGAAAAATAAGGCCTTTTTGAGGATCATAAAATGGAAGGAATGCGCATCCTGAAAGCGATGTGCCTCAGACGTCTTCGAGGTGTGGCAGACTCACCAGGAGCCTGCGGATGGCTCCCAGGAATATCTGCCTCTTTCTTTCGAGCCCGTTCTGTGTATTTCCAGAGCAGATGTTTTACTGCCCTTGGGGGTCTTGACGCAGCCTCATGCTAGACAAACAAGGAGGCAGTGGTCAAATCCTGGGAAAAGGTAACGATTTTCCCACTGTCTGGGTACAGACCGTCTGGTGACTGAAGAGCAAACGGTTAACCGGAGGCTTCTCCCTCCCTGTCCGGGAGCGCCGAGCACCAGGCCTGCAGGCAGGCGGGCAGGGGCGGCCACCTCGCAGGAGGGCCTCCTGTGCCTCGGGTGCTTCCCTCCCTTTGTCTCCGGGACGGCTCCAGAAGTGCCCTGTCGCGTGTCACCATATGTAGGGCATATCGTATGTCATCAAAACAACTGTTCATACTGGCTGGCGAGAGGAAGACACTGGATTGGGCTGGTGAGGCCTTTTCATCTGTTTGTTTTTGAGTTTGGACTGGCCAGCACTCTATTGTACAGGCCGAGTGATGGGCGAGTCGGATTTGCTTTCACTCCCCACCCCCACCCCGCCCGCGCACACCCCCTGAGGCATGAGACCGTCCCTGGGTGTCTGCAAGAAATCACCTGGGGCTCGGCCCCTCTCACAGCCGAAGGCTCTCACTTCTGGGAATCTCTGCAAACAGCTATTTTTGTTAAAAACCCATCAGCACAAAATACATGAAAAAATTAAGAAAGTCGCTGATGAATGTTTTTGTAAGATGGAGGACGTCTCTGTAACTCCCATTTTGATACTCAAAGAGTCAGTTTGGTTCAGAATGCATAGTCTTTATTTAGTTCCCCAATGGAGACTGATATTGAGAGGTGTTTGTGTTGTTGTTGATTTTTTTTTTTTTTTGGTTGGTTGGTTTTGTTATTTCTGGGGTTTTTGTTTTTTGTTGTTTTTGTTTTTCACTTTTTGCTTCTGCCACTGAGCTGCCTACCCGGTCAACAATCTGAGCACAGAGGTCGGAAAAAATATAATACAGCCTCTGACAGTGAAAAGCACCCAAATGTCCACGAGGGGATCAGGTTGGTAACGCCGAGAAGGCACAAACCAATCGTTTGTTTTTTCCTGCTGGCAGCAATGTGTTTTGCTTACCGCACATCTTTTTCCTATGGATGTGATTTTTTTCCCCAGTGAAAAATATGTGCTAAGAAGAAGAATGTCAGCAATTAGCAAAAATAAGAGAGCAAACTCCAGCCTGTGCTCGCGGGGCAATAAAGGCAAAGGGGCTCTTTGTGAAGAGACGTGGCCCCAGGAAAATTCCTTTCTCTAACCGTGATGCATTTGCTTCTGTTCTGCATCGTGAACCTCCCTGAAAATAGCAACTTTATGTTTAATTGATTTATTTGTAATGAATCTGGCTCGGGGTAAAGACTCTTTGAAGCTGATTGATTACTGCAAAAAGCTTAAGATTTCATACCACAACAAACCTTTTTGTACTAATAAACAGTGGGGCAATAAAGCTCTGGGCAATGGTGTTCCCCTTCGCATTAAAGTGAGGATTTGCAACTTAAGTATGTGAGGGACATAGTTTATGTGCTCCCAAGAAGCAGACATAATGAACTATTTCTTTTAATGGCAGATTATCCCTGTTTCTATTTCCTGGAGTGAAGACCTCGCAAATTGATGTATCTGTCCTCTGAGGTTTTCAGAGAGGCATTATGGCATTTTAAAATATTAATATGAGAGTACATTTAGCTGAAAGTAGCTAGTCTAGGGGTCTCATGTGGCTGCGACGCGGGTCACCAGAGACCTCCTGTCTCTCAAGGCAAATGATTTACTCTAAGTGTATCATTAAGATACACTTTTTGGGAATTTATGATGGCATTTTTTCACCAAGTTATACCTTTTCCATAAAAATTTAAGTATTTTATCCTATTTCCCCCCTCACTCTTCTTCCTCAAAAACGTGGTCAGTGTCACGGGCAAATCGTAAGTGCCACCTCCTCCCCTGCCCCTGCGGGTTTGGGCTGAACACTGATTAACTAGGACTGGATGTCACCTCTCGTACAACGTCTCGGAGTGGAAGACTGTCTTAGGAGATGTGGAAGGAACGGCAATTGTTCCTCCAACGGGGAAAGAGGGAGGGGTGGAGGTCCATCTGGATTCAGTGCCCGAGTTGGATGAGAGACACAAACAAACAAACAAAAATACTCATTAAATATATACGCGCCAGGGAAACTATTTGGGAAACTTCCTGTGACTCCTCATCTTTAAAATAATCTCCACGTACTCTTCAGTTCTCTTTTAAATAACAGATGACTTGGTTTAGTGCCTGGCTTTGCAGAGTGTAAGAAACCAGGAGCTGTCCAAGCGCAGCTGAGATAGGAAGGAAAAGCAACGCGGCCCTGGGTCCCCTGTGCTGTCTGTGAGTCCCAACGGTCGGTCGGTCGGTGTGAGGGCCTCGCCCCCTAACCTGACGTTCCCCGACAGTGGCCTTTCCTGCCCTGCAGTGAGACAGGTTGGGACTACAGTCTCCTGACGCGGCCACGCCTGCCCTCACTGTCTGTAGTTCTCTGAATGATTCAGGCAACCATGCTGCCCCTCGCTGTGTGCATCTGTGAAGCTGTGCACACACGTTGCTCCGCTCCTGCCCTCGACTTGACGCCGAACGTTCTTCGGCACGAAGACCCCCAGCTCTCTCTCATTGTCCCCAGGCGCTGGGGCGTTGGAACCACGGACCAGAACACAAGCGTCTGCGGTGTGCTTGTCTCCGCGGGATCGTGGTGGTTCATTTTAACACTTCTCTCGCAAAGACACGATTTGAGTTAAAAACCAGATCCTAAAGGAGAAATCCTTTTTGTAGTCACGAAGACTCCAACTCACAAAATTCCTGAATGTTTTCTCTAACAGAAAATAAACCTTTTAATTAATTCGTTCAGGTTAGAAATCCATTGTCGATTGGAATAAAGCTAACACAACACCACAGACATAAATTCCTGTAGAAGAACTTGGCAAGGTCCCCTGTGAGGAGAAGATTGCTTCACTAACAATGACCATCAGCATCAGAAGAGCTAACTGAAGCCGCACTATTTCTGCAAATGCTCTGCTGGGTTCTGTGAGCAGCGTCTCTGAATGCCATTTTCAAGAGTTCTACAGACTTCCTTCAGTCGGGAGAGGGCGACTACCATATACGCATCTGTTCCATATATGCATCCCGAAACTGACTTTTAGCTTCCCTATAAATTACACAACATCTCAAGAATGGATGGATGATAAAAATACAACCTTATTATAAGACAAAACCCTATCTGTCTCTCTGCAAACTTAATGACCTCAATACACGCTTTCTATGAGACATACATGTCTCATCAACACACACACGCACACAATGACAGAGGCCTTCATTTGTATCAAATGACAATAACCTTTATGCAGAAGTTGGCTTTTTCCTATAACATAGGTATAACATGAAGCTGCATTTTTAAAACTAAGATACTCAAATAAAAACTTACTCTGGATAGAATAGTCAAAGGATTCATGTGTAAAATTTTAATGAAGGCATAAGATATTAAGAACACAAAGATTTATATTTCCAAATCTAAGGCAGCAACACTGCCCTCACCCCGCGCGCCCCCCCCCCCCCGCCAGCACTGTCCGCACAAAGCTGTCCATGCCTCCTCCACTCACCAAATTTTGTTACTTTCTCTCTAGGCCAGATCCACCTCATACTTTATTGATAAAAATGTTTGGTGTTTGTATCTGAATTCTCACGTAGAGAACTTGTGAGGCTTTGCAGACATTACCTCACTCAGATGTCCACAATGCGTCTCTGAGGTAGAAAGGCGACCAGCATTATAAATGTTAGTGATGATAATAACGCCAGTACTTATTTAGTGACCCTTTTTCACGAAGTCCAGAGAATTTCTGCTGTCGAGGCTGCTTATTCCTCGCAAGACCAAAATGATGTAGATTAAAAGCAAGAGCTGTCGACCCGGGAGTAGACGTGATTTCCTTGATTTACGCTGTTTTCTGTAAGTGATAGGAACTTAGGAGGCACCCCGAGCCTGTGGGATTGACAGTCTCGGGATTTGGTTGCGTTTATTTTCATACTGTTTGTTAGTATCTGCAAGGATAGATCCTGAATATTCCACCTGTAGCTATGACTCCGTCCTGAACAACTCCTCCCTGGCTGAGTCAGTCTGCGTCTGGGGTGCCTGCTACTCTCTGAACTCAGCCCTTGCACCACGGGGCGCAGAGGACTCGGGGTCAGCACCTCGGAGGCCGCATCGTAGCTTGTGCCTTGGCGAAATCACCGTGCTCTCCTTCGCCTCAGTCGCCTCGTGCAAAAGTGGGGAAACCATGTTTGCCTTAGTTCCTAGTGAGGTTGTTTGGGCAACCAAACAAAAGAACATTTGGGAAAGCCAGTTGTGAAATGTGAAGCACCTTTGAAATCAAAGTTACGTGTGCATATGCGATATCATGCAGCATAATAGGGTCTTGCTTCTCAGGTAATAAATTTGTAATAAATCTCACTTTTATCATTCATGTATCACAGTTGATGAAATTTAATGAATTGGTTTAAAATAAGTAATAAATAAGTTTTTAAAACTATTGTTATATTGAGATGATAGTAATAGTAGCCCATTAAAGGATCTCAGTAGGTTATTGCAAGAACCGACTGATACAATACACAAAAAAGCAATCAGTATTTTGTAATTCTGGTTGTTATTTCAGTAGTAACTATATTAATGTAATTGATTTATATTTTCCCCATAACACAGTACATATTTCCCTCAATGGAAAAAGTCATATCAAAACTTGTCTGGTTTTGATATGATCTCACCTTTAACAGGAACCTAATCAACAAAACAAACAAACAAGCAAAATATAACCAAAGTCACTGAAATTGAGAACAGGCCGACAGTCACTAGAGGGGAGAGGGGAGGGAATTTCAGGGGAAAAGGGGAAGGGTTTAGAGCAGCAAGTATAAAAGACACATGGACAGAAACTAGGGCGGGGGGTGGAAATGGGAGGGAGGTGGGGAGGGCTGGGGCGGTGGGCTGGGGTGGGAGTAAAAGACAGAAAACTGTACAAGAACAACAATTAAAATAAAAATTTAAAAAAACCTTGTCTGGTTTTGTATTTCATTGCCAACATTAACAGTCAAAATTGAAGGGGTTAAAGGGTCATGGAAAAAAATACAATTAAAACATGTTTAAAAAAAATTTATAGTAGCATACTAAGTCCCTTAGACCAGGCATATCAAACTCATTTTCACCGGGGGCCACATCAGCCTCGAGGTTGCCTTCAAAGGGCTGAATGTAATTTTAACTCCTTAACAATTAAGGGGTAGTTACATTTATACAGCCCCCAAATTATTTCAGCCCTTTGAAGGCAACCACGAAGCTGATGTGGCCCTTGGTGGAAATGAGTTTGACACCCCTACCTTAGAAGTTCAATAAGAAATAAAGCTAATTAATTTGAAATAAAAAGTAAAAGGACAAAGTTCAGGGAATTTGGGAAGGATTTGGTTGAGTGTTGCTGACTATTCATTATGATAAAAAATTAAAGAAATATCAGCAAAAAATGATTTGTTAAAATTAGTATTCCTTTATCTACTTAGTCAAGTCAATGAGAACCTGATGTAAATCAATTGTAACTAGGAAAAAAGAAATCTAAGTAAAAGTAACTTTCATAATTTATTTGGTCCAAATTTTTTACAAATGTAACTTAGTGGCATATTTTAAGGTTGGGTAAAATATTATTTTCCTTATATTCTTCCACATTTTTCTAACAGAACATACAAAACAGCCGGAAATCTGTGACTGCAATTCTGTGTCACATAAGGAGTGGCCTCCGTGGAACATTATCATAACATAGTTCACTCTCTTTCTTATCTTTGCTCTAAGTGCAACAAGCCTTAAACTTTTTTTAAAAAATGAACTACATCAGATCACTGGGTTGATGCACCATCTAATCTCCTATAGTTCTCTTTATCAAAAGAAATAATCTCTTACAGGGTCGTGTAATTGGTGACTTCTGTCCTTCAGTTAAGTATAGTGAATTCTTCTTTGTGCACATGTAAGAAACTGTCTCAATATAAACACTATGTGGTTATAAAGAGCTATGAAATAGTTTGAAATGATAAAGTTTGAGAACAAATGCAGATTCAATGTTTCCTGATTGACCTTCCAGCACTTAGATACCACGGGTTGCTTAGTCATTTCATTTTTTATGTTTCACTCACCGTTGCTCCATCCGTCATTGTAAACATTATTCAGTTGTCTGTTCCCCTCCCCAATGTTAGCAGGTATTCTGTCTCTTATTAATTAGCATGTTCTGTAGGACTGTGTTAGAAGAAGTAAAGTAGAGAATCTCAGAATGGAATCAAAATGATAAAGTGTTGCAGCTGCAAAAAGGATGAAAATATATAGATCTTGACTTTTTCTATTAGAATAGTAATTTTTTTCAATGCTACTATTTGTGGAAATTGGCCCTAAATAGAATTCCAGTGGTCTTTGTACTAAGTCAAACTGGCCTGCACAACTCTTACTGAGGGATATAGGAATCGCTTTGTTTACATCTGAAACCTAAATCTATCGCCTGTTCTCTTGACCAAGAATCTACATGATTCATGTGCCTTTTAGAGAGTCACCTAAAAGTAAAGCCGAAAAGAAAAAAGCAATTATAGTCATTATTGGTAAATGGGTTCTCATGAAATATACCTGAGCTTCCTGGAATTAAATTGTTAAACAAGAATGATTTAAGATAATTCCCAATCAAATGAGACAAATGGTGGGTTGAACTGATGAATTTCTCGCCGGACTACCATACCTAATAGCTACTTTGGGCGCAAATCAGAGAAGGCATACTTGATTCATTTTTCTCACACTGAATAGAGAACTCGGGTAAAAGGGTTAGTAGTTTCTCTTTAGTTCTGAGCCAGTTAAATTAATGCTATCCAAAAGAGAATCCTAGCCAAGGCAATCTGTCATCTGAGTTTTAAAAAGAACGCCAAGGACAAATGTGCGAGCGGACAAAAATACCTTCTTCATTCATAAGAAAGGGATGGGGGTGGAGCAAAGCATCCACAGATCAAAGTGGAGTTGACATCCAGAGCTTATTAATAAATCTAATAACTTTGTGCAGGGAAATATTTCTTCAGAAGGACTCCAGACACTAATTCAAGAATCATTACATGATAGATAAGGACCCTTGGAAGTACCAAGTGGCCAGAGAATAAATATAGAAGGAAGGGTGACAATTCCTCAGTAATGCATTAATGCGTTACTCCAAGATACCACTGGAAAAGGAAATCTTATGTTACTAATTCTCCAGTATCTACCCTTAGGCAAGTTGACTTGAGAGCATTGTAACTAGGTCACTTTTTACTCTTTATTTTAACAAATGGGCAGGATTGCATTAGCCTAGGACAAAGTATAAATATTGATTTGAGAACCTAGAGCATACAATAAAACAGCAACCTTTCTAACCCTTTTAAAGAAATCCGGTCATAAATAAAATTCATATCCACCATATTTTTTTTTTTCAGGAAAACAATGGATCCGTAATTCATTCATCGAGTATGTTAATCATTTCCTTTGCCAATCACGTCCCACACATCCTAGTCATTCTCACACCGCAGCATACAGATGGCACTTGCCCACCCTTCTGAAAGGGGGTGTTGTGCCGTACGCTGCAGCCCTGTTCTATTTTTGGCACAATCTATAAGGGCAACTCTGAATAGTTCCACATGAGCCGAGTGCTAAAAGACAGAGAAGACAAATGGGAGTATTATTCTAACCATGATAAAAATAAAATCAATAAATGTGCTTTTGGAATCGGGAATAATAACCCTGAACTGTTCCAAGTCAGGTCTTGTTCATTTATCTCCTACTTTTCTGTACAAAAAATAATAATAATAATAATAATCCCATTGAGATCATGGATGTTCTATAGCTATCAGTAATTACCAAATCTCTCGATCCACCTTTAGTTCAGTGAATGAAATACAGCACATTACCTTTGGTGACCACGCTGCGAACACAGATGTGTATCAAAATGCCCGAGGCACTTTCTCCGAGGGCCCACGCCACACCAGACGCTAGGCGAGCTCCAGCAGACTTAAGATAAATACGATCACTGCTCTCTAGGCCTTCACAATTTTGTTGAACATGTTACGTAAACAAATATTTGCACTAATACTGTGTGACAGAAACCTCGTTGCCCTCCTTGACTCATCTCTTGCTTTATAAACCACATCCAATTAATCAGCAAACCCCGTTAGTTCCACCTTCAAAATGTATTCAGCCACTTCTTGCCACTTTTATTTCTACCAGTTTGGTCCAAGTCTACAAGTCCAAGACTACAAGTCTCACCTGGATTATTGTGATGGCTTCTGCCTCAGATAAGGACACGCACAATGTCACACTGCAGGACTCCACCTGCAAGGCCACTTAAATGCTGCCTGAGCCCTTTGCTTTTCTGGGACCCACTTGAACTTGGCAGCTTTTTCTATCACCCCGGAAATAGGTTAGAGCAACATTCCCAAGAATAAAATATGCTGCTTGAAGAACCTGCAAAGGCCTGCCCATTTTCTGCTTCTCTTTTAGTGGTGGGAGGTGCAGGACATACCTCCATTTATTTAGAGGGGACATTCTGATACGTACCAGACCGCTGGACCCCTAGAAACTTGACTGACATTCAGAATGTCTATCAGCACCTTGTGTAGCTCATAGGTCTTACCAAGGCCTCCAGTGTACTTGCTACTTCCTGTTCATCCGGCCCAATTAACATAATGTTATTAACGTAGTGGATCAACATGATGCTCTGTAGAATGTCAGAAAAGTTCAGATCCCTTTGGACCGCACCAGGACAGAGGGCAGCAGAGATAACGCACCCGCAGGCAAGACCTTCTCTCGGCTGCCGGGTGCCACTGGGTGGTGTGGACCACTCCTCATCTCAGACCAGACTATTTCCTTCTGGATGTGGATTTCTAAGAACCCACATACCACGTGCTTGAGGTTGTGCGAGTACGTTTAGGCAAAGTTGCCGCACCGGTCATGGCATTTCTAGTAAGAACTACTAACGGGTTGAGTTTATGGTTTACGGTGAGCCACGGGCACCCCGCAGAGTCCATCTGGTTTCTGTTGGAGACGGTCTGGTAGATTACGTGGTGAGAAGCACCTCTGTGTCCTTTGGGGCCTGACGGCGTCACGCATCTCTGTCGTGCTCCCTGGGATGGGACCTGATCTTTGATTTCCTACAGCGGCAGGAAGGAAGGTGGTTTTAGAGCGACCTGCCCTTCTCCACAGTGATAGCAAAAATGTATTCTGCGATGTACGCTTACGTCTGTATCATATATGTGAGGAGGGACCCCAAAAACAGAATTTGTTTACTCAAAATTGTGTGTTTACTCTCACATGTTCAAACTTCAGTCAGCTCCAAAGTACTCTCCACTCGATGCAATACACCCAACTGAGATGTCGTTTCTGATGCTCAGAACAGTTTTTGAAGTCATTGATTTGTATGCCGTTTTTTTGTTTGTTTGTTTGTTTCACCTCTTTCATTCACATCAGCAAAACATTTCCCTTTGAGGACTTTTTTCATCAGGAGAAAAACCAACAAAAGTCACTCAGGGCAAGATCGGGTGAATGGGGAGGGAGGGGTATGGGTCATACTGGTTTTGGTCAAAAACTGCTGAACACTCAGTGCAGCGTGAGCAGGTGCGCTCGTAAATCACACATCATGAAATGAGCAAATATGCTGAAACAGTCTTCAAAGAAATTCACTGAAGCTGAATGCAGCCTCTCACAACAGTGCCAGCTGGTACACTGATACAAATGGGTTCCTAAGACACTCACCTAGTGGAAGAAGTTTGTACAGAGGGTACACCCTCCAGAAGATAATTCCAGTTTTGGGGGGGGCAGGGTCCCCTCTCATCTGTGCTAATATACTCTTACGTATGCTTGTATATAAGTGAAATGAATAATAGGCACAGGAGGAAGGTATTAGGATTATTTAATTGTTACTATAAGGTTTTCACATTACCCGTGAAGTGGAATAGTATTATTTGAACATGGATTTGGATAATTGTAAATGTATACTGCAAACTCTAGGGCAAACACTAAAAAAAAAAAAGAAGTTTAAAAAAAGTATCACCAATATGCTAAGAGATACAATGGAATCATTTAAACTGCTCGGTTAAAACCACAAAAGGCAGAAAAGAGTGAAAGACAAAAATAGAAACAAAGAACAAGGACAAAGAAATAGAAAACAGTATTGAATACAGCAGATATTAACTCAACCATACCAATAATTACTTTGAATGTTAGTAGTGTAAACTACACCAGTAGTGTAAAAACAGAGATGGTCAGAGTGGATCAAAAAAATGCGACCCAATTATATATTGTCTAAAAGAAACTCACTTTAAATGTAAAGGCCGATTGATTAAAAGAAAATGAGTGAAGAAAAATAGCCCATGCTGACACTAATTAAAAGAAAGCAGGAATAGCTAGACTGATCTCAGATGTTGCAAACTCCAGGGTAAGGGAAATGATCGGGCTTGTAAAGGCCATTACGTAGGGATAAAGGGGTCAGTTCTCCAAGGAGACGTGATGTTTAATGAGTGCGTTTCTAACAACAGAGGGCCAAACTGCACGAGGTAAAAACTGATAGAACTGCAAGCAGAAGTAGATGAATCCTCAATGGCAGCTGAAGATTTCAACACCCTTGGCTCAGAAACGGACAGACCCAGCAGGCAGAAAATCAGTAAGAACATAGTTGAACTTGGTTATATTGTCCATCAACTGGATATGCTCTATATAGTCTAGTTCACCCAACAGCAGCTGAATATACATTCTTCACAAGCTCACGGAATATTCAACAAGATAGACAATATTCTGGGCCATGAAACACACCTCAACACATTTTTAAAACTAGAAACTATCAATATCTAATTTCCCTAGTTGCAAAGAAAGTTACCTACCAACAGTTTATATGGGTGTCCCTCTTCCACAATGCCCTTGGCTAATGGGACTGCTTAACCCCAAAATATGCCATCTCCCTGAGAACAACTCTCATTCAATGGCTGGTCCATTGGGGATGCCAAGGCCTGGCCTCAAATGGGGGCATCGCCGAAGAGCCACGCCTGCTCTCGAGCTTGCTTTGTGCTTGTATGAGATCTTGGTCGCAGCCCCATTGCAGTTCGACTCTTCCCTGTGACCGGTACTTCTTCCCTCACTCTCTCACAGGTGTGCACAAGACCACTCCTCTAAAATCCTCCCGCACACATCTCTGTCTAGACGCTGTTTACCGGGAAACCTGACCTAAGACACTCCATCAATACAAGACTATGCAGCCAAGGAAAGTGATGCTGTACCCTGTACGCACTGACCGATGAAGACGTCTCAACCTCCTGTTGCCCAAGAAAAGAAAACTGTGGTCAATGAGTTATAGCTTATCTCTTTCTATAAAATACAAATGTGTGTGCCTATGCATTTAAAATATTAGCACGTGTGTGCAAAGAACCACATTCACAGAGAAACATCTAGAAAGATTAGCCCAGATATTACATAGTGGTGTTCTCAGGTAGCAGGTACTGTGCAAATGTTGCTCAGTTTTATCCCCAGGGCCAGCCATATCCCCTTACTATAGATATTTTTAACCGAAAATGGAACTGATTAATTAATTAGCATCAAGACAACAAAATTTCCGATGATTATTTTTGCCTTCCTATTTTTCAGAATGGTTTCAAGCTGTTACAACGATCATGTAACAAAAACATCCATTAACATTTTTAAATATATACGCATACATAATGTATACACATGTCTGCTTATATGTTTCAGTTCAGACAGTTTTGCCTTCCTTATCAAAAAGAAACTGTCTGGAGGAACAGGAGAATGTCAACGGGTCACTTATCGAGGTCCTTCAACACTAAATGCCCGATAAGTGCTCCCTGAGGAGCCACACACAGTCACACTCGGTGTTCTTCCAATGACGCAAGAAGAGGGTCAAAGTGCACGTGAAGGACCCGATGTTTGGGAGAACGCGTTCTATTTTGTCATGGAAAATGACATCGGTTATCTGCCTCTGCGCTCCGGACTTTATCTCATCCGTAGTAGTGCTTTGTAATACTCCACCGCCCCACCCCCCAGCTCCCACAGTAACAGGTAGTGGTCGATGGTCTTGGTAACTTAGGGTCAAAATTTGATCACCAGGAACATTTGAATCACTTCATGGCTGCACGCTGTGGTTCATGATGGACCTTAGTGTTCCCTGTAAAGCAACGCGTTTTAATAAGATCAGATTTCTGGGGAATGCTGGCCCTCACAGCTCTGTGGGAGCTTACGTGAAGAATTTTATGACACAGTTATTTACATACTAAAAAATATGAGATGAGTGGATTGAGCGCGGGCCTGCAAACCGAAGGATCGCGGTTCGATTCCCAGTCAGGGCACATGCCTGGGTTGCCAGGCCAGTTCCCGGCAGGGGACATACAAGAGGCAACCGCACATTGATGTTTCTCTCTCTCTCTCCTTCCCTTCCCCTCTGAAGATAAATAAATAAAATCTAAAAGAAAAAAAATTTATATAAAAAAAAATGAGATGAGGAACAATAGTCAAGCCAATATGAAGAGGGTGTCAGCAATTCACCATTTAGAAGTTGTTCTTTTATAACGATATAAAAAGAGCGGGGGAAAAGCAGTTATAAGATTATAAATAATCTTAGTACTCTGAACAGAAATAGAAACTGAATCATCATGAAATAACTTCAAAAACATTTTTAAAAGATTTCCAACCTTCCAGTCTTGCTATAAAGAGATCATGGGGAAATTATCTCATAAGAAAATGATTTGAATTTCAGCCCAAGCCACATTCTGCATTACCGAAGCCATTTCACTTTTCATTACACACGCCCTTCGCTGGCTTCCCTTGCACTGAGCTCAGCCCGGGCTACAGCTTCTCTGAGAGGCCAGGTCGTCCTACAAGCAATCATGATGCTCAGCACAACGAAAACATTTTTGGAAAACCTCGGTGCATCAGTGGCCCTAGTCCAGTAAAGATAAGAAACATCTGTCACTCACCCTTACTCATCACCTTGAATCTTTCTTCCATTGCTTTAGTCCAATTCTCCTGGGAGAGAAAAATGATGAGTCCAAGTTAATCCGATTGAAATGAAGCACAATAATAATACGTAGGAAAAGCTGGTTCCGGGCTATCACTTTGCAAATCAATAAGGACAACTGGCATCCTTGTTTAGCCTCAGAAATCATGAAGTCCAGTATCTCACATGTAGCCTTCTCTCTCTGAAAATAGCGGGGTTCTCCTCCTTTCCGATGTTAATTCCTCTTTCTCGCTCTAGATCTTCATGAACCCTTTGGTAAACTGCATCTGTCAATGGTCCCTCTATTTCCCGCACCTTCTAATTCTTCCTCTCCGGTAACTCCTACTCTCAGCCTAGACGCGTGTTAGTCTCTTCCATCCTATGTGGAAAAAAATCCACGACATCTTCTCACCTTAAACAACACTTTACCTGCCCCTCTTCCCAGGATACCACTTACACTCACTCTTTCCAATTTCAAAATTCCCATTTTACCTCCATCATGGCATTACGTCTGTATTCCAATGATTATCCAATCATCTAAGCCAAAGAACACAGGTGCATTTAAACACTTTTTTCATTTTAAACGTCTTTTCCCTCAGCATCTCTGACACCATCCCAACAGAGAGATTACCTTAACTCATATATGCAATCATTTCACTTCATGCTAAAAGGCTATCTATCAGAAGCGTACATGAGCCACAGTATGAAATTTACATTCGTTAACATATTGCTTGTCTAACTTCTTTATTGTCATTACGGGCTCCTCCACCCAGCTGGTGCAAAGGTTGGCCTCTTTGCAGACTTCCTCCTACTTCAGAGACGGTACCGGACCCTTGATTCTTGCTGCCGGCCCCAGAGCCAGGCCCGTGGGAAAAGAGTCAGGGACTGAGTTGCTAGACCAGCCCTGCTGGTGCTGCAGATGCAGGAAAGACCCCTTTCCTGCTGGGTGGTCTCCTCTGTGCCTGCTGCCGACATCCTAGCCCTTGGAGCCCCAGAAGCGACACCAGGATCGGGGCCTGAAGGACAAGGTCAGAGCACCCTCCTGACCTGGTTCTTTTCCCCTTTAAGAGTGTTTTATTTTAATTCTGATAAAGATGCACAGCATAAAATGTACCCTCTCAGCCATTTGCAAGTGTACAGTGCAGTAATGTTAACCATATTGACATTGTTGTACAATAGATTTATGCAACTTTGTCATCTTGCAAAACCAAAATTCTATACCTATTGAAAAACAACCCTCATCTCCCCTCCCCTCAGCCCCCAGAAACCAGCATTCCACTTCTGTTTCTGGGAGTTTGACTATTTTAGATACTTCATGTAGGTGGAATCACACAGTATTTGTCTTTTTGCCACTGGCTTGTGTCACTGAGTACAGTGTCCTCAAGTTCCATCCGTGTCATAACGTGTGACAGGAGTCCTCCTTTACTGAGCCTGAATGATGCCCCATCGCAGTTTCTTCATCCACTTAGTCACCCACGGACCTTTGGACTGCTCGCACCTCTTGGCTAAGGCCGTAATGGACAGAGGTGGGCTGTCAGCGTAATTCTCGACCCTACGTAGGCAAAAGAAGTCCTTCTGTCTCGCAGGGGACACAGTCAACTCCCCTGGGCGGGACTGGGCTTGAGGACCCAACGATAAAAACACACTCGCCTGGGAGTTGTTGCTCTCTCTCTCCCAGCACCACTTTTTTTTTTTTTTTTTTTTTTTTTTGCCATTTACAGGGATAGCAGAGGAAACCAGTCCACTTATTTGCTCAGAGAAATACAACAATATGCAGTATTCAATTTCATCTTGTCTTGCTTTTTTAAATTTTTTAATTAAAATATGCTTTACTAATTATCCTGTATTGACAGTGTTAAGGATCCAAATAATCCACAAAATGCACAGTCCTGGAGTTTGCTATTCTTGGTACATTATTTCACTCAACATGCATGCTCTAATTGCCTAGTCTATGCTCAACCACTAGAAATACAAAAAGAAGAAGACATTGTTCTACCCTCAAGAAGCTCCAAACCCACTAGCAGAAATCAGGGTATGAACAATAATTCTAATAGACCACACCAGTGCACAGATAGAATAACTCCCTGAACGGGAGAGGAAAACTCAGAGCGGTACTCGTCCTCCCCAGCCCAGGAAGGCAGGGAGGGGGGCACACACGGAGGGCCCCTGTAGGCCGTGGCACCAGAGACAAGGTTTGCAGGGTTGCATGATGGGCCGGCGGAGGGAGAGCCGACTCGGGAGCTTGCAGGGGAGGCAAGGCCATGACTTTGAGAACTGAATCGCCAGCAAGTGAAGACCACTAGGGGAAACCGTCCGAAAGCCAGAGTTTTTCAGATGTCTTTCTGTAGTATGCACAATTTAGGGCAAAACTGTATCAGAGAGATAAATTGATTGAACATGTGAAGAGTAACCCTTCCAATGACGCACTCACCCTAAGGTAGTTAGAGACACGTTCACATTGAACCCAAACCATTCGCTATTTGCAATGCCACCTTCAAAATACCTTTAAAGATAACTCAGACTAACTTACTTTTTTTAAAATTAAGGTGTAGCCATTTGAAGTGGGGCCTTGCTGGCTGGGGTGAAACGGAAGGAGAGAACATTGAGCAGAATATTCAAGTGTTACCTTAGAGGTGATCGGAGAATAAGGAGAGGGCGAGACAGAATCACGTAAATAGCTGGAGCCCCGTACTTAAGCCCTTTAAAAACCTGGTGGGGAAAACTCTCGGGGATATGTAAATGAGGCTCGTCTGCAGCATCTGGGAACGGATTTGATAAGCCTCAGGTCTTTCCAGTTAGCAGTTAGCAAAGCCACAGTTCTCGCTGTGGCTGCCGACTGGCTGGGAAAGCGGGAGACAGGATCTGACGCCATGACAACCGGGTAGGTGATGGTGTCTGTCATGGTGTCACCTGACGATTCTTCCCATGCGGTGGACTCATCTCAGGAACAGAAGTGAAAGAGGACAGGATTATTCATGCAATGTGCTGGTTGTGTGGCTGCAAAGCCGCATTTAATATGGAGTTCTGGTTTTTAGTCCCAGGATTTTAAAAATAATGTCCACGGTCCAGAAATATAACTTCATGAACAATAACTCATTAACAGAGCTGGCTGGCCCACACACAAATATGCCCCAAAACCTTTCTTCAGACATCACAGAAGACGCTTTGACATTTCTAACATTTGACTACTGTGGAAAAGAGAAACAGTGACTGCTTTTCCGTGGCATTAAATGTAATAAGAGTACTACTTTTGTTTTTCTTTAAATGCTTTTATTCCAACGAAATAAAATCTAAACGCACTATTTGTCTCCCTTTCTCTTTCATCCTCTGCCTTCCCACACGGCCGGCACCCGACCCAGGGGGACACCAGGTGAACGTGGGGGCTTTCCAATCTCAGACACGCTGTTGAGTTTCCCACCTTGGAGGAATTTCACACCCGCCTCCCAGACTTCATCCCCAGTCCACCCCGGAGCTCATTTCAACATTACAGTGGATGACTTTTTCACATCCCAGACCTTTGTCCCTGGCGTGACCTTCTGCAGTACTCTACTCCGGAAACCTGTGTGTAGGAAGCTGCATGTGACATCCTATCATCACCCGAACAGCGTTGTTTTTGACCCCCAGGCCCACAGAGGCTGACCGCTCCGGTCTATGAGTAGCGCCCCATCCCTCTGCCATGGCCACTCCCCCCCATACCTGACCACCCTGTTCTCTTCCCTTCAGTCTCTTGGTTCGTCTCTGGACTGCTCCCTCCTCGCTCCCCCCTGCCCCCCCACCGTGCCTGGTCAGCTCCTGCCTTCCGTCATCGTCATCGGTTCATTTGTTTATCTGAGTAGCCTGAATGCCATGGCTACCCGTGCCCCCTCTTGCCTCCTCCCTCACCAGAACACTCTAACCCATCTCTGACCCCCTCTGCAGCTGTCCTGCCAATTCCCAGTGCCGGACAAATCTAACCACGTGTCTTCCCTGCTCCCTTCATCTCACTTCCCAGTAATACTGGAGCAAGTCAAGAAACTCCCAATTGGCTTCACTACAAATGCATGATATCTAATCTCAGCTGGCCTCTCAAGGCTGCTTTGGACACCCCTGATTCACGATGAATTCTCCAAATTCTTTCAAACTTCTTCCGTTTTCCTCCAACCCTGAAGGCAAACCCTTGGACTCCCTCACCCGCTTCCCTTAGGAGATCGATCCAACGCACACCTTGTCAGCTGTTCTGCTACTTTAGCCATTCCTCTCTGGTTGCTTCCCCTAACGCAGAGCCTCAAACCAGAGGCAGATCAAGGTACTATGACCCACCAGGGACAGGAGAGGGAGTGGAAGTTGTTCTTGCGTGGGGTTACGGAAGACAGACACAGAATCCAGTGGTGGAGGGCATGTCCAAACTGAGTCTCAACAGGAACCAAGGGGCCAAGAAGGCTCAGAAGGACGGGGAGCCTCAGCGGTGGGAGGGGGTCCAGGTGAGTCCTGCAGATGTAGCAAAGGCCTGAGCAAGCAGGTTTTGAACATCACACGTGCATGACTACTCAGATTTGAGTCCATCCTACAGCTCCTCAATCCCCAGTCTTTCGTAGTGTTGACGTAAGAAACGTCCAAACCTGCAGAGAATTTTTATAATTGTTTATTTGCGCCAAACTGATGGCACCTGCTGGGGAGCGAGACCACTTACGCTCCGGAGAACGACAGTTTCTTCCGTGCATTTGATGTTAAGAAGGGAATCAGGAAGACTGCCTGGAGGTGGAGGAAGCACGGGGAGGTTGGGTTACGGGGTGGTGAGGAGTCTGCGCTGTCCTGAGGGTGCTCATGCTTCAGACAGAGGGGTCTCAAAGGGAGCCTTTCACAGGTGTGTTGTCCTAGATGCACAGAAAGAAGGGACAATTTGCACGTTTCATACGTTGGCACAGCCTCCCCTCCACACCTGCACACACAACCCAGACACTGAGCTCCAGCTTCTCTTGTACACTTACCTGAAACTGGCTTCTCCAAAGCTGTGAATTTGTCCTTAAATGCCAAATCCCCTGGCCCTTCGCCAGTCCTTGACCACCCTGGCCTCCGTGCGGGTGAATGTCTTTTCCTTATTAACAGTATCTACGCTCTCGGGCTCCGCGACACGGCCTCACCTTCCTCTGCCCGCCTCCTTGACCACACCTGAGCTGAGTCTTGCCTTGACTCACGCACCACTTCCCGGCTCTGATGAGAACAATTGGTAAGGGCCAACCTTCAAGTCTCTTCCTTTGTCATTCTACTTTTCTTCATCTTCTGGATGAAAAGAAAAGAAAAGAAAAAGAAGAGTTTCTATGGAAAGTAACCTCACAGGGTGATCTGATCACAAATTCCTAAATGGGCAGGTTGTGGTGGGTAGCCACGCCCCAGGCCAAAACTTTTTAGTAAAAGGTTCATCTTTGCCTGGAGCAAGCCCCGCCCTTTGTTTCTTTGCCTCTAGGTTAATACACCTTTGAAAGAACCGCCCTCCAGAAAGCATGTAACCTCACCTGTCCTGTAATCAAGGCCCCCTGCCTTGCTTTCTCCCACCCCTGGTACCCCCTTTTACCTTCCCTCCCGCCTCTCAAATGCATAAAAGGAGCTGAGAATCCATCCTTCTCCGGAGCATTGGGGAGCTTGCTCCCCAGTGTCTGTTGTCATTTTGGCTCAGACAAACTCTTACATTCAGCCTCTACCGTTTAGGACACTCTTATGTCGATGAACAATGACTCCATTTTCACACCTCCACCTTTGACCTCTTCCCGCCCTTCAGGGTTTCGGGTGTCCACCAAAAACTCCACGTGTCCAAAGTGACACCCAAGGGTAAGCAATATAAAGTTAAGAAGGCATCTTCTTGAATGGTGCCGTCTAGGTTCAAATTTGGATTCGGCTTTTCAGCGGTTGTGAAACCTTGGACAAGTGGCTGAAGCTCTCGCTGCCTCCGTTTCTTCGTCTGTAACTTGGAGGTACCGAGATGACCCATTTCGTTAGTCTTTGGGGAGGAGGAGAGCACTAATTCACACACAGCACTAGGCTAAGCTGGTACCTGCTGCTCAGTGAATATGAGCTGTAACTCTCATCATTCTTCTCGCATCAATCCCGTTCCGAAGGCTGTGTTTTCTTTCTCAGTTAATGGCAGCCGCGGCAGCTCCATCATCCACGTGAAACTACCCACGGCCACCACCTAACTTCCTGCCACACTCAGCTGTGCTTTCCACCAGCTGCAGAAACGTTCTGTCTCACGTTTCCTTCCCCTTTGCTGCGGCCCAAGTCCAGAGCCGCGCTGTGTCTAACCTGAGCTGTTGCCACCGCTCTGCCCTCCTGAGCTGCCTGCCGCCGTCGTTACCCACCCAGCCAGCTCTTCGAGTGCCGCTTGTCTAAACACAGGCACGCGCTAACTACACCCGTCTACGTTTCATTATCACCTTCGGGACAAATTGAAACGCGGAGCACGACGGAGCTCATTTTCTTCTCACCTCTGCTCAGGTCCGCCTGCTGCCGCACCCGACCGCTCGGGGGCGCTCCGCACGCACTGCGGAGCTCTGCTCTGTGCCTCGGTGCCTCGTCCACCCCTCCTCGTTTATCAAACCGGTACTTCTCTCTCAAGCACCAGTTTAAACGGCGTGCTAACAGGCCTCGCTTTCATATGTCCATTCCCTGGGAATGATGACAGACAGGTGATGACAGATGGATGATAATAAATGTGGGTATGGACACCTTAATCACTTTTCAGATTGTGAAGCTTTTCAGTTTTGGACTATGACGTTGATTTTTTTTATTTTTTTTATTTCTACTCCACAACAGAGCTCCCGACGTGTGTTACGCACCCTGTGGAATTTCGTTGACTAAATCAGCGCTCCTCCCAAGTGCCCGGCCTACCACCGTCTCTTTCTAGCTCGCAGAGTCCATCGGGGAAACACTTCCCCTGCCAACCTTGCTCCTACTTCCACTGCTTCGCGAAGTCCAGACTTCAGCACTGTTGGAACAGGTCATCGCCAGAGCATCCCGCCGGATCCCCGGCTTCCGTTTCTCCTTCAGAGCCGTTCGCGATACGTTGCTGCCAGAGGTGTCTTCATTCACGGCAGGTTCTGCAGCGTATGTCATCGCTCAGAGCAATTCAAAGCCTCCCCCTGATGAGAGAGCGAGAGGCAAGCGCTTCAGCCCTGCTCCCTCTAACTCCCAGCCTCAGCTCAGACACCTCCTCCCCACCCGCCACACATGTGCACGCTACAGGTCAGCATCCTGAGCTATTGCATCCTGTTAACCTGGAATGCCCGTACTCCGCTGTGTTTGTATAGTATCCCCTACAGAAGCCAGCTGGAATGGCCCCTCTTCTGGAAAGCCTTTCACAAGCCCCCTGGTCAGAAGCGGTCTCCTCTCATCCTGCTCTCCCAAAACCCATGGAGGGACATCTGTTTGCCATGTCGTACTCTCCCTTCTGTGTCCATGTGTGTTCTTCATGCTGCAGACTTTTGGGTAGTGCTCTCTCTCTCCTTCAATAAACCATAAGGGGCAAGTTGCTTCTGGGCACAAATTTGCCTGTTATCACTGAATTTGCCACTCATGCATTATCCTCAAGAAAGGTTTCCGGCTGAATTAACAGGTGCCAAAGACAGTGACGTTAGAACATGCAGAGGCAGAGAGGAGAAGAAGACCTTGAACTATCAGCACAGCCATGGGCCATAAGTAAAGCAAGAGAGGCAGGCGTCTTTCTTAAAAGGACTTCAACTTGGTAAATAAAAGTTGGTGACCATGAAATGTCCTTTGGTTACTGCCATCCGTAGCACTGTAAACTCAGAATCTGTGATAGACAGGAAGTCAGATGTATTACAGGTGTTAGAAAGCGGAGTTCATCATCACCAAGCCTTTATTATATGAAATGTTAAAGGGACTTATCTAAGAAAAAGAAGATAAAAATATGACAGTGAAAAGACAGCAAACTCACAGCTATTAAGAACCACACCTAAAACAAAAGCAAACTAAGCCAACAGCTAGAACAGGAACAGAACCACAGAAATGGAGATCATATGGAGGGTTAGCAACAGGGGAGTGGGAGGAGGAGAGAGGGGGAAAAGGTACAGAGAATAAGTAGCATAGACGGTGGGTAGAAAGTAGACAGGGGGAGGGCAAGAATAGTGTGGGAAATGTAGAAGCTAAAGAACTTGGACATGAACTAAAGGGAGGAATGTGGGTGGGAGGGGGTGTGCAGGGTGGAGGGGAATGATGGGGGAGAAATTAGACAACTTTAATAGCATAATCAATAAAATATATTAAAAAAACAAAAAAAAATTAAAATCAACTCTCCATCTAAAAAAAAAAAAGAAAGAAAGAAAAAGAAAAAAGAAAGCCAAGAGAGAAAGATGTAAGAGGACATAGTGCTGATCCCGAAAAGACTTGCTCAAGACACACTCTTCACTTGCAACATGATGACCCTGACTCACCGGGAAGAGATGGCCAGCAAGGACCGCGAGGCCCCGCAGCAGGAAAAGGAGCCCTCCTGCGGGACGGCTAGTGGAAGGGGCTGCACAGAGACAGAGTGAACGCACCCAACCAAGGCGCTGGCGGGAATTTATAGGGAAGGGGTTATATTATATAAAGAATAAAATTAGGATACAGAACATTCTTTAAAAGACTTTTTAGGTTTGTGCTGAGCTAGGAAAAGGGTAACACAAGAATAAATGCACCAGTTGGAGCCAAATGGAAAGCACACCTATTTGGTGTCCGTTCTCTCATTTGCTCGCTGATTCACTGAGCGAATACTAAGCTAGGCCTTAGCTAGGCCGTCTGGGAAGAAAAGAAAGGTGCTGACCATCCTGTGCTCCGATGGCCCCCACCCTCTGCCCAGGCCACGGTCCTCAGACCGGACAGCAGAGAGGAAGGCTCAGCGAGAGGCTCAGACGAACACAGCAGAGCAGGTGGTAAGGGAGCCCTGTCTGGGGTCAATGAGTTCGAGTCTCTCAGCTTCAACCTCTCAGCCTCAGCAATTCCAGGTGGCAGTTGGCAAAAGTGAATGGCACAGCCCACTAAGTATCAAAACTGAGGACAGCACGAGAGAGCCTAGAAACAGCAGCGGACATGAGCATGACTTCAGACCTTTTGTTTCTGCACTGTGAGCTGGGATGAGCCAGTGGTGCTGCAGGCTTGGCCCCAGAGCCAGGATGAGCCCCTGTCCTCTACCCAGAACAACCAGTGGCCTCGCCCCACCCTGACTTGCGCAGAGCACCCATTGTCCCAGAACGCTGCATCAGCCCCGCCTTGAACAGCGTGCAGACGGAGGGAAAGGAAGCGTGGCTGCGGCCAAAGACTGAGCGATGGTGAGCAGAGGGGTGGTGGGAAGAAGAACAACAAGAAAACAATGCAGGAACAGAGTTAAGAAAAGAGAAGGAGACCAGGAGAGCTTTGTATCCTTTGGGAGAATGAAAATAGAGAAGCTTCTAGGAGTGTGTGTAGTGAGGGCTCTTTGGTGTCAGTTTTATCAGATGCCCCCTCTGGGCAGACTAATTGTCAAAGGGCCGACTCCACCCAAGCACATTCTGCCTGTGAGGAGAAAATGGCACCCTTCTGCTGGGTGGCTGCATTCCTGCTGGGGAGCCCTGGGGAGCCAGAGCTCAGCCCGCCGTGGTTTTCTCGGCCAGGTGTCTTCGGCGAGGGAGCAGGTGGCACACCTGCACAAGGCCGGCGTGTGGTTAATACTTAGAGGGGAAAATAGCACCGAGTCCTGGGGTGACACTCTTCCCATCCATTTGCTTGTATGGTTGCTTCCACTCGCAAATCACTCTAGGCCCCCTGTAGCCCCTCATTTGCTCCTCAATATGTCGGGGGAGGGGAGAGTCATCAGATTGGCGAGTTCGGAAGAAACATGCTCCGCGCAGCCACTTCCAGATCACCTCTTGCCGTCCGTTTGCCTGCAGACATTGTGGACAGCCCGGCCATGAGCATTATGGGACAGGCACTGGGACCTTCCCCTGGACACACACACTCTGAGTCTGCATTTTGGGGGGGTAAGTTTAACTCAGTGTTGTTATGAAGCTCAGGGAAGTGCGTATATAAGCGAACAGTCCAGTCTTGTTTTTACTGAAAATAAAACTGCTATTTTGATCTCTTTGCCCTGACCCAGATTTCTGTCCCTCGGTGGCACCGAACCCCAGGAGGAGAAGAGCAGGAAGCCAAGGCCCTCGCTCCACTCTGAGCCCACAGCACTGCCAGCTGCGGCGCTGGGCTGCACAGCGCGACTTCGGACTTCCGCACCTTTCCCTCCTGAGACTTGGACTGAAACCACCCCACGTCCCCCTCCCCCCAGCCCTGGGCTAGCACCACTGTGCTCTCTGCTTCTGCGAGTTTGGCTATTCGACTTTTGTCTTCTCTGTCCGGCTTATTTCACTTAGCAAATGCCCTCCAGGTCCATCCTGTTGTGGAGAACGGCAGAATTTCCTTCTTTTCTTAGTGCTGAGTAACATTCCATCGCATGTAAACACCGCATTTCCTTTACCCATTTGTCCGTTAATGGGTCTTAGGCCGTTTCCAGGTCTTGGCTACTATAGACTTTTTATATGTGTTTTAATTTTTGTAGCCCTGTGTTGTCTTTTCATAATTTTTTATACTCAGTATCACCCGACCCAGGTCTCTTCAATGACACTGAAGAGGTCATGCTCACCTGTAGAACAGAGAAAAGCTCTTGGCAGATTTGTTCAAGGAAAAGAGAGCAGTTTGTCATCAGAACCCTGCCCCGCAACACAGCCAAGTTCCTACGTCGTATGCGTGGGGACTGCTTCAGTCTCCCTCGGGGCGACACAGCCTTTCCTGGGGGGCGTGTTGTACCCCAACTGGGAGGGGGAAGTGGACAGGCACAGAAGAGCCGCTAAGAAAGCTGGGAGCCAGGGCCTCGGGGTTTCTTCCCTGCAGGCAGCTGGGGTGCTAAAAGCAAACATTTCTTGGAAAACCGCTGTCTTTAAATAAGACACTTACAATGGTCGCCTGTCATGGATTTTTCTGGGACAATCTTAATTTTAAACATCTTATTATGTTTCCGAATCTGAAGTTCAAAGAGCTGTAGAGATAAATTAGATATAGAGGAAATACAGATTAGATATGAGTGCAGCATCACACGCAGAAGTAAGAGGAACCAAGGAAAGAAGAACAGCTTTCTCTCCTTTCTACAGTTTCAGGGACATGTGGAGGTATGTTCTGGAGCCAGAGAGAAAAAAGAAGACATTCCTATGTCCGTTTTCTCTTCCAGCTTGTTGTCTTAAAGGTGGAATGTCTCAGTAGACCTTCAGGAATCGGGAGCAGGAGAAATCTCTTATTTATACACATACGAGCTCAAATGGCTTGGCAGTATATACATAGTTTCACTTTGACAGCAGAATAACCTTTCAAGAAATCTGAAATATAAATAAAAAATCAAATAAAAATGATATAGCTCCCATTAAATGAGAGCGAAGTGTGCAGCAACATCATATAAAGTGTTGCTTCTAACGGTCCGATGACAAATCACTGGCGCCCCAGACCAGAATGAGACAGGATATTGCACGAGTATTTATCAGTTAGGATAATGCAGGGGTGAGTTCTGGGAGACAGCTGTCCATCGTGCCTTTACATTCTAATGCATCTTAGGACACAGCCCAGCGACCAGCTCGCATCTTGTATCGGCAGGACAGCGTCATAACTCAGCTTAACGTCTCCCCCGCTGACTTTCTTCCGTGCAGTTGCTGTGCACGTCAAATATCCGTGTCAAGGCTCTTTCTCATAACATAAATTCCAGAAGTTTTCGCCTTCCCGAAAGGAAGATGTAATAGATTTGCTTTTACTAATACACTTAGATAATGAAAATAGAGGTATGGCTATAAAGTTCTTTTATATGCTTTTCATGTTGAAGAGTGTAAGCCATAATACGGGTTCCTGTTCTTCCCGAATGAGGTCTGTATGCAGAGAAAAAGAAAGATTTACAACCAGGAGAGAATGGCCCTGACTGGGGTGGCTCGGTGGGTTGAGCATCGTCCTACAAACCGAAGGGTGGGTGGTTAGATTCCCGGTCAGGGCCCGTATCTGGGTTGCAGGCAGACAGAGGCAACGGAGGGATGTTTCTCCCCCTCTTTTTCTCCCTCCCTCCCGCTCTCTCTAAAAATAAATAAAATCTTTTTTAAGTATGGGAAGAAAATGGAATTGGTATTAGAACCAACTAAAACATAGCTACTTCTTATGAAGAAAACCCCAAAGGATAAAGTAGACTATAGCTTTCCACTGTACATTATCTTCATTCATTCTGTAATGAGGGCTCATCTATTAGGAATCCATTGTGTACTCAACACTGTGGGATAACCCAAAGGCAGAGCAGTATTCTACAGGAGCCGAAGTTTCTACAAGAAAAATTTAGCGAAATAGTCAATGGCAGCAGAGAAGCAAAAGTAAGGTAGGCATTGCTAACCAAATACCTGAGCAATTAAAAAAAAGCAACTGAAAGAAAGGATTCCTTGTGTGGGTGGCTCTGGGGAAACCAAGGCAGGTGGGCCCTCAGCATCGCGTGGGAACTTGTTAGAAATGAAGGTCAGACCCCATCCCAGATCTAATGAGCCTGGAACTCTGGGGCCGGAGCCCAGCCATCTGTATTTCAACAAGCCTTCCCAGTGATCTCTGAGGCCCCTGAAGTTTGGGAGCTGCTCCAGCAGAAAGTTCCCCAGAGAGTCCCTCGCTCACTGCCAGTGGGAACCATCAGGTCTGGGTGGCGGGGCGTGTCTAGTGTGTCTAGGAAACAGGGTCTTCACCAAAATGGTCCCGGGAGCAGCCCTCAGTGCCAAAGTCCTGTCTTAAGGCAGAGCTATGAGGAAAAGCTGACTTGAGGCTACATCAGCACAGAATATTTTATTTTTCCCTCATGCAAAAGTCCTGACGCTGAGGACACATTTCTTCCTGCTGCTTCAGGGTTCTAAGCAGTGACTGATGTTAATATAAACTGACCTCACCATAGCTTTTAGTTCCCCTAGCAAGTCAGCCTGTGATGCGTTGACTAAAGTCATGTGGGCTGTTTCAAAATGTGTCACATTCAAATCATGTGGCCTTGGACCTAACAGGGACTCTCTCTCACTCCCCTCCCCGCTTCTCTGGCTCTCTCTCTCTCAAACCCACTTGCACTATACTTGGATTTTGTCTTTCAGCCTCGGAATATTATTTAAAACTCAAATTTACCTCCTTTGTGGAATTCAGAAACTTCGTGTATGCTAAGTGTTTTATTTTGTTTGTTTGCTTGTTTTAATGAAGTTAGGCTATTACAAATTTAGCTTTTGACCAGGAGATTTTTTTTTTCAATTTACCTGAACCATTTGGTGATACGTGCTCTGAAACATAAAGAGCTTCTCGTTCACTCTATCTTGGCTCTTTGGGTGTGCTGGCAACACGATCTTTGGTTTAGGCCGTGGGCTTTCAACCAGGTCAGATTTTTGCTCCCTAGGGACATTTGGCTGTGCCTGGCAACATTTTTGGCTGTGACAAATCGGGTCAGAGGACAGGTATGCCTCTGGCATCTGGTGGGCGGAGACCAGGGTGCTGCTGACCATCCCACAATACACAGCAGAGTTCTGTGGAGGGGGAGGAGCTCTGGTTCCCCTGGCTTCTGCTCTGAATGAACGAGGAATCGGAACGAGCAAGGGCAGCGCGCGGTGGGACTGAGCGATGCGACTCCGCTGTGCTTCCAGGGGTCCTTCTATTAGACCGAGGCTGACTTTCCCCTCTTTAAGTGGGAATCTGTTCTCGTTTTTAAAAAGGTAGGAATGGTTGCTGGACACTGTGGAAAGGGTTGGCAGTAGAGCTTCTTGTTCACGAGCCAGAGGGTTACAAAACGTTTGGATCGTAATCGACTTGGGGCGCCTCCGACCACCCCCGCCAGCACACCGTCCCTGAGAATGGAGACTGAGAAGGGAGTGACCTGTCCAGCCCACGTCACCGCCAGCCTGGTGACAGGGCCAGGGTCTCCCCTTCAACCTGGCGTTCCTCTCCCCCTCCCCCGTCTCTCTCTTCTTGCCATTCTCGCTTCGTTGTTTGTTTCTCCTCGATTTCGCTTCAGTCACCTCCTTGCCCACTTCTTTGCTTGCTGCAGACTCTCCCCTTCGCCGACGTTCTGACGTACTCTCGACGTTTTCCCTGGCTTCTGCACACGTCTTACCTAACACCACACACCTGTGTACCTGTGCAGATTTCTGGATTCGGGCAATGTACAAGAACCTATCCTTTGTGTAAAGAAACACACACTTGTGATACTCAGAAATTAAGATGACTTTAATCTGGCTCTGTTTTTGGAAACTGCTTGATGGCTCTTTTGCTCCCAGTAGGTGACAACCCTGGACCTGCAACACAGAAAAACCAAAAACGGAGCCTAACGTTAAAATAACCTCGTGTTCCTGTTGTTCGGGAGAAAAAGCAGGAAGTAAGTGAGTGTTTCCACTCTGTTCCACTTGTTCTAATACCCGTACCAAGAAAAAAGTCTTTTAGCTCAATAGGAAATTAGCTGTCTGTTTGTTATTCCTCAGTAACGGCAAGGAGGAAGTTTGGGTGTTCCAGGCATCTAGTGATAAGTATCAGTTGAATATTCAACAAAGTAATTGACTTTCATTTATTTGGCTGTCTAATTTATTCTTTATCATTAGTCTCAAGTAAATTCTATCCACGTTTTTATCTTTTTGTGCATTGTGCTGCATGCATATTTAGGATTCTGCAAAGCCAAACGCTGATAAAGATCAATAATTATTTAATTGCAATTATACCATTTTATATGATGTGTTATGTTCGCACTGAGGTCTGCATTCGGATGCACTGTGTTTTATAGTTTTTATTGCTGCATACCATGCAATTCACAATGACAAAGAATCGTCTAATCTGCCATGTTCTGAATATTAATATTGACTATACTGGCTGGTATTTGCTTGGATCATGAAGATTTAATAATTTAACAATAGGTCATTCGAGTTCTGTTGTGTCATCCAATAATTACAGAATTTATGTTTTATCAGTGGCAAAACCACCATTGTATTCTAAATTCCACTTATTGTCCTTTAGCTTAATGCTTACTGTTCTCCTTTCTCGACATGTTTGCCCATCATGGAAATTAACCCACTCTATATCTTTCTGGAAAGAAAATAAACTGCTCCCTTGCCAAGCCATTCATTATGCTGCTTCTTTCCTTCATGAATCGTGATCGAACGGGAGCCCAGCAAAAAGCCCAAGCCTTTGAAGTGTTGTGCTAATTTGATTAATACGTAGTTACATTCTGTTATGATGCACTTTGCCTTATGCGTTTTAAATGGAAAATGCAGAGTGGGTTACATCTGCGTTGGAAACTCGGCATAGTAAATGAACAGCACTGAAAGCCGTCGGCGAGGAACTCTGCAACCACTTTAAACCTGCACGAGGTTATTGTTTGTAGGCTAACGATAATGATAGTTACATGAAAATACGTGTTTTTACAACAATTAAGATGCCAGTAAAAATGCTGGTAAGGTGAATATGGCTGCACTTAAAAATATTCACTCTACCAGTAATTTTAATATAATTCTATAAATATCCTAATATGATCATCTAAATTACATGTATATGCATCCATAGGTGTGTACAAGCAGTCCACAAATTCTTTGGAAAAAATTACCTAAGTCAATCCTAAGATACTTACGGAGTCACAGGGTAAGAGACGACTTTTCTAGAAGGAGGTCTGTGTTTTCATACTTACTACCAAAAGAAAATTAGCATAGTACCGGGTTTGCTGGAAATGATAGAGGCACTTGGCACTTTTTTGTAGATCTTACTGAGATTCGGGGGCTCGGGGTGAGTTGATGAAAGGAAGAGAATGAATCCAGATTTGTCCAAAGTTCTTCATTTTGTCTCAGCCTGATTTTCATCTCTATAGGCATTGTCCGGCATCATTAACACTGCAATTTTTTTTGTCATACTGCATTCTTAATGTACACCTAAAGTGGATGCTAATGATCTTAAGGGTGCCTACAAATACATCATTGTGATATGGTAAAAGTTGATTAATATCACATAGCTCCATTTTTGAAGACACATGCTCAACTGTTTTTCCATTTGGAACTTATATTTTTATGGTCACAAAACATTTCCCCTTCCATGTAACTTTTTACAATGACTAATAGTGGTTTACAATAGATTGCAATGGCTTAAAATGGCTCAATCTCTTTAAGTACTTTCATTCAGACTTTTTTCAGCTTCCATGCCAACCACACTGAATCCTTCACCCCATCCATTGAATAAACCTTTTGGAAGTTGGTTAAAATTCATGACCTTGCTCTCTACTGAGTCAGATAATCCTCAGCAGCTGAAGGCAAGCAGCGAACACTTTCACCAAATTGGCTATCTACTAATCACCGTCTGTGCACTTGTACATTTCACCGAGAATCAGCTCAGAAGAGAGGAAATCAACAGCAACCCTCTTCTTAAATATAAAAGTAGTTGCTCTTGCTTAAACCTAAACTGCGATCGGCAGAAAGCTATCAGCATACTTTCATCTTCTCTGTCATCTGTAAAGTCGTGTAAAAAGAATCTGTGTGGTAAGAAGTCCTTCAACTATTCTTTAAGTGGAAGAAGAGTCTCTCCTCCATGTTCCATCATGGAACATTTGAGATTGAAATAAAGTGGCAGCTTAGTACAGTAAGGTTTGTGGGGAGTCATTAGGTTGCTGAGTCGACATCTCTTATTAATCAGTCTGCGGTGTTGGGGAAAGATATCATTTCCCTAGACTTCAGACTCATCGTGTTAATGGCTACCCATTAGAATGTGTTTTGCAATGTTCCTTAAGTATATTTGACTACTGTCCGCAACAAGAAATATATTACACATGCTGACCCAGAACAAACACACACACGCACACATACACCCCGCCCGTATGCAACTAAAGCAAGATTTTCATGTACTTACTCTTAAAAGTTGCAATGTATGTTCATATTATCATGCTTTTTTACAAAGATTCTGTTTACAACTCACTAGGTTTTGCTCTCAGTGTCTGAAAACATTGGCCTAGTGATATCTACAGTACAGTCCCCGCCCACCTCCCTCTCAATGCATTGTGGGAACGCACATTTCTCACGGACCCTGGAAATGTACAGGAAGTTCCTGGAAATGTACAGGAACCCCACCCCATCCTAGGTGGGTTCTTGGCAACTACGACTCAAACAAAATGACATAAAATGATACTAATTTTGCCATAGGCAGGTAATTGATGTAAACAAGAGTTAAGCTTCTACAGCATACTTCTGGTCACAGAAACGTCACCAAACTTCTAAATAAAGACCCAAACACTTCTAATGTTAAATGCTAAAATAAGCGTGAGCTATACATACACTCAAAGATTAATAAAAATAAGTAAGAGAATGATTTTCCAACCCACTTATTCCAGGTTAGGGTCTCCGGTGGCCAGAGCGTCACCTGTAACTCAGGGCACCAGGTGGGAACCCACCCTGGTCAGGACACCCTTCCATTGAACACACAGACTCACTCAGACTGGGGCAGTTAGACACACTGGTTGTGTACAGCTCTAGGGTACGGGAGGAAACTAGAGTACCTGGAGAAAACTCCGGCAGACATGGGGGGAATACACCAACTCCACGCAGACAGGGGCCCCAGCAGAAGATCAACTTTGTATTCTCACCGATGTTGAGATGAGAAATGGCGTTGAGTGAAACAAATGATTTGAGGGCCTGTTGTATTTGCTCACTCTGGCCATGAATGACTTTACACCTTATCCACTTTCTTTTGGTTTAGGATGGGTTTTCTATTTTTTTGATTTAGAATTTATGTTTTAGCATTACAACTTTTTGGTCAAGTCTTCCGATCATTGGTCTCTGTTTACATTGCATCATTTCTTTATATAGCTTTGGCAGGCCATATTGTGGGTTTTTAAAAATATTCCTTGTAAAATGTCAAAAGGAAAGCTGTTAGAGATGTTGAAAGTTGTTGATGTCATAGGAAAATTATATATCCACTTAATAATCCACAGATAAATAAATGACCTACCTGGGAAACCTGAAGAATTCAGTATTTGGCAACCACAGATCAATATGCATCTAATTTCATCATCACACTCTCCCCTAAGAAAGACCAAATATAACACATTTGTTCCAACTATTGACAATTCATCATTCTGACTAGTGAGACTTGACTCAAGTTAGCCTGTTACTGGGTCCACTTAAACTCCGGAAGAAACATAGCTTCAGTAAAATAGAAGAAAAGAAAGGGAAGTAACTTTGAGGGCTGATTTGAAGGTGTAGAGATGGTAAAAACAAACAAATGCAGGCACGGACCATTCAGCCCACCTCATTCGTAAATACAAATCTGCCGTATTGTGTGTTCCTGACATTGTCACAGCTGTTGTGTTCAAATATACTGGCTCAAACAGACTGAATATCTTCATGTTTTCCTCTATAAAATATGACATATTTTCAGCACAAAGCATCCCCTAATACAGTACTTTGTACATAGTAGGTCTTCAATAATGGTTTGTTATTTAGATATGTTCTATCTCCTGAGTGTGTTCTCAGGCATAAACACCATCACTTTAGCTCCAGCCAAACCAGCTCCAGAATTTTCCCTAACTACCGAAAATCTCCATAAGCCTGGTTGTGAAAGCTCATAAATTTCCTGGATAGTATGGTGTAAAGAGGGCAAAAATGGATTCAAAGCAAATTATGCAGAATTTAACGTTGCTGGCGTTTTCTGCCTGCTCGCCCTAGCAAGCCACAGCTGCTTCCTACAAGCACAGTTTAAGTCTGTGAATCCCCCGCCTCACTGCAAGTGAGCCTTACCGCGGGACTCAGGGGAGGCCGGTGCTGACCTAGAATTCTGCTTCCCAGAAGGGCTGCTCGGTTCTTTCAGGCTGGTGCTGTCTAACGGAAATACCCTGCAAGCCGCGTGTGCACTTTTAATTTTCCAGGAGTCTCGCTTTCAAAATCTAAAAAGTTACAGTTGAAATGAACTTAAACATATTTTATTTAGTCCAATATTTCCAAAATATTATGGTTTTAACATGCAGTCCATGTCAAATGACCCATCAGGCAATTTACATTCTTTCTTTTTTTTTTTTTTTTTTACACCGAGTCTTCAAAATGCACTGTACACAGCTCACCGTGGACTGGCCACGTACAAAATGCTCCGCAACCACATGTAGTTTCTGGCTATCGTTTTGGACGGTGCATCGCTACACCATCCTGCCTGGTGACTTTGGGGGTGAACCAAGGCTGGTCTCCGCAGATAGAGGCAATATTTCCAATTTTCCAAGTTTAAAATCAAACTCTGAGACAGTGAGCCCTCGTCAGCATGAGGAGATCACGCCCTCTCCCCCACACCCTCACATCCTTTCCAAATTTCCTATCGATCGATCGCTTCCCCAGCATTAAAGAGGCAGGAAGCAGGAAGATCCTTTCATGGATGTGGTTGCCTCCTTGACTGGTGTGGTTAGCTCTAAATCCATTAGCATTAACACTCTCCCATAGGAAGCTTTGGATAAGTGGCTTTAAAATTCTGGATGATCAACAAAGAAATAGATTTTCTTGGAAGAGGGTGAAATTGTTAGAAGAAAAGACAGGAAGGAGGCAGGAGCACTGAGTCACAGTACGCAGAACTGATCCTGAAAGCATCGAGGGATCCGAGGCTACCTGGGGTTCTTGCCAGGTTTGGGGGAGCCTTGCCCTGCTATTGTTTCTCTTTCTTCCGCCTTCCCTACTCTCTCAGGCAAATTGAGCATGTGAGCAGCCATCAAGCCAGACGGGCTGTGTCTGTGTCCGGGGCAGTGAATGTGGCAGTGAACTTGAACCAAGATTCTCAGTGCGGCAGTGACCCCAGGATGCAACCAGTGCAGATCCCGTAGATCAATGCTTCTGGGTCTGTAGTGTGCACGTGAGCTCCCTGGGAAAGCTGGCCGGAGTGCAGATTCTGATTCTGGAGGTTTGGGGTAGGGCAGGAAATTCCATCTCCCAGACGACCAGGCTGCCGTGCAAAGTCCTGTGCTGCTGCCTCTCCACACTCTGTGCACCTCAGAATTACCTACGAAGGTTTTGTAAAACACCAGCAGTGTTCCATTCCGGATCCACTACATCGGAATGATGGAGGTGGGCGTGGCGGGAAGTAGAGCAGGTGATAGAAGCTCATGACGGCCCCCACTGGTTGCTAAAACATGCAGCTATGTTTGAGGCCCACTGATGGATCCTGATGTTGTGAAATCAAGTGACCTCCCTTTATCTGCCCCGTTCCGGCAGCTTCTAAATCCCGAGAACGAACTGCTAAATCCCTCTCCCCACCCACTGGTACTCTTGTCAACTCAGGGTCAGGTTCTTACTCCCCATTACGTCATTCTTCTCCCTCTACCTGATTTTCAGTTCAATTCGGTCACATAAGTACTGATTAATTGCCTGACAACACCGTGGAGGAGTCAGGGAAACCAACATTCCTGCATTCTAGGAAACACAAAATGATTGGGAGAATTTAGGAAATTATTGTAAAGTACGTCAGCTTATCACACTTGAATCCCACCCAAAATGGTGGTGTTGGTTTCTAGGAAGTGCAGGTCTTGACTAAGTTCATCAGGAAAAGCTTTTTTTAAATCTGCTAAAACTCAAGGTCAGAAAGCACCTTCGGGCCCTGATAGGGAGGGCTCAACTGGCCTGACATGGGGAGAGATCAACAATTGAAGAAGGGCTTTCAGATCAGTCCGGGACACCGAACATCCTAGGGGCTTGGGACACACTTGCTAGAAGGGAAAAGGAGAAGGAAGTGCGCAGAGGTGTGGGCAGGTTTTAGAAAATGCACTCCAGTTCCAGGTACTCCTGACGGCTTCTGATGCGGGGAACGATGGTCAGAGACCAGGGCACGCTCACACGTTGAAAAGGCCTGGACCAAGGGGCATCCAAAGTCGGTTTGCGAGGTTGAGGGGACTTGAAGGAATAGGAAGGTTCTGGACAGTCCAAGAAAACGTGTGGGCTGTGTCCAGGTGTGAATTCCGTGACAGCAGGAATTCGAATGACATGCACTGGGTCCAGGAGGGACAGTGACTCGGTGGAAGCCGTGAAGACTAAGGGGACAAGGGAGCCAAGCTGAAAGGTCTCCGAAAACTAGACTGGATTGAAGTGGGAGCTAATGAGAAGTGATGCACTGTTACAGCTTACCAACACCAAAATATTTCATTAAATTAACTTCATGGCAGTTCAAGGCATAGCAGTGGCCGGATCTCCTCGAAGAGGATGGCCGGTTACGAAAAACAAACTTGAAATATTGAAACCCAAGTAGGGGAGCAATGAAGCAGCGTTCCAGGCTGCGTGGGGGTGGGGCATGTTGACACGATTGCCTGGGAACAGCTCCGGGACGTAAAAGGCTAGTGACACCAAGCACAGGAAGGGACACAGTGGGGCAGGAAGACTAACTTGGCAGTAAAACAAGATGAGTTCTGATTGGAATATGCCAGACTTGAAGTGCCCTCTGAGAGAGAAGACCCTGAAGACTTGTGAATGTGTGAGATGGCACAGAAGACATCAGGGTGAAGACAAAGGATGCTCTGACCCGACCCAGCCCGTGGGAACGATTCAGAGACATGGACAGCAGGAACAATTACAGAACAATTTCTTCTGCTAAGGTGTAAATGAACCTAGCCAGTTGATTCATCTACCTTGCCAAACACTGACGATGAAAGGATTCTGTGACTGCTTCTGGTTGGCCCCCACGATACCAGTGCTAGTGCACCGGCCAGTGCAGGCCCCTACTCCTTGCCCTAAGGAGGGCTTTTGAGCTGAGCCAGGAGTTTCCAGTGGCAGTTTTTCAGCTAAATTAACTCAGCCTTGTAATTCCCATTTTTCAGCTTGTAATTCTTAGGTTATCTTAAACTAAACACACACCATTCTGCAGGACATGCTGTATTAATGCAGCCACCATGGTGTTTCAATGTCCAAATGAGTAGGATTATGTGCAGAATAATTCTTACTCTCATTCGACAGATTCAAGTGTTGGGACTGACAGTCATCATTTCCTTTTCTGTTTTCTTTCCCAGGTGGGTGGAAAGATTTATAACCATGAAAACATCTTCAGTAGAGAGACCTGAGATTTTGCAGATGCCAACAAGTAATCAAACTATTTCTCCCGATATGTCTAGCTGAGTTATTTCCTTGTAGTTTTTAGTGTCCGTTATCACACTTACCCATTAATATGTGCCAACAATAATCTGGGTCAGACTCAGGAATTGCTGGCTGGAGAAGGGAAGGAAGAGATTTCTTTCCAGACAATTTGGTTTCGTGGTGCCATTTATACAGCCAAATAGTAATGGGGATACACAGTGTTTCATAGGATCAGATAGTGGTTAAAATTTCACGTAACCTTAATTTTCCGTCATTATTGGTCCTCACTGTGTTGAAAGCACAGCCACCAGTACCTGTGTTAGTAGGAAATCAATGCCTCCTGGGTATTTCTATTTTTATGCTCTAAAGAATGTCCACGTGGCAGAATTGATTGTCCTTCAGAGAAGATGAACATAATTTAGAAAAGAGAGTGTGTAAATATTGAAAAACACAGAAAATTAATGCAAGGAAAACGTCTTTAAGTATCTGATAGTGGCTGATTCTGAGTATCTGCCAGCGCCAGGTGTTGCGGAAGTCACACAAAGCACTGTGGGAGAAGGGCACCGCTCGTTAGCCGTGTCGATGGATCTTCGGGGCTGATGGCTACCAAGTAAGTACGGACCTAAATTTTACTGGAAAGCGTTTTAAAAGCATTAAGCATATGCTATTTACTTAGTTGATGCAATATATATAAACATGCTTTGAGTTCACAGTAAATTCAAAGTACAGACCTTAAATAATTCTAACATTTTAAATCAAATTGATTAATCACTGAAATACATTAGAAGAAACCATTTCAGCAAATTTTTGGTGGAAAGGGTCTTTTAGTCAAATTCAGTTCCTCCATCTCTACCCGCCGCATGTGTAATTCATGAACCTTTAAACAGTACGAGATTATAGATAGGCGCGCTGACATTTGTACTTTCACTTAGCAGGCCTGAATAATCGGCGCGCTCGGAGCTTTTTAAATGCTAAAGCAATCCTTGCTCCAAATTCATCTTGTGATGTCATTGCCACTACCCACTGACATAATAAATTTGAAGTATATGAAAGCTGGAAAAGAATGTTAGCCATAGGTCTCATTTTAAATACATAACAATCAGGTGATGCACAGAAGTGTGTTCTGCTCCATCTATTAATGAAATGCTCGTTAAAGGTGCGAGGCATCATTGCTATTTCCGTATGTCTGAGCATGCAGAGATTTTCATGGAAATGCGCTGTGCTCTGTGTTCAGAAGGCGTAGTATTCCCATACATATGATCAGAACGTGTACACAGGTGTAAATGAGCGCAGGTTAGCAGATGTGTGTGCAGGTGGCTGCATTTGCAGCCCGTAGAAGGAACGCCAGTAGCATGTACAGTATTGGTATATGGTGCTGGGCCAAAAGCTATAGATACCATCTTCCCAGGCGGAAAGAAATAATAGTCATTCGTTAGTCTTTGCAAAAATAAATTGAACTGGTTAACCATGGACTTTTGCTCTTCAGACTTGTGTGTGTGCGTGCATGTGCATGTAATTTAGAAGCTGAGCATATTCGTAAGTAGGGATTTTTGCCAGTTACATGGGGCCACCCATGTGGTCAGTCAGGGTTCCTTGAGTGAATCCGTTTATCTGCCCGTGAAGATGGGCGATGAGCAGCCATTTGGAAGAGAAGCATCATAGTCCGTTTCTATTATCATCAGAGGGTTCGGGGGGCACGGCATGGTTCGCTCGCTTCTTCCCAGCCCACAGGGGCCTCAGGAGGGCTTCTCTGCACAGGATTTCCTCCCCTGGTTCGGGCTCGTATTGACAAGAAGGGGACCACCAACTTCGTCCTATCCGCTTTTGTACGTGTCACTGGAGTATTGTGGGGGTTGGAGTAACGTTCCTTTAAGATTGTTCAAATAAGTTCTTGCTTGATGAGATGATTAATTTAGGCATGTTCTGTTATCCCATATTCCAAACATTTTCAGAAAATTATCCAATTGGTGAAAGCGTGTAAACAATCGACCCAAAATAGCCATACAGGATTACAACTTTTCCTCTAAGAAAATCATGAACAACTTTGCAGAGCTAACCCTGGACACGGAGAGTCCTGTATTATCCAATTCTTACTCCAGCTGATTGTCAGATCTCATACCAGCTCTAACTTGGAAAGATATTCTCCCATTACCCAGAAATCTTGTCCATCCTCCCACCCCTAACCATTATACACTTTGACTTTTCAACATTTGGCCTATAATGTAAAAGCAGGTGGGATAGAACTTTTTAAAAAAATGAACGGAGAAAGTAAACTTCCAGTAAGCTGAAACTCATCCTAGAACCCTGGCTACTTGGAAATCAAACTTAAGCTAATTTGAAAGCATATTTTTCAAGTCAGATAATTCTCATTTGGACAGAGTTTTATTGATTCTGATTCAGAATCCTCCTCAGAATTCTCCCGTCATCCTCCCCAATAAAGGCCCAAATCCGTGTCTCCTGTTTTGAGTCCTGTTATTCTTGTCTCCCTTCCCTGCTCTCCATGGGACCGCTGCCCAAGCGCACACACCGCCCCGAACTGAACCAGCCCCTCGCTGGTCAGGGACCCTCTGCCAGAGCCTCTCCTACTTCAGCGTTTCTCGCCACCATTCCACTGCACTCAGATCCAGCTCAATCTATTGCCCCCTGCCCGCTCCCTTGCCCACCTGATCCACACATCAGTTTTGGTCTTGCTCTCCAGAGCTTCCTATCAATCCATCTTGAATTATTATTATATTATTGTGAGTGATGAACCAATGATCATTGTTGATAATGATGACAATGACGATGACGATGATGATGATGATGATGATCAAAGATGGATGAGAATGCACTTTGGCTACAGTTGTTTTTCCTTACAATATGAATGGTTAAGGTGCCCATGAGCACACGGGAGACCTACTGGCTATCAAATCCCATTTAAGTGAGCCAGGAAGTCTACACAGAAACCTGGCAAAGATCACACTCCTTTGCATAACACTAGATGTTTCAGGAAATTAAAATCAAGGTAAGAATATATTCAGTTCACTGAAAGGCGAAATTAAGTAACTCATGCTTAAAATGACCCACCAGTTAGAGCGTATGATTGGATCTCTTCCTTATGGAAGTCTGTCAAGGTGTACATAGTTCACTGCTTTTATGGAAATAAAATAATTCATCTTCCCTTTCACTTATAACAGTTAACATTTATTCAACACTACCTATATGCCTGGCTCTGCATTATCAACTTTGTGTTTATTATCTCATTTATTCTTAAAAAGAGCTCATTAGAGATAAATAAAATTGATTTTAGGTAGGAAACTACTAATGGCTGCCTGCTTCAATCCCTTCAATGCGTTCTTCGTAAAGAAATCATAGTGACTTGACCCAAAATAAGAGTCTTTTTTCACTCCCTAGAAAAAGAATTTTTTCAGTTGCTTCAGTAATGTCACTCCAGGTAAAACTGAAACTCCTTGGTATAGCATCGAAGTCTCTTCCTGACCCGGCTTTGCTTTGCATTCCTTTCTTGTCTTGTTGCATTCTCCTGTGGTCATCGCATGCTTTATTCCCTCTGAAGAGCTCGAGGTGTTGTTGATACCTTTGCCTGTGTTGTTTTCTGGGTGAACAACACTGTTTCTTGTATTTTCATCAGGATAGCTCATGTCCACTCATAGGGGTTCCGATGAAACGGCAGGACGCGTAGGCTGACACCTGAGGCAGGGTCAGGAGCCTCCCTACTTCCTCCCTTATCCACATCAAGCACGGTTACACTCTATTGCAAACTCTGTTTACTTTCTGTCTCCCCACGGGACTCGATAAAAAGCACTGTATTTTATTTATTGCTGTAGATCCATCCTGGCACATAGTATGCGCTCAGTATGTATTTGTTGCTTGAACAAGTAAATAAAGTAGAATCAAGGTTTAGGGTTGAGTCAGTGAAATATAGAATCGATTCAAATATATAGTGATGCCTAGAGGTGCTTAAACTAACTAGAATTTGCATTAGATCTTTACTTTACCACCAAGGAAGCTTTGTAACAACTTACTAAAGAAAGAACCATCAATGAATAACTTTGATTCTAGTTGTGTTTCCAGTTTAAGTTAACTTTTATTCTTGTTTAGCAGAGATTTCATAAATCTCCTTCCTTAATGTGCAAAATCTTCCAAATAATCTTTATGACCATGTAATCAAATCAAACATGGCTTAATTAAACAAATAAGCTGGTTATGAAGATATAAGAAGTTTTAGGACACTTTAATATAGTGTAGATGGTCAAATAATCATATAATTTTTAAAGGGGGTTGTAAATGCTTTCAAGTGTTAATAGGGATGAAACATGAGCCAAATACAAAGACACGGTTTAGAGAGGGTAAAGTATGAAGGCGATGATACTAAGCTTCCCCATGGTTTCTGGGTTACTAATGAACTCACACATGTCTCTCATCTGCTCATGAACTTATGATCATGTATAAATAACCGCAATATCAGCCCTGGCTGGTGTAGCTCAGTGGATTGAGCTCCGGCTGTGAACTAAAGGGTCGCCAGTTCGATTCCTAGTCAGGGCACATGCCTTGGTTGCAGGCCAGGTCCCCAGTGGGGCCGTGTGAGAGGCAACCACACATTGATGTTTCTCTCCCTTTCTTTCTCCCTTCCTTTCCCCTCTCTCTAAATAAATAAATAAAATGGAATTCTATGCAGCAGAAAGAAAGAAGGAGCTCATACCCTATGCAACGGCATGGATGGAACTTGAGAGCATCATGCTAAGCGAAGTAAGCCAGGCAGTGAAAGACAAATACCATATGATCTCACCTTTAACAGGAACCTAATCAACAAAACAAAGAAACAAGCATAATATAACCAAAGACATAGAAATTGGGAACAGGCTGAAAGTCACCAGAGGGGAGAGGGGAGGGAATTTCAGGGGAAAAGGGGAAGGATTTACAGAAACAAGTAAAAAGGACACATGGATAAAAACTATGGGGGGGTGGAAATGGGAGGGAAGGGCTGGGGTGGTGGGTTGGGGTGAGAATAAAAGACAGAAAACTGTACAAGATCAACAATTAAAATAAAAATTTTAAAAAATAAATAAATAAATAAATAAATAAATAAAAATCTTTTAAATAAATAAATAAATAAATAAGCACAATAACATGTAAAAATACAAAATTCACACAAGCTCAACCATCCAAGCAGCTATAGAAATCTTATCAAAGATTTCATTCACTATGTCAGTCAATATTTCTACAATGTTTAAATTTTATTTTATTATTTTATTTTTAAATTAAATTTATTGGGGCAACATTGGTTAATACAATTATATCAGTTTCAGGTATACATTTCTATGATATATGATCACTATACTACATTGTGTGCCCACCAGCCAAAGTCAAATTATCTTCCATTACCATGGATGACTTTTATAATGTCATGTTAATCTCTCATTTTTTTAACAATTTAGTAGTAGGACAAATTTTCACTTTCTTAACAAGTTGGGAAATTTCCTCCCTACCTTTCCTTCCTCCTTCTTCTCCACTTTCCTCTTCTTTGAAGGCAACGTTCTTTGTCTACCTGGTCCTTTAGTGCCTACAATGATCGAGGCCAAATTCAAGATTCTAATATCATGTTCACATTGGCCCCTGAGCACTGATTCTTTGCTTTCTAGGTTTACTTACACAGCTGTAAGTCTGTTTTCATATTTCCGTTTTATGATAATGCCCTGCACCCAGGTCTCTGCAGTGAGGCCCTCCTTTCCCCGGCACTGTGACTGGTCATGGCCAAGGTTCAAGGGAGTGTGGCCTTCCGGACAAGCACCAGCATCCACCACCACTCAGTACTAGCCACAGAAATTGCTCCCAGTCACCAGGATATGTGCCCTCAGTGGCCTGCTCTTGTCCCCAAGGTTCACATGGCATAGCATTCCATCTGTGCTCCCAGCTCACCAAGGCCAGCTGGGCTTCGGGTCTGGGCTGCACTACGCGTGAGGCTAACAGCCTCTGAAGAGACCCTGGTTGTCAGGATGCGTGGATGTCCTCAGGTGGTGCCTGGGGAGGCACCCAACTCGCCCTCATCCCTCTTCCTGCAGTCCTCTCTGGGGTTTCCGCCGTACTCCCGCCCCACCAGCGGGGATGGAAAAAATCACAGCCTTTAGCATCTAAAAACCTCATTCTACCCTACCTCGTTTCTATTTCCCACCCTCCCTTCCTCAGGACTTGACTTTAGCATGCATCAGAATAACTGGAAGGTTTATTAATATCCGATCTCTGGGCCCCATCTGCAAGGTTTTTGATTCAGTAGTTGTGTGACGGATTCTGAGAATTTACCTTCCTAACAAGTTCCCAGATGATGCTGATGTTGCTGGCCCAAGACCACACTTGAAGATCTGCAGCTCTGCAGGCTGTTCGCTGGGAAGGGAGGCATTGAATTAAGCCTGAAGGCAGCTCAGTCTTCAATTTGGGACAGGCCTCCTCTCTAAACAGTGAAGAGAGTGACTTTCTGAATCCTCCAGGATAGCTCTCAATACGAGAGCTAAGGGATAACTAGAAACGGAGGGACGAAAATATGTTTGTGTAATAGTCCCAAAATATCCTCCCTGTTATTACATCAAGACGAAGGATCATTTGTGGTAAGACAGAAAAATGGCTTTGGAGAGTGCAATTTCAGTAGAAAGGGAGAGCAAAGGGCAGGTTCCGGCTCGGTGACAAGTGAACGGGAGGCGAGGCAGGGCTTAGACGGTGAGTGTAAACAGTGCTTTCAAACTTTTGTCTGTGAGCGGGAGGAAAGCGTGGCGGGCCTTTTGTTCCTCTATGTTATGGGGGTGGCAGGAGACACGGGAGACTTGAACAAACGTTGTAATAACTAGTGAAACAGTTTGAAGACACAGAAGAGAGTCTAAAATAGGTGATATAAATTCCCCAAAGAGGGGAATGGAAATAGAATGCAAAGGCGAGGGAGGGTAACTACCTACCCTAGGAGGAGAGAGCCGCCGCATCCTTGGTGACCAAGGACAGGAGTTTGTGTTGGGAGTGACCGCTTGAACAAACTGAGTGTATGAGGGGTACACAGGGGGTTAGGGAGCTTTAGACGACACCCCGGGAATGTTCTCCAGAACAATTCTGGAGAATGAGAGTAGACCGACTATGGGAACACAGGGTGGTTGAAGGCCTAGTTGCCATCACTAATGGTGTTAAAGGCATTGGTGCCTTTCCAAATTCTATTGGATCTCATGTCTCTTCCTTGGCATTCTTGTGTTCCGGAAACAGCTCTATCTAGCCTCTGCCTCTCCAACCTAGGGGCACAGCGGCTAGCCATTTCTTCACCTCTGAGTTTACTTGTACTTTCAGGTGAGTTTGGGCTAATGGGTAATCAAATCCCACCTGCAATTCCCTTCTTTTAAAACTCAAAATGGAACTTGAAAGCATCATGCTAAGCGAAATTAGCCAGGCAATGAAAGACAAATACCATATGATCTCACCTTTAACAGGAAGCTAATCAACAAAACAAACAAACAAGCATACTATAACCAAAGACACTGACATTGAGAACAGGCTGACAGTCACCAGAGGGGAGAGGGGAGGGAATTTCAGGGGAAAAGGGGAAGGGTTTACAGGAACAAGTGTAAAGGACACATGGACAAAAACTATGGGGGGGGGCGTGGAAATGGGAGGAGGATGGGGAGGGCTGGGGTGGTGGGTTGCGGTGAGAATAAAAGACAGAAAACTGTACAAGATCAACAATTAAAATAAAAAAATAGTGAAAAAAATAAAAATAAATAAAAAAATAAAAACTCAAAATGGTTTCCATTTTTTGGCTGGACCCTGACTCATCCAGCACCAAACCCTGTGGTTGTGAGCTCCTCCAAGGGGTGTGGACAGCTGAAGGCACCCCTGAGGCATTGCCGAGGAGGAGGGATGGGGGAGCAAAGGGACGAGAGAGGTGATTTAACGACAAGACCCTGATTATGGCGATAGATCTCGCACTGCGGGCCCAATTCAGGAAGGCAATGACAACGCTGTGTAAACCAAGAAAAAAAGCCACCGGCACCAGGAAACCACACACGATAAATTCTGCTCCACATCTCAGCGATTTAGAAACCAGGTATAAGTGTGTTTTAAAAACCTGGTAGAGGTCGTAATTGCCTAAGACAATAGCTACCTAACTTACAGCATTATTTTTACATTGACCAGGCTCTGGAACTTCTGACAGAAAAGGTTTTTCTCAGAACTATACTCGCTGATATTCTTGGATTCATGAGTAATAAGGGAAGAAAAAGCTAATGTTTTTCTCTTAGACTTTCAGTGGAACTGCAAGATTAGATGATTTATTTTTATCTGACTACACAACCCTGAAGCAGGAATCCAGCTTAGTACTTTTGTTTTCTCACAGTGTTAGGACTGTCTGGCGTAATGGGGAATGCAGAAATTTAAATGACAAGTCTAAACCTCATCACCATTTCTCTTGGCTCTTAGGCAGCCATCGGCTCCGCCGATTGTGTGTGTGTGTGCATGCCCAGTATTCCAGTTTCTAGGGCCGGGCTGCTGAGTACAAAGTGAGCTAAAGTGCTATGTGTGATACGATGAGGCCAGCACAGTCTGCCGGGTTGCAGGGAACAACGAAACCAGTTCAAACTGATAACACACACACGTGTGTGTATGCACATAAATTATAACACAGCATCTTGAGGGAGAAAGAAAAACTCAAAAGGAGCCAAGAAAAATTCTTCACAAGATTGTTTCCAATAATAACAATGGAAAAATAAAAATGTCACTAGGTATTTACGACTCAGCTTTTTTAAACTCTTTAACCTAATGATAATGTAAATGACAGGCAATTATTCTACATTAGCTGTGCCAAGGAATTAATATTTGCTTAAATATTTTCTACATTTTTTAGAGAATGATGTGGTTACAAGATACAAAAGCCTGACCCTGCACAAAATAACCTTCCATGGAAAAGGTAAATAATTATATTGACAATCCCAAGTCTCTTAGCTGTTTTTAATGATATCATGTGCAATTATAGGTCCAATTGGCCAAAATAACATATCAAGTTTTTTAAAAAAATAAAAAGGCTTTCGAGACAGTGGACACATTAAACAGATAGTCCTGTGTACGTTAACTGGAGGCATTTTGATAGGCGAAGAGTCACCTATGGGTTCTGTAATTATTTTCTACCATAATTCACTTCTATCTAGTTTTTCTATGGTATTTATTCTCCCAGAAAAGCACTGAGGAGGCACAGCACGGTGAAACTTGTGCTTCCACTGCTGAGGTCCTCGTCTCCCCCTGTAGCAGACGATCCATCTGCAATGGACGTTTGGCCCAAGCTGTGACTCTTCGGGGGTTGTGACTTGCGTTTGAGAGACGGCAGATGAGCAGTGCGTCTCCTGTATCCACTGAATGTAGGTCCCATTCCTAAACGCCCCTTTTTTTAGAAAATGAAAATGGTTCGTTTCTGGTCAATGGTCATGGCAGAAAGGAACATTTAACGAAATGCTGACCTATCCTTGCTCGATTGTGTAAAAGTCTACATTTAGAAGCTAAGAACAGCAATCTGGCCGAGATCATTACCAAAGACATGTATATTTGCCATTCGTAGATATATTTGAATTTCCAAACTCTTTCACATCTCTCTGGGTAACCAGACAGACACTAGGTTTTCTAGCTGCTTTTGGACAGACGAAGAGCAGGGATGCTTTTAAACGACAGTTGTGGATGTTCTAGCTGGACTGCCTCTGAAACCCAGCCAGGCTGGCTGCTGGGAGAGGTAGGCAGAACCCCCTCCCACGCATGGCTTCCCCTACCTCCTCGGTGCTTTCCGTAAACAGAGTTCTTCGAGGAAGCGTTTGGTAATCGTTCAATAAGTGCCCAATCGCCTACCTGGTGTGACTGTAGCTGGGAGCTCATGGGCAAGGACTAGCATATGCCCACAATTGAAAGCTGAACCTTCACAAACATGTCTGAACGTATCTCAGAAAAGGAAACAAGACATGAGAGAGCAATCCCCATCAGTAAGAGCAAATTAAAGCTAGACTCCCCCACTGAGACTGGTTCATTGTAGCAATGGCCATCCTTGCCCATCCTTGACCATCCAGTTCTTCCCTCTCCACCACCATGGGGGGCCTGTCATACTGAGAAGGTCTGTGCTAGAAGTGGCCAGAATTCATCCCTTGAGGTCTACAAAGCTCCACTATTCATCCCCCTCCTCCCTTCTTCCCCTCCCATCATAAACGAAACCGAGAAGATTTGCACATAAAAGGGGTAGACGGTTTCCTAGACACCAGAGACAGGAAGACAAGGTGCAGAACCTGAGAGGCGCATGGTAAGAGCTTTAGGAAGTGAGACAGCTTGTGGATGCTCACAGCCAGAGGTCACTACCTGGGTGGTCTGAACGGAGTACTGAGTAAACAGCAGACAGTGCGGCATGGAGGCTACGTGGAAGTCAGATGCTCCCCCCAAAATTAACAGTTGGTGCCCATGGCCCAAGATCAGCAACACAAAGGAGGGCAATGGAGCGAGAAGATGTGGGTTTCAGGAAAGTGCCCGGAGACATCGCGAGAGGGAGCAGCCGTCCTACCCACCCAACAACAGAGCCGCACACACACGATGCTGCTGGGGCTTCTCAGACACATTTGCGGAGAATGTAGTTTCTTCCCAAGGGGGCGCACGAATGTTTTTGGTTTTCTTAAACTCTGCGTGGATGCATCAGGTGTATTTCCTTAACTCCTCAAAAGCCAAGTCCAGACACTATTGTCATTTCTCCTCATCAAATCTTTTACCAAACTCCCACTTCAGTTGTGGAAGAGCAAGATGAAATAAAATCTAAACTCAGACACTTCTCAATAATCAGAATATAGAGAAAGCTAAGTGCTAGAGGACTGGGTTACCAGGTACAAGCCAAGCTCATGCTTAGATGACTTCAATGCCTTCATTGTAAAGCTCCAAGGTACTAATCCCATCAGGCATTTTCTTATCAAGATACTTTGTCTTCGTGTGACATTTTTAATTTTCAAAGAAATTCACAAAAATTTATTCACAATACTCTACCCAAATCTGGTTATTATTTTTCACTGTGTAGATCACAAAAATTGTAAGTAAAATATTCATCTCAGGCTATAAGACAGATTAGTATATGATGATCAACCTACCCGCTTTCTGCACTCTCTTGAACTTTTTCAACTAAGCTTTATCTACCTTGTCTTGCACATATCTTTAGAAATGCTTGAGAAAATATTTTCTCTAATCTTCTAAAGAAAGAAAAAGAAAGAAGAAGGGAGAAAGGGAAAGGAGATGGGGGAAGGAAGAGAAAGGAAAAAAATAGAAGAAACTACTAAACATTATTAAAATTCCATTTTCCCTTTCAGCACTTGTTGTATAATTACATAGATAAATCATTTAAATAATTGCCATTCATAAAATCCTGAGTTTCATTTCCTGAAAGGATATTCCTGTTGGCAGCAACCAAAAAAAAAAAAAAAAAAAGAGTAAATGCTCTTAATTCGTATAAAGAAAATGTAGTTCCTTTGTTACTCCAGGGACATCCCAGGCAGAGAAAGTTTGGAGGCCCACCAGGCCTTCATGAGCCTCAGGCACCCTCACTCTGCACCCTCATCCTGGGGTGATTCTGCTCTGCACAGAACTGGAAGGGTTTACTTGAGTTGCGGCTGACTAACCACGTTCTCTAAACATGTCTCTTTTGCTTATGATCTTGAGGTCTTTCCCTTACCTTTTGTTTTAAATCTTTAAATATTTTCGTAGGCTGTTGAAAAGTGCACAGGCTCTGCTTGGGTGCTCCCTCCTCACCGCAAGGGTCACGGCAACAGACAGGACAGGAAGGCCGAGTTCGTGGGCAGGTTACAGGTTGCGCCGTAAAGACCCTTCTGTCCAAAACACATTTTCTGTCCGTGGGCCACCATTGGTCATTCTATATTGGTCAAGATGAAAACATTTCTGCATTCCGCCCGCCTCCCATGTATAAATAAGTATTATAAATACATACATGTATACATACGTATTTGCTAACTACGCTGCAGTAACAAATTACTCCATATTTTGGAGATGTGAAACAATTGAAAATATGGAATCATTCAGTTTTTGTGAGTCAGGATTTCAGGAAGAGCTTCACTGGCTGGTTCTGGCTGGAGTTTCTCTGAGGTGACAGTCAACGGCACATCAGCCAAGGTCACGGTCACCTGAAGGTTGATGGGGCCGAAGAGCTCCCTTGGCCAGTGGCTCTCCCACACATGCACACATCTGGCGGGCTGTGCTGGCTGTTGAGGAGACCGCCTTCCCTGCCACGTGGCCCCCTTTCTCCACAGGCCCCTCAGTGTCCCGTGACCCCGCAGCGGGCTGCCCCCAGGCGGGATGATCCAAGAGAGGACAAGGCAGAAGTGACGGTGTCTTTTTGGACTAGGCGTGGGGGTTGCAGACAGTCGTTCCCACCACAGTCTAGTCACTAAAAGTGAGTCGCTGAAACCAGCAAATAGTCCACTTTCAAGGGGAGGGACATTAATCCCCACGTTTTGAAGAAAGGCGAGAGGAATGATTTCTGGACCCACTTTAACTCCCTCCCAGAGTATGTGAGAATTCTGGAAGAATTGTCCCTCACGAAGACCTCGCTGAAACTCGGATAAAGACAGCCTAAGAATTACCATTGATTTCGATGAGCAAGCTCAAATCTGCCTTTAGGGCCAGAACTTCCATTTAGAATAGCACCACTTATTTTTAAATATGCACATATATTTTTAAGAATGGAAAGTCTTCCTTTTAAAAAAACGCTAAGCTCAATTCTTTGGTGACCTTGGAATTACATTATTTTTCAATAATTTATATTCATTGATCAGCCGAACAGTTTGACACTTTATTTATGGGCTATTGTGATAGATCACATCTGTTCCCAAAGTAAAGTCAACAAATCCCAGTTTGGATAATTAGAGTAAAAGCCTGTATTTGATTATATTTTCTTTTTATGCTACAGGAATATTTCCATTTGGGGGGAATATTTTAATCTTTTGTTAACTGAAAAATTAAACACAAACCTTGAATAGATCATGATGTGTATCTTTAAAAATCTAAATATAGTTGATATTAGTAGACTCGTAAATAACTAGACCTTTAAATATATGAGTTGTTATTTGTATACATGTGTTAAATTGTTTTTACCTTTTCTCCTACCAAGCAGCAAAGATCTCTTCCTAACTGCTGACTGTGACAATGTCACAGCAGTCATCTTTGTATGAGGGGAGGATGAGTGTGGGCATTCACGCACACATGTGTATACGTGGAAAGAGAGAGACTTTGTTCTCACCTTCAGACTTTGGAAGTCATGTGAAATTTATCTAACCCACTAGCCTCTTGTAGTTGAACTTCCGACAGAGTGTATGTATCAGCAGAGCACTGACAGATGCTAGTAAAACTTGGAGTGCCCAGAATTATGTCCCATACATACAATGGAACATTTTGCAAACACATTACTGAGTCTGATCTAGCTTCTCTGAGAATCATAACTTTTTAGCCTCTCCATTATAAAGAAAAGAATCCTCCTTCCTATAGTTGTTGGCTAATAAGCATTCCCACAGTTTCATAATAGTATAGGCCATACCGGCCTGTAAAAGCTCCCAGCCCCTCTGAGATTCTTGACATATGCAAAATTTAAGGACAAATAATCTCTTACCAAATATAACATCAAAACGTCTTAATGTTTGGGCTTGGAAATTAAAAAGGTTTAGTCACAGAAAATTCCTACGTTCCTTTTTCTCTCCTTTTTCTCCTTCTTTTAATCCATATCCAATAAAAGGGCTTGGTGGGGGGCGGGGGGGGGGGGGACACTTCACTGAGATTCGTGTGCCAGAACTGGGCATACTTTCTGCCTCACAAAATGCTTTGTCAAATCATCTGTTATCTCTATCTGCATTCTCGTACCAGGTGCCTGCAAGGACTCATTGATATCAAGTGCCAGATTTTGAAATGTTAATAATTAAGAGATTATATATTTATACACATATACATGATTACATATATTATACACAAGGAGATAAGGCAGAAAAGATCTCCTAGTCTTCAACATTATTTTTCATCCAAATCTGTCATTACATGCTTCTTAACTGATACAACACTTTACACTAATTTTATCCCGACTCAAGTAATTTAAACCAATGACCACGGCTTCATGAAGCACCGGGAAAGGCAGACACGATGCAATGTGATCAGTTCGCCAGCGGATGTTGGCACTACCTGTGACAGGGGTAACTAAGCACAACCCGACAGGGCTGGTGCTCATCCGAGCCCCCACCCAGGCACGGCTCTGGACGGTCCAGTTTCATACCCGTGAGAAGCGAGGTGCGCAGGTCAGCCACGTGTGTCATGTTGACTGGCAAAGTTAAAAATAGGCCCCGTTTTCTGACACTTGGTTTTGAATCTGGGCACCCAAAGCAGGCCCTCCCAAAAGCAGGTCATGAGTAACTTCAGACACCACACACCAAATATCTTTCAAACAAAACATAAGGAGGAACTGATTCAGGTAATTAAGCCATACGGCTGTGGTTTCACTGTGCCCAACGCTCAAATTTCAAGTGAAGATTTTGATGTCTCCGTGATGGATTACTATGAATCCAGAGTCCGGACCTGGAATAACAAAGAGCAAAGCGCTCGCCTCAACACTCACACACACACACACACACGCACACACACACGCACCCCTCCTCATTCAAGAGAGCGCTTCTTAGCAAGATGGAGTCATGTCTGCAGAGGGAAATTAGGTCGCCGGCAGCAGTTTGGGCAATCTGTCACCAATAAAAAATAGTAGCCTCTAGTTGAAGAGTAATAAACAGGGTTAAAGTGTAAGTCTCAAAGGAAAGTAATTAAACGCTTTTGAGCATTAATTGGGGGATGCCTTTTTTGCAGCTGCGAAGAGGCAAATATCTACACACTGGACCAAGTCCATTGCTTCGTTTAAGTTCCAGTGCGGGTGAGACGGGCGTCTCGGGCTGTCTGCTTCATTGAAATGGGCAGAAGCACGCAGAACCCTCCTCCTGTGGAGGTGACTGTAGGGCAACCTCAACACAGCTGATGGCTCCGTCTCTGCCCCCTGTGGTGAGAGGCCTGGGAGCCCTTTGAATGAGGACTCGAGGAACCCAGGGGAACTCCGGTCCTTCTTTTCCCACGACGGCAACCCACGGAGAGGAACCTGTCCATCTCGTTGATGGGCACGCTCCCAATCACTTACGCTGAACTGAGTGGTACTCAGCAGATATTTGCTAAGGTTCTCCCAGAATGACTTCTCACCGAATCCGCGCAGGAAGTAATGAGGTCCAGACAAGGAGATGGACAGTCTCGGGCACACAAAAGGCAAACACCGAGGTTCCCGATTTCAAGTTATTCAGGAACGCTAAAAAGCTATCTCAAAAATCTGTGTCTCCTCTGACAAGCTATAAGGATGGAAATGTCTTAATTATTAAAATTCTAACGTGTCTGGGAGACATAAGATGGTGTTCCTGATCACCATCTTGCATTTCCTTACAAGGAGTCTTCCATAGGCTTACCTGTGGTAGTTTAGAGAGAGAAACAGACGGAGCAGGCCCACCGGCACTTAAAACAGCCCCTCCCAGAGGAACCGGCCCCTGTCCTGTTCCCTGCCTCTGTCTCCGAGCGCTGCCCCGCTGAGCCGTCCTTGCCTGTCTGTGTGTCAGGCTGCCCGACGAGGCTTTCCAAGTACAGCTTCGCAAGCACAGAGCGCCTTGTTCATCGCTGTATTCCTAAGATATGAATCCACACCTGTACTCATCAGGGGAGAACCCGTAGGAGAGAGAGACTGAAGGCCCGAGAACGAGGGGGGCTGATGGTGTCAGGCCAGGGCCGGGTGCAAAGGCCCAAGAAGTGGGAAGAGAGATGTCCAAGGACGGGAAGGACCGATGTCCCAACTCCAGCGGACATCAAAGGCGCCCTTCCTCCGCCTTTTCGTTCTGTTTAGGCCCCAAAAGATGGAACAGCGTCCACCTGCATCGGTGACAGCGATCTTGTTGGCTCTGTCTACCAATACCAGTGCTACCCTCTCCCAGAATTCCCTCGCACACACACGCAGGAATTATGTTTTCCAGCTACCTGGGCAGCCCTCAGGACGGTCGGGTTGACACAGACAACTAACCATCACAGAGGCTGATTAATTATTGAATAAACAAGTCCTGGATCCTGAGGGACGATTCCGCACAAAGGGTGGTGACGGTGGCCAGTGAAGGGAGAAGGGAGGAACAGGGAGAAGCGGTGCAGGGTTGGCAGAAGCGTCCCGGTCCACCCAGAACAGGTCAAACTGCGGTGAGGGCGCCTCGAACTCGGTGGCATAGTGGGGCCACGCTTCCCCCGAGGTTCCAGGGAGGGCCCCTCCCTGGCCTCTCCCAGCCTCCAGCGGTTGCCGGCCATCCCTGGTGCCCCTTGTCTTACACGGAAACCCCTCCCCCCATCTGTGGTTTCGCTTTCTGCACTGTCGGTTGCCTCCAGTCAGCTATGGTCCAAAAATATCAAATGGAAAATTCTAGGGGGAAAAACATCATTGTTTTATTGTATTTTTAACTATATTTGTATTGTGGACACTATTACAGATGCCCCCATTCCCCCGTTTGCCTTCCTCCACCCTGCCCCTGTCCCCTCCGTCTGGCCATCACCAAATGCTTGTCCATGCCTAGGGGTTATGTGCAGAGCGCTTCGGCTAATCCCCTCACCTTCTTCCGGCCACGATCGCACAGCTTGACATCGCGAGCCACTCCGAGTGGCAGGATGAAGCCCCTCCGCTGCTTTCCCTTCCCCCTCCTGGGCCGTGACTCACTCCTCCGACCAGCATCTCCACCACGCCACCCGTGTAGGCTGCCCGCCTGTCCGTCACTTAGCAGCCAAACCCGTTATCAGAGTCGCTGTCCTGACATCACAGGCTGGTGTCCAAGTCACCCTATTTTACTTAATAATGTCTCATTCACCTCCCTCCACCTCACCGCGCAGGTGTCATCTCATAGCATCACGAGAAAGGTGAGCCCAGAACAGCAAGGCGGTTTGATACACACACACACACAGAGACCCACTCCCATAACTTTTATTACAGTGTAGTGTTACAGTTGTTCTATTTTAGTATTAGTTATGGTCGCTAATGTCGCAGGGCCTGATTTATAAAGTAAACTTGACCATAGGTGTATACATAGAGGAAAAATCTAGTACTGTACGTATAGGGTTTGGGACTATCCTCAGATTCAGGCAACCAATGGGTGCATTGTAACTTTTACCCCACAGATGATGGGGGTCTCCCGTCGTTGCCTCACTCCAATCCCACCTCTGTCTTCCACGCCTTCTTCCCTGTGCGTCGGTGCCTCTGGGTGCAAATTTCCCTCTTCCGATAAGGACACCAGTCACCTGGATTTAGGACCCATCCTAATCCAGTGCGGCCTCATCTGAACTTGACGACATCTGCGAAGACCCTGTTTCCAGATGAAGTCACATTCACAATTGTAGGTGGACATGAATTGGGGGGGCACTATTGACCGAATAGAATAGCTAAACCACGATTTACGAGACCCCCTGCTGTGTCGTACAACACGCCTTCGCCCTCTCAGGAGGTCAACGGCGCCCACCTCAGGCGGCCGCAGGTTCCAGAGCAGGCAAATCTTGGATAAGTGGACTTTCAGTATCTGTGAAATTCCACCACCGGAGACTGATGGATAACTAGACATGATTTTTTAATTCAAAATAATTAATGCTTCTCCTGATCAAATAAATGGCTCCAGATATCCATGGAGGGTTGTGTTACAGAAAAGCTATTTGGTTTAACTGGAGAACATGACAGACCGAAGAGACCAGGGTCAAGTCCAGCCCCCACCGCTTACCCTGGGCAATGGACTCTCTCTGCCTCAGTCTCCTCATCTGCACAATGAGAACAACAGTAGACTCTCCCATCATTAGTATAGGATTTAATGAGTTGACAAATGAGAAGGGCTTAAAAAAAAGGCTGGCACCCCCGCGGCACTCTCCAGGATTCAGAGAAGATTATCAGGACGCTCCAGGGGAGACACGCACACACACACGGAATCCTCACCGCCACGGTGATCGATACCTGCGTGCTGCTCAGTTATTTTCAACCAGGCAGCTTTCAAATGGCAGCTTTCCTACTAATCATTAATTTGAAGGAGAGAAGAATTCACCATTATTATATCAACAGCTGAGCTCAGAGTGCAATTTCAGATTGAGATGGTTCAACTTTTTTGGTTTCTATGGAGATTATCTACTGAGTAGTTTACTTACTGCCCTGGGCTGTCAGCGCATACTGTTTAATTTATAAAGCTGATCTAAACCTCTGTAGGGGAAAAAGCCACCAATATTTCTCCAAACTTACTGGGATTTATTTTCAGTGTCAGACAAGACATAATATTTATTATGATTCACCTTAGCATGATGACATTTCATTTTTCTTGTTGAAGAAGATGTTCCAGAAAAAAGAAAAAAGCTCCAAATCTCCTTCGTCTTCTGGTTGTCTCGTAACAGATGAGGGGTCTGCTTTTTTTCAGTGTTTCAATAGCAAGAAGTGTTTATATTTCAAGACTAAGCCCCCACCGAATATTTACAAAATTTGTTGCGAGGTGTTGAACAATAAATCTGAAGTTTGAAATCTACATCAAATATAAAAGAAAAGCCCGTTTTAAAAAAGTGTAAAACAAAAAGTCAGAAGTAAAAATGTAAATATTTTAAAGGCTTATTTAAATTCTTAAGTGTCTTTCTTATAAATAACACATAAAACTTATTTTATCAAATGTTCAGTAGTCTCGTTGTTCGGAACATAAGATACTGAGTTATCTTAGAAGAACGAGGAACTCAAAGTTTAGATTATTATAACTTTAAGGGTATCAGCAGACTTAACACATTAAAATGTGCATGGAATTAATTTGTATAAACTAGGTTTTACAGTTTTGAAAATAAGTCAGATCTTATTTTAGACTTTCATAGAGGAACTCATATCTGAAATAATTTTTTTATAAATACTGTGTGAAAAATTGTATTCTTCTTTCTAACACTAAATGAAGGCCTGAGCCTGATTAGAAAATATCTACTGGATATTCAAAAACAGTGATATTGAGTCAAATTTTCAATATTAAGTTTGTTGTAGAGTGATGATACATTATATTCATTTTTCATCCTTCTCTCATTTAAAATTCACATTTCTGATAAAATTATACCTGCCCCCCACATACACACATCAACTTCAATAACTTGGATTATTATTTACTAAGAATTTTGTATCCTTAAATGCTATGGCTCTTGGAATATCCCAGGACTTACATTGCTTTTGAACCAGGAAAATTAGTGGCTTTGTAGCAAAAGCTTGTTGACACAATAAACTGATTAGCAGTACAGATTCTCTTAATTGCCAAATAAATAATAAATGGGTAGGGATGAGCTGACATAAATGGAAACCTCATAAAAATTTCACATTCTATGTTATGTTTCACATTTACTGAAAAGAGGGAGGGACCGGGGAGAAAAAACCTGAAATCAAAGATGAACCAGCTACAGAGAGAATGCTGGAGGCACATCTGCATGGAGTCAATTAAATAGTGTTTTATCTTTTTACTTTTGTTTGTTCCTATAGAACAAAACAACAGATAAAGAAGATCATTTGTTTGTATGACTGTCATTCCAAACTGGCCTGATAAGACGTCCCACCAAAAGCTCCAGCCACGTTGAACTGGTAAATTCCATGATTGTCCCAGACGTGGCCTTCGTGTCTGAGAACACTCTCCCAGAAGTCACTGAAAGCGTGTTAACCAATCGCTGTGCTATTTTAGGAACAATGTATACGTAATGCATTTCCTAAACAATAAAGCATGAAAAATTACATGCATGCCTTCCCGTCCTCTGGAAGTAGGGAGTGAGGTCCCTAGTACGGCCATTCATAGTTGTTCTCTAATTAAACATATTTCTCCTTGAAATACATTTATCACTTTCTCTACACTGTTTGCTCATGACTCAACTCAGTCCAACTGGCCCTTCCTGGGTCGAATCATATGAAAAGCGAAAAGTGAAACCGAAGCACCAGCTGGGCGTTTTGAAATCACAGCGGCCGGAAGAAGTCGTCAGGCCTTGTTCCTTCCTGCCGTGTTTCCACCCCGCCCGCTCTGGGTGAGCGTGAGCAGCTCCCCTCCCTGCTCCGACGCTCAGTTTCCCCGAAACCGCGTTTGCCCCTGCTGTGCTGCTGTGCACTAGCCAGACAAATGCCCCTCTGGCAAAGGGAACGAACTGTCGTGTGCGAGACCAGGAGGCACGCGTGTGGCAAAGGAAACAGATGTGCTGAAGAACGACCAGAAAGGCAGACCAGAGTGGACGCTGTCTAAAAAAGGAAGCAGGACTTCAACCATCTTTGATCTGCCGCTGACTCATTGCTTTTCTTATTCAGATCCATATTTCTGGAAAAAAATGACCTTGGAATGAAAAATTATTTCTCCACTCTGAGCAGTGACTTTCCCACAGAGCTGCAATGACAGAGACCTGGGTTCTCTTTGCTAAATAGTGAGTCACACATCCAACACAGCAGCCACCTCCTTCCAGCACCCCTCAACCTGCTGACCACCGTGAAGCACATCAGAAATAGGATTTCTCTACAGAAGAGTCTGTCGTTTTTCTAGTAACCACGTTTTGAGTGAGGGTTTTCTCTTCCCCAGGTTATGGCGGCCTTCTCTAAGTAATCCTCTAAGAACTCACATATTTCAACAAGAAAGGGGACATACAGAGCTTCCCCTGCCAAGAAGGGTTTATCATCCAGATCGCTGTCACAGCTTGGGGACAACACTTCAGCTTGCATTACCTGGAAAATTTTGAACTTTCTCACCGATGTGTATTCTCAGTTTACAAGTACATGGCCAACTGTATAAACCAAACTAGGAAACTTCAGTTCGAGTATCCCTTAAATGAGTGTGTTCAAGGTTGCCATCTCTGAGGTAGTTGTGGACAAAACTATGCTAAGAAATAGAAAATTCTTATTATCAGTCAACATGCCCCATAAATTTTGGAGCGACCAAGCCACAATCTGCCTTCAGGGAAGAGCTGAAATAGTGAAATTTCAATCACAGTGTAAATTTGAAACTTGTTTTCGACTTGGTACGCACACTTAATCAGCTCAGCAAAATGCAGCAGAGCTCAACGGTGTCCCAAGCAACTTGTACACGTATTTTAAGATTACCATATTTTTCTCATTGAAACCTTATGCAGACTATTATTCAAATTTGTACTGTCTGCTAATAATCTGTCAGCTCAGAGAAGCTCCTCCTGTTTAAATTAATACAAATTCCAAGTTAGTGGATCCGATTTCCATAATGGGGTTTTACTATATATTATTTTCCTTGAACAATGCCTAGAAATTGATTCGATTGTCAATGTAAAGGATTTAAAGTAATTCTGCTAAACGTTCTAGGAGATACGACAGAGGTCCTTCATTCCATGGTGCCTTGGGGCCTAGGGGAGGACCAGATTCTGTCTACCCAGTCAGTTTGGATGGCCACCTACAGAATGTGGAAGAGAAGACCAACCCTACAGGACACAGAGACCAACCCTACTCTGCCACTAGTCAGAGCCTGCATCGAGCTAAGGTTTGTGCTGTGCTTCTATTTTTATAAACCTGCTTCCAGGGTGGCTGGCTGCTGATCGACCCCTGGGGCCCCAGGTGTCACAGACCAGGACACACCTTCACTGCCTTCCTGACCTGGAGGTAACCATGATACCTTCCTGCCATCGGCCACCCACGGAAACCGACCCCCTGTGTGCCCCGTAGCATCAGGGGTTTCTCTGTCAAAGCTCTTTCAGTAAACTAAACGAATGGATTCCTGGAAAGTAGCAATTTATCGAAGGGAAGTGGAGGTAATTGTAGGCCCTATCACGTCCTGGTGAGGAATGAGGCTGCAGTCAAGGGAGGGGGCAGGTCTGCGCCCCGAGTGGCTTCACCGTTCACTGAAAATTCTCAGATGGCATACGTCGATACGTGGCTCTCAGCTCTCGCCCTTCCTGGGGGTGGACCCCGCACTGATGGTCAGGTATACTGATGGCCTGACTGGCTGTGCAGGCGTGTGTGTGTTGACCAACAGACAATTTGGGGTTTCTGATCAGTTATTTTACGTCTTGTAGATATAAGGTCATTTGACCTTCCCCCAACTGCTCAGTCTGAAGAAGCAGATAAACAGTAGCTAAAGAATTCTTCTGCTTTTTCTAGGCATAAGTGATAGCAAGTTGAGGAAATCTAGAAAGAAAAGTGATGGCCGATGTTATGGACTAAATGTATCTTCCCCAAATGTGTATGTTGAAACCCCACCCCCGTTCAATGTGATCATGTTTGCAGATGGGTTCTTTGGAAGGTAATTAGGTCCAGAGGGTACAGCACCTTGACCTTGGACTGCTCAGTCTCTAGAACTTTCAGAAATAAATGCTTCTTGTTTAAGTCACCCAGTGTGTGGAATTCTCTAATAGCAGACTGACGTGACTAAGACCAAAGGATTATTTCTTTTCTCTCTTAGTGACCTAGAGAAATCTCCAGTGCTACTCCAAGTATCTTCATATTTCAGGAGGAGCTATTTTAGTCAAAAGTTCAATTCAGAAGAGACTGATGACTTCATAACAACTTCAGACTTCCATACCAGATCACTGTTCTCATGTCAATGTTCATGATGCAGCTGTCTGCTAGGGATATATCATCAAAGCAAACACTCCATTTTCTTCTGAAATGTGAACAAAAATTAGTACGGGATATATTGGTGAAGAAACCACCACGTAATAGTGATTACAGAAGGAGTGATTTCACCACCCAACGTGGAGACGAAAGGTCAAATTATTCTTTGTATGATCGCTTCAATTTCTTTAATTTGAAAAACGTTTGGAAAAAGTCAAAATTTCAGGGAAACCTCGTGATATAATTCTGCCCTCCTAACTGGCAAAGACAAAGAATCTGTTCTACACAAAAGGATATCTTTGATAAGCAGCAAGAATCTCTAGGCAAAGAACGAGGAAATGCTCCAAAATGTGACAGACAAGGTACGAGAAAAAAATAGACAGCTGAGAGGTCACTGGGGAGTATCTAGCACAACAATGAAGACAAGAAGAAAGATTTTAAAAGTTAATCTCAACCAAACATGACTCAAAGTTTCCAATATAGTCTATAGGATAAAAACGGTAGGCTAAATCTGTGACATTATTTCTGCTCCACCCCAGAAACCTTTAGGAATCCCTGAAAGACAGAAGCAGATGGGAGGGGAAAGTTGGGGAACCCACAGCTTCATGCTGTTGCAAGTGTTGAGAGCAGTTTTAGAGCTGCTGCTGCCTCTGAAGCAAGGAAGACAAGACTTGGGAAAAAGTCCTGGGCGGACAGTCAGAATTGCTGGTCGGGAAACCGTGATGGAAAATGAAAGACCACTTAGGTTGCTTCGAACGAGTGAGCAAAATAGACCCAGAGACATGGAAATAAAGAGCAAACCGACAGTGACCAGAGGGGAGGGGAAAGGGGGCTATTGGGGGAAATAGGAGGAAGGGTCATCAAGGAACAGGTAAAGGACCCACACACAAAGTCAAAGGAGGGTAGGATCGAGGGTGGGAGGTGGGGGTGGGTGGGGCAGGGGAAGGTGGCGGTGGGAAAATGGAGACAGCTGTGCTTGAACGACAATAAAAAAAAATCAATGTAAAAAAAGTACCAAAATAAATTAAGACCAGAGGTTCCCAGATCTTTTTTGTTCATGCCACTTTGCATATCTCAGTAATTTTTTTTATCCTGCCCTGGGCAAGAGAATGACTTAACAGTTCTATTTACTAACTAGTTAGGTACAAACAAATTAATTATTTGCATCTTAACAACTTGGTAGTTGCTTGAAAAGGTAATATATATGATTGATGCCCTGGCTGGTGTAGCTCAGTGGATTGAGCGCGGGCCTGCGAACCAGAGGATCGCGGTTCGATTCCCAGTCAGGGCACATGCCTAGGTTGCCAGGCCAGTTCCCGGCAGGGGACATACAAGAGGCAACCGCACATTGATGTTTCTCTCCCTCTCCCTTTCTCCTACCCTTCCCCTCTAAAAAGATAAATAAATAAAAATCTTAAAAAAAGAAAAAGAAAAGGTAATATATATGATTGAAAGGAAAATATTTATGTCACTCTTGAATAACCACAAGTACTCATTACCAGGAGCTGTATAGTCCTGGGTTCTCTCCATTTCAGATCGTGGAATCAGGTTGCGTGCTGCTATCCTTACTTGCGCTTCGTCCTTGATTTTCAAGGTATTTGCCTTTTGTTACAGCCAACTCTAAAATCCCAGCTTCCCAGAAAGAGAAAACGGTATTACCTAAAGGAATGTAGCATGAGCTAGGGTTAAAACTGTGACCGACTAATTCTTGCAGTGTCTGATGGATGGCGAATAATACTAAGTTTCTCTCAAAATTTTAAAATATCCCAGGGTGCCCCTGTGGCCTTGCCATGTGGCGGGGGCATTTGAGAACCAGGCAGCCAGATGGTCCGAATGCTCTCTCTCTCCTCTTTCTGGCAAGAGAGAACCCAGCAAGCGTGTCTGTCACCACTGACTATGGAGGCTTGAGCTGGGGAGACAGCGCTGCCTCCTCTGGGCAGGTGCTGCCCGCAGAGCCGTGGTAGTTGGAGCTTGGAAGGCAGGCTACGCACAGTCCCCACCTTGCAGCGCAGCCCGAGCCTTCCTTGCCACCGGTGAGAGCAAGCCATGGCCACGCACAACTAAGGAAGCGCAAGTACAACGGCGAGCACAGATCCAAAAACCAACGAACGTTTGAGCAAAAGCCAAAACCTTAAAAGCAAGGCTCCCAACTTCGAAGTCCGAAGAATCGTCGTCTACAGAGAAAAAAAGTTTCCAAAACAAAGAGCCCTCTAAGTACTTACGCAATCCACTTCCGCTGGAGCAAAGAGGGGCTCCACCGCACCCTGATGACAAGCACCGACTCCTGTGGAAAAGAACGAATTGAGAGCTGGGGATGTGATGGACAGCACGCAGGCAGACAGAGAGGAAAGGAGAAAGCTGGAGGTTTGAGCCAGGTCATCTTCCCAAAAAGGTACTTCATGTATATGAGGGATAGTGCTATTGAACGGTTCGTGTATGCAGCATGGCTGACCCAAAGACTGCCCCAGAGGAGGTGGTCAGAAAGCGTAGCTGTCTTCTCCCTCCCGGGCCCTTTACATCATGTGGTCTAACTTGAGTATCTCTCTCTCTCACACACACACACATACACACCACACCTCAACCCTTTCTATTAAAGGAGAAATAATGACTCCCCCCTTTAACAGATGAAGAAATAGAGCAAGAACAGCTTAGAGGGTTTCCTTATAGTCACACAGCAAATCTCAGTGACAAGGGAGCCTGGTCCGAAACCTGAAACGTGAGACGGAAAAGACTTTGTTACAATATGTAATTTTTCATCCGAATCCTCCCTGAGCTGCAGGTTCCATGGAGTGCTGGTGCAAAATGCCATCTTTAATATTTATGTAGAGATGACCAGAGAATTGTGCTTCAAGAATTGGCAATTAGAGAAAAATGTAGTTAAATGCAAAACAAACAAAAAATCAGCTAAAAAAAAGAAGAAGAAGAAGAAGAAGAACCAGCATCAACTATTAGAAGAAAGGAAACATCGAATATATAAGAAGAAGCCATGACCCACTAATAAGAAAGCACTTTCAAGAGGACTGGAATGTGTGTGAAGAGGAAATTAGAAGATATAATTTAGATAGATGTTTAAAGGATTTCTGTAAGAGCGTTTAAAAAGAAAACAGCTTACTGACTATGGATGGATATAGAATTGGCTGAGATTCTAGAAACTGGATATATCTAAATTGATTTCTAGTGGAAAGTTCAATAATTCTACAATTTTTGATCTTCAAATTTTCCTCCAACTCCACAATTCAGAGAAACGGGAAGAGAAAGTAGAGCTATCTACAAGCAAAGATGTGAACGATGAGGTCACCCAGACATCAGTGACAGATCGGACCTCATTCTAACTCTGTTTAAATAATTTCTAAAAAGAGTTGCACAATGTAAGCACCAATCTCCACATTTACATTAGATCCCAGAGCATAAACAACTTTAAGGAAATGTATTTAGGGAAAAATAACTTCCAATATATTTTTGAGACGAAAAATTTTAAGCTCTTCCCTACAAGCAAAGGAAAAGAAACAGGTGCCAATATACTCGATCCCTTAGAAGTTTCAGCCAAGGCACTCTCTGCTAAAAATGATAGTGACGGGTGTATTTTTTTAATCACCAAGCGGCAAACACTGTGCTAAATTTTTGACATGCTTTATCTGATTTAATCTTCTAACAGCCTTAGAAATAGAAATTGTACTTTTACAAAATTTAGGTGCACTCATCTCTGAACTAGTGAATGTAATACTAGAAAATTCTAACCTAACATGTTAAAGAATGGGAAACTTCTATAATCAAGAGATGGAAAGGTTTTCTTTGGGGACACCTAAATGAATTTGGTAGCTCCTCTCACTGAAGAAAGATAGAGGTGAATAGAAGAAGTAGGGACTAAGATTTTAAGATCAAATATATGTGCTCACAAAATAGCAGAATTGAGCATGTAAAGAATATTCCAGTAAATTGCATTAAAACATAAAAGAACACAATACATTACAGTGTTAGACATCAAACTTACTGATTGTAAGATTTGGTGGAGACCTAAGCCATAATTAATTTCAAGAATGGTTTGGATGAGTTAACTTTTGATAAAAGGTGGGAACGTTTGTGATTTTTTAATTTGTCCATTTAGAAAATAATTCCTAGTCACTTCTAAGTTCTAGGCACTGGGGAGACAGTGGCAAGGTTGCTGTCTGTTGAAATTTGGGCAGATGGCCAAGGAGGTGCCATCATTACCAAGAAGGTGTAACTGGCCATTGCCAGAAGGCATGGCTGTGTGCCTTTTCCAGAAAGCTCCTTGTAGACCTCATAGGCCAATGCTCATCCTCAGTTGCGCAGGCTTAGAAATCTCGCTTCTTAGCAAACCAAAAATAACTCTGTCTGTCAGAGTAGAATCACTTGACCAAAGTCATTGTGACTGATGTTAAAACCAGAATTCCATTGACACATACATGCACACACACACATAATTTATTTACAATCTCAGAGACCTAAATACTCACGTTCTCGTAACTCAGTAAATGTATGTAGCAATCAAATTATACTAAGAAACTTGCTTAGTAACATGGGATCGTAAAGAAGAAGGAAACTGGGCTGGAATCCCCTTGGCCTAATCTCTCCTGACCTCGCTGGTCACTGGAGGAGGACAAGCCATCTTTTGTGTCCATTACTCTTTCGGTCAGTCCTGCCGTGAAGTTGCAATCCAACCTTCGTCAGCGAGGAAGACACCCTGCCTCATTTCTCAGGTCCACGATACATTGGTTTGCAGCCTGCTATTCGGAGGGTGATCATTGGTTGCTTATTCCAAATTCTGTTTATCAACTCACGTCCGCTCGCGTGATGAAGACAACATCACAGGCGGCCACGGAGCTTTCTCTCAATTGTTCTTTCATCCCGAAGCCGGAGTCCCATCCTGGGCCCGCTGCCGCACTGGTCTGCCAGGGTATCTATTATAATCCTGTATGAGGGCAACTCCTGTTCAGTGATGAAGACCAAAGTCGGAGAAGCCACCTGGAGCTCAGTGGAACAGCTGTGCCCTGAAGTTAGGTTGTTGCCTCCGGGCTTGTTTTGTTTACCCAGAAGCGTGTTGTCCTTCGCATCTCAGAGAGCATTGCTTCCTCCCTTAGTGCCCCCAGTGATAGCTGAAATTGTGGTGGAAAGAGGCACTACACCCTTGCAAACGATAAAGCAAAGGATCTAACAAAAAATCAAATTCGTCTCCAAAGTAACCTTTAATTATTTTTTAATAAATTTTTGGGGGAGGGGAGGGAATTTCAGGGGAAAGGGGGAACGGTTTAGAGCAACAAGTATAAAGGACACATGGACAAAAACTATGGGGGGGGTGGAAATGGGAGGGAGGTGGGGAAGGATGGGGTGGTAGGTTGGGGTGAGAATAAAAGACAGAAAACTGTACAAGATCAACAATTAAAAAATACTGATTAAAAATAAAATTAAAAAATGGGAAAAAAATTTTTTTTAAATTCCAGAGAATCTGATATTGCTGAAAGAAATAAAGTTGATGCAGTTTGAGATGCCAGTTGTTCTGACTGGTGGGTGAACAGTGATGAAGTTTCCTGGGACATGTCTTCACTGGTGGACAAATGGTCACCTGGTCCCAAGTGCCACCAGACAGCCTGGAGTAGGGTTGTCCTGAAAACTGAAACTGACACCCAAACAAACCCCTGCACAATAATTTTGAGAATCTTAAAGTCTCAAGTTTGTGTTGAAAAATTAAACTGAAGTCTTCTCGTTGAGAAAGCCACTATCACCAAATTTCACTTAAAAATGTCTTCCTGTGTGAATTTTAATTGGTGGGATAATCATATCACCTACAAACTCCACATCACTCAGCCAAGAAGAAGAAGAAAGAGAAGGAAGAAGAGGAAGAAGAGGAAGAAGAGGAAGAAGAAGAAGAAGGAAGAAGAAGAAGAAGAAGAAGAAGAAGAAGAAGAAGAAGAAGAAGAAGAAGAAGAAGAAGAAGAAGAAAAAGGAGAAAATAAATAAAGCAGCAAGGCCCAGTAAGAGACCTGAGATTATTGGACACCAGTACCCAGGTAGGCATCACATGGCCAGGAGAGCTGAAGTAAGGACATATTATCTGCAAACCCAGGAGTGAAAACGCAGTCTCCTTGGACTGGGCAAGAAGTGTCTTGCAATGCCTGGAGGTAGAGGCTAGGAAACTTCAGGCACCCCACCCTGTCTTCAAACTAGGGCTTTTTGTTTTTTGTGTTTTGTGGTTTTTTTTTTGGAGTCCTAGGAAGGCAAAGAAGTGTTTGGGTTAATTCAGAGCCTGCAGAGGGCTCTTGAAGTGCCCTAATGAGGGCGGACCTTTCAGCAAGAGGTGACTCCTCTCAAAGTCTTGTCCTTTTGAATACGGGGCAATTAATTAATCCAGGAACCCAGATCCTGAATCCTGGGCTGAGGAAATACGAACTGATTTGGTAAACAAATGATATGTAAAATCTATACACCTAGACTCCAAAGTGACAAAGGAAATTACGAAAGCCCCTTAAACACTCTTTCCCGTGGATTGGCAGAGAGAATCTTAACGCAAACACAGAGGAGATGGAGCATAAAATGGGGCGGACTGATTCCGAGGTTTGTTTTGATTTTTAAACTCATTTATTTAAAATAAAAATGCATGTGCGCACGTGTGGGGAGGGGGAACGGGATTCCCCGACGCGAAGGGGATGCCGGCAGACAATGTACCCATGAAAGCGCACTCTCCCAACCTCCAAAGCACTGAATGCAGAGAAATGCGCGGTCTCCTGCGACTCGCCTGCAGAAGGTGGCCTCCGGACCGAGGGCGAGCCCGTCCCTGCAAGAGGACAGCTGGCGACCGGGCTCAACTTCCTGCGACCTCCAGAGGTGAGCTTCTGGCGGGGACCCGCCGCGCGAAGTCACAGCAGTCTTCCACAGGAGAGCCCGCGCGTCCCCCGCGGGGCCGGGGGGCGGGCGGGAGGGGGGCGGCATCCCGGAAGACACCCTGCGCAGATCTGGGGACCCCCGCCCCGTGACTCTGCAGCGGCAACAGGCTGAGCAACCGGTCGACATCACACAGCTGGCAGATGCGACGCTCGCTCTGTGATGCTGGGGTTCTCGGACCTTCGGTGTCCCGCGGACACCATCCTCCCCAACGCCACCCCCCAGACGTCTCTCCTGAAGGCACCTCCTCGGGACCGTGGGGAAACTGAGGCAGGGAATCGGGGAGGAGAAAACAAGAACTCAAAGCATCCCTTTCGCTGCTCCGGGGTCATCCCTTTTGCCCCAGGACCCCTCACCCCGAGTCCCTATGCCCTTGGCCCGGGCGCGCCCCTGGGGGTCCGTCCCATCGGTCCCGGTTGCTCGCGCCTCTAAGACCCGGCGCGGGGCGGTGGTGGTGGTGGGGGGATGCTCTTGCTCGCACTCGTGTCTTCCCGGGCCGTGTCGCCGGTCCCCCGGGCCGGAACAGGGGGTGCAGCGCGCAGCTGCCTCCAGCCCCGGCACTGCCGCGCGCTCAAGCCCGTTCTCTCCGAGGCTCTCATGATGCTCACCCCCCCACCCCCACGCCACCAAATGGCTTTTATTTTCACATAATCATCTTCTGGGGACAACAATGAGGACCTTCGGTATCCGTTGATAATCAGATCATCTGGCCCGCTCCTTTAGCGTCCTGCCTCCCTAAACCTCACACACATCTGTGCCCCTTCCCGGGAAAAACTTTCCCGGGTCTCCCCTCAACCTGTCCGGAGCGGACTCCCCGGCCGGCCCGACAGGGGTCTTTATCGTGACTCCGCAACCATCAATTAAACACGGCCAACTCGGTTTCGGTTTTGGTTTGAGGTGGCTGGTTGCTTTTGTTTGGGGGATTTGTGTTTTACGATTAATTTTCTTTTCTGGTGCAGTAAAGGAAGACTCTCAATGTTTTAGGAAAACTTCTTATTCTCCCCATTCTCAGGGTCGCGAGTTCCAGTGCCTGATTCTACTTTCTCCCTCGGCTCGTCCCCTGCCCTCGATGAGTGTCTTAACCATTGTTTGCCCTTGGTCTTTCCCCAAATCGCCCTGCCCCTGGCTGCCCTGGCCCCTCCTCCGATTCGCCGCCTTCTTTAATTTGTCTTGTACGTTAGCGCTGGGTCAGCGAGCCTTTTGTGCCGCCGTCCTGGGCCAGCGAGTGTGTGCGGTGCGCTTCTTTTGTTATTTTCTCCCCTAACACTGCAGAAATGAAACGCACATGCAGCTCTGTCGCCTCGCATTTTCAGATGTTTTTCGCACTATTGTCTGCGCCAGCCCGTTGAAAGTGCAAAGTGAAAACAGATGCATCCGAAAAAAAATTTTTTTTTGAAAGAGGACAACCCTAGGACGGGGACTAACCTCTCAACTAAAGATAAGCAATAAATATAAGATCAGATTTATAACGTGCATCGAGCAGTCTTGATTAGCACCCAGGTGAGCTTTGGTGAGATTTTTATCATTTCCATGTGTCTGGACAACAAGAAGAAATCAATGAGGGAAGAGGTCTATAAATCAACATTCATGTCAAGACAAATCAAAATAATGCCTCTATTATTTCAATCAATAAACCATTTTTATTCCCAACATCTGATATGCACAGTATGTGTCCGTCTGTTTTTGTATGTGGAATTGGCAGCTTCGCCTTATAGCAAAACAAACCTTTCAAAGATGTGTCAATAAAATTAAAAAATTTAAAAAGAAGAACCCAACGGGTCCCTCCTTCCTCTTGGAGACCCTCTCTTCTCCCCATTCCAAACTGCGTGCCCTAAGCCAGTAGGTGACCCCTGCCACCTCTGCCAAGGACTGGACCGTGCAGAGAAGGGACAGCAGGAAGCAGTGGCAGGCACTGGTGGCTAAGAGAAACCGAAAGCGCCCACGAGCGAGGACTCAGGCTGAGGACAGCGTGTCTGTCTGACTCCTGGCTCCAGTGTCTTCCTGGAGAGCATGCTAAGGGGTCGTAGGCAGGCTTGACACCGTGGTGCCCCCACGCTCTGCTGAAAACCAGAGCCTCCGGCCGCAGCCAGCAAGATCCCTCCAGCAGGTGTAAGGCTGACTTGCTGCGAGGCACTAATTGGGGGAGGCAAGCTGGAGGAAAGGGGGAGGGAGGGAGGGCCGCAGGGAGGGAGGTGGAGAGAGGGTGGGGGAGAGAGCCAGGCAGAGGGACTGGGGCTGGTGCAGGCTTTGTTAGTTTCAGGCAGATTTCAAGCCTTGTTTCTCAAAAGGGCCTGCAGTGCGGACTTCTCTCTGGCAGGCAGCTTGCTGGATGGGGCCACAGTTCTTGGAGGAGAGGAAGAGGGAGAAACGAAGAGATGATTCATTTAGGAGAGGGCACTGTCGATACCTCCAATGGTGGTATGGGCGGCAGCTTCCTTGCTTATTTTGCTTCCAGTTTGCTGACCCTGAAAACAAATCTCAATCATCCTTCCTGCTTGCGGTTCGGTCTTTCCTGTCCCATCTGTTTGCCATAAACGCATAGTTTTGACAAGCCCGGTCCTCTACGTTGGAATGGGAAGAAGGGGGTGAAAAATCCAGTCCCAGATGGAACCCCAAACTGCGTGGGATCCACAGGGTCTTTGTTTGGATTCAACAGCTGTCTGCCCACCACGCCCTCACTCCCCAAGCCCGAAGCGCGTTCTCCGGGTTTCATGTGGGAAAGGCGGAAAAAAGAAACAGTTAAAAAAAAAAAATCTGTATTTTTACAAGCAGGATTCCACAATCACTGGAAACTTCGAGACTTTAGTATTAAGTGAATCTCTCAGGCCAAATTATCACCCCAACAATTGTTTCCAAATAAATCGATGAGAACGGGAGAAAAAAACATGTTAGTAATCTGGCTGCTCAGCTTTATTTTTACCCCGAAAATCTCGTTGTTTTTCTCTCCTTGCCTTCTTCCTTTTCTCCCAGCTCAGCCTCTGTGCGTCCTAAGTTGAAGTGGGCAGAGGAAGGAGAGAAGGGACAGCTTAGGGCGCTGGAACCTCGAGGCCCAGCCGAGGGATTTCAAAGAGAGCAAAGTAAACCAGACGCGGTGTGCGTTGTTGGTTCGCTTCTCCCTCCTCCGGGTCAGAGCGCTCGTGATTACCTCGTTCCTGCGATGCAGGACGCGGGGCTTTCAAACAATGGGAGCGGGTCCGCTTGCTTTTCCTGGTTCGCGCTCCTAGCTTCCGTGTACCTTCCTCCCCCTCCCCACCCCACGCATCCGCACACCTGGCTCTACAGCTTCTCTTCCCGCTCCCCAGGCCCCAGGCCCCTGCTGGTGCCCTCTCCTTGGCCGCTACTTTCCAGACGGGATTTCGAATCCATTCTCTTGCTGCCTGAAGGGCGTGCTCCGATTTCCAGAGGTCTTTTCTGCTCTTCTGCAGGTCCTGGATTCAGAAGTCCCCGAAGAACCCTCACGCTTATCCCTCCACCGTTGAGATTGGCGCTTCTTGAGACCCTCCTCAGTCCCACTCTGGCCTTGGGTGGCCACAGCGGCTTGGAAACATCGCCTGGAGTCCTGTTCTTTGGGCATTTTCTATTTCCGGACAAGCCAGGGCGCACAAAGGACCAGAGAGGCAATTGAGGGAAGGTGTTTCCTGGAGAAAATAGTGGGGATGAGCGAGGACGTGGGGGTGCTCTCCTCACTGTGGGTTCTGAAGGAGCGCTGAGAAGGATACACCGCCGAGGTGACCCGAGCGGTCCGCGGCGACTCCAGCAGGTCCCCAGTGGGGCGCCTAGGCCCCAGTGGAGGCTTGGCCTGCTGAGCTCTTTCCCAGGGCGTCTTGGCGACTTTCGGTAACCGGGGCCCGCATTCTCCAGGTCCGCCCCGGGAGACCCCCGTTTCAGCCTGCGGGTTCCAATCTGTGTGGTTTCCCACGAAGAACAACCAGAGGAACTGCACCTCTGTTCAGAGATGAGTTTGAAGGATCACCAAGCTACTGAGAGGGCGGCGCTCCGGGGGAGCACGACCGCCTGATGCGAGGAGGCAACGATTTTGAGAAGCAAACCTGGCCCCCAAACACTGAACACCCGCCTTGGAAAAGTACAAAGAGAAAACTGCTTTTTTCAATCCAAAACCTCTTTTTCTGTAAACGCATTGGGAAAGCTCAGCTCTGAACCCCTTTCCCCTCTACCAAAATTAAGAACTTTTATAGATTTTTTAAGTGGAAGAAAGATGCAAAGATTATCTCTCTGCCTGTAATATCTACATTCTCAAATTGCTTCAGGCAGCAATTTCTGGCAAAAGGGGGAGGGTTGAGGTTGGAATTGTTTGAGGGGTGGAGTTTTATTTGCTCTTGATTATTTTATTTGGGTGTTAAATATTTTTCTTTGGGTTTCTTTGTTATTTCGAAGTGCATCTGAAAGATTCACCACTCCACCCTGAATGCAGCATTTTTTTTTTTTTTGGTTGTTGTTTCAAAATTTCAAACTGACATAAGTATTGGATCATCAGTTTTCCCTTTGTCTGCCCTGGTTGTAAATAATGGCTTTGAGATTAGCTAATTAAGGGGCATTAATCACTGATAGAAAGGGAATAAATCAAAACCTCGTTCTAAATTTCAAACTTACCCATATAGATGTGCATAGCTGCTCTATCTGGAGCAGATAGGTGCTGTTTGAATTACTGTTCTTCAGAGTAAACCAAATCCACTTCACTTTAAAAAATGAATATTGTATTTATACAGCCAGTTGCTCGGTTAAATTAAGTCTCCCTCCCATTCTTATTCCATTTCATAAACAAAGTGCAGAGAGGACAGCCATTATGGGTTTAAAAAGCCAAATCTTCGCTTTTCCCTAGCATGATGCTTTTCCTTGGCTGGGGGGTGGGGAGGTGGGGAGTCAGAAAAGGTGGAATAAACCCTAAGCGGATACAGATGGATGGAGAATAAATAGATGTGTATTGAGGTTTGTTTTTAATAAGAATACAGTGTCTGTAGGAACTCTTCAATGCCTGCAGCATTTCAGGTATATTTCTCTAGACTGCATTTCCCCTGCCCCTCTGAATAAAGACATTCAAAAACATTAGGTTCTGGTTTGTGAAAAAGAAAAGCAAGCTTTCAGGGTGGTGTGTGTGTGTGTGTGTGTGTGTGTGTGTGTGTGTGTGGTGTAAGGCTGGTCTCTCCACCGCATTTTGCTGCGTGCCTGTGTCGCGCGCAACCCTACACAGTGTTGGGGAGCTTGGATTATTCCAACACCGAAAAAAGAGGCTTTAAATTATTACATGCCATAAAAACAACAAGCTGATCCCTGGAAACAAGTAAAAATTTATTCGTTTCACGTACAGACCCCGAAACAGTAAACACGGAGCGGATCATCCAGAACTAGGGCAGGAGATCCGCAAATTCGGTGTCTGTGCGGGAGCGCGTGGCTGGGCGCGCACCTTGGTGTCGGTGCGCACTGCTACCCCCCACCCCCAACCACTGCGAGGAAAGACCTGGGTTGCTGAGGTTCCCCCCACTCTCCTCCTCCTTTCCAGCCGTCTCTCCTTTTAGCAGCTACTGGCGGCTAAGGGCTCAGTTCAAGATTAGTGCCTGGGAAGTGTTCGAGTCTGGAGCACAGAGTTGGGTCCTTGGGATGAGCTCGGACAGCTGCCCCTACCTGCCAGGAGAGCGCCCAGCCACGGGTGTGCACCCCGAGGGCGGCTGAGGGGAGGAAAGGTTGTCTCGAAGCCCCTAATGTCCCCACGCATTGGGGTCTCTCCTGAACTAGACAATACTGGCTGTGGCAGGCAGGTGCCAATTCCCCCGGAGGCTGAATTCTTCTAATAGCCTCAGCCTGCACAAGCGCCTCCCTTCTTCGCTTTGCTGCAGCAGTTTTACTTTTATTTTTTAAAGTCAAGAACTTGATCATTAATTTTCAGGTGCTCAGGGTGCTGTGTCATTGCCGAAAGCCTCGCAGACTGAGCCGGAGCCCCCGATGTTGGGGGGATTCTGGGAGGGGGAACCCCGCGGGGAAGGGGTGGTGGGCCGGGGACGGGACATTTGCATAAAGCTTTGTCTTCCGTGATTCTTGGGCTGCCCAGGGTTATAACGCTGATTACGCAAGATTAATGCGAAGATTGTTCTCCCTGGCTCACCGAGATGTATTGAAACAGTGAGCTGGCCCGACCCAAAGCGGTACACGCTCGCACCGCGCCGCGCGAGCCCGGACTTTGTCCCCGCGGCCGGTGAAGTTTCTCCCAGGGCAAGGGGGGAAAGACGGGTGGCTGCGTGGGGCCAGAAGCTCAGAAAAGTCAACCGTGGGGGTACTGTGGCGTAAACGAACACATCAAGTGCCATTCCCTGTCTTTTCCCTCTCTGTTGGCTTCCAAATAAATGCCTCTTCTGCGGGGCTGTCACTGGGGTTCGGGGACGAGGTGCCCAAGGGATAAACTTGGTGCTGGAGCGCCCCCTAGTGCGACCAAGGGGGAAGAGACGCCGGGCGTGGGGGTGGCGGGCCACACGGCTGGGTTTCAGCGGTCTGGTGCTGTCGCTTAGCGGACTGGCGTGGGATCGGGCTGGGGCCTGAGGCTCCAGAAGCGGGGCCCTCAGCTGCGGCTCATGCTTGTCTCACTTGGAAAGTTTAACCTGGTCTAACCTGAAATGCACGTACACACCCGCCCAGGTCCCCGAGCAGGGGTTCTGACAGTGCTCAAGTTAATTGGCTGAACGTGCAAATTAAGTATCCTTTGATATTTCCTAATTCTCCTTGAGAAACCACGCACTCAGCATTATCCCTGCTTGGGAGATATTTCAAAGGTTTTGTTTTTTTTTTCAGATTATTGGAAAATTTTGCTCCGAAATTTATTGTCAGATTTTATCTTGAAATCAAATGAGATTTTTAAAGACTAGGTTTTTGTTTTCTTCATTTTGGGGGGTAAATATATACAATGAGAACTTCAATAATGATGAGACTAATGGTAATATATAAATATAATTGTGAGCGGGGAGAGAGAGGGTATTCTAGTTTCCACACCGCAGTAAGTTGCTGTCTTGCTTTGGGACAACCCTTTCATTGAGCTGTGTCTCAACTTCCTCTTCTATAAATGGCATAAGCCCATTGAATAATTTTAAGGAACTTTTTGAATTTACAAACCTAAAGCACAGCTAGAAAAAAAAAGCACAGGATTAAAAGTTGCAGACATATGTAATACTGTTTGTTCTAGTCATTCTCCTAAAGGACAATTATTATTGTAAATCCAGATTTTTGAAATGTGATCTTTTCTGTAATGACAGCATAGCTAGAAATGTTTGCATGACATCAAAAAATCACATATATGTGTGAAATATACCACAAACTTAACAAACTAAGATATAAGTTGACAGCTTATTATTACCCTACTCACTCAATCTAATCCTTAAATCTATAATTCAGGGATAGTATTTCTGAATATTTTGTAATGATCCCCACAAATAAATTGATATAAAGGAGGTGATGTTTAGCATCGGCTGAGTGGTGAGCAGAGATTTGTGGTTGCCCTTTATGGGCCCTCTACATAAAATCTTTGAAACTTTTTCTGGGTGTCAGTTCTCAAAATCAGATCCATGATGGAGAAACTTTGGCAGAGGAGGCTGGTGATGATTAGTCATAGCAGGAGGAAGTGTTGAGAGGAAGCAGTTAAAGATAAAGTATCGGAAAACAAAACAAAACAAAAAGGTAAACAGCAACAGAACTCAAAGTTTTTACTTCATCTGTTCTCACCAGGAATCACAACATCATGTTGATTTTGGATAGTCTGTAGTTATATGACATTCGTATGCTTACAATCTTTTAAGTAGCAAAATAAAATATTGACCATATAAAATGCAGATTTTTTTCATCAGAAGAGACATTTTTTAAGGTTACTGTAAGGAGAAACTTTTCAAAGACGCACCACTGGAATGCTCACACCCCACACATCATCCAAGACAGCAGCATCAGAACTGCGTCCCAGTCTTGTGAAATTTCTCCTGGTAAATAAGGACCAGCTTGATCAAGGGACTTGCTTTGAAGTCCTGCTGCTATTTAAGATTTTCACAATATTCTTGGCAACTTGGTTTTTTAAAATGTTATTTTTCACAGTTAATTTTTTTTAATCTCGTCTGTAACGTTTAAACAAAATCACCAGCATCTGTAAAGAATGTGTTTTCGTTTCACGGTCCTTAGGTGATAATCTAAGAGATGTAAAGAAGAGAAGTGTGTGTGAGTGAGGGTAGTAGCACGCACATTTTGGAGTAATGGGCCACCTCAGGACACTCCAAGTGCGCCGCCTCCAGCCACCAACCTGACTCTGGGAAGCCACGATGGACTCTGCGACCCCATCCAACCCCAATTACCCCTAGTACCCACGTCCCCACCACTGACTGGAGGGGGATGGCCCTCCTTTCCAAGAATTCAGAGAGAATCAGAGTCTCTCTCCGGACAGGAGATGGAATCATAACGATTGTCACTGTGGCTAGAACACAGCTGTGACCAACTTCGTGCCACCTGCTCAGCCCTGCTGCCAGCATCTGCCCTGGGCCAGACCACGCGACCCCTCCCCCAGGTGAGGCTTCCTCTAAAGTCAGAACAGTTAGGACGCTGTCACCTGCTCAGCCCTCCCTCAAAACACCTTAAGGTTTCAGGAATGTTTCTGAAGAGAGAAAAGAAGTCAAATTATGGGGAAGTAATTTGTACGAGGCAAGGATTTTGATACATTGTCTCATTTCATCCTCACACAGCCTGGTGTGTCTACTTTATATTCAAGAAACTGTGACTTGGGAACATCATCAAATAGTTATTTGAAGGCCGAAATGGCATTTGGGACCCAGTGGGTACCATGCCATCACCAAAACCATTCTACTGGGTGCCTTTCTTTCTCTGTTAGTTTAAATACCTTGGGACACACTCCCCTCCACCAGCACTCAGGGGTCTAACTGGACGCCAACTAAAACATACCATTACCGCTGAGAAGTAGGAAAGGAAAGCAGAGACTTCTGCAGAAACTGATCTTCTGGGATTGTCACTGGGATTTTCTTGGGAATCTAGAAGCTGGTCCTAATGTTGGGGTACCTCTGACTTTTGCTTGAAAGTGCATCATCCCCCATGCGATAAATATCCACACAGATCACCACATTTGTTCCTTCCCTGCTCACCTCCAAACTGATGCACATTCTTTGCTTTGTAACATTGCATCGTTCCTCATTTTGGAGACCTGCAGAAGACCCAGAGGTTCTGGACCATCTAACTTTCTGTCATACCCTTCTCCCGTTCTCAAGGAGCCCCGCTGCACCTAATACTGCTCCGATGTTTTCTGTGCTTGTTTCCTTTCTTTGAAGGATGTTCAACATCCTTCCAGCAAAATTTCTTCGGAGCCAAGCCACACATCACCTTCCAACTGGCATATTTCCATGCGTGGTCTGGATGATAATTTTTATAATAAAAATTGCGTGCCATGTCTTATTACAAACATCTCTCTTCAGCACGAATGTCCATCTTGTAAGAGGATTAGTTGGGCTTTGCTGGGGAATACTCGTGTTTTCAGCAAGCTTTTCAGCCCTTTCATTTAGTCAAAAGGCGAATGAATTGACAGAAAAGTGTTTAAACTTGCTTGTCAGGACCAACCTTCCCCGCGGATTTCTCTTTCCCTTCTCTGTGCTTTCCTCACAGGGAAGAAATAAGGCACCTCTGGGTGCCCTCTCTCAGCAGCGCTCCCAAGAAGTTTTCTAGAATTCTTCCCGGTAGCCCATGGACGGTCCCTTCCTCTTACAGGATCCTTTGCTGCCACCTGCTGTTCAACCTGCGCTTGTGCCGGCTGTGAACGCCGCCCCTCACTGGAGGCCAGTGGGCTAACCCGGTGGGCGGGAGCAAGGAAAACCAGGCTGCCTGGGGTCTCGACCCTTTCACGGGACCACACTCCCAGATGATCTTTGAGCAATCGAACACGTGTTTGTGTCGGTTGGTTTTTCTGCCACACTCTCTTCCAAATTAACAGGATGAGAACACCAGACACCCTATTTCTTTTTCCTTTCAAGCACATCGTGATGGTCAGGCGATCAGACTTTAAAATTTCTTGAGTATCCACTGTGTGCGAGGCCAGAATTATGATCTGGGACCACCACTTGGAACTGTAACACTCATTAACTAGCAGCACTTTTTCCTTTTGTCCCCTGTGCACCCACCCAGCTAACCCACCTCAACCTGGTACTGCGGCGGACCCAGGCCGGTATCTCTGGGACTGGGGGTGTCGGGCCCCAGCAGCTGCTCACCCCTTGCTGTCCCGTTCGCTCTCTCTGTGTCCCTTTCACCCCAGTGGGCTCGGTCCTCTGACTCTGTGTCCCTTTCACCCTGGTGGGCTCAGTCCTCTAACTCTGTGTCCCTTTCACCCTAGTGGGCTTGGTCCTCTAACTCTGTGTCCCTTTAACCCTAGTGGGCTCGGTCCTCTAACTCTGTGTCCCTTTCACCCTAGTGGGCTCGGTCCTCTAACTCTGGAGTCACTCAGAGGGTGGACAGGAGAGGTAAAGTACATGAGGACCCCCGACCCTTTCTGTGAATGTGGGTGGCCGACTGTATAAAATGCTACTTTTTCTTGTACCCACGCCCGACCCCAGGGAACTCAGCTGCAAGGCCTCACCCCTGACGCTACCGGAGCACCGACTCGAGTTCTCCGTGTGTCTCCTAGAGACAAAGCAAGCATGAGAGACACGGGCTGCCCAGGCTGATGACCGCTGCTGAGGACACTTCACACTTTTAATGAGACCAGCTCAGTGTGGCACCCGGCTAAACAATGAACCAGCTCTTGCTTTCTTCCTAGCTCACCATCTGTCTCAGTCCATCAGGCTGCGCCACACAGCGCCACACAGTGGTGGCTTGTAAAACAACAGACGTCTGTTCCTCTCAGCTCTGCAGGCTGGAGGTCCAAGCAAGATCAAGGCGCCCCCAGACTCCGTGCCAGGTAAGGGCCAGCTTCTCGGATAGCAGACGGCTGGCTGTCTTTTCCTTGTGACCTCATGAAGCAAAAGTGTCCACGGGAGCTCTCTGGAGTCTCTTTCCGAAGGGCACTAATCCCATTCTCGAGGACTCCACCCCCCTGACCCCATCACCCCTCAAAGGCTCACCTCCTAATACTATTAACACCTTAGGGTCAGGGTTTCATCGTGTGAACTTGGAGGGACGCAGGCATTTGGTCTGGAGTGCCCCCCTTTTCTATCAAACGCAGCAGCAGCAGCAGCAGCCGCAGAAGCACCAGCGTTACTTCTGAGAACAGGGCGGGTGATCCCTCCTTGTTCACGGGTTCACGTTCTTCATGGAAGAATTATTTTCTTCAAACGTTGCATTCAGCCTTACGGAAGTCGCCCAACTTAACGAAGCATTTCAAAACCACCTGGTGTCCTCCAAAGTTCCTGTGCCCGGGTTTCCAAAACCTCGTAGGGCAAACGTCTGACGAAGCGAAGCCATCCGCAAAGGTCACCCCTCCCGAGCTCGGCTTTGGCGGGGGCAGCTATGCGCTGATGCGGAGGAACGTTCCCGAAGTGCAACATGCCGTCCTCTGGCGCGCGAAATTTCCACATCTGATTTGCCTTCCGAATTTATTGCAGCCTTTCCAGGAGTGGTTTTGGCAAGGCTTGGGCAGGGTGGGGGATAACGGTCAGAAAGCTGTGAAAATGATGTAGTGGCTCAGGACTTTCAAGCGCCTATTAAAGACATTTAACGAACTGTATATTTCTCCCTCTGTTTGCCCCCAAATGTGTATGTATGGAAGTTCTCCAAATTGCTTTTCCTTAAAGCTCGGGGACCATCATTTCTGTGTTGGGGGGAGGAAATTTATTGCTTTTACAGGTTTTTGGCTTCCATGTGTTTTTCTTCCTAGCTCGCCGAAGTTCCTCTTTTTCATCTTTTGCTAACAAATTAAGAGACTTGGTTTCCTTAATTTCCTTTCCGATACACTGTATTATGAAGGCGAACCCTCCTTCCCCTATAAATCTCCTTGCTCCTTCGAGTTCAGCAGCAGGCTCTGCGAGTCTCCCTCCGCGCGTGGGGAGCCGGGACCGCAAGGAGAGCCAAGCACTGAACGAGACCCTTTCTTCCACCCAGACCGGCTCGGGGCGCGCATGCGCTCATTTGATAACCATTCAGAATGGACGGAAAAGTGGGCGTTCTTCTCGGGGCTGAGTTCAAACCACCCATTTATTGGTGGTCTAGTAGGGAAAAACATACAAGCGAAAAGTAAATATCAGCGCAGTATCACTCGCTTCTCGAGCGGCGGTTCTGACGACATGCCTGAGAACATGGGCTTTAGGACGCAGGCAGCTGGGTGTGGACCCAAGCTCTGCCCCTTCCCAGCCCCGAGACCCCCCTGGACCCCGGTGTGGCCCTCGGTAGAGGGGGACTGAGGAGAGAATCCACTTCAGGGAGCTGCTGTGGGAATGAGAGGTGTCGACACACCGTCCGTGCCTGCAAGACTGCCTGGCGCTGAGCATTTGGGTTTCAGCACCGATGCCACCCACGTCTTCGCTAGAATTCTCCAAACGCCCAAACGCTCTCCTTAGGAGACTCGTTCCTGCCACGCTCTGCGGTTCCCTGTGCCCAGATCACTATGCGAAATCACTTTTATTCTTACTCGTCTGCTGGCTCGCTGCCCCCTTCGTTGCACTGGAGTATACACACCCCCAGAGCAGGGGCTCCTGTGACAGGACTCATCGTTGGCTTTCCAGGCCCCGGTGTGGCGCGCCGCAGAGAATCACTTGTCAGTTGGAACCGAGAAGTGGACGTGTGGATGCGAGCGGCTCTGGCAGGGGGAACCAGGCGCTGTCCTCCGCAGCACGGAGCCGAGTCTTGGCCGGCCTCAGAGACGGTTTCCCAGGGGAACCGGCGTCCCGCAGGGACCTGCAGACTGCCTGTGGTCGGGGGCAGAGGCAAGAGCCGGGCGCAGTTCGAGGGGAAAGAGTGTCCCAGGGAGCATTTGCAGGGACTCCTCGCTGGGAAGGTCTAAGGCAGGCATGCTGGGCCCTGTTTCCTGAGGTGGGGACAGGGAGCCGCGGAACCTTGCCGGGCCCTGAGCCAGGGAGTGTGGTGCCGGGATCAATTGCTCCCACTGCGCTGACCTGCAAAGAACCTCACAGGACCTGAAACCGTTCTTCGTGGACCCCATCGACTCGGAACTGCTGTGGTATTGTCCCCGTGGTGTAGAGAACACGGCAGCACGCCACTCCTCCTCGCTCCACATGGAGGCGAGTCTTTGGTTCCACGGCACTGCCTTTCCCTGATCTGGCCTCACCTCCGGCTGCCCTCGCACAGAAATAGGTCGCCTATTCCAAACTGCATTGAACAGAGAAAAGCGATTTCTGTGCTCACAAGAATCCCCCCCTCCCTCCACACCCAGGGGAGCCAGCAGTATGCGCAGGAGAGCCACGTAGCGTGGAGGTGGGTTGCTCAATTCCAGGTCTGCACACCTGCCCCAGCTCGCCACGCTGCTCGCGTGCAGGGGCCACCTCCTCGATGGTGCTCTCTGCTGTCTCGGGGGTGCCGGTGCTCACCCACCCCTCAGAACAGAAAGAGGCTTCCTCCCGATCCGGCCGACACTGATTTTCCCTGGTGTGCAATGGGAATGGGGATGATGGGAAAGAAGGGTGAGGAAAGGCCGTCCTCAGAGAGTCACGCTAGGTGTAGCATCTCCTTGTGAGTGCCGTGGCAGGCCGTTTGATGGCTGCAGACTCTTCAGACCCCTGCCCCGGAGAGGAAGGGGTCTTTGTCCCTTGCCCACGAATCTGGGTGGGCTTGCGACTGTTTCTACAAGTCACTCTGTGACTGCCAAGGCCAGGTCATAAAAGGCCATGTAGCCTCTGCCTGGGTCCCTTGGCACCTCTGCTCCTGGGATGTCACTGCCGGGAAATGAACCCTGTGCTAGAGGCTGAGCTGCCTGAGAAGGCCGCACGCCGGTTCTCTGGTTGACCCCCAAGTGGAGCTCAGCCTTCCGGTCATCTCAGCCCAGAAGCCTGCATGGGAGTGAAGCAGCTTGCCAATGATGCCGGTCCCCCCGTGATGAGGGTCACCCCCGGACACCTGTCTCATCACATCGGCTAAGGCCCCCGACACTGCGGAGCAGTGACCAGCTATCTCCACGGAGCCCTGTCTGGATTATGGACCATTTTTGGCGAGCATTTTACCACGTCGCTCTTCCGACACTAAGTTTGGGGGAGTTTGCTACACAGCGAGGGTGGCCAGAACACGTATCCTCTGTCCACACCGTCTAAGTACCTGTGTTGTAATGCTCTCTCCGAGGGAGGGTAGAACTTCTTACTAGAGCTTTGGTGGATTCTGTTCAATGGGCTCAGTCAACACCCATTCCTACCGCCCCTTCTCTTTTTCCTTTTAAAATGGTTTTATTTTTCAATTACAGTTTGCATTCGATATTAGTCTGGGTGAGTTTCCACATATCATGAAATCCTATGGTATTTGTCTTTTCCTTGCCTGACTTCTTTCACTTAAAAACGGAAATGCCTTAGGACCCAGGGACACCACTTCTGAGAATATATTCGAAGAACACTACTTCAGAAGAATGTGAGCACCCCTGAGCTCACTGCAGCGTGATTCACAGTAGCCAAGATATGGGAGCAGCCCCAGGGTCCGACAGTAGAAGAGTGGGCAAAAAAGTGGTGGTGCATATATACACAATGGAATATTACTCAGCCATGAAAAAGAATGGAATCTTCCCTTCTTTTCTGTCTCCCTCTCCAAGAGACTGGCGAGTAAAATTCTCAACCCCTAGGCCTGTCTTGCAGTTGCAGGTGGCCTTGTCAAACCACACTGACCAATCACACATAGAAAATAGTCATTGCGTAGAGCTTCCCTTCCCCAGCAGGAGCCTAATGGGGAAACTGCCTTCCGCCCCACTCCCGCCCACCTGGAGCGTGGATGAGCTGTGGAGAAGGGCAGCAGCCCCCTGAGACCGGGAGGATGAAAGTCACAGTCCGTGGCAGCGCGTGGACAGGGGACAGTCTAGACATTCGGTGATGCCCTTGAGCTACGCGGGGAGAGAAGCGCACCTGGCGTGGCGTCCTTCACAACTGTTTTTCTTTCAAACCAAAGAAAACATCCATTTCCCTAATTCACTTCGTATTAAAATCTTTTGCCTTGTTTGAATTAGTAGGATTCCTCTTAAGCCTTCGCTAAGAGCAATCTTTTTGTTATTCAAGTACGTTTGTCTCCATTTTCACCCCATCACACCCCCCTGCCCCACCCATACCCACTTCCCACCTTTGAACCTACCCCTGTGGGCTTTGTCCGTGAGTCCTTTATACGTGTTCCTTGATGACCCTTCCCTTTGTTTCTCCCATTTATTCCCCGCTCGCCTCCCCTCTGGTCCCTGTCAGTTGGTTCTTTATTTCCACGTCTCTGGTTGTATTTTGCTTGCTTGTTTGTTTTGTTGATTGGGTTCCACTTATAGGTGAGATCATACGGTTTTTGTCTTTCACCGCCTGGCTTATTTCATTTAGCATAGTGCTCTCCGGTTCCATCCATGCTGTCTCGAAGGGCAGGAACTCATTTCTTCCTGCTGAGTAGTATTCTATTGTGTAAACGTTCCACAGTTTTTTGATCCACTCATTTACTGATGGGCACTTAGGACAATCTTTATATTTGGTGTATACATTTATACCCAGGCCCCTGCACTTCGGAATCATCATTCTTTCGCCCAACACCACCATAACCACCACAGCTGAGCAGTGTGAGGGTTTACGCATACGTAGCGCTCAGTGGTAGGGAAACGGTGGTATTTTGCTGTGTTTGATGCGCTTCCATGCATAACGGGCGCCCGTGCCTTTGTCCCAAACTTTCAGGAGGGGGAAATCTTTCATTTTAGCTTTTAATTCAATTATTTATTTATATTTAGATACTTTCTTGTATTATAAAGGAATTTTAGCATTTATTTTTGAACATGTGATTGTTTGAGAAATTTTATGTAACAATTACAAAACACATGAACAGATACAAGGTATTCAGGCGCTACCCATGTAGAGTGCGCATCTTCCTTTTTCCCTCAAGAATTTGGGCAAAAAAGTGCGCATTATACACAGAGCAATACGGTGTGTCTAAAACTAAAATCTCCAGAGTCCTGAAACCTGCTCATTGCCATCTCTTTGGCTACATAAAATAGTGAATGCATATAATTACTGGTTATTCTTGTGTGACTGTTATTAATCCTGTCATATAATAAACAAGCTGAAATGTGAAGCATAAAACAACAATTTCAAAGACAAAAGAGAAGCGTGATTACATATCCACGAGGAACGAAATATCAAAGAACAGAGAGCGTTCTGCATCTCTTCCCTCTCCGCACAGCGCAATTTCGGGTTGTGATTGGTTCCCAGGGCGCCGGGCTGCACACCATCCACTCGGTCAGAGCCACACGTCTCCTCATCTTTTAAAATCTGCACGTAGACCTCCCTGCGCTCCCACCCAGGCCTGCATTAGGCAACGAAATACATACTGTGGACCAAAGCGAGCTTCGCAAGTCAGGGACCCCGTGAACCCCCTCCACACCGAATAGTCTTCGCCACAGAACTTTCCCGGGAGAGCAGGCCCTAACTATCTTCGCTCTTTCTGAGTGCCAGCTCCTCTTTGTCCCATCGTGTGTTCTTCGGGTTGACACCAAGCTTCATTCGCCTTTATTCCCCCAGTATCCACTGTGCCTGGCTTCTTTACTCATACCTGTTAGGCGTCAAGTGCTTAGACGCTGGGTGAGATAATGAGCAAAGTAACCGGATCCCCACCAGGGAGACAAACCTTAAAATATAATTACATGAGGATGTATCTGATTACAGATTTAGTAACTGCAACAAAGGAAGAACGTGGGGTGTGATGAGGAATGAACCTGCTCTGGGGGGACAGGAGGCCGAGGTGGGAAAAGTGACCTTTAACGGGAGGCCTGAGGAAAAACATCTCAAGTAGCGGGAAAGGCACGCGCACAGGCTGTGGGTCAGACCGATGAGGATGCTGACGGAGTCCTCGGTTCTCTCCAAGATGGTGGAGACTGAGGGTGGTACCTAGTTCCGCATCCTCCAAGGTTCAACCCCTGCCCGTGTTTAAAGTCCCGCTTCAAGCACCAGCCCATTCTACATTGATTTCTTGCATGTTTAAAACAATTCCAAATGCAAAATGTAGCCTTTATATCAGTATATTGTTCTCAACTGTTCATAATTACGTCCATCAGTCTGCCAATTATATGCTGTTTGAGCATAGAAAGCGTAGCTTTAAACTTTCCACATTCCACTCTAAGGTCTAACATCTTGTTGGGCAGTATATACCAGCAAAGAGCTTCTCTGGTTGATACTTCTGCTTGCATTTGTTTATATTTGTAGGTTTTTATGATACTAGTTCAAAACTATCTCTAGAAAAGAAATAAATAATAAAGTTTAATGGGTGAAAACCATATGTACATTCCATAGATGAGAAACTGTGTCATATGTATGAGAAAACTAAATATCATCATGGAATATAAAATCAACATAGAAACTCAGACAAAAAAAAGGCTAACACATTCCCCAGTGCTCTCAGTCAAGGAAGGGCCCAGGCTTGCTGGGGGACCCCCGAGTGAGTTTTAGCAATCCTGATGGTTACACAGCAAAGATAAGGAACTTACCTTTGTGTAGTGCATAATGACAAAGAGGCCGATACTTCTGTTTTATTTACCATGAGAACTCTGTCAATAGTTGGACAAAAGCAGAGATGTTTCTTGTCTCTGGCTAAAATAAACCCTGGGAATCTAGAGCTATGTCATTTTTTTTTACCTGAGTTTGATTTAAATTCAACTCTTTTCCTTGATAAAAGTAAGTATAATAATGAAATCCCTCCAAAATATAATTGTTCACGTTCTCAAGCTACAGAATAAGAATAAGGTGGTACTTCCAGCCAAGATGGAGGCATAGGTGGACACACTGTGTCTCCTCGCACAACCAAAATTAAGGACAACAAATATTTAGAAACAAGAAAACAACCGGAACTGAGAGAAAATTGAACTGTACGGAGGTTCGACAACCATTCATCCAGACCGGTAAGAGGGGTGGAGTCTCAGCAGGAAAAAGTGGAGGTTGGCAGACCCGGGCACGGGGTGGCAACGGTGCAGACCCAGTGAGGCTGGCAGTTGGCTGACCAGGGGGTCCCACATTCACGCACAGATAATCCAGGTGAAGGGGAAGTGGCGGAAGGGACTGGAATCCAAGAGAGAGCAGAGCAAGCGCCATAGTTCCCTCTCGGACCCTGCCCCCACATACTGCATCACAACCTAGCAACTGGGTTGCCTCGCCCTGGTGAACACCTAAGGCTCCGCCCCTCACTGAGTAACAGCTGGGACCAAACCAAAACAAAAACCCAAAAATGGCTCAAACGGGAGAACAAATCAAAGCCCCAGAGCCGATTCATCTAAGCAACCAAGAGATAGCCAACCTATCAGATGCACAGTTCAAAACCCTGGTGATCAGGATGCTCACAGAATTGGTTGATTTTGCTCACAAATTAGATTAAAAAAATGAAGGATACAATAAGTGAAATGAAGGAAAACGCAGGTGGAACTAATAGAGATGGGAGGAAAACTGGGACTCAAATCAATGGAGTGGACGAGAATGAAGAAACAAACAACCAAACAGAAAACAAGGAAGAAACAAGAATTCAAAAAACTGAGGAGAGGCTTAGGAACCTCAAGGACATCTTTAAATGACCGAACATCGAATTATAGGGGTACCAGAAGGGGAAGAAGAAGAGTAACAAGTGAAAAACTTCTTTGAACAGATAATAAAGGAGAACTTCTCCAATCTGGCAAAGGAAATAGACTTCCAGGAAGCTCAGAGAGTCCCAAAGAAGTTGGACCCAAGCAGGAACACACCTAGGCACATCATAATTATATTAGCCAAGATTAAAATGAAGCAGAGAATTCTAGAAGCAGCAAGGGATAAGGGCACAGTCACCTACAAAGGAGTTCCCACCAGACTGTCAGCTGATTTCTCCAAAGAGACCTTCCAGGCAAGAAGGGACTGGAAAGAAGTATTCCAAGTCATGAAAGTCAAGGACCTACATCCAAGATTGCTCTATCCAGCAAAGCTGTCATTTAGAATGGAAGGGAAGATAAAGTGCTTCTCAGATAAGGTCAAGTTCAAGGAGTTCATCATCACCAAGCCCTTATTATATGAAATGTTAAAGGGACTTATCTAAGAAAAAGAAGATAAAAATATGACAGTAAAAAGACAGCAAACTCACATATATTAACAACCACACCTAAAGCAAAAGCAAACTAAGCAAACAACTAGAACAGGAACAGAACCACAGAAATGGAGAGCACATGGAGGGTTAGCAACAGGGGAGTGGGAGGAGGAGAGAGGGGGAAAAGGTACAGAGAATAAGTAGCATAGACGGTGGGTAGAAAATAGACGGGGGGAGGGCAAGAATAGTGTGGGAAATGTAGAAGCTAAAGAACTTATGACACATGGACATGAACTAAAGGGGGGACTGTGGGTGGGAGGGGGTGTGCAGGGTGGAGGGGAGTGATGGGGGAGAAAGGGGACAACTGTAATAGCATAATCAATAAAATATATTTTAAAATAAAAATAAATAAATAAATAATCTAAAAAAAAAAAAAAAAAAGCCCAGTGAGGGCGGATGAGGAAGCAAACACTCAAACACTCAGTCCTTGAAAAAGGGCAGGTATTTTGCTGTGGGTAAACCTGTCTGGGTTGTCCTTAAAAAAAAAACAAACAAACTGTGTGCAGCAAAAATCTGCAGTTTGGACTGATTTCAAACCTCAAGGTGACTTAGTCTTCTTGAGATGAAGACAGCAGCTCCACGAAGAATCCAGTGACGCTCGGGCAAGGGCGGGACAGGCAGCCGAGGGAAGGCAGAGGGAGGCAGTGACGACTCTGTCCAAGCTCCCTTGCTTCCCTGCAGAGAGGGAAACCAAGTTCTACGAGTGAAAACCTGGGGCACCCAATTAGGACCCATTGAAATTTAAAGGACCTTTTTAGCCAAGCCAGAAAGAAAACCCCCAGTTTTCTGAAACCTAGACCAGCACCACGGGGTCTTGAGGAAGCCAGGTCAGGTCAGCGGCTTCCCCCTCCATCCAGAGACGGAGGAGCCTGGGGCCAGACCACCGTCCCTGCTGCCTTCAGGCCAACGGCCCGCTCACCTCCCCTGCTGGTGATGCCTGAGCCACAGGCTCTTCCTCCCGATGCTGCAGGTGTGCAGGGAGAGGCAGGTCCCAGCGCTGGGAGGGACCCAATGCCCCAGGCTGAAGGGTCTCCCAGGTAGCTGGGCTTGCCACACCATGTCAGGTTTATTGGGAGAACTAGGGGATGAGTAGAGAAACAGATTCGACTCAGAGACAACATCACCTTCTTAGAAACTAGGTGTGAAAAATGGGAAAAGGGTACAAGATTTCACAAGACGAAAGAGAAACAGGTATGGTATTTTTAAGTGCCTCCAAACTTGGGTTCCCGCCTCAGCAAGGACATCTCCCTTGTGTGCCTCCATCCAATCCACTGTCAAGCTTCCCTCGTCGGGCAGAAAGCTCTGGACCGGGAGACAGGAGTCAGACGGAGCTCAGGAGAAGCCTGTCCTCTCTGCTCCTGTGAGGTTTCAGGAGATGCTCTGGAAGGGACAGCTCCGGGCCCTCTGTGTTGCATTGGGGCGCTGCCCAGAAGTTGTAAGGGCTCTGCCTTTGGAGAGCATATGGGGAATAAAGAAAGCATGCCCTCAGTAAATTAATTTCCGGGCATAGGTAAAAACAATGGAAAGGAAAATCAAGAGGAGTGTGGCAAACGCTGAAGACCTTTTTCTCTCTCAGCCCAGGAGGATTTTAAACTCGTATCTTAGAAGCGCTATTTTATTTCTTTTTTGAATTTTTCTTTTTAATGTTTTATTTTATTGTTGTTCAAGTACAGTTGTCTGCAATTACCTCCCACCACTTGCCCCCACCCCAGCCCTCCCCACCTCCCTCCCCTGATTCAACCCCTTGGTTTTTCCATGTGTCCTTTATAGTTGCTCCTGAAATCCCTTCCCCCTTCCCCCCATCACCCCCTCCTACCTCCCCTCTGGTTACTGTCAGATTGTTCTTAATTTCAATGTCTCTGGTTATATTTTGCTTGCTTGTTTGTTTTGTTGGAAGGGATATTTATTAAAAAAAAAAATGTAGAATAGCTGTCAAGGCCATTTCAAGAGCTTCGGAAGGACCTTTTGGTCATAACCTGCAGGTACGACCGAGAGTGATTCTGAATCGCCCAGCTGGTTACAGACGTAGCTCAGAGTTACCAAGAGAGGAGCAGGCGCTGCTGGGGACCCTGCCAGGCAGGAGCAAGAGGAGCCAAGCCAAGAGCAACATCACGTGTTCGAACACGTCCCACCTATAAGACCTCCAGGAGGCCCCCTGAGTCAGGGTCACTGAATCTCACTGCCAACAGAAGCTGACCCTGAGGGACGACTACTAAGCTAGAAGTCACTAGAAGCAGGGCCACCTGCCACTTCCACACACAGCTGTCAAGAGGCTGCTTCGGAAGTCGTGGGAGGGAAACTGGGAAGGGTCCCAGTGGAAGGAACTGCATCCAAGCGATTCCCAGGGCAGCCGGGAGACACCTGGGCATGCCGGGAGTGGTCCATCCTTTCTGTCCTCTCAGCCAATGGGACAGAGGGAGGCGGGTGGAGGGAGTGCCACTCTCCACCTGCTGTTCGTAAACCCAGGGCAGGCTGTCATCCTGAAGCATCGCTCCATCAGTAGACAGAGTAATCATTTACTTATACGGGTACCTGGTTGACTTCAGGAATTCTGGGGGTAGTTTGGACCAGCTTCAGAGAGAGCAGCTAAAATCCAACCATCTGACCCACTGCAAGGAATGCAGCCTGGAAAAGGGGATTCTGGATCATTAATTCCATTTTAAGAAAGGCTTGGCATTGTTGTAACAATGTGTGTCTGAGCATCGGCGGTATGACTACATCCCAGTAGAGATCAGTGTGAAGTTACAGGCAGGGAAGTTACAGTGCAGAGATCGGTGGGAACCACACTAAGAGGCAGAGTTACAGAAGGAAGAACAGGCCACAGCTGTCGCCGAGCAAAGGAAAACAATCTCGGAAAACATCCTCCTAGGATTTTCCCAGCTTTAGATCAATTTATCACCAGGGACATATCGCGCACTTCTGCAGAACTGCAATTTAGCGCAGTGAGTGGAATTGGATATGTCCATCGGTTTCCCAGATTGAGGAAAGAATGAAGAGGTTTGAATTCGGTCTTCGGGTTGCAGGCTGAACAGTGTGAATTGCTGTGGAGAGGAAGTTCAGGAAGCGGCACAGCTGAACAGGTTTTTGTTAAAACGAAAAGAAAACATGTAAATACGTTCACTTTGCTGCCTTTGAACAGTTACGAACATGCTATGAACAGTTACGAAGCATGTTCGGAACATGCTTACACGAATTTGCACCATGATTTTTCCAGTGAATGGTGTCCCAAATTCAGCAAATGTTCCTGAAGGGGCGGAAGTGAGGATCTTATTATAAAATAATTTTTAGTAAAGTTTGTTGTCTCTTGTTTTTATTAAATTTATTAGGGTGACACTGGTTAATAAGATACATAGGTTTCGAGTGTTGAATATATTGTATCTTGCATTGTGCGTTTCTTTCCATGACAACAGCTTGAAGAATCTTATAGTCAAAAAGGAAGGTTCGGATTTTTCTCATATGTGAGATTTATCTCATATGTGAATCCCCTCCTACTCTCCCCAAGTTCACGAATGGACTGCAGGTCACTGAACCCAATGAACACTGTTGAGTCCTGTCTCCTCAGACGCACATGACATTGGTGACTTCCTGTCACTCTTTCCTCTTGGTTTCCGGTCAACGGTAGGTTTTCCCCTAACTCTCTGCTGACTTCTCTGCAAGCGCTGATTGTCTGGGAGCAGGGGGATTCCTCCCTGCTCTCGGAACCATCTCTACGAGTTGATTCTCAGGCTTTATGTTTGGTTTATATTACTGCTCTGGTTCTCATTTTGGTCCCTGAGAGGCACCTCAAAGCCAAGGTGTCTGCATCCAAACTGATGCTCTCCCCACACGCACCTCCCCCCCACGCCCTATCTCCACTCTTGCCTTTCATCTTAGGTCCCTCTCCCTGAGTCACAGCATCTCAGGGCCACCCTGGGCCGCGCCCACCAACGCCAGAGCCTATTGACTTACTTCTTCAGTAGTTTTCAACTCTCTTCTCTTCTCTTGCTCTCCACTGTCCCCAGCCCAGTTCAAGCAGGCAACCCCTCCCGCCTTGTTTATCATGTGATTGAGAATACCGCAGCCACTTCCTGTGCTCGTGCGTCTACTCTTGCCCCTTCCAGTAAAGTCTCTCCCTGAGCATCACGCAGTGATCTTTGTGAAACCCAATCTCATCATAGTATTTCCTTTAAAAAAAGCGAGAAACCCTTTAATGAGTGTCCCAGCGTACTCAGAATAAAAAGCAAAAACAAATACCAAGTAATTCTTAACACAGCCTGTGAGTTCATGCAAAGTCTCCCTACTGAATCCCTTCCCGCCTCACACCAGGTTCCCCTTCTTTCTGCTTCTCGAATGGGCCGTGGTCCTTCCTACCTATGACTGTGCCCCTGCAGTTCTTCTGTCCCTCAGTCACTCTGTCTGACCTTCAGATCTCCCCTCGACTGTCACTTCCTTCCCTGACATTCCAGACTGAGACGGGTGCTCCATGCTTCCCTGGCCCCGCCTCTCCTACTACGGCAATGCGTTGACCCCGAGGGCAGTTAGCACATCTGTCCGCCCTCTGTCCATCCCCTCCACCAAACTGGAGGTGCCATGAGGGCACGTATTGCATCCAAATGTATTCATTTCGCTCCCAGTGTCCATGGAGTGTCTGATGCAGACAAGGAGGTCAGGCAACAAATATTTGTCGAGTGAATGAAAGAATTCAGAATCTGCCTGTTGTTGAATATTCCTACACTGAATTTGAGAACAGTCTGACAGTGACCAGAGGGGGAGGGGAGGGAATTTCAGGGGGAAAAGGGGAACGGTTTAGAGCAACAAGTATAAAGGACTCATGGACAAAAACTATGGGGGTGGAAATGGGAGGAAGGTGGGGAGGGCTGGGGTGGTGGGCTGGGGGTGGGGTAAGAGACAGAAAACTGTACAATATCAACAATTAAAAAATACTGATTAAAAAATAAATAAAAGAGTGGAAAGAAAAAAAAAGAAAAATCATAGCTTCCTGAATCAACTCACCATTTCTGGACAGTTGTGATGGAAAATTCTTCCTTATATTTAGGCTCAATCTATCTCTAGGTGACGGATCAATTCATTCTTACCTCTGTGAACACACGACACCAATCCAATCCTTTCTCCACATGATAGTCTTTCAAATATTAATGAATTCAAAATAATGATGCTATACCCTTATCTGCTTATCCTCAGTTTTTTCCTCATTTGCCATCCTTTTTATGTTCTTTGATATATGTTAACCCCAGTTTCTTATTAAAATGAATAAATAGGTAATTTTATTAAACACTCAAGAAATGGCTTATTTTTATGTGGAAAAACTGTCATATCTCAATATTCAGAGGTAGAATTATTGGCCAACTTTCTAAACTCTGTCAGGGTGATGAATAATTTATAAAGATTCAAGGATAATTTTGAAGCTAATTGCCATATTAGTGTGGATTTTTTAATTTGAATTCAGAATAACCTAGATATATGGATTAAAATGTAGCCTTTGAAAGCCCTCATTCAACTGACCCTGTCAACATTTACTAAAATTGAAAATATTGAACTTTTTAGGCTTCAGCAATGAAGTGAACATTGTTGAAAAGCCAAGAGTTTCGGTAAAATTCAGTGTGCCTACTTTGGTTCCTATGTATTTTCTGTTATAAAAATGGAGGACTTTGATTTGCTGCCATAAAGACTGATCCTGGTGCTTTGTATAGATCAGCATGTCAACGCTCAGTAAATGCTTGTAGGCAGGAGGAACACACAAGGCGAGGATGACACGGTTCTCACCACTAGAGACTCGTGATGGTAGGCACCTAAAGAATTCATCCGAGAAGGTAAGGCCATCTTCTCAAGTGGGAGTTCCATTTATACATAACCTTCAGAAAATAACCGAGAACCTGTCATAACGTAATTCCCACACTGGCTGCTCCTGTTATCCATTCCATAAAATTCTATTTCCTCTGTTTTGTTTTGTTTTTTTTAATGACACTGAAGACCAATCAAACTCTACCTTAAAAACCTCTTTGCATCAGAAACTATCCTCACCTCTAGGAGGCCTTACTCCCTTGCGTTATGAACTTATTCCCAATGTAGATTAGAATCTGGCCAGATCCAGAAAGCATATTTAGCATTAAATTCTTTAAATGGGCTTTTTATGGGATCAGTCCTTTGCATTTCTAAAACAATACAAAAAAGAATATACTTAGAAAAATTTTTGTTTTACTGACTTTATTCTTTCCCTTAACTGACTTTCGAAGTTAAGCCCTTTTCTTAACCCTTGTTCCCCACATGTAACAGTGCATGCCAGAAAACAATGACCAGAAAGAAATGTTCAAAAAGAAAGAAATGCTATCTCTGTGTGTTTTCTCATTTGATTTAAGGGAGAGTTAAGGCCCTTCTCCATTTATGCAATTGAGGTTTTCACAGACACAGGGAGCGTCCCAGAGAGGAGCTGGCCTGAAATGACGTGTTTAATTGCCACTAAGGGTGGGCCTCTGAGCAGGCCCTAACTTTAAATTTATGTATCCCAACTTTAAATTTATACTGTTTTGGGAATATGATTGCCCCAATAGCTTCTATTTTTTCCCATAACCTTTGTAAAACAGGCATTAATATTCTCAGGTACACATTTTTGCAAAAATATGTTACTCGGCACCTTTAAATTGCAAAGAATGTAAGGAGGCCGGATTTAGAATGAACAAGGTTACTGCTGAGGGTCGTTGAAGCTGCGTCTGCCATGTTCCCTGATGTTCGTTTTTTAAAAACTGCCAAAGCCTGTGTTGCTTCAGCTTGAACTGTGGTTATCATGGACCCAACCATAGTGCTTATAATGGAGCCTCTTTTTCTCACTGTAATATCCTCTTTCCTTCAGGAAAGCACCCTCACTTCAAGTCAAGTTCATTCCACAGTCTCACATTCCAGATGCCTTGGTAGGGGACAAGTCCTGTTGTGTTGCAGCAGAGAGGAGGGTGGTTACCAATCAGCAGTCGCCACGTGCTAACCCTCCCCGCAGCAGGTGGTCCGGTCCTTGGGATCCAGACCATGCACTGGTCAGCACACAGCTTTTCAGCCTCATCGTCTCCCTGTTCATGCAGATTATTGCATTGTACCAAGGCCAAAAGAAAGAGAAAGGGGATCCAAGTCATTGCAATCGCATGTCCTGAAAGAAGTATTCAGGTGCCCAGCATTTTTCACCTAATCGACATGGTACGAGAGACAATTTCTATCCCATACATGGCAGTCAAACGCATAGGACTGGAAGAAATCTGAACTTGGATGTGGCCGGCGCTGTGGTGGTGGGCCTGCTGTTCGCTTTGGTTGCCGTTCTTAGTGTAGACTAACTTTGCCTTTTTACTTTGAGGCCATTCCTGAAATCTCAATAAATCCTGTGTTTATTTCCACCTCATACTCAGCAAACGGCGACTTCAGAAGCAGGCACCGTCACTCTGTCCATATCTTCAACGTGATTTTTACTCTGAAGCTGAAGTTGACTCAATCATTTTGCAAAAATCATTGGACAATTGATTTATACGGTGACAGGAATCATCTGCTATTTTGCTACACTTATCAAATTGCAAAGAAATGTAGGAAATCACTCATTATAATCATCTTTATTGTGTACGAAATATTTGTTAAGCCTTTTGGTGTTTGCAACAGTGTCAGGAGTAATAAATGCAAACATCTTTCTAAATTGAATTGGTCACAATCAATTTTTATTACATAAGATAATGGAGACAGTATTTTCTTTAAAAGAATGGTAAAATCTTTTGAAATAGGTTTCTATATAGGCATTATTTTTTTTTACTCTCCTTACCCGATGAAAAGAAACTTGAACGCTAAGTAGAAGTATTTGCTAAATCTTTCTCCTTGATGATAAAATGATACCTATAGAGATGATTTTCAAACAAAATTTAACTTTTTATCCCTTAACTTTCCAGTGGTGCATTTAATCATAATTGCAAATCATAATAAGACTTAGAAAATTCCTTTTCTGTAAAATGAATGTCAACCAAAACGAGCTTGTTCACAGCCAGCCCACTTGGTCTTTTCCTTACATCTCTTTCTCCTGAAATTCCAGCTCCATGTCCCAAAGGCGCTGGTGTGAGTATGAGACTTGCAGAACATACTGAACCTGCAAATATTTCCCTCTCCTTTCTTTTACAGACTGAAAGACACACATGGCATGCTCTTGAAGCCATGTTGCTCGAGGAGATGGAATGTTCATTCTCTCTGCTGTGAACTTCTCGGGGACATAAAGAAGGTAGAGGACTGTGTTTGGTCATGGTCCTGATAGTGACATGCCTGTGCCTTTGCAGAAGAGAACCCCTCAGATCTTTCCTGAGGATAAGAGGTGACAGTTACCAGGATGGAGCAATCAAAGGGGCGGCCGACACCTGTGGGGGTGACCAATGTTCACACTGGGGGGATATATATGTGGAAGCAGGTAGCAGTGGCTTCTGAATTTCAAGTTTTTATGCAAGATTGGCCATCCTAGATGTTTCCTGAAATTGGCTAACCTCTCTTTTTGTGTCTGTCTCACCACTGACGATAACTTTGCTATGGAGCAGACAGTGTGGTTGTGGTATGCACTCATTATATCATGCCCTACCCCTGGGCACACAGGTGCGCATTTCCCAGCCCTTTCTGTAGCAAGGTGGACGTGAGACTGAGCTCTAATCAACAGGATGTGAGTGGAGGGGGCGTGCCCCACATCCTTTGGCAGAAACCATGGATGGCACCTTCTCAGAAGGCAAAACAATCCGGAGGACGCAACCTGGATTCCTCTGTTAACACATGCAAAGGGGTCTTTGGCCTCACAATCAGCACTGGAATCTTATGCATGAGAAGTAAGCCCTACCTACAACCACTGAGTTTTCAGGATTGACATGTTACCACAGCACAGACTATTCTATTGTGCCTAACACATTTGCCATCTATTTTCATTTTCTATTATTGGATAACTTGGACATGTAGCATGTGTAAATTTAAGGTACATATCATGTTACTTTCATACATTTTCATATTGTAGTATGATTGCCTCCTTTGCCTACTTGCCTTCTGTTTTTAACTTCTTATCCATGAGCTCATACTTTTATTAATAAGCTGAGTCCCCTCTTCCAAGAGGCATTTATATTTCCATCAGATATTCCTAAGAAGCAAAATAGCATCAATCCCTAAAAAAATAATGTCTAATAGAAAAAAATTAAGTACTATGACAAAGAGCAAGAGAAACTCATTTGTGGAAGGTAACTTTGGAGAACTCCTCCAGCGACATCATTTACTCCAGTATTTAGACTGTTGTTTAAAAGTCGTATTTGTTCTCCGTGTTTCCGTAGTTGCTTTCCCCGAGTCACCAGGGCACTCTTTTAGTAGAGAACAATAGAAGAAGGAGGAATACTACTTTTTTGCCTAAACATTTTTGACAGTTGTAATTCTATTTTTTAAAAAAGGATTATAATGCGATTTGCACTAACAGGTGCATGCACCGAATAACTTAGCTTCTCAGAATAGTGCACGTTGAAATCGTTTAGATAATAGGCATTGTGAGAGCTCAGGGTTGTGCTCAGAATACTTTTGTGCTTCTCTCTGCAACATTTAAGTTCTTACAAAAACATTTCAGACACCAAGTCAAAGTTTTGGGGTTGTTTTTCTGTAACTCTATCTACATCGGCCACATCTACAAATTCCCAAGTGTGTTTATTTTGTCACAAGGGACTGTAAGAAGCATTTATTATGAAAATATGGCCATTTGGGAAGGCCATAGGTTTGGCATCAGACTTTGGCTTAAATATCATTTCTGTCATTTACTTGCCATATAAATTTCATAGAGTTAATCCAAAGACTTTCAATTTCTTCATGTGTTAAAATAAGGGGAAAAAACCTATCCCAAAGGATTAATAGATTTATTTATAGATACTATTTATGAAGCCATTAGCTCAGTGCCTGGTAAATGATAGGAATTCAACATAGAAGAATCCATTTGACAATTATCTTTCATTGATATGTAATCAATGTGTAAAAAATGCACCGATTTTAAGATTTGATCATTCTATACACCCATGAAAGCACTACCACCTGAAACAAAAGAAAAAACATTGCTATCACTCCAGGAAGTCCCTCCAAGCCCCTTTCCAGTCCACCCCACCCTTCTCCTTACCTCCCCCACTTCTCCATTTCTGCTGCCTTAACCTTGCCTGACTTTGAACTTTGTACGAGTGGAGCAGGTACTCTTCGGTACCTGGCAGCCTTCGCCTGATACAGTTTTTTCTTGAGATTTAGTCATGTTGCTGCAGGCAATAGTTGGTGTGTTTTCATTGCTGTATAATATTCCATCGTGTGGTTATACCACTTTTATTTTCTCCTCTCACGTGTCAATAGACATTGGAGTTTTTCTCAGTTTCTGGTTATTATGAATAAAGTTGCTATGAATATTCTTGTAAAGGTTTTTTGCTGATTTATATTTTCATTTCTCTGTGGAGTACCTAGCAGTAAAACTACTGGGTCATAGGGGAATGTGTATTTAACTTTATAATAAACCACCAAAGAGTTCTGCAAAATGGTTGGACCATTTTGCCTTCCTACCAGCAAAGTATGAGAGCTTCGGCGCCCTACGACCTTGTCCATATTTAGTGTTATCAAGGTTTTTTTTTGGGGGGGGGGGGTTGGTAGCCATTCTAATGCGTATAAAAAGGTATCTCATTGCAGTTTTAGTTTACATTTCCTTGATAACTGATAAGCACGTCTTTGTGTGCTTTTTGGCCTTTTGTATATTTTATTTTGTGAAAATACTACTATCTTTTTATTAGATTGCTGGTACTTTTGTTGTTGACTTTATACATTATAGGTACTAGTCCTTTGTCATGTATATACTGCAAATATTTTCCCAATCTGTGGTTTACCTATTTTCTTCATTGTGACTTTTGATGAGCACATTTAGTTTCAAGAATTTCAACTTATTTTTTATAGTTATTATCTTTAGTGTTCCATCCAAGAAATCTCTACCTAACTGAAGTTTTCTTTTAAATGCATTACGCTACTGGGTTTTACATTTGAAGTTCGTGGACCATCTTAAATTCACTTTTGGGTATGGAGCAAGATGGTGATCAAGTTTTATTTTTTCCACACAAATAAAGATGACAATAATTTAATTCGGGGCTCACAATCTTGGTCTCACTTTCTGTGCCTTGAAACTATCGAGACAGGCATATTACATAGTCTTTGGGGGGCTCTTAAGGTAACATTAAAAGATTTCAACAATTTTTGAACCAAGTTTAATTGTATTAGTAAAACCTCTTTTTGAAAATGTTATACAAGAACCACATTTAAACAAATTTGACATCAATGATGATTTCCATGGAATTTGCATCAAGCCCCACCCCTACCCTTACCCCCAATTTGCTATTCCACCCCCAAACTTTTAGAGCCTTCCCCTCAAACAAGTGCCAGGGTACTCGACACTCTTGCTCTGGGTGATAATCCACGTGACTTAGTTCTTATTCCAGGTATTTTGTAGACTGTGCCCCCTTCTCTCCTGGCTGTCTTCTGTACTAGGTGATCGCAAAGCTACCTAATATCCAAAGAAACAAATATATTGATTGTTTATTACCCTATTTAGCTAACTAACCTCTAGATAAACAGATTATGTGTTCTGGACATAATTTAAACTCAAAAGTGGGAGTTTGAAGGTAGAAATGTTAGACACTGCATAAGTCAGTAGAAAGAAAATGTGGGGTCAGCTAGCTCTGTGATGGCCCTAAACACCCTCTTTGGGGGTGTGGTCAGCCCATTACTGGACTTCGCCACAACCTGATCACGGCCTGGTTCTAACAAGAGCCCTGTCTACTTTTGTCTGTACACTCACCATGAAAGGCACTTATTCTTGATCCAATTGGAATGACACTAGTTTGACTATATATCACATCATTTACAGCCACTTTTCTAAAGGCCACGGCACCACGAGGTTAGACAGCTGTTACTTCGACTGGGTCTATAAAGTTTAAAATGAACTCGAGGACTGTTAATTATCTTCCGCTTGCTCATTACGGGGTGAACGTGAGTGAATAAAAACTCCACCTGCATAATTTTTACCTGTGCCAGAAAAAGGCATGTCCGAGGTTCATCACCCTCAACACATCTGTGTGTGTGTGGGGGGGGGGTACCTCCTCAAACGTGTTCGCATTCATTGTCTCTGTGATCGCAACCACACCACGCTGCTCGTGACCCTACAGGAAGCTGGTGCTGATGCCCGTCACTGGAGCAACAATTTGATGCCAACTTTCGTGTTTTAGTCGTGAATACACCCCTTGCTAAATTCCCAACCCCATCTCTCATTTTAGTCCGCAAATGCTTTTGTAATTTGGTGACTTTTTTGCTGAGAGCATTTTTTTTCGAAGCCTACAGTTCTCAAATTTTTTCTTTTCATGCCCATTTTTCTATTGCACTTCTATTACTCAAAAGACTAATCAGGCAGCTGCGTCTTCTCAGCAGCCTCCTTGCCATTAAGGGAGCTCCGAATGAAAGCATCCGCGGTTTTGCTCTTTCCGTGTAAGACACTGGCCCTCAGGTATTAATCCTGCAGCGTTCCCAGGCAATTTGTCCTAAATCACATTCGGAAGCTATGCGCGCGTCAAAGGGGAGGAGAGGAACGAGAACAGCGAACAGCGGCTTCCCTGTTTTCAGTCATTCGAATAAAACCCACTCGGACTTTAAAGTGACAGGCACGGCTCATCCTCGGCAGTCCCCACACACTGTCTCTTTGCCTCCCCTCCTGATTTTATCCTGCGTGCACATCTCACTCCACCACCTGGGGCCGGGGTGGGGGGGCGGGGGTTCCACTGCTCTGCAATTTTGCCACGTCCTTGCTGCCAAGAAGGAAAGTGACCTGCTGAGCTGATCCTTATTATAATCTACTTTGGGCATTATTATTCCTCAGATAAAGATATGTGCATATTTTAAACTCTACTCCCTTTTAAGGGAGATCCGTGGGAGAGAGAACTTCTAACCCCACAGCCTCATGGTGAGAATTTCATCATGGATTGAGGCGGAGGGTGAGAGTTTTGGTTGTTTCTTTGAAGGAGTCCTGAAATCCGCCAGACTACTCCACCTACACAAAAAACCACATTAGATGTATACCAGTTATAAATAACAGTTAGAATCTCACATAACTATTAGCATAGTAATAAATAATGCTACTGATAATGTTAATACTGTCGATAATAACGATGATGATAATAATGGTAGCTTATGTTTATGGACCACTTACTATATGTCCAGCACTGTTCTGAATGCTTTCGAAATCAGTTTTACTTTATCTTGATAGCATCTCTATGACTCAGATGATACTATTACCCCCGTTTTATGCATAAGGAAACCGAGGCACAGGGTGGTTAAGTGACTTGCATAAGGTCCCTCGGATAACACGGGAGCATTTTACTGGCCGTGTCCACCCTGTACAGGCACTGGAAGCACTGCCTTCTGGGCACGATGGCCCTGTGCTCATAACCCAGTCACTCAGCACTGGAGACACGGGGCCTTGGGTCACATCCTTTGCTCAGCATCACCTGGGAAGCGGAAAAGACTAGAACCAAAAACCAGCTCTGACTGGTGCCTAGCTTTACCCTCTGGATGACTGTGCTGTTCACAATCATGTATAAAATTACTGCAAACAATTTTGCTAATACAGAAACAAAAAATAGCAGTTTCATCTTGGGCTCATAGAAGAATATACAGGGGACTGAAGTCAGAAGGCCGTGTCTTCTCTTTCTTGGCATTAACAGGCTTTGAGGAGAACGCGGTGACATATTGTTGAAACAGTCAGGTACCTCAGGGCAGCTGGCTTTGGGGTAAGTGAACAAAGGTGCCGGGAAGGACGCGTCTGGGAACGAAGGGGGCTGGCATCAAGGACAACCGGCCGGGCTCATCCACGGCCACAGCACCCTCCAGCTGCCTGACCTTGGACCCTTCCTAGCCCGACAGAAAGGGGAAGGTGCCCTCCCTCGACAGGACTGAATGAAGCTCAGCTATTGGGCATTTAAGTCTAGCACGTGGCCATGCAAGGCCATCTGGAAGCACCGAACAGGAGGAAATTTATTCGTGAACACTGGAGTCTTATTTTTCAAAAATATTTGTTTGCCTTCACTAGGCATCGATACATGTGACATACCTAAGATAATGCAAAGTGCCAATAATCTAGACTTTAAAACATTTATACAGATAGATGGAACTGGTAGAGAGTCCAAAATACTGTCTCTGGTTTTTCCACTCATTACTTAACAGGACAGTTTCCCTAAGAAGGACTTCTCCTTATGTATTTCCGTTTTCTCCAAAACACAAGCCGCTGACTTGGTAACAAAAGGTCATAATACATATGATCACTCCTCTGTGATCTAGGGCACAATTATTTCCAGATTCGCTACTTAATCAGCCTGTTAACAACCTTGTTCACTTCCCTCAGGTTTCATTGTCTCTGCTTATTTATCCTGATTTTGACACATTTTACACTTTCTTTCCTGAGGTCATACATTATAGTAAAGAACTCGGATTTTTGTTTTCTTTCTCTTCTTGTTTGAGATGGGAGAAAATTACTTTTATTTCTTTGAGCAACCTTTCCAGAAACTGTGGTGGCACCTGATTTTCAAAATTCTTATTTTTGGAGTAGCAGGCTGATTTCTTTGCATGTCGGTACAAGTTCAGGCACGCCATGCACAGGAGTTCGTTGTGTGATGGCTCTACTGGTTGAATCTCTTTAGCTTCATAGAGCAGTCAGAAAGGGCTCAGACCCAAACGAGGTCAGTCTCACTATTCTATTGCAGATAGGCTACTTTAAAGAATTGGGATGATACAGGTAAATTTCCCCATAGTTGATGTTTAATAATTGCATTCAGCCCTGGCTGGTGTGACCCAGTGGATGAGTGCAGGCCTGTGAACCAAAGGGTTGCCGGTTCGATTCCCCGTCAGGGCACATGCCTGGGTCGTGGGCCAGGTCCCCAGTAAGGGGCTCTCAAGAGACAACCACACATTGATGTTTCTCTTTCTCTCTCTCTCTTTCTCCCTCCCTTCCCCTCTCTCTAAAAATAAATAAATAAAATCCTTTAAAAATAATTGCATTTAATAATGTAAAATACTATGAGATTCTTCATTTCACGTAGACACTCATCCATGACTGTCCCATTGTTATGTTTTGTTTTTTGTTTTTGTTTTGTTTTTCAGAATTGAAACCAAACTCTAAGCCAAAAGTTTAAAGTTACAGGGAATAGACAGAGCGTTCACTTCCGGAGGGCATTGTAACAAAGCAACGCATGCTGGGTGGCCTAAAACAATAGAAACCGATTGTCTCGCCGTTCTTGAGGCTCCAAGTCTGGCATCAAGGGGTCCTCAGAGCTGTGCTCCCTCTGAACCCTTTCTTGCCTCTTCCTAGCCACTGGTGGCTGCTGACAGGCCTTGGCGCCCCCCGACTTGGGGCCGCAACACCTCGGTCTCTGCCTCCATGGTCACATGACATTCTCTCCTTACGTGTCTGCGTGTCCGTGTCTCTTCTCGTTTCTGCCCATTTATCCTGATTTTGACACATTTCTAATAAGAACACCAGTTCTATTGAGCTCAGGGCCCGCCCTTCTCTTGTATGATCTCATGCTAACTAATTACATCTGCAACAACCTTAGTTCCACATAAGGTCACATCCTGAGATGGGGTGGGTAGGAGTTCAACGTATCTTTTGGGGACATACAATCTAAACCATAACAAATAGTAGTAAACCCATCACAGAAATATTTAAGTCTTATGACACCGATATTTTACTTTAAGAAGGCTTCTTCACAAAGAGTAAGGATTCCTAATACACATAGCTCTTCGTCCAGTTCTGTCTGAAAAACTTTCCTCCCGTAGAAGGGTATTTCCCCCTAAACTCCTAAATCTAACGTAGGTCTAAATCGCATGGCCACTTTGCCATCCGTTGCCTTGTATTGCAGTGGCCTCCCGCTAGTTGGTCATAGCCACTGTTACAGTTACATTTTACGTCTTTACTTCATTCCCATCACCAGCTACCACCATTTCTCTCCTTCCCTTTAGTACAAAACACCTTGGAGAGTTGCCTACACTCAGTGTCTGCTACTTCTCTCCCCTCCACCTATTTCTTATCTAATTTTTGTCCCCATCAAACGACCTTATCCTGTCTCGTGGTGTTAAATATCATCCATGTGCTAAGGACACTCAACTATTTTATGAGGCTGGATCACTCACCATATACTCTGACATCTTCACTTGAATGTACAAAGGTATCTCAAATTTAACACATGCAAAACTGAATTACCAAACTTACCTCATCGCCTCTAGGGATGAACTTGGGAGGAGAGCCTTTCCCTGCTGTTATTTTCCCTATTTTAGTTAAATGGCAAACCCTTACTCTAATGCAATCAGCCCAAAAAAACTTGGGGTCATCTTGAATCCTCCCTTTCTCTCTTACTTAATATAAAGATGGTTATACTATCTAGTTCGCTCCAACTTTAAAACATAGTTAGGTGTGTATGACTTCACTGATCAAAACCAACATCATATCTGAATTCAATCATTGAGATAATCTCTCAACTAGAGTCAAGTTATATCATCTTTTTATTTCACTTAGTGTAAAAGCCCAAATTCTTACAATGACCTAACAGCCATATACAGTCAATTACAAATACAACTGATTCCTCATTGCCCTCTGACCTCATCCACTCCCTCCATCTTGCTCTCTGCACAATAGCCACGCTGACCTCCGGGCTTTTCCTGAAACAGTTCAGACACAACCCTACCTCAGGGCCTTCGAATCTACTATTGCCTTTGCCTAGGATTTTCTTCGCCTAGATAGTGGACAGTCCTCCCAAACAGCTCGCCTGCTCCTTTCGGGTGCTTCCTAGAGCATCATGACCTCAGTGGTTTTCTCTGGCACCCCCTCTAAAACTTCACACACACCCCAATATTTCATACCCCAATTTTGCTTTGTTTTTATTTCCTCTTAGCAATTACCACTGTCTAAGATACTACATATTTTACTTATTTATCTTTTGTATTTCTGTCTTTATCAGCTAGACTATGAGAGAACAAGGACTATTTCTATTTAGCTTTTTACTCTACCCGAGTGCCAAAAACAACGCCTGGAACATAATGGTGTTTAAAAATGGTCTTGAATGATCTTTTAAATTCACCATTATAACCCCAGAGTGTAGAATGCAGCCTGACACACAGTGAGTGCCCCATCAGTATTTTGAGTGAGTGAATATCTTCAAATACCTATTGCATAGCCTTGCACTTAGTAACAACTTGATAAATATTTGCTAAATTACTACCTATTTTAAAGGTTTTCAAAAGTAATTTTAATTTTATTGAATTACATAATTATTATTCCCCTAAAAATTAAGTCTCAGTGTTTAAAAAAAACATTATTCTTGCTTGTTTTCCTTTCTATTATTTGGATTTGTCTCCAAAATTAGATGGATGATATTTCTTTTTCCTAACCAACTAACAGTTTTAGAATTTATCAGGAAAAATACAGAACTACTGATCAAGATGGAGGTGGGGGTAAACATGGCTCACCTCCTCGCACGACCACATCAAAGTTACAACTACACTACAGACCAAAGATCACACAGAGCCATCAGAAACCGAGCTGAGTGGAAACCCGACAACTGTGGAACTAGAGGAACCCCATCAATGCAGAAAGGTAGGAGACCCGGAGATGCGGAGATGCAGAAAGGGCAGGTCCCCCACACACACATGGTGGATAAAAACTCAGGAGGGATATCTCAGGAACAAGGAGTCCCAGCCCCACACCAGGCCCCCAGCCCAGGGTACCAGTGCCAGAATGAGAAGCTTCCATAACTTCTGGCTGTAAAAACCAGCAGGATTGGAATTGGTGCAAAAGCTACTAGACTCCCTAGGAGTTCCCCTTGCAGGGCCCATGCCGAACTTACTCAGACATGCTCCCTCTGAGCTCTGCACCACTGGGGCAGCAGCTTGAAAGGCACTAGTGGCATACAGGGAGGAACTGAAGTGTCCAGCAGTAGGGCAAGCTGGGGGACAGCTTCCTCCCAGACAGAAAGGCGGGCAGAGGCCGTTGTTACTTTTCTGAGTGCCCCACCACCACCACAGAGCCACAGAGCCAGCAGGCAGGGGCCACATCTGTGACTCCATCAATCTGGTTTACAGTTTTCCCTACCCTGGCATTTAGCTGAGACTCTGACCCACTCAACTTATGGCCTGTCCCCAGCCCTCCTACCTCTGGCTAAGTGGCCCCAGGCCCGGCACTAGTAGCAGCCAGCTTTGGTTCATAGTTTGCTTTTGCCTAGAAACCTCCAAACCCAACACAAGTAGGAGCCATCTGAAAGTCACTTTGTAGCTCATGCTGGATGGCTCCAGGCAGAACATAGCTGGCGGCTGACCCTGACCTGCACCACCTGGGAAAGCCTAGGGCCAGTGTACCCCATGGACAGTTACAGACGATGTTGGAGCTCTACCACTCTGCCCCTGCACAACTGATCCTTCATGGAGGACAGGGGTTGCTGGTAAGTGGTCACAGTCAATCCTTGCAGCTGACTGGCCTGAGTAAATCTCTCCCATTGGTCTGCCAACACCAGTCAAGGCTCAACTACAAGAGGAGGGTGTACTCAGCCCACACAAAGGGTGCACCTCCTGTACCCAGCTTGGGTGATAGGGGAGGCTGTGTCCCTGGACCCTACAGGACACCTACTACATTAGACCACACTACCAAGACAGGGAGCCAAGGCAGCTCTACCTAATACATAGAAACAGACACAGGGAGACTGCCAAAATGAGGAGACAAAGAAACATGGCCCAAATAAAAGAACAGATCAAAACTCCAGAAAAAGAACTAAACAAAATAGAGATAAGCAATATATCAGATGTAGAATTCAAGACATTGTTCATAAGGATGCTCAAGGAACTCAGTAAGTACTTCAACAGCATATAAAAGAGCCAGACAGAAATGAAGGATATACTAATGGAAATGAGCAATTCACAGGAAATCAACAGCACAGTGGATGAAGCCATGAATCAAATCCATAATATGGGACATAAGGAAACGAAAAACAACCAAGCAGAGCAACAAGAAGAAAAAATAACTTAAAAAAAATGAGGATAGTTTAAGAAGCCTCTGTAACAACTTCAAACAAACCAACATCCTCATCAGAGGGATGCCAGCAGAAGAAGAGAAGGGCAAGAAATTGGAAATCTATTTGAAAAAAATAATGAAAGAAAACTTCCCTGATTTGGTGAAGGAAATAGACATGCAAGTCCAGGAAGCACAGAGTCTTAAAAAAGATGGACATAAACAGGTTCACACTGAGACACATCATAATTAAAATGCCAAAAGTTAAAGATAAAGAGGAATCTTAAAAACAGCAACAGAAAAGCCAACAGTTACCTATGAAGAAGTTCCCATAAGACTGCCAGTCAATTTCTCAAAGGAAACTTTGCAGGCTAGAAGGGATTGGTAAGAAATATTCAAAGTCATGAAAAGCAGGGACCTACAGCCAAGATTGCTCTACCCAGAAAAGCTATCATTTAGAATCAAATGGCAGGTAAAGAGCTTCCCAGACAAGAAAAACTAAAGGAGTTCATCATCACCAAACCATTATTACACGAAATGTTAAAGGGACTTATTTAAGAAAAAGGAGATCAAAACTATGAATGATAAAATGGCAATCAACAACTGACTCTAAAAAACAAACTAAGCAAACAAGAAGTCCAGAAACAGAATCGTGGATATGGAGAGCATTTGGATGGTTATGAGATGGGAAGGGTGTGTGGTGGATTGGGGGAAGAGGTGAGGGGATTAAGAAGTACAAATATGTGGTCACGGAATACTCATGGGGATGTAAAGTACAACACAAGTAATGGAGCAGCCAAAGAACTTATATGCATGACCCATGGACATGAACCGTGGTGTGGGAATTGCCTGAGGGAGTGGGGGGTACTGGTAGAGGGGGACAAAAGGGAAAAATTGGGACAACTGTAACAGCACAATCGATATAACATTAAAAAACAAATATTTCAGACATTTAAAAAAAAAAAATACTGCTGGAAAAGTGACTTGAGTGCCTTTTCAACTGAGTGCCCTTCTGCAGCTGATGATTCAACCTGAGTCATTTTTGACTCTTCCTTCTCCCCTTGAAAAAAGAAAATGTAAAATCATAGCTAAAAAGTGTTGCATTAACATCACTGGGAGATATCAGTATTACTACATGATATTAAAAGAATAAAAAGGCTGCTTTGGCTGGAAAAAAAAAAAAAAAGCAAAGGTTTCAGGGCCATCATCTAAAATAAGCCATATGGGATTTCTGTCTAAAGAGTGTCCCTGAAATACTATCTGAGTTCACTCAGTAACATTTACTTCACCATTTCCAGACTTTTATTCACTGTAATGGTGTTTCAGACATGCATTTACAACCGCTGATTCAATGACATAAAATGACAAAAACTGAGATGAAATTAACAAAATAATCATGTATTTTTTCCTTAATTAAAAATTCTATTTATGCAGAGTCATGAGTGCCCCAGGACATTCATATTCTATTTATTGTATTTCTTATTATAGGAACCATAAAACATCAAATAAATGCTGCTGGATTTGCCATTCCCTGTACAAAACAGGAATGCGCCATCTATCCCATTGCTGAAATGTCTGTTCTGGAAATGTTGCTCTAATCGGTGAGCAAACCAATTCCATTCACACTACTGTGTGATTCGGAGATGATACACAGACAAGATATGCATAGTCTGTGATTCATAGATGCTCCTGAGCGTCTGTCTTGAGAATGTGGTGCCATTACTGCTTTTAACTGAGTCCCAGCGCTCCAGTGGTCTCATCTTGCAAACGTCTGCTGTAGGAAAAGGAGCACAAAATCCAAAGCATTCCATTGTCCAGTCAGAGAGGTATCTCTTCTTGTGCATTTTACGGGTGACACTGGGGACTGCGGTGACCTAGAAAAAGGGAGATGGCGTTGTCAGATGCAAAGAGGAGAACGTGCCCGAGGAGCCAGGCAGCGTTTCAAGGACAAAGTCAACATCAGGTCGTTGTTTGAACACTGAAGAGAACGATACAGAATTATGCCTCGAAGAAAATCAAAGTTCTCTTTCTATACCCCTGCAGCCATCCCCACTTCTGCCATTTACCTTGCTTCCACAGATTTAATGAGTGTATGCAGTTTATTCTATATCCTTCTAGAACGTTCTCTATGTATATATTGTATATATTTCTTACAGATAACCTTACATGAAAGCTATTCCCAAACAATTCTTAGCCCAAAATAGAAAAATTTTTGGCAGACCTCAGAAATGAAGTCAGCCAAATAATTAAGCAACTTACATACTCTATCCATCACTTTTCAAAAGAAGCAGCAGTAAAACATGAGCAATGTTACCTGGCAGCATTAAATTGTCAGAAAGAACAATTTTTTACCTACCTAAATAAAATTTACCGATATCTTCATGCTGAAGAATCGCACTGAGCAAGTTAATGCCAGAAACATCTGTTCTGAGTACTCGCTACTTCAACCACCACAGAGGGCAGGGTGTGGCAAAGCATCCTTAGGCCCCCTGATGGCTGGGGACAGGACGAGTCAAAAAAACACCACTATTGTCACTTGTCAAGAGAAATATGTTGTTAGATACATGTACAATAGAACAAATAAAAGGCATTTGAAGTTCATTGGAATGATTTTTAAAATCAGGTTGGTTTTTACAGATTGATCATCGTTTTAATAAACAAGAGGATACCGGGAATCATCCCCAGCGTTATTTGTACTTGGCAATGGCAGCCCCATTTTTTTCTCTCCTCTAAATGTGTGTATCTGTCCCATGTACCAGATCGTCTTTTAGTTTAAGAAATGGCACATTTTGGTAGGGGTGGGAATTTCCCATTTCAACATTATATATAAAACCTTCTCCCACGAACCGTGCTCTAAAATGAGAGACCACATGTGGGTAGATTCTGCCTTCCCTGGACAATACCTCAATCACCTTGATTGGAGCTTGGTATCCCAAGATAAGTATAACTTCTATTTCTTGAGCTTTTACTACAAACCGAGCTCTTTTATGCAATTTTGACAATGATCCTAAAAGACAAACATTGTTATTAACTCTGCTTCAGAAATGATAAAACGGAGTTTTCCAGAGGTTGAACAGCTTGCTGAAAGCAAGACAACAATGAAGTGGAGAAGCTGAGACTCAAAGTCAGGTCTGAAGTCCTCTCATTTACTAGGGGTATCTTCCTAATCCTTCGGTGTTATGTTCTGCTTCCAAAACTCCTCAACTACCTATTTATAGATATTTATTTGACTGAAATTATTTTTAAAATTATTTGAGATGATCCACTTATTTTTAATGAAACCATTAATACCAAGTTTCCTATCGTCTAACAATTATATTAACTCTAATTGCTTTGTTGCTGTTTCCAGTGTACTGAGCACATATACCAATGCAGAAACCAAATAAAACTTTTCTGAGAATGTAGACTATGCAGGGGTGGAAAAGAATTCACCACAGCATGTGGTCAGCACAGACTTTACCTCTGTTTCAATTAGTCTCACTCAAGTAGGATTATATACGGGAGCAGGGGTTAGGAGGAAGAGACTTCCCAAACCACCAGGTCTATAGAAGCCGACAGTTCTCACAGTAGCTGCTAACAGCTGTCATGTGCTACCTAGGTATCTGCCCCAAAGAGATGGAAATATGTATATAACCACACAATAACACGTGCAAAAATGTTCATAGTAGCAATATTCATAGTAGCCCCCAAATGGAAACGACCAGTGTCCACCGACCAAGCAATGGACCCTAGAAGGAAATGAAGCGCAGACACATGCCAGAGTGCGGGCCTTCACATGCTGTGTGAAGTCATTTCCAGGAAACCTCCAGAACAGACCCAGCTAGAGAGACAGAAAGCTGACTGGTAGTTGCCTGGGGGTGCAGGGAGTAAATGCTAATGAGTCAAAGTTTTCCTTTCGGAGGCGATGAAAATGTCCCATGATTATATTGTGGAGATGGTTGCACAGTTCTTCCTATATACTGAAAACTCTTGTGCTGTGTGCTTTGCTGTCTGTTGCTACCACCCTTACAGGATGATCAGCGGACTGCGTGCTGGATGGGGGAAGACGCGATGACTTTTCAGGGTGGCAGCAAGGTTTTCCTTGCACATCAGGGTTCAGTGCAAACTTGGATGGTCACGGAATGATCTAGAAGCTGATTTGAGTCCTGCTGGCAAGACTGGTGGCGTTGGGAGCGATAGCAGTTAGACAGCATCCCGAAGCTCACGGGGGACTTTCGGGCCTCCATTCTTCCTCTCTTAGGTAAACACGGGGCTGCTGGCACTCCCGGGACCCAGGTCCATTTGTTTCAAAGCCACAGCTGCCGTTGTTCTTGTCCCCAGTTCATTGGGAGACTCACAGGGAACAATCACTCAGCAGTCTCGAATGCCAGCCACGCCCGGAGAGCAGAGCCTATGGACCAGCTCCGGCTGCTGCCGCCTGAAAACGAGAAGCTCAGGAGGGAAACAGGAAGCTCGGCAGAGTCAAGATTGCAGTTGTCCTGTTCCAACAAAGAAGTGTGGCTGCTAGGACTAACCTCATACATCGAGGGTGCTGATCAACGAGCAAACGACCGCCGTCACTCTCCTGAAAACACGTTTCGAGGCACGAACGCAGCCTGACTTTAGGGGCAGTGCTCGTGGGAGCCTGGCTCTAGCTCTCCTACGCAACAGAAAGACAACAACGGCAACAACGGAACCCCAGAACATTGCCTAGTCTTCTTAGGATGAGGGTCTAATTTTAAAAGCGGGGTTCATGACACTCCAGGAAACAGAAGTTCTCCTCCGGTTCCTCTTCCGTTAGAACGCCACAAACCTTAAACTGCGTTTCTTTGTTGGCTCATCCATTAGATTTTGAACTCCTGGAGGGTAGCGATCTCATCTTTCAGAGCCTGAATGACTGTCCCAGGGGCATACGCGTGGTCCAGAAGAAAGCGGCCGCTGTGAAAGGCGCCGCCCTGTGAACGGACTAGCCCCTGCCGGAGAACTACTGTCGCCGCAAACACTAAGCGCTGAGCGAGAATTCGAATTTAAGCCAGGATACGACTAAACAAAAAGGCCAGGATGGCTCTAAAGTCTTCGAAGACTGTGCTGTTCAGTAAAAACTTCCTAATTTTCCGTAGAGCCGACAGTCACACTGAAGAACATAAGCACAGTGGTAGTGAGCGTCCCATCGGTATAGTCCTCGGTGGACATTTCCGTTGGTATTTAAATCTTTCCTAGTTTGAAACGAACAAGCAGAAACCAACGAAAGCTCTCACTGACTTCCTTTCTCCTCAAGCTGCATCCTCTTTGTCACGAGCTTCCCAAAATGCTCTCTGCATCACACTTCCATGTCTTCGCCTCCCTCCCACCCTCACCCCAGCAGTCCTTTCTAAGAGCTTCGGAACACAGCCGATGTCTTCAGACCCCGTATGTATGACTTGGCGTCTCCGGATTTACTTATACTGAGGGCCATTCCTTCCTTTTCAAAATTCCCTTTTCCTATACTTTCCTTTGCTTCCTTGACACCTTTCGTGTCCTGGCTTATATTTGTCAGTGCCTCTAGTTCCAGTTACTAAAAGCCTTCCTTGCAACACTGCCTGGCGGAAACTGAGCGTTGAAGGATCCGATACCCGAGACTGTTTCCTATGTGAGCGAGGTGGCTTCAGTCACCTTCTACCAGTCAGTGAGTGACTCCTCCTCCAGGGCAGACCTGCGTTTTTAGCTTCAGCTCAGCGCACGCGCCTCCTTACCCGCTACGTCCATGTGGTTGTGTCTGAAGCGTTCCTTCAACGTTTCCCAAGTCTGCTCACTTCTAGCGCCCACCGACACAGCTCAACCCTACATGCCCCCTTCCTTCCCCGGGACCGCCACGCGGCCGTCCTAGCCGGTGGCCACGCTCGCTCCCTGCTGCCCCTTCCACCCCCAGCCTCCAAACCGGAGCCAGAGTAATCTTTCCAAAACAGCACATCTGACCGTGCCAGTGGCCCCACCCTCCTCTGCGCCCTACGCAACACATCAGAAACCCTTCCCGAGATCACAATGCTCTTAACAAAAGATGAGGCATTTGTAGGGCCTGGTGGCCTCTCCAGACCTATCCCAGTCCGTTCTCCTGAGGAGGTGCAGGCTGGCCCACCGACCGCCTCAGTCTCCCAAAGGTGCTGTGCTCACTGCCCCACCTGGCACTTGAGCAGGCTACTACTGCCTTGGTCAGCAACGTCCTCCCTTCCCGTCCTCCTCTTGGTGGACTCTGACTCCTTCGTGGCAGCATCCCTGGACCTCTGCTGGGTACAAATTACCATCAACACGGAGCCTTAAAACAACACACACTTATTATCGCAGACTTCCACGGGTCAGGCGTCCGAGTACAGGTTAGCCGGGCCCCTGCTCAGGAACGCAACCAGACTGAAGGCCAGGGGCGGGCACGGGCTGACTCCTGCAAGCTCACGATCCTGCCCGAGCTCGTTCAGGTTGTTGGCGGAATTCATTCCCTCTGGGTGTAGGGGTGAGGTGCTCATTATTTTGTTGGCTGCCACCCATGAAGGAATAGATGCGCGCATCCGTGTTTACGTCCGTACGGTTGAATACAACACAGCGATAAAAGCAGTCGGCTATTAGGACCCGCGATGAGTGAAACTCAAACTAACGATTCTGAGTGAAAGAAGCCAGACACAGGAAAAGTATATGTACCGTGTGGTCCCATGTATGTGAACCCTGGAAAGTACAGTCTGTCGTGGCCAAAGTGGACGGTGGGCGCGAGGGGGTGGGGCAGACGCAGTGGCAGGAGGCGTCGCAGATGGGAACAAGGAAACTTAGGAGGAACGGATGGCGCATAACCAAATGGTAAGTTCTAAATGCACGCAGTTTATTGCATGCTGATTATACCTCAGTAAAGGGAACGGGAGGATACGGAGGGGGGTGGGATCGGCAACCGCAGCAGGTGACCCCAGGTGTCCTTTATGCCTCAGACTGCTTCGCTTTCTCTCACCTACATCAGGGCACCTGGACTTCTCTGGAGTGTGTGATGCGTCTCCGTGCCTGGGATGTGGCCTTGGGGTCCCCGAGGCCGCCAGAGGACCAGCCTTTCTGTGCCATCCCAGGTAGGGGGCACTGACTAGTGTGGGGCCTAAAGTCAATTTGGAGAATTGGCGAGAAATGTTTTCAACACGTTCTGTAAACTTTCATCTCCACCAAAGAGACCTTTTTGTACAGGCCTCTAAACCAAATGACACTTCAGACCAAAAGTAAAGTTTGCTATGCAGCTTTGCTGAAGGCAGCCATGAGATCAAATCCAATTTTTCAAATTTATTGCATAGTGACCAATAAATCAATTTCACCTAAGCTAAGCATTTGCCAAGTATATGCCCAATAAATTAATCTTAACTGAAGGTGAAATTATATACAGTGTCTGCCAGAAGTAAGGCTTGCGTGAGTGTGGTTGGTATGGTAGGGTCCGTGAAAGCCTTGCATGAGAGGTGGACAACCATTTGAACATTCCACCTAAAACATCATCTGGTATGCTGAAGTGTGATATTGTTATGTTACAGGATGACATGCTTATGATTCTGTCATAAAAGGGGGCATTATTTGTGTCATTCCCTGTATCTTCTGAAACCCCTGAGAAGAACAGAACCAGAAATATACAAATGTCACCACAGTACTGAACTTGAACCTGCTTAGTTGGTTCAAGTGGTCCAAGTTCTTGCCCCTAACCCTGCTCCCTGACCTACAAGTAAAACAATACCTACAGTTTGTGAATATCTCATCGGAGCTCCCATTGGGTGACATCTTGAAAGAGAAAAATTAATACAATGCCCCGAGGTACATGAAATAATTCCCTAATAACTACAACTGATTAAATTCTAGTTCGAGCCATACTGGGCTTCCGAGCACCACAAGTAGCAAAGTGCAGTTCCCCCCCTAAACCTGAAGCTATGCACCTGTATTGAAGAGAACTCCAGTTACTGTCAACCGCATAAATGAAAGTACTTGAATACCACAGCATGCACGCAATTAGCTAATAAACTTCAACTCAATAATTATCCGAAATGAGGAAAGCAGAAAAGAAAGAACGAGCTTCAATCCCGGTCCGCACTTCCCCCTAAAAGCCTTGCTCTCCGGCGGTGACAGTGACAGCGTGTTTGGGGAAGTGTTATTGGACCTTGCGGAGTTAACCACGCAGTGTGGGTTTGGCCAAGGAGGGGAGCTGGAGGCCTGAGAATACTGTGGTAATTGTGCTCAACACCGGGGAAAGAAGGAAAACAGCAAGATGCTGAAAATAATACGTCTTAATGAAAAGAAACGTAAAACAAACCCCACAATGGTGCCCTGTTAACGTGTTCACGATAGCTGGTTAATTTGGGGGGAAAAGAGGTAAGTGGGCTGTTTATAGCATATTCCGAAGTAGAAGGTGAATGTGAAGGAGGGCCATTTGGGGATAATAGAAAGTACGGTACTGAATCTTAAAGGAGTAGCTGCTTAAAATATTGCCATTTTCTAAATTTAGTCTGTGACCTAGAAAACTGTAACAGCTCAATGCCTGTGAGCATCCTTAGGCGGAATCGGCCACACATTTGGACTTCATAGTCAGGATCATGGATTCTGCGCAAGTAAACGATATCAAACGGTGGAAACAAAAAAGTATTAAAATACGAAATTAATGGAATCATGAAAGTCATAGAAGCTTAGGGCCGAGAAGACCCTTCCGGATGATACAGTACAACTTCCTGTGGTGCAAATAGAAAAATCAAAGGCCCAAGAGAGCCCACGCCCAGCTGAAACGCACACTGCAGAAAACTGTTCAACCGTGACTTTCCACAAAGGGTCCAAATGCCTGGCACACGGGAGGCAGTCAGTAACTACACGCTGAATGAACGTATAAATAAGTGCTTTAGCCTTTTCAAAAATCTGCATATTAATTGAGATTTCTTTAAATACACAATACCATTGAGTTATTAATTTCATCACACAATTTTGAACCAGTACGGCCAAGACCAGGGTCCCTGAGTCCGACAGCAGCTGGCCCTGAGTGTAAGGTGTTCTCTGGATCCAACCCCACTGTCGTCTCCCCATCAAGTGCATGCACCAGGCTCAAGTCTCGAGCATCTCTCTGCCCGTGGTGGCCGGTCCTCCGCCCTCCACGCTCAGCCCGCATCTCAGTCTCCACCTGTGGAAGGAGAGCAGCCGAGAGCAGAGCTCACGGAGCTGAGATTTCAAGGGGAGTATGTCAGACGGACAAACCATAAGGAGAAAGAAGTGGGAAGACTTTGGAGCACATAGGATTGATATCCACTTGCAAGTACATTGAGGAGTCCATTTTTCTCAAAAGGGGGTAGAGAGGGAGCCAGGAAAACATTGATGTTGTATCTCACAGTTCTTAGCACACTGCCGAAGTGTCCTAGAGAACATGGTGTGTTACTCGGCTAGGACTGCTATAAGCAAGCAGCGTCGGCCGAGTGAGACTTAAATCACAGAAACGTATCGTCTCACAGTTCTGGAGGCCAGGAGTCTGAACCTCCGAGCCGGGGTGGGAAGAACTTGTTCCAGGCTCTCTGTCGGGCTTGTAGGCACTCATCACCCTCTTTTTCTGCACCAGTCTGTCACTATGACCGAATCTCCCCCTTTTATGTAAGGACACCAGTTGTGTCGGGTAAGGGCCCTCCCTAATGACCTCATTTAAACTTGTTTACCTCTGCAAAGACCCTATCTCCAAATAAGGTCAAATTCTGAGGTGCAGTGGGAAGGGGTGGAGGGGGGCCTCCAACCTGTCATTTTGTGGGGGACATGATTCAACCCCTAACACATGGATGATATAAACAGTGAGATTTACTTTTCAGTTTTTTCAGTCGATAGTTACAAATGAAGTTGTCACCTGGCAATCTCTTTTCTTTTGGAACTAGATGTTTCACTGGGTGGGTGGTTTCTGCAGGGACAGCGTGCCTCTGGGAAACATGCTCGTTTCTAACTGGGCATTGACTTTGTGTCTGGACTCAAGAAAGTAGCTTCATGCAGTCCATGAAGACGGGATCTTTAAACCAACAATGGCAAGAGAGGCTTGCGTTTTAACATTCTGCTCGTTTCTCAAGATCTTGGCTTTACAAAATGGCTAAGACGCATCTCGCTTCTGCTGTTCATGCTTCTGTTTATACGGAAATGGAGAGCACTTACTTTTTGTAATAGTGAGAATCTTGATCATTAAAAATAAATGGTTTTCAATACTTTACAGAGTGACTAGGACTTGAGAAAGTTGTAGCACATTTAGTCACTGAAATGCCTGGGAAGAACTAGGACGAGGTTAAGAGGGTGGTTAAGAGGGTGGACTCTGCTAGATCCAAACGTCAGAATCCGGCTCTGGCTCATTGAGCAGCCTTGAACGATTGTCCAGCCTCGCCATGCCTCCGTTGACTGTTTAATACATTTGGGATAACAGCGCTAACCTCATATGCGTCCTGACAAAATGAACTTTGAAATGCTCGTAAAGCACCTATTTATAAGCTCTTCTTATTAAAGGATGAGAGTTGGAAGTCTAAATTGTTATACGAGGATGAGCCCAATATTATGTAAGTAAAAAACTACCTGATTCAAAAATTGTTGTGATGCTCAAAAGGAAGGTAAGATCTAGACCCTTTTCATTTCAGATTCCCTTTCTCATTACAATATTTGCTCAATCAACACGTACATCACTTTTACCTAGATTGTCAACATGAAGCCAGTCACTCGTATTCACTTTTCAAGTAAAACTTCTTAACCTGTACTCCCTTATACTTTTGGCAGTTTTTAATCACAAGCAGAGTAATTAAGAAATTATATGTTGTTAGAAATTGGTGTTAGAGATAATTTTGTCCAATAATTTCTTTCATTTTACTGAGGATAAAATTTACATATAAAATGTTAACTGCTTTTCTTAATATTGTATATTTAGTTCATAACTAACTTTAAAAAATTATTTTTACTTATTTTTCAGAGAAAGGGGAAGGGAGCAAGAAAAACATCGATTGGTTGCCTCTGGAGCACCCCAACCAGGGATCTGGCCCACAACCCAGGGGTGTGCCCTGACTGACTGGGAATCGAACCAGTGACCTTTGGGTTCTCAGGCCCACATTCAACCCACTAAGCTACACCAGCCATGACATAAACAACTTTTGGATTTCTAGCCAAACAGTCATTGAAGGGTAGTAACTCTTCACAGTAATATTAACAGTATTATATTCAGCTACATATTGCCAAATGTCCTTAATTTGCTACCAAGGGAGATTTCATTGAACTTACGAATTGGAAATTAATTACAGCAATAATTCCTGATATTACTTAAAATGCCTTCATATGGAAAAAGTTTATAAATACCTACCTTTGGGGCACATAAAAAGGTATAAATTATTCTATTCAATTGAAATTTTAAATTAAACCCTTCTAACCTTGATTTATTTAAAAAGGAAAGATACTCCTAAATTGGTGGTATAACAAAATAAAATGAAAGTTATGCTTCAGCCCTTGGCTAAATTTCTCATTGATTAACATGACAAACTCACTACAGGTAAGAGACAAGAGACATTGAAATTAAGGACAATCTGACAGTAACCAGAGGGCAAGAGAGGGCACAATGGAGGGAAGCATTTGCAGGAACTACTACAAAGGACACATAGACAAAACTAAGGGGGAGGGTAGAAGCAAGGGAGGGAGGTGGGTTTGGCTGGGGTGGGGGGGAATGGGGGGAAATCGAGACAACTGTAAATGAACAACAATAAAATAATTTTAAAAATTACTTTTCAATTACCATTAGCATATAATATTATTAGGAAAAAAAGAGAATTGTTTCTAAAATAATCAAATCTTTCCACATTACCTCCATTTAGAGACAGCCAAACCCATAATACCTTGCATTTTTCACTGATCAAGAGATTAAAAAGAAACTGACATAATTTCTATTGATGGGATTTCTAGTAACTCTCACATCCCTGTTTTCCCAAGGGTCTTGAGAATCACAGCTAGAAGAACTAAAATAGTAACAATGTGAGTAGCGGTTCCAGTTAGTCTTCTTTGGGGAGAAGAAGGAGGTAGGAGAGAGTAGCCCTCCTCTTGTCAAAGACACGGATGCATAAGTTGTTGGCACTGCAGACACTCCTCCCAAGGATAGAGTGACCTCGGAGGCCAGCTATTAACAGAGGGAGGAGCCAGCAGACGTGAGTGACGGGAGCAGGACAGAGTGAGACAGAGTGGATAACGGAGGGGAATTTTCACCCGCCCCACCACTCTTTCGACATTGATTCTGTGAGTGCTGACTCTAATATGTAGCTTGTAGAGGAACAGCATGGTTGTACAAAAATCTTGGGACCTAACTTCAAAAGATACAGATCCTGACCTTCAGCCATCCCAGCTCTGAGAGAGTTGCTGACCTTCAACTGTGGAGCCAGGATGATGTACACTGGACCATCACTTGATCAGTTTCGAGGTCCTTATTGGAATGGATTATGCTCATCGGCACGTAGAGAACTCCCAACCCTCTCCCCTTGGTCTCTTTGTTCTTCTTTCCCTCTCCCTCCTTGTACAACCTCTGCCTCCACTGAGATGCTGAGGTGTTAAGAGAGGCTTTGAGACAAGAGCCCCCCCGCCATCTTCTCGGGTGACTGGTACTTGAATAAACCACTTTCATTCTCACTAGCGTCTGTCACATGAGTTTGGCTTTTGTGGTGGCAGGCAGCCAGACCTGCGTTCGGTTACAGAAAGACGTGAGTAGAAGGACAGTGCAGCTGCCAGAGGCTCACTGGCCTTGCAGCTGGGGGACGGCTCACAGGCAAGTCGGTTAAGGGAAACAAGCAAACCAGTAAAAACTCTGTGTTGAAGAAAACAACCTGCATTTGTAAAACCGCAGCTTGAATTTGGGCATAGTATCGCTGACCTATATGGTTTCTCTTGTGTTTAGGGTTTACCACCTGTCACATTTGATCCGTAGTTGTGTTCGTAGGGACTGTGTAACTCAGCCAAGTTGACAAATTAGTAGATCTAGAAGCTCGCTCTAATTGTATGCATTTTACCTTCTGCATATTGGCCTTTGACCTTGAGGCCTTCCTAGATGATACCCTGCCTGCCGATCTGACCGGGCTGCCCTGCAGCCTGGCTGGAGATGCCAGTCCGAGACCCTGCCCCAGCTTCTTGAATCCGCTATTCTCTCCCTTTGGCTTGTTCCCTTATTTTGTTGGGGAAGATCTAATAGCTACTCACAAGAAAGTACGTAAGGGAAGTATTTGTTTAGACCATTTACATCTTAAAAACGTAGTTCTTTAACTTTCAACCTGACTGGTAACTTAGCTGATTATAGAATTTTAGGTTGAAATTCATTTTTTTTCAAAGTTTGAAACTTTTGCTTCAATATTTTCTAGCTTCTAGCATTTCTTCTAAAAAGTCTATTGTCATTTTGATTCTTTAGCCTTCCCATGGGACCTGTTTTTATTCTCTTTGAAAGCTGTTATGATTTTTTTAAAATTTCATTATCTGAAATGTCACAACATGAGTTGTTGGTGTCTTTCCTTGCTTATGATACTGGACCCTCAGAGGGCTCATTTGAGATGGAAACTCATTATTATTAGGTGTTAGATATCTCATATTGACCTATCTTGTATTGTTCAAATTTTCATTTATTTGTACTCTTCTATTTTTCATTCTCTGCTTTTGGTTTCATTTTTTAAAGTATATCTTCAATATTATATTCCAATATTATTTTTGTATCAGGTATCATATTTTTATTTTTTCATAAGTTCCTTTTTCTTTTTATTTGCTTTTCTATATCATTCCATCATGGATAGATGCAATACCTTCTTTCATCTCTAGGGAAAGTGATCATTGTTCTGATGTTTCCTTATATTACCAGTATTATCTGTTCCCTGAAAATTCGTCTTTGTCTCTCTAGTAGTTTTCATCTGTGTCTTTCAAGAAGAGATTTTCCTAAAGTTAACACAACACTGATTTGGAATCCTTCACGCACCGGCAGGACTTTATTACTGGTAGGCTTCCCCGCAGAAGAACTGGGTAAGGATCTGGCCATTTCATCAGAGGACTCTTCCAAATACTAGTAACAACAGACTTTTTTTTTCTTGTAGATTATTTTCCAGAGAGGAATCCCTCATTCTTCTGCCTGGGACAGGTGCCTGGTTCACAGTATTCTTAACACTGACAAGTAGAAGGGCGCTAAAGAGTTTCACTTCAGTTTGTAAAATTTCATTTCGATCTCTTCGTCTCAGAATGGCACCTCTTCCTTGACTTCAAAGCGTCTAGTGCCCCCTGGTCCTTGGTCTCTCTCATTCAGTCTTTCTACAGAATTCCCAGGATTCTGCTGGGGTCGTGGAAGAAGCACGGGCCACACAGCACAGGGGCCGCATGAGCTCCAGGCGAGCTTCCACTCGATGCCACCGTGTCTTCCATGAGTCACGTGCCTGCCACAAGAAGGGCAGCTCGCACTGCTGAGCTTTCTCCTGAGTCTGTGATAGGAGCTGGCTTGCTTCTCCTGGGCATCACCTTATATGGTACGTTTTCTTTCACTACTGATGTGGCTTTAACTCATCTAATAATGTTTCATACAGGATACAGGCATTCAGCACAACATGTACCTGAGTTCAAGATTCGAAATAATGGGATGAAGGGAAAGAGAGCCTTGCATGGAGGGAAATAACACGAATCGAGTTGTGCAGGTGGAATGAATGGGAGTTGTGTGGGGCGGGCGGGAGTGGGGGAGGGGGCGGATGTGATGGAAAAACTGAAAAGATTAAAAAAGAAGAGTCTTTTCGAGAAACAGAAAATGATCCAATGGGAGCCAGTTGATCGGGGGCCTTGACCACCGAGCTGTAAAATTTGAAATGCACACAAAAGGCAGGAGGGAGCCATCAACAGATCTGATTTGGGGCGATCGTTAGATGTCATTGAATGGGGGCGGGGGGCCAGAGCCACACAAAAAAATCCCGCATGAGCTGGCCTGAGAGATGAGAGAATAATGTTGGGAGGAGCATACTGGAACCCCAATTCTAATGCGTCACGCCAGGCATCAATCTCTTACTGTAACATCCCTTTAAGAGTAATATGAAAGGATCTAAAGTTTGTCTTTAAGATTCTGCAATGTCCACATGAAAAGTAGAGTGTTCCTCGATTGCCCCCTTACCCCATCGGCCATGGGAGCCCCCGGAGAAAAGACAGCTAGCTCTCTGCAAGCCCGGAAGTGGGCTTCCGCCCAACGCCGAATCTACCAGCACCTTGATCTGGGACTCTGCAGCCTCCAGAACGATAAGGAATAAATTTCTGTTGTTTAAGCCCCTCAGCCTAAGGTGTTTTGTTATAGCAGCCCCAATGAACAAAGGTACCAAAGCAGTCACGGTGTGCTCTAGGTTCAAGGGAGGGATGGATCAAATAATTTTTGCCAGAAAGAAGCAGCTGACTGATCCATAACTGCGTTGGTCTCATAGGGAGGAAACCAGCCAGCCAGCACTCACTGCCGGTATTGCTTTCGCCTTAGCTCCACTCTCTTTGCCTAGGGTTTTGAGGAATCTGTTGACGTAGTTAAGAAAAGGGTGCTGTCAGCAATTTGAAAATAGATCCTGCCTATATTTAGTCCATTACTTTACCACCGCTAGGTCTAGTAAAAAATATCGACGAATCCTAAAGGATGCTGTGTTTTGACTCTCCCCAACATTTTACCCCAAGTAATAGGAGTTTTATTGGGCTTTAAGTAAAGGAATCAGAAAACCTTCATTAAATGGTAGAGTTTACAAAGTCTGGGGCGGGACCCAAGACCTGCCTTGCAAATTCAGCAAAGGCAGCAGGCATTTCAGTGCCGGAGCAGAGTCCAGTGGATAAAAGTTACTGCTTTTGTGAGAGAAAACAAACCTCTGTGACGAGGTGCGGCAGGGCTGCCTGGGACAGGCGGGGCTTTGATTACACCTGGCAAGGTGGCAAGGTGGCTGACCCCGACATCCACGTCCTTCACCGGTGTGCGATCCTGTCTCCTTCTCACTCGGTGCCTCATTTAAAAAAAAAAAAAAAAAATCTCCATTCTTCTCCCAAAGGAATAATGCTTATTTCGCATGATACTCAGCATTCCAGGCAGTCGCTACGGTAAAAAGTAAATCACATCTATGACTATTTCCAGGAGAGTGACTGATCCCTTTGGTGCATTGTAAATTTTTCGTCTTTCTTTTCTCTCCTCTCTGTCTCTCTCCCTCCCTTCATTGACCACCTTAACGCACCAAGTCTTAAAGTGTTCCTAAGTGTACGTATTTCTACAAAACACCTGAATGCTGTGGCTCTAGCCAATTGAATAACTGAAAAACATCAAAGAGATCTTACTCTACAGCAGAGGTTGGGAGTTTTCAATTCATTTGTGAGCCACAGCCATGCACAAAGAAATTATTCCTTGCAAAAGGAGTCCTCTAGTTTTCAGAGCAGAATGGAGATATTCCCAAACACACTTTGCCTCGGTCAAGGTTTTCCGAAGGCTGGTGCTGAACTAGCCTACGACTAATTCCATGTAGGACAGCGTTTACACCATTTCCGATTCACTTCGTTTCTGCAGTGGAAATCTTTCGTCCTGCATCCTTGCGTCTCTACTTTTCCCCCCTGACTCCTCTGCCAAGCCGGAATCTGTGATCAGCACAGCATTGCAGAGCCTCTGAAGATGTAGCCGTGTGTTCCGCATCCTCCCTTCCCACTGCTCCCAGCAGCCTTCGATCCTCCCTCCTGTGGGGCTCTCCCTCGACAGTAACAGCCTCGGGAAGGTCCCGCCCAGGGGGCTCCCGGAAGTCGTCAGCAAACACACATCCGATTTTCAACAACAGCTGCGTTACGTCTTTCCAATGCTCACACACGGACATGTACCGGAGGCACGTTTATGACAGCTTTTGGGTGTCGTACCTCACAGAGAAAAGACTCATTTCAGCACATTGCTTCTCTTTTGTTTTTTTATTTTTATTCCATAGTAAAAAATAACAAACAAAACATACTGTTTTGAAGCCCTGTCTTAAGAAAATTCCCCATTTGCACTTCAGCTGATAAGAAAGATTGTAACGAATGTTGATTTGCAGTAAGATAACACAGATACTAAATTCTAAGCATAGGGATACACAAGTGAATGAGCTACCATGAAATATTTTTGTGGACGCTTTGGAAGGAGAATAAATGTAAGACATTCACAGCTTCGAAGAAAGACGGTCACTGACCCGGAGAAACACTGGATCCTTGCGTTCAGACTCCTCATTTTACAAATGACCAAATGAGGCCCTACAGAGGTCACTGTCAGAGCCTTCCGAAACCCAAGTGTAACGCTAAACACCTGTGCGTGACTGCCTACGAATTAATTCTGCTCGTTTACTGCAGGGGCATGGTAACCTGTCTCCCAGCGTGGGGCACAGGACTTCTTGTTCCTCAACATGCGGGCACCCTAACGGCTGCGTATTCTACATTCTTATCTGAGGCAGACTCTTCTCCCTCCACGCACCCCGAGCTGTGCTCAGAACAGTGTGACCAGAACAACGGGGCTGTGTGCTTGGGGTCTACGTGCTGGGGGTGCTGACTCTGGCTGCAGCGTGCACCCAGCAGGCCAAGTCGCCTCTTCAAGAGAGGAGAGCCAGGAAGAGAAATTCATCTCCTTGACTGTAAACTGTGAAAATGCAATTGCGTGATTTGCAATGAAAATGAGGCTTTCAGTCTTTAAGTTTAAATTTGCTGAGTCACTTGGTGCTTACCTACTGCTTTATGCAGTGTGTATTTTCTGTGATTTTGTGTCCTCTTCCCAGAGATGGCAGAGACCGGGCGTTAAACTGCTCAAATCAGCCACAGTGGTATTTATGGGACCTTGCAAGCAGTCACATCTATGGCCTATGGACTTCAACTGGGAGCAAAGCACTGATGTTTTCATCGCATCTTCTAGATTAAATTGAATCCTCCCATGGAATACTAAAGGACTTAAGCACAGGGCAATGTGCCATTGTTTATTTGGTGGAGAGTCTGTTCTGAGTTTTGAATGATCTTTACAAAATACTAAACCTTCAGCTTTCTACTGAATCTAGAATTTTTTAGGTAAAAGACAAGAGCATGCCACGCCTAAAGTAAAAGTAAGCATCAGCAAGCAACTTCAGGTTCTGCCACCAGCTTGCCTGGGTTTATCCTTCCTTCCAAAACAACGTTCTTTAATCGGGACAATCTTCTAGGAAGGTGAGTGGAAGCTCACGCTAGGAGACACCGACCCAGGATTCTCCGGGTAAATGCAACGAAGGTAAACACCTACTGGGAACTCTCTTACCGGCTCAGGATACTCTCCTCGTGGGCCGTTCCTCCGCACGGAGCCACCTGAGCTGGATCCCAGCCTAAGGCGCGAGTCTGCGCACCGAGCAGGGAGCGCCCCCGCGACACCTTCCTTACAGCCCAGGGTGCACCTACCCGGTCAGCCTCTTTCTTTTACCTTTTCCTTCTCTGCGCAGAAGAAAGCGTATCAGGGAGGAAGCCAGGAATCCTCCACCGAACAAAGGTGGGAACGCATGACGAGAGGCCATGGCTGCCTGGGCTCCGTTGGCCCTGCATGCTCCTCCGATACCTGGGTGGGTGCCAAGGCAAGTAGCTGCTCATGACGTGGGTCGCCCTCCAGCGTGGGTGGCGAGCCGAGAGCTCTGAAATGGGCTGCCTCTCTTCATCCACCGCTGATGCTTTTCCAAGACAGCAGTCTCGTGGTCCATTTGTTCTTTATGGAATAGCCTTTAAACATTCTCCTCATAACGAAATCCACCTTTCAAGGACCCGTGAGCACCCCATCGTTCCCACCACAATTTTATCAAGAGAATTGAAAGGGATAGAGAAACAACCTAAATGCCAGGCGATAAATAAATGGATAAAAAGGTGATAGGCATACGCACTGGAATATTAGTCAGCGATGAAAAAGGAAATTCTCCGTTTGCAACAATGTAAATTAACATGGGGGCCATTAGTGAAATAAGCCAGTCACAGCAAGACAAATTCTGCACAATGTCACTTATGTGTGGAACCATTAACAAAAGCAGAGTAGATTGGTGGTTGCCCGGGGCTGGGGGAGGCCGTGGGGGGCAGGGATGGGGTGATGTTGGTGAGAGGGTGCAAACTTTCAACTAGAGGACGAGTAAGTCCTGGGCATCTAATGCACATCATGGCGATTATAGTTAATAACACTCTATTGTGTGCTTGAAATTTGCTAAGCGTGTACATCTTAACTGTTCTGATCACACACACACACACACACACACACACACACACACACAAAGTGGGAGGCGATGGATGTGTTACTTGGCATGATTGTGGTAATCATTTCACAATGTACAGGTTAGTATATCAAAACATTATACTGTACACCTTAAATACACACAGTTTTTATTGGTCAGTTATACCTCGACAAGGCTGGCAGAGGTGGGGAAAAAGAATTCAAAGCAACCCCTCCTCCCTTACATTTCTGTAGCACTTAGTATCAGTCCCATACATATAACTCTGATTACAAATGACGTCATAGCACACCTGTGTATTACATGCCCGGTCTTCCCATTAGAATGCAATCTCCTACTGGGTGCAATCAGATCTTAGGGGGGTTTTGTCTTCAGCATTTTCTCTAGAGCTTCACCACTAGTATTTTGGAAATCAATGGATACATACTTATCAAATATTAACTCAGTGATGATATATGCACACATGCTTTAGTAGGACTGAGAGAAATTAAATTCAATAAAACACCTTGAACACAACCAATGCAAATATATGTTCTTTCAAACTCCCTTCCTGACAGTGACAATGTACTTTTACCCAACACTTTCATCATTTTCAGCACCAGATACATTTTCCCCCAGGATTTGGGACCATAATGATATTTTTAATAGAGTAGAAGTTTGCAGCCAAGATTTATTTTCAGAAAACTAAAGTACTGCTTTGCAACAAGCACACAGCCCAAGAAATCTTGGGCCTGTGCTATTGGTAGGAACATCAGTGCTGGCACCTCTATAAATAGAAAAGCCAGGATCAAATTTTTATCGCAAAGGAAAGAGCTGCTCAGAAATCTAGTGTGTATGGTAGCTATTTAAATCACTTAAGGAGTATTACAATAGCCATGTTCTTAGGGCAGAGGAAAGAAACAGTGATCCAAGGAAAACACCCTGAAATCTTTGTGTGTGCTCAGGAAGGCAGGGATACGGAGATTTGTTTGGGGTGGGGGGGGGAGGACCAGGATTCTGCTTCCTTGTTTATGTCCTTAAATGTGCCTTCAAGTTGTATGCTGGGGAGCCACTTTGCTCTGCAGAAGATGCAAGGACAAGGGCAAGGAGACCAACCCAGCAGTTTTAGTGAGCAGAACACATCAAGGGACTGTCCCCAGAGCCCCATCCACACATCTGGTAGAGCAGAAGTCATTCATTCATTCATCTATTCACTCAAAAACCTTCTCAGTTCATGGTGCCCTTGGTATAATTTTTTCACAGCAGCAGTAAGGCCAAAAGAATTACCTAATATTTTTAAGTCAATTAGTCCAAACAAATTAATAAGTATTTATGTCCCAGCAACTTGGTAGGCAGTTTATATATTTAAGTATATGTGTGTGGATATAAAATGCACATGCCTATGTATGTGTACGTACGTATATATCCACATAAACTGGAAGAGAAATGGTATTTATTTTGTTTCATTCTTAAACAACCACAGCTGTACCCTGATGGGCTGGGTGTATGTGTCCCTTGGGCACTGCACCCTTTCTCAGACTTTGGGCTCAGGCTGGACACTGCACGTTTACCTCCTCTTTCGTATTTATTTCTGTGTACTGCTTGCTTTTTATCACAGCGACTGCAGAAAACTCAGCTTCTCAAAGACGGGACATCATTACAAGAAGCGTAGCACAACCTGATGTTGAAACTGGGACTGTCCTTAAGGTGATCATTTGTCTGTAGCTGCCAGGTGCTTCCTATTGCTGCATTTCCTTGAAAACGCAATTACTGGCTGTGGCCTGTGAGCTCCCAGCGGCCCTGGGGCCCTCGGGCACACAGCCCGGGAAGTGTGGAAGGAATTTTATGTAACAGACACCCGTGTTCTCAGAGCAAACAGCCCTCAGGGCAGGCCCTGCTGCCTCCAGATCTTTCCTTCCACAGATTGTTATAAAATAGTCATGTAAATAATGCATTATTTTGGACTTCCGGCCAAGATGGAGGCGTAAGTAGATACGCTTTGCCTCCTTGCACAATCAAAAGAAGGACAACAGCAAATTTAAAAACAAAAAAACAACCAGAACTGTCAGAAAATCGAACCGTATGGCAGTCCAACAACCAAGGAGTTAAAGAAGAAACACTCACCCAGACCGGTAGGAGAGGCAGAAATGGTCAGAGAGGGCTTGTGGGAAGGCAGCGGCTGGCAGACTGGGCGGTTCTACATCCACAAGCAGATAAACTGGGAGGAGCAACTGAAGAGCGAGACAGACCCACAACCCAGGGTTCCAGCGCAGGGAAATAAAACCTCCAACCTCTGACTGAAAACACCTGTGGGGGTTGAGGTGCCAGGAAAGATTCCCAGCCTCACAGGAGAGTTTGTTGGAGAGACCCACAGGGTCCTAGAACGTACATAAGCCAGCCCACCCGGGAATCAGCACTAAAAGGGTTCACTTTGCTTGGGGGAAGGGGGCAAGTGACTGAAACCCAGCAGAGAGTGGAGCAAGCACCATTGTTCCCTCTCAGACCCTCCCCCACCTATAGCATCACAACGCAACCACGTGGTTTGGCCTGCTCTGGTGAACACCTAAGGCTCCGCCCCTTACTATGTAACAGGAACACTGAGACAAAAAAAATGGCCCCCCCCAAAAGAACAGATCAAAGCTCCAGGAAAAATACAACTTAGCAATGAAGAGATAGCCAACCTATCAGATGCAGAGTTCAAAACACTGGTAATCAGGATGCTCATAGAATTGGTTGAGTACAGTCACAAAATAGAGGAGAAAGTGAAGGCTATGAAAAGTAAAATAAAGGGAAATGTACAGGGAACCAACAGTAAAGGGAAGGAAACCAAGACTCAGATCAACAGTTTGGATGAGAAGGAAGAAAGAAACGTTCAACCAAAACAGAATGAAAAAACAAGAATTCAAAAAAATGAGAGGCTTAGGAACCTCCAGGACATCTTTAAACATCCCAACATCAGAATCATAGGGGTGCCAGAGGAGAAGAGGAAGAAGAAGAAATTAAAAACTTATTTGGAAAAATAATGAAGGAGAAATTCCCCAATCTGGCAAAGGAAATAGACTTCCAGGAAGTCCAGGAAGCTCAGAGAGTCCCAAAGAAGTTGGACCCAAAGAGGAATACACCAAGGCACATCATAATTACATTACCCAAGATGAAAGATAAGGAGAGAATCTTAAAAGCAGCAAGAGAAAAGGAAACAGTTACCTACAAAGTAGTTCCCATTAGTTTATCAGCTGATTTCTCCAAAGAAACCTTACAGGTAAGAACGGACTGGAAAGAAGTAGTCAAAGTCGTGAAAGGCAAGGTCCTATATCCAAGATTACTCTATCCAGCAAAGCTTTCATTTAGAATGGAAAGGCTGATAAAGTGCTTCCCAGAAAAGGTAAAGTTAAAGGTGTTCATCATCACCAAGACTTGATTATATGAAATGTTAAAGGGACTAACCTGAGAAAAAGAAGATGATCAAAAATAGGAACAGCAAAATGACAACAAACTCACAACTATCAACCAAACCCAAAAAATACAAAAACAAAAACAAACTAAGCAAACAACTAGAATAGGAACAGATCATAAAAATGAAGATCACATGGGAGGGTTATCAGCTGGGGAGTGGGAGAGGGAGAGAGGGGGAAAAGGTACAGAGAATAAGTAGCATTAATGGTAGGTAGAAAACAGACAGGGGGGAGGTTAAGAATAGTACAGAAAATGGAGAAGCCAAAGAACTTATTATATGTATGACCCATGAATGAACTAAAGGTGGGAGAATGCAGGTGGGAGGGGGTGTGCAGGGCAGAGGGGAATACGGGGGGGGGGGCGGGGAATGGGACACCTGTAATAGCATAATCAATAAAATATATTTTTTAAAAAATGCATTATTTCATCAGTATTCTTGGAGTTTTAGTAAATGAAGTTTTCTCAAAACTGACCTTTCCCCCATATGTATTCCGAAACTTTAAAAAAAAAAAAGTTAAGCCACCTATTTGGAAGCTTTCTAAAATACTCCTCTAAGTATTCCTGCAATACCTTTAAATACTTCTCTAAAACACTCCTTTGCTGTCTTACCGAGGGGCAGCCTACCCAATGAGCAGTAGTTTGACTCATTATTCTCAGCACAGACAGTGCTCGCCCTGGGCCTGCCGTTGGCCACCTCTCACCCTCGTCCTGTCATTTCTTTCCTCTGTGCTTCCCTGAAACTCTCTGTGCCCTGAAGGCAGACAGAGAAGCTCTCGGGTCTCACTGGTGCACAGCGTGACCTTCGAGGTTAGAGCTTTGGACGGGACTGGCAGAAGGCCGGGGCTAGGGCTTTCCTAGCAGAGCAACAAGGCCCGCGCCCTGGCGAGGCCGGGAAAGCGCTCAGCACAGCGCCGGAGATTTGCAGAAGCTCTTTTGAGGCAGAGAACGTTTTCGCTGTTTTCATAGCCTGGAACTCTGTTCTGAAGGTCTGGCTTTGCCTGCGTGGGAACCACAGAAAAACGAGACTTTCCTCATATTTACTGTGGAATGTGAACGCGGTGGGGGCGGGGCTCGGAGCGAGGAGCCCACTTGCACCCGGGCGCGGCTGCGGCCCCATTCCTGGTTCATTTGTTCATGCTGCCAAATTTTGTTTGGAGAAAGGGGTCAGAGGCCCCCCTCCCCCAACACTGTGTGACTCTGCTGTGCGATGGTGTGGGTGGAAGTCCCGTCTTTGGTGACATGCAATGCATTCAAAACGCCACACTTACGGGGGTGCTCCCTTCAAACGTTATACGGGAATGTCTCATCGCTAGCTCTACTCCTGAGTCAAGTAGAATATTGTCTGTCAACTGTAATTGAAAACATTATTTTCAGTCCTGGCTTGTGTGGCTCAGTGGATTGAGTGCTGGGCTGTGAACCAAAGGGCTGCGGGTTCGATTCCCAGTCAGGGTGTGTGCCTGGGTTACAGGCTGGGTCCCGGTGGGGGGCCCACGAGAGGCAACCACATATCGTCTGTCCCTCAGTCTTTCTCCCTTTCTTCTCTTCTCTCTAAAAAAGATAAATAAATAAAATCTTTAAAAAAATTCCTTGAAAAAATATTTTTTAAAAAGCCAAACTACTAGCAAGAGACCATGTTGTATGGCCTTGTGCCTCCGGGGGGTGACTGTTCCCGATGCACGTCCGCTCTCCGGGCCGGGCGTGCGGGCAGCAGGCGCGGGTGGGGGAGGGAGAGCGGCTCAGATCGCCGCCACGTTCCCACGCGGGGGACAGCTCCACGGACCTCCCTCCATCCTGGGTGCCTGCGAGTGGCTCGCTGCATTTTGTTTTATTTAAAAAATTATTTTTAGAAGGGAATATACTTATTCTTCATTGTACTATATTTTATTTAAAAAAATTATTTTTAGAAGAGAATATACTTGCTTATTCTTCAAGACAGCTGGGTTTACTGCCCTTTCAGTTAATGAGCATATACTTCACGCTAGTTCTGTTTCCTTGGAGGGCCCTGGCTAATACAGGTTCATGCACAGCCAAACCTGGCTGGTAAGTACTTCTGATCTGTCTTCTCCCTCTGCTGTGTGATGTCCCTTTTCAGATTACACAGGCTATACCTGATCTTTAATTGTCCTCCCTGCTGAGTTACCTCCATTTAAAAATATTATCGTGTTTGCTTAAAGTAAAGCAAAATGAACCAGAACAGCAATTCTGCACCCACAGCGCATCCAGGATAAATAAAAATCTTACCCTATCTTTGGACAAAGAGAAAGCTCTTCTAATAGACATGTTAAAGGAGGGGAAACCAGATCTTGCTGGAACAGATCTATCGTGGCTTCCTGAAGAGTGTTTTACCAAAACACAGGTATTCGGGGCTGAATTGCTCCCCAAAATTTGTAAGTTGAATCTCTAATCCTCTGGACCTCGGAATGTGACCCTACTTGGGGATCGAATCTTTAAAGGGGCAATGAAGCGAAAATGAGACCATTAGGGTGGGCCCCAATCCAACACGATGGATGTTCTCACAAGAAGAGGAAATTTGGAGACACGGAGGAACATTCGGGGTGCATGCGTCCAGAGAAGAGAACTTTCGTGAACACAGTGAGGAAGAGGGCATCCACCAGCCCAGGAGAGAGGCCGTAGAAGAAAGCAAATCCGCGGAGACCTTGACCTCAGATTCTGGTCTCCAGGACAGTTTGAATATAAGTTTCTCTTGTTTAAGCCACCCAGTCCGTGGTAGTTTGTCATTGCAGCCTGAGCACACTAACACAACCAGAAATCCGAAGTCCTACTTAGAACTCTACTTCTACAGAGCAAGAAACCCTTCTCTACAGTTTGCAGGTCACCCACAAAAGTGTTGTGCGTGCCACAGAGCCACAGATCCACCAGTGGGTGGTAGGACAGTGGGTGAAAGGGAGGAGGGATGGAAAGATGACATAAAAGTAAGACATTAAGATAAAGGTAGAATAGGAGAGGAATAACTCATATCCATTCTCAATCTAAATGCCTGGAAGCATTTGAAAAACTCGAATACATTTTGCTTATGTCAGACCAGCAGTTGAGGCCGTATTTCTTTCCTCCAAAATACAACCGTCAGTTTTGTTGTAGAGCTTCCAACCATGCGAGTAAACGGCTGGGTGGGTTTCATTTCATCGTTCAGGGGTTCACACTGCAATTCACTTCAGGCAGATAAGTTAAAGGCACGAGGCTATGTCGAGTTGTCCAGTGACTTGTGATGAATTCTTAGAGTGTGACGCTGCTCCTCTCTCTTGTTTGCAGATAAGGACCTTTCAAAGTGATCTGGGCACTTGAGAAATGAAGTGCCTGGAAAAATGTCTCAAGTAGGGCGTATTTCTGATGATTAAGATTAGTGCATTATGACTACTCCAAACCAAGTCAAGAATGGATTACCATCAGATAAGGACACAAAAATGGGGTTTCCTTAGAGCTGAAACAGAAGGTGTGAATGAACTGATTCAGTTCATTAAGGAACTGGTCCAGGGAAACCACAAAACTCCCCAAAGACCCCAACACTAACTGACTCGGACAGCCCGAGTTTCACCCATGATCCCATCCGGGCCGTGAATAATCGTGGGAAGTGACGACCCCACCCACAGCTTCTGTGGGACAGCAAGGAGCCTCGACTCTGAATGGCATAATGCAGTTTATCTTCCCATGTTTTTTATGCTCCACGTGAAAATCTGAGCGTTCGTTACGTGAGAGGAAAATCAAACTAGAAAACCGTAGAACTGAAATACTAGAGAACAATATCGGAAAACACATCTTGAAAGTGACAGAGCTATGATTGATGAGAAAAATCTCAAATTCATCGCAAACAGCTTTTCACGGAAGATTTTTCAACCTTGCGATTTTGTTTTGAACAAAAGTGCTACTGTTTTTTAAAAGGTCTCAGAGAGGAGGTGTTTAAACAGCAACTTTCCAAATTCCAGAGAAATCCAATTCAGACACTGTTTTATCTGGAATTGAAATCAGCATAGAAGGTCTCATTTTTGCCTCCTTCCACAGAGAACCTCAGAGTAAGATCATGCATTTCTTTATATTTTAAGTTATAATCATTTGCAAATACTAGAGCTTTTCAAAGTATAATTAAAACTATAAAATGGAAATGAAAATGCAAAACTTCCTCTCCTGAAAATGACAATGACAGCTTATTTGAAACTATTTTACTTAGCATACATGTGACACTTATTGACAAGAAAAGGGTAGGGATGGAAGGTGGGCCAGAACTAGAAACAGAAGAACTCCTTCTGCCTATGAGAATCGTTCCTTCGGGACCTATTTCATGGTGTAAAATCGTATTTCTAAGCCACTTCCTGGTGTCATTATAGTTATAACACAGAAGCAACCCACTCCACGGAACGTAAAGCAAAGACCTTGGGTGTCACGTCAGAATCCTTGCGTTGCAGCTCTGGCCCTTGTCAGTGAACTCACACACGCTCTTCCTCCTCTCTGTGCCTCCAAATAGAGCTGACAGTGGAGGTGATACCTTCTCTAAATATGTATTGAGTTGAGGAGAAAACTCTGAGAACACATAAGAAAGAGTTCTTACACTGAATGCTACGTCGCTGCAATATGGCATTGCTCCCGTTCATCTGTATTCATCTATATTCACTACGTCGATCAACAACAAAGCAGACATTCCATAATCTCCAACAAAGACAAGGAACTTTTCTGACACGTTTCTGCATTTTCTCCTCAATCATGTTCTGTCATACGAAGGTAAATCGCTTCTCCGAGGTCAGTGGCCCCTTACCAAGAGCGTGCCCGTGTGCTGGAGGGAGGTTCCGGGGGAGAGTCGGGTTTGTACGTCAAAGCGGCAATGCATCAGCGGTGGAACGCAGGACAGTTCTCTCCACAAGCGCTCCTGCTCGGACCCGTGCACAGTTTCCATCTCCGACTCACTCCAGATCATCCCAGCTCGTACGGCCTGGAACAGAAACAGAACTGCCTTGGCTTAGTCGAGGTAGACCAGTTGTCCAAGTGGGGGGCCCTGCTCCTCCGCCAAGTTCAGGTTGGAGGGGCCTGAGGAATCATCTGGTCCCTTGGTTCCAAACGTTTTGAGCACAAAGTCTCTTTTGTCGGGTGAAGTGTTACCCCAAACTCTGAGAGAGAAGACCGTCTGGAGTGGCTCTGTCTTGGTGGAAATGGGGAGGGAGGAGCAGTCTGCTGCCCCAGTCTCCTCACTGCCCGTCCAGAACTACCCCCAGATGGCCAGACCACAAAGCTCTGCCAAAGGAATTGAAAAGAACTATCCCTTCTTTCATTTTACAGACAAGCGCTGTTCATTTTCTCTGCCGGTAGGAGAAGCAGACCTGTTTCTGTTGACTGTATCCTATGTTCTCTTTATTACGTTATCCCTTTTTCTTCGTTTTCTCCCAGCTTCTTACTTGCACTGAGGGGTTGGCTGCCTCTGCGGTGTGCTCTGAGTATGCGGGGATGCGGGGCGTGGGGGGAAGATGGGGTTCATTTACAAAGCTGAAGAGAGAAATGTAATGGGTACGTAATAACTAAGATTCAGTCACCAAAGGTAAATTATAGAAAGGCGGTTAGATGAGGGCAAAAAAAACTGAGACCAGCAGCTCTCAAACTTAGATTTCCCTTGAACATGGTCAGAGTTATTGGGGACTCCAGAAATCTTTAGTTCACAAAGGTTTTATCTCTTCATGTTTATGCTAATAATAAATGGAACAGAGGAATTTCAAGTCATTCATTTAACTACCATGTTAACAAACCATTACATATTAACACAACTAGCATATTTTTAAGAAAAATAACTATATTTTCCACGTAAAAAACAGCGAGAAGATGGCATCGTTTTATGTATTTGCCATCTCATGTCCGGCTGTGTCAGAGAGAGCTGTCAGGTCGCAGCAGCTCCTGCGGCCTCGATGTTCAGGCTGCGGGTCGAGTGGTCACTGACTAATGCCACAGTGGGTGCTCAGAAGTGCCCGGGACTGAAGGCAAAGGGCATCTTCGTCTGATTAGGAAGATGGTTTCAAACTCCCAGACACCCTGGAAGGGTCTGCAGGGCCTGACAGAGTCCTCGGAGCATCCTTTGAGAACGGCCGGCTTAGAGAGAGCAGATACAATGTCACCAGGACCAGGGCCGACCGGACGTGGAGGATGGCAAAGACGTCGCTTCTCTGCCGGGCTTCCAGGCAGTGACATCTCCGCTTGGAAACAGAGAGAAGCTTAAATCGCAGCCTGCAAAAGCCAAAACCCAAAGGGGTTGGAAATGCAGGTGGCCCTGGCGATTTGTACTGGGAAGGGTGGAAGGAAGTTTGTCCACACACTCTCCAAGTGTGTAAAAAGAGGGAAGAACAGGTGTGGGAGAAAAAATCATTTCCGTTAAATAAACACAAGCAAGGCAAAAACAGAGTTTATTGCCACCGCGATGCCTGCGAAATAAGAGAAGATTGTTACCGATCACGTGGAGAAAACATCAGAAGTCCTCCTTACTGAAAGATTCCCTATTCCTTGTTCCTCTTAGTTCCGTGGAACAGAAACTGTGGAAAACTCGCTAAATTCCCAATAGGGGATGGCTGGGAGCAAATGCAACAGAGCGAGAAATCTACATTCCCTAGGAAGAAAGTGGCTCTCCAAGGGCGTTTGTGGCTTGTTAGATAGAATGTGCGATCGTCTGTATGTGTTCCGTGCCAGGCGTGTAACAAATGGTCAGTAATCTTTGGAGAGGCTGAAGAGTGTGTGGACTCCGTGGACGCTGAATGCTAACCCTTCCCTCATTCTCTCTCCTTTCACCGATGGGTTGTGCCCTGGACCATCGGTCACCCTTCCCTTAGAGTTCCCTCCGTGTGCCCCCCACGTCCAGCCTCTCACAGCTGTGCGGAGACGCGTGCCCACGTGGAGCCCTGGGAGCTGTCCGCAGGCCTGCAGTTTATGAGCAACTCAGCCCAGGGGTGCCAGGCCCGTTCTTCTGCATTCGTGCGCACGCGCGAGCGCGCACACACACACACACACACACACGCATGCACCTGGGACTTGGCCTCAGGATGCTTTCCTGTTTGTGGGAAGCACGCTTTCCAAAACTTCACTCAGTCTGGAAGAACAACCACAGTGCATTTTTAAATCTGAAATGTAACCATCTTTTTTCCTGAGCTAATGGCTAAAAGAATGATAAATATAAGATATGACACTGCATTAGAAAAGCAACTTATACAACTCTAGTTAAGAAAAAAAAGTGAAGCGTGTGAAACCATATGTATTTTTCAACTTTTTAATGCACTACAAACAATAAATTTTCCATATACTACAAATAATATCTTGTTATGGAGAAAGAAAGAAAGAAAGAAAGAAAGAAAGAAAGAAAGAAAGAAAGAAAGAAAGAAAGAGAAAGAAAGAAAGAGAGAGGGAGAGAGGGAGAGAGGGAGAGAGGAAAGGAAAGGAAAGGAGAGGAAAGGAAAAAAGAAAGGAAGGAGTGTGGAAAATTGCATAGATAAAAAACTTCTTTAAATGCAAAGATTTCTTTTGTTTCTACCCTCTGTCTTTGTAACACCCACAGCAGCCAATACATATATGGGTGCTTCTAAAGCAGAAAGGTTCTGGGAGAAGTGTCTCTATGATTACTTTTGAGGCTTCGCGCCCTCAGTCCTGTTTTCATGACTTGAATGTTCCTGTGACAGGTACCTGAACATGCGCAGAATCCTGCGAGTCCATGCCATATAGAATGTCCCCCTAAGAGGAAAGTGTCAGGCGAACGGTGACATACGCCAGAATCCTGCTGGCATTTAGGGATTAGAGTAATATGGAAAAAGAGTGAGGCAAGCAGGGAAAAAAAAATGGTTTGGGTAAATGTGTCTTAGAGAAATTCTAGTCTGGAAAATTTACATTACCCTTTTCATTTTTCTAAACTAAAAATACAGTGTCGTTTTACTGGGAACATTTGTGTGCATATTTTTCACAGGAGGCACCGGTCTGCCAGGTAAATGACCCATCAGGGAACAGAAGAAGAAAGGACCAGCTATAGAGTGAAAATGACCTCAGTGGAAGCTGCCATGAGCCGGAGGTGAGAATGGGCTGTGTTCTGTCACCGGTGCTCACTGGTCACTACCGGAGAACTGTGCCCCTCTGCCTTAGCGCCGGGACGATGCCATCAGAGCGGCCTTGGGGCTGAGAGCTTGTGCTCTGCGTCCCCGCTCAGCCGTTCCCGCCCTCATGGGCTTGGGCGAGCCAGGGGGCCTCCTGAACTTACCTCTGAGCTGTGATGTTGCTTCTGCGCCCGGAGCACCCGGGTGAGGCACAGCGCGTGAAGTCTTCTCCTGCGACGCCAGGCTTCCGACCTCCTTTCCCTCTCTGAAGGTCTGCTGGCCGTCTCTGGGCATCGGGTCAGTGTGCACAGCAATAGCCACGGATTTCTTTTTTTAAGATTTTTATTTATTTATCTTTAGAGGGGAAGGGTAGGAGAAAGGGAGAGGGAGAGAAATATCAATGTAGGGTTGTCTCTCGTGCGTCCCCTGCTGGGAACTGGCCTGCAACCCAGGCATGTGCCCTGACTGGGAATCGAACCGCGATCCTCTGGTTCGCAGGCCCGCGCTCAATCCACTGAGCTACACCAGCCAGGGCGGGATTTCTATACAACTTTATTAGAACCTTCAATCATGACAGAACAAATAAAGAGATCTGCTTGATAAACGTAAAACAAACGATAGCTCTGGTGCGGAAGATTTGCTCCACGACATACATATAAAAATGTTTCACCAGATTATCAGACAAGTTTGAGTTCCGATGTTTTTCAGAGAGAGTCGATCGGCGGTCTCTGCGCACACACGGACGCAGGGCTGAGGCCGCCTGTTTACACACCTCTCCTGCTGCCCGCTCTGTTTTCTCTGCACGCACTGTCGTTGCTAAAGGCTTGTAACACCACTCCGCCCGTGGGTTGCGCTGTGTGTCTGGGCCAGCCCCTGGATTCTGTTTTATATTTCAGGTATAGCGTATGAAGTTTCTATTTTTTTTTTTTTTTTTTGTCATGGAACTCTTTATATAAGTTTCTGCTCCCAGCTTGCCAATAACTCTGGGGCTTTGCTCACCATGTCTCTTGCGAAGCATGAAATTCCACTTGGCCTTGAGTCTCACACACACACACGGCTGGAGAGCTCTGTGTCGGCACCAGGGCTCACCCGTGGGAGGACAGATTGCTCTGGGCTTCTCCTCCCAAGTAATTCTTGGCATGGTTGAAGGCTCTGGTTGGCCCTAAAGAGATTCTGTCGCCTGGTTTCCTGGCAAAGGGCCTCCGTGAAAAGCACACCCCAAGGACACAAGCCTGCTCCGCCGGCACTTTCTGGTTCCTTTGGGTGTAAACGCCCTCTCACAGCTCCGAGAGGGCAGCGGCGGGCTGCTTCGGGAAGCTCTTTTCATCTTGTACTGTCTCTACCTGGGCATTGCTTATAAAATTTATAAGGTGCTATATTATAACGTTTGCGGTATTTCAGTCCACTGCTGGGTTGCGTAGCAATAAAAATACAGGCAGTGATGAGGCAACTTTCAATAAAACCGTGTTTTATTGCCGTGGAATTAGCCTACGTGAGCCTTAATCTAAAATGACTGTGTCTGCAATGCCGGCGAACCAACCAGTCCACCAAGGTAACTCCCACTCTTATAGAATTCCCCTTACTTAGTCAATAAAACAATAAAAATACAGTTTGGGTTATCTCATCAATATGCAACTTTACATAAAGTTTAGAAAAGAGAGAGAGAGAACCCCTGAAAGCTGAGCTACCATATTTTGTGTTTATTCTCCAATATCGTGAGCATAGCATTTTTTCATCTTACTTTTTTCCATTTAACGTATCCCAGAAAAATCTTCCATGCTTTTACGCAGCCTTCCTAATCTTCGTGTCTCATAGTAACTCAACTGTGTTTTTTTATTTCAGCAATGGGATTCGCTTTGGGGGCTCCGTTCCCGAGTCACCCCAGTGAATGCAGAATTCTGAATTCTCTCAGCACGCCTCAGGGCCCAGGAGACCAAGGCAGCCTGCTTCCAGGAGCAGTCTACAGAAATCTTGAGCCAGGCTTTGGATTTCAGAAGGTGTGGACTTGCGCTTTGAAGCCAACCATGTCTGAAGTTCAAGGATAAGAAGGCAATACAATTTCTGTACGTAGGCTTTCAAATCGGGTGGCCGCACAGAACCTCTGTGCTTGACAGACGGGTCCGTCGTTGTTTGCTTCCCCTCTTCTAAGGTGCTCAGTTCCCGCCAACCGCTGGGCTGTAAGTGAGCATTAGTGTGCTTAGTGTAGATTCCAGATTAACGCAGCTGTAAAATCACGGATTCTGAGACCCGGCAGCCTTCTCTCTCTCAATTTCTGCATAATTCTAGTCTGTTCATGACATGGGAGGCAGTTGGCACATGGCAGCCATCTGGCAGCCAGTGAGGCAAGGCACCTCTGACATTCCAAGATGAAGTGGCGGTGCCTAAAGACAAAGCACGCGCTGGCTGATGTTGACTGGAACGGAGCTGAGGTTCTTAGCTGAGGTTCTGAGGTTCTTAAGTCACCGGTATTCACAAAGACATCTTCAAAGTGAAGCAGCCCCTGCCACCGAAAACCATCTTTAACTACATGAAATATTTCAGCAGCAGTGGCCTTTTGGGACAAAAATAAATGACAAACTAAAACAGTAGGAAGAAAGTAATCACACAATGCATGCTTTGAGTTTGGAATGGGCATATCCTGAGCGGGGAATTTTTTTGGTGCGCTGTTCTAATTCCCTTGCTTACACGTTTCATTGGTTTTGCAGCATAAATCCAAACTCCTTAGTCTGGACAGGAGGCCTTTTGTGGTCAAGATCAGATCACCGTTTCATGCCGTTTCCGCAATTCTCAGACAGTAATCTGTGTCCTGCCCATCAGGAATCCTGAGCAGGTCCTGTTCTCTCTTATCTCCTTGCTCTCTGTCTGTGCAGTTTCTGACCTTGGAAAGCACATTACCTGCTGTTCACCTGAACGCTTCTCCTTCAAAACTCAACATCCCCGAACTCTGGAACGCACCAGGAACTTGCTTCCTTTCGTGTTCTGCAGCTCGTACCCCCTGCATCGTGTCTACTGCGTGCACTGTGATCATGGGCACACCTGTTTGTCTCCCTACCAGGGCTCCTGCTCACTGAACAAATGCTGAGCAATCAGAGGGGCGAGGCTCTGTTCTGGGCACAGGGAGTACAGCAGTCGCATTAGTCAGGGTCTGAAATACAAAACACTCGAGTGTTTATAACCGAGGGGATGTGCTAGAGGGCACTGGTGATCTGGGTGAAGGAGAAGGTTAGAAGCAGTCTCTGAATGAATAACAGCAGGAAGCCACCAGCATCCTAGGACTAGGGAGGCGGAAGAAGAAAGAGATGCTACAAGAGCACGTGAGCCTGGCCAGCAGGGGCCAGCTGGAGCCTTGGAGGACAAATAGCCTTGGCTGGAGGAGCCCCTGCAGAAACAAAAGGAGGGAGAAATGCCCCATCTCCTCCCTTCTGCTCTCCGGTCTCCAATGGTGCTTCCCACTTTCAGGTCCATCGAAGCCCCCTGTGGCAGGAGCGTGACGAGTGCCGGGGCTCAGCTCCCATGGCACAGCGGAGCCATGGCATACGGTGCAGATGTGAGGGCAACAACGCCCAGGATCAGCACAGGGGTGAGCAAGTAACACAACATTCGCCCGCCCTCGCGGTGCATAGCATTTCATTCTATCTCATGTCTGTATTCCTAACGCCTAGCAGCGTGATTGCACTCGATGGGTGGCTAATACACACCTCGAATACCTTAACTGATGAATTACAAATTATGCAGAATAACCAATCTTTATGATTTCAGTGTTCCCGCCACAACTCGGACAAACAGCTTCATGGGAAGATATTTTGGATGGCAGCTTTGTCCCTTAAAGCCAAGTGAAGAGCATGGCTCGCCCTTCCCCCATGTGAGTCCTGAGTACTTGCCCTATTTTCTGTGGGGTTTTGCTTTGAACCTTATACATCTGCTAGCATGGCAAGGCTTCATAGCCCTGAGGATTATCAAGGCCACTGAGTTCCAGGCAATGTGTATTATGACAATTCCTGGGCTTTATTCTGTTGCATTCACAGAACGTGGCCTGTCCCCACAGCTTTTCTTGCAGGTCACACATTCAGCATCCGGTGAGCAGGGCTCTGGACTGCCCTCCTGCAGTCTGGGCAAGGGCAGGGCCCTGGGACCACTTGACCTCCAGCCCTGCTGGAGGAGACGTTTCCAGGTTTCTGCTGAACTTGTTGGCAAAACTCTCTAAGTGTTGTGAGCGGCATTTATATTAGCAGCTGTTCTCACTCCTACACCCATCCTCTCACAGGCCAAGGTCTTTTTCTGGGACGTCATAAATGCCAAAATGAGTTCAGAGGGCACGGCTAACGAATTTTCATATGCAGCACACGCTCAGTAACTCTCAGCTCGGCCAGCAGTTGGGTGCACTGATTCTGGGCTTGCAGCTGTGCAGGCCGGAGGGCGAGGGGTGGGAGGGTGAGGAAGCTGAGCCCAAATGGGAGGGTGTTCGATCCGCCATCCACCAAACAGGCGAGCTGGCCCCGTCCCTCTGCCTTTCTGTCTCAGTGCCCTGACATGCAAAATGGGGACAATAAACGTGTCGACCCACAAGGTTACTGTTAAGTGCTGAGTGAGAACAGTGCCTGGCACGCAGTGTTAGAAGTCATCGTCACTGCCGTTCTTACTAACAGGAGCTGCCCAGACCAGGCACCGTGAGAGGGCAAAGCTGAGTGACTTCAGCTGCGATTCCGCCCCATGCCCGGCACAGAACCTGCAGCGCAGGGGCTACTTACTTCCCCCCTTCCCCACCCCCCCGACCCCCGAGGTCTATTCCAATGTTGTGAAATGCCTCAAATCGCTTACTCTACGCTGGAGCAGGCGCCCTGATTTCAGGCCTGATTTATCCAATAGGGAAAGGCTGTGCTGTATCCAGCGCCTCGGCCCCCAGGGTGTCTCCTGCCTTTCTTGCCTTCTGTCCACGCTCAGTTTGCTTTTCGGGATAATTGGAGATCGAGTGCTGGGGGGTAGGGGGGGAGTGGAGAAGAAAAGGGAAACAAACCTGCTCGAGAAAGGGAAATTCAGAGTACGTGGAGAGGGGCCAAATAAGACGCAAACCCGGGCACGGAAAGGGAGTGAAATGGTCAGAACGCTGCACTCTTCGCGTGCTCTCACCTCGGCACCCCCACTCGCACACAGCCCGCACGAGGTTCCCCTTGCTCAGAAGACGTGCTTCGTCCTTCCCCGGACCCCATGACCCTCACCTCACCATCTTCGTTGGTCCACGAGTGTGTTTGCACCGGGCCTTCCGGAGTGGCTCCAACACGGGCCGGAATTCCCGGATAGTCCTGAGTAGGGAGTGCTCGGAGGCCCGAGGGCGATCGGGCGGTTTTCACTCATTTAGCCATTTCTGCGTCGGGTGACCCGCTCGTTCGGTGTGGTGCACGGAGTGTCCACGCTGCAGCAGGCGCTGGACGGAGGCCCATGAGACGGATTTGTAACTCCAGGGCCTTAGCCTCGGAAGACACAGACATATAAACGGCGATGAACAGTTATGTTAGTGAGATAACGAGAGCACCTCGGTGCTGTGAGAGCGGAGAAGTAGGAGCTACTTGATGGTGTTCTACAGGATTTGTCTTGGCTGCATATCCAGTCTTCTTCAAACCCTAATTTTCTCGTTGTCTTAACACTTAATTAACTAGCGAATTCAGTTTCTGTCTCTAATAGTTGCTTATGGAGGACTTGCTATATGCTGAATTTTGCAGAAATCCAAAGCGTAACTACTTCCTTTCTCCCCTGAGTCTTTACAAAATGTTCCAGCCAAAAACATTTTCACGAAGCACCTTTGAACACATAGCAGTCCGGAAAGAGGGCATGGAACTCAGCCTGAGCCTGCAGAGGTGGCCTGCAGATGAGTACGCGGAAGACAGAAGAAAGGGAGCTTCCGAACAAGGGCAGGAAGCTGGGAGCCACGTGAGAGTGAACAGGCCCATGGTGAATGGAAGGGACGTGAGAAAGAAATGAAGGGCTGAGTCCAGGGCGCTGGGCCGAGAGGCAGCGGGCGATGAGGCTGGGTTGATGGATCCCAGCAAAACACCCGTCTGGTTAAGCAGAGCATCCAGCACGCACTGCATGCCCTGGACCCCACTCTGCGCTTCCTGAGAAAACAAAGGACTAATGAATGAGTTCCAGGGTTTCTTCGCCGACTTGGACACACCAGATAGTTCTGTTGTGAAGAGAAGCTGGTATCTTGTAGCCTGGACTTAATATTTAACTTCTGGCCTTGGCCACCTTTATTAAATGTCAGTCTCCATCACTGCCTCTCAGTCTGTTCCCTTTGATCTCCCTGCTGGTGGCTACGTGGGGAGCCGTGGTTACCCCGACTCCCAAATTGTGCTCACATCACTCGCCTTTTGTCTGCGAGTCCTGGGATGATGACAGCTTGTCAACAATGTCACAACCCAGTACTGGCCCAACTTCCACCTTCTCACCTTCCAGACCGACGCCAGGAAAACGTCCACCCGTGAGGCTTGGTGGACAGTTCTCGGCGGCAGGGGAGGTAAAGGCGAGGTGCCGTCACGCTGAGGAAGATGCGTATTTCTGTAGATAAATACGGTGAAACGCAGCAGACAAATAAATGTGCGTTTTTCACCCTGAATAGCTTGATGACTCGAAACAACAGCGGCAGAGCCATAGAGCAAAACCATGTAAGCACGTAAACAATTGTTGAACATTTTTATTAAAAGTAGCGTGGGAAGTAAGTGGCTGAGAAATAAATCTGTGCTGGTATTCTTCGTGGGTTCAGCAGGCTCCCGGATTACTCGAGAGGCCTGATCTTTCCCTGTGGCTTTCAGCTCGGGCTCCTTTCCCGTTGGCTGGGTGTGGAACAACCGGCAGTCCCGTAGCTTCTCTCCTAGGGTCACCTGCTCGCAGCCCGCCGGGGAAGGAAACCCTTGGTACCTCTCCAGGGGTCTGAAGGCTCCTCCCCCTGTGCGAGAGGACTTGGGCTTATTGGCGCCTCCCCCAACCTTTTCTTCTTTTCACAGAAAAAAGTAATCACGCGGACACCCCAAGGAACAAAGTACTGCACTTTGCCGTGTATAACGCGCGCCCATATTTTGTGCGCATTACACACGGGATTATTAGGTCCATTATTATGCCCAATGGTAGGTAATCCACGTTATACATGGCAAAATACAGTGGCCTCATCGATTGTGTCCAGGGATATGTCTGTCCCCGGAGCCTGGCCATTTCCGAACTGAAGCTGAAACAGGAGGGGATGCTCACGAGGAGGAGGGGGGGACCCCATAGGGATGGGAGGCTGCGCCGCACTAAGGGAAAGGGGGGTCTTCAGGGCCCTCCCTCTTTGTCCTGTTGCTGCTGTAGCCCACAACCACGGGGACACGGACCTGGCCTGGCCAGGCTGTGATTTGGACAACAGGTTTACGGTTGTTTGCATGGAAAACAATACAATAATCCATAAATAATAATACAAGAATAAACTGTGCTTCGAGTACTCACGACGGTAAACCTATGCTGGCCCATGATGTATTTATGAAATTAGATGTTTGCTTACGTATCTTTTTAAAAACTGCTTGATGTTAAAAAGCAAATCATGTCTTTTTCAGATGCCTTCTCACTGTCCACACGCAGCTTTGTACCTCTCCTGCCTCGTGTCCAGTGTGTGACCCATCCCACTCACCCTCAACAAGTAAGGGCACTCCCCAAATGAGGACGGTACATGAGCAGTGAATCTGTTATTCAGTAAATCGCTGTGCAGCTAAATGGTGTCTCTGCCTCTACATGTCCCCCAGGCCCTGCAGGTTTGGTGGCAGAGTTGGAGGAGGTATGAGAGACATGGAGACGGTGGTCACCTTCAGGGCAACGTGGTCGGACCCACTCTTTGTCACTTTCTTCAATCGTGCTGACAGAAATTGAAAATGCTATTGAATTGCAAGGTTTTACAAAATTAAACGATGGGCGGAGTAAAGTCCTGCAACTCAGCACATCACAGTAGCTGAGAGAGATAATGGATATGGTGGTGGAGTGTGATGTTCAGGAATGCCATGTTTTACACAAAAAAGCCCCAGAAAAAGCAGGGCCCCCAAGTCAGCACTGCAGGAGACCTACAGAGTGTGGCCGGAACTCAGAGCACAAGGACATCATTTGTGGCCGGGTGCTCCAGAACATATTCGTGTCCTTGAGGGTACATGAGCTTGGCCTTGAATTATGGGCCAGTTTGCAGTAGGCAGAAATTCAAGGAGAAAAGATGCCAAATAATAAACTGCAGAAAGCTGCACCGCTCCACGGCCGCTGTACATTAGAACCAGAAAATTGACTATGCCTGGAGCCGACTACCATTAAGAAATATGTATCCCAGAAGTTCACCAAGAAATACATACAGAATAGAAATGTTCCCAACTACACAGCTGAAAAAATTAAGTTGATGTCACAGAGTAGTTAGTGTAATAAAAGTCATGTCTGTTACAATTCATACTGTGTTAGAAGAAGGTAGTTCCTTTGGGAGGAAATTTCCTTCCCCCTTGGCTTACACTCATAGATGTACGCAGTCCCATCTCTGACTTATTTTTATTGGTAATGGATATTAGTCCTTTAGCTTAAAGTATCATCTGCCATGTACGTCAAGTGGTTAATGACCTGTAAACGAACTCTTAGATGTGCTGAGGAAGCTCATTATTTAAGGTAATTATTTAGCAAAGCAATGATCCTTCAGTTATGCAAATTACTGACATTAAATTATAAATTGGTAAGTATCCAGTTTTATGTTTCATTCTGGGCCCTCAAAATGACCTTCCAATCCAGGTATTGCTTGATCCAAAGTCAAGATGAAAAATGAGAAGGTGAAAATTTATACTTCAAGGGAGACAGGGTGGATGATACCAATATCTAAGAATTCCTACATTTCCTGCAGGTGACGGAGCTGGAGCCTGTGATGATGATGATGAGGATGATGATGACGACGATTTTGGCTTGTTATATTCCACCTGCGGGATAGTTTAGATTTATGAAAGTTATATGCCAGTTATAAAACATTCTAAAGATTTTTGGCTTTACTTGTCACTATTTCAAGATCATCTTCATCAGATATTTATAATTTACTTGTTTCTGTGCCAAGTATCAAACATTTATCCGGTCCTGGAAACCACCTTTGCTGGTGGCGGGGAGGAGGGGGAATGGGGGAAAGCAGGCGAATCCATCAGCCTTTTCGTCGTCTGCTAAGTGACACAGGCAGGCTGTGGTCAGATGCTCGGGGATTTGGAACCATCTGGTGCAGGCTGAAAACTGACGGTGGTCCAAGAGGAGTAGAAATTGCAGATGGGGGTGGGGCTCGGGCGGAGAGAAGGAGTCGGTGGGAGGGGGTGAGGAGGAGGTTGGCCGAGGGGAAGGCCCACGGTGGTGGTCGGGGTGGTGGGAGGAGGCTGCAGGGGGCGAAGAGGGAGGCGGCAGCCGGGAGTCTGTATTTACTGAGTGCTAAACTGGGAGACACAGAAGGATTTAAAGTCCGGGGTTTACAAATCAGACTTGCATGCTAGAAAGATCAACGTAGCTTCCGCATGAGGGGAGGGGGCCGAGCCGGTGGTGATATTAAACACACCCGGTAGCCTTCTGAGCGGAGGCCAGCGTGTAGCAGGAGGGTCAGGGTGCCGGGTCAACCCTTTCCTTGCTACGCTCAAGGCCGTGTCTGCGAGCACACAGCGCTTTCAGCGTCTTCACAATCCAGAGGCTGCGCTCACGTGTGCTGAGTATCTGCTATGAGCAGAGGGCACCGGATTCCACCAGGAAGGGCCGCTGGAGGGTACCGATAGAACCCCCATACCTGTTAACAAAGCAAGTCGCAGGAGAGACCAGGAAAATGCAGTGTGCTCGAGGCACAAAGAGGAGTTACGATGGCTCGGCTGCTGAGTGGTGGGGGTGCAGGGGGAGGACCTGCGAACGCCTGGTTCCCCGGCCCCCCCCCCCCCCGCCCCCGGGCTCCAGTACAGGTGCTGGTGAGGCTTTGCACTGGATCGCTGAGAGGCCAGCGAGAGAAGAGTAGGAGGGTGCGCTGGGGGCACTGCTTCATTTACGGGAGGCGTCCTCGGGACCCTGAGGAAGAGACGTTCGCTTGGCATGTTTGATCATATAAACTGGACGCTCCAATTTCAGAGGAACAAGAGCTGCAGGCTTCGCGGTCGTCGGGCGGCAGTGGGAGTTGGAGTCATCGGCAGTGGACAGTGCCTTCCAAGCAGTGCCTGAAGTAAGAGGCCATGGTCTTGGGCAGTGGGCCCGTGTCCCTGACTACACTGTATCGTGTACACACACACACACACACACACACACACACACACACACACACACTTTGACAGGTCTGGGAAACAATGTTACATGGACACGGACTTGCTGAACTGCTGTGACAGTTTTCTCACAGCTGTGTTGAGGGATCTGGTTTTACAGGGGGAGGGTGTGAGGTGTCTGCAAGCCCCCCCTTGTGGCCCACAGTATCTGCCCTCTACACTTCCCCTTCACATGACTGAGCATGCACAGAGTGCGCAAGCTGCCTGGCCACCGTCTTCCGCGAGTCCTCTCTTTCCTGCATAGAAGAGTTTGATTAACCTCTAACACGAAGGCCAGAAGGAAATTATTCTCAGCGTATTCAGTTATCCCTGTCTTACAAACTGGGTCTCCGGTTTCCCCACTTACTGCTTCTTTCTAAATCCTGTCTTTTCCTTCTGTTATTTTCTGCCAGTTCCTTGTCTCATCCTTTGTACCTTCGTCAGAATGACAGCTGATTTCTAACATGCCTGGCATTCTGCCTTGCTCAGAAACCCTTCCGAACACAGCTGCCAGCACGCTCCCCCCACGCTGCTGTCCTGCTGTCTCTCATCCACAGGCCGATGACACTTTTCACTGGCCAGTTATCGCGTTCGGACTTTCCTCCCAGGCTCTCTGAAATGAATTCACACCCAGACTGTGCGATGGTAATCCCCTGGCCGGGCCCTGCAAAGCTGTGAGACCTCTCTTCCCACCAGCCCCCTGTGACTCTTGTATTTGCTATGTCAGCCCCCAAGCTGGGATTTCAGCAATCATAAACGTGGCTTATTCCAAAGGAGAGATGAGACTCAGAGACCCCCATTCTAGGTTTGAAGCCTGGTGACCCCTAGGACAAGCGGCTCAACTTCTCATCTGTAAGAGACACAGGTACCCGCTAACACATTTCATAGTTATTTTGTATGGAAAACGAGACAATCGACATGAAAGTACTTTCTAAATTAGAAAGTGCTACAGAAAGCAAATCCTGTCTCTTCAAAATTTTCTCTCATCTTAAATTCAAGAAAGCATGAGGTTTTTAACTATGGGTTCGGCATCTTTGAAATTTTCATTCTTTCAATGAAGTTACAGGTCACTACTATTTGAAACAATTTACAAGAGGGGCCTGAAATTGAGACACAGATACATAGAAGCCGAGTGAATACTCGACATGTTCTCAGGGATTCTCAACATTGGCTTTCAAAAATAAAACAAAAACAAAGCCTCTGTAGCTTTAGGGCATCAGAGGGGGTGAAAACACACTCGGCTAGCATGTTCCTAAGAGGAATGTGCACACATCACAGGGAACAGCAGCTCCCGAAGCCACTGGACCAAGTCAAAAAGTATTAAAACATTTGGTTGAGGAATCAAAAACTAAAAATTCAAAACATTTAAGTGCTTTTGAATATATGTATTACGTACAAGGCAAAAGCATATGCACAAGCAAATCATTGTGACTTTGTTGCAAAAAGGCTCTGAAAAGCAGTGTCGATAGAAATCAGGAATTCATGACTCACTGGCACAAATGCAAAGATTCAAAACGTCATTGAAGTCGCAGTGTGGCGAGTGCAAAAGTACGCGCGAGTGAGTGGAGGCTCACCCACACCCTCGCACCTGAGAGCCGGCTGTCCTCGGCGCTATGTCCTCCTTGGCTGTGAGGGACACCGTCTGTCCCTTCCCTCAGCCTGGCCTGCACTTTTGGTCTTTTCCACTCGGCATCGTTGGCCTCGTGTTATTCACGGATTATTTCCCAAAGGGGTTGTTTTCTTTTCCCAAACAGACTGTTAGCGCCTTAAGGCCAAGAGAGAATCCCACCCTCTCCATTCCTTACACTGACCAGACTCTTTAGTGTTTCTGGAGTAACTGCACTCAAGCCTAACAGGAGCCTGTCATCTGATTTCTCGGCTGTAAATGTAAGTACAGAATTATCTTATTTATCACGAGAATGCAAACTTAGCTCCCGATAAACATTTACTATTGTGTTTAGAGAACCATATTTATTTACGGACTAATGTCTTATTAGCGAATGAGATGCATTTTACAAAAAGTGGTGCTTTAAAATCATTTTCGAATTACTAATCAAGTCGAAAGCGCTTAGAAAGTTCAGGATGGTTCATTTGAAACACTCTGTCTGATATTATGCCAAGGCGCTTGTAAGTAGAGCATACATGCCAAATGTACGAAAGTCTCTTCAATCCCGTATTTGACATAATTTGAAACTAAAGTGGTACTCACACAATCAGTTAACTCTGTTGCAACTATTTGGGGAATACTGGCAAAAAGAGGTTTCTTTCCTTTTAGTCTCACTTTAAAAGTACCTTATGAATGAAAAGGACATCACTTTCAGTTTGTTGAGAACATCAAATATCTACTCCCCAGAAGCAAGATTCCCCACGAGGAGTATCTAAACCTAACCAAGTTTTCAAAGTAGCGCCCACATATACCGTGCTTGTTGAACAAATTCAGATTTATTGAAAGTAAACATTTACATCGCTACAATGTTAGAACTATTACAAAGCTGGATAAAAGAGGCTTAAGTAGCAATAGAAAGCAAGTGCAATAAAAAGTGAATAGAGAAAATATTTGGCCTTAGTGATCTCTTGGCAGTATTTACATTATGTACATATTGTTAAATATTTGTAATAACTCTAAGGCACCAAAGGCTAAATAGCAGGTTGCAATACTACTTTGTGCACAAAAGTCAAAAAATTTATTGTAAAGAAGACTATACAGTTAAAGAAACAGGCGTGTCTTAATGTTTACATAAAGGGGTGGCTGCATATTTTAAAATCTCAAATGATACATTAAGTATTGGGCAGACTGAAGAAATTATTTTTAGAACATTAAGTTATGTTGACTTTGTAAATAAGCACTATTTTTTACTGACTTGCTGGTAAATGTGTGATGTGATCTATTCTTCAACACGGCTTTTTCACACTCATGGGTATGTTTTGTCTAAAAACTACTCGAAATTCTTTTGACCTACAAAAACTTATCCTAATATATCATAGTGTACACAAAATCCCCAAGAAAAAATGAACTGGATAGTAATATACACATCAAATTTATATATAATCTGACAAAAATTTAGCAGGCATTCGATGCCAAAATGCTTGAATATTCAGTCTGCCATTCTGGCACGGGAGTTGGGTATTTTAATCTTTTAACTGTTCGGGGGGCCGTTGTTTGTGGCTTTAGGTGAAGGGGAGACAACTGGCCCATGTAGAAAACCTATCTTAAAGGGAACTAATTATTTTCAAATTTTGCCACTTGCAATCCCCTCACATAGCTCATTGGGTGTTAAGTACGTCATTCAGCACCAGCGACTGAAATATCCAATCACCGATTTGACAGGAGGTAACAGACGAATACCTGCATCCTGGCACTCTGGACTGCTCATCACTTGATAACTTCTACTTGTAAAACTCCATTTCTTCCTCATACCGGAAGCCCAATTTACCTTAACAGTTTATCACTTGTCTTGAGGTAGTGTTATAATGAAGAATTCATCAAGACAACAGAATAACATCATAATATTATTAAAATGTGCTTCGAGGGCCACCGCGAAAGCCATCCGTCGAGACAGCAGATGGTCCGGGGTGAGGGGCCTCTCAGACACATGAACTTACTACCCGATAAAGTTGTTCGGACTTTGACAAGGGTAACGAATGTATACTTACAACCTTCTGAAATCTCATACCCTGATCAAGTTGTGGTATTATGATAAAGTACCGCTAAGATTCTTTCAATGACAATGAAGATTTATAGACTTGCCTATTAAAGGTTTTCTTTCTTTTAGCAAAGGGGAAGATAACTGAGGATTTTTCTAAACGCCTGAATTTCTCAACGAGAAATATTCAGGGCATTAACCACAGTTTGGGTTGGTTTCTTGTATGTCATAGTATTTGACAGTAAGTTTAAGGGCTTATGTTTAAATCTTATATTTAAAGTTTATACTTATATTCAAATTTTAAATTTAAAAACCACCCTTTAGTCCAACATTTGACTGGTATTTGCTGAGCAACAAAAATAAAAATCATTTCAACGTAATGCAATCTAAGGCACCGCTGAAGTACCTTAATACTTAAGAAGTAGAGTATTGCTTTTTTCCTCTTTTTGACTGTTTGATCATTTTCTTTTTTTAATACAGTGGACAATAATGAGGACAAATTATTCATAGTGAAATGTTCACAAAACCAGTAATGCCAGAAAAAGCACAACTAATAAAGTAAGGTACTTCTTCCCCTCCTTTAAGAATGAAAATGGTTGCCTTTGCTCAATGGGTTAGTATTACCAGTAATGGCTACACAATTAATATAACTATTACAAAGCAGCAGTGAACAGACTTAAAAAATTATATAAATACAAAAGAATATCACATATTTGGAATCAGCAAATAAGTCAGTAAGTAATACCTTAATGTGGTGACTGAATCAAGGCATGGTAATAATCATGTTTAAACTTCTACCTTTTAAGGACCTGCTTGGACTTTGGAAGCAAGCTATTCATTTACTAATGGTGTTTGTGAAAATTAGATTCTTTAGAAACGAAGGTAAGCATCAGCATACTATAGTATTCCCAGTATCAAAGTTTCAGTGAAAAGTTTGGCTCCACTTGGAGTATTTGCTTACGAAGGACCTGACAGTTTTTCGGAACAAATTTAAAATTTGTCATTCTGCATTGCAACAGCATTCCCTTAGTTATCATGAGAGGACACCTTACTTTATCATAAAAGGTGTCTGTTGTCTATGTAGTATCATTAGGCATTAAAACTATCGACTACATTCCTTGCTCTGAGAGGTGCATCTACTTTCATTCTTAAATTGGCAGAAGTTTCTATTATACCAGCTTTTCCTCACCCCCCCTCTACAGTGTCCCGAGTCATACAAGGTCCCCTTGCTGCTCAGATTTGAATACTACACCGTGGACAGATCCCTGTTTGGTGAACCCTCCATGGATCAGGTCGGTGCTTTTGAAATTACCCCTGAAGGCACTGGAGAGATTTTGGAGGAGCCTCAGTGGTCCTCACGGCCAAACAGGTGGGGTTCTAGGACCTCACTTTCTAAATCCCGCCCTTACATCTCCATTTTTATGTCATATACAAAATGTCCCATAAAATTAATTTGAAAAAATAATCTTGTTGCTTAGAAATGTTTTTGAAACACAGTCAAGGGGACTTGGGTTAAGCAAGTAGTCCTCTCGCCCTACCTGATGTCTTAAGATGTCTGGTCACAGGACACTGTAAGATGCTGTCGCTTGGCCCTCGAATGCCAACGTCAGCCCTCAGTCTTATTTTGGGTTCAAAGGTACAAGTCAAAACAGATGAACATTTTTAAGTGGACTGTACCACAACAGTTAATATCCCAACCATTTCCAGTCTCCTTTTGCAGAAATCGATTATTTACAATCTCAGAAAACAAACCGATTAGGAAAGGTTTCCTCAATAGCAACCCTTGATAACGTGTCTGTCTGACCTTTTTTCTCATCGTTTATCTGCCAAAGGAGATACACACAGAAGTTACATCATTATACTTGCAGATGACGCTACATTTTTTCTCTCTACGGAAATGAAAATCAGATAGGAGCCTTGATTCAGGGTTTGAGTAGCGTGGCAGACAGGACCACCAAACTGCTCTCGCGAACAGCCTGCTCCAGAGACGCCTCACGGGCAAAGGGAGCTGTCGGGGAGAACTCGAAAGGACGGAGACAAAGCAACAGAAACGACGTTGGTGAGCACACAACTCTTGAAAGGAGGGTGACGGCGCGGGTGCCGTTGCTCTCTGTAAACTTATTTTGCGTTCTTTTAATATAAAAGAAATTTCAAAGTTTGTCTTCTTTCTCAATATGAAAAAAATAAGTAGAGGTATTAGATGAAAAAAATAGAAAAATGCTGGTGTGCTCTAAATAAATGTAAAAAATGTTCCGCTGTAGGAAATAAAAATGCGTGCTAATTAAGTTCCGAGGCCTTCTTATTAAACACGTGATCACTGGAATATGGATGGAGTCAGTCCACCAGGGGCATCTACTTTCCCAAATTATGACTTTTAGATAACATTATTAACGAGTTGAGTTTTCCTGAAGAAAACATTCGTTAAACAAACGGAAGAATTGCTTGCAAATATTTTCAGTGAATGAACAGTAACGGGAGATTTGGCTCACACGTTGGTTTAGGTCCAGGTTTCTGCCTCCTGAATATTATTTCTTTTCACCGAATGAGAACAGAGCAGCAGAGCTGCGCCATCTGTTGTCAAAACACATATGTGCGCACAGACACATATGTGCAGAAGCACATGTTTTGATGCATGAACCTACAGTTATGAATAATACAAACTTTGGGGCGAAGCACTGCATCTAAGACTAATTGTTTTTGTATAAGAAAAAGTAACAGGAGACTAGGAAACATCCCTCCTCAAAATATTTGAATGTTCGTACCACTCAGTATATAGCACATCAGAATGCGCAAACATTTTACTTATTGCAAAGTATCTTACAGATTTAGACATCGTTATAAAACGTTCTCAGTTCTCATTTTAGTGACCTAAAGTGTCGATATGTAACACCAGATTTCCAATTCAAGAGTTTAATATAAAAATATCAGCACAAAACTGTTTTTTCAATCTGTTTATTGTGTGAGCAACCCAAACTTCAGTTTAAGTGCTGCTGTAATTTTATTACTAGATTCCATAACCCTACAATTGGTAAAGTGTATATACCATTTTAGGTATTTAATGAGACACTTAAAAATACTAAGAAAAAAATCGGTATTCAAAGGATTCATTTTGTTGATAATAACAATAAATTACTTCATCATCTTCTTCAGTTCAAAATCCAGCTTTGAACCCGAGGAAGGCTTTCCGATCACGGTGACCCCAGGACGGCCCTTTAACCAGTAGCAGTCTGGTTGCCGATCACGCGGAGGATCTCTCTGTGGGTCCCTCCTTCTTGCGTGTTAATGTTTGCGTCTCCCACTTGCCCATCTTCGTAGCTGAAGCATGAAAGAGAGACGCACAACATCAGAAACGCTGAAACACTCAACGAACGAAAATAAAAAAGCATCTCCAGCAGCTTGGAAATGCGACTGGATACCCAGAGCAGAGCCGGAAAGAATCCACAGCAGACGACAGTCACTTCTCAGTTGGGTTTGATGATGCGCTTGCATCGCAAAAAAAAAAAAAAAAGAGAAAAGAAAAGAAAAGAAAAGCCTGCATTGCCAAATCCGCGGTTACGCTCTGCCAGGCCCTGATCTGCCCCTTCTTTTCCTCTTTCCCTTCTTCTCCCCACAAAGCACGGCCTGGAGCTGCAGGAGGCCCCTGTGGGCAGTTCCCGCAGTTGTGCCAGGAAGTGGCTGTGAAAGAACATGCCCGCTTCATGGACATCCTCTCGTCCGCCCTCACCCCTGCCTGCCTCGACCACTGACTCATCTCCGACCCACTGCACGCCACACAGCCACTGCACCCTCCGCCTCCGCGCCTCGGCCACGCCGGCCTTCTCATTATCGTTCCGTGGTAATCAGCGATGCATTTTTTCCCTTTTCACTGCTTGTTCCATTTGGTCTGATGATAACGCCTTCTTATTTGCGCTGGTCCTTCGCGTAAGAAGGCGCGTGTGCTAAGTTTAGCTCAGAAATAGAAGGGAAGATGAAATGCAGAAGGACAGCAATTACCAAGGCCTTTAGAAAGAAATAATTATATTTCAGACGGGAATTCATTTCTCAGACAAACCTACTAGGGCAATAAACGTTTCCCGAGAATGGATTTTTGAACCTCCATGATGATATTCTGAGCAGAACAGGTGATGCATCCATGTTACTCCATAAAAATGACCCCCAGACAGGAGCTTCCGAGAAGTGCTGAGCGCCTCACAACGGACACCCAGGGTGTAAGCGCAGCCTCAAAGATGCACATGCGTCTCGGCTGTTCCTCATCGCACGTAAACGCTCCCGAAATAGCACAGCACGGGGACATGCGACGGATGACGTGAGCCATGAGGGCCTACTCCTGACGTAAGCCACTGCTGGGAGCCCGAGGGAGGACCGTTCGCATCAAGTTTAAACTCCTAACGACCCACCCGGAGCGGCCTGTCCACACGGCTGATTCTTACCCCGCAAGCATGCACTGCCCCCCCCCGCCCCGCCCCATTATAAGTACATTCTCAGAGGATCAAGCAGGAAACCCCCTGCTAGGAACTAGAGAATTTGCAAAGGGGAACGCATGAGAATTATCCACACCTTAAGCAGGTGCTTTGTGGCGAAATACGTAAAGACGTATTTTATTGGGCAAGAAACTTCTTCATCCTGGATTTTGCAGAAATCCTGGCTACCCATTCGACTGAGGGTAAAGTGAGCCACCCCTAACTCTGAGCCCAGGCTGGGGCGGGGGGTGGGCAGCCTGTCCAAGGCAGACGATGCTGTTTGACCCGGCCGGCCCATGGAGCACCTCTGGGACTTAGATTATGGGAAACAGAAGTGAATGACAGAAAGAGGACAAAACAGACACAGACACCACCGTCCTTTGAGAGAAGAAGTGGGCAGAATGGAGGGTCTTAGAACTCTCTTGGTTTTTGACCGTTTCCCAATTCCCTAGTACGCATGTATGTTGGTTCTGGCCGTATGGGTACAGTCCACACACCTACTGTGTCCTCCATACTTTGGACACAAAGTTGACAAACATATGCTTGGCCTTATTGATACCCAGCCTACATACTACCATTTCCACGCCTTTCAAGTTAGAGTTGGCCTTTGATTAAGTGCCCCTATGTTCACTGCGGCGTTATTTACAAGGGCCCAGATACGGAAGCAGCTCAAGTGCCCACCAGTGGATGAGTGGATAAAACACCTATGGGCCATTTACACAGTGGAACACTACTCAGCGGTTAAAAAAAAAAAAAAAATTTTACTCTTTGTGACAGTGTGGATGGACTTGGAGAACATTATGCTGAGTGAAATAAGCCAGTCAGAGAAAGACAAGTACCATAGGATTTCACTCATATGCGGAATCTCATGAACAAACTCAACTAACAAGCAAAACAGAGACAGACTCACAGATGGAAAGCAGGCGGACAGCCCTGGGGGAGGGGTGGGGAGGGGGTGGGGGACTGAACAAAGGAGGAGGACTCATGGACACGGACCACAGCGTGGTGCTTGCAGAGCTGGGCACAAGGGGGATAAACGGTAATGGAGAAAAATACAACAGAAAAAGAGGTCTGTCTGCACTACAGAACTTCTCGTTTTTTCTGCAATCCACTGCGATCATCCGCCTAACCCCACTACTCTCCTGACAAGCACTGACCACGGCTGCCCACGGGCTCCTCGCTGATGAACTCGGGAGCTTGGCCTGCTACAAAATCTCTAGTCTGCAGCGTGCGACACAGCCGACTGCTCTTCTCCGCTGTATTTTTATTTTTCAAATCTTGGCGACGGTAAATAACGCTGCAATGAACATAGGGGTGCATCTATTCTTCCGAATTAATGTTCTGGGTTTCTTCAGATAAATTCCCAGCAGTGGAATCACTGGGTCATCCCTGGCCGATCCATTTTTAATTTTCCGAGGTATCTCCACACTGCTTCCCACAGCGGCTGCACCGGTCTGCAGTCCCACCCACAGTGCATGAGGGGATCCCCTTTTACGGTTGACACTCAGACTTATTTTCTATTCAAGGTGTACAGCAGAGCGGTTAGACAACCACATATTTTACAAAGTGACCCCCCGACAGTCCCAGTCCCCGGCACCACCCATGGTGATCCCGGTATCATTGACGGCGAGCCTTATGCAGTACTTCACGTCCCCGCAAACCCACAGGGGGAGGGGGGAGCAGAGAGCAAGAACGAGATGGAGACGGAAAGTATCGAGAAAAAGGCATCTTCTTCTGTTGTCTCGGGAGCCTGCCAGGTAGCACGACCGCTGCAGGCGGAGGATAAAACTGGCCGAAAGCATTCGGGTCCCTTAACCCACGAAGCAGGTACGATCGTAAAGGAAAACAAATGAGCGTGTGACTTGGTCAACTGCAGAGCTCCAGAGGCCATCGGCGGTGGCCCGGGGTGCTGGCGACAACCTGGTAGACACAGCCCCTGGTAGCTGTTTATTAGCACCAAGGACAAACACTGCGTTGTGAACAAGAAGTCCCTCCAAGACGGAAAAGCAAGTTAAAAAAAAAAAGAAAGAAAGAAAAAGAACAAATTGTCAATAAAGAAATGACACACATGACTGGGGTTTTATGAAGAAAGAAAAATAACTTGTGTTCCCCGGAGTATGAAAAGATTACTAAAACTTCCATTGAAAATAAACTGTTTTGCTTACAAAGCTGTACGAGCGAAACTAAGACGATAGATGGAATTTAGCTGCCGGGGCCTCTCTTGGGTACGTGAAGAAATTTCACGGAGAAAGCTTGGGGATGTTCTGACAGCCTTTATTCTCAAACTGTAATTGCAGCTTGGTGACAGTTCTGTTCCAAGGTTGACGCAGGTGAGTTTGCTGTCTGTCCCCTAAATCTGGAACCCAGAAACGACGGCACTGCTTCCCACGAGCGACAGCAAGAATTCACTGTAAACCAAATGACACCGAGCACCTGCCCAGAGGCCCTGTAAGGAACCTGAAGCGACCTCATAGCCCGTGTCCAATCGCATCACCGGGTTAGAAGACTGGGTCCCTTGCCATTGCTTTCATCCAACGTGCGTTCAGTGCTTCTGCACAAGCGGGAAGACTCCCAAACACGAACATCGTTTGACCTTACTGGGGCAGCTACCAGGTACGCAAACAACTGTAGGACGAGGCAGCCTGGGCGGTACGAAGCAGGGTGAGCAAAATTCAGAGTGATGACAGATATCACATCTGATGGGGGTGTCAGGAAAGACCCTCCCTCCCCCCCCGAGATGACCCCGGGGTTCAGACTTGGAAGGCTGGCTGCAGGTGAGCTGGTGAGAAGGCCAATCCCTTGGACCAGCTGACGGTAAGGACACAGTTGGGGGAAAAACAACCCCCAGCTGGGGGAAGTCACTCAGTGGTTTGTGAGGGTAATTGGAGGAAGGTAGCTGGGCCCCACGCAGCAGGAGGACATGTTTGTTCGTACCGGCTGAAAACGAGCAGGCTGGCTAAGCAAGGACCAAAACAAAGTCTGCTTGTGGAAAGTGAATGTGGCATAAATAGCGCCATCTTAAAATCTTATATGCACAGAAATGTAAGCTACACACCAAAAGATGAACTGTACTTAACTCTAAACAGAGATATGACGGGCGATTTCCTTCTTTTCTGGCTTCCCCTTGATGTCGGTTTCCGGCCATTGACCAGGCGGCACCAGGGCGCTGACCGCAACGTTTAACCACCTAGATCCGGGGCCATGAAGAGGTCGGAACCACAGACAGTAACTGGTGTTCTCTGGCGCGCTCGGGGGAGAGAATGACCAAGCCACGGACACGAAGGTGCTGCTGGAGGACACTGAAGGCACAAGCGGGGGACTGACGACCACCATGCAAACCAGGAAGAGGAAAAGGGCAACCGCTGGCAAGTCCCTGATGTGAGAAATACACGCTCAAGTTGGGGAAGTAGATGCTGGGGAGGGCGCTCAGCAACACTGGGGTCCCCTTGAATGCACAGACTGAGTTTAAGGTGTCGGCAGACTCTCTGGGGGAAATACGCCGCAGGCAGTTATGGTGTGGGCACTTCATTCACTCCTGCTCTCCCCACCAGGCACCCTGCTAGGTGCACACACACCAGCCTGACCCGAAGGAGGACACGAGTCGTGAGGAAGAGCATCCACGTACAAAGGAACAACTCCCTGATGAAACCACGCCCGGGAACACACAGCGGCACAAAGCAGCAGCCCCAGGAAGGCAAGGGATGCTTCCCGGAGGAGTGACGGCGAAGGGGAGTGGGAGTCGGAGCGTGAGCGTGAGCGGAGCGAGTGGATGCGAGCACCTGGGCTCCGAGGGCCAGGAGCCCAAGTCCAGACGGCAGGCTGCAAAGCCTGACGCCCTGGGGTGAGACATGGCAGGCCGTGAGGCTGGGGGCTGCACCTCCTGGACCTTCCCAAGCAGCGGTTCTGAGGGAGGAACAAGGGCGGAAGGGCTGCTAGGTTCCCTTCGCCAAGGAGACTGGACCTCATCTCACAAGCGGTAAGCAGCTGGTAAGGACTCTGAAGCAGACAGTGATGTGGCAGTTTAAATCTGGGAGAGAGATCTGGGCTGGAGATAAAGAAATTGGATTTATTATAGACTGGGGACAAAGCAAAGTTCCCCGATCCTATCAGCGTGATGTCACACAGCTCCACTGAGCTGGGACCGATGCCCTGTCATCTGACTCTGTGAGTAAGCTGTCTCCTCACTGTGTTCCCAACTGAGCGCTGTTCATCTTTTGTAAAGACAGCTCTCATTTCATCGAATGGGTCTTATTTTATAAATTTTCCTGGTATCCGCCTCTTTAGATGTAGTTCAAACTTTGACCTTAAATAAAAACCACATATAATCCCAGGTAGTGTCCTTTTTTGCCTTTGCCTCTGTTTATTCATTAACACAGGCTGCCAAGCAAGTGCCCGCCGGGCTCCCCGTGCACGGCTGCGGGGTGCCCAGGACAGTGCGGGGTGCGGGGAGCTGGCCTCCAGAAGCCCAGAGTACTGAGGTTTACAAGGAAGCCCCGTGGTGAGCTGCAGAACCCCAGGGAGATGCATTCTGATGAGGAGCCTGGGGGAGGGGTGGTACTTGGGCTGGTTCTTCTAGGTAAAACAGGAAGTCCCGAAATAGATCTGCTGGACTCAAGAACAATGGACTGGTCTCTTTCCTGCAGACGGTCTGTTTTATTGGAACTTCCTGTCCTTAAATTTCTGAACTTCTTGATATCTTTCCAGTACTAGGAGGGGTAATAAATCTTAACTTTGGTTAATGTGGGAACAATTCCTTTGCAGATCTGTCTGCTCTAAATCAAAGACAAACAGGAGCATCAAACATGTGGGCTGCAACACCAAATAAATAGGCAAGACTCCCGGGACCAGTATTTCCCAGCCGTTCCTCGGAGCCGCACGAATGAGGGGGCTGCGCTGTGGCAGAGGCGGTGGGGGGGGGGGGGGGCGGGGGGCTCGTGGCCCCAGACACACACTCTGTTTACCTGCCAAAGCACCAGTTACCTTCCCTCGAATTTTATCATTGAAGCTCACTTATGGAAAATGCCAGTAGTAAGTTTCCTTCTCTAGCCGTCAAAGCTCCACTCAGGGTGAAATACCTGTTTCTGTTGTATGTGAGCAGAGCATAGGATGGATGGTTGGTTTTCATATCCTCTGTTTAAGTTCAGCTCTTGGCCCCTTTTACAAAGCTGCCTTATTTTTGTATGTTGACCTTCATGTCTTCGTACATACAGGTCTCAGGTCAGTACTGAAATCAAGCTTTGGCAACAATTCCTAGAATTGCTGAAAATTCTTGAAATTGGCTGGAATCTGTTCAGAACATCTGAATTATTACATTTTTGCCTGAAGCATTTGCATTTGGTTAAGTTTATTTATTTTGGAATTTTCCAATGAGATTTTTAAAAATCTTCTCATTTTCCTTTTTTCCCCCCTAAGGGAAATCTTCCTTTAAATTTTACTTTCAATTTTTTCTGATACAGTTGTCTGTTCCCTAAAATTTCCCCCCAATTTTTCTGTCCTGTGTTATTATTTATTTGTTAGAAAGAATAAGACTAGCCTATCAAATGATTATTTTATTTCCTTCAATCTAAAAATCTGATTAGCATGGAAGTTATTTTAATTTTTAATATTTTTACTTACAGAGAAAAGGGGAAGGCACATTAATTTATATACTAGTCATCAGGCCAAGTGTCTGACATAAAAGACCATATATTGTTTTTTTAAAAAAAGGAGTAAAGTAAGAACAGAAATAGACTTTCTCTCTGAAACGGAAAGTTTGTGATAAGTTGCTTCTTTCTGATCAATTTGTTTTTCACAAAGACGTTTCCACTCACCAGGGAGGCACTTCACTGGAATTCTGCGATATCGTTTTATAAAGAAAAAAATGGATGGGTGTAATTAGAATGTACGTTAATTAGTGGATAGATTCCCCTTTTGACGCGTGTTGAATCTTATCAATTTCGGTTAATTAGTCCCTTCTCTCCAAAGGGTGCAGAGAAAAAGGATGAAATCTCCTTTGTAGATATGAAAAAGTGAAAATCATTATCTTAATAGAATTCTGCCCTTTGTATCATTTGGGAAGTACTGGAGTGTACTGGAAGTATTTTCTTCTCCTTTCTCCAGATGAGTTTTCCTTAATTTTCTTCTTCTCAAGAAATAATCTTTCTCTCCACTAAACACACACACACACACACATATATATGCGCCCCACACAGATGTCCCTACGGATTTATTTTACATATAATTTATGTGAAATTTCAACGAATTAACACTTGAATGCTTACTGCCTATTTAAATACCTGAAGGGTTTTTTTTTTTTGTTTTTAGCTCCACAAATTTGAGTTTTGGCGAGATGCTGAAAGGACCAGATCTCAGTGATCGATGTCAAGCTAAGGAGGGGACTTTGGACTTCGTCAATAGCTCCCTTGGGCCTGGGTCTCTAGGGTTGGACCAACGCAGAGAACCGGTAAGAGGGTGGGGCCGAGGTTCCCTCGTTGCAGCCCCTCAAGGGCAGCACGGATGCCTTCATCCCTCAGCCAGAGGCATGACCCCTTTCAAAGCTGCCGACCGAGAAAGGCCCCTCCAGTTGGGTTCTGATGACTGCTTCCTGTCCTTGTCCTTGCTATGCACCCAGGGGTGCGTAACAGCTGTGGTACCCCCAGACCCAGGTGACTCCCCCAGAGCCGCGGTTCCCTGGACCCACACCTTGGTAAGTAATCTACTTGTGGGTGGAAGGACGATCCCACTTTCACGGGCCACTGGTTTCCGGTGGGAAGTCTGGCTGATAATGGCCTGTTCTACTGGGTCTACTGGTGGTGCTTCGTTGTATCGACTGATGGAGCTTGAAAAGTTAGGCAACTGGGCTAGTGTCTTCTTACTAAAAACTGGTGAGCCTGGACGCACGCCGTCTGATCCCGGATCGAAAGTGGGGCTCTTTCCATTTCTTTCTCTGCCGCCTCACCACTAACGAAGGAATCTACAGACATGCATATGTCTCATAATATGCATCAATATGTATTCCATGCACACTGGATGCACGGATACATAATATATGAAACTGCATCATAAGAAATTCACAGTTTTCATACCACCCAAAAGAAAGCCAGGCGGCTGATGACATTCCCGTGGTGAACAGACCGTCAGTAAGCTAACACAGGAAACGCTACAGGCACCCGGGGCTTTGGCTGCACGATACATCAGAGCAATCTCGACACAGTCATTCTGACGTGGTGGATAAAAAACAAGCTGGTGCATTTTTCCAGCTTCTTTTTAGAAACCTACGAAGAAGTGCAAAAGAGATACTCAACTCCTTCCTGAACTCTTTTCTGGGAAAGGACTGTGGATGAGGAAGAAACAGGTATGAGAAAAGGGTTGGGAGTCAAGAGAGGGCAGGTGAAAATCAGACAAGTCTACCACCCTCGTTATTTACTTAGGGATGAAAAATAGTGCTTTTATATTCGAATACACTTATGATACAGCTGTGTCAAAAAAAATCTATAGCAAGTCCTGCGTTGCCCACCTATTAACATCTGGAATGTAAATCGGCCTTTTATAGGAACAAAATCTTCTTGTGATTGTTTCCATTCCATGTTCTAATATCTGTAAATATAACAGCTGAATGTATTTATATATATATCTCTACATATCCACATACACACACACATATACACATGTCTACATACACACACGTACAGACAGACGGTGAAAGAGACGATGTTTTTCTTCAGGTCTCCATTCACAGCATTTAAACATCACTGTGTTTTACAGCTTAGTAAAATGAAACGAAAACCTGACATCGATGAGCAATGACGTCTGTCAGATACTGGCGGCTAAAGTGACGGTGAAAGCGCAGTCCCCACTGCCCCACTTAAGGAGAAGCCAGGGGCACTCACACGAAGAAGAACCGCGTGCAGACGTGGTCGGTGTTGGGGACGACCCAGATCTCTCCGTGTTTGTGCAGGTCCGGGGAGGTGATCACTGACGGCCCAAGACAAAATGAAAGGATTTTATTCTCGGAAACCCAAAAGCAGAAGTCCATGCAAAATGAACATACGAAAAATGCTTAACCTTATGAGCTATCAAGAAACGTAAATAAAATCAATGAGATGCCACTCAACACTATAGTGAAAACGTCCAAGACGGTCAACAGTGGCTACCAAAACTCCCAACACAAGAATGAAAGTTCAGCCAAAGTCCAAATTTTGTTTCCCCAAAAACAGATTTTAAAGCAAAAACTGTATAGCAAAGAAAAGTATATGATCTTGCAAATTACCTATATTAATTTTTCTGTCCCAATTCAGAACAGAAAAATCATTTCAGTATAGGAACAGAAAGACTCAGGGGTTGTTATCTTGTCAGGGTTTGGTTCGTGTTTAAAACTTTTCATAATATCATCCATTCAAAAACCAACTAAAAGAGGAAGGTGGCATATTAACAAGGGAGACAAGCGGTGCTTGATCAGAAAGATCCCCTCGCCACCCCAAACTGCCTGCCCAGAAAGACACGTAGCTCTGTCTGCATTCTTGCCAACTCTGCTGCTCGGTTTCACCCTCTGCATGACCTCTGATGTCCCCATTTCCATTTGTGCCCTTAGGGACGGTCATAAGGACTAATGCCTTCACTATTCTACTAAGAGCATTCTGCAAATGTGTTCAAATTCTTAAACACAGATAAGACTGAGAGTTAAAGACATAAGGTTTGCCAAAATGACATCTTACCTTCACATAAGGCTATGCATTTTAAGTTACGGCTTTGCAGGAACTGGGATTGCTGTCCTTTTTTCTGTGACTGAATTCCAAAAGAAAAAAGAATTCGAGTGAAAATGGGCAGCCACTATATTGATCATCAATAAAAAATAACTGTCACTAAGATAGCTCCAATTTTTTTTTTTTTTTAAATAAAAGGCCTCCAGACACTAGCAGCAATATCCTTGAACTGTCTCCTAGGGGCAAACTATATTTGCTGTATCATTTAATTCTGCACATAATCATCATGAAGTCACTCTCAGAGTGAGTGAACTAAAAACGCTAAATTACAGCGCAACAGCCTCACAACACATAATGAGAACTCAGATTTATTTTTACTGGGAGCCTGGAATCTTTTCTACATAGGAAACAAAATTAAAGTAGCATAATCTTTTCAAACATTAAACTCAATTATTCCAGATCACCTAACTGTGCAAAACCAACCCATTTTTTTAGCATCATTAAGCCACAGAGGTTCAGATAAGCCCCATGTGGAAACTCTGGGGTTTTGTTTTTAGGTATTACCGTATTTTTCAGACTATGAGATGCACTTCTCCCCTCAAATTTGGGGGGGGGGGAATGGGAGTGTGTCTTATAGTCCAAATGTAGCTTACCTGGCTAGTAAATGTAGTTCACATCTACACTGGTGAAACATGTTATTTATGCCATTAAATATTTTACCACATTTTTTGCTTCAAAAAAAATTTTTTTCTATTTCCCTCCTCTAAAACCTAGGTGCATCTTATGGTCCAGTGCGTCTTACCATCCTAAAAATAGGGTACATGAGCTACACTTTGATTTTTAAAGTCACGTTACTCATCAGATGGATTTTCATTCGTCCGGAATGCGTGTTTTCCCTGAAACAAGGGGCTGGCACTTGCTCTGCTCGCCGCCTGCAACGCCCTGCCTCCCGCAGGACCAGACGGCAGGTGCGCACTCACCAGCTACGGATCTTGATTCCCACAGAAGCTTCTCCGGGGGCCCTTCCCGGCCGCCCCACTAGGCACCCCTCTGCTCCTGCCTTCCGTCCCACAGCAGCCAACACCCGCTTTCCCTGACTCCCCTTCATAATGCTTATCACCATCTAGCATTCTACCGCCCTACATAAATATTTAGTTTATTTACTCAGTCGAATGAAGGCTCCAAGAGGACATATTTTTACTAATCATCGTAGCTTAACGTGTTGCGGAGTCTCCATCATTATGGCAAGAGGCCAGTACGTACTTGCTAAATAGTTACTGAATAGAGGCACTTTGGTTATTGCACTTGAGGGTGGGTTTTATCTCATGAGTAAGAACCGCTTAAAATAAAGCTTCAGACTTAAAGGGCCCAGGTGTTTGTTGGAACCCTGCCGGTGGGCGGAGCCTGAATCCCCCCCCCCCCCCCCCACACACACACATGCCCTGAAGCTAGCTGCCCCCCACCTGGGATGCACTGCTGCTTTTACTGCTGGAAGCCGGTTCGTCCTTGGCCGACACCTTCTGCTTCTTGTTCATCCCTGAAAACATCAGCAAGATGGTGACTTAGGACCAAGCCTGCATGAGGCGGCTCAAAGCACAATCCATCTGCACTGCCGAGTTCCACTTTCGGCAGAGGTCTGATCGCATCAGGCCCCCGATAGAGGCTGGGGCCTCTCGAGGAGGCCGCTGCTGAGTCCTCGGTACCTGGGGCGGAGTCGGCGGGTCTCAGAAGTGCTGGGGAGGCCGAAAGCCCACGGTCCCCCTGCGCTTCTTTGCACTGAGACAGGAATAGGCTATTCTCTTGCATAAAATGTCGTAAGAAAATTCTCAAACTTCGGTTGTAAAAGGTTCTCTGACACATTGTTTTATTCCTATCATCTGATTAGAAGATAAGGGGTGGGAAATACGAACAATAAAAAAAAGCTTATGCTGTAACAACTGCATGAATTGTTGATATATGCTCAATTCCAGGTGGAATTCACTACTTCGTCTAGTAAAGAAAAATCACATACATCCTTTTGCCTACAACACTCAAAGTCTTAGCCTACTCTACTAATGCCATGATTTTTTACTGTGAAATATCTTAGACAAGACAGAACTAAAAGTTCTGTGTTTCAGGGCTGGCCGACTTGTAGCTCTAGTTTACGTGAAAATGTTCACCTGCTGCTCTGAAGTGAAGGGGCGTGTTCACACTTTTTGTCACTGTTCGAGCAGGAGTCTTGGGGAGAGCAGACAGAGCCTCTCCGAAACCAGGGGTGAACTGCACCTCACTGTGGGGGCTCTTGCGTTGTTTTCTGATCAAAGACACTTGAGGGACGGGATGGCGGCTGGGGACCTCCGTCCAGGCAGACGCGCATTCTCACGGATTTTCCTCCCTTCTGTGTCCCTCACAAACCTTCCCAGGGACCTATCTGGGGGACTCCCCACTCCAGCTTCAGGGGCAGAAATCAAGGTACTCGTTGATTGGTGGAGCTCTCCTTTTCTGTACTGAGGATGTTTTTATTTCAAGTGGTTTAATATGAGTTTTTTCTTGTGTTCCGTTTTAATAAGATTTAGAGTCTGATTTATGCTGATTTTAATTGTTTTCTCCACTGAACCAGGACATTCCATTTCCTATGCTGCCTTCTTCTTCCTAATGCTGTTTACCTCCACTGTGTTATTTTGGCACATTGTACTTTCAAAGATCGCTGCGACAGTGTTTCTCAATTCGTGTCATTTCCACGATGCGACTTGGCCCCCCCTTCCCCTGGGAGATGACGTCTAATCCCCCGACCTTGAATACAGAAGGGCTTGCAAGTGCTATGACTGAGGGTGTCGGCAGGAGGTGGCGGGTCAGCAAAGGCACACAGAGTGCACCCAGGGCTCCTAGGACACGTGCTCTGCGAAAGGGAAGGGTGCGTCACTGAGAAGCGCTGTGACTGCAAGAGCATGAATGAGACGGGTGGGAACTGGGCAGACAGGCCTGGCCAGTGATCACCTCGCCGTGAGCCCTCGAAGTGTCCTTGCAGGTGATCGCTGGGGCCAGATGCACACGCAACCCGAGCACACAAGCCACACCAACTACACGTGCAAGTACCTGAGTGCAGAAGCACTTAAAGGTGCGACAGGAACCCCACTGAACACCGGGTGGTAGAAAAGGCGCAAAAATTTCATCTGTTCCTAAGTACTTTCTACTTAAACAGAATAAATTACTACACTGAAAGGTTACACTGATCGTTGTAAAATAGTCCAAAAAATGTAAAAAATACACGGAAGAAATCATCTGAAACGCCACTCTCTGAGGGTGGTAACTGCTAAGAGCTCAGTGATTGTTCTTCCCATGGTTTGAATTTTCCACACTCCCCGGCACCCAACTTTCCACTGATTCAGAAATGATTTTTTTTCACGCAACTTCATCAACGTATGAACAAGAACTTGCCAATAAGGTAGGATGATGTTAAGGGCGTTTCTCTAAGCCTGAAATTTCCATGTTTAAAACCTCTATGTGGGGCCCTGGCTGCAGTAGCTCAGTGGATTGAGCGCGGGCTGCGAATCAAAGGGTCGCAGGTTCGATTCCCAGTCAGGGCACATGCCTGGGTTGTAGGCCAGGCCCCTAGTGGGGGCCACGTGAGAGGCAACCGCACACTGATGTTTCTCTCCCTCTCTTTCTCCCTCTCTTCCCCTCTCCAAAAATAAATAAATAAAATCTTAAAAAAAAAAAAAAAACCTCTATGTGGGATACAAAATAATCCGAAGACAAGAATTGGCATGATACAGAATCACACTCAGTGACAGTGAGGTGATATGCACGAGTACTTTCCAGCACTTCCTTGTGGACAGCATACGTACAGAAACTACTGAAGCAAAATTAAAACTGACTTTGACATCGCCCAAACGCATGCACCATCTTGGGCACTAAGGGAATTATTGCAAATACATTCTGAAGTGTGAGTTTTATTTTGTTTCGACATTTATCAAAAACTTTAGCACAAATATGTCAAATAAGCCTTAGTCACTTGGCAGGAAGTTATGCCTGTCATATAAAGAAATAAAAAACCTAATAAAGGTGGGGTTAGAAATGAAGCACAAGCTTACCTGAGTAACCAAATGATATGCTTGACATTGGACTTAGGTAGATTCCACTTCCGTACATTGCACCGTGGAGCTGAAACGGGAAGAGGCATCGGTCAAAGGTTTCCAATGTTAATCTTTCATAGCAGGAGGCGATCAATCTCATAGGGGAGCATTAACTGTTAGAAAGTGATAAAGATTTTATTGCAAGGTCTGATTTGAAAATAGCAGTATTGACATCCTTGTCCTTAACATGCAGAGTAAGTTGATACATGAAAAATGATAGAGGAAAAGTTCCTTTCCACCCAGCAATGGCAAAGACAGCCACGCATCCTAGAGCACAGCAGCAGGCTTTTGTGTTAACGAGCCCAACATCCCAACAACAGAACAGGCTGCAACATAGGCCACGCACTAGGAAGTCAACCAAGCGTCTACTCAGATTTGCATTATCCAACGTGGTCATTCCACTCAATTTTCCCCGTCACCGAGTTTCGTTAACTGGAACTCTTCCCGGGTCTGAGAAGCGACTCAGAACAACTGGAGTTCTCTTGTTCTATGTTCTAGAGCCCTTGCACCTCCTTCGATATGAACTGGAGTTATGAACATTTACAGTCACCGAGTTGGCATCAGCGTGTGTGACCCGTCATAACGGCCTCCTTGCATCAGTAGACGGAAGGTGGCCACATGACAGTGGGGGGTGGGGGGCGTGAAGGGCCTAAATGAAGACGGGGGCTGGACCACGATGCGCTGTGAGTCCGGGTGCTGCCCCGGAGGCTGGAGAGCAGGTAGCAGGAGGCCCTCTGATGCCCCATCCCCACTCCTACTGTGAGCCCCACTTCTCCTCTGCTCCAGTCTCCACCCTGAAGTGGTGCTCAAACAGGTGTGTTCGATGGACAGACAGAAGGCTTGCGGGGTTTCACTTTCTGCAGGATCATTTTTTCTGACGTTCGCAGGGACTTTACAGTTTTGGCGCAGGCAAGCCAACTTTTCCCTTTCACCCCTGGACTGTGGATAGGTGGATTCCGCTTCAGTTACTCTGCGAAAGCTACTTACCCTACTAATAACTACACATACTTTAAAAACCCCCAATATTTTCCCCTTTACAAGGAAAACACACTACCAGGGGGGCTTCCAGAACTCCGGGACTGAAGAGTCAGGAAGGCCCGGGAAAGCGTTCAGAGACGGAGGATTTACCTGCAACCTTGTGTTGGAGGCAACCACCAGGCCGTTCCTCAGGATGGAGTGCCAGTTCTCGATGTGCGAGCCACTGCAGCAACCGGAGCGGGGGAGGGAAAGCGGGGCCAGGGATCAGCGGTCTTCGCAACAGCCCCGGTACACCGCAATACAGAACGCCGTCGGTCCCGGCGCCTTCGGGAAGTTCGAGGCTCCAGGCCAAGGATCACTACTGCTTGACTGTCCGTTGTCAGTCAGTGACAGCCAGCTACCAAAAGGGGAGGTTCTCCTGCCCGCGCGTTTCTGAGGACTGAAGGGAAGACACCCCGACCGACCCAACGCCACACTCACTGAAAGGCAAAGGTGCTTCCGAAGAGTTTCTTAGCAGCTCTGAAATTGGATTCTTTGGCTGGTGGACTGCTGAGAAGCAGGAACTGATGTGGAGTATGCATGAACTTCAGTTGCTGCCATTGGAAATAATGACAAATGGGAAAACGTTCCGTTTAACGTACAGTCGGGCTGCTGACAAGTTCAAATTTTACTAGTTTAAGAATTGCCTAGCTTCAGCCCTGGCTGGTGTAGCTCAGTGGATTGAGCACGGGCCTGCGAAGCAAAGGATCGCGGTTCGATTCCCAGTCAGGGCACATGCTTGGGTTGCAGGCCAGTTCCCAGCAGGGGACACACAAGAGCCAACCGTACATTGATATTTCTCTCCCTCTCCCCCTCTCCTACCCTTCCCCTCTAAAGATAAATAAATAAAAATCTTAAAAAAAAAAAAAAAAAGAAAAAAAAGAATTGCCTAGCTTCAAACCATAATAACTTTAGGCTAATCACATTAACGACACCATTCATTTAAAAAACAAACAAACAAACATACAAAACCCCCCAAAACAGCATTGTGTAAGTGATAAATCATGGTTGATGATATGAAGGATAATTCTTTCAGCTAACAGAAAATAAACAGGAGACTGACAATCCAAAGTCATTTACACTTAGTTTTGGAATAAACTATGTAAGACATTCAAGATCTGCCTTCCTAGTCACATTTCTTCTGAAGAGTTTTATTACTGAATTTCATAAAAATACACTAGCTATTCAACTAAAGAAATAGCCTGAGAGTTTGCTAAGCAAAAAAGGTAGTTCAAGAGGTTTCAATTGCAAAAATCATCATCATCATGCTGTATTTCCATATACTGGGCTGGCCAAAGTTCATTTGTTTTTTTCCATAAGGTGGCTCTAGTAGCACTTAGTAGTCTTTAAGTTCATTGAAAACGATTTTGTTAGGCTGTATTGTAACAGCTGTCATATCAGCGCGGGTTTAAAAAAAAAAACATCATCAAAATTGATGAATTTTGGGGCAGCCATTTTAAAACTGAAGATGGAAGAAAATATACAGCATTTTTGGCATATTATGTTTTTTCACTTCAAGAAAGGTAAAAATGTAACTGAAATGCAAAACAAGATTTCTGCAGCATATGAAGAAGGTGCTATGATGGATTCAATGTGTTGAAAGTGGTTTGCGAAGTTCCACGTTGGAGATTTCTCACTGGATGATGCTCCATGGTTGGGTAGACCAGGTCGGGTAGACCAGGTGAAGCTGATGGCCATCAAGTAAAAGCATTAATCAAGAGCAATCAATGTTATATACCATGCAGGAGATGGCGACATATCAAAACATCCAAATCAATAAAGTTAATGGTAAAAATGAAAAATGTGTCTGTATTTTACAGAAAAAAACCACATGGCCTTTCTGGCCAACCCAGTATTTATAAAATTGGCAATTGCCTACATTCTAACACTGTTTCCCACTTTGTTCTAGGAATCGAAACAGAACCTTCTGAAGGTTTCGAATTGCTGCCCTCTCCCCTAGGAACACCGTACAGGACTCTCACAGGTGAGAGATCCAGAGACGGGAGACCTGAGAGGTCCAATACAGCTCTCAGGTGATGACGAGAACCGAAATCAGGGCCCGTTAGCTTTCTCGTTATTTTGTAGGTGTATCGGGCCGATCAGGGAGCTATCTGGAGGCATTATCTTCTCCAATACAGAAAAGCAGAACTGGGCCAACACGAACCTGACCGTGATAAAAGGCACATTACTCTTTTCTGGTCAATCCTAGATTCTTTCTACCCGCTTTGGCACAACTATCTCATATCGACGCTGGTTTATTTAAAAAGCCAGGGAAACAGCCTGAATTTGAAATCTTGGAAAAGCTTGAAGATGTGGCAGATACGGCAATTTCAAACGGAAGAACTGGCCTTAACTGGACACCCCTTCAACGTGCTGGAAAGGCTGCCACGGAATCGCAGGGGTCCATTCTCACAACGAGTAAGTGCCCCCCCACCCCCCGCCATGCGTACAAGTGAAAAAACCGCTTACCCTGTTCACTGGCAGTTTCACAATGTGTGACCTATTACTTGAAATAACCCTGTAATTGATGAAAATAATCCATCAGTCAAAAACATTTGCCGAATGTCAAGTTTTATTCCTTAGTTGGCAAGTGATTGAAACTTACTTTTACTGTGACATAAACTGAGTAATAATTTTATTTAATTACATTATTTTGCTTTGCTTCCTGAAACAATGTAAAGAGCTTGGGTAACAAAATCATACTTTAATCTGAGAAGTGATGTTTTAATCTTATCTTCTTGAAAACTTAAGATATAATTTTGAATAACCACAATCTCAAAAGTCAGCAAAACGAGCATCTCTGAATATACTTTCAAATAATGATAATCTAAATATTACAAAGACTAGAAGTTAACAAAGACAACTGCTTCTCTGCCCCTCCCTACATTACCTAGTTAAAAGTCAGTTTTTAATGAAGATGTTTGTCTTCAAATATTTGAGACTCTCTCTGGGCTGATATATACAATGATTTATACACAAACTGTTACTCAACCAACTTAGACATTGAAGTTGGAAAAATTAAATTCAGATATCTGAAAGAATTGTTTCATGTGTACGAAATAATAAGCAGGGAGATGATAAAACATTTTGGTAGGGTCCCCCCACCCCCTTGAAGCAGAGGAAGCTGAAGGAAGAAAGGGTCCCAAATGAAAGGTCCCCAATCAGGCTGACTGCAGGGACAAGGACGTGTGTGACCTGAGAGCCGGACCTCCATTCTGAATGGGACTGAACGCGAGAATTCTCACAAGTACAATGAAAACTGTATGTTGTTTTACTGAATTCAGAATTTTAGTAACAGATCCTAAAACATTCCAAAGAGGAAAATTTCTTAACCTAATTTTTGTCCGTCTTACTAGACTAAATGAAATGGGTACTGCAAAATGTTGACTAAGTGAAAACTATCAGAATCATGAGGTCTCCAGAGTCATTCTCCGTGGCTCACCTTTACCTAATTTTTAAAAAGTTCCAGGCCCCAGCATGGAATAAATACTACTCACACCAACCTCTTACAATCTTTACATTTGTGTTACTGCATGAGAGTTGTGATAAATTCCATCGTCCGAGTTTTCAGTGATTTCAAACAGACATGTACATTACAGGGGTGGTGAGCAGCTACTATTGCTCTCATCTCAGAAATGAGACACCAAAGGGCGCATGACCTGAATAGGCAAGGTGAGTCCCCCACCCCCGGGCCCAGCCTTGGCCGGGTCTCCCTCAGGGACCCACGGGGGACGGGTCTGCGTCCCTCGCCTGCAGCATCAGACGAGGAGCTTATCAAACTTCTATTGTCCCCGGTAAGGGAGCAAATTATACAAAACATACATTCCAGACAGATGTTCAATGACAAGTGAGTTTTATCACTCAGTCCTGTTAGCTAGAAAATTAAATACACTGAAAACTGCTTCCCCAGGTAAATCCAGTTAGTGACATTTTTTAAAACCAGAGACAAGCAGCTGCCAAGCCCACCGCCCCTCTACGCAGCACACACACGGCAGCAAGTTCCTCCGTGTGTGCTGTGCGAGGTTTAATTAAAGTGAGAGTCACGAGCCGCGTGGATCGCACAATCACCAGGCCTCCAACGCTGTGGAGGTGTAGCACTGCAGGTTCTGCAGAAGAGGCTTTCATCCCCGCTTCCTTAAAGCAGGCAGCAGAAAATGATGCTGTTTCCACTAAGAGGAGAACGAAAATTGTATACCATTGCAGCAGGGGATGAGCAAGGGGGTCCTGTTTATCCATCTGCTTCTTGATTTCCAGATACGGCGCCTGAAAAAAAAGCATTACACTTCTTGACTTTTCGTAAACATCTCCCTTCCTTGGTCTTTCTGCAAAAGGAAAAGCAGGCTGAACAGGCAGGTGCGCCTAAAGCTAGTGAAACTGGAGAAACTGTGGCCCTGACCAGGTAACAGCCACAGTCAGCTCGTGGCTCCCCTCCCCCAAGGGTACGAGCTTGGGACTTTCCCGAGGGACAAAGGACTGACCCCGCCTTCTGAGAAGAGACCTTCTGCTAAGAGACTGGCGTCTGGTTTCCACGCACTGGGCGGGCGTGCCCTGCAGGCCCCCTGCTGAGTCCTCACGCAGGCAAGCCCAGTGCTGCCAACCACGAGAGGGATGTTGTGCCCGCCCACAGCACCTAACTTTCCGGAAATCTCCATCTAACCCGTGAGGAATTTTGCACCCCCCCCCCCCAGAGCCCTACTTCCACTTCGCCACAGCGCCTTGGTTGTCCTACATGCCCGTCGGCGGACCTCAGCTGGGGGTGGGTTCAGCTCCCAGGCGGTCCTCCCAATAAAACCTGCGTCACCACCCTTGGTAAGTGTTCCGTGCCGTTTCTCTTTGACAATGAAAGCCTGTCCTTAACTTCTCACCAACACTGAAGAAAAACCTGTCATTGTCACTGTGCACGCTCATCATACGTGAGGGATGGACTGCAGCGTCCCTCTTTACTTGGAAAAAAACTGGATGAAATTTACGTAAGAGCCCTTCGCTTAAAAGTCCTTGATGGCATTTATTTACCTTTTTCTAGAACAAAGGGCGTTCTGTCCATGACAGTTCAGGTCTATCTATCGGGCAGAACATTCTAGAAACCAGGACAGGAAGATGGGGTATTTATTTGGAGAGGTTTAAAGAATCAGATGCGATGAAACCAGACAGCATCCCGAGATGTGCACACGGAAAGGGTGCAGTTGTTAGCCGCCACCTTGACAGCGAAGAAAACAGAGGCATCCGGGATGAAGGGGCTTGCCCAAGGGCACAGGACAGTCACTGACCGGCACGTTCGACACTGGGAGCCCTGACCTCCTCCTCGGCCGACCCTCTTGTCCCCACCGCCTCCGCTGGAGGAGCTCACACAGGACCCAGAATAAAGGAAGGCGTTTCTGACAGAGCGAGCTCTGGAGCCGGGTGCAGCTATTTTTAATCCAGCCACGGCCTGGGTGTAGGGCAGAGTATAAATATCCCACACCAAAGGCTCCGGGCACTGAAAATGTTTACCTAGCTTTGTGTCAAATGTTGCATAGGTTCTTTCTTCTCCCTCGGTGGAATGTGCTTTACTGTTTTCTTCTCCTTATACAAATATAATAAATATTTGTTTGACAAGATTGACAATACAAAAAGGTACAGGCATGGAAAACAACAGGAAAGGATGTCAAATAAGCAAACAAAGTAACTTGTGAATTAAAGGCGCTTGGTTACCAGTGTTGACACAGACTATTTGTGAATGAATGAATATTGGACTACATGAATAGCTAAGTATCAAAAGGAGCAAGAATCCAAGTTGGGAGTGTAAAACTGCACTTTTGAAGCCCATTTTTGGGTAGATTACAGACGACATGAGGGGAGACGGGGGCAGCGGGGCAAAAGCTCCGTCCCTTCCCCAGAAAGGAACAGAATCCTTGATTCCCCCCGCCCCAGAGAGAGGAAACGACCCAGGGTAGTAACATTGCTCATCAGCCGGCAAGGGTCTCGGGCAGAGCAACACCTGACACCAGCTTCTAGACTGTGTGCTGCTGTTAATTGGAAACGATTCATTTCTACATAAAATGATGAGCGTGAGGCCCTGGCTAGCACTGTCCCATAAGTCAAGGTTGTGGGTTCAATCCCTGGTGAGGGAACATACAAGAATCAACCAGCAGATGCATGAATACATGGAATGTCAAATCGATCTTTCTCCTTTATTCGCTCTCTAAAAATAAAATAATGAAATGAAATAACATAAAATGATGAACTTTAAACCTCTCTCCAAATCTCTGGCAGTGGAAAGGGCCCGATAACTCAAGAGCATGTGGTTTGCCAAGTGCTGGACTACCTATTATAGAGCAGAGCGATACGTCAGATTGTCACAATGAATCCGGATCCATGCTCGTCGAACTCTTCCACCAAAGCCTGTCTCCTAAAGGCCAAACACCCCCACTCATACCCTCAGGAAGCCTGGTGTCTTCCCAGGCTTTTGAGATTCTATATTATAGCTAAAATATTTATGTACAACTTAAGTTTGATAAAATGTTTGCTTTCAGTTTAACGCTAAAATGGTATTTTAAAATTATCACCACTAATTAAAATGGACAGTTTAGGAGGACGGTGCCAGGTTTAACTTTTGCCTTAAGAGAGCCCAGCACACCTCCAGGTACTCGAACTCTCGCGTGAACCTGACAGCAGCGCATTCCGATTGAGAGCATGCTATTAACCTCCCCCCCCTGCCCCCCGCAAAGTCACAGCGGCAGCACGCCAACACGCCGATCGATGCAAGGTAATGAAACATCTTATGCAGCACCACTTTACGGGTCTGACGGTTTTAATTATACTCCCACGTAACAGAAAAGTCTTCATTTCGCTCCACGGCCAGTATGCTCAGGCGTTTTTTCCCCTCTCGGACATTTTTCAAACGCGATACGACTCAGGCAAAACGGAGATGTCCAGACCACAGAGGGCGCACTTACCTGCGTCATCTCTCTAATAGAAGTTATGCTGTCCAGCGCTTTCATCACGCGGTCGTAATTCTTCTTCTGTTCGAATAAAAGAAAATATATATATATACACACACATATCTATACATGTAGTATTTTTGCAACTCTGTACATTACTAAAGAAACATATTTCTGCACACGAACTTCCCATCAGAGGGCACTGGAAAGCAATGCCCACGGTGTGCGTACGGGCGAAGACTTTCAGACGACGGTTCAAGGACACAGGATGCACAAGGGAGCCGGAGGGAGGAAGAAAGGAAAACAGTGCCAGCCCTCGCGAAGCACAGGAAACCACCAGAGCGGGACAAGTGCACGCACAAAAGGGGGGCCGGGTTCCTGACGCTGCCTTTCACACTTAAGGCACGGAGAGTAAAGCAAGCATAAAATCCTGCTTTCATGCAGAAATCCACTGTCAGTCTTACGACTTCATTTTGCTTTTATTTCCATTTAACCGGAACACTGTTAGCCCAAGAGGATGACTGGCAGGTACGTAAATAATGCCACACACTCAGCTGACCACCCGTTTCGAGTATATAATGCAAGTAGGCCATGCATGCACTGGGCCACCGAGGACAGGAAGCTTTTCCAAGGAAATCTTTCATGGTCACTGTTTCCAGAAAATGCTTTCGAGATGCATATTAATGGAAATTAAGGCAATTTTAGCTGTCGTGCCATTTAAAATTTTTGTTATTTCAGAAGGATTCTGCCTGATAGCCGTTAATATTTATGAAACTGTTTTCCCAAGAAATGCCAGCTAATTGACAATATGAATTGAACTATCACTAACCTTCCGATAACTGGAGGGGTGATGGAGAGGACCAGGGACAGTGAGTGAAAATACAACAGAAAAAGGGACATCGGTCCTTTTTAGATATTACTCTTATAAGTAGTTACATAAGCTAGGAGCTCAGGAAAACAGGTGATGAAATCAAAATAACCATACTGAGCATTATCACCATCAACCAATTATTACAGCTATTCACCTGCCTTCCACACAGATGGGGTGTGTGAGACCAGAGTGTGAGAGGGTTAAATGGGGCTACCCTCATGAGGTTCTGGGAGTGATTTTGAAGGATGGAAGTAACAGGGTATGTGAAGGACAGAAGGTGGAAGCAAACGCGGTTTGTACAACAAGAGTCCTGTTCCCAAAATGGGTGCAGGGTCCATGGCAGTCGTGGGTGGTCCAGGGGGGGACAGCGATGCCGACAGAAAGGCAGAGCTGACCGGCCTGGATTCTCAGCTGTGGCTGGAGGAAGAGGCGGGTGGGTGGGCAAGCAGCGTGCCCGGCGACTCCTTACCCTGGGGTTGAAGGCCAGCATCTGAGGGTCGTTAGGGTCGACCACCGAGGGATACGGCTCGAAAATGACAACTTTTCTTGGCGATTCCAATGCCGACCTGCACATGGACACCAGCAGGTCCACCACCTTGAAATGCACACAGAAGAGAGTTACTAAGCCTCCGGTTTCTCTCCAGGGCCTGGCCACTGTTTCTCCCTCCTGGGGTAAAATCAATTAGGAAAGACTCAGGATGGTGACGGACCTCTCAAATCCGCCCTCTGCGACTCTAGACCAAATCTGACTGTTAACTAAGGAATACATGTTACTTCCAATTACTGTCATCCTAACATCTCTTAGTCAGGGACACACGAGGTCTGTCCAGAAGGTATCCAGCCACGTACTATGAAAAATAGAGGCATTTATTGAAGAAGATACAAGATACAAAAAACACTGTACACAGGACAATGATGCCTCAGTCCCTTTCAAAGTAGGTACCGTGGGACCTCACACAGTTCTCCCAATCGCCATCATCAGCTGCCACGATGTATTTCCCTGAATCTCATTGACAGTCTGAAATCCGTTCCGTTTCAAAGGTGATTGTAGTTTTGGGAAAAGCCAGACGTTGCAGGGCACCAAATGTGGGCTGTGAGGTGGCTAAGTCACCTGAGCAATTTGATGTTTCGCCAAGAAACTCTGCACGAGACAGGATGCATGAGTGGGCACATCGTCGTGGTGAAGCTGCCAGTCACCAGTTGCCCATAGCTGCAGCCTTCTGAATTGTCCGAATAGCTTCTGTGGACGAATGTTCAAGCTTAACGCAAAATTTGATGCATATTCATTGCTTCCTTCGCTCAGTCATTTTGAATGCAATGGCCACACAGTGCCCACGCTGCATCAAGGGCATCTACTGCCCCCACCGGTGAGTAGAGTGAAGCCCTCCCTCATTGTTCACACATGCGCATTCCAGTCCACTCTCCTTGGCTGCCAGGTTACATCGATGTCGCACAAACCATCCTCATTATGTTAACAATGGCTGGACTTTTTCCGGACAGACCTCGCACAGTACGTAGTAAGTAACATTGATCTAGTGTCTATGACAAGGAACAAGAGAAACAGGTCCTTGCTCTCATAGAATTGACATTGCAATGAAGATGATGCATAATTAAAAAAAAGACAGTTGAACAAAGAGATGCTTAACACAGTTACTGGTCATGTTAAAGGCTACAAAAAAAAGCGCAGCCACTGGAGATGAAGGCAGGGATGGTTGACCCTTACATACGGTAACTCTTCCATGCGGTAAACCGTCCACTTGGAAAACCCGAAGATAACAGCTGACTGGGATTTCTTTTACCCCAAATCATGTATTTCCCCACTCCGAGCATTTCAAACTAAAGACTCTGCTAGGATCTTAGTGCGTAAGGCAAGTGCTACAGCCAGCACGTTAGATACCTTTCTTCTTAGGCTGAACAGGAGAACTGAAGAGGCTATTTGGGGGATGGCTAAGACGCTCAGAATAGAAATGCCAGGGACCATTAAATTCAACCAAGGGGACCCCAACAGGCCATTTGATGAATACCAATAAATGGTCTCCACGATTGCAGACCACGTGTCTCCAGAGGACATTACATGTGATTCAGCCGGTGGGCCAGGGACCCTGCCCCAACCCAGCTCATGTGGACAGGAAGGGGCTCGGGGCTCTGGCCCGTGAGGAAGACAAGTCCACGTGGATGAGAAAGGCACACGCAGGGGCCCCACAGCTATACGATGTATTTTGCAAAGCAGGGAATACAGTTTGTAGGCCGGTGGCCTTCAAACATTTCGATTGCGACTCCTTCTCTTTTGTTCAAAGGAAAGCTTGTTTGAGAGCCCAGTATATAAAGAATAAACGGAGCTGTCCTGCAGGGCGCCACGTAAAATGCAGGAGTCAGCTCCTGGGAGAGAATTCCCTTCTTCCGCCTGGAGAAACAATCCGTGTCCATGTAAACTTCGGGGTTGTAACCAGGCCACTGGGGCACCTGCTTTCAAGTAGTGAAAAGAAGATTTCACTTTGGAGTGGAAACACTAACTTCTCGGATTTCTGGATACTGATGTTCAGAGCTGAACCCCTAACTTGACCTGATGAAGTACCTGTGCTTTGTAACAACCATTCCATGGTCCACAACGAATTTCTCTTTAAGAACCATTATTTTTAGAGGTGTACCTTTAATAGTACGAAAAGATGCACCTATTATTCTATCAACCTAGCCTACTGTTAGCATGATGTTGGTTTTCCTTCCAACCGACGACTTCCTATTTCTAGACTGTAATTCATTCCTCCCCTCTTCAGATTGTCGGAGGGTCATTTTACCTCCAGTAAAATGCACAGCTGTGAACTGTACTACTTGAAGAATTTGTTTTATGTATATGTATATATACACACAGAACTACATACACACATATGTAGCAATGTAAATATATCCGTATATATATTTGCACACACAGCTGTGGGAAGTTTAATTATGTTTACATAGCTACAAACAGCACACATTAAAGTAGTGGGGTTTCTGAGCAATATTAGCTCCAGGGATGAAAAAACAAACATTTAAAACAAGAAAGAAAGACGAAAAAGAGCCGCCACGGTCAGACCCATCTGAGAAGCCCTCTGAGCAGATGCCAGTCATTTTCTTTCTTTCAGGGAGTCTCACGGCCTTCAATTTACACGTATGTGCACCTTGGGTGTAGGGCAATACCCAGTTTCATATTGGAAAATTAGTTTAATCACGGAGTCATTTTTCTCCATTTTTCCACATCGCATGGGATCAATGTTCTACTAGTTGTATTATTTTTCATTTATAACTCATTACTTCACAAATGCTGTCCTTAATATATCATATTGGTTTAACCAGCAGAGAACCAGGTTAAGGGACTGGACAGAAACTATGGCCCGGGCTACCCACGGTGACTGTGTACCCTTACCTAGTGGGACGCCTGCTTGTCACACATGAGGCCTTGACTCGTGGGAAGAGGGACAATATAGCTGGTGCAGGACTATTTTTCCCACCCATCTTTGTGAACTTTATAAATGAGAGGTTGATACAATTTTTAGTGACGCTATTTCCTCCTGTCTCTGTACTATCTACAGGTCCCTATTTGTGAATCGTGCATTCATTTTATCCATTCATGGGTTACGATGTCTTCCTAGTTTTCTCAGTTTTTATGAGCTTTCATAGAATTAGGTTTGTGGCCAAGAAACTTTTTCCCTTTTTCTCTTTTGTATTCTCACCAAACAATATGCTTATTGATTTGAGAGTGAGGGGAAGGGAAGAAGAGAGAGAGGGAGAGAAACCTCAATCGGCTTCTCGTATGCGCCCCGACCTGGGACCAAACCTGTAACCTAGGCATGTGCCCCTACAGGAACCAAACCTGCGACCTTTTGGTTTACAGGACGACACTCCAGCCAACTGAGCCACACCGGCCAGGGCAAACCTTTCTCATATTTAAGCTCTTGAACATTCATTATCTCTCCAAGTAAAAGCTGTGAAGTATGGCCCTGACCAATGTGGCTCAGTTGGTTGCGCATCATCTTGCAAAGCAAAATGTCTGTTCAATTCCCGGTCAGGGCACATGCCTGGGTTGCAGGCTCAGTCCCAGGTCAGGGCGTACGTGCAACTAACCGAGGTTTCTCTCCTTCTCTCTAAATAATAAATTAAACAAATAAACAAACAAATAAAATCTTTAAAAATTATGATGTATGGACTCCTACCTGTTGCTCTCTTTCTTTATGGTTTATCACTTAATAAATGCATAAACTGATGTGCTACCTAATTTGTATACAATATTTTTAAACAAAGCTAATTTTGAAGCCACGTGGAATTCACACACAGTCCAAAGTCAGGAGCTACACTATTTTCCCAAGGCTGCAGGTCATTTCTTCCACATTACTTAGTAAATCGTCTATATTTTACAACTTGCTGTGCTACCTGCTTTAACATGTACTAAGTATGTTTATAATGGTGTACTTTATAGATACTCTGCCACTTTATTTCTTGACAGTACTGTATTTTGTTAATACACTGTGGGCCTGTACGGCATGTTTTTGTATGGGGTGACCTAGCCTCCCTTAATTAACTTTTTTTTTTTAATTCTCTCCTGTTCCTTCTGATTTATTAGTAATTTAGTTAGGCTCCATAAATTAAAAAAAGAAACCAACTGAAATTTTGATGGAACTGCATGAAGTGATACATTTTGGCATCTTTATAATCCAGTTTTCCTTTCCAGTGTCATGGAATGTTTCTCTACCTTCAAATTGTTTTTTGTTTTTATATTTTTCTTCTTCTGTCATAAACACTGCTACTGTAAAACTGAATGCTCTCTTTTTATGAAATGCTCTGCCCAGTATCTTTTCATCTAAGTTTTAAAAATAAATTGGCTTCCATTTTATGGCACTATAACCTACAAATAAATTATATATTTTTATTTTTTTAAAGGTTTTATTTATTTTTAGAGAAAGGGGAAGGGAAGGAGAAAGGGAAGGAGAGAAGCAGCATGTGGCTGCCTCTTGTGCGCCCCCTACTGGGGACCTGGCCCGCAACCCAGCATGTGCCCTGAGTGAGAATCGAACCAGCGACCCTTTGGCTCACAGGTTGGCACTCAATCCACTGAGCCATACTAGCCAGGGGTATAAATAAATTTTAAATAATACAATGTACAGGGCTTCAATATCCCAACTTCACCACGTGAGAAAGAATCACAACTACTTCCCACCTAGTAGAAAGTTTCTCCCTCAGCAACTGCAAAATGACAAAACACACATGCAATAAAGATAGCAAAATTCAGCTTATACCTAAGATATAGCACCTGCCAGTTCATTTTAGAAATGGACTCCCAGACATTTGCCCAAACAGCAGAGTGGAGGTAACTACTGGATCGGAATACATCGGTCCAGCGAAATCAAGGACGGACTGGCGTCCTGGTCAGTACCTGTGCCCCCGTCGCTATCTCATCGGCGGCTTCGTTCATCACCCCCAGCGTCTGGAAGGCGAACACGCACAGCTCGCGCTCACACACGGTGGGCTGCAGAAGAAGGAGGGATTGGTTACGACCTTGTATTCATTCCATCTCCCAGCTCCTCAAAGTCATGACATCACACTAACAAAGGGAAAAGACGAGGGTTTAGAATGTCAGAGAGAAAGGCATCCTCTCACTTCGATGAAAATTTCTGTATTTAGGTCACAATGGGTAAATCAACATTTCCTGATACAAAGTCACAAGTGGGACTGAGAAATCCATTGCAGTTAAGTTGTAGGCACCTGCTGTAGGAACAGTTGAGCAATACACAAAAATATCCTTAAACTGAAAAATCCGCCTCTCCTAATGAATATACCTTTGCACGAGATACTTTTTTTTTAGAAAGCAGATACTTAAGCTGGTGATACAACAAACAATGAGGTTAAACCTCACATCTGCGTAAAACAAACAAACGCAGGAGAACACCACCTATTCCTAAGTGATTTTCTTTGGAGGAAAGCAGCGTGCTTCTGCTCCCCGGCTCCTGAAAGATTGGTTTTGTCGCAAGGACTTTTGACTTCAATAACCTCCTGGCGTCAGCAGCACTGAAAGATAGACTGTGCCATCGCTCTGCAAGGGCGCTCTCATCTTTCAAACCTAACACAGTGTCGCTGGTTTGATTTATCCTATCTGCCGAGTTACATTGCATTAGGTAGCTGATGAAGCCGAACGCAAGGCGATCCGCGAAGCCCCACACAGTGCGGAGAGGAGGCATCTGTTAGGGCCACTGCCTCGTGCCCGCCTGTTTCAGGATGGCTGGTCTGCCGCTTAGCCTGCGGGGAAGCAGCGCCTGTTCGGAACATCCTTTGTGTTGAGAATGGGCTCCTACGGTGGCTTTGTGGACATAAAGCATGACCGATCTCAAAGGCTTCTGGTTGATGGTCCCCTCAGAGAGAGAATTTCAGGGGAAAAATAAAGGAATTGATGTATTTCATGTGTCAGCCTGAAAGGTGCAGTTTGAGTCCATTTCAGAAACATCAGGAAAAGCTGCCTGTGGGAGGAAATCAATTGGAAAAAGATCTTCATCTTTCCAGACTCAGGCAACACACACTACCCTATGTATTTGGATACACTCAGAGCGGACTGTGCAATTTCTATTTCTTTTATTTGAGTGTTTAACTCAATCTTCTATTGTGTGTGTGTGTATTTAAGTGCTTACATATTTAACCCTCAATTTTCCCCACTAACACCGGCTTATTGCTTTTGTTTTGATTCACTTTGTGGGAGCACGGTGTGGTCTGAAACAACAACAAAAAGCAATCGTTGGTGCATTTAGCATAGTGCCAAACACTGATTTTGGTGTCTGAGTGTGTGCACACAGGAGTCTGGGGAGAAGATGAACTGTGGACACCATTCAGGGCACAGGAAATAAATTCATGCCTCACTTACCCAAAGTTTACTGAGGAAGTAAGGAACTAAGAGACACAGAAGGTACTTTATTTTTAATACCCATGCCAAGTAACCGCATACTTCTTATGACTAAAATCCATCAATCCCAAAGCCTTGTTAAGTGTATACGAGTAACGACTGGTTTTTATATTTTTATTTGAACCTTGGACAATCAACCACACTTACTTTATGATTGTTCAAATAGGCGTGGGAGTGTGTGTGTGTGTGTGTGTGTGCACGTACACACTCCAGGAATGCAACAACAGAAAAGCTACCATCTTGGAATCAAGTTGTTGCCTTAAACAATGACGATGAAAATGAAATAAAATAACCTGCTACCCTAGATTGGAAGGTCATTTTTAGAAATATAAATCAGTCAATTTTGAGATCAATATTTGCAAATTAGTTTTTGTATACTGAACCAGCTTCCCTCCCTCCTTCCCCTGCCCCCAGGTTTAGCCACATTCAGCTAGAAGTTCAAATGTCAACTGAAGATGAAACCCTAAAAGAAAGCTCTCGAATCATATTACACAACCAAGATAAGACATGTCTCATCATTCACAGGAAGTACATGTTATTCAAAGAGGAGACCCTGAATCAACCTTCCTTAATGAAATAAGTAGTTACATTTTTGGATTAGCATTCTCACACCTTGAGCTGACTCCCAGCTAACCCCTTACCCAACACAAATTCTGCTATTACTATGTTATCTACACACAAAAGTCTAGCATCAATTCAAAAGAGTGTAGTAATTTAATAACTATTACTGGATACGTGAAATGATGTGTTTTACTATACATACTTTATATGTGCTAAATATAACCAAGTGGGCACAGTACTTACTAAATCATTTTTAAAACTTTTTAAATTGATTGGTTTTAGAGAGAGGAAGGAAGAGAGAGAGAAAGAGAGGAACATTGATTTGTTGTTCCACTTACCTATGCATTCATGGGTTGATTTTTGTCTGCACCCTGACTGGAGATTGAACTCACAACCTTGGTGAATCGGGACACCACCATAACCAACAGAACTACCCAGCAAGGGCTACTACTTCATTTTTGCTTTTACAATAATTAGTTTCAATTTGTAAAGTATTACCTATTCTTAATGTTGTATCATTATATTGCTTTCAAGCATTAAGTCCCTATAATTTAAACTGTAAAACCAAGGCAAGTGCCTCTCACCATTCCCTGTCATATTTGCAAGTTAATATTCATTATGCACCATTAAAAAGGATGGGGAACTTTTTATGCCCTTAAGATAAAACTTATTTTAGAAGTTTTTAATCTAAGCTGAATGCATTTTTAATTTTATTTCAATGAAATCAACTTAGCGTGGTGTCAGTGAACAGTTTTCAAATCTTTTGCCAATCTCTCTGTTCAAAGTATTACATGCAAACCCAACGTACAAAACAGATAAAAGTGGACATTATTCCAGCGGGAGCATGTGTGCACATGGTTCCGTTTTCCTCTGTGCAGAACAGGGATAAAAATCACGTCCAGCTCTCCAGGCTGATAGGAGGACCAACCAAGGAAGAGAATCAAGTGAGGGAAGGTTTATAAAAACTCCTTGAGGTAGAGAGCTGTTTAAATATCAACAATATTAGATAACCTAGATTAACTGCCTCTTCTTGTTTTCCCCCAATGCATACACAAAGATAAGTGTTTAATAAAAACTTGTACTGAAGCATCTTATGTAGTATTTTTATTTTAGATTTTGTTTATCAGAATTCTTAATTCATTGCTAAACCTTTCTTGCTAAAAGAGAAACACAAAACCTGCAAGCCTTTTAATTCTCTGTATTTCTGGTTTTATAATCAATTGTTTGGGTTCTCTCGTGTTTTGGGGGAGAGACACATTTGGTGAGGAAAAAGATATACTGCACATCAAGAAAGACCAGAATCCCAAAGAGACCAACACAGGTCCACAGGAAGACAGGATAAGGCCGGACCATACCCCAACGCATGGTGATCCCGAACTAGAGTTATTGTTTGGTCATTAAAACCAGTTTTACTCAATTTGGATGTAAAAGAAAATCGTATTTCTGAACTAAAAGCTTCTTGGTGTAACTGTTATTTACTTTAGCCTGTATCTCAGACCTTAAAACCCTAACTTTCAGGCACAGACAGGACTGAACAGGACGTGCTTTTTCATCCATTCTTCAAAAGTCAGACCTGAAGACAGGAAGACCTAGCTATTTTCCTCTTGGGCGGTAAAAGAAGACATGTCCAGGTTACACACATGCTCGGTTTCTCAAGAATTTTCATGGAAATACTTTAAACTACAACCAAATTATAACTGAGTATTATTCATTTCACTCTGAAAAGAAGAACCTTAGTGATGAATATTTGTCTAAGGTTGACAGTGAGGCTGGATACTCAAAAATACAGATCCTCAGGGTCCCAGCAGACCTGGCTGTAGTCGGATCGGGCAATGCTCTCCGGTGGTGAGAGCAGACTCCCAGACTGACGGACCCGCTCAGAGCAAGTCCCCTGGGTCACTCTCGCCCGGCCAGAGGAGTGAATGAGGTCACAGTTCTTACATCATAAGCTGATGTGGGAAACAGTAAAGTCCATTAACCAAAGACACACAGAATGATGGCCAAGTATCAATGGCGAACTTCCTGCTTTGTAGAAACACTATCTACACAACCAGGTCGTTTTCTCCTGTGCAGCTCGGCAGCTCACGGGCAGGGTTGGGAGGAGAAGACAATCGCACTGATGCAGGACTCAGGTGGGTGTAACGAAAAGGCCGGGGCATGAGGGACTCGGAGGCTGGTTAGACCGCATTCTGTCAATGCCGCCTTTCCTGCTGTGCAAAGCCCGTGATGAAGACGTCACCGTGTAATTAGCAGCCCTGAACAGTTGCTGCATTAACACTCCAGCTGGCTCCAAAATACAGAGAACCCATGACTTGGTGTGGGTGTGGTTTTTCTGATCAAGACGGAAACTCCGCCGCCCCCCTGGAAAGTTGGGCATCTTCACGTAATCCTCCCGATGTTGATGGGAGTTTTACGTGGATTGGAGTGTTACATGTCGGAACTCAAACCTGGGGGTGACATTTACATATCAACTTTGTAAACAAAAGAGAAAGTAGGAACATTCTGCTATTTCTAAAGTAGCTGTTCGGTTCTCCATGTAGCAGACACTGCGGCAGGCTCACCCAACACTGAGCCAAGCAGCAGGAGAGTTGATGCAGACTGAAACTTTAGGGATTTGGGGGGAAACGGGGGCTTAGGTCATACTGAAAGGACAGACTTGGAGAAAAGAGAGAAAAAATAAGAAGTGAATTGGGAAACAGAAAGGTCTCACGAAGGTAGTAACACTGGACACAGGATTCTATGGAAACCTGAGAGCTTTATCTGACTTGCTTACTCACCAATTGGGTTATAAATTATTCTCCTTGTATATCGGGCATTTATGAGTTTGTGATGTGTCATATGGACTGAATAAATGGTCGATGACTCACATTATTAATATCCCATAAAAAATTAAATCTCTAATGATTTTTTTACATTATTAAAATCCTAACTAAAACATGCTGCAATAGATATAACAAAGAGAAAGAAAAACGGAGTGAGCTTGATTTAGGTGAAATCTCTAACAGGATCAAAGGCACACCCTGTTTACCTCCCTTTGAATATGAAATGTTTCTTTGATTTTCATTTCCTGATCTGATTTCCTCTGTCACTTACCTTACTATTTAAGAAACCGAAGTAGTTTTTCTGATTTCCTTAGGTATCAGTCTGAATTATAGCAACATAAAAAAACCAATGAATAACTAAGCATATTTATTTAGAAAATGTCATTTTTTCTCTTGTTTACAAACATGCTTCTACTTCCAAAACAGTCAATTTCATTGGTTCTAAATGACATAAAGTAAAACAAAACTTGAACTAAGGGACAGAGAATACCAACAGCAACTGTGAGATTTCCGTCACTTACTATAGGAAAGACCTGCCAGTAATTAAACCACAAAGAGTGAACCCAAGGACGTGTGTAGTAAATTCCCAGGGTGCAGAGAAGCCAACTCAAGTACATGAGTCAAGGGTCCCTCCATGACTAAGTACCATGGCCTTGGTGCCATTCTGCCAGAGTTCAAATCCCGTCTCTATCACCTAATAGCAGTGTGACACTGAGTGAATGAGTAACTGTTTCCCTCATCTGTAAGGCAGAGATAATAATGACACTACCCATTTCACAGGGTTACAATGAGGATTAAATTAGATAATCCATGTAAAGCACTCTGAACGCAGGATCACATAAATAGCTCTCAAAGATGCACGCGCCATTAATAACAATACTAATATTTCCTGCAGTGGAAATGACATTGCTATGGACCAAGCTAAACAGATCAAGGTTAACAACAGATGGGCACCCACACGTAAAAATGCAACTCCTTCAGGGATAAACTGAAATGATCAAAGGATGTTCCCTATTTGCATAACTATACATTACCATGCCCGCATAAAATAACTTATGCAGATATCTAATAAATAAATGCTGACTTAGTTAAATTTGGGTTTCAGAATTGCAATATAGGTCTTTGAGAGGAAAGCTGATGGGCAAAAAAACTGCATAGGAGTAGCGAGAAAAAAATTTTATGTATAATTCCTATAAAAGTTAAATGAAACAAATACATCATAAAATCTGACAAACAATTATGTTTGTAGATGCCTATTACATACGTTTTCTAAAGTATAAATCTTGAAATACAATGACTTAAACATTAAGATATAAACTATAAAACTCTTAGGAAAAATACGTAGCTATAAATCTTTGAGATCTTGAATTATCCAATAGTTCAACTGATGAACTTGGACTCCATCAAAATTAAAAACTTCGTGTGTCACAGGAGCACGCGACAGAGTGTACAGCTGTCATGTCACAGAGCTGCACACCTGAGATTTATGTTATTAACCGATGTTACAATAAAATTAATAAACGAAAATTAAAAAAGAAAACCCAGTATACTTGAAACTAATCTACAATACTGAATGTCGATGGTAATTGAAAAAGGCTCATAGAAAAAAGAATTTTTTTGCAAATCATATATTTAATAAGAATATAATATTCAGAATATATACATACATACAAACATATATGTATGTATGTATATATAAACTCATATCAACCTAACAACAACAAAGAGCTCGAAAATGGAGAAAGCATTTGAACAGGCATTTCTCTGAAGAAGCTAAGCAATGGCCGACGGGCACATGAAAAGATGCTCATAAACATTCGTCATTAGGAACGTGCAGACCGAAATCACAATGAGCGACCATTTCACACTGTGATGGCTCTAAATAAAAAATGTATGTATTGTTGAAGACACGGAGAAACTGGAACCATCGTACACCTTTGGCAGGAATATTAAAAGGTCAAAATAGTTTGGTAATTTACACAGAGTGTGTCCCGGTAATCCCGCTAATCAGCGGGTGGACAGACAAACGCTGTGTGCCGTGGAATGCGACATCATTCTACCATGGAGGGAATAAAGCACAGATTCGGGCTACATGGACGGACCCTGAACACATTACAGGGAAAGAAGCCCAAAATAAAAGGCCACGTAACGTATGATTCTATTTATACGGAACGTCCAGAACGGGCAAATTCGTAAAGACAGAGAGGAGACGACTGGTTCCCAGGGGATGAGGGGAAAGCAACACCTGGAGCCACCGCTCACAGGTGCAGCGGCTCTTTCGTGGGTGACGGGCACGTTCTGGAATTAGAGCGGTAACGGCTGCGCAGCATCGTGAACATACTGAAATCCAACAAATAGTGCACATTAAAACAGTAAGGGATACCGGGGGGGGGGGGAGGGGGGAGGGGGGAACGAAGGGGGGAGTCAAGGCAAGGGACGGGTATAAAGAACTCATGTAGTTCTTTATATGAGGCAGGGGAAACTGAATGTGGAAGATGGAGGGTGGGCAGGGGAGAGTGATGGGGGAAAACAGGGACAACTGTAGTTGAACGACAATAAAAAAATAAAAATTAAATAGTACATAATGTTATATAAATTTTATCTCAATAGAAAATGGCAAAGCTTGAAATTGGATAATTCTCTCCTAAATGCACACGGATTTTATTTCTATTCTCCCTCAATCATACCCTGAATGTGTCAGCGAGTTGGCGTTTTCTGAAATCTTTATTCTGATTTTCTGCATGCTACTATACGCCTCTTCTAATTGGAATAAAGACTATCCTGTCCTTGCGTTAAGCATCTTAAATTGTTTGGCTCTGAAGAAAAACTGTGCCCAAGTTCACATAGATGGCCCGGGACATTTATGTCTCTCTCCATCCACACGACACAGACGACCTATGACACCCAAGTAGGTGGGTGCAGAGGCCAGCAGACAGCGGGGCGCAGAGAGAGGACCCACAGGCACAGGCAGGAAATACGGCGAGAAACGGTTCCCTAGAACAACACTGCTCGCTCCCGCAGGGATTCCTTCAGAAACAGGGATGCGCTGGCCGAAATGACGCCACTTTGGGAACTCGATGATTCGCTCAACAGGACGCACTCGCTGCACACGCAGTCACTCACTGATTTCCATGGCTCAACCCTTTCCACTCACACTCTACACGGACGCTGACCCCCCGCCGGCGAGAACTCACCCTCAGCATGGGGCCGTTCTGAAACACATGGCGCTCGTCGCAGACCACGCAGTACTCGTTCAGCACGGGGATCCGCTGCTCGGCAAACTCCATGGTCTGGATCACACAACACGGAGAAATAATCAGGGCAAGGTCACGCACGGTGTGAAAACCCACGCACGGTGTGAAAACCCACGCACGGCTAAAACAGGTCTACAACGGCTGGAATCTTCGCTCCTACCTGCACTAGGAAGCCACGATCTCGGATTGGAATGCATTTGGCACCATTTGGCTATAAAAAGCAAAGCAAAAAAAAAAAAAAAAAAAGTAAAATTTTACAATGGGGAAATATGTTAAGTGATAGCCTGTTACTTTGCACAACTGTGAATGTAGAGGTGATCTTTCTAGGATCACCTGTAACAGGAGTTAAGTCAGTGATAGGACATCGGGGTTGTAGAGTTTCTGTATTGAAATCGATATTCTGCCATTGCTATGGCAATCTTTTTCTAAATAAATGAATATTCTTCATTTCTGATCTTCTAGTAAAAATGACTGGCATCTTTACATGATCACAAAAAACACTTATTTCCTCTGTTACTCATTGTCAAAGGCTCCCACCTCCTCCTTGAGAGAATTTCAAACTCATTATACAGTCAGGTAGAATAAATCCTTCAAAGACATTGGTCAGGGAGTGAAAAGCATACAACTCCGAACTATGATATTATGCTTAAGCTTAACCACACGAGAGAACAGTAAGACATCTTCTTTTATAGAATATGAGATTATCTATCTCAGGTATAAGTAACATGGGAAACTTTGTACTATGCAACTCTTTGACATTATTAATTTCTGTATGTCCTTAATACCAGTTTTAGTAAGAAATGGGCTCTAAGGATGTCCACCTAAAATTATCAATCTATTCAAATACATTTTCTTAACACAAATATATTTTTGTGGTAAAAATAACAATTTAACTATAGAAATGAATATATATGAGAAATACAACTTCCTAAAGACAATCTTTTCTTTTTGCAGTTTCATCATTGCTACCTGCATCCATATTAACAGTTAAGAGCTAAATACAGCCTTCCCAGCACAGATACCCACAGACACTTAGCAAAAGCAAATATTTTATCAGCTATGTCATGCAAATTATATACATAAGATGGGTCTATTTCTTTATCTGAAACTGACTATAATGTAGATCACTTTGGAGGCAAATTTTGTGTAAAACTTACTTCCAATACCACCCACGTTCTTAAGTTTTAATACAGTCACCTCTCAGCCCTCTCTCCCCACCCCCAAAACCAGCTTTAGGGTCAAGTCACTGGGTTTATAGCCACCAAGAGCAGCTTCGAGTGAGGCAAAGGGAATTCAGCTGTAAATGTGGCTTCTCTGCACAAGTAATGGTGTTCACGGGCCAAGGAAGATTCCTCTTAGACATAACGCAAAGGACATTACTCTTAAGTGAATTATTAGACAAACCTTATCTTCCACTACTTATGTGAGAAAACTAGAGCAGATAAACCTACTTAATCAAACATTAAAACTTTAGCTCGCTTACAAAGATTGGCTCTGTGAATCCAACTGGCATCTTTCCATTTGCCGTAGCACTCATTACCATTTGGACTGGACCTCAAATCAATAACCACATTTATATATTTTTTTCTTCCAGAACCGAAACTCACATTCCAGTACCAGTTGCAAATGTCTGGTATGCAAAACAACATTTACAAAAACCAGTACATTTTCAAAAGCAAACAAAATCTTGCTTCTTTCCTCTACCAGATCTCTACCAATCTCTAGAAAGCCTCTCCCGCTGCATCTCGGCCTAAGATGGAAGAACTTGAGAGGAAAAACGTTTACGCACAGCAGGCTGGGAAGAGGAGGATGAAGACGGGGTCAAGATACCAATAAGCCCTGAGGTGAGAGAGAGCCTCCGGCCCTCGGCCGCGGGCTCCGGGCAGAGCTCCGACTTGGATGACTTGGGGGCGCCGGCGGAGGGCTTGCCGAGCAACTTGTGGTTTTTCAGCCCGTAGAGTTCGTCCATGCGCAGGTGGCTGGAGTACGATCGGCTCAACAGTTTGTGGGGCTTCAAGGTGGTGCCGTGCTCACAGCGCGGGTCCCCAGAGCAGGATCGAGTCAGCAGTTTGTGCGGCTTGAGGGCCAGGCCATCCTCCTGCTTGGCGGCCGCGGGGCAGGGCCGGGCCAGCAGCTTGTGCGGCTTGAGGGTGGGCGCCGCCTGCTCCGCCCTGGGGTCGCTGGACAGGGAGCGGCCGAAGCCCCGGTGCTGTGACTTGGAGGCGCACGCGTCGTCAGTCTTGACGGTGCTGGAACAAGTCCTCCTCAGCAGCTTATGCGTTTTGGAGATGCCGTCCTGCTCGGGTTTCAGCTTGGACTTGCTTTTCCCGCAGCCGGGGGGAGGGTAACTTGGCGACCTTCAAAATGGAACAACGATTAGCACAGGGCCAAGCAGGAGGGGAACTCAGCTGCGCGGCCAACGCCACCACGCTGCCAGCCTACCCAGCTCCCATGGAAATCTAAAGTGTGTGCAGAGTGGTCACGGGAGCGGAAATGCATTTTTCCTGGAAAGCAAGAAAAGATTATCAGGTTTTTTCCCCCTCCCACTTACTCCAGAGTCCTTTATGGAACTAATTTACATAGAGACAACTCTGTGATTAGAGAGCAAAAATGTGTCGGAATAAGCCTAAGAAAGCAGTTTTTCTTTAAAATCAATCTTCTTTTTTTTAATCTTTTTTAATTTTATTTTTAATCAGTATTTTTTAATTGTTGATATTGTACAGTTTTCTGTCTTTTACCCCGCCCCAGCCCACCGCCCCAGCCCTCCCCACCTCCCTCCCATTTCCACCCCCCATAGTTTTTGTCCGTGAGTCCTTTATACTTGTTGCTCTAAACCGTTCCCCAAAGTGCACGGATGTCACCGCCTCTCCTGACGCAGGAGTAAGGGGCAGGCTGCTTTGAACCGAGCGACGGTGGGATCGCATGCACGGCAATCACTACGCAGGGCGAGGGACCGGTCACCCACCTGCGCAAGGTAGAAAACAGATGCAGGGGGGACTTGGCTTTCTTCTCCGACAGCTTCTTGCTGTGCAGGCAACTGGATTTCTCTTTGCTCTGTTTCCACTGCTGCGTGACGAACGTCTGCATGATCCTGCCAATCCAAAGGGAGTCTGTGAGCACGGTCCCAGGGGAACGTCATAGCAGAGTGCGCTGTTTATCATGCAGAGGCTGCTCTCAGGGGAGGGAACCAAACCAGCTAGTAGTGAGAGCCACCCACGGTGCTTCTGCACGTGAAAGAGCATCACGCAGAAACCTTTTTTTTTTAAAGATTTTTATTTATTTATCTTTAGAGGGGAAGGGTAGGAGAGAGGGAGAGGGAGAGAAATATCAATGTGTGGTTGCCTCTCATTTGTCCCCTGCTGGGAACTGGCCTGCAACCCAGGCATGTGCCCTGACCGGGAATCGAACCGCGATCCTCTGGTTCGCAGGCCTGCGCTCAATCCACTGAGCTACGCCAGCCAGGACGCAGAAACTTTTTATGACTCTATGAATTACTAATATATCATCATGATATAGTTAAAATATCCATGACAGAAGAACTGACAAAAGGAGGATATAAATCGATTTCTAAAGATTATAAAGTGACAGCCCACGGTCAATGAATTTGGCGGAAGGGGCCAACTAAAATCTGAACTATTCGGTTAGTGCCAGGAACACAGTATGAACAATTCTTGTCAATAATCACAATTCTATTTATTAAGATACAAGCAACATCAATTTCTTTTTACTTGAGTGGCATGTTTTTCTTCGTGAGAAGTATAACAGAATAAAACTATAATGTTAAGTAAAACTAAGCCAGGTGGAACCAGCTTCACAGATAAATAGGAGATCAGTAAAATCTACCTTCGGTACAGCCCATTTCACCTATAAATACGATGGCTTTTTTTTTTTTTAAATTTTCAGTAACCATCAGGAGGCAGGGATTTGGTAACTCCTGTATCAACGCGTCCTAGGTCAAGCTCACTTCCTCGCAGTGCCGTGGCGAAGAATTCCGGCACGCCTACTGTGGGCTCAGGCCTAGCCCTGTTTTCTGAGAGGGGTCTCACGCTGTAGCATCTTCTCCGTAGCCCACCTTTCAGGTGGCAGTGGCCCCTTTAGGACTGATATTTAAGTAGATGGGAACTTTCAGAATTAAGCATTGTGTGCGCGATAAATTAAGTATTTTGATTGCCTTTCAAGTCGAACCCGCACTGCTTGTTTTTCATGCTCTTCTCAGTTACTTGGAACGTGGATTGCTTTTGGAACAGAAAAATGGTACTATTATTTGTTTCTAATTTACAGTATACCAGTTAAATAAAACATGAACCTCAAATACATTTTTTCTCTTTAATTCTCAGGACACCTGCAGAAAGAAGCTATTATTGCACACGTTCGTAAATAAGGGAATGAAACAGAATCTGCCTACATGAGCCTGTACAATAAAATGACAGCCATCACCCCTGCATTACCAAATATGGACTGACGCGTGTGGATGTATGTTATTGAAAGGGACAGATGTGGCTCTTGGCACGAAGCCAATATTAATTTCTCGGTATCCTTCAGGTGTTACCACACTAACTCGCGCCCACGGAAGCGGGGCTCTCATACTTTCTACCCCAGCTGCTGTCTGCTGGCTTAGATGAGGTCAGCAGGAGCTGTCATGTGTGGAAGTATTCTGGGTCTTTTTAGTGGTAGAGGCAGCAAGGAAGGAAGGTGTGAAATTGTGATAATGGTGCACAATTCCAGTTCGTTGGAAAGTCACCTCAGAGCTCAGGACAAGAGAAGATTTTTAATTTACACTTAATGTTTGAAGATTTTCTTCATCCACGATTGCAGCAAGATTTAAATGTCATATTACAGCGTGGAGCTGTATTCGGAAGAGTAAGTAATCCTTGGATGTCTCCATAAGTACAAAGTCTTAAAGGTAATATTTTAGTAAGTACGGAATTTATTAAGTTTACATTCTGACTGTGACTAATTGAGGTACACCCCCAGGTTTCAAAAGTCAGTCCAAGTGGGGCAGATTTACGTTTATAAGAGATAAATCGGCCCACTGTACGAGTCAAGGACCAAACAGAGAGTACAGGGTTGCTTTACAAAAGGACCGTTTCAAAGGCGCAGGTGTGGGAACGAGGGCCGTGGTGGGTTCCTGGGCAGTCTCCGCGGAACCGTTCCCACCTCTAAGCACCAGGGAACACGCAGAGGGGACCGTCACTAGAACCCACGGGGGAGAAAGGCAGGCACAGCTGGCAGCAGACAGACTCCAGTGGCGACCAGCCACCATAGGGTGACTTGCAGGAGAGACCCAAAGGCAGAAAACACACCCACAGGCCCGGCTCCTCCTGCGGGTGCCCGGAGAGACGCAGCGACCCGAGTCCTCCCGGGCGGCCTGCGCAGGTGCCTCGCTGGCTGGAGGAGGTGGCAGGGTGACTTTGGGAGGCGAGGGGGGACGGCTCAGCTCTGACCTCAGGCTTTGCCAGCTAACGGGGCACTCCCTTCAAAATGGGGGGGAATGATGAGCAAAGGACAGCTCGGTTCTCCTTCACAGAAAGTGATTTTTTTGTTCTTTGGAAAACTTACTTTTTCAGCTGATGTCCCAATCCAAACCGCTCTTTGGTGGAAATCTGAAAGACATCAACAGTGGGCACTGCAAAGAGGGGAAAAAAAATCAGTCGAAATGTGGAGCTGATATTCAACCATCAGCCAGGACATGAAAGGGAAGCCATACACGTAACTCTGTGCGTATACACAGAAGAAATGCTGTACCTGGAAGAAAAGTTACACATATACCTACTTATACATTGTATAGTACGTAACACACACACATTTAAAAGTGGCGCGCACACAGTGCTATAATACGTCACTTTTGTGCTTCGTATACACAGAGATTCTGAAGATCACTGTTCATCACTGCTTGTGATATACTAAGGTATAATATGTGTATATAAATACAGGGTCCGGCACAAATAATGCCCCTCTTTTATTACAAAAATCATAAGCATGTAATTCTGTAACATGACAATATCACACTCAAGCACAGCATTTGGCATTTTAGGTGAAATGTTAAAATGAAAACTATAAATTATTGTACCCCTATCATTTTGCTACCAACCATACTCCAGCGGGCATTACTTCTGCCGGATCCTGTACATGATACATATAATAATGAAGAATAATCTTCAAAATACACATAGTAAGTGTAAACAGCAATGTGAAGGACAGTGTACCGGGCTGTCCAAACTTGTGGCATCTCTGAGCCACACTGGAAGAAGAGACGTTGTCTTGGGTCACACATTAAATACATTGTTGACACATAATCACACAAAAATCTCCTCACGTTTTAAGCAAATTTACAATTTGGCGTTGGGCCCTGTTCACAGCCATCCTGGGCTACATGTGGCTGCAGGGTGGACACCCCGGCGCCCTGCTCTCTCGGTGGAAGAGAGAGGTGTGTGTGAGCCCGCACCTTTCCTATAACAAGACCACGGGGGACGAGGCGAGGCCCAGGAGCACGCCCCACCACGGCCTTCCTGTTTGGAGTGTTTCTGTAAGTTAATGACTACGGTTATGAAATGAACAACCTCTCCGAAAAGGCGCTCACCCCTCACCATTCAATGGTTTGAAAGAGTATTTGACAGAATATACTAATAAAACATGTTCATGTTTTTAAAAAGGTGAAAGTCACTCAAATGTTCCTTGTCATGCAGTGCAGGTTGGGAAGGGCTGCTTAAGATACGTGGAAGCCATTCTAATACTCTCACTGTGCGGACATCCAGGCACCCAACACGAAACGATCGCACAGAAAACCTTTAACGTCGGTTGTTGACCACTTGAAAGTCAAAGCGTCCCCATCCTTGATATCAGAAACCAGACTCACATACCAACAATTCTGGAAAAATACATATAACATCCTAAGAATCATAACCGTCATTTCTTTTTACATGGAGTGTACTTCCCCACGTACAATAAAGATAAACCTCATCTTTAATTTCAAAGTGGATAAGGAAGCCTATTTCTTCAAATCTGATCACTCCTGTTCACTCATAGATATATGGTCGGATTAGCCCTAGCCAAATCCAGCTCACGCAGTATGATTCAGACATTCCCAAAGCCCAGCAATAAACGTTGTTCAAAAAGAACTCTTAACAAGGTCAATCTAAACCCTGTATTAGTCATACAGTTTTTCAAGTTAATTTCACCATAAATACTGACACTCTCAAAGACATATTACAAACAGTCAAGAGATACTTTCTCACCATTTTATTTGTTTGCAATAATACGAATCATAAAGTAAAACGATCCCTAATTGCTCTTTTCTGGAATAATAAATACGTTCCTTTTTAGTATCACTGTCTCTTGTTGTCATGTATTTCATGGAAATGCCCACTGTAAATTGTATTTATTTCCTTGAATTCTTCCTAAGAAAAAGTAACCTTTGGGGAAGTGCCCTCCTAAGACGGCAGGGAGGGTACATGGGCTGGAAGACGCTTCCTCGCAACCAACGCGTGATGGAAACGGGAGACACCAGGCAAAAGGAGCGGGGACTTGCGCCGAGGGCATCTCCACTGGAGAAGCACGCAGAGAACTCTGCTACAAACAGGACAGGTGTTCGGGCCCTAAAGGGCTGACCCTGCAAAGCCCCCATTCTCTGAACAACGGGGAAGGAAGCTAGGGAGACTCCACTACCACATCCCTCGATACGTGCCTCAGAGCCGTTCCCTGCAGGGTCGGCTGGCAGGCTTCCTCCTGAAGCGGACTCGGACCTCTTTCTTGCCCTGTGACCCACTATCGAAGGTCAAGTGAGACCCCGAGTGACGATTTGGGCCAAAGAATTGACTGTGCAATTGCTCCCAGGAGAAACCAACAGGGGGTCAGAGGAGGAGGAGGCAGACAGGAAAAGGGTCCAGTCCCCGCCTCGGCCTGGTCCAGCGGGCAACGCTGGGGCATAAATCACAGGACAAAGTGCACCTGGTCTCAGGGCAGGGGAGCTGGGCCGCAGGACACTCACGCCAGCCGCACCCAAGGGTTAGGGCAGAGGTGAGGACCGCCAGGGAGAGGCAGAGCCCCACTGTGTCTAACGGGAAGCCCACGTGCAATGTCAGCAGCAAAGCATGAAGACGCCGGGGGTGGGGGTGTGAGGCGGTCTGAGGGGGTCAGTGGGCAGCACCAGCGGAGCCACAGCCCCCCAACTGTCAGGTCTCAGACTAACGCATCGAGAGAAGAGAAAGGGCCCAATTCTTTCTTCCTTCTTAATCAGAGAGATGACGCACAAACCGCACCAATTCCTGAAAGAAGCACATTTCAACTCCTGCTTCAACACTGAGCGAAACAAAACTCCATCCACAGGAATGAAATCATCAGTTGGACGATTACTGATTTATATTCACAAAATTTAGAACAATAACACATAAACAAAATGAATGCAATTAATGAGAAAGAGGAAATAATAGGGTATCAGTTAAGATGGTAGTTAAATTAAAAATAGAAGGGAAACGTTAAAGACTGAATGATGAGGGTTAGCAACAGGGGCATGGGAGGAGGAGAGAGGGGGGAAAAGGTACAGAGAATAAGTAGCATAGATGGTGGGTAGAAAATAGACAGGGGGAGGGCAAGAATAGTGTGGGAAATGTGGAAGCTAAAGAACTTATGACACATGGACGTGAACTAAACGGGGGGAATGTGGGTGGGAGAGGGTGTGCAGGATGGGGGGAATGATGGGGGAGAAATGGGACAACTGTAATAGCATAATGAATAAAATATATTTTAAAAAAAGACATTCTTAATGTCTACTTAATAGAGTAGAAGACAAATGGAAAAAAAAACTGTGCAACATACTCGGAGGTGAAGGATGAAAGACTAAGATGAATGACAGACAACAGTGGTTTCTCCTGGGACCGACTAATGTGCTCCCGAGAGCAACACACACCCATGTTTGTGTGCATTATACGTGGGACCATTATACCCATTACTGTATCCATGGTATGTGATCATTATACCCATGCGTAATGTGCATCCTTATTTCTCCCTCAAAAATGTGGGCAAAAATGTGTGCATCATCACAGGGCAAAATACACTGAATGGAAGACAGAGGTGTTAGATTTAATCTACATATATCAAGGTGAGTAGATAAAAGTTGTTGGAGGTGAATTAAGACTTAAGTATATCAATAAAAAAACATACAAAAGAACATCAAGGAGAAACAAAAAAATAGCATAGTAAGTACATATAACAAACTGTACAAAATCAACTAGATCTCTTACAAGGGAACAAGGTTAAAACACTTCAGATATAAACTAGCATAATGTTTTCTAAAGCATTTTTGTCTTCTGGGGGAAGACAAACTTAGGATCCCATAAATTTATACTTGATCAAACTTGTCTTGCTCACAAAACACAGGGTCCTTCTCTCAGGCAGAAAAGACAGAGCAGGACCTTTGTGTCTTTGGTTTACAAAATATTATACATGAGATGAAAAAAATTAAATTATGGATGAGTTGTAATACTAAGTAAGTGATACTGAACAATAAAATCATCTAAGCATGCACAATAATAATCACTGAAATCTTCATAACACTTATAAAATTGTTAAAATATTTACAAAACCGGCTCTTCAAAGAGATATTGTGAAGAAAAATCTCTGCCTGAAACTGAAGATCACGTTAAAAAGGAGTGACAGTGGTGAGATTTCATAAAAGTGGCCACATTCTCCTCTCCCACATGTGGGAGAAAGCGGGGATGAGCTGACCCAATTTTATCCAGAACCCCGACAATTCAAAAACACAGAAATTCTGACACGAAGGCTTCTTTTCTCTTAATCGCTATCAGAATAAAATTAAATAGGCACACTTAAAAGGAAAAAAATATATACCTATCAGCTGGAATACTGTGCAGATATCATGCATCACTGTATTTTAGAATACTTAATGAGGATGGTCTCATGACATAACTTTAAGATGCGTAACTGAACTTGAGAGCATCATGTTAAGCGAAGTAAGCCAGGCAGTGAAAGACAAATACCATATGATCTCACCTTTAACAGGAAGCTAATCAACAAAACTAACAAACAAGCATAATATAACCAAAGACACAGAAATTGAGAACAGGCTGAAAGTCACCAGAGGAGAGAGGGGAGGGAATTTCAGGGGAAAAGGGGAAGGAATTACAGGAACAAGTATAAAGGACACATGGACGAAAACTATGGGGGGGTGCAAATGGGAGAGAGGAGGGGAGGGCTGGGGTGGTGGGTTTGGGTGAAAATAAAAGACAGAAAACTGTACAAGATCAACAATTAAAATAAAAAAATTTTGGATTAAAAAAAAGATGCGTAACTACTTACCAATTCAATGTCAACTTAATGAAAATAAAACATGTATGTATGGAAAACAAACTGTATACAGCTGTCTCGGGATGGAGGGATTATGAATAATTATTTTTCTTCTTTATCACATTTATATACATTTGAAACAATCAAAGTACGAAGTATCTATTTGTCTTTGCCTCACATGAAATCATATCACTCACTCTGTTATTTGTACTGAGGGTGGATTATTTAGGTAGAATACGGTTGTACCGAAGTGGGAAAGAGGTGACAACACAATCATTTTCAAAGTGTGAACTTTCCCTATATATTTCACAAATTTGAAAGGACAGCTATTTTTCTTATGTGAAAGCTAACAGTAGGTGTAAGTTCCTTGATGTGCCTGAAAAAAAAAAAACCCATGCAGAGACCAGGCTGACGTACGCACAGCGGACTAAAGATGGCCACAACCTCGGCAGAGGCCACCCACGTCCCGTCCCCTGATTCTGGGTGGGTTCTTCCTCCACTGTGATCAAGAAGAGTACACAGTGGAAGACTCACTGAGCCTTCTTCCAGGCAGTGCCCACACCCTCTCTCTCGGAACACTTGCTTTTGGACCCAGCAGTCCTGCTACAAGAAGCCCAAACCACATGAAGAAGTCCTGCCTGAGGGAGGCATGCTGCTTAACAGTCCCAGCTGGACTCTGAGAGGATGCTGCGTCAACTGCTAGGCATCCCACCTAGTGGAGCCTTTAATGACAAAGGCCTCATCCACCATCCATCCGACTGCAAAACCACGGGGGACTCCAAGCAAGAGCAGCCCAGCTGAGCCAAAGAACGGTGAGGGATGAGCGGCTTTAAGCCAGTGTGTTTGGAGTGGTCTGTTACGCAGCAGTACGTAACTGGGACAATGTGAATGGATCCAGTTGAGTGTGTGCGCGCGTGTGCGCACACCTATGTTAGGTAGGAAAACAGGAGTTTAATCCCGTAAGTCTTGGAAGGAGTTACAATAGGATCCATTGTCGTAAGTAGCTACCAGTTGAAATAAAGCAAAATCATCCCTAAAGCTACTGGAAAATGAAAATATTATTATGACTTCCATTTTCAAAACCAGAAAGATGTTACACTTAGGTTAAATTCACCGGTAATCAACGGTGAGAAAAACATACATTAAAATTAAATCTCAGAATCAGAGACACAATTAAAACTAAGGGCAACCCAAAATATGTTCACCGAGCTTTTACTATATGCACCGTTCTCTTTGAGGTTTTTTTTTTTTTAAAGATATTTTTTTTCCTTTTTGTTAAGATTTTTATTTATTTATCTTTAGAGGGGAAGGGTAGGAGAGAGGGAGAGGGAGAGAAATATCAATGTACGGTTGCCTCTCGTGTGTCCCCTGCTGGGAACTGGCCTGCAACCCAGGCATGTGCCCTGACTGGGAATCGAACCGCGATCCTTTGGTTCGCAGGCCCGCACTCAATCCACTGAGCCACACCAGCCAGGGCCTCTTTGAGGTTTTAATGTCCTTATTTCACAACAACTTGTCGACGTCTGGAATCGAAACGACCCCATGTTAAAATGTCTCTTTCTGTTAGGTAGACAGCCGATGAACCATCTTTGTCAGGGTGCGGGTCCATTCCAATCTCTTTATCCAGATAGCTGCAATTATGCTCAGAATTACCAGATGAACAGCTATGTTGCTTAATGCACAATGTACAACTAGTTAATACTCGAAATAACAGGGGAATAAACCTCACCTGGGCCGTTCAAATACTGCGTAAGCGAGCAGTGCAGTCGGACAATTACAGGTTCTGACCGGACCACTTCCCAGGCCACAGCTATCTCCTCCTGTGCAAAGACATGCATTTGGAAGACGAATTAGTCGTCATTCAGAGTTCTTGACATATTTTCCCAATTAGAACATATTTTAGCTTACTTTGAAGAAATGCATAAATCAGTAAGGCCTACAGATTTTCTCAAAATCTATTGGTTTGTAAAAAGAAAACCAAACTACTTTTAATTTTTGCTTTCTCATGTAAAAGTAAAATTGAGAAGAGATGCTGAAGGGCTATTCTAAGAGTACTACACTGTGAGTTTGAGGATATATAATATTACAAGAACCAACACAAGTGCGTATATAAAGTCTGTTTCTTCAACAAGTCATATTGCATTTCTTCATAAATCACTCTGGAAAAGTCAGTATGTTATTAAAGTATTAGAAGAGGAAAAAATCGAATTCACTCCAATAAAAATAAACTTTTAAGAAAATTAGCTATCGTATTGCATACATTGATACTCACATCGAGAAAGCTAACATCAATATGCAGATCAATATCTACATCGTCAATGGCTCCATATTCCCTGAAAGCAAAAATTAACATCATTTTTTTTCAATTTCCTTAAAAGACGGTGTGTCGTAGGTTATTTTAAACTAAACATTTCATCATGCAACCTCCTCATCCCCGATTTCCAGATGGCTCCGAACTGACTGTGGACCTGAATTAACTAACGCTGCCCCGCTGGGCTGTCGTCTCCTGTGACCGGTTTGTAGCATGGAGACACCTTCCCATCTGTATCCGCAAGGCATCAGTTCAAGAGCTGTTTGGCTCGTGGTTTCAAATGTCCCCGGTTCTCCGAGGCCAATCAAACAATCTTCCCACGTGACTTCTGTTCTCACCGTGCTCCCTAAGGATGCAGAGCTGCTTCTGGGGGCCAGCAGGAGTGTGGGGCACGAGGCAGGGGTGGGGAAAGGATTTACTGCCACGGAATGTGTCCACGGGTGTCCCATCCATTGTTAGACGTGAGTGGCTCTGAAACTGACCCAGGTGCTCTGTCCCTGTGTTTGCACAGGCAGCTCTGAAAGTCTGACTTATCAGAACTAAAACTGCAACAACAGTTACGTTCCACATGAAGACACTACGAAGACCAACTCTTCTCCAGCCTGGGGAGTGCCACAAACCAGCACATTGTTTAGAAAGCTAACAAAAGAGGACAAAGCAATGGTTTTTATATTCCCCACATACGCACATCTCTATTTTTGGTATTTTTATAAAATTCTGGTTACAAATGCTATACAAAGTGAGGAAGACAAGCGCAGAGCTAACAGAAATGAGAGTAGCTAACGGTCAATATTTAATGAGCACTTGGTGCCTGAACTTGCGCTCAGAACTTTACACACGTGTGACCACTGCACACTCATTTATAGACGTGTAAACAGAGGCCCCAAGCGGTAAAGTCAGCGGGCCGCTGTCCCTCTGCAGCAGAGCAGGGATTTGAACTCGTACGTCCTATTTATTAATGCAAGCGCTTAGTTAGTTCAACAGCCAATAAACCATAACTCAGTGTTGGGAACCAAACAGAGTCATACATTAATGGATGATCTCATTACAGCCTCCTCATAATAACCTTCAGACAAAACAACTATTACTACCCTCATTTGCAAATAAGAAAACTACAATTAGCAAACTATAATTTGTCAAAAGGCAGGTAAGAAGCAGATGGCAAAGTGAGATACTGAGTTGACGTCCAACTTCAACACTGTCGAGTACAGTATCTGGTATATGGTAAGTACCCCGGGAAAATTTCTGTGTAGTATATGTGTATTCAAATAATGCTAATATAGGACAAACTTGTGGCACTTTTGCAGGGTTTGGAGAAGGCATATTTCGTGATTAAATGGCTTATGTAATTTCATAAATAAAAGAATATAGGTAGTCCTTCCACTTTTGATATCCGGGACCAAAAACTATAGCATATTAGAATATAATGAATTAGCGTCTCCGTTTTCTCCATTCTCCCCTTAGAAATATATTAAAACAATGAGCACATTTTCATTATTTATAAAATTATACTTGTTTTCTTGGTAATGCTTTTAAAAGTTAAGAAAAGAAAAGGGATAAAAATTATTCACATAGCAATTAATTTTTAAAAATTGCATGTGTCAAAACATCTGTGTCATTCAAAGTAAGAACCTTTATAACCTTATGCAAATTCAGGCATGATATGTAAATTTAGATGCAAAAATATACCAATTTCGTTATGAAATTATACAGAAACTAAGACAAGAATAAAAACCAGGCACGTGAGTCACTTCTTCCGTGTCTCTAGTTCAGGGTTTGGGAAACTTTCCCGTCAAGGTCAAGATAGTAAATGCTTTAGGCGTTCCAGGCCACAGAGTCTCTGTCACGTACTCCTCTGTTTATTTTTCTCACAACCCTTAAAAAAAAACAAGCACCGCTGGTAGCTCACGGGCTGTTCAGAAACAGGGCCCGTAGCCCGGTGGTCATAATTTGGTGACGGAGAACACTAGCAACTTATTCATAACGTAAGAAGTCAACTCCCTACAGGGAGGCAAGTTAAAGAAAGCCTCTCTAGGTGGCGAGTGCGATCACTGACGGGCCGCAGACACATGTCAGCGGGGAGGGACACCTCGAGGACAGCCGTTCCGAGAAAACGGTCACGCGGGCAGGTGGACATTGTCCTGGAAGAACGCACGGAACAGCAGGAACGGGGAGGAACAGCAACGCTGAGCGGAAACGACTTAAACTACAGCACGCAGACATAGCATTTTAAAATCACCCATTACGAACGAAGTGGACATAAAAATATTTAATATTCCAAAGGAAATGTTCGAATACACTGTGCTTACTGAGCAAGTAGATTACAAACAAAGCGTGGAAACTAAAATACTTTTTTTATATAAAGCAGATTTAGGGAAATCAATAAAGTAAACAGACTACTTATAGAATAACTATACACGTGGGTAGATCTTACTTTATAAAATATGTACTTTATAAAAATCTGTACTTTTTCTAATCGCCAAGGTAATATAGGCTCATTGTATTAAATAAGAAATTTTTTTTAAAAAGTAACCTGGAACCACCACTCCGAGATGATTCAGTCGCTCCCGTCTCACTGTGGACTCTTTCGTACACTACTATGTCACATAATACATACGACATATTAAGGATAAAATAACAGGTAGAGATTTTTGTCCTGCTCTCTCACTTTTTCTGTGGGTGTTGTTTCCAGATTGTGGAATATTTTTCTAAACTATAAATTTAAATGGCTGTATTTGTATCAATAAAATTCCATAAGACAACATTAGGTTCCTTTCAATTCTGTTTTTACGCTATAGATAGTGATAAAGAAAGAGCTCTCTGGAGAAAAAAATCTATGTGCATTCAACTTCCGGTAGATTTCTAGAACTACTGAGCAAAATAAGTGGTGTGACTCTATTCGGGAGTCCTGACCCACGTGCACCGTTTAGTCACCGGGCTAAAAGGCTAAGGCAGCTTCCCATCGCTCCAGCCAGGCCGCCACGGCGAGCCCTTGCCCTCGGCCTGGTCGGCAGCACGCATCTCTTCCTTCCCCACGTGTCTCGGCCCGTTTCAGAGGAAGAATGACGTTTGTTTGGATTTGTTTATGACAGCAGGACACGGTACGTTTAGAGGCAGGCAGAAAGGAAATGAGAGACGAAAATCAGGAAGCGGCTCACTCACAGCTGTTTTCTCCGTAAAGGGCTTTCCAGACCACTTCAACAGAACTTGGTCAGGAAGTCGTGAGTCAGAATGTGACATACATTCTTTTAAACCTCTCCCTATGTGGACATCAAAGTATGCTTCACATGATTTCTCCAACGCTTTTTCGGTTAAAAGTTAGCATCTGCCCAAGTTCTAACACTATTCATCCCTTTCGAAGGAAATAAAAGGAAATTCAGGGCTGCAGGTGGTCCTGGTCACCAGAGCAGGGCCCAGAGCCCCAGAGACCCCCAACCCCACCCCGAGACACCGCACGAGACGGCACCGGAGGCGGCAGTAAGGTTCGCAGTCACCTGCATCCTGCTGGTGCGGGTCGGTGAACAGTGACTCTTGTTTGTATGCCCCCCTTCAAAGCACGAACGACGCTGTAATACGCAAGCCGATTTCTGCCGCTCTTCCCTTTTCATGTAACGCCAGCCACCACGTTTCCCGCTGGGGGACCACAAAGCGAGATTACGCGTCCGGACGCAGTGTCTGGGTCCACAGGCTCGCGTCCGATCCAAGTGACATTCAGCGGGGGCCCCAGAGCTGATGAACAGCAAGCAGCATCAGGCTGCACGCCTGTGCTATGGATGCAACTTGAACTGTGAAGCGAGATGCCTGCTCCTGTCCTGGAGGCCGAACTGAGTTTATAATAACTCAAAATAGACTCGCGCACAGCCTGGGTCTACTCCCTGTGAAGAGATCACTTCAGAGTGAACCCGAACACCGTGTGAAGGTGAGACAAACAGCCCCAAAACGATCCGATGCGGCCGTGTCCGTCGGAAACTTGGGGTGCGGAAAGGAACTGCCTCACAGATTTCTTCCCAGACCCCTCAGCTGCTCTTCGAATTGACACAGCTTCGAACCTGGCTATTCGATGTTGCATGTTTACACGTGACCTAGTTTTTCCTAGAGCAGGGTGGGGCAAGAGTAGGTTTACCATTGTTCTTATGTCAAGTAGTACACTACCTAATGAATAATAATACAGGAATAAACTGTTTCGCATCTCTGCAACTTATAAACCTGCTTTTGCTCCACCCTGTGTATGAAATATATTTTTCCATAAACACGTATCTTTGAGGGTGCTTTGTGTTAGAATTCTTGGCAATTCATTCTCCTTTTACTGGAACTAATCAACACAACATCCTCACTAATGAGACATCACATAGATACTCGTAATAGAATATCAGACTGTCCAGGCTGGTTCTCCTTTCTCCACAAAACGACAGCTTATTCGTTTATAATTGTCATGTTTTAAAATACTACCTCATCAAAACCAGCACTGATTTTGCTGGTTATAAAATACATACTTTAGATATCTAGCTTCCCTTTATTAACTGTCAAGGAAATTACATGTGTACTCACACACACAAAACTCTACTGACGCTTCCTGGGAAATAAACCTCTACTGCTATCCAGTTATTTCTGCCTTCAACGACGGATCGGTTGCATTTGGAGGAGAAACACACTTTGCGAAGGAACAGACCCCTTCCTATGACATCGGAAACCCCACAGCTTGCCTGTCCCCGCAGGCCTGCTCAGTGTGTGATTCTGCTCGGTGTGGGGGAGATGTTTGTGAACGGGCTGAGAAATATGCAAACTCAGTCATCAGGAAGAATCGGGGCAGAGTGAAGCATCTGCAAGACTGCAGCCAAAGTAGCTATAAATTTCTCTAAAGGACAACAGGGCAGAGGAGAACTTAAAAAATTAGGTCCAGATGAGAAAGGATGCCCGTACACAACAGTCGTGAACAAGAGATACAGTGTAAGGGGCCGCACCTCTGGCCTCCGCTTAAAAATCTTGCTTTTGCCTGAAGAAGGCGCAGGCCCTGGGGAGCCGAGGTGCCCGTGTGGGGTCTGACGTCCTGCAGCTTCCATCTGGGTTACGCGCAGTGCTTTTCAAAACTGCAGTCCCCTCTGTGACTTTGTTCTGTGGGTCCCCCATCACCACAGGCCCCCACTTTTCAGACTCAGACTGCCTTTTCCTGAGGCTCCAGACGCAAGAGTGGGAGACGCAGTGTGCTGGAAAGGACGCTGGAAAGGACACAGCCAACCCAAGATCCTCTCTCGACAGCTGACAAGCCTCGACGCAGGTTACGCTGGGGGTAAGGAACATCCTTGAAATCTCCGTGTTTTAGGACAAAACAGGATTTAAACCTCACTCGTACCACACGGTTACAAGGGGACCCAGGGTGGGGGGTGCCACTCACGGCAGTCACTGAGGGGCACAGGGACAGGGTCCAGAGGACACGGGGCTCGCACCCCAGCACTGTGTTCACACGGCACCAACCAGAACGAGTAGTGTGTGCACGCCTCATGTGAGAAGGGCAGGGGACCCCAGGGGACCCCAATCACAGCACGGGGCCGCTGTGCGAAGGGAAACCTAGAAATCCGGAGAAATGGAAGTGCTCCACCTGGATCTTTGTGGAGGACCCCACCTTCCCTTTCTCTCCCTCTCTCTGGAGACTTAGGTTTGGGGGGGGCTTCACCGCAGTAGTAGAGGCTCCTGAAATCTTAAGAAATCCGCAGCCCACCCTGCCCCGCCAAATATCAACTCCAGCGGGCCTATTACGAACGTCCACCCACGAAACGCAATCGAAACAGACAAACAGGCACCTTCTTCCAACCCACATTCAACGTGAGCCACGACGTCACTCACATGGCTTCGATTTTTCAAATGGAAGGTGGCATGTCATAAAGCAAAGCATACGTTCTACGGGGTGCCAGCTCGAAACCTCGCAAGCGAATTATCAGAATCACTTCCGATAACAGATGAAAATTTTGTGACTTATAAGTCCCTTCCTGTCAAAAATTAATCTCAAATCTCTTTCAGATGACACTAATCAACAGTTTTAAAAATAAATACACGACTAGAAGAGTAAATTTACAACACAAACTACCTTCACGTTGTTGCATGACTCCAGGTGAGGCATCGTCAAACTAATCCCGGGTTAATCGTGATCCCCTGAAACCGAACTCACTTCCTATCCAGGAGCCTGTCAATGGGAATAGTCAACACGACCAGTATTCTGCCCCCAGACATGGCCAGGTAGGGCTGAAATCACCTATTTTATGAAAGTCCTTCGTTCTGTTCCCTCCTCCAACCTTTCAAGATTGCTGCGCCTCCGCTGAGGCGACCTCGGAGATTTCCATCCCTTACAGAGAACTCAGATGTAGTTAGCTGCCTTCCTCATTAGATGTCACAAGAAAAAGAATGACACCGAATAGCCTATTATGCACAGTGAGGTACTCTTGCTCGTCAAACTCCATTAAGTTCTTATAAACCTCAATTAAGTAAAAGAACAGCTAATTAGAACGGTCTGTTTCCAGCAGCAGTAGAACTCTGCAAGGAAGATGAGGCCAGGACCTTATGTCTAACTACTCCCTGTCCCATGTGCCTGGCCCTTGGTATTTGGGACTAGACAGTGCATTCGTTCTTACTTATTTTAAGTAAATCAAACTCGCCCTGCGGAGACTCCCCTCTATATCGTTAGGCCCCTGGGAGGCGCGTATTTGGGAAACGTCCTCTGTAGCTAGAGGAAGTCCAGAGCACGCGAGAACACGGCTTGCATTTGTTCAGATTTGAACTGGATCAAAACTTTTAAGTGAAATAAGGGGGGAAAATGATCACGACCATTCGAGACTTCAGGAAGGACATTTAAATAGCATTCCATATTCATCTGATTTCAACAGTTGAAAAATTATCAATAATTTTATTAACAATGGAAAATGCTAATAGAGATGATCATTAGGTATTTATTTAATAAATGCCTACTGAAAAAAAATCATACATACATGACAGTATAATTGGGGTCTAGAGAGCATGGGAATGTGCTTTAAAAAGATTCAAACTAGCCCTGACTGGCGTGGCTCAGGGGTTGGGGGTTGTCCTGAAAACCCAAAGGTCACCAGCTGGACACAGGTCAGGGCACAGGCCGGGGCTTCATCCCCGGCTGGGGGCGTGTGAGAGGCAACTGATTGATGTTTTGCTCATAAGTTGGTATTTCTCTCCCTCCTTCTCCCTCCCTTCCCCTCTCTGTAAAAAATAAATTAATAAAATCCTCTTTAAAAAAAGGTTCAAACTGTAAAAGCAGTCAATATATGCTGTGGCAGTCCTCTAAACAAAAATATATATTTCAAATGAAAAGAACTTGAAGTCTCTGTTTTCTTGTATGATTCATTATTCCCACAGACGTTTTTCAGTGTGGGAGGGGGTACCATTACTGTGATTAAAGATTTAAGCTTTCAATCAAAGTTCAACTAGAGTTAAAAAAGCAGGCATTGCTCTGGACCCTCTGCTGACGGTCCTCACTGCCTTCTTCGTGTATCCCCTCTGAAACACACTGAGTGACCCACCCACACTCCCTGCCCTGCGCCGTAGCAGGGGTCAAACAGGACCTTAAGCTTTAAGGTCCCATAGCCTTAAGGAACGCCATTCCATGTAAGTAGAAATGCATAAAATTCTCTTAAACATTTTCAAATGCAACGAAGCCCAGGTAAATTTCCACGTAAATACTTCCCAAAGAAAATCCCCGTGACTCACCCCAGATAATTTTGAATTTCCTCACCTGAGAGACACTGCGTGTGGCCCGTAGATCTCCCTGACCGCCGACAGGTCGGCCTCGAGCTGCGGGTGCTTGTGGAGCTCCCCGTCGTAGTTCACCTGCGGGACAGCGACGGGTCAGCGGTGGCGCGGGCGGGGGACAGAGTCGGAGAGGGTGACGCGCGCACCATCTCATCGCCGCCTTCTCAGCACCCTATGCAGCTTACAGAGCCCCGCGGATCGAGCAGTTTACAGAAACAGAGCAAGACACCTTACGCACCCGTATGCTAAAATGAACCGCCCAGTTTAAAATTTTAACATTGTCCTGGAACCATATAATGAACTCTTTTACATATGTGTGTGTATATATATATATAATAAATCCTTTTATAGATATAAAAATTAATTTTTATATGTATATATATATACATGCACCCAGTGGCTACGCCACTCCTCCATCCTTAGATTATGATTTTCTTCCTCACAATCTTCAACAAATAGTTCACATGAGCACAAGAGAAAAGGGAAAACCACGAATGCGAATAAAGGGAACGCTCAATAAAGGTTTACAAAGGTTAATCCTTTTCTATTTAAAACTAAATCCATGTTTTTGTTAGAACTTATCGTTCCTGACTGAGCACAGTACGCTGAAGAACCGCAAAGCCAAAAGCGCGACCAGATGCGGCGTGCGAAGCCGCCACAAGGCACACCATGCTCAATGTCAATGACGGGCTGTGTGCGGTCAAAACTGCGAAACGAACCCTGATCTCTGAGGAGGCGCGGAGTATGAGACGCCGATGAGTTGCAGGGGGGCCGTCGTTACAGAGCCTGGAACCACGCAGGCTCCTCTCGGGGGTCATGAGCACACACGTCCACCCAGCGGGACACGCAGGTCTGCGAACCTGGAGGGAGACGGTGTCTGCAGGGCCTCGTGTGCTTACCTGTCCTCCGTAATAGAATTCTTCCGAGTCATTATCCCCTTCAGAATCTTCTTCCACTGTGCTGCTTTGCCTGGACTCCTGAGAGGGACAGAATGAGAAGACAACATCAGTGGCTAAACTAATGGGCCTCCTTCTGAAAAGCAAGCAGCAGGTGGCCACACCAAGCGGGTCTTTGCGCATCCCCTGGATTCCGTGTGCATAAACTCTCGTGTGATGGGAGCCAGAGCACAACAAGCAGTAAGAGACGGTCTGGAGAGCTCATTAAGCTCTAGACACGTATTTTGCATATCTGAGCTGTACCATTTAATGTTTGACACATATATATTTCATATGTAACCAATATATTATATAATGCTATATACAATAATTATCAATATATAATAATTGACCAACATTTGCATTTGCTCTGATAAACTTTTTGCAAAGCCAACTTTCCATTTGCTCTGATAAAACATCCCACAAGCTCATGTTAATTCAACTTCTTCAGATTTCAACTTCCAGTGAGTCCACGTTCAACACCATCTTGCTCTGCTTCGAGGTGAACCGGCTGCGCTCTGGGTAAGTCCCTCCGCGTTACATCACAGACGGTTCCCACGCCCACTGCCAGCCCCCCAAAGGGCACGGAAGAAGACGCGGAATCCAGTGATATAAAAGTGACGCGACGGAAACAAACAGGAATCGCATCATAAAAAACTTTCAGCAGGTTCAATTCCCAGTCAGGGCACATGCCTGGGTTGCAGGCCAGGCTCCTAGTGGGGGGCCACGTGAGAGGCAACCACACATTGATGTTTCTCTCCCTCTCTTTCTCCCTCCCTTACCTTCTCTAAAAATAAATAAATAAAATCTTTAAAAAAAAAAAAACTTTCAGAATGCAGACATCGCTTTCAATTTCAGATGCAAAAGGATATTCAAGATGCTTAACTTGACGTCTGCATGTCGAGTAACCGAACCACATCTGTTTTGTGTCCACAGCATCTCAATTAACTAACGGTTACTGTTCGTTACTGTCCCTGTTCCCAACACTGTTAAAATATTCAGGAAAAAGGTAGCCTCCTTCAGACACACACCAGAATCTGTTACTACGAAGTCTTATAATCACCCCTAAATTTCTAGATCAAATTTTCAATTCTTAGAACAAAAACTTAGAAGAAGAAACCTGGGTTTGATAAAATGCGAACAGTTTCTGGTGTCAGCCACAGCACTGCGACACCAGCGGTTCTCGGTGCGGCTGGGGAAGAACGGGACGAACGAGCCACGTGGCACCGAGAGGGCCGAGCAGCCTGCACGGCTGATGGGACACGCGCCAACAAGACGACGACAACTGTCCTCCGGCCTGCGTGACCTGAGCAGGACATCGCCGTTTACAAATGGAATTTTAAGGGTCCCCTCAAAAGCACATATAGCCACATACAGTTATCACAACTCTAAGTTACATACGTGCTCCTCACTCTACATTGTTGGATGAAAATACAGAGAACAGGGTAGGTGTGTACGCACTTTATTTAGACAAACAAGACATTCCATTATTTTAAAGGGAGCTTCCTTTTGAGAGTTAATTTTAGGCCACCACCTTTCTTCCCACATGGTAAGTCCCTAAGGCACAAGGTTTGAGCTTCAGTCGCTATATTCAATCTTAATCTAAATATCGATGATGATATCAACACACAGTAAATTTAAAACGCACAGTAAATTTAAAATATATCTATACTGTTTTAAAGAAATATAAAATATAATCTACATACCTCCCCATTTTCCTTCTGTAATTTGGATTTTATGGATAAGCAACAGTTAATGTCATTTGTTTTTCTTAATTCTGAAAGTTATAAATTAAAAAAATCATTTTAGTTTCAGTATACTTTTAACAAACAGTCACAAGTTTCAGTATAAAAATGCCCTTTAGATGACTTCCTCCTTTGCAAGAAAATTAAGGGATACTCTGAAATTAAGGGATATTCTGAAATGATGCGTGTTGGGGAGTTACATAATATACAAGCCATCTGATTTCTCACGGCTCATAAAGATACACTTGAAGTAAAATGCCTTCAGCGCCCCTGTCTATTTCACAGGGTCTGTACTGCCATGAGTATGCGTTTTAAGTGTTTATTTTGTCTAACGGTACCGTTACACGTGAAATATTTTCATAAGAGTAAATATCAACATAATATACTTGTACAAGACTTTTTTTAAGTACTGTTAAGTTATGCACTTAAAAACTGTTGGAAAACAAGCTAATGTACTTTAGATAGAAAATCTGTATGAAAAACCAGATTTCTAGATGCTAAAGAAAGATGTTACATGAGCTAAAGGAAACCAAAACACAAAGCTATCTACAACGAAAAAAATATCAACCTAGAACAAACGGAGTATTCCTATTACCTGTTGCTATCCGATGAAAAATTACTGGAATTGGTTCTGTAGTAACTAACACATCTTCGTCATTTTCTGAACTTGACACATACGTATTATCTGCAAAGAAACAGAGACAATTTAAGGCATAGTAACTTGAAAAAGCACCTCCTTTACAAAAATATCAAGTTATACCCACATCGCTTCTAACACTCATGAAGCACACACACTACTGCTCTAATAAATGTCAGGGAAAAGTGGAATCAATCGCAAATTTACCTGTGAACTAATTGTAAATGGCCTCCTTAAAGATGGTTGCATCCGCTAGAGAAAAAGAGACTTTGGGATAGACACTATCCAAGTGTATCCAAAACATTTCACGTGTGGCAACAACTCATCTGGATGCAACTGGCTACCCTAACTCACTGCACAGGCCCTGCCCACGGCCAGTCTCCACAACGGGAAGCAGCGTTCGTGAATGGGGGGCGAGAGTCCAACAGGACCCCAGGTCCCCCCAAAAGACTCCACGCCCAGCAGTTAAGGAATGTGAGCTAAAGCTTTTGTGGTAAATCATATTTCCCACATAACTCTAACGTATGTTTTGTTTTCTGTTTCTTAATTTTTATTTTTCAATTACAGTTTACTATCGATAATATTTTGTACTGGTTTCAGGTGTACAACATAGTGGTTAGACAGTCATATACTTTACGCCATGTATGTTCTTAAATTGATACAAAGTCTTGCAATTCTGCCCTGGCTGGTGTAGCTCAGTGGATTGAGCGTGGGCCTGCGAACCAAAGGATCGCGGTTCGATTCCCAGTCAGGGCACATGCCTGGGTTGCAGGCCAGTTCCCAGCAGGGGACGCACGAGAGGCAACCATACATGATATTTCTCTCTCTCGCTCCCTCTCTCCTTCCCTTCCCCTCTAAAGATAAATAAATAAAATCTTTAAAAAAAAAAACAAACAAACAAAGTCTTGCAATTCTTCTTCCACAGATTAACTTTATCTAAATAACAGCACACAAGTTAAATGCATAGAACCTTGAATTATTCCTTAGAACACTGAATCATTCCATAGATTCTTTAAGTTTCTTATGCATTTTTTGTTTCCTCCGGAAAAGATACTTTTATACATTTAGGATTGTTCCGTGATAAATACTGGTCTTCAAGTATATGACATCGTAACAGAACACACGGCTGTTTATTCCACTTTGCCCTGGCAATACAGGGCATCTGGGAGAGAGCCATTTAACAGACATGCCACCAATTCGTTAATAATGGTCCCACAGCACACTCAGAGATGTGTGGAGCACATATAAACATAAAAACAAAAGCACACGATGTCCCCAGCACCTCACGGGGGCCTGCACTGATTCCGCCAGGGGGAAGGGGTGTTCAGATGACCGACCAAACACCCCATCGAAGGCCGAGTCGGGTTTTCGTAACACTGTGCCGTGCTGGGAGAGCACCAACAGACACTAAGCCGTTACTTTCCTCCCTAAGAAGCTCCTGTGCTGTGTTCGGTCCCCGGTGGGTGAAGACAGGGGTGTGAGTTCACAGAGCAGTGCCACCCACAGACCGAAGGCTTCCCTGGCTGCCCAGGGAGGTCACAGGACAGGCCTGGGGGTGAGATCGAAATCAAGCGGGTTGCCTCCTTACTCTGACCTGTTCCAATTACAAATTTCACCTGTTTCATGTCCAAGCAGCGTTAAGGAGGGTATGAGATTTCTGTGTTTGTCAACTGGGGCCGCAGATTACGACGCGAATTTGATACCAATTTGCTTTTATTGTTTCATCCTTAGCTGCACCTTCTTGTCTGCAGTCTCTTCTTTCAGGAACCTTATTATACTTCCAGGTGAGGATTCAAATAACCCTGTATTAAAGTCAGTCTTTAAGTGTCTTAAAGTCTCATGCAGAGTCCTACTGATTCAGAGTTATTTGCTTCTGAATCATTTAATTAGCTTTGCCCTGTGCACAATGGACCCCTTGAAGCAAACTTATGGAGAAAGGGGGGATTAAAAGGCAGCATTAAAGCAACAGAGGAACAGTGGACCACCAACCAGAAGGGGAGACACAGAGAGGCTGTTGAGTGGACACAGTCTCATGCAGTATCTCAGTGTCACGGGACGAGGGGGACTTGACTGGAGCATCGAGATGCAAGTAAATTAGGGCGTTCTGTTTAAGAAAGTGGGTTAAAGGGTGAAATGGCTTACAGACAGTGGAGTCGAGGAAAGACAGCGAAGTCTGGTTCAAGAGAATATAGTTTGGTGAACACACGTTTCAGGCTGAAGGACAGGACTATGTATCAAACTTACCATTTTCTAAGAGATTTTCTACCAGTTTGAATTGTGATTAGTATTTAGGCATTAGAACACTTTAATTTCTGTTTTGGGCTTAATTTATTCAAACCACAATTGTTGGGAACTGCCCTGCCTGGTTTCAGAAGCTGTAACCTCCCCAGTGGCTAAGGCTGAGGAAAGGACCTTGGGACCATAAGCCACTTAGGAGACAAAGCTTATCTTCCTTGTAGGGGCACCTCTTCTTCAGGTTTCATGACAAGAAAGGGACCCTGCTTGGCCCTGAGTGGATGACTGGTTGGCCAATGACGGGTAAAATTCCTTAAAAGAGGGATGACCTAAGACAGGCATGGTCGTGAAGGGACCCTCAGGGAAGGACTTGAGGGACTATAGAAAAAGGGGGTGATGGACCCTTGCCCTTCGGCTTTGACATAGCCTGAGTCCTCATTCTGTCTGCAAGGAGTCTCCTAATCTCTTGGCTGCCTTTCTTCCCCTGCCTGACTTAAGCCTCAAACAATGAGAGAGGGTGCTGCAGCTCTGTGCTGGAAAGGGCGGGTTCCCTAGGACCAGCAGGCTTAAGAAAGAATGCATAAAATCCTATGAAAGCTACTTTGCTAATCCCTCAATTTAAATGATAAGGGTCCAAGCAGGAAGTGAGTTTGTCCCCCAAAGGTTTATGGCCCTTTCACTACCTGTCCCTGACTCAGAATAAGCCCTCAGAGTTCTTTGAATGTTAACTATTGTTTAATCATTTCTGCCTGACCATGATTGATGAGCTTTACCTATGCACCATGTATTCCCGTGCAAATTGACCCAATAAAAGCTTGCCAAGGCAAGGGTCGGGGAGCTCTCCCCTTGAGAGGGTGGCCGAGGTGCTCCGAGGCTTCTTCTCCCCTTGGGAGAGAAGCTGAGCCATCCCTTTTCCTCCACAGGACTGGGCAGCCCGTGTGAATTTGTCTCGTGTCTCATCCATAACGCCATGGACCCCAGGAGCCGGGATCCACGTCACACGATGTTTTCAGGTTTCATGACAGTATCTATCACATGGCCTTTACGGACAGAATTAACAGGCCAGATCAGAGAGGTCCACCCGAGGCAACAACAGAACGGTGGGGGTGCGGACCAGCTCCCGGAGTCCAGGCCCGGCTGCCCACGCCCCGCCCCGCCCCACTGCCCCTCCCTGTCTGTCCTTTCAACATCAGCCCCGACGGCCGGACCAGAAAATGAAGAGGTCATCCCGGCTGCAGGACTGCATTCTGTGCTTTCTCGTGTTGTGGTTTAAATCTCTAAATCTTCCTCCAACTATTTGGACATCTGTAATAATGTCAGCGTCTTTGTTTAGACAGGGAAGAGCGGAGCGTACGAAGGGTCAGGAACACATTTATTCAAGGTGACAGAATGAGTCGGCGACAGAAGAGAACTCAGATTCCCTCACCACCGGAAATTCCCCACTTGACCCCGGAGCCGCCGCCGGCCTTTTTCCTAACACTGGTGAGGAGGACTGGCAGGTTCTTGACCGTGACCTGCTGGTGAGGGCCTGTGGTCTTTGGCGGAGGCTGGTAGGACCGGGAATGTTTTCCCTTCCCTTCCCACCAGACCACGCAAGCAAGACGGGAAGTACGTGGACCACGGGAGCTCCAGAAAAGCATCTGCTCAACCATCGCTTCTATTCTATTTCCGCTGCAACGTAATTTAGGCCGAGTCATTCCAGTATTCATCCCTATGTAACTTGAGAGAAGTAATTATAAATAACAATTACATTGTTGTTATAACTTAGGTACGTTCCTTGAACGTTATGTGCAATATTCATGTTCACCCCCCCCAGGCAATCAGTTATTATCCTTCTTTTAACGATGAAGAAACCAAGGCCGAAAGAATTTGACTTGAGTAATTATGTAAGTAATTAAAGTGCTAGTACTCCAGTTCCTAAGTGGTAAAACTGACTGAACCCCCAAATCAATGCTTGGATATTTTTAATAACAAAAACTTGTCACTCAACAATTGCAATACCTTGCAGAACACATACAAAGGAGGAGAGAATTCATACCCGCTGGTAGGCAAGCCTCCTAATTAAAGGTGGGACGGAAGAGAAGGATTCCGCTGTTCTGCTATCGCAAAGCCAGTCACCTATGACCTACGCTACGCTCACCTTTAAAAACTAAAACGCTGTCCACAGTACGAACGCCACACAGAAGCACGAGTAACCCAGAAGGCTCTTCCAGCTCTTCGCTCTGTTTGAAGAACCAGCGCGTCCCTGGGTATTCCCTTCACGTACATGTTGTATCGCGGACGCCTACAACTCCATCGAGACCTCTGAGTTTCCATCTTCACGGAAACAGACCATGAAAAGGGGTTTCAGTCCATGGCACAGGGTACTTAATACACTAAAATGATACAGCGACAAATCCGTTTCCTAAAAAATACACAGGGCAGCTTAACCCTGAATTTGGAGGATTCTGGTAACAATTCCCATAGGGCAAAGAAAATTTTGTATTTTCAGAATTAGGTGATAAGCTGATCGATGAACCAAATAATCCAGGAAAGGAGGGGGGCGGGGCGGGTGCTGAGGAAAATTACCAAGAGGAATTAAATCAAAAGGGGAAAAAAGACAAGAACAAAGACAAGATAACAGAAAGGAGAAATAAATGCAGACCTATAAAAGACTTTTAGATTTATACACCGAATACTAAAGAAAACTTCTTGCTAAAAAATCTGGATGTTTTACCAACACAGTGGGCTTTAAGAAGAATACATGTTTTAAAAAATGACTAAGAAACAGAGAAACAGAACAGATCAAATCATGGCAGGAAAATAAGACAACTGCCATATAACCATCCTTAACAAGATACCGGGCTCCCAAAGATTCGCTTGCAAGTTCTAGCAAATGCCAAAAAAAGGTTACTTCCTTTAGCACTTCGAAGTCGTTGATAACAAAGTATATAAAAATGCACATAATTCTTATAGACCCACTAAGATATCTGCTAATATAACCTGCCATCTTGTTCTTGGAGAAAGCAGGTATGGTATCTTGACGGATGCCAAACAGAACTTGATAAAAACTTAATACTTATTGTTTAAAAAACTTGGTAAATGAGAAAAGGAACACTAACTATTTCCTTTTCTGAAAGAGAGCAAGCACATTCACTGACTTTGAAAGAAAGGACAAAGCTGCCAATGTTCACATCTATTCTTAAAAATAATTCTGGGAGTTCTCGCCTCTGCAGCAGCCGAAAAAGCCCAGGTAGGAACACTCGAAAGGAAGAGCAACCACACGACGTTTGTGCAACGTCGTCCATCTGAGAAGCCAAGGATGCTCACCGCGCGTTCGCAGGAATAAACGTGGGCTAACGTTTAATAAGCGGGACTACACTATCACAGCGACATTCACTTTGCAGAAAGCGCCACAGAAACACGACAACGGCTTCCCCAGGAGTGACAAGAGTCAGAAGGGAACCACAGACCTGGTTCCGTCACCAAACGCCACGACCCTGGGAGACACTACTGAACTTCGCTCAGCATGTACGTCCCCTTAGGATGGCCTAATAACAGCCCCTGGTCTGTCCCTACGAGAGACTGACATTCAGGATCAAGTCAATCACGTACAGGGCAATACTCGACACGCAGTGTGCTCACTGCGTCAACCAATCCAAAATCCTATCCTAGAATTCACTAATCTCTCCCACTCTTGGCCTCTAGTTATACTCCTTTTCTTTTTAGAAATGAAATTATATTAGAAATTCACTACAAACCGCTCCAAGAAAGAAACTCCATTTCTACGCAACACAAATGAAAACCAATGCTCTATTCTTAAATTTCAATTTTTCTGTATTGTTATTTCCAAGTGGGACTCGCGAATGGTGAGGTAAAGAATGATACCTCTTGGCCACAAGAGGGAGCTAAACATTTGGTTCACTTGATTTATTGAAGGGGTCTTTTACCACATTTCCTGTGCTATAGAATAATTCACTCTCTTCAAGGTGGGCCTGGATTTATGGTACCATTCCTACCACTTTAAATTAAAGTCCCACACTGCTCATGGCTGATACCTCTAGGAGCTGCTGCCGATGGGAAGCACAATAATTAGAACATTTACAACAAATAGTGGGGCTTTTGTTTTCCTAACATACTTAGCAAACATTCAACATAAAAAGCATACTATATCATAACAAACGAGAACTGACTGCAAAACCATCTACAAAAAAATTTTTTTTGTTATAAATATATATTTCCTTGGCTCTTCTAATAAAGTCTTCCCAGAATACTTTTCATACTACTATTAAAAAACAAGCGTATCTTTAATAAGTAACTGCCCTTGTAAAGCTATGCTTAAAACATATGGAGATAATAGCAAACATGGTGATAAATAAACTATCTCTGTGACATGTGATCTTACAAAAAGATTAAAATCCAAAATGCATAATACAAACTGCCACAGGAAAAACTTCGTGTAAATGCCAAGTTTTACAATGTCCTCACACAGTATCGTAAACTAATTATTTTTAGAAAATACTCAAAATATGCATAATCAAAGTTACTTATATCGATCTAGTCATTTCATACAGAAAACTGTGATACCGATCACGCGAAGTACGTGAGTGAGGAAACTCGCTAGATGTCAATGGGAATTGGGATTATGGTTCCGATTTATGACCCGGACCAGTCACAGTGGCTACTTTGAAAACCTGTGAACCTGAATTTATTTGGTTAAGAACACCGGAGTAAAATAAACATATACATACAGGGTAGAGCAAGACGAGGCTTACAGTTAGGAGTATGCAAAACAGCTTATTCTGGTACTAGCATTCATTAATCACAGCCATAATAAGTAACCCCGCCCCGCCCCGTCCACGCGAGACGCGGGCAGTTCACCTGGGCTGTTCTCTGCCTCACAGTTTCTTGCACTATGCCCCTTTCACGGGGGTGTGCGAATCGAGTCACGTGATCCACACTAAGTCAGCAATCACACCAAGTCTGCGTGGTTCGGGGTGAAGCTGCGGATACATTCGTGAGGGAAATGCTGAAGGGGGACACCTGGTCGACATCTTCGGGTTATCAAGACTCCGGTGTCAGCTCACGCGGCCTGGGCTCCGTGGAGGTTGCAGCGAGTCTGCGCACACAAGCCCGACAGGGAGGAAACACGCTGTTTGCTTTGCAGAAAAGTGGGTCAGCAAGGACCTTCCACCTGGACTCCAAGGACAGGTGCGTGCGGGCCTACCGATGCGCCTCAGGGCGCAGAGTGCGGACAGCTACGTCTACGGAAGATGCCCGGGACAGGCCGTCCACAGGCTCTGGAGTACTGGGTTCAAATCCCAGCTCTTCCTCTCACAAGCTGGGCCATCCCCACTCATCCGTAAAATGGGGAAATGAAGGAAGCACTCCCACAGGACTGCCGTGAGAATCGTTTACATACATACTTAGAGAAAGGAAGAAAGGTTTATTATCTTTGGCTGCTTCCATTATTTTAGCTGTTACGTTTTTACCAATTACTTTTACATTATGAAACGCCAAATGATGATCCAAAACCAACTACTACACCAAGTTAAAGATTCTTTATTTCGTCGTAATGAGGTCAGGATTGGGGCTGAAGCTCTCCCAGGGGCCCAAGGAAACTACTTTTCATGGGGAAACTATTTTGACTCTAAACTGCAGCCCAGGGCAAGCGCAGGCCTTGCGGGAAATCAGCAGAATTCTGCGACTGTGTCTTTAAGGTTCCCCCGCCCGCGCCCCCCCCCAAAACACACACATCGGCATACATGTTACAGCTCCAGATGAAAAATACACTCCAAGGCGTCCTCGCGCGAATATTTGTAATAAAAGTAAAAAGAAGAAACACATACCTGGGTAATCTTCAGACACATGCACTGAATAGGATACACTGTTCAAAAGGAAAAAAGAAAAGAAAGGCTCAGGTTACTGAGGCTAGGGAAGACAGGCTTTTACAAAATAAAAACCCAAGTCCATTCATACAGATGTACATTATGTAAGAAAACATACAAACAGATTAGAAAACCGCTTTGATAGCTGACACTGGAAATGTACAGATTTTTAAGATGTATTTTCCGTGAGTATAAACAATCTTTCTCCCAACACTGACATTTTCTTTAATATAGGTAGGTCTTTCTTTCTTTCTTTTTTTTTTGGTACCTCAGCAATGTCTAATACTCCCTGATTTACAATCATTGGTGTTATTTGCAGAGGTTTTATCAAATCATCTTTTCTCCCCAAAATAAAGTATTCCTCTTGTTTAGTGTGGCAGTCAAGAATTGAAACACTTACTTTTAATATTCTTCCCCACAACACACTGCGCTTTTGAAAGAGATGCTTTTCTTCCAAAAATTAACAAAATGATGGCAGTGGAACTAATAGTTTTTCATCAGCCAATCTTTTATCACCACTTCGGCACAGAGGGACCAACTTGTTCCAAAAATCATCTTTGCGTTGCACTGTAACAGCACCCCAGCCCCTGCCTCAGTGAGCCCGCCGCCTCCACGCGATTCGGGGGATGCGGGGGGCTGCCAGGCTCATTTGCTCACTGGTCTATCTCTGTCAACACGACTGCAAATTTCGTCAGGTTAGGGCCCTGTCTTCTTGCATTTTTGGCAGTCGCCTATTTGAATGTGCGATGCACAGACCACACTCAATGTCAACTGTCTGAATGCATGAGTGCAGATGCCACCTGCCACAGAGAAGTCAGAATTTAGTTCAAGTTCAGCCTAATTAACAGCCTGTTAAGACCTAAAAAATCAATTCTCTCCGAAGGAACCCGCACAATACAGTCTGTGCACAGCATCACCGACACAGTGACTCCAACACAACGCAAAGGATCCGACCCATGAACAAGCAGGAGAATCCGACCTAGGTCAAGGGGAGTCTGACCCCAGCCTGGGGAGTAGCCTGCAGTGAAGGTGAAGCACTTATTATCAGCACGCCTGAGGACGTCAAGGAAAATGCAATCTGAAGAAGAAACAAACAGAAACACATTTCCAGGGTCTTGTGGGACATCAGCAGAGAAGCAAACATTTTGTATAATTACTGAGTTTAAAAGGTGGGGAGAGGGGGGGAGGGAGGGAGGAGGGGAGACAGAGAGAGGGGGGGGCGGAATAATGCAAGGGGAAAAGAACTAAAAATCCCCCAACCTGGATGAAAAAGACAGATGTAGAGACTGAAGAAGCTCAGAAAACCCGGAAGAGGAGAAGAACAACACCCAGGTATATAGTCAAACTGCCAAAAACCAAATATAAGAAAAAAATTGTAAAAGGAAAAAACAAACTGCTGCATTAGATGCAGGGAAAGGATGACAACGTTGAGTTTCACGAGAAAGTGCGCTGGACAGAGGATGGCAGACAGGAGCTTGGGTGGGGGCGGGGGGCAACCGGGACCCGACGTCTACAGCCAGACCACATATCTGAAGGCAAATAAAGAGGCTTCCAGATGGCAGGAAACCGGGAATCCCGCCCAGCAGAGCTGACATACGAGAAATCCTGGAACATCGCTTCTCGGCCTTCCGGCCGCGATCCAGTGAAGAAATCCCAAACAAGGGTCTCTAGGCTGAATACGAGAATGTCAAATACCCAAGGAACGAGAAGCACCAGAAATCAGATATAAAAGACTACTTTTCTCTTAATGTATTAAAAACATATGCGACTGTTTAAAAACTCTAACGCTTTATTGTGGGACTTGTATCTAAATATAATCCACAGGACAATTTCAGCACTATGCCAGGGAGGCGTTTATGGTCATGCACAGTTTCGAGGTGCTCACTGCTTACGTGAAATGATACGACTTTCGCCTAAAAGAAGACAGGAGCCGAGGAACAAAAAAACAGAAGGGACAGACAAAACGCCGATAGTGAATGGATGGTGCCTGAATCCAGCCGCTGCCGAGAATGCGTTAGATGCTAATGGACTGAGCGCCCTGAGCAAACTGAGTAAAAAAGCCAAGATCCAAACCCAGGCTGCTTTTGAGAGAGCCACATGAAAGAGACTGCCAGGGAAGGACGGAGGGTATGTGCCCTGCCTACGGTAAGCACAAGACTGAAGTGCTTAAATTAATACCAAAGCCACCTCCAGCACCCTGAGCTCACTATGGTAAAAGGGGCACCTCCTCAAAATTCAGAACAAAATCGCAGACGTGTCCGCACCGAACAACAGGGCTTCAAAGTGCAACTATTAAAGGGAGAAAAAGACAATTCCATGTAGCTTCTTCCATGGACAGAACTAGATTTAAAAATAAAAAAATCACTAAAGACCTAGAAGATCTGAAATAGATTTGCACAGAAAACTCCAACCAGAGAATACTCTCCTTTTCAGGGGGGGGGAGGTTCCCCGAGAGAGCACATCTCGGACTGGGAAACGAGTCTCCCTAAGTCTGAATGGATGGAGGACGATCACCGGAGAACGCACCCTGGGTTCCGGGCTCGGCTTGCCCGTAAGTAAGACACTAAGTCTGCAGTCCTCCAAATGTCACTGCCTTTTACAGTCTGTGCCTGACTTTGGCTCTGTGGCCGTGGCCTGGGCAAGCCCAGGTCTCCAGGACTCAGCCACTGAAAACGCTGACATGCCGCTCAGTCCTTGAAAAGCGGGCAGGTGGAGGCAGGAGGGAATGAATAAGGAAGCGCGCAGGACAGAAAGGGGAGGACGGGCTGGTGAGGCCGAGCACTGATACACTGAGCTTTCATAAAGCACATTCCATTGTTCAGTTGTTTCAAGAAGCACATTTCTTGGTAACTTGGTATAAGCCAAACATTGTGTTAATGCCAAAGAGGATTTAGATAGGAAAAAAAAAATCAGGAAATGATTTTCAATGATTGAGAGGGAGACAGAGACCAAAATGTGAGTATGGCAAAGGAACAACAGTATCTTCTTCTTCTTTTTTTTTTACACTTTTTATTTTACAATAGGTTCCCATGAAGTTGCAGATAGTACAGGGAGGTCTCACGTACCTTTCACCCAGTCCCCACACCGATTACACCTGTGAACACCCAGTGCAGGAAATCTCCATGGAGTGGAAAGTGCAGTTATAGTGCTACGTCATTTTCTCACACTTGCATCCCCTGCTGCCAATCAAGACACGGACGGACGACTGCATCAGATCTCCCTTGGGCTACCCAGTTTACCTCCCTTCACCACAACATCCCAACGCCAGGCAGCCACCCAGCCGTTCTCCATCGCCGTAATTTTGTGGTTCCAAGACTGTTGTATAAAGGGAATCATGGAGTATGAAACAGAACGGTATTTTAAGGCAGATTTAGTTTGTCGAAAAAGACACTGAGAATGACAATCCCTTGTATCTTCAGGACACACAGAAAAAGAGGGTGATCGATACAAGAAGCTACCGTTGTAGTAAAACACGAGCCACGTCGGCGGGGAGGTCTCCAACGGGAAGCAGAAGGCAGGAAAGGAAGGATCCCTCCCGCCCCTCCAACGAGAGCCCAGCGAGGGAACCAGAGCCTGCAATCCCAGGCCAAGAATCAGGAGAAAACAACCACGTCAACGGCTCCTGCAAGGCGCAGGGGGAAACCCACGCTCTCGCCCCACATGAGTTTATTTTTCCCAGGATCCGCTCCCATACACAGTGGGGCCTGCAGGAAGCAGAGATGAAGTCACTGATGATCGAGGCAGCCCTTCACGGCAGCACACCGTGACAGCAGCCTGGCGCGCAGCCAGGTTACACGCAGTACCGAGGTGAGTCATTTCCCAACAGCCCACCATCGCCACCAAGAGCAGTTGGCTTCATCTGTCATCCAAATCAACATGTACATCCACGGTGAAGCCTTAGTACATCCCCGTGCCGATCTCCAACTAGGGAGCCGGGGGTTGTTAGAGCCAAATAAACAACTCCAATGCCAGCGCGGAGCCTCGCTGGCCCGGTGGCGTGAGAAATGTAATCTCTACACGCTCAGCTCAGGCTCTCTGCGGTGAAATGGAAGACTCCGGACCTACTTTGCAAGCCTGCTGTGACGATTTAATGGCTTAACAGGTGTTGGGCCCGCAGGACAACCCCAGACGACAAAAGCAGGTGCCGGGTCCGCTTCCAGCGCGACCAGTGAAAATTCACCGAAGTGAAGTTTCACATGAATGAGTGTTCTCGGGGGAACTGCATTTGCCCAGAATCGTAATATACACAGTGCATTCATCAGAGACAAAAGCCAACACTGATGATTTTATTTCATGACTGCACTACCCTGCGGATGTTAGGAGACATTTCCGTGCCCAGGATCATACGCCGTTTTTCAAGTATAAAACAGAAAGCAAAAGCCCTGCAAAAGGATCCAGCAGCGCCTGGGCCACAGCATTTTTGAGGGGATGGGGGGGCGCACACCAGAAGGCAAAGCCCCGGAGCTGTCAAAAGGGAATCAGTTTCAGTCTACAGCCCACAGCACTCTCGGGAAGCAAGCCAGCAGCCACAGGCAGGGGTGATGGAGAGAAGGACCTCACAGGTAGGGCCAAAAGCAGAACGGAGGAGCAAGTTTGATGGGGTGCGTAAGGGTAGCGTGTGCTGTGCATAATAAACACCAGAGCGGGGGAAAAAAATACTGCGAAGGAGTGAAAGCAAAAGGGGCACATGAGAAGGAAGGAAATCCTGGAGCCAGCCTGGGCTTCCGACTCAGGAGAAGACGGCTGGGCATGTTGGAATAGGCTCAACCACAATCATATCGAGGTGCTCGGCCGGAGAAAGGCGGGTTGGGTGAGTAAACGTGGCCGGTACACGCAAGGGCACAACACCGCACTAGGTTCTCAACATCACAGGCTTAAAACTAGAATCTAGAAAGTACCTCGACACCCCTGATACTTGTTTTAAATGAAACGGTTGCTTCCGCTGCTCACCCCTCTGAAAGCGTCTGCCCGACCACAGCCCCTTCTCGATGGCCCCCAGTCTCCGAGGACGTTCATCGTCTACCCAGTCTTGTGTTCCCTTTATGCATTTGTTTACTCCTACGATTAAAATCATTCCTAGGGTCGTTCTTGTATCTAAACTCACTACTCACTCCATCGCCATCCTATTCCTTCTGAATTGTCCACAAAGAACTCAGAAAAGATGAAGTTCAGATCTAGTTCCCGAGTGCACAGATCTAAACACATTCTTTACAAACAGCAGGGAGCCCACGAAAGATGGCAGTTCTGACATAACCGAGATGGGAACTCGGGCTCGAGAGGGAAGAGGGCTGGATTCGGAGGACCTTGCAGAACTACTGAATTCAGCATCTGTATTTTATGAGTGGGTCCCCGAATTTGTGCTTTTGCCATCCCGGACTCAAAACGTCCGGATCCTGATCTCATGCTTTTTCAAGCAAAGCCCAGGGGGTTGGAAAGAGCAAACAAACCCGAGTTTTTATCGGGTACTTCCTTTGGCCTTACTCTCCGAAGTCTAAAACAATGTCTCTGATAAACCCAATCCTCATCTCATCTCTCATCTCTCCCACTCAGATCGCTTCCAGAATTTACCTGAGAGAAAGGAAAATGCAGAAACTAATAAAAATACTGCAGCTAATGGCAAGCAGTCCCTCACCCGAGGCACAATGCTTATAAGTACGTGTCTCAACTCCATGCTCACCTGCGAGAGGACAGCTTAGACAGGTGGGTGTACGTGCCCCACCCCACGCCCAGACCCACGTGAGCTTCCAAGAACGAAATTCACACCAGCACGTGGCATTCTTCAGTACAAGTCTTCAGAAAGCCCAGACACCCACCTCCAAAAGCAGCCCCTGCCTCTGAGGCCAGAAGTGGGTTTGGCACGCCTGATGCTCACGTCTGCTATCTTGGTGCCATGTACCTCCCGAAACTGTGGTCGTGCCTTCGTGATCGCTCTTACCTCCCAAAAATGTTGTCTAAGGAAGTACCCAGGTCACCCAGCTGTAGCACCCTCCGTCTTTACTACGTTAGCTACCAATTATTTTGCCACTTGTCCTGAGTTGCGGATTCCCAGTGCACTCTCTCACTCTTGCTACAAATCCATCACCCACATCCATGTGGATGACTGAAGCTGTGTGTAGTTCCCCACCTCGACCCCCCGACCTCCCGCTCCCCGAATCCATGGCTGCCCCTCGGGCCTTGCACCGCTCTCCTGAAATCACAGCTGCCGTGTCCCACTTTCCAGCCACCATGTCATCAGTTTTCAGCCCTTGCTCCTCATTCCGACTCTCAGACATCCGCCTACACCCAAGCTTTCGCCCTTCCTGGTCAGACCCTCTCGGCTGTCTTCCCTTCTTTCTGCGATCGTGGGTACCTGTGCCCCCCACGCCCCCGCCCCATCACACACCCCCAGCTCGGACAGGCATTCTCCCCACCTAGGCCCCAGCTCCAAATGCTGCGGGAAGGACACTGCACATGAGGGTTCTGGAGCCACCACCCACCCGAACCCTGACACCAGCCAGTCACAGCTGGGCTCCAGGACCCAGGACCCTGGACCCCACCCCGCAGGGAGGTATACTCCTGTGCTTGTTCTCCTCGGATGTTTCTTCAAGCCGTCCCAATGTTCCAACACCCCGAGCAACCTGCCCTCTCCCTGTCTACACTGAGACAAAACAGACCATCCCATGGTTACCCCCCAGGGCTCCCTCCCAAACCCGACTCCCACTCAGCCACCTGCAGGCTGGTACTTCCCTCCTTGTGCCCGGAGAGAAGGAAGCGTCTGTACTTTCACGCAAGACTAATCGTGGGATTTATAGATCCCACGCCGAACTGGGGACCTAGTACTACAAATTTAACCTAACAATTCCACAGTCTGAAATTCACCAAACATTTGTAAACAGGGGAGTGCGAAAAGATTTACCGTCACAGGTGTTAAAAGCAGCACGGTTTAAAATGAAAAGGTACCCAAAAAGGCAGGAGTGCCAGTAACACAATTATACAAACTTACAGCCACACAACGTAACACGAGGCAACTGTGAGAAAGTCACCGTGTGAAATCACATGTAATGTAACGAAAGAGGTAAGTGCTTCTGAGACATTAAGACGTGCACAAACGTTTGGACAACTGTGACACGTATTTCATTGCACATGTGTAAATTCCTATCTGCTACAAATAAATTCTGACAGAGGCATGGCCTGAACAATGATGGCAAATTTTAACAGCGGTTATCTCTTGGTTATTGGATGAAAGGTATCTTCATACTTCCTGTGTCTCTGTATTGTTTCAATCTTGATAGTAAGTGTGTGAAAAGAATAAAAAGCCAGTCATACATTTCAACCTTTTCCTTGCAGCCTTTTGTAACTACACCTTACTTTCCTTCCTCTTGAGTTTCGCACGGAACGCTCTAACCCGTTCCCGCTACCTCTGCCCCGGAATGCGCACCTGCAAACCTGGCTTCCACTCTTCGTAGGCCACTGCGAGTCTGTTGCTTCGGGTCACCATCGGCCTGTTGTGCCTGGTCCTTTCCCTACATGAATTCTCAGAAGGAATCCCTTCCGAGTGCAGCTGCTCCCGGGGACCTCTCTTGCTTTCGAAGGTGTCCTTTGTGTAGTCTCTTGACTTTCGTATTTCCCACGTCACGCTGTTTCCATGTTCCAAGGCTGGTTGGCCACGCTGACCACTCCATTTCCCCACACAAGTCACTGCACCCACGACCACGGATCTCCTACCACCCAGAAGCAGAAGTCTCAAAAACCCCACGCCTCCAATCCACGCAGGGGGCTGCCACTGCTTTTTTTTCATTCACATGTTCAATGGGATATCCTGTAAGCAAATTAAACCCAACACACGGAAAACCAAACCCACAGCCTTCCTTCCATCACTGTTCAACTTGGCAAATTAAATACCAAGAAATGCCAGCCAATGACAGCAGCGGCCAAGGTCAGGAAGGGTGGCTCTACTTGCCCCCGGACCACCCGCCGGGGCTTGAGCCCCCGGCCGCTTTCTGGGGCAGGGAAATTCCGCGTTGGGAGAGCGGGGCGTGAGCATTTCTAAAGAGCACCGTGCACGTTTCTGATGAAGGTCAGCGATGGACCTTGTTTCCAAAAACACAGACACCCATGCTGCAGCACGAAGTTCTAACTCCTCGGCGTGACCTCCGGGGCTCTCTGCGATGCGACCCCCAACTACTTGGCCGGCCTGAACCCTGACAGAGACCTGCAGACCTCACCTCCACCCACTTCAAGGGCAGTCATTCCTGAAACAGGCCTTTTCGTTTCCCCGCACGCAGAGGAAGTAGAGCCCGACGGTCTGGGTTTGAAACCTGGCTCTGCCACTGTTAGCGGCGTGAGGACGGGCTGACGGCGAACCGCTGTCCGCCCCGGGTTCCTCTTCTGTGGCCCCCGTCCCTCGGGGCCGTCGGGGGAAACCGACAAGTGAGCGCGTGTAAGGCGCTCAGCAGAAAAAGGAAACGCCAAACTACCCAACGAGCACTAGCGACGTCATCAGGAGTGTCACTATCAGCAGCAGTATGACCCCCACCCGTAGGCTTACGGGCCTGGAATACATTCGCTCCCTCCTCCCTCAGGACTCAACCTCAGGGACGACCGCCCACGAGACTTCCCCCACGACCGGGCAGACTGGGGCGGTCCTGCCCCTACGTGCCCCCCCCACCCTTGACGTGAACTGTCCTCTGGCCTGAAGGTACCGACCAAGCGCTTTTCAACCTCAGATTCCCAGGGATCTGGCTGGCGCAGTGAGTTCCAAACAAACGGACAAATCGTATCCTTTTCTAAAAGCACCCGAGGACATGCCATGGCAGTCCCCGGCGGAGCACCTGCTACACGGGCAAGGGTTTAACTGGCTGATAAAAGTCAGCGAATGCTGACCCAAGAGCTCGCCCTGCAGGTGCACACCACACACTCGCCTTCTCTTCCCGGCTTTCTGCGTCGTGCCGAAGGAACAGGCTCTGAGTGCCTTGTCCTCTGCACTCTCTCTAGTTCTGCTTTCAGATCGACCGAGGAGGGTGCCACGTGCACGATTACCAGTCCCGACAGAACGACATGGAATTCACTGACAGACTACAGGGGACAGTCTATCTCTGAGGGGCTCCAAAACAAAAACAGAACAAAACAAAAAAGCCCCCGTTATTTTCAATACGAAAGAATAGAGATGGTAGCATTCCGAACTGACCGGGAGTTTGCTACTTCGGTTGTCACGAAGGCCCTACGCGTGGGGAGCCTTTCTGAAACCCGCCCCAGTCTCGACCGCGCAGAGCACGGAGCAGGGCAGACCTCCCAGGCAGAAGAGGGCAGTGGGGGGGTGGGGGGGGTGGGCACTGTGTGCTTCCGGGCGAGGAGTGCGCCGGCTTCCTTCCGGGCCTCTCCCCCCAACTGCGCACACATCCGCTCCCCCTCACCGCTCCGCGTGAAGACAGGGCCACGAAGTCCCCATCCCCAGGAGACGACGCACCTGTGCCACCAGTGTCATAACGCATGAGTATAGGACAACCTAGGTCACCCTTTGCAAAGATAAAAGGATAAAGGCGCTTGCCCACTGAACAGTTAGGTTCTCGGAAACACGTATGTTCCTGTTCTCAAGGCCTAATTCGATCACCTTTAAAGTTATTCTTCCAGCAAGTGCAGCAACAGGATGGAAAGGAATGGTGTTCGTTTGTCTGATTTTTCGAGAGGTGGCCAAGTCAGGAACTTCTATGCTTAAATATTCTACTACAGGTCACATGCTTAGACTTTTAGGCAAACTCTCTTCCCAAAAGGGATGAACATGAACGACCTATGCTGGCCCCGAACGGTGTGGCTCAGTTGCTTGGGTGACTCCCCGCAGAGCGAGGGCTTGCGGTTGGTTCAATTCCAGGTCGGGGCACAGGCCTGGGCTGCAGGCCTGGTCCCTAGAGGGGGGCACACGAGAGAGGCAACCGATCGATGTTTCTCTCCCTCTCTTTCTCACTCCCTCCTCTCTCTGAAAATAAATAAATCTTAAAAAAGAAAAGAAAGATCTACGTCCAACTCTGATTAGAAGCCTAGACGAACGCTTCGTTTATGGTATTGCTACACCTGTGGTCTGAGCAGTCTTTCTCTTATCCTGCCTTAGTCGAATGCAAGAGCCCACAGTATATTTAAATAATGAAGTTCTACTTCTTTCTCATTCTTTAATCATAAACCAAAATAAAATGAGGTCACAGATGCAGCTCCAACAAGATGTGACCAGGGGACAGAGCAGGCCAGGCCACCAGCATTTCCTTCATCATCTCTGAACGTCATCCCCCTACTTCCTCCTCGAAAGCTCAGTGTCGGGATGCTTCTTCTCTGCACCGTGTGCGACCACGATTCACTACCGTTTTGATAAATATTCACCAAAATGTAGATTTACCTTCACTGTTTTACATCTGAGCTCAAGTTATAAATGGCGATAAAAATGTTTACAGCTACTGCGAATGATTTACACAACGTATCAAGGCTGAAAGCTAAATATGATGGAATAATTTACAACCAAAGCAAGGTTTTGTTGGGGCAAGAAAATGCATTTTAAGAAAACACTATAAATATTCAGAGGTAACTGCAAGAGGCACTAAGATACCACCTCAGCAACTTTCTCAGGTATTTACTGTACGTAAAAGCAGTTCTGCCCAAAATAATTTTTGTGAAATATCAAGCACAATTCTTCTTTTTAGAGTTAAATTTATTGCACTAGCTTTGGCTAATAGCATTATATACATTTTTAGTGTGTATCAAGCATAATTCTTAACACCACTGAAGAAGCTGCAGGGTCCAGCCCACCTGCACGTGGGGCCCTCGTCTTCGAACACGGTCCTGCCTCTCTCGATGGGCAGCAAGAACGCAAAGGACCCCTTTCGGCTCTGAAGCATGCGTGTTCCCTCTGCCTGGGATTCTCTCTCCCCCTGCCCCCCACACTCTGCGCCTTGTTAACTCAACTCACACACCACCTGCTGGGAAGAAACCTTCTGACCGCCCTTCCCGGACCAGGGTGTATGTTACTCCAGGGCAGTGACCCAGGGTGCTCCCCCACTAAATCTACTATGAGAGGAGAAGGCACTTCTGCTTTCTTCACCAGAGTGTCTCTCTGCCACTGCCACATAACTAGCACTCAGTGGGGACACTGGAATCATTTGTGGAATGAATATTTATTAAAAATATGTTAAGTCCCTTTACATTCCAGCTCGGAATCACCTTCATCACAAAACTTCCCAGTGAACATGATGCGGTTCGCAACCCGAGGAGCAGAGCACACAGGCTCTAGAACACTGACCCTTTACAAGCCTCGGGGCCCGACCCCCTCCCCTTATCTGTTCAGGGAGCTGACAGCTACTTCCCAGCATTGCCAAGAGGATTACATGGCAGGTGATGTGCCGGAGAAAGCAGCTGGGTAATGAGAGGAGATGATCAATGAACACGATTTCTCAACTCCCTCCCCACCCCCCAAAAATCAAGAATGGGAAGAAGCAAACGCATTCTGTCCCGGATACCCACAGACCCTGGGGGCCAGTACTTCCCCTCCCTGCTGCAGGAAGGAGCCCTTGGGTTTGCAGGAGAATCCCCCTCCCAGGCGGAGGGGGCTGAGCAACTGGATAAGCCAAGCAGAACTGTGACCTGTTTCTTCCTACAGTAGGAAAGAGAAGTTCCCTGCCTATAAGCCAGCCTGTGGCCTCAGTGGCTGGAGGAGGGAGGGTGGTCCGTCCACCAGAGGAAAGCCCGAACTGTTACTGAGTGGTCTCGGGAAGACGGAATAAGGAAGCACAGAGCCCCCAGGTCCTCTGGGAGCCGTGACACCCCAGCACACACAGCAAGGCAGAGCTTAGAAGATTTCAGAGACACAGGCCGAGCCAGAATGGAGCCAAACCTGAGTCTGTGATCAGTGAACTGATTGTTGCCTGAACAAGGATTCTCCTTTTACTGTTTAAGCCAGCATGTAGTATTTGTCGTTCTTACAACCCAACCCATACTAATTTAGACACAGAACTATTGAATTGCTTGAGATATTTTAATGTAAACATCTACAAGCTAAATTAAAAAACAACAACTGATAGATATTTAACCCTGGTAGAGGATACACCAGTGATTATTTAGATTTGTAACTAATACTCATACATTTTATAGAATTTATGGCCAAAAACCATTAAAATAAACTAGACATGGCATAACAAAAGTCCCAAGTTCATGAGCTTGATAGTCTGTTTGCCACAGACAAGGTCATTCTCTTTAAGGTGTCATACTTTTTTCCCTTGTGGTTAAATGGTTTCAGTCCTTTGTAGGCATATGACTTACTGCTTTGTTTCAACGCCACGTGGACACAGACTTGGACTTGGAAAGGGAGGTCCGGTCCACGGCCTTTCCTGTTTGCTCTGGACTGCAGCCTGCAGGGAGGCCGGCAACCAACCAGGAGAAGGGTTAGACCTTCAGACGAGAGAGGAGTATTTCTCAGTGCTTACGAAAACCAAGCAGCCTTGCCCTCTTCCTTAAGCGTTTGAAAAATGATTCATTCTCACAAGATTAATGTGAGAAGTATAATTATTTGAAAACAACGGTACTGTTCTTACATCTGACATGTTTTGACCACAAAGTTAATCAATGCCTAGATACCTGATTAAGCAAACACAATTCAATGTTAACCAGTGAACATGTAACTAAAAGCCAGCCTCAAAGTAACAAATATGTAACACAGAGAGAACCACGTGAATGGCTTTACCCAGGGAAAGGTGGCAGTTGGACAGAAACAGCTACAAGCACAATGCCAGTTCTGAACGTATGTCTAAACCCAACACTAACAGTGAGCACTGAGGGGACTCGGCTACTTTAGAGCCTGGGAAACAAGAGTGACAAAAGACTGAGTTAGCTGGTGACACACTTAAGAGTGACAATTTGTCCAAGTGCTGTTGCTGTTTTAATATTCCATTTTTAATGGATGTAAGGAAGACGCTCATCTTTTTTTTCTTTTTAAGCTACATTTTCCATTCTGTAGACACTGCTTTTATAAATAAAACTGAACTGTTTTAAAAGAGCACCTAATTCTTCCCTGATCCCTTTGGAATCCAGAAACTTCTAACGTGTGGCCTTACTTTTCACAGCCATATTGTTACTTCCGTAGGTTCAATAAGAACTGCCCCCACCTTTTAACCAGGATATTATTGGACGGAACAACTGTGCAACCAAAGTTATATCTAGAATATCACATTTAAAAATGATTTTCATTTCATCAGAAACAACAAGAAACTCCTGAGGGGTAGAGACCAACTTTACATGGGAAACTAACGCCTACAAAATTATCACAAGAAAACGGGCCTCGTACCTGCCGACCAGTTCCCAGAGTTACTGAGGGGGATTCAAGGCCATTTTCTGGAAGAACAGAAATGGCAGCAAACTTTGGGAGCCTCAGCCAGCCAAAAATTCACCCAATTACACAGATACTGAAGGTGAAATCTGTGGAAAACAGTTCCTTGGTTTCTTCTAGCCCCACAGAAACAAATAACAGAGGCTTTTCGGAGTCCAACCAGGGTCTCTCATGAAAATGTCTGGACAGAAGTTAATTCCATAACCTTAGCAGCTCTGGATTCTAGATTTGCAAACCCACGGAGGCTTCTCTGGCCACTGAACACTCTCGTGGTAGCTTTTTCTGATGGAAATTACCTGCGTAAATTACTTATGATCACAGGAGGAAGACTAAAGAAAAACTGTCAAGAACTTGAAAGTGGGCAAGAGACTCGCAGGACTCCCCACTGGGACGCTGGGCATGGTGCAGCGGACACTGCACTGAGGACTGATTCCACAGGGGTCTCCGATCGCCTCAGGTCGGTTAAAAGCCAAAGTTGTAAAGAACTGATCGTCATTTAAATTATTCCTGTTCATGGCGTTACAAAGGATTGTGTATTTTCTGGCCAAGAATATATACCTCAGCAAGTTAAATGCCCATACCTCCAATTCTCATTTGAACCATTTTTTCTATGCAAATATATGCAAAGCAGCTCTGGGACTGATAAATAAATGCCTCCTTATTTCAGATTAATTCAGGCCCTATACTGATTAAGTCAACTTTATAATTACAGTAGATTTTGCTTAAAATACTTTTGGTTTCTTGAAAAGTTATTTAATTAAAAGGTTTACAAATGGGGGTTGTTTAATAAATAATAGTGTATCTATTACAAAGATCCTACAGTCACTAAAAGGTAGATGCTAAGACCCTGTTTGTGCTAAAAATTAGAACTTACATGTATTTATTAAAATATGGATTTACAGTTGCATAGGGCTCTTTGGGGGGGGAGAAGGTAATAAGGGTATGCTTTTGGGGGGGAAGGTTTCTTGGATCGCTGATTATTGTTATTGTTAATGATATCCACTCTTCTCTTCTATTTTTTTCTAGAACAAACCACGAACAGTAATCAGGCACACAGGGGAAAACTACTAGTATTAATTTTAGAATTACATTACACGATGCAAGTAAGGGTGCTTCACGGATGACATGGGGAAACGCCTCGGTAGCTCCCGGCTAGATCCTCCGCATCCTTCCGGAGCTAGTTCGCACGTTCACTTTCTCAAGCCCTCCCTCTCGGCTGCCCCCACTCTGTCCAACCTGACCCAGACCAGATTAAGTTCCTTCACTGGACCCTCTCGTGGGGTCCGACGCTAACCCCTCTGAAAACCTGTCGGTTACAGTTTGGGTGAGCAGCAGATCCATGGTTCTCTCTCCCACTAGATCTAACTTCTCTACGAACCTTAGTCACTGGGGCGTCCTAGTTGCCCGAGACATGCGCACACTGTCTCCTAAGAGGGGCTCGAAATACGTGCACAGCTCCCTTGTCATGCACGCTGAATGGCTCTAAAGTCGGGTACAGGAAGAAGTACCTGACGTCCCATCAGAGATAAACCACCTAAACCAGTCAGCCTGACTCTGCTGCTAAGTCGGATTTTAGAAGAGAGAACCCTTGCCTTTCCGTCGGGGAACACGTGTTTTACAAATGCGGTATTTTAAGGGACACGACTGGGCCCAGAACGTGTCTGCGCGAATCAAACCATTGTGAGGGAACTCTGTGGTGTTGTGTAGTGTCGGGAAATGAGAGCAAAGGAGCCCCACGGCCTGTGCCTACACATCACACGCGGAGGGTTCAGGCGCACTCGTCTGCACGTCAACGTGCTCAAAATCACGGCAGTATCACACTTAAGGCTCGCAACACGGATGAAAAAATCCGAGCAAACAGCAAAGGGCACTTGATCTTCTTGAAATTTCAATCTGCGCAGGCCCTGCAAGTACGTTTAAATAAATTACAGACTATTCCGTTCAGACGGCTCCGGCGGAGCCAAGCGAACGGGTGCTGGGACCCCGCAGCAACACCACCACGGGGCGGGCGCCACCATCAATCCGGCCTCTAACGACATTCTTCCAGGCACGGGAAACCCTTGTGCTCATGATGAACTTCTATCACAGCAATGTATTAGAGTGATAGTCATGATGCTGAGGCTCTAGAATGCAGGTCTAACCCTCGGTTCTGCATATATAAACTTGCTACGGTCTGGGTAGAGGGTGGGCATCAACATCCCACCGTCTCGGCTCCCCGTGCTAGGTAGGCAATGCACAGTTACACAGTCGAGCTGAAGCTGTGTCTCAGCATCCCTGAGGCTGGCACTGTGAATTCACTAAAGAGAATGGGAAATTCCAGCACCCATGGAAAGTCACTTCTGTTTTTAAAAATAGACACAGCTCTTAGCTCCAAAAAAGTCAATGAAGAAACTTCTCAGGGTACAGAATGCAGAGACAAGTGGGGTCGGGGGTGGGAAAGCACGTTAACCGCCTTGGCTCAGTCCATCTGAGCGAGAAAACGCACACCAGCCCTCCTGGGGCCTGGGGCCCCCTGGTGGGGAATCATACACGCGTAACTACGTGACATAGGAAAGGAAATCAATTTTACATAATGGTGAATACATTAGTGACACGTGGACTTGCTCAAAATGATTCTGTAACTCTCAGCAAGCAGGTCGGTCGCCTACATGCTGCCCGGTTCTCACGCGGGGCTGCCCGTGAGCGGCCACCGCCACTCTCATCCTGCGGGGACAGCCCCAAGCTCCCAAGGAACCGGACGCTGCGCTCCACGCAGCACAGAGGTCTCTCCTTCTCGCTTCCCCTTCCCTTTTCTGACACGAGCCAGAGAGAGAAGGAAAATGCTGAAACTGCCTTTGCGAGATTCCCTAGCCCTCATTTCATCTCCACCCTCAAGAGTACCTTCGTGACTTATCATGAATGCTACACAGACCAACTGAAAAAGGACAGACGTCCATAACGTCTTAGAACTAAAATCTCCATGAAAGAGGAAGATGAAGATCAATGTTAAAGCCTTTGCATCGCTCTTATCTGTATGTTCACGGTTAATATCATTGTATCGTCACCTCCCTCAAGATTTTTTGGAGACTTCCGAAGTTCATAACGAAGTGTGCCACCGAAGTTCACCTTGCTCACAGTAAAGCTATCGGTCCCCGAGCAGAGCTCGAGGAAGGTGCGGGAAGGCTCCGCCCGGGACAAGGCGACTTGAGGGAGGCTTCTGGGCATTTGTGGGTACCACGTGAGGACGCCTCAGAGACTGACGACTGCTGCGGATGAAAGGGAAAGGTGAACACGCGTGACAGCCAGATGAGCAGGGGACTCTAGGGGATGAGCTGGTAGTAGAACAAGGCATCAGACTGAGTATTAAGAGGAAGCCCCACAGAAGGAGACAAGACCGAAAATGATGATGAAGACATTAGATTCGACCCTCGATGTTGACAAAATGCCCCCTTTTTCAGGTGTAACAAATTGTAAGGCTGGGAGCTAATAATTACGAGCCATTTTCTAAATTATTTAACAACCCCTATTTCTGTCTCTGCATATAGTTTAATTGAAATCGAAACATAAATACTGTTAGTGCAGTTTAATGTAATCTTTCAAAAACAGACTTATTGTAAAATATTAAACAAAGGTCAACCGATCGGGAAATCATTAAAAAGCTTTTAAAAATGACTGAACAATTTTAAATACAAAGTTCTTTTAAGCAAAAGAAAGTATTTTCCAGCAATTATTGGTATTAGTGATTTGAATTTTCAGCTCTCTCTCTCTCTTCTTTGTAATCCTTGCCTCAGGGTGTGCTCAGAGAGAGGGAAGCAGAGAAACCCTGGCCAGGGCCTCCCCTGTGCTCCCCAAACAGGGACCAAGCCCGCAACCTTTTAGCACACGGATGAGACTCCAACCAAATGAGCCACCCGGCCAGGGCTTCAGCTCTTTCTAAAAAGTCAGCTGGCCCCCAAAGTGCATCTGTTACACCAGAAACGAGTGTTTAACCCATTTTGAATCAACCATCTATCACCACAGATCAAAAAAAAAAAAGCACTGTTATATGAAAAGTATTCAGTTTCATTCCCACAGTAGTTACAAAAAAAGATGCAATTGTGCTGAGTCAAAATTACTGCAGATCATTTACATCTGTCATTAAAAAGAACAATTTTTACTACTTTGCTTTTAAAGCCAAATTACTCAACCAAATGTATCTACCCCAGTCCATTCATTAGCTTCTATGCAAATATCACTCTGCATATCAACTACTTCTATTCAGAATTTCTTCCAACCGTGTTTAGCAAATCTGTACAAAGCACTGTTTGGATTTGTAGCAAACAGAAAACTGGGTTTGAAATTGAGAGGCACTCGGCACTAATTTCTATGGGTAAGTACTATCATATGATTCATATTTGTCAAGATTCTCTTTCAATACCGTATGTAGCTTATTTTTTCAGATTCTAATTCCCACTTTTCTTAGGAGCAAACGCTAAATTACCGTCAGTTTATTGCATTGTATTTCCACTGAAAACAATAATAACTAAAAAAAACAATATTCTTATGCTTATAGGCTAATCCTTTGGGAAAATTAATGATGATAAAGATCATAATTGCTTATCGGAACCCCCCGTGGCTAGGTGTGTTTTGAAATTCAGAGTTTTTCGTATTTCAGGAATGCACCAGAGTGCACCTTACCATAAAAAACAATAATATGGCGGCGGAGAGAGGCATGAGCGCTCCCATGATAAATCATCTGATGTCAGTTCAGATCAGTTCGTCACTAAATATGGGCCAAATTTATAAAAATAATTTTGTTTCAATTTTCAGAGCTTTTCAGATTCAGAAATTCTGAATAATAGATTATGTAGAGTCTATATATTTCAATGTTTAATATCTGAAAGTATGGCTCATGAGGCCAGGTTCTGTCAGTAAGCAAATACATAACTAATCGTATTCAGAAATCTATGCATAATGTCAGCCTCAAGTCCTGTAGCTCATGCTTTCCCAATGACTGTATCCAAAAAGAAGAAGAAAAAGAAAAGTATCTCAAGGGGATAATGAACACTTCCCATCGTAGTGAGAGCAGGATGAATATATCTTCATAGTGGACAGAACGAAAGGTTGTCCAGAGAACCCAGGTTCAGGGCTCTGCGACACACTTCTCTTCCTTAGCATGCAAACGACTCGAGACCTCTACCGGAGTTCCCAGGTTTGCCTGAGCCAGACCTGCACAAGTAAATGTGCATGAATTTCCTATTTTACATTTTTATTTCACTCAGGTCCAACAGAGGAACATGCTCATTCTCTTGGACAGAACAGCAAAAGAGAAATCCATTTTAAAAAGACTTCAACATGGGGAGACTTCTATTTTGATTTCACTCCCTAAAGGCTGACCAAAGAATAAAAGGTTTTAGAAATGGGGAAAAAATAATGTATATAATAAATATGATCTGGATTTCAGTGTTAGAGTGAAAAAGAAGTCGGTAATCACCCAAAGCACAGCCTCATGTTACTGATGAAAAAACAAATGTATAGGGACTCGTTCCGTTCCCTGGGGCACCAGCAGCAGAGCTGGGTTCTCTGACGTTTTCCCCAAAGTCACTGACTTCTTGTGATTTTGCTCAGAGTTGGCTACGGCAAGAAACTTCTCACTACTCTGCGACAAGATCTAATCTTTCTTCCGCAAAATATCTCTAAACAGAGAGTCAGCAGAGAAGGCCAAGCCCCACCGGACGCCCTGGCTTTATAGGTAACATCCTCGTCTCCTGATGAAATAAAGGCCCACGTTTGTGAGCTCCCCTCACCTGTCAGGGTTCACCTCTGATCACGATTGACAAAAGAACTTCATATTCCAGCTGGTGTAGCTCAGTGGATTGAGCACGGGCCTGCGAAGCAAAGGATCGCGTTTCGATTCCCAGTCAGGGCACATGCCTGGGTTGCAGGCCAGTTCCCAGCATGGGACACACAAGAGGCAACCATACATTGATATTTCTCTCCCTCTCCCCCTCTCCTACCCTTCCCCTCTAAAGATAAATAAATAAAAATCTTTAAAAGAAAAAAAAAAAGAACTTCATATTCCAGAAGTACAGAGTTGTTTTCAAAGGAAATCACTTAACCTATAACAAAATACCTCCCTGATTTCTGGCACTGAATAAATACTTCATCAGCTAAAGTACTGGTTAGTTATCAGCAAGAAGATCCAATTCTATCACATCAACTTCTTTCAAGGAATAAAAACAGAAGTTTGCCGCTTATAAAATTACATAGATGAAGAAAGAAAAAAAATTATATACCTAAGACCAAGTAAAATCAAGTTAAAATTCCTCTACAATCTGTATTGATGATTGTATGTTTTTTAAAAATCTGATTTAATTTTAAAAGAGGAAATATACCCAGGTGTTTGCCCTAACTGGTAACAAACAAGCAAAAAACACTTCCTAATACCTTAGTTAATAATTTTCATATGAGTTTGCTTTAAGAAAACATTCAAAATATTTGACTACGCATGTGTTCTCAAATGCATCCAGCTCTCTTATCTCATTCCAAAATAAATTCTGTTCAGGTAAGGGACCTTCAATAAAGGACAGGAGATGTTTCAAGGCCAGGCTGCATAGTCCTAACGCCTTCTGCTTTTCCCCTCTTAAACCCAACGAGCATCTTCCCGTGTACATGTGCAAGGTGGTAGGCAAGAAGGGTACTGAAGCTGCCCCCGCCCCAAGCCAAGGAGTCTGACTTTATCGGTAAGAAGAGCATGGAAAAACAGCTGAGACAACTAATCTGGAAGAGACTGAGGGAAGATGAGATGTTCATACCCAGCTGAAAAGAAATTATTCAAAAAGAGTTAATACTTTCTGAACTGCAAAGAGAAATAAAATGACTCCCATAACACTCAGAGGATCAGTCATAAAACGGGGCCACCCAGCTGGGCCTCTCACTTCATAGGGAAGGCAATGAAGGCACAGAGAGGTCTATTCCTGTGCCCTTGTCACACAGCCCTTGATCCAGAACTCAGGCATTGTTTGGCGCAGATGTCTTTCAACAAATTTTATCATTCACGGTCATTTCGCTGAATTTGTACAGCACATCTAGTAACAGTATAGGCAGCAAACACTAGCTCTTGCTCCAGCTCAGAAATCAATCAATAAACCAACCACAAAATATATTTAACAGCCAAACATGAAGAAAAAGTTATTTTTCCCCTCTATATTATTTCCTTAGCAAAGCAATTTATGCAAATGGAGTCACATCTAATTCCCCGTTGCATTGGTTTTGCAAATTGGTGTCAGTGAACAAGGAAGGTTCCCCTCATGACGAGGTGACTGCTGGAAACTGTTTTTATTTAGTTCCAGTTGACAAAGCAATGAGAGCAAAAATTTCTCTAATTTTATTCTTTAAATGAATGGGACTTTCACTTCAAAGAGGAGCACCTGTCAACCACGGCACATGAACGCACACCAGAAGACCGCGCCGTAAACTTGCCACGTATCTTAGTGCGTTCTGAGAAAAAAAAGTTTGCATGTTCAGTCAGTCGGAATGCAAATGTGCTATTAGCTTTTTCTACAATGAAAATCTGTGATCTCTCTCATCACGTTATTAACCGTTTTTCAAAGTTAACGTACAGGTACCTCCCACGTAAAAGGGTGTGGGAAAACTCTAAAATACTTCACATAAACTTTCATTCTGAGCGTATCAAGATCATACTGTATAAATTACGTAGCATTCTAAACTTTGTTGGAGAAGCAACCCACTCAAAAATAGTGAAGTGTCTTAATAGTAAAGTATTTTAAATATTAAAATATTAGTTCTCCTCTCTCTTTGGGAAGCATTTCTACATCAGACAGCCTTGGAGCAGGGAAGGCCACACATTCTGGGAGGGGCACATCTCGGTCTCATCCGGGTGCCCCCACCCCCGCCTCCCAAAGACAGAAAAACAGTCTGAGGCTAAGAACTGAGCAAGTTGCAGGACCTTAACTTTCAAAGCATGACTCACATGAAAACAAAGGCCCCTCAGGAAAACTGTGTGATAAACAGCCCAGGGGAAGAGAGCGAACCATCAATTAAATTGCGCTTGGAATGTCAGAGCAGGAAACCGAATGAGAATGATGTCGCCTCTAAGACTGCGTGCGAACATCAAAATGACAGCTTGCTCAGGGCTCAAAAGGTTACGATCCCCAGGAGCATTTTTACCATTTTTGATGGGCTGGTTCATGGATCATTCAAAGCCGATCACTCCTTTAAGTCAGTCTAACAGCACCCAAGCCTCACCCGGACCCACTCCGATATCTAAAACTGCAAATACCAACGAGGCCTCTTCATTGGATGCCGCCATTCAATAGACGAAACAAGAGACCAGCTTAGCAATGTTCATTGGAATCAAAAGGAAAGTGAAGCCTTCATGTACTTCCACCCAGACACACGACACGAAGACCCGGTGAATGCTGGCAAGGTTCACGCCCACCCAGCGCCTGTCCCGACGAGACCGCTCCTCTCAAAGGGGCAGCGTCTTCGGCGTCCCTACAACATGTCTCCGAGGCAGCAATCGGAGAGGGGTGATCCCTTACGACCAAAAACACCACACAATGAAAGCGCTTGAGAGATTTTATAGATCTGACAGATACTTAGCCCTTCAGAGAAATGACATGGACACTCAGAGTGAAAAGAGTAAGCAAAGGAACTGAATAATGAGTTCTCATCGGTTATTAACAGTCAGAACTCAACATCAACGGAGCCTGGAGCACACGAACGATGACCGAATGGGAGCAGACAGGGCGTGTGACTGGGGACGCTTCTAGTCCGCCGAAGGAGACCATGATGAGAATGTCACCGAAAGAAATGACAACTATCATCATGACAGATGCTCTGAAGAGAGGTCACGCCGTAAACAGGAGACTGAAACGAGGGAACGGTACGGGGAGGGGGTTTCCCAGACACAGTGGTGACTGGGCCAGAATTTCTGCATGAGTCGGAGAAAAGAACTGGGGGGCTTTGCACACACCACCCTCATGCTTCCAACTTTTAACTTTTTAGCCCGGTATCTCCCAACCTAAATGTGGAATCCAGACGACCTCATGGGCAGAGACTGTACTCTGTTCTTGTACGTACCTGCGCCGCCTGTAGCCCCCAGCACCGTGGCAGGCGTGCATCGTATCAACCTTCCCGCATTTGGCTGAACCGAGAGCCACCCTACAAGCCATGTAGATTACCTGAAATATTTTACTTTTTAAAAACACACTCCGCACGTGCCGCTGCCGAAATCTGATCAAAGCAGTTGACGCAGGAGCCACACAAAGAAGAATCAGGCAGAGCAGCGTGAGTGGGTCGGAATTTGTCTTCTCGGGAGGAAGCCAGGGTCGGTGGGAAGAGGAGCCACTGCGACGGGAGGCGGAATCTGGTTCCCGGGAGAGCGCCAGGGCCGACTCGCCACGTGTCCACGCGAGCCGACCGCCGTTGTGCAAGGGAGCAGCTCCAATGTTCCCGACACAGGGGGAGGTGGGCGTACACGTCCTACAGCCCCCGCTGGGAGGTCCTGCCCCTTTGTGAGGGCGTTCAGGAGCCGGGGAGTCCACGCGAGACCGGCGTGCACAGCAGCTCCCTCGAGGGTTTTCCCCAACTGTGGACGGGGAACTGGCTCCACCAACGCCATGCCCAAGCCGCCTTGAGGAAACAGAGCTTTGCTCCCAGGGGGCTGTAAACTGAGACATCACGGGCAAGGCACAATTCGCTTCACAGCGGTGAGCGATGCTGATCCGCGCGGTTAAGGGAGAGAGAAACACAGCCTCGCCCTTCAGACTGTGCAATCCAGGCGGGGGCACTCGTGTCAGGACAACGACTATTTATAAAACGGGAAAGGAACTAAAGCTTGGAAGGTGACTAATGAAACAGATTGCACATCCTTCATTCATTCAACAGATTTTTACTGAGCACCATTCATATACCAAGAACTTCATTGTAATCTCATGTAATAAAACACCATACATTATTATTGTACAGCGGAGGAAACAGACTCCCAGTTCAGGTACACGCCCAAGTTTAGATACAGAAAAAAGGTGAAGCCTCAAACCCAGATCTGTCTGACATACAGCTAAGGAAGAGAATTTTTTTAAAAAATAAAAAGTTGGGAGAGAGGCTACTGAAAGCAGAGTGGCGTGGCCGTGGCGAAACCGCATACAGAGCAAGGATGTGCCGGTTTCTGAGGAAGAGGCGTGGGGATATCGCCGCGCAGGGGGCTCAGCCCTAAACGGCGCAGCCTTTAGGGATGCTTCTACAGTTGGGATTTGGAGGACATCGCGGGGGTAGGCCCAGAATTACAAAAATTGTCCAAGCAGCATTGCTTACAAACCAGGAAGGCCCAACATCAGCAGCGCCATTCTGAAATACAAACACCAACAGAAAAGAACATACTGATTCTAGTTTAGAGACGCTGGCTTCCAACCTAACAGATCTCCCGCCACCGCAGCTTCAGTGAACTACGAACACCTGCTTCAGCCCCAGTGTCGTGCCAACAACCACAAGTGTCTGCTGCGGAAGAAACAATCAGTGAATTGATAAATCACCCTTTAATTCATCTTCTTTAGCCCACTAATTTTGCTCTAATTCCCAGCCATTATTTCTAGTAAACATGTAAAACTATGTTTGAACTTCACAGATCCACCCTGACTGACCATGGGTTCAGGCTGGGGAGCTATAGTTAGCCAACACTTTCCCACATTGTGGTGATGAGTCACATGTAAGGTTTTTATTTAACCCCCTGTGTGAGCACCTCGGTAAAGTGTAAATGGGTCAACAGTGCGCTCTCTTTTCTTACTTCAGATATCAGTCAGTGTTCGCCTCTAGCTAATACACACACACACAAATATGACGTAAGTGGTTTATGAAAAACAACTAAGTTTCTTTAACAGGTATTAAACTACATCGCCAACCAAAACCGTTCAGACATTTTAACTGCAATTATAATAATAACAATATCAAACAACAGTAGCCTATACAGCCAAAATTTTTATTTGTATTGCTTTTATCAGACATGTTAAAACCGACAACATAATTACTATATTACCCATTAATAAAACAATGAATTATAGGCAGATGAGTAGAAGAGGGAAGAATGAGCGGACGTTTCACCACCTACAATGAGCAGCTATTTCTGATGGACACAAGTACGATTCTCATTCGTCCACATGCCAACTTGTCAATACCAATTCACGTGGCTGCAAACTCATTTCTGAACCAATGCACTTTTGCTTTCAGCGAAGGGTAACCAAAATGACCCTTTCCTATGCTGTGCTGGCATGTGCTCTGCGGGAAACAAGCACAGTCTGAGTAGCTATAATTTGTTTGGAATGAATCTACTGAAAAGTTAGCAATCGCATGCTTACTAATGTAAGTGAAAGAACAGAATCAATTTTTACATGTACAATATAATGTCACCGAACTACGAGTTTGCTTTTTCATTCTGAAAGCCAAGAGGAAAAGCATGTAATGCGAATCGTCAGTTGCATCAAGGATTTCTACAGTTGTTCTTGGAGAGTATTTATAGGCTCGTCTCAGCACAGATGGGTGCTGACCGAGGAGGATCATTTCTTCTGGAGGATTCCACATCCTCTACTTAAAATTGAAAAGGGAAAATACATTTCTCATAAATTGTAGAAAATATTTCTAATTTTTCTAGGACTTAAATCTTTGCAAAGAAACTATTTAAGAATCTCCCTCACTTCTTTAACGTTTTTTTTTTTTTAAAAAAAGCATCTAATAACTTGTTTGGGAAAAATCTAAAAATATTCCTCACTAATGTGTATTTTTTCTTATCTCCTTTATTTTTCTAACCCACCTTTCTCTTTTGTTACTTTCCTTCTTCAAAATCTTATTCTTACCTTTAACTATAGGATTACTCCCACCAAGGGTCAATGGGTAAATCATAAACCTGACGGATCACATTGTCGAGGAGCATGGAAGGCTTCCCCACTTTTCCTACTACAGGTGCGATGAGCAAGAAAGAAAGCGGGCAAGGTCTATGAGAGCAAGAAGCAAGAAGACTTCACTGCTATCACATAGTAAGAAAGTGAGAGAATCAGCACAAGCATCTAGAGCTCCAGCAAAGGCAAATGACCTAAATGAAAGTAAATATGAATCTGCCAAGAACAAACAATTACTTCTTTCAAAAGAGATAAAGGCCCCACCCACCCTTTGATACCCACTGAGTCACATCAACAGGATCATCACCACCTTCGCTCCCGGAAGTCTTGAGAAGGCAGTTATTCCATCTAGAAAGTGAGAACACTCTCCTCCTTGCAGAGAAGTCACTGAATTAAAGACTCAGACGAGAGCACACGACAATAGAATGGCTTCCCACTGCTCTCTCTGAGGCGGGACAGGCAGGATGTACCCCAGGTCTCGGGAGTCAGTTTTCAAAACAACCCAACTTACCAAAATGACCATCTGAGAAACGAAATATTCTTTTAAAAATTATTACCCATTAAAGGCACATGAAAGTTGATTCTCAAGGCAAGGAAATTCTGAGCTTATTACCAATATCTGCATAGAAAGGAAACGCTATTGCCATCTTTAAAAATCCACTTTACTGTTCATCAAGTGAAAATGCTGAGCAAGAGTTAATAACTTATCTCTAATCGATGATTTCAAAGGGCTTCTGATAGCTGTTGACCGTTTCCGAGCCAGAGTACCATCACTCCAGGAAGCTGGCAACGGAACAAAGCCGTCCCCAGTGGTCTGCCAGAGGGAACCGAAATGCCTTCTTGACGCTGGCCTGACCCGAACACTCCCAGTGAGGACACAACTGCCCCCACTGTGCAGGGTCAGGGGAGGCCTGGGCTAGCAGGAGACAGAATCTTCATCCCAAGCGCACAGAGCATCCACGCCTGAAGACGCTGGCCCACCACCTCCGTCAAAGACAGCGTCCTGCGTGCACTAAGTCCCGGTTCCCCCGGAGTACACACCGGACCCCCCCGGGGCCAGGAAAGTCTGAGAAGCAAATACCTTGCGCTCCCAATTCGTACGTGAGATGTCAGTAGCTTAACACAAGAGAGGCTGACTTTTCAGCCCTCGCACAGTACACGGAGGAAAGAGGGAGATTCTCCACCGCCCGGAGGGCCCCCCGCGGAGGCTGCGCTCATCGTCCTCCGCATGGCATCACACGCACGGGCAAGAGCCTCACGGACACAGTCTCGAAGTGACAGGCACGCTGGGCGGCCCGTTCCCTGGGGTCACTCGCCGGCGCGAGCAGAAAGGCTGGGAAATGAAGTCCAGCCACGTGCCCGGGAGGAAAGGGCCTGGTGCACACACAGAAGTGTGCACCACAGCATCCTTTCAGGGGATCAGTGCAATTGGCTTATGGTAAATCTTAATCCTTTCGTTAACTACAGACCTTCAGTTTCCCGTGGCAGTGCCTTCAGTTAGGAATGAATGGCAGAGGTAAACAAATGCAGGTAATTTCAAAACGGACCTCGGCAATCCCACGTTCCCTGTGCAGCCCGGCTGTCCCTCCCCTTCGATGGCCGCACTGAAACGCTCACCATAAAAACTGAAACCGATTTTAATTGGACACAATAAAAAGGAAATACCTTGGGCCTGGAAAATAAACCCTGATTCATCCACTTAGTCATGTTCCTCAATACTATCACAAAATGTTTACAGCATGATAGAGATACACAGAAAACAACACAAAAGATATAAAAAAGGGAAGTTATAAGAACTACCTGGGGGGAAAAAAAGAGAAAAACCAGAACCCAGCTTTAGCAGTTTTTAAAAATTATTACATGTTGCACAAAGAGAGGATTTCTTACCAACTCATCGAACAAGTTTTTCCTAAGAAAAAACTATCCTATGAATTCACTCACTGCTTATTGCTAAATAAGACACTGCTGAGCTTTTTTTTAAAAAAAAACTTAAGAGATACAGAAGACTACTGGCTCAGCCACACAGTGGCATCCACCTCATTCCCAGCTTGCGTGCTACTTGGACCGCTCCCACCCACCTGCACTCACCCAGCACAGACAAGGGGAGGCAGGACACCGGGCCTTGGCGGGTCACAGCTGCTGGACTTGTGGAATTCAGAGAAAAACGGGAGGGGAACTCGGTGAACTGAATGTTCTATCAAGAACGTCAGTCCTGCCCTCTGAGATAAAGAAGTGAGTGCGTGGACACAGCCCCAATTCACTGCACGGCTGGCCCAGTGTTCGCATTGCAGTGAATCACCAGCAGGGCGTGACCACGTTACAAGAGCTAACGCTCCACTAAAAAATAAGTATGTTGGGTCTGCAGCACTCACCGGTGTTACAGTGTCCTGTTTTCTGCAACAGGGTCCCCCACGGCTGCCACCTCCGAACAAAAACTGTACTGAGGCGGCCTTCTCTTCGGAGTGGGGAGAATGCTACTGAAGAAGGCTTGGAAGGGCCCGAGGGTTTTATCCCACCGCTAAAGTGTTTCCTACCAGACCCTTGCGGAAGGTAAGAAACCCATTTTCCCACCCCCCTGTGAATCCCTTTAATGAGATCATTAGTTTGCTCTTCTTGCCACGTGCAGCAGGAGACGCGGGAGAAGCGATGGTGGAGAAGGAATCAGGCTCCGCGCACAGCACCCTGCACAGAGCTCTGGGCTCCCAGGCTGCACTGGGCTCTGTGGGACTGGCACCCCAGCGCAGCTGGGCCGGGGCCAGGGGTGGCACCCTCTCACCCCCAAAGACCCACGAGAGGGGAGGGGAAGAGGAAAGCTGTCTCTCGCGCATGATCCATTTCAGGGAGAAGCAGGCCTCGGAGGTATCAGGGGACAGACCGGCTGGCAAATGCTGCTCCCTGACCCAATACTTATTCACCCCTTTTTCTACAGAAACCCGATGGTTAGCTGGGAACACAGGTGCCCTAAATCAAGACTACCTCGCAGCCTCCCCTGCACCCAGGAGTTACGACCAGACCATCCTGCTGGTCAACACGGCACACTCAGCAACGCGCTGCAGTGGTTGCTGGCATCCTCCGCGCGAAGCGCCTGGCCCGCGTCCCCTTGGCGCACCTCCTCCTGTCCTCCGTCTGCCCTGACGCCGGGACCGGGCAGCACCTGGGCCGGTTGGGACGGAGGGAGCCGCAAGGGCCTGCGTCCCTGAGCAGCGTAAGCAGACCCGCCCTGGAAGACTTACCGACAAGAAAAAACAAACAAACAAACAAAAAAAAAACAAACAAAAGAACCCGAACAACTCTAAGCCAATGTTATAGGTGTTTTGTGAACTGCAGCCAGTGGGCTAGTGGAGACCCTGAAGCCCGAGGCCCTGACAGCACACTGGGGGGCGGGGGGGGGGATGGCGGGGGGACGGGACACAGCGCTGGTCTAGGTCCCCACGGGGCGGGGACTGCTGCTGGGTTGGACCCTGACCTTAGCACGTCAGCAAATCAACGTATACTTTTGGAGCAGGGAGAGGACCGCCACTTAATGAATATATTCCCGTTGATGGAATTCACAACAAGGATAGAACTAGGTCAAGTGCTCACACAATTTTGCCGGAGGACTGAATGATTTATAACAGTTGGACCCGACAAGACACTACAGGTTAAGTCTCTCAGAAGTTCCATCACTTTTGCACAGAAGTGATCAAGAGGGGGCTCGGGCCTTCCGTGAGGAAAGTCACTTCTGACAACGCCCTGCGTATTTTACTTCCAAGGACGGACTAGTCTTTCTCTGAGGAAGCCAGGGAAGTATTTTTATAATTTCTCTTTTTATCTGTTAAACTACTTAACTTCTGAGAGGGACGAAGGAAACATTTCAATACGATTCTTCTTAAAGCCTTCATACAACAAAGGACTAAAATACCGGCAACCTGCTCTGCCCAAGTTCCTAATCGGTGTTGCTGCGCATCCAGAAACTGCATATGAGAAAAAACACATGTGCTTTCTCCATAGTTTTAAAAGCGTTTCCTATTTGTTCCATAATAAGTTTATAATTTTTATAAGAAGACACCATACAAGACTGCTTCTTTGAGAGACAGAAGTTATCAAGGCCAGTTTACCTGCGTATCACTTTCAAAATCCAGTGTGCAAAGGTATCGCGAAATACGGTAAAAATTCCTAGATTTTAATATGCATTTCAATTGGACACAACTGTGTAGTTCCTTAAAAAGTATACTCTTAATTCTTTTCTTTTTTTTATACAATGACTGGTAGAAAAGTTATATTTTTAATTTAATTTTTGTTATACATATTCAGTACAGTATTCATTTCTCATTTAATATGGCTGTTCACAAGTATAAGGCAATTTGAGCAACGCTGTGCATTATTACATTTTAGATGAAAAACCATTACATGCTGAATCAATTTCTTTTAAAATTTCATTTGAGGCGGCATACAATTATAGGTACTCAGTTGTCATCAATTTTAAGACATAAAAATGCTTAAGAAGGATAAACATAACATGAAATTGCATTTGAATTTGTAATTTATTTCAATGCTATTTCAACCACTTATGTTCCCTCTGTCTTGACATTTACATGAAGGAAGAGTGTATCATTAATGATCCAAATGCAAATCAGAGCAAAAAACGCAAGGCCCTAGTTAATATTGTAGTAGATTTAAAGTTTAATTAAAAACTGAGAAAAAACACTGTTAATTGATAAATAGCTTACTCAATTTTAGCCTAATTTTAATTTTGAAATTGAATACTGACATTGAAAAACTGAAGCAAATTAATACACCTTTAGAAATAGTAAAGAATTTAGTCCTTTGCTTACAAATTTTTCTTTTTCTTTTTTGCTTAATATAGGTAACATGCTCCTTAACTCATCTCTCTTTTCACTCTGTGTCTATGAAAATAAAATTATCCTCAATATTCTTAAATTCTTTTCCAAATGAGGCCATTGTCCCAGAGGAAGGAGTCACTGATTCTCCGGTTTAACATCAGTGGAACCAACCATACGCAGAAGATGTTAGCAAATTCATTGTTAGATGAGGAGTCTTAAGAGGCAGAATTCTCGATCATGGCTTTATAGAAAGGATGCAGCAGTTTAGTTCCTATCTGTGCTGTTTTGTCAGCCACTGCCCTGTAAGTCTGCTCCTCGCTGCGAGGTGAACAGCCGGGGGAGGGGCGGCTCTTCAGGGGCAATGACACCCTTGGCTCCCATCCTGTGCCTGTTACAGGGACTGTGCCCGGACACGCGGAACCCTTTTCTTGGCCGCATAAGGTCATTGATCATAAATGGCATTTATTTCATTTTTTAAAAGCTTCAGAGTAAAGAAATCTAAGGTGCTGTTCTCCCAAAGGCATAAGGAGGAAAAGAAATCTCTTTTTGTACCACTCTGAGTATAAATCACAAATGAAACCATTCTCTCTAGGTATCAATTACTGCCTAAGAATTCCAGCAGTGCTAACCTACGGAGGGGGGCTATACACTCAAATTTAAAAGCTGATTGCTTCGAACTCCTGCTTGTCATAAACAGTATGACAAATGGGTATAACCGAAAAATTCTATTCGGTTCATGGTGCAGCTAACTTACTAGTATTTGAGTTAAGACTCCACAGACTGAAGCAAGCTAGGATGGCAGACATTAAACAGTTACTCACACATGGAGTATTTGAATTTGGGATTCTGTGGGTTTCCAACCTTACTGTAACGTCAGTAAAATGAACAAAGTCATTTTACGAAAGTTGTAATAAAAAGTGTACTAAATATGCATACCAAGTGCTAAACTATACAGTAGGACTTGTTTCATACAACGCACCTGAACACTCAGATAATTCAAAACAGAACAAAACAGTCATAAAAAATAAAACTCACAGCCAAGTAATGTTTCTTCCAGTTAACTGGAAATTACCTCATGATTTGTATTAGGGTTGAGTCATTATGATGAGCCAATCAGATTGTGGAAATTACCTAAATTCTTTTCACTTGATTCTTTTTTTCACCGATTTTGAGAGCTCAGAAAGGAGATATGTATTCATGTTAGGTCCAGATCCTTCAAGCAATATTCCCTTCACAGCTGCTGCTAATAATGTACCCAAGTCCTAATCATGTTCCAATTAACAACACGATTGACAAACAACATAAAAACAAAATTATTTCCCTCTTCATTTTAAAATCCTGTACCATAGCTGAGGGTTGGACAGAATGTGTCTAATCTTAAGGAGGCCAAGCAATCTTTAGCTACTTACTTCGAAGAGATAATGTGTCCCAATTTAGTAAGTATGACTGAGCATTTTTAGGAATTATCACAATGTCAGCTTTTGGGAGTATAAGATAAACAAATAAAACTAATACTTTTTGCTAATATTTTAAATTGAAATATACTTGGTTATAAAAGTCTCACAAATCTGTTTTTCACAGCTAGAGTTCTAGCTTCATCAGAGGAGAGATGAATAGGCAAAAACAGCCAGAAAATATCAAGTCCACAAAACAATAACAAAAGGTTTTGAAGAACTGTTTTTCAAAGGAAAAAAATTTAAAAATTGAGCAAACCCTTGAAAATTAAAAATACTTATACTAACAATTGGAAATTTAACAAAAGGGTTGAATGATAAAATTCAAGAAATCTTTAAAAAGCAAAATAAAGAGATAAAGACATGGCAAACACAAAAATAAAAATAAGAAACAGAGGATCATTACCGAAGTTCAACGATAAACTCAGAAAAAGGAATTTAAAACAGCGACCAAATATTGTCAAAGGCAGAGTGTAAAATAATTTCCTAGAAGAAGAGGCGCTTTTGCAGCAAAAGGCCTTGCTGTGAACCTTAAATCTAATAGGCTGTTTAAAACAAAGTCCACACAAAGCAACAACATTGTGAAATTTCAGGACTTTAAGGATAAAAAGATCTCCGAAAAGCTTCCAGAGATACAAAGACAATTTACATATAAAGGAATCCGCATCCCAAAGGTGCAAAAGCACTGGAAACACTAAGATTATTGAGCAATTATCTCCCAGATTAAGAGGGACAATGAGTTCTAACCCAGAATTCCATTCCTTCTCCATCAATTAGAATGGAGGTCAAAGAAAGATTGTGTAGACACGCCCAGGCTCAAAAAGATGACCTCTCACACAACTGCCCTTTGGCGGCTAAAAGAGCGCACATTTCAAAGCAACGAGGAAAGTATGACGTCCAGAAAACAGGACACGACGCAGGGTTACGCTGAAGAGTAACACCCGCGCCAGACCCGCAGAGAATGGGGCTCGGGCTCCAAGAAGCAGGGGGCTCCGCGAGGGCTCTGGGATGGGCAGGCAGCGGGTACAGGTGACCCTTGGGTGTGTTCGACCATTTGGGAAAACCACTGAAAGCCATGACAAAAGCTCTAAAAGAACTGGGGAAAAAACCCATAATCAGATAAAGGCTAATGGAAAAATCCATAGGTAATTTTTAACCCTCACAATAGTAAGTCAGAGGAGGAAAAAGGACAAGACCGTAACGTTACAGTGGCTGCGCACGGCATGTCAGCTGCTGATGCAACCACAACTTGGGAAGTGACAACATTGAGATTGAGAGACTGCGGAGTAAGGAGGTGTAAGAGAAACAGAATCTGTCTAAGGTGGATTAAATCAGTAAAGGCTAGTTTAAACATATTATGTTAAAATATGGTAAATCTGGTTGATAGAAGACCATACTGTCTGATTTCATAATTACTCATGTATTTACTTCTACGAATACAGAATTAAAAAAACTCCCCATTGGCAACAAGAGATCGGAGCAAATAGCAGGGTAATATTGGCATTCATTTAAATCCAAAAAAAGTGGTCAATACAGTCAACTTTCAAAAGACCATCTCAGCAGGCAGTATGGTCTCTACACTTGGCTATTGTCCCCCAAAAAGTAGCAGAACATGTCCATGTACGTCTTTGGACAACCTCCCAATGATTAAGCCTTAAAATCATTCCAACATTATAGTCAGACACTGAGAAGTTAGTTTTAATGACTGAAGAATTTCAATCAAACCATCAGAATTTGCCTATTGTTTCTGAGAAAAAACTATGCATTCTAAGTAGCTGTCAAGTCTAATTGTTACTGTGAAATGAGAACTAAAAAAAAAATCTAAATTCAAAACACCAGCAAAATAGAAAAACACCCCCGGAGAATCATCAAATGAGCAACAACTGCAACTTGTAAAGGATCAAAGAAAGTTTCTTTCCTGCAAAACTTGGGGGGTGAATATTGACTGATCATGAATCTATGTTAACTGAATGATGAATTATAGACTCTGCTCAAGAACGATGCTTACACTAAATATCCACAACAATTTACACTGATGCACGGCTGACAGGTGTCTGATTTAGTAAATCAATAAATGCTCTTGCAAATGTGTATAAAAGGATTTTATATCAGTTTACAAAGAACATACTGATTGAGTGAACCACATAAATATATGCAGATCTAACACTTAGACAAGCCTACCCAATAAAAAGTAGCTAGATAGATTCTTCTGTAAATTATGAAACCCTTGAGAAGTGACTTCATAAGCAAGATGTATGTGTACCAGTACATGAAAACAGCAGAAATCAATCACCCTAGGTGACATGCATCACAACGGACTATTAAAATATGAATTAGATTAACCAAGTTTTATTTAAGTAAAAACATTCTGAAAGCACAAGGTACTTGACAAAATGAAAATTGTTAGGGTTTTTTTGTTCTCATGGCTAGTAATAATACTGCTTTTGCTTCAATTTACTGTGGGTACAGTTCTAATGTGAGCTAAATATTTGTGTGTGTGTGTGTGTGTGTGTGTGTGTGTTATAACAAGTTATGATTCCTATGTAGAAACGGGAGAGACCAAGTAACTACCCAAGATCATGAAAAGCCTGGATTCAAAGTGAAACTTTTGGACTTGAAACCCTGATCTTAACCACTGAAATTATTGGTAGATAGGCTTGTTTCTGACATTAACCACCATAAATTTACAATCCAAAGGCTCCAAATTCAGTCAAGTGCAACAGAAACAAGAATAAATGATTTTTCAGATAAAAGAAAACTGATACCAGACATAAGAAGTTTTGTATCCCATGATTTTTTAAAAAAATAATTTTTAAAAATATTTGAAACCCAGTAATAGATATGCAAAAGAGTAAGATGTCAATCGGATATGATTTTACACCATCATTACTGGCAGGCGTGGGGAGAATGATAACTTTCACCATTTCTGCCCAGAATATGACGGCACAACCAGTTTAGGGAAGCACTGTTGAGTGTGAGCTTATTTTAATCCCACAACCATTTTTTAAAATATAACCAAGAGAGATTCTAGCTCAAGTATTTAGAGACACAAAGATGCTCAATAAAATTAGTACCCAGCCCAGGCCGGTGTGGCTCAGTTGGCTGGAGCATCATCCCATAAACTGAAAGGTCGTGGGTTTGATTCCCAGTCACAGCACACGCCTGGGTTGCAGGTTTGGTACCAGGTTGGGCACTGACCGATGCTTCTCTCTCACAATGATGTCTCTCTCCCTCTCTTCCCCTCTCTAAAGTCGATAAGCACATCCTTGGGTAAGAATAATAAAAAATTAAAATCAGTACTATACTGTAACAGTGAAATATGATAATTTCACAACAAAACCAATACAACCTAACACAATAATCTAAAAGTATAGACATATATCATGCTTTATGAAAAAGATACATTTCTAGTATGCTACACATTCAAAATTTGTGTTTCAGCTGAATAATGCAGGGTCTTCATTTTCAATAAAAAATTATTCATTAATGATTTTTTCCCAATAGCACACTCCTTCACCACTTTGAAACACATCCAGTATTATTAAAGAATTATTTTTATGTATGCATATATAAAATAATCGCATACATACAATATATATGCAATGAAGGCACTGCAATGTGACTGACAACCTGAAATTTGTTTTATTAAATAACAGGGATCTTGAATTCGTAAGTGTTCTAAATATAAACTAAAAATCAGTATGTTAAAGGTTTGAAATATTTTTCTGGTCCAAATGACAAACAAGTGTATCTTAAAGATTTAAAACTCAACAAATTTTAAAAACTTAAACATTCCAAAAATATTTGTGTCACCTGAACTCCTACCACCTTCTTCCCAATCCTTTTTTTCAGCCAACTTTGTCTCTTTAGCAACCTCATGATTTTTCCAGATTTCAAGAGAGCCAATCTTATTACCCAAAGTCACTTCAAGAACAATTATTCAGCCCTGGCTGGTGTGGCTCAGTGGATTGAGCATCGGCCTGTACACCCAAAGGTCACCAGTTCGATTCCCAGTCAGGACGCATGCCTGCATTGCAGGCCAGGTCCCCAATTGGGGCGTCTGAGAGGCAACTGATTGATGGTTCTCTCCCTCCTTTTCTCCCTTCTCCTCTCTCTAAAAATAAATAAGTAAAATCTTTTAAAAAATGATTATTCAATCTGTAAATGTCATTACATAATTAGCATGTCTTATGTGTTAAAGTGCCACTTATGAAAACTATGCTAGGGAAAGCAAATTAATATTTATAAAAAAGAATGCAGATGAAAAGAAAGTATTTTCTTCTTGTTTGAAGACGTAAAGCCTTTGTCCCCAGGTGACCAGACCACTTTGCTTTGAACTTGAAGGACTTCCTCAAGCCCTACCCCACACACCCAGTCAACACCCAAACCTGCTAATGCTGCCATTTAATATCTCTTCAACTCATGTAGCTACACCCCTTCTTTAACAGCCTCCTGTTATTAAAAATAATCATATAAAACACTTCCCATTGTACTGTTCTAAGAAAAATGTAGGAGAGAAGGGGACAATGACAGGTTATCAAATCTTCAATCTGTGTTAGGTTAACTGAACTCCAATGGTTGAAACTATAGCTTGAATTTATGTCAGTCATTACCAATAAATCACATCTAAAAGTAGATGAGGGTATTCAAACCATGTCAGACTTAAAACATAGATTCTACCACAAAAATTCTCCATGGCATAATCTGGGAGATGTCCACTGTCCAATAGATATAGAAATTCAGAAATACCAAATCCTTTAAAAAATATTTTAATGAGCATCAGATGGATCTGGAGTACTACCTGGAGGATTATCTAGTAACTGCTTTAAGTATGAGAGTGAGGATTACTAAGTATAATGATTATCCAGGGACAAGGCTTTGCCAAAAAAAAAAAAAAAGCTATGGAAGTTTATGGAACGGTAGCTGAATCAGCATTACTACATCAATTTACTACTGCACTTGTAGGGAAAGAAACGTGACTGAGAAATGACACCCTGACACAAATACTGTCATTAAGCATAAGCAAACCAAGTGACCACAGACATATTAAAATGAGAGAAAACCAAACATATAGCCCAATTCTTACGAATTTAAATACTTACCTTAAACCACTGTTTAGTAAATTTAGGTCACATTACATTTACCTCCTTGTAATCGATCCCATTAAGTCTCCAACTGCACTGCATTACAGAAAAGGCAAAATAAAAATGCATGCTTGGAAATTGCAGGCTTCGAGGGGAAAAAAACGTTTTACGTGCAAGCTTATTACCTTATCTCCCAACTGTGGGTGAAGTTACCCGCAGAACAATCAATAGTCAGACAGAACTCGGTTTTCTCTGCAGAGAAGCCTTCTGCTCTCAGAGAATGTTAAGAGCAGAACCACATAAAGCCAAGTTCTGTTTCCAGCATAGTGGCAACAGATGAGAAACGCCAGCTTTCTTCAGTCCTGAAGCAGCGCACTGCCTTTTTCTGGAAGCTGCTCCTGGCACAGCTGCCCCTGGTCCTCAGAAAAAGGACAAAGGATCTGCAGTCCGCTACCTCCCTGACGTTAAACCAGCAACAACAGCCGAGAGCCTCCCTTTTCTCACCAGAATGTCCGCAGTTGGGCTACCAGAAATGGATGTGGACGTAGTCTGGTTTAATTCGCTGATTTTTCACGGAGACAGGTGCCACGGGCCATGCTGTAGACCTTCTGTGTGTCGATGACGCTTCTACTTAATTAAACGGGTGGTGTTATCCTCTCAAAAATGTATCAGGCGGAGAAAGACCACGCGAGGCCTCGACTGTACCCAACACCTGCAATGCCCCGGCACCTGGGTGCCTCGCGGAGTCCGGCCCCCGGGCCAGCTCCCCTCATTCAAAACAGGGCACCTGGGCCCCCGCATTCAGACCGAGCAAACCTGAATGTCCGCTGCCACGGATGCCGCCGCGGCCCCGAGCCCCATGCATTGGAGGGGGAACGCACAGCGCAGTTTTTGCAGTACCCGACGGTGGACATGGCCCATTTCCCGGACCCCGTCTGGATGCCGCAGAGAGGGGAGAGGACGGAGCAAAGCCGCCTGCCTCTGACCCCCTCTTCAAACCCGTGCGCTCTAGGGCCAACCGGGCAAACACTTCGCGAATGGTGACGTCTCACGTCACTGCGGGGACTGTGGCTTTCTCCGAAGACTCCAACTCTCCCCGTCTCGGTGTGGCACCCACCAGGCCCGTCACTCAGCGCACAATTGCCTAACACGACCCCTGTCCTGCCAGGTGACAGAGGGGAACACAGCCAGCGGAGAGCAAAACAGACACACTCCACCCGCAGGGGACCCACACTGTCATGTTCTAGGACAAATATCACCCCCTTCTAAAAAGACCCACCGGGTCCAATGACACCGAGGTGTCTTCATTTCCCGAAGAGAAAGATGACATCACCCATCTAAAGGGTCACATCTTTCCCCCATAGTTCCAAGGCAGCAAGGCTAAAATTTTTTAGTAACTTTTTTCCCTGGGAAACTAACATCCTGTTCTGTCTCCCCAGCAGGGGGTGACATGCCTTGAATAGGCTCCCTTGGTCCACTTTGAACTTGCTAGTTAGCAGCTGAGGAAGATCTTGGCTGGCTCCTCCTACAGAGCTTTTCTTTCCCTGAAAGCTCTCGAGGAGCTCCTGACCCAGGGCTGCTTCTGAGGTTTGTTCGTTTCCCTTTTGTTTCCTTGGGACTTGTCACCCATTCCGAGAGCGGGTAAAGCAAACATCTCATCAGGACACGATGCCGATCTGCTTTGACTGGGCGCAGATCTCTGGTCTCTTCCCCGCTCTCCACTGAGATCCTGCTGCGCGTAAAAACTCTCAGGCGTAATTTCTGGCTTCCTGTGAGACAAAGGGTCATTTTACCACCGTGATAAAGTAAAGAGCCTGCTAGGAGGGGAGAGTACTTCAGTGATAATACCCACCATCCACTGATGTTCTGGGAATCTTCAACCCTGGAAACAACAGGGGAAGCTTCTGATTCATGTGAACACCTGAAGCGCAAGGCTCACGTGGCCTCACCTGTCTCCCTGGTGCCCCTGTCTGCTGCAGTGGTGGGTGAGCAGATCAATACTTCACAGGTTTTGTACTCAGAGGGTGTGTCTACATCTCCAGTGTAATCACGAACCACCAGCTCTCCATTCACGCCCTCATGGACTCCACTAAAAAACAGCCACTGGACACCCAATGGGTGCTGAGCACTGTGTCGGACCCTGGACAGTGGCAAGCCACAGGACGTCCAAGGCCCTGGTGGCAGTCGGAGTCCACAGAAAGAGATGAGACTTTCACCCAATTATCACATGTAAGTACACAAACTTGCAGTTACAAGACTGTAAGAAATTCCCACTAGGAGGGTGTAACCAAATGAGAGAGGAAGGAGCAAGGCTTTGCCATGAGGCATGAAGGTGACCTGAAGGACACAAAGGAGAACAGAACACAGAGGCAGTGCCCCTGGTGCCACCCAGCGATTCTTTCCATTATTAGTAAAATTGGTGACAGTAAACAAGAATTTGTATGCCGTGTGCTAAAACACATTACGGACGGCAAACGAAAAGATGACTTCTGCCAACGCAAGATGTGCTCACACCTGCCGAGAATATTTGCAGGGCTTTATCTGAGCCCAGAGTGACAACTGCCTCGGAGCAAGATCTCCAGCGCTCTGGAGAGTAACGGTCTCCAGTTCCTCTGCGCAGGTGAAGGCAACGCTGGGAAGAGGGCACAGGAACAGGGAAAGCAAGGCTGGGGCTGGGTTACGGCACAGCTAAGACCGTGTGCTCTCCTGAGGGTGGGCCTGTCTTCCAGGGGCGTGACTTCCGGCCTTTCCCGGGTGGGCCAACCGAGATGCACAAGAGCAGTGGACGGAACTGGCTTAAGGACCTTTCGCCAAAGACATCACAGGCCTGGGGCGGGACTGCCCACTGCGACCTGCCGCCCGGTCAGGGATGTATGACGCCGGCTTCCTTTTTCGTCCACACTCACGGAAAGAAATGCAGCTCTGAGTATCCACCAACATGTATCTATCATCCCCCAAAAGGATACACACATTTTTTTTTTTAATCAAGAAAATGATACAAATAATTTTGGCTTTTTTTCCCTCTGAATCAATAAAGCTTTTTAATTTATTAACATCTTGATTTGAGTACGGGTTTTCTTCTTTCATACACTGTTGTCCAGGATCTCAAATAAAAGAGATAAGATTTCCAGATAAAATTCGGGCACTCTTTGATACCTTTCCAAAAACTCTAGAATTTTTTGATGCAGAAGGAGACGAACATGTTTTCAGACCCATTCCCTTCAAATTCCCAAGTGCCAGTCCTGGCGAAAGGTCTGGGTCACTACCATAACTGAGAACAAGAACACCCAAGGCCAGAGAATGCAGCCCAAGAGATAGAAGGCTGAGGACCCAGGAGCTGAGAGCCGGAGCTAAATGTACAAAAAAAGCATAAGAAATTCCAAAGCTACAGAGTCCATTAAGAGAGAGGCAAGCAGACACAGACACAGAAATGTGGAAGCCTGAAACGCAATTAGGGAGAAAAAGAAAAAAACGAAACTAAGAGTGATATGAGCACAGTCAAGAGGGAAAAGGCTTCACTGAAAGACACAAAATAGAAGGTGATGAATCAGAGTGAGGGCTGAGGGCAGGTACAGGAGCGTTAGCCAGTGAATGAGAAACCCAGAGCCTACCGCGTGACTACAGGGGACAGGGAAGGGGGTGGGGGCCTGCCGCCTGGTTTCCAGAGGGTACAGTCACAGCTGCCTTACAGTTTCCATCTTCTCTAAATACATTTCATGGGCTGATTATTCAAGAAATTTAATGGATGTTTTCCATATACATTAAAGTCTGGCACCTTGGATGCCCTAATGTAATTCAAAATTTGGGACAATTTTTCAGTTACCCAAGTTTAAACTAATCTTAGAATGAAACTTCTGGCTTTCACCCAGGTGAAGCCTGAAAGAATTCTGATTAATTTCTTTAAAAAAAATTTTTTTGTATGGCAGTCCAGAGAGTCTTAAAAGTGACTGACTGCAAACTAATAAAAGAGAGATCAATCCTTGTGCTCAATCCTTTGCTACATTATCTATTTGAAATGAATTCAGAATAACTGTTTTTTCTTTTCCTCATTTAAAGCAAAACCTTCAAAAAAAAAAAAATAAAGCAAAACCTTCACCTCTCCTGTATACGCATTAGATTATGTCCTCTAAGTACTGATGTACAGATTTAATGTATAAAAGACTTACCTAATTCCTAACACTAAAGAGCATGCATTTCTTTCATCTAAATCGTGTCTCTGTTCAAAAAATAAACAGTAAATTCAAATTAAAATACAGTATATCAAAATAATGCCACGGTGGAAAACGATTCTGATTTCACCCAAGTGAACATTTTCGGGATTTGTCATTCCCACAGCAACTCCGAAGCCCACAAACGCTGCTCAAGTGCCCCGAAGCTGGGATTCTGCACTCACAAGTAAATCAGCCTGCAGTGCTTCTGGGAATAGCAACTCCGTATCTGCTGAGTGAGTCTCACATCGAAATAATTTATCAGTAGGAAAGACGTTCAGAAATAATCCATTACTAGACTATACGGTGACGCAAGAATACAAACCCAGAAAGAAAGAAAAAGAACTGAACTCCGACCGAATGAAAAACAGTGACATTTATTTTTTAAAGCACCATAAAAAAACCTTATAAAAATACTTTGCTGTTTTATTGACAGTAATAACCATTAATTAATTAGTACGCATTGTGAGGGCAGATTCCAGAACCTACCAGTGTGCTTTTACGAAGGGTGCCTGTAACGCACACCCACTTCGCTGAACTGGTCGGACTCGAGCAGCTGTTCCCGACCCGGCACTGATGTAGCATGTGTGAGCGACCAAGCGTGAGCCGGGCTGTCACTGTGTTCGTTCTCCAAGCACCGGCGGCCTTGCATTCGGTCGCGGTCACACCTGAGCCCCAGGCCCACCCGACGGTTCAGCTCTGGCGTCCAGGCACTCGCACAATGGGTTGGTTGTTCTCACTCCATCTCTATGCTCCGGAGTGTATCGCTCCACAGGCCACGCAGAGCCCAGTACGCGCGGCCCCTGCTTCCAGAAGAGGACTATCTCTCAAGCTATACTGTCAGACTCACAGTTACACCCAAGGTTCTTGAAGACACTCAGAAAATGCCTCACGAACGAAAAATTCACATAAGCAGAACTGAAACCCCTCCAGGAAAGGGGGTTCGAGACCCTCTAAGGGGATTCTGACCAAATCTAGGAGAGTAAACTAAACATGAAAACATACTCTAACTCATTATTAATTAAATAAATGCACATTTAAACTGTAGTAAGATTCAACTTGGTGTGTATGGAATTGGCGAAAATTAAATTCTAACATCCTGCAGGAGCTAAGCCACAAGAGTGCTTACACAGGTGTAAACTGGTGTCACTTTTATCAGGGTAATTTCACAACATGTGTCAAAAGACTCCGAATTTTCACCCTAGGGATATATTATGAGTAAACAGTCAAGTGCAAGAAAATATGAGGGTCCCTGCTCACTGCAGCATGCTCAAAGCAAAAGAGAGGTTCACAAATAGTTGCTCCAAATATAATGTGTGCTACATAAAGGGGTCGTAGATATTTATTACTGTTGTTACGTGGAAAAGGCTACTCGCGCAACATTTATGACAGTCCCTCTTGATACATCATAAAGATAGGAGAGTAAGCGAGCAATTGTTAACTGTTAACACATTAGCTTGCGGTGCTGGAATTAAAAGCGATATTTCTTTTTTTCTTTTAAAGATTTTTTTTTTTTTTAATTTACAGACAGAGGAGAAGGGAAGGAGAAAGAGAGAGAAGGAAACATCAGTGTGTGGTTCCCTCTCGCACAGCCTCCACTGGGGACCCAGCCGGCGACCCAGGCATGCGCCCTGACTGGGAACCGAACTGGTGGACCCTTCGGTTTGCAGGCCCATGCTCGATCCACTGGGCCACACCGGCTCCCTTCTTCTTCACACCCGCTGCCTTCCAAGACTTTTGGAATACTTACGCACATCTCTGAAGCAGTGTGGGGCGATGGGGATGGGGAGGTAACGAAACACAGGAGTCTAGAATTCTAAACCACTCTGGTCTAAAATGTTGAACATCTCTTCCGCGTGCACAGGGGCAACACACCGAATTAAATCTGCAAGGTCTCATCTGTTGCCTACATGGGTTTGATTACAGAAACTAATACAGTATTCTGTAAATAAAAGTTTAGAATTCTGTAATATTACCCTGGACTCTGAACATGTTCTTCTGTAAATGTAGTTAAACGTCTATCCTGAGATAGGTCCTGACCTCCCAAGAAAATCAACGCAATCAGCGACACCCGGACAGACTTAATTCCCTAACAGCTTCCGAGTGCAGCTTCAATGCAAAATGGAATCCCTGCTATGCCTGGAGATCCGTTCGGCTGTCGTGTGAACAGAATAAATAAAGGGTGAGAAAACACCAAGTCATAACAGCTACTTCCTGTGCTTATTCAAGTTTTATTTGTAAGAGGCCATTTGAAAATCAGCAGGGGAATTCAGGATCAATTGTAATAAATAATTAAGAGCAAGGGAAACAGAGCACTTAAAATGTATCGCCACCTGAGAATTTGCCTTAAAATCTACGGAGGGCGTTTCGGTTTGGTGACCATCTTGAACACGCCCATGCCCACCTCGTGGGAAGATCTGCTGAGGGCGGAGCCCACATGCTCCCAGGGACGACGCTAAAAGCTCCTCTTTTCCTGGGCCCATGATTTTGAGACACAGATAAGAACAATATTAGAGCCCTGCTTCAAAGGACTTGACGACAAGGGGTGACTTCAGGCGCCAAAACCAATCATTATAAGCCATGGTTTTAAGTGTGACGCCAGACAAGCACAGGTGCTAGGGAGCAGAGCAAGCATCTCTAAAACAAGGTGATGACTGTCCAGGTGTGACCACTGAAGCTGCCTCTGACCGGATAGTAAGGTGTAGTGGAAGGGATGAGAGGGGGAAAGGGCATTCATTTTTATTGCACCATCTGATGGAAGAAAAAACCATATTAGGGACCAAGGGGCTTTCCTATTAATAGGCCTAATTTGGTTCTAGTAACATTCTCCTTCTTTCAAAAGTTTTGATTCTCCCCTTTAGCTCAGACAGTGTTAAGCGAAAACAAAGAAACTGTTCTTGCTCTGAAGGAGCACAAAAGACAGAGTCCCGAATGGGGACGCTGAGCCACGCGATCGCTCCACACCCGGCTGAGTATCAGGGGCCACGGTAGCAGCCACCCAGGAGAGACACGCAACCTGATCTTGAGGGTTTCGGCGGAAACTTCTGAGGAAATGACGTCTAAATTGAAATCAAAGCAAACAGGAGTACGCCACGCAAAATAAAAACAAACGTCAAACCTAACGCGAGTGGTGGGCAGCGAGTTATGGCCAGGACGATGGACACAGACGGCACCGCAAGGCGACCCTGGACCAGAAGAGAGCAGATTCGCTCTGCAGACGGGGAGACAGGAGAGAGGGCTTTGGGAGGGGGAGGTTACATGACTAGACTTAAACTTCAGAAAGATCACGTTGCTGTGGGTGGAATGGAATGAAATGGAGCAAGACTGGAAGAACGGAGAATCGTTAGGAAAGGCTTCGGAACGACCAAGGAAGAGATGCTGGTGATCGGAACTCAGAGGGAGTCGGGATGGGAAGCAGCCGTCTGACTGGTGGAAGGAGGTAAACGTCCCCAAGAGCACGGTGATTAATCCTAAGTAGGGCATGTGGGAGGCAAAGGCGTCTTCGAGGCCACACACGCGTTTCCCGTGAGTAGCTGCGGGTGAGTGGTGGAGCCACGCCATGGCCCGGGACCTTGGGAGGGGGTAGGAGACGTGTTTCCTGTTGGATGTATTTAGCTCGAAGATTCCTACAGGGTCCGAGGTGCGGTGTACAGTAAACAGGTGGATACAGAGAACACGGGTCTGAGCCGAAAAGCTCAAGGGCTCCAGATTTTGGACGATCCGGGCCCAGCCAGGAGCCCATCCATCCCACAGGCCCAGGGAGGCCAAACCGGACCAAGTGCAGGGAAGGAAGGGTGGCAGCTGAGGGTCACGGTCAGAGGAAGAGAAAGGCTGGGGATGTGGGGCAAAGAGCAGCGCTTCCATCAGAGAATCTGGCTCTGGAAGGGGGAGACGCAGGAACAAAATGAGGAGGAAACGAGGGAGTTAGTATTTGTAGGACGGCTTGCTTTCTCCCCCTTTCTCCTTTTTTTTTTTTTTTTTTTAAACAAAAAGGAGCTAGTGAGAAGAAGGTGAGGGCAAGGGGCCTAGATCATGAAGGAGCTTGATCTGCGAATTCCAGAGACCCTTCTACGACGGGAGGTGGGGGGGTGGGGGGCTGAGTCCGGCCCCAGAACCTCACCAAGTGTTCAGAACTGTGACATTTGGCAGATCACACAAAAATAGAGCAGGTGCCGCAAAGCTGGGCAGCATTGCCTCCGCTGCCCTTCACTGTAACCCTCACCACTGCGCAGGTGCGTGGCTGGGGGAGCCCACCACAGGTGAGGGGAAGTGGGTGTGTGGCCCCTCGGCTGAGGTCACGAGAGGCCCACGCAGAACACTCCGGTTCCTCTCCTTCCCCAAAATGGAGACGAAGCGAGACAGATTTCGAGACAATACATATACATGGCGGGGACTCTTACATCTGACCCCCAACCGATGATAAATACACAGAGAGAAATAAGCTTTGGTAGTATGAGGTGGCTCCGTCTTCAGAGTTACTTGGTTACGGCAGTGGAACGAGGTAATACTCAAGGTAGCAAACGTCGACTCTGGCCAGGAAAATCCAAGCTGTCATCGCTGACAAGGAAGGATGGGGTAAAAGGGACAGAGAAGCCAGGTTCAAGTTTGAGGCAGCCCAGCCTCCTGGAAAAATCACGCCTCAGGTAACTGGACTAAAGAACAGCTTCCCCAAAAGGCCAGAGGGCCAAACAGCGGCTTCAAAGCCCCCAGCAACGAGGCAGCATCCCCTGGAGAATTGCACAAGAAAAATTATTCATATTTAAACATCTTCCCAAACTCCCCCCCCTCCCCGTGCCTCTGGCACAAACAAGGAAGCAGTTCTGAATGATTGTATCCGTCCAAGATCAAGTGCACCGAAGCAATCGTTTTCCTATCTGAATGCCCTGGGCCACAGCTCAACCAGTGATATATCATGATGGTCTTCACCTTCTCAACCCACAAGGCTGTGTGATAAAAGGAATACAGCACACGTAACCGTTCATCATATGTAAATGGCTTTCTTTCGGTGAAGAGTTTAAACGCTACTTGAAGAATACTTGAAGAGTCAAGCTAGACTTAGCTTCTCTGCAATACGTAAATATGGAAAACTCGCACTTAGATTTTACATAGACGTGAAAATTATGTGATTTTTAATTCCTGGCATTATCAGTTTACAGTATTAATACATACTTTGTCACATGTGGATCTGAAACCCACATGGATTAAAGCAAGATGAGCTGTAGTATATTATCCGAGACAGCAACGTATTTACAGGTCATTATCCCCACCATCTGCACTGGCACAGGAGCTTCCTTATGACACATTCTGATCTCCTTCCGATGAGTCTCTGTCTGCTGTGAAGCCTCTTATGCAATGCCTGCCCACCAGGGACCTTTGAGGTTCAAGGCAAAACCCCAGAGAGCAGTCACAGAGGCTGCGGGGCACACTCACAGCAAGGAGTGCGTTCTGTGTGAGTCACAGAGGCTGTGTGTCAGAGGGAGGTATCCCCACCGAGCACGGTCCCTTTCTTTGCTTAAGGGAAGTCCAACGGTGCCCTTAGTTTTCCAAGGCCAAACGTTAAAGTAAACGAGGAAATGGAGATGGAAAAACTCTCTCCGGTGGACTTTGTGGTTGCCGCTCCAACACGTATTCGCTTTTTCTTAGTAGCAGCCATTACATCTTCTTTATGGCAGTTACTCTGGGGACAGCTAATTTTACTCCTGACCCTAGTGATGGGATATGGAATTAGGCCTAAAATAATCAGCTTCTGGAAACATCTCTCCTGCCCGGATATGGAAGGGGAAAGGCCACTGGGTTTGTCTGCAGCTGTCTCATAATCCATGAGAAAGCCGTGCTGGCTGACATGGAAGGCAAGAGACAGCTTTTGGAAAGAAACCAAGCCCTTTAAGACACTGTCAAGCCCTAAGCCCATCAAGCCAGAAACCCAATTTACCACTGCATTCAGAGTCAGAGAAACTAGAACGTCCTTTGACTTAAGCCCACAGAGTAGTTGAGCGTTCTGTCACTAGCAAAGGTAGGCACCCTGACACACAAACGTCAAGACCCTGCTCTGGCGGGGTCCTTTCTCCACGTCCGGGGACAGGGATCTGAACATTCCAGAAATCCTGGCTTGCCTATCCCCATTCTCTAATCAACTACAAACGACATTTTAAACATCCAACCCTAGGGCAATGACTAGGAATGTCGCGAAGTCTGAATTTCTGAAAAAGGAACGTATTAGCAGTCTAGAGCAACTGCTGTAAGTAGGACCCTTGAAGCAAACAATGAGACCTTCAGAGGATGGACACGCAGCTGGAACACAGGGTGTCCTCACCCCCCATGCCCACTGCGTGCTGGTAAGCACACCACCTACGGAGAGACCTAACCCCTCCACCCTGACCCCCCCCCCCCCCCCAGTCTGGGAACAGGAAGAAGGAATGAAACATCCGCCGTGTGAGACACTTACTAAGCTCTGGGCTTTCAAAGTTTCCAATAATGATGAAAGCATTTATAAAAGCCCACGCTACAAATATGAAAATTAAGTGAGTCCGGGAACTCACTCCTGACACTGGTTCAAATAATATCAGCTTCACCCTAAACAACAGTCCTAAGGTTTCTCGTAGGCTCACGTGGTTCAAGCACAAGCTGGACGCGGTTGCTCTCTCGAGACGACATTTAGGCACCCTCGTAATTTTATGACATGACCTAAGTTGAAAAAAACAGAATACACAAATACATATACGACTTTGGTGGTCCCTTATTGTTTTTCTCAATGCAGCCTTTTTTCAGCCGGTAACTTCCATGACAGTCCAGCATTCTTTCGTCTTCACAGATCTTTAACTGAGACTACATGCCTAACTCTTGCTTTACCCAACCAGCCTGAGACTCGCCCCCTCTATGACATTGCCATGTCCCCACTACCCCGTGGTGACAAAGGCCGCAGACTCCAGCACTGTTCTATTCCTTTCCTGAAACGCACAAACCCAAACGGAGAAAATAATCAAGGAGAGAAATTCTCCTTTCCGTACTCATTTAGGAAGTAGAGACTTCATTTCTTCTCAAACCCAAAAGACAGGCTCAGGCACACATTATGAATTTACCTCCTTTTACCCGCTCCGACTAAAATGAAAGATTAATAAAAGATTCACATTTAAAGAGAAGGTTAACATTCTTAGTCCAGGCTGTTCACTCAGACCATGGAGTTCAAGAACCAACCAGCTACACGGCCACCTGAACACGGCCCCCAGCCTCTCCGGGCAGCAGTGCGCATTCTCCTACGAGGGCGCCCTGTGAATGCTCGCTGGAAAGGTTTCGATGTATGTCTTTGACAATTAACACGCAGGGTCTGGCAGAAGTCAGGCCTGCCTGAGTGGGGCTGGCAGGGTAATAACACGGGTGTGAAATAATTTATACTTTTAATTTGAACATTTCACCTAAAATGTCATACGGTACGCTTGAGTATGATATTATTATGTTACAGAATTATGTGTTTATGATCTTGTAATAAAAGATGCCGTAATAAAAACAGGGTGCTATTTGTGCCAGACCCTGAGTGTGAATTCAACTGTGCAGTGATAAATGCTTTTTTAATGCCAATGAAAGAACAGGGCTATGAGAGACTTTGTTAAAATTTCTACTTCGTTGTATTTCACAAATAACAATATAAGGTTATAATTACTCTCCATGTGCCATCTCAGGTAAGGCTGAGGTATTTTAATGAAAAAAAGTCATGCATAATGAGTTTATGTGGGTTGCTATTATAATTTGAGGGATCTGTTAATACGAAAAAAGTTCATACAGCACTGATTATAACATAAAAAAATAAAGTTATGTTGTATCTCTCTTACAGTAGAAGGTAAAGAGTACTTCCAAATTTGGAAAGGAAAAGTGAATCTCCCAAGTAACAATACAGGTCGGTGAGGTGAGTCGAAGTGTTACTGTGGGCAGTCAGCTAGATACGAACACAGCAAGGGGAGCAAAGGGAACTGGACACCAAGCTCAAGGAACGGCGGAGCCTGAGCCTGTCTGCTTCGCCACGAAGCTACAGCTTCACGCCCCAGGGGACCACAGCCTCGTGCTCCACCAAGGGGGTCGACACTCCTCCCTTCCCCTTCCAGGACCGGGTGGCTGGGGGGCGCGGGGCGGTGTGCTGGGTCATCCAGGCCTGTCAGTCTAACTGGGGGGTGTGGCTTTATCAAAGCCGGTGGAAGCTTGGGAACCTCACCGGTTATTTTGAAAAAGCAGCCTGTCTGTCCCAAGCCCACGCTAATGTAATCAGTCCCAGGGGGACGAAGAGGCGGGTGGGTGCACTCTCTCTGGCTCTCTGGCTCTCTGACCACCCCCCACCCAGTGAGGCGGCACTCCTGCCTCGCATTCGCAGTTCTCTCGTGCCTGGGAGCACACGACCACGTGGGCTGGGCAGCGACGGGGGCCCACAGCCGACTGCCCGGGCTCCGGAGGACTGAGCTTTAAGGTGAGGCAGGAACCATGACACTGGCTTTCATCTCGGCCTTGCCGAGGACACAGCCGGACCTTTCCCACGGCAGGATGGAGGGAGGTGGGAGCGGAAACCACCAGGGGCAGGTTCCTACCCGAATCACCCCATTCCGCCCCGTCACCGTCTCCTGCACGTGGGTCCTTGGCACGCTTTCCTTGCAGTCCCACGGAAGCGCCTGATTTCCACCAACAAAAAATCAACTATCGCTGTGACTGGCAATATTATGTGGCTATATAGGAACTCATAGTATGATGGAAACTTTGAAAATAAGATGTGAATAATGTCATGAGGACAGAAGTCACCCTAATCATCTTTGTATTCCCAATCAGAACACCTGGTATAGTTTCTCCATCCTACTTGGTATTCAACAAATAGTTCTAAAATAAATGAGGAATGAACGATGAAAAAAAAAAAAGCACGATAAACAGCTTCTCTGTCTCCTGGGAATTCAATGTACTACTTTCTTTTAAATTTAATTAATCCTCAACGTCCTTGTAAAATAGCCAGAGGGAAAATGTATTTACATCACATCTGAAATGGATGGAATCTGTGAGAAGGACCAAACATTTTCCTCCAGTAAACGCAGCACTCACGCTCCAGCGAAGACCAAGGATGCCACTCATTCCCTAGGCAGGTGGCTTTCCATTGGAGCCGACAGGCATTCCCTGCAGGAACTCTCCTCCATCTTGGTAGAACCTGTTCCAGGGATGGCGTTGGGCTGCTAACCGGTGCTCTCCACCACCCCCTGGCTTTTAAAATTCCCCGTGGGTCCCCTCCCCCTTCCTAGTCCACAAATACTCAGGGCAAGTCTTTTCCGGATCAGCCCTGATTTGAGGCATTCTATGTACCTTCCCCAAAAGTCCTCACACTTATCAGCCCACAGGTTCCAATGTCAGTTCAGGAAGGAGAAAAAAGTTATCATGCTTGCATACACATAGAAGAGATCACAGAAAGCCCTGGCTGGTGTGGTTCAGTGGGTTGAGTGACAGCCTGAGAACCAAAAGGTCACCAGTTCGATTCCCAGTCCGGGCACATGCCTGGGTTGTGGGCCAGGTCCCTGGTTGGCGGTGTGTGTGTGTGTGAGAGGCAACTGATGGATAGGTCTCTCACACACTGATGTTTCTCTCCCTCTCTCTCTACCTCCCTTCCCCTCTCTCTAAAAATAAATAAATAAAATCTTTTAAAATTTTTAAAGGAAAAGAGCTCACAGAAAAACAGGTAACATTTGGAAACAGCATTATTACCCTAGGTCACCTCGGCTGATGCACACCTCAGCAATTATGTAACGATATCCTGTCTTCACTATTCTTGAGGATACTCTTTATGAATTGGAAGTCTGATACAACATTTGTGTGACCTAATTTTCGAAGTTGAAAATAGTACAAGGCCTCCAGGTTTGCTTTCATGTGGGGAAGATTAAAGGGACGCAAGCGAGCACAGGTGGTCTCTGTGGTGGGGGACACTGGAGACGGTTTGTAACTGGAAACATCGGGTATGGAAAGGCCACACCCCCACACTCCTGCACTAACAAGGCGGCGACCACAGTGAGCGCCACACTCTGTGCTCTCCCTCCAGTAAGTAATACCAGCATGTGAACCGAAATGTTAAGTGACTGTAAGGAAACCCAAGTGATTGCATTAAAATTTACTTTGGCAAAATGTTACTTGCATATGCTTGGTAGAAAATCTTTTCATTCGTCTTCCACTCCAACGAACAATTCACAGGCAAAGGAAGTGGCCTCGATTGTTAGCTACACCCACCCCAACTCCTCATCAACACATTCAGTCATGCTCAGCTCTGATGTTGGCGACGCAGAGAGGTACTGATACTTAGGAAAACAAGTTTCCAACAGCGCAGCCTTGATCCAACAGCCACATTCCAACCCCCTAGACATTACCCTCTGCCCATATGACAAACAGGTAGCACCTGCAACATTTATACTGTTTATGCCAAAGCTCTAAGTCAGAGGATACGGAATAATAACCATAAAATTAAGCATAGAAGAAAACACAAGCCTGGTGATGTGGTTTCCAATTACACCAGCTTGGGAAAACGGGGCGTGGGAGGCAGAGGCTAGGGTTGGGGCGCCCCTCCTCCAGGCCACAGGAAACAGGGGAACGGTCCCCCTGGAGGATCACACTGAGGAGCTGGCTTCTCTGCTCCGACCCTCCAGGAGGTGTTCAGAGACCTGGACGCTGACAGCAGCTCGTCCTGGCCCTCCAGCCTCCCCTACAACTTCAAAGCAAGAACTCTGTTTTGGATTAACTGCTTCACAATGAAGAGAAACTGGAACTAAATTTTACATGAAGCTCTTAAACGCAGTTTAGGGCTGTCAAAATAAACAAACCCGTGAATTTGCGGCTGTAGATATTGAAGAGGAATGTTCCCCATCTCTCCTTCCCAGCTTCCCACGTGAATGGCCTCTCATTTTAAGAAAACAGGATCTAAAAGGTGCTTAGAAGTGACTACCCGCCTCCGGGATGATTAAATGACTTCCGCCTCATAGACCAGGGACCCCACAGACCTTCCAGAATGAACGAACTGGATTAAAAGCCAAACTCACTTAACTTTAAGACCAAAAAAGCTTGCAGATACTGAAGAAACAAACCTCAATTGCTCGACAGTATTTCACTGAAACCATTTTTTTAAATGCAACAAGATAAAGTCTTACTTAAATTTTAAGCAAACGTAATTATTTTCTAATGGGATCCGATATATTTATGATTCTTCCATTCTTATGTCTGTGGTAATACACTTTTTAGCTGGGACTAAAACTCACTTATGCTCTATTATTAGGGAAGTCATCTATGTAAGTTAATTAAGGAAACTAAGGTCTATCTTTTGAACTCAGGAAAAAAAGATAAAATTCAGCATTTTATAAAATTTTAACCATTTGCAAAATTTCGAATACACTTAATGTATTCATGTGCTTCTTTCAAGTAGAAAACCAAAAATAACTCTTGGTTCTTCACTTGAATAGCGATGCGCAGCTTTTCTGAAAATCAGCCATGTCCTCAGGCCCCAACAAAGGGGACCAGGCTAATGGAACTGTGCCAAGTGCATCAAAATGTTACTTTCTTATTTAAATCTGACTTTACGATTCTGTCCTCTCACCCCACGGATTCCAGCACGGTTGGAGGCTGGTGTGGAGACTGTCCCCTGCGAAGAGGGAAGTCCAAGTTACCGACCAGCACGTGCGACAGGAAGGCATGCGACAGCGAAACGCGGTTTCTGAGACGGCGAAGCTCTTCTTTACCGAGTGTAAGGGAAGGCTTCGCAGGTTTCCCCGTAACAGAACTTACAGGGGAAAAGTCAACTGATGTGTGTATTCCCTCCAAAGTAATCAATTCCCCGCAAGTTAACAGTGATACGAGCCGCCCTGTAACGACTGCAGATGTGTGTATATAAAATATGTATTGTAAACATACATGCAGACACAGGGACGATGGACAGGCAGTGAGAACACGAGACGGTTTACCAGTGACCTCCAGACTCGCTGTCCGCCCCGTTTCCTCATCTGTTGCAGCAGCTCCAACGCCAGGAGAATCCTCGAGAAAAGCCGGGGCTCGCAGAGAGCGTAGGAGAGGGGCAGGCAGGCAGCTGGGAACACCACCAACTCAGGGCGCTAGCGACGAGGGCAGCTCAGTGGCAAGCCTACCGACGAACATCCAGTCCCAACACACCCTTTCCCGCAGAATCCGAAGTTAATTTACATGCTCAAACAGACACTTTCATTAGAAATGTAAATGTTGAGGCGATCAGGCTATCAGCATGCACAAAGTTGTTCCAGGAGCCTTTTCCTTCCAGCGGCTTCTTTGGACTCCTCCGAAGCGGGGTGGTGGTGCGGGGGGGGGAGACAGTGGCTCGGCGCGAACGGAGGCTGAGGCTGACCGAGGGGCAGTGCAGGAGGAGGGCGCAGCGACTCTGTGTCCCTGTGAGTTGCTCTGTTCAGCTGGTGTCCCTTGTTCATTGTCCAGTAAGCCTTTGTTCCGCTACGGAATTTTCTCAGTAACAACACCCACGTGTTTTACTTACGTCTCCAAAATATACCGTTCCCGCCTTAGCCGCAGTTTTAGTTACCAGTGGTCAACTGTGGCCCAAAAATACTAAATGGAAAATTCTAGAAAGACACAATTCATAAGATTCAAACTGCGCGCTGTTCTGAGAAGTGGGATGAAATCTCATGTTGTCCTGCTCTGTCCTGAATGATCCCTCCGTCCAGTGTCTCCGTGCCGCCCACACTCCCCACCCACTTGTCACTTGGCAGCCAAGTCAGTCATCAGATCAACTGCCACGGTATCTCCGCGTGTATTCAAGTCACCTTTACGCTACTGAGTAACGGCCCCACAGCACAAGAGTAGTGATTTTGGCGATTCAGGTGTGCCGAAGAGCATCCATAAAGTGCTTCCCTGAAGCGACATGGTTCAAGTTCTCAACTTATACAGAAAGAAAACTGAATGCTGAGGTTGCTAGGATCTACAGTAAGAACAAACCCTCTGTCTGTGAGCTTGTGGAGGGCGAAGAAATCCGCGCTAGTTCACTGTTGCACCTCGAAACGTACGTGTGGGAAAAAACAGAGGGCGTAGAGGGTATGGTGCCACCCAGAGTTCTGACGTCCACTGGCGGTCTCAGAACACCCCCCACCCACCCACTGCCAACAAGGAGTGACGCCTGCCCATCAAATCAGCCACCACGTGGGGGCGGGGCTGTACCATTCATCTCCCAGTGTCAGCAAAAGGGGGCATTTGGCCCTCAAAAGAACATTTATTTCATTTGAGCGTCACCCCTGCGTCACCTGCATTGGAACCACCACTTGCCTGCTGGGTCGAGTGAGGACACAGCCATGAACGAAAGAGATTTGTTTTCCTACGGAGAAGGTTATTATATGTCAGACAGCGCGAGAAAAGTCAGCAGGAACTGCCAGATCCATCCGAATCGTTAAAACCTTCTAAGGGTGGGGGAGGCTGGGGTGACGTGAGGGACTGCCAAGGGACGGGCCCTGGTGGCCCAGAGACACGTGTCAGCTGAGTCCAGAGAAGCTGAGCTCTCACTATGCCACGGTTCAACTTCAGGAAGGGGAAAAATACAAGGACAAGCAAATAAGAAGTACAGACCTAAACCTAGCATTTTTGAAATTTAAAAAAAAAAAAATCCCACCGGTTCCAAAGGGACAAGTGACGTGCAGGGGCCCAGAACGTGCCGGGGGGGAGGCCATGTCCCCGGAACGCCGTGGTGACCTGACCATGGCCCAGAGGGAGGCTGGGGGAGCTGGGACTCGAACAAGCAAACACGGTGAACGGACGCATGCTATCGCTTTTTCCTCTTCTGTGTACATTTAACGGGTGTTTACGAGAAGCTGTTATTCAATGAAAGTGCATCCTGTAAACGAATACCTTTTCAAATGGAGAAAAATTCTGCACTTCCAAATCAAGTAGGGCAGCTGTCCTACCGGACAAAGGACATCTTTTTGTGTCCTTATTCTGCCTGCTCCCGGGGTCCAGACCCCGGGGAACCCGAGTCAGCTGTGAATAATGACGTCACGTTCCGCCTTCTCGGCCAGGTTGTGCTGGGCACCGTCAGCAGGGGCGGGAGAGGGGCGACTCGGCCCCGGCGGCTCCCACGCTGCACGTCCCCGAGTGCGGGCTGTCTTCAAGCCTGGCCCTTGGCCAGTTCCCAGGAAACGAGCCCTGAGCCCCTGGAACATTCTGCCTGACGTACGTGCCGGGAGTCCTGGGCCATGCAGCACCTGTTTGCTAAGACACTTAATGCTAACAAATGTGATTTACACTAAACATCTGTTTTTGCTCCGCAAGGCCGGAGCCTGAGAGGCCGAGTTCAGTCACAGAGGTGCAGCGTGTCTGTGCAACTGACCGGCCCCGAATAAAAATCCTGGAGACCAAGGTTCATGTGAGCATCCCCAGCTGGCATCTTATGTGTGGCCGTCATACGTCACTGCTGGAAAATGAAGAGCATCCTCGTGGTTCTCCTGACAAGCCACCAGGGCACCTGCGCCTGGCTTCTCCAGGACTGTGCCCGGTGAGTCTCTGCCCTCTGCTGATTCTGATCCACGCTCTTTCGTTGGAATAAACTGTAACGGTGAACGTAACAGTTTTCGGAGTGCAGTGATGCCTTCCAGAGCGGTCGGTCTCCAGGAGCCCCTTCCACGCCTGTTAGCTCATCCAGTCCCGCAAACCCTGCAATATCACTACTGCTGCTTCCCAGATGATAACATCACGTCTCGAGGAGGATAACCCGTCTGACTGGCTGGGTTTTAAAAGGAGCCATATTAATCTGTCCCTTCTGCCATACCATGCGGTAATGTTAGGGGGTCATAGAGAAATTTTAAAATAACTTGATAACCTAACCAACGTTCACCCTGTGTCCTTTGGAAAATATTAAAACGCAATTTCATAAATCTTGAAAAATGTTTAGACTGTAATTAACCTGTAAATATAGTCCAACTCCTACGCATTCAGAATTTGATGTATTTCTGTGTGGTTCTAAATGCAGTACTGTGGCCAGAAGTTCCTAAGATTATACATTGTTCCCTGCCTACTGACTCCTGCCCACCTTACAAAAACCAATTTCCAGAGTAACTTAATTCTCAGTGCTTCCCACCTCCGAGAACACTGGGTACAGGCATGTGTGTGTGTGTGTGGGGGGGGGGGGTGTTAGAAAGAAGAATTAGTTCCTTAATGTTTTCGTGTGTAGGGTATCATGTAATCTTTGTATGTTTCAGAGGAAAACCTAAAATTCATAGTAATTTCAATATTTCACAGGACTGTGTACATATGCATGCAAGAGAAAAATGTCTCAAACATATTTTATGTTTAAGCTCAGTATTCAGCCTCAGAAATATCTGGTAGCGCCAACTCCCATTGGTTTTATTTGAAAAGCGCACTGGCGTTAAATGCTGTGTTTCTGCAGCGACTAGGAAATTAAGAGGTGTAGAATTTGTGTGAGACTTATTAGTACTTCTTGAAATACTAAACAATTACTTTTAGTATACTCTTATAATCTACATTTCAGTAAAATTAGATTTCACACTTAAAGTTGTGATTTTCTTCTAGGTGAATAGCTGCATACTAAAACTGTAATCTGCCCTGGCTGATGTAGCTCAGTGGATTGAGCGCGGGCCTGCGAACCGAAGGATCGCGGTTCGATTCCCAGTCAGGGCACATGCCTGGGTTGCCAGGCCAGTTCCCGGCAGGGGACATACAAGAGGCAACCACACATTGATGTTTCTCTCCCTCTCTCCTTCCCTTCCCCTCTAAAGATAAATAAATAAAAAATCTAAAAAAAAAAAAAAAAATTAGAAAAAAAAAAATAAAACCGTAATCTAGGTTATCCCTTTTAAGGCACCTTTTCAAACTTTTTTTCATTTTCAGTTGACATACAACATTATGTTAATCTCAGGCACACGGCACAGTCATTAGAGATTTACGTACCTCACACAGTGACCACCCCCCAAAGTCTGGTGCCCAGCTGACACCAGTTATTACTACAGGGTCTGGCTCGAATAACACCCCCTTTTTTAATCACAAAATCTTACAGCATGTCATGCTGTAACACAACAATACCATACTCAAGCACACCACATGACGTTTTAGGTGAAATGTTCAAATTGCTGTCCCTCTGGTATGCGACGCCCGCGAACCCGAGCAGCCACACTCGCGAGGGCGTCACTTCTGCCAACCCTGTACACTGACTGCCCTCCCTGTGCTGTACTTTACATCCCCGGGGCTGTTTCAGTAACTGGCAATTTGTACTTTTTCATCGCTTCTCCTTGTCTACCCAGCCCTCAACCTCCTTCCCATCTGGCAGCCATCAGTCTGTTCCAAGACGCTTGTATTTAAGAAGTCCTTAAACTTTCTGTAGAGAAGAATCTTCGCCGAGAAGTAGAAAAAGTCTTGGTAAACACCTGCCTCTTTTCCTGGCTATTTTTTTAAACAGGTCCTACTCCTTACAGCAGTTTTAGGTTCACAGCAAAACTGAACAGAAGGTACAGACCTTCCCATACACCCTCTCCCCCGCCCCCGCCACGCACTGCCTTCCCTACTGCCAGCCTCCCCGCCCCCGCACCCCGAGCCACTAATGATGGACCCACAGTGACACGCCAGCGTCACCACGACTCCACAGTTTACCTCCCCTCGTGCTGGACACTGTATGGATTTGGACAAATGCATAATGACATGCACCCACCCACTACGGTACCACACAGAATACCTTCAACACCCCCCAAACTCCCTGTGCTCTGCCTATTCGTCCCTCCCTCCTCCTAACCCCGGGCAACTACTGATGATTTTGCTTTCTCTAGTTTTGTCTTTTCCAGAATGCCGCACAGCTGCGATCATACAGTTGGGTGGCCTTCTCGGACTGGCTTCCGTCACTTCATAATGAGCATGTAAGGTTCCTCCGTGTCTTTTTATGGCATGACAGCTCATTCCTTTTTAGTGCTGAGTAACATTCCACTGTCTGAATGGACCACAGCTCATTCACCCATTCACCTCCTGAAGGACATCTTGGTGGCTTCCAGGTTTGGGCAATTTTGAAGGGAATGGCTACAAACATCTTGTGCGGGGTTTCTGTGGGAGTAAGTTTTCAGCTCCTCCAGGTAAGTACCAAGGAGCAGGAATGCTGGGTCACGTGGTAGAAGCATGGTAGATTTCGTAAGAAACTGCCCGCACTGTCTACACTTTGCGTTCCCGTCAGCAATGAAGGGGCGTTCCTCTTGCTCCTCCTCCTCGCCAGCGTTGGGTGTTGGGTGTTCTGGATCTGCACCTTTCTAACCAGCAGGTATGTAGCGTTAAGCACCTGCACTTTGATTTCAAAGCACACCTGAAATGCAGCATTCCCCAGAATGTACCCCCAAAACTAGACATGTCAGCATTCCTGTTTTAAAAGACCTTTTGTGAAAATACTTTCCTCAGTAGATTTTTCCCTGCTAATCCACCCACTGCAGGGAAGAATTTTGTGTGTACTGGACTTCTAGAATTAAGGATACTGCACATTTTAAGTAAATGACATAGGAAATTGTTGGGAACTGCCCTGCCTGATTTCAGAAGCTGTAATCCCCTGTGGCTAAGGCTGAGCAAAGGACCTTGGGACCATAAGCCTCTTAGGAGACAAAGCTTATCTTCCTTGTAGGGGCACCCCTCTGTCCCCTTTCTCTTCACCTGGCTTGGCCCCAGGCAGGTGACTGGTTAGCCAAAGACGGGTAAGATTCCTCAAAAGAGGGACGACCTAAGACAGACACGGTCACGAAGGGGCCCTCAGGGAAGGACTTGGTGGGCTATAGGAAAAGGGGGTGATAGACCCTCACCCCTCAGCTTTGACATAGCCTGAGTCCTCATTCTGTCTGCAAGAAGTCTCCTAATCTCTTGGCTGCCTTACTTCCCCTGACTAACTTAAGCCTGAAACAATGACTTAAGCCTGAAACAATGCTGGAGGTGGGTGCCACCCTGTGCTGGAAAGGGTGGGGTCCCTAGGGCAATCAGGCCTAAGAAAGAATGCATAAAATCCTATAAAACCTGCTTTGCTAATCCCTCGATTTAAATGATAAGGGTCCAAGCAGGAAGTGAGTTTGTTCCCCAAAGTTTTCTGGCCCTTTAACTACCTGTCCCTGACTCAGAATAAGCCCTCGGAGTTCTTCCAATGTTAACTATTGTTTAATCATTTCTGCCTGACCATGATTGATGAGCTTTACGTATACACCATGTATTCCCCTGCAAATTGACCCAATAAAAGCTTGCCAAGGCAAGGGTCGGGGTGCTCTCCCCTTGAGAGGGTGGCCGAGGTGCTCCGAGGCTTCTTCTCCCCTTGGGAGAGAAGCCTCGCCATCCCTTTTCCTCCACAGGCTGGGAAGCCCGTGTGAATTTGTCTCGTCTCATCCATAACGCCATGGACCCCAGGAGCCGGGATCCACGTCAGGAAGTCAACACGGAAAGTTCCTATTAAATCAAACTGGTATGATTTCAAATAAAAAATCAAGGCTGAAGTCTTTCTTGGCACAAGTTTCCTCATTTTGGGGCCAAATTCAGCCAAGAACATGCAACCCTCCTTGAAATCACTTAATTGAAACTCACAGAAATCACCATTCGAGGCTGGTTTTCCCATAAAGAGGGACTATTGCAAAAAGAATCGAGAAAGAATTTGATTCACGGTGAATTACGTGAACGTCTTAGTTCACTAAAAATGAACCTGACGGTTCACTGAGAAATCCTATCAAGCCCTGCAGTAATAATAAAGCAACAGCCAGGTTTCAGCTGGAGGGCCTACCTTTCTCTTTCGCTGCACTTCTGTCTGGGGTGCATTTTAATGAGAAATGAGGACTGCCTCCGCTTTCATCTAGGAAGCAGATTCTAGCATCTGCTCAGGTCTCCCACACGCGCGCCAGCATCTAAGACTTTGTTCTGAAGATCAACGACATGGACACGTACAGACCGACAAAGGGATTGTCGCAATTGCGAATTCACTGCTAAGATTCTGCACACTGACTTCCGAATGAGAGCCCTAGAACTGACTAGATCCTCAGGATATGTCGGGTTCTCTGCCTCCACTGAATCACCAAAGCCACGGAGCATTCGCACACAGAATGCGCTTGCTGTGACCATGAATCATTTTAAGTGCACACCTGGCCCTGTGTCCACAGGAGTGCTCTCGCAGGTGGAGGCGCACACATCCGTGTGTGCCCAAGGTGAACGTGTGGCTTCCTCGGGTTTAAAGACTCAGGGTGCCTCAACAGGGGGCATGTCCTTCCTGGCTCATGTTGAAAAAGTTCTGGGAATGTTTTAAAACTCCAAATGAGTAACTTTCTCATTCGGTCACGGGGAGAAGAGTTTTACAAAAGAGACACCGTCATTGATTTTCTAAAAGTACTTTATCAAAGAAACGAAACATTTAGATCAAGTCTGCATCTCCATTGCCATGAATGTCTCAAAAGTACACTCCATCCGAGACGGCTCCCAAGCACGCTCTCCTGCGGGCCACGTGACAGATCGCAGAGGACGCAATGAACGCTGCCGCTACTCAGAGTCGTTATCCGTCCCCAACACTTCTTTGCGAGGCCGGTTTCTAATGCTGTACCCAGAGCACCTGCTAAGCTCAGAGCGCTGAGGAGTAAGCAAGCATCGTTGAGAGCCCTTATCAGAAATGGATTCAACACAACAGAAGAGAGACCCACACAAATGCACCCTCACGTAGAGAAGTGAGCGGCACGTAATACCAAATGCCGTTCACTGAAACTTTTCTTGCCATAGAGCAAGTTCTATAAAAATCACTGAAAATACATTTCTCAGGGCTCAATGTGAATCAGCAATTTCCACTTCTGTTACAGTGTACTGTTTATCCAGAAACTATTTTTAATGAATAAGACTCAGAGTTTGCCAAAACATGTTCCACAAAACAACTCTCTCAAGATGTTCCAGATCTGTAATCAAGTAAGTCTGAAAAGGCCTGCATACTTCGCTCACCTCTTGGATATGCATGAAGCACACTGATGTATAAAAGGCTGTAAAAGCTGAACCTGAAGACTGTTTAAGACGGTTTAACTAAGCATTTCCCACACATATTTGGCCACATCCCTAACATCTAATTAAATAGCATTTAAGAAATACTAAGAAATATTCATTATATTCTAGGCACTCTGCTAGCAATGAGAGTTCTGGTCTTTAAACAGAAAATTTATTTCATACTTGCCTTATTCTTTGACACAGCTCTGTCAGTAATGACACTTTTTTTTTATTGATTGATTTGAGAGAGAGGAAAGGAGGGGGACAGAGGGGAGAGACAGGGAGAGAGAGAAAAATCAATTTGTTGTTCCACTTACTCATACATTCATTGGCTGATTGTTGTACGTGCCACGAACAGGGATCGAACCTACAACCTTGACGTTATCAAGACAACACTGTAACCAAACCAAGCTACCCAGCCAGTGCTAGTAATAATATTTTTTTTTCTGATTTTGTCTTAATTCTTTTCCTTCACAAATGTGAAAGCCTAACAAACGTACAGTAGCTATTTAGTCTCCGGTTCGATTCTATACTTCAAATTCAAAAATATTCTCTAAGTGATTCGTGGATAATAACCTCTACTTGTTTTTTAAGCAATACAATGATGAAAATCCAAATAACTACAGCACTGCAGAGATGGCTGGCAAATCCTAAGAACACTGTCAGGCCGTTAGGAAATGCAATTTACCTTCCAAAATGTTCAGAAAGAAATCATCTTGGGGGAAGTCAGTCGGCAGCTAGCTTACATCTTTCTGTATACTAATTTCTTCCAGGGAAAAGGGATCGGACCGCACAACGGTTTGAGTGAGTCTCCCTTTTAAATTTAACACTGATTGACTCGTCACCCTCCGTTTAATACACCAAGAAGGTGTCAGCCACAAACAAGGATGCCACTGATGTGTAAATAAACTCCACTCGGATTTACTGCTGTGATTCTACAACCGATCGGCTGTCATCTCGTGGCAGGCTCATCCTGTCCCCCTCCGATTTTTCTCAGCCTCACCTTGTTCCATTCACCGTCTCACTCGGCCCTCTTCTTGAGCATAAATCCGTCACAGAATTTCACAGAGATGTCACTTGCAGTCAAAGGCAAGTGTCAATGAACTGGTCTTTGTAATCATAAAGCCATGATCTTAATATCCAAAACGGAGTGTATTATGCGACACAGATGGTATCAATCAACGAACCTTGAACGGCTGTGTACGCCTAATGCTCTGAATTATCCAAAGTGCTGTTGAGTGGAGAGAGGAGGAGGTCAATCAACAGAGGGAAGTGAGGGGTAGCTGGGAAGCCTGAAAGACATCAATGGCAGGCTGGGGAAGGTGGGTCCTGGGAGCCAGGACTAAGGGGGTGAATGTGGTAGGGAGGAAACTAGGGTCCCGTTCGCAATCTTTGGAGCAGCTAAATGCTCTGATTGAATTTGTGCTGAAAGAGTTCAGATAGAATAAACCGATGGGTGAGATGCTGTCAATCAGAAATTGAAAGACACTCGGTTAAAGTCACTGACTGGATCAAGTGTGGGCAGGCGGAGGGATGACGACAATTTCAGTGGGAGTCAGTGGGGCTTCGAAAGGGATGGAGAAGGTGGGACAGGAAACCTGAGCCTTCCAGCCCCGCGCCTGGCTCAGGTGAGGTGATACTACCCAGGGAAAGGCCGGGAAGAGAAGCTTCTAGAGAAGAGGCTGGGCTGGTTTAATGCGGTGGGCTGAACTGCGAGATGACTGAACCAAACACTTACAATGTGTTACAACAAGACAGAGTGACAATACGACAGAGTGCCCATAAAAGCGTTACTTCTTATTAGTCTTTCCTGGGCCCTATGGCAGATGGAATTTCAGAAATTCAGAGAATAAAAAAGAGAAAGCTCAGATGTCAATAACTGGACTAAAATTTCATAGTCAGTCAGTGGCAGCTCCCTTAAAAAGCCAGATTTACCTGCTACGGCTCAGCCTATCCCAAAGCAAATCTGTGCAGGGAATTACAAAATACGTTGACGACTGATGAAATTTCACTGTGTTTTTCTTTTTTTAATGCTGCAGAGAGCAACGACAGGAAATTTCAACAGATTCGCCCAATATTGCATAAGGGTTGCACAGCCAAGGTACATAATTGTCTGACTATCCCTGCTCGGCCCTGGGCTCAGGCACCCCACATGCCGACCAGCAGGTTTTCGAGACCGGCCTGGCAGACGCCCCTCCGCTGCCCCTCCCTGTCCCGAAACACTCCCAACCCCTCCAGTCAACCGGTGCTCCTTAACTGTCCCCAGAGCTGGCACTCACACCACAGACTATATTGCTTCTCAGCAACGGGGAGTCACTTAAGTCACCCAGGCCTCGGTAGCTGCCACCATGAAACATAAAACAACATACCTACTCGTCTGGGTTGCAAACGCAGGTTGTCCAGCAGGCAACAAGGACACCCGAGAGTGTGCCCAATAAACGCAATTGGAAGTACTATCTTAATCCATGAAATAAATGGAGTTTACACATTTTGTTAACACAGACCCTTCCAGAAAGTTACGCTTGTGTTAAAGTTGGTGGTTATTTTAGGCCAGGGGTTTTAAACATCATTTAACAACAAAAACCTTTCTCAAAGAAAATTTTACACAGAACAGAGGAGCCAGAGCAGCCACCCCAGGGAAAGGGCTGCCGTGAGCGCCGATCTCGCCCACGCGGCTTCGTGGACGTGCCCTCCCACCCGGCACCCAGCTTTCCAGGGAGGTCCCCAGGGCTCCAGCGGGCATATGTTTTTAAGTCATTGTTTCGGATAATAATGGATATGACAAAATTATAATGGCAAGAACCCACTGCCAAGAGAAACCCACTAAATTTTAATCTATAAAACCGAGCCTTCTTTTCATCCTGAATCCTTGAAGAGCACTTGAAGGTTTCAAAGTAGCTGCCAGGTCCCAGACTTCTGGAGCGAGCATGTACTGCCTTCACTGGGAAAGAAGTGCATGCTTCTTGAGAGGGCGGGACGGCCTCTCATCCCCCGCCCCCACTCCTGCAGGCCAGGCTGCTTCTCCTTTCCGAGAGTCAAAGGAAAACAAATGCCCTTGGCGATCAAGCAGACCGCTTCTCAGGGCCTCCCAGGAGAAAGAAATTACACGCCAGGGATTATCCCTCACCGCCCCCCCCCCAAAATCTATTTGATCACCAGAGTGCTGTTCATTTTTTAAAACTGAATTAAAAACGTTTCGAGTCCAAACTCTCCAGTCTGCCACAGTTCCCATAGCTATTATCCTAAACAACTGCACTGTCTGTCTGTCTGTCACCAGAAATCACATGAACATGTGACCCAGAGAATGGGACTTGCAACTCCAGCTAGGCAACTTCTGTAATCCGCTGACTTAGTGATTTGTTCAACATCTACTTACTGAGAAAATACAGTGTGCAAGGCCGAGAGCCACAGGCTGGGCAAACTGCTCGGGGCAAGAGGGCCCCGCCTCACCTTCGGACAGATACTAAGTGGACGAGTGCTAACAATACACTGCGACAACGTGGCTTTAGAAACACCTGGAGAAATTGGGCAGGGGAGAGGCTAGCAGGCAAGGCTTCTCAGAGGGGAACTGGGCTCAGGGAGGTCTGGGCAGGGCAGGCTGACTAGGACGGAGCGGGGGAGGGGGCATGTAGGGTGAAGGTGGTGTTCCAGGCAGCACGTGCCAAGGCCCGGGGGCGGGAGGAGGTGGCCGACCTCAGTGTGCACATCGAAAACACGAGGGACGGCAGAGTAGCAGCACAGTTGTGGCCCAGTGGCTGCTCCAGAACAGCTGGATGAACACCGGCTCCTAAAGCAAGGGCGCACTAAGGGCGCACTTCAAACCAGGCCCTTCTCCCCCCCCCGCCACGGGAAAGGCTGTCTTTCGTGCGGTAAAGGGGGCACCCGAGCTGGCAACTCAGGATACCTGCCCCGTATTAGATTCCTAACGTAGGAACCATTTCTACTACAAATATTAGATTCCTTACACAGAGGCACATCCCTGGACTGGAAAAACTCCCAATTCAATAAACATTTCTTTAGTCTCCTAGCCTCTCCAAGAGAAAGACCTTGTTATCTTTGGGTGACACGCTGTGAGATCTCAAAGGAATGTAATCGTCTTTAGACACGTATATCTTTTTAAATGTAATCTTTATGGTATTTTTCCCAGTCCCATTTAGTGCCCTTATACCTCCCTCCCCGCAGCGGTCACCACAGTGTTGTCCGTGTCCATGAGTCCTTTTCCCTGTTCGCTCAAACCCGCCACCTCCTAGCCTCCCCCTGCCACTAGCTGTCATCCTGCTCTCCACCGATGAGTCTGTCCCCAATTTCCTCGTTATTCAGTTTGTTCATGAGAGTCCACAAATGAGTGAGATTGTATGGTATCTGGACACGTATATCTTATATGCATGTAGGCAGATAAAAATTCTTTAAGAATAAATTCTAAACATTAATAAAAGATGGAGAAATCATCTTTTTGGTTTATCTCCTTTTCTATTTCTTTTTACAATAAACAAATCACTATTTGTGTATGAACTCCACACGGGTTGGGCCAGGAAAGTGGGGGGGGCGGGGGCGGGAGGTTCCTCCTGCTCTCCTGGTCCCCAGACACTCAGCCAGGTTCCCATCTCCTCAGTAGCTGTCACCACCCACGTGATCCCTTTATTTTCTTCCATCAGTAACTGCAGGTCTCCCTGGAGTGAGACAAAGGACCAGAATCCCTCACCTTTGCGGTCTCCAGGCGTCTACGGCCAATAGCAAGGGACAGAGGACGAGGCACGAGACCACCAGCACCACAGCACAGGGAAGGAACAACTTTTGCCTAAACTCGCAAACTGTGTACCGCCGAGGCCCCTGGTTTATGGGTTTTGGCAGACCCCTGAAACGGAGACAGCCCCGGGCGGGAGCCCACAGCAGGCCCTGACCCCTGGCAGCTCCGGAGTCATCCAAGGAGCCCAGGAACCAGAGGTGGTAACAAAGACCATTCCTGAAATGAATCAGTCCTGCCAGATAGGCGCATACGTTTCCTTCGAGCCCATGCAGACAGTGTTAATAATCAAATTCATAACACTTAACACTCCGTTTCTTATCCCATCGCTTCTCAGTCGGATGGCACTGAGACTCCGCTCTCAGGCAAGCATCTGCCTCATCGTTTGATGGGAAGGTGCCTCCGTGCTCGGAGGCTGGGGACTCTCGTGCCGAGGAATGAGCACAGGTCTCCTCCAGCCACACAGAGCAGGCCGCACAAGGCAGCGTCCTTGTTCCACTGAGCCGGCCTGGGCCCATTCCTGAGACTCGGAGCCTCACTTCGCACATCCCGAGGTGAGAACAAAATAATTCAACAAGCCCTCCCCCGAGGGAGAACTCAATGAACTCGGTTTTCCAGCTGACTGTCTGCTCCCTCTCATTCCTCCTGAAGTTGGAATAAACCGACAGCCTCCACTCGAAAGGCCAACGTACCAGGCCACCAGCCCGGCCCGACACTGTCACCTCTTGGCATTTCCTCTTAACCCACAGAGACACAAAAGAGGACACGGAGAAAAAAACCTCAATACGTCTTCTTTTTTTGAATGGGAATATGTAAGATCAATCCCTGCCTTTAGAACAAAGTGTAACTCATTCTCGGAGAGTGTCAAAAAGGTATATTAAGTTTTATCAACGCACAGCCTGAGTCGAAAATTATTCTTGAAGTATGTTCTCAATGGTTTCGATGAAATGAAAAGTTAAATATAATGCAAGATGAATACGCACTATCTCACCCTAAAATTCCTTTAATGGTGAAGTCTAATTCACCTGAAATGGCACTATTAATTGAATATTTTAAGTCGATAAGCACATTAAATAAAAAGAGAGCAAGATTATTTTAAGTGCCCCACTGACAGAGTGCAATGAGAAATGCATTATAAATATACACTCAAAGGTAGTTAAGCAATATTTTTTTATATTTTTACTTTCAGGAAAAAAATGCGTTCTCTGCTACGAACCCCAACATGGGTTACCATTACAAGGACTGATACTGCGGCACCTCGACAACCTTTTAACACGGAACTGCTCTGCAGAACCAGCTTCTGAGAAGACAGAGCCTTTGGGTCAACAGCTGCACCAGCTGTTTTTCTTCTGTAACAGGCCTTTCCACCTTAGCAGCCCAAGTCCCGGGTACTCCACTGAGGGACGAAAGAAAACACGGACCCTTCACAGGACTGCAGGGAAAAGCAAGCACCTCTCGCTTTAAGAGCAACCCTTCTCTCATTGCACGCACCAGGAAACCGAGGCTGAAAGAGCTCAGGCATCTCCCTGAAAATGATAAAGCCAGTGAGCCGACCAGCGCACCCAGCGTCGTCTCCCCAGCCCACACCTCGAACTAGACGAGCCACCACAAGACAGAGGCCGGAGCAGACACAGACCTGCCTGCTCGCTCCCCCAGGGAATGAATGTCTTGAATGTGTAGCCATACCTTGGCTTCGGGCTCTCAGATCTTGCGATTGTTACAGACTGAAAGGAAGGCCCTCCACTAACAAAGAGATAAGGACTTTGCTGAAGGCTCAGATGAGGGTTAACATCTTTTCAGCACTCAAGTAATTTTTAAATTCGGGCAGATCCGCTGTGTTTTTAGACGTAATGCTATTGCACACTCAATAGGCTATAGTATAGTGTGAACGTAACTTTTATATGCCCTGGGAAACCCAAATATCCCTGTGATTAGCTTTATTGCGATATTCGCTTTCTTTTGGTGATTGGGAACAAAACCCACAGCATATCAGAGGCATGCTTGTATTTTTAACTGGTAAAATAACCTAAGAAGACATTAGTCATCCACCAACATTCTCTGGATAATAAGTGTAGGAGCAGTGTTAATTTAGTTGAATCTTCTCTAATTTAATTACTCTTTTTATCCGTAATTACAAAGGTGATGGTAAATTAAGAAGTACTATCATTTTATTCTCTCCCAGTAAGTACGTACAATATGTTATATTTTCAACTAGTAAATCAAATCAATATACCAATCCTGCTTGGGGTCGAGAACACACAATACAATATGCTGATGATGTATTCTAGAAATGGTACACCTGAAACCTATATAATTTTATTAACCAATGTCACCCCCAATAAATCCAATAAAAAGTAACAACTAAAACAACTACACAATAAAAAGACAAAATACACACACTCCCCAATTCTGAAGCTTGGACATGCTGTACGTACGGGGAAACCCGAGGGCTATTTTAATTAAAGCTCCTTTTAGATGTGGATTGCGGCAGAGACCCTACGTGCTTTACAGATTCCCATTAATTCCAAGCTTTTCAAAAACGCATTTCCAGAAGAAAGCTTCTTCTGCAACGTGTAGGTTCATGCACGTTTCCCTCAGCTACGAGGGATTCCAGAATACAGTCAATGACACTGAACACGAGGTCCTCACAGCAAGGAGAGGCCTCTCACAGTTCCCACACGAGAGGCCACCGCTCTTCCAATTTTAAGCCACGGTGTCCGGAAAGGGGGGCCAACGGGGAGAACATCCTAACTTAACAAGTGAAGACAGCAAGGCATGTTTGAATGGCCACCTTTCGCTTTAAGGCTACCTCCTAAACACAAAATTGCATGTGGACTCCTTTCGCCCTGCTAACAATTGAGTATTAATGTATGCACGTCATTCTTCCCCCTCAAGAAAGGAGCCCTCCCTTCCAGCGACAAGTAACTTCCAAACGCTCTCCTGCAACTAAAAGGGAAAAAAGTAAAAACACCACTCCTTTGAAAAAAAATTTAAAAAGTATGGAGAACTGGCAGGCTGTATGTTTATGTCAACCTTAGAAAAGATGGAGCAGCAACTCCCCAGGAAAACCATCACCTGTGACCCAGCTGTGGGCTGTGGGGCATCTCACGTCTCTCGAGCACCTCCCTTCACAGCCAGTGCTCAGGTTTTGCACCCGCTTGGCTGTGTCAACCCCCAAAGGCCCGAGGAGCAAACTAAAGCTTTAACGTGAAGAGTGCAGTTCTGCTCCCTGCCTGGGGCCTGATCTTAGAAATGCGTGCTTGGATCGAATGCATTTATTTCCCCTCTGCTTTTTGAAACCGAGGACCTCAGGCTTGGGATGTGGTTAAAGGGCAGAAACAAGAGTAAAAAAAAAAAATCGCAAACACGGAACATACTAAGAACAAAGGAAACACCAGCGTGTGAACAGGAAATGAAGCAACTCCAAACAAATACCTTTTGGGGCCGCCGACGTAGGTGAAGGTAAAGGTGGAGTCCGAGTATCTGAAATCTGAAGCAGAAAAGTCCGGTTACCAGCGGCCCCCGTTGTGGGCGGGGGGAGGGGGGTTCTCCCGGGTCCGGGCGGGGGCCCCGGGCCGGCGGGAGGCGAGGGCTGCGGAGCCGCGGGGACCCCTCGCGCGTGGGAAGGGATGCCCCGCGCGGACGCCGCGGGAGGCCGCCCCCCGCAACAAGTGCCGGGCGCCATGGCAACGGCGGGACGAGCCCGGTCGGGGCGCCGGAAGCGGCCCCCGCGGAGCTGGCGGCTGCGAAAGCCGAACGCGCTCCCTCTCCCGCGGGAGCAAGATGGACGCGAGGCGCCCGCCGGGAAGGGACGCGGGCGCGCCGGGCGTCCCGCTCTTTCGGGGCCACGCGCTGCCAGGCGGAGGGCTCCGGACGGACCCGCAGGAGCCCGAGGTCGGCCCGACGCTGCCCGCGGGGCCTCGGCGCAGCTGGCCAGCGCGGCGCAGCGCAGCGGGCTCGGCTCCCGGCCGCCGCCGCTCAGCCCGTTGCGCAAATCCGCCGGGTCCCGCCGCCCCGCTCGGTGGCCGCTACCGAAAGCCCGGCGGCGGGCTCGGGCGCTCCGGGAGCGCACGGTGGGGGGCTCAAAACACAGCCAAGGCCCCCGGCCGGGCCACCCCGGCTCTGCCCGCGAGGCTGCCGGCTGCCCCAGGCTGGGGGGAGGGGGGAGGGGACCGGCTGGCGCCCCCTCCCCCGTGGGCTCCCGCTCTCGCCGCAGCAGCCGTGGCCAGACGAGCCCCGGAATGGGGACGGGCAACCCACCCCCACCCCTGGCCACACACGTCGCGGTCTGCAAACTGGGAAAGGGGCGGCGGGCGGCCGGGGAGCTGGCGCAGGGTCCGAGGCTCGGAGAGGCGAGAACTCACCTGCAAACAGGCAGTCCTTCTCGGCTCTGGACTTCTGGATCACGACGTCGATATCCTTCTGAATTCGCTCTTGCCTTGAACACATCCCCATGAAATCCACCCCTGGAAAAGAAGCAGCCGCTATTTCCACCCACCCCACCCCCTCGCACGCTTCCAGCTTTCTTAAATACTCAGTTAAAAATGAAACCTCTGGCCGAGGCAGGGGCTGAAGGCGAAGTGGCTTCGGAAGTGATCCTGGGTGAGGGAGGAGACGGCGGGGGAGGGGGAGGGGGTCAGCTTTGCATTCCCAGATGTGACCGCCCAGCTGCCGCTCGCCGCCGCTGGATTCCAGTTTCCTCCCTCCTGACAAAGGATGCTGATGACACCGAGTCTCACTTTCCCCCTTCCCTGCCGGGAGCCAGGGCCGTGGGGGCCCGGGGTGCTGGCGGCGGCCGGAGAGCGAGCAGCGGCGGGGCGGCAGGCGCCGGCGAGGGGCGAGCCCCGCTCCGCCTCCCGCGCGCACGCCCCCCGTGGCCCGCACGCCGGCCTCCACTCCCGCGCACACTCGCGCCCGCGGGCGGTGCCGAGGCTGCTGCAACGCTGCCGGCCGCAGACCCTCCGCACCCGCTGCCCCGCCGCGCGGTCACCCGGCCCCGGCCGCTGGTGCTGCGCTCGTCGCCGCGGTCCTGGGCGCAGGCCGGGTTCCCCGCCCGGGCCGCCGCGCGCGCCGGCCTCAGTGGGAATGCAGGTAGTGAAGGCGCCCTGGGGCTCCCCGCCCCCGCCCCCCATCCACCACTTTTATGAATGCCACTCCACTTTCGGAAGGAATTATGAGTCAGATGGAAAACCCTAACCGGAGTGGCCAAGAAGGGCGGGGGAGGAATAAAGAAAAATCTTTTAAATTGAAAAATAAATAAATAAAACGAACAAATCTCTCCTTGTTGCCACAGCAGGCAAGGCGAAAAAGCTCTGAAATTACCCCAGACGCTCACCCTCCGGTACCCTTATTGCCAGAGTCTTCCTCTTCCAAACAGAAAGCAGTTCAGCCCCTTTGGGGTGCCCTTAAGGGGACGCAGCCCCCTTTGAGGGGCTTACTCCACATCCAAAATCTCACAAGTTCTTCCCTCCTGGGTATTTCTGTCCATAAAAAAAATTTGGCAGACTCAGCCGGCACGGGTCAGGGGCTCCCTAAAATAGAAACATGTGTTTGGCTTGTTTTAAAAGGCCACCCCTGTGCCAGTCTGTCAAGGGAGAGCTCTTAGAATCCTCCTGTCTTGCTTAGAAATGAGATACTACTCGGAGCCCCACCTGCTGTTCGGCCTAAAGGCGCCTGGGGCTGGTGTAGCTGCGGGGCCTAGGTATTGCCAGTGTGCGTTAGGATGGGCTTGCAGTGGTAGATTTCTTACTGATCTGGTCTCCACTGAGAAGGCTTCTCTGGGCAGACTACTCTCATCTGCATTCCCAGGGCCTGGTGCAGTGCCTGGAATATGGGAGGGAAGCGGAACCAGTTGGTTGGTTTCACGAATGAATGGGGGTGCCTTGCAGCGTCTTTGTGGGTACCCCAGTTTCAACCGGCTCCCTCATCAGCATAAGTACCCCAGAGCTGTCAAACCAGCTCAGACCCTTTGTCAGTCCTGTTGGGATTCAGCCAGTGGCAAGGTGGTGCTTAGGAGAAGTAAGAATGACTGTCATCACGGACAGATTCTTAAGATCCTGGAGAGACAAAGGCCACGTGAGATTATGTGCTCCAATTCTTTCATCTTGCAGAAAAGCACACAGGACACTTGGTTGTGTGGCCTGGAATACATCACATTGGTTGAGAATGAAAGGCTTCCCCCCTAGGGTCGGGCAGGTTCAGGTCCTTCCTGGTTTTCTGCTGGGCTGCCAAGAGCACCACCTCCTTCTCTCCCACATCTCCCAAGGGTCGTTTGCACTTCCTTCTTCCATTCCATGCTCCAACTTCTCCAAAAAGCTTTAAATCTATCGAGTCACAAGTGCATCTTATAGCCGTCTATCCGCAGAGCTTGCATTTCCAAAGCAGAACCTTGACTACAAATAAAGTTGAAGTCATTTGAAAGCTACCAAGTGTGTCGTTGCCTGGATGACCCTTTGGTTGACCGCTCCATAAAACCGGCCTCCTTGCGATTTGTGCGATATTTGATTTTTTTTTTCCCCCAAGCTTCACAGGCTGCCCTGTCTTCGCGAAACACAGCTAACCTCACTCTGTGGCTGCAAGGTGTGATACATTTAAGTATTTTTAAATTTTAAGGGGTAAGACAAAAAAAAAAAAAAGAAACCTAGCCTTTCTCCCTAGTATGCATTTCTGCAAGATAAGTTTCTCTTTCAATTCTGCGCATGCCAAGGCATCGTTGAACCATGCTGGGTCTTCGTGGCCGGTTTCCTCCCAGCCCTGCCCACAGCCGGTGTTCCGCTGACCCAGTCTCATCTCAGGCTCTTAATCAGACATGTCCATCATGCTCGCTCTTATTAAAAACTGTATGCACCTTGGAGATGAGGGGTTTCTATCCTCGCTCTAAACACTCATGTGCACGTGCACACACACAGGTTCAAGAACAGAGCATGGACTAGGCCCTGAATAAGTGTGTTAGATTCCGTCGCTCGCAGTGGGGAACTCTGGCCCTATGCCGTGCTAAACTGGGGACAATCTGTATGAGGAATGATTGAGTCTAGTAGAAAGGTTCACCAGTTTAGAAAAATGGATCCCAAGCCAACAGATAGAAGTCATTAGAGAAAAATCGTCCCTTCCTCACAGTTCTGAGAGGCCCTGCACTGCAGGGTAAGGTAATGGAGGTGTGTTAACTCTCACGCATCCAGGACTTACTAGAGCAGGGTGAGGCGGCCCTAAACACTTCACATATAGTCACTCGTTTCACATTTACAGTAGCCCTCATGGTAGTAGCTGTTCTCTTAGGCTTCGCAGTGTACAGAAGGGGAAACTGAGGCACAAAGCAGTTCATTAGCTCGTCTCCGGTTTTCCTCTCCAAACCTTTCAGCAGTTGAGCTGACCTTTAAGAATAAATGTTCAGAGGTCTCACTGGGGAGGAAGTGGGAGGGCCAACCAGAGCAGGCTCGGGAGGAAGCCAGTCAGAATCCCTGTGACCCCTGCGACCCCAGTGGCCTGGAGCCCATACCCTAGCAACGTAGGCTTGTCACGATTTCCCTCCCCTGTGCTGAAATTCCCTTCCCAAAGGAATCCCAGCCCTTGGTAACTCTTAAGAAAATGTCTGTCCTCTGCTATGCTCTGGGAACTCAGAAAAGGTGATGGGAAGTAGGGTTAGCAAATAAACTGCCCCCTTTCCCAAATGCACGGGGTGCTGTCAGTAGCAAAGGCCCGCAGGAGTTCCCACAGCAGCCTCTGTGAGCTGTGGGAACATCACATGACAGCTTGCCTTAGTGACGGGGTCAAACAGGGACAGGGTGGGTCCCAGGGGTTTCAATGAGAGGAGATCACCAGGGGTGGTCAAGCCTGGGTGAGGAAGTAGGATTTTATGGAGAGCAATGGGACACCACTGGGAGGAAAGAGCTCCCAAAGTTCTTTTCGATGATTAGATCTATGTAACTTCCTCTTGCAAATGGTTCTGCAATGGAGAGAAATCCGTAAAACTCAGAACGCCTGCGAGGCCCACCTGGCTTCGTGCAAACAGAGGACTCAGGCAGCCCTTTCTTTATTCAGCTGCTAGACTTCTGCTGTGGGAGAAACGAATCCTGGAATCCTGACCTCCTCGGGTGGGTCTAGCGATCAAAGTATGAGCAACGCAGAGTCAAGCTTCAGTAAACTCGACAAAATGAGGGAGCGTTTTGGGTGGTTTGATGGGAAGGTGTGTCCCAGTCTGGTCCTAACCCGGGGCCGTTTTGCGGTCTTACGGCCTTTTCTAGCCTTGCTGAACTTGACCGGCATGGAAGCTAGAGCCAGAAAGCAGACGGGCTGGCCCCAGTTCCACGGTTCGCTTTCATTTAGTCCCGCTTGTTTCTCCTGAAACTTTAATCCCGGCTCTCAGCAGCCCTCCGATAGGATGCCTCGCCTCCCCCCCCGCCCCCCCCCGCCCCACCCCCAAACAAGCTCATCCGTCTCCATTTGGACTCCTGTTGATTCTACTCTGTTTTGAAGACCTCTCATTTCTTTTGTTTTTAAAAGTGCATAAATACTGCAAGAATATATATTCTCAGGGAAAACGGATTAAAACAGACGTGAGTACAGAGAGTAAAATCCCCACCCACCCTAATCCTTAATTCCCCTCCTCACCCCAAAGGGAACTGGCATGTATAGTTTCCAGGCGATCCTGTCATTCTTGCATTCTTATATCCACACAAATGTACATGTCTTCAGAGAGGGATACACACGCATTTTAGTGTGAAAGGAAACCCACAATACGTGTTGTTGTGCAACTTGAGTTTCCCACCGTCGCGGGGAACTTTCTGTGCAAAGACACCCAGCTCATACGGTGCAGCCACTGCAGAGAATTTTATTGAATGGATGAACCATAATACATTTTAACGGTGCCTCTACGGTAATGATCGGTTTCTGAAGTGTTTTGTGATTCAAACAATTTGCTACAAATGCACATCTTTATGCACAGTTTTAGTAGTTTCTTTGGGATGGATTGCTGGAAGTGGAAAAACTGGATCACCCGGGGCCGGCAATTTAAAACTTTGATAGGTACAAGCAAATCGCTCTCAGAATTACCTTCCCATTTGATACTGCACCAACTGTTTTCAAGAGTACCCAATTCTCTGAGACATTCCTAACAACGGCTACCACCAGTTTTTAAATCTTTTGCTAATCAGTTGGATAAAGAATATTCATCTTACTTTTATTTCTTTCCCTGATAATTAGTGAGGTTGGGCATATTTTTAAACGTTTATTAGCCATTTGTGTAGTCTTTTGAGTATTCAAGTATACTTGAGTATGATTGCCTGCCATATCCACCCTATATTTTCCTGTTGGGTTTTTCTGGCTTTTTATTATTTATTCATCGGAGATCTTTATATATTCTGGACCGTGATCCCCTTTCTATTATACTTTTTAGTCACATGGAAGTTTAAAATTTTTATTTATTCACCATAATGAAAGCAAAAAAAATTTAAGGTAACTTCTTGGGACCAAACACTGCCCTCTTCAAAAAATCTTTCCTGGTTTTCAACTCACTAACACTCCCTCTTCCCTGAACTCCTCATTTCTAGACGCTAAGTTCCTTGGAGACAGGAACTGGTTTTACTTGTCTTCGTACCCACCACCCGGCTGGCAGTAGAGACTGTTTTAATACACAGTGGTAAAATGGATACTTATTGGATTGACTGAAAGTCTTAATTACCATCTTTTGCTGCTGGTTTAAATCCCTTAACGCTTAGACTGCCCCGTTACTTACTCTCTCTTTCCACGGGCCCTGAATAGCGCTCCGCACAGCCGTGAGTGTGTGGAGGGTGCTCAGTAACCACGAATTGATTGATCGACTGGATTCTGTTGTTTTGTTATGACCTTGTACATTTTAGGCTTTGTTCTCAAAAGGGAAGCATTTCCTCCAGAGAGTTCCATGGGATATAGTTATCTTATGAGATTTTCCCCCAAAATGGTTCCAGATTTAAGTTAATTTGAGGCGAAGTGGATTAAATGAAGTTAAATAGTTTTCTCTCTCCTTCATTTGAGTCTGTAATATGCCTAACTGTGAAGGACATGTGGTCTTTCCAAAAACTTCTAAATGACTGAACACTTGGAGTTTTTGTTTATTGGTTGATTTTTTTGTCTGTAAGCTGTGTTCCATGAAATTTCTATTTTATGTATATGCGTGTGTGTGTACATATGCTCAATTCATGTAAAAACTTACAATATATATTTCTTCTTTGTCATATCAGTTGTGAAACACCTTTAACGCTCATCTCCAGGAGGCTTGTGATGACAAGCTTTCAAGTAACAGGGGATCAAATTCTGCCTCTCCAACTTAGCAGAGATCTAAACCCGCACGAGGAACAAAACCACATGGTTAGGACATCAAATCTGTTTCCTCACCTGAAAAATGGGTAGAACAATGGCTCTTCTCCCTTAATGGCTGAAAAGGAGGGTTAAATGAAATAGACACCTGCAAAGAGAAATATAGAAATCGGCTACTCTCTTTCTTCTCCACCGGGCGGGCGGAGTGCGTGGGCGGGGGCGTCTGTGCGGCCTCCGCAGCGGACGCAGAGATGCAGATCTCGGTGAAGACCCTGACGGGCAACGCCGTCACCCTTGAGGGTGAGCCCAGGGACACCACTGAGAATGTCAAAGCTAAAATGCAAGACAAGGAGGGCATCCGGCCTGAGCTGCAGCGACCGTTTTTGGCAGGCAAACAGCTGGACGATGGCCGCGCTCTCTCGGACTGCAACATTCAGAAAGAGTCCACCCTGCTACTCGGGGCTTCGCCCGCGCGGTGGCATCGCTGGGCCCTCCCTCCGCCAGCTCGCCCTGAAGCACAAGTGTGACAAGATGATCTGTCACAGGTGTTATGGCCGCCTGTACCCCGGCGCTGTCAACTGCTACGAGAAGTGTGGCCACGCCAACAGCCTGCCCCCCAAAAAGGTTAAATAAGGCCCTTTTTTTAAAGCTTATTTAAAAGGATGGAGGCAATAAGGCCCCTCCATCACCTCCTCTGGCCTATAGGGTGGTCTTCTGCCTACTCCCTGTGACCCTGGAGCCGCAATGAGGTTTCCCTTTCACTGGCTGGAGCAGTAAAAAACAAAAAACAAAAAAACACATTGCTTAGCAAGAATTAATTATTATTAAAGGGCCACTAAAAAAAAATTCTCTCCCTCACACTATATACGATGGACTGATTCTGCCTTTGCTTCTCCAATTATTCAGTAGTTCTCTATCAGACTGTCTGGATGCACTTGTTACAAGTTGTAAGTCTCTGCACAGGGACGTCCTATTGGGTTCGGAAGCTCTTTGTGCGTGGTGCTCCGTGGGAAGCCAGGCGTGTTTGAGCGGGCGGAAGGCACTGCAGGGACCGCGGAACAGGTGCCTCCCTGCAGGTGGGTGTCTCATCATCCATCCAGTCTGGCTCCTGAGGTCACATCCAGGGCTGCAGTATGCGTCAGGAGACACTGGCCTGGGTCACAGACCCTGACGCAAACCAGCAAAGGCAAGATGTGATGCGTTGGTTTACACCTGGGAAGGATGCTTGGTGGCTTAGCAGACAGAGGATGAGCTGGAGGGACCTGAGGCCTGGGGAATCGAACTGGGGACTCAACCCGAATTTTCTCTCCTGCCATTTCCATTTCTGCTTGGCATTTTTCTTTCTTTCAAATAACGGGGAAAATAGCCCTCTGGTAACCGCAAACTTAGTAAATCCAATGGCAGCGGGTAACTAACTGCCTTTTCCCAACGACTACACAGTAATCTTGGAATAAACGTAACAGAACCAGCGGCCCACCTTGGGACAAGGGTCTGCCCTCTGGACAGCCACTGTGGCCAAGTGAAGGGAGCGCTGTGACTTGCAAGGCCCTGGTCACGTCCTCGTCCATGTCCACGGCAACCCATGGGGAAGAATGAAGGAACGTCTCTTGCTGGTCCCCTACTAGTCTGATTTAAAAAAAAAAATCATTTACAACACCAGTTCCGGTGTTTCTCTACGCTGGATCTGGGACGTTCACTCATCTCTGAGGGGGAGAATTATACTGAGAAATGTATTATTTTATTCCTCGCTCTCGGATTCCTTCTCACTTTCACAGTGTAACAACTGCAGTTACAGACCAGGTTGCCTAGTGGTGCCCCTCCTCTAGGCTTACAGCTGTTACAGCACTTAACACGCTTTCTTTCTCCCTTTCTTCCTTCCTTTCTTCCTCACCCAAGGACATTCAGAGACAGAGGAAGGGAATGAGAGAAACTTCGATTGATTGCCTCCCATACCAGGGAGGCAGTCAGACCAGACCAGGGACTGAACCCACAACCTAGGTATGTGCCTAACCGGGAATCGAACACACAACCTGTTGGTTATCGGATGATGCTCCAACCAACTGAGCCACACTGGCTGGGACTTTCTTTCTTTCTTAAGAGGCTGAGCAACAGTGTTCAAGGCCTGAGCAATTTGCTCTGTTCAACAGTATGTCTCATACTTAAGCTACTATGTGAAACACAGAAAACACTCAATAAATACTTGAAAGAAAGACAATGGCACTACTCCTCCTGGAGGGCCAAGTAGCTACCCAGAGGTGGGGCAGGTAGCTGAGACTGAGCTGGGGCTGACGGTTTGTGGGTCCCACTGATAAGCGTTGAAGGATCTTAAGGGCAAAGTCAAGAACGTGCAGGCGGACATCTCGGCAGCAGGAGGCCTGGTGGCCGGGCTGCGTGGCGCTAGTGGCACAAGCTTGCCAGACCAACCACACACATCTCTTCCCGCCTCCACATCCGGGGACTTCCTGTTGGTAGCTTGAAATCAGCTGTAGTCGGAGCACTCTATTTACCACAGGCATTGGAATCACTGCAAAGCAGGCCTTCGACTGTTTGTTTTTAACCAGAGAGCTGCCTATTCCACCTTTACCAAGCCAGCCAGGGCACGGACGCAGGAGGGGGACAGGAATGTTACTCTACTTGAAGCGAGGGAGGTGCTCAAACATCAAACCGTGGAGGAAGCGATGGGTCGAGCACAGACCTCTGAGTTGCTCAGCCGTGGAAATAGTCCGAAGGGAAAGCACAGGACGTGGCTTGCTCTTCAGCTGCCTGGAAGTCCTTCAACAAGTCTGCGCGACGGACTTGGCAGGAGGAGAGGAACACAGTCACCTATGCGAAATGCTTGCAGCTCTAGGAAAGTTACTGCCTGTCTTAGCCGCTCAGTCTTAGCCAACAGCCTAGCCTACAGCTATGCCTGGGCCACGTGAGCTGATCCCACTCGGCCAAGGGGAAGCACCGCTCTGGACCGGCGCCATGGCCCACATATCCCAGCAACGCAGGCCTCTTCCCCTGCCACCTGGCGCGCCGGCCCCCGAGATGTTGACATTAGCAGGCTTCCAACAAAAAAGGTTGCCAACTCTAACCGTATTTTTTCTTTTCTATCTAGGTTGTTTAAGGTGTGGTCTTAATAGCAGAGGTATGAACTAAATAGGTTTTTTCACTTTCCTTCGTAATCTATGAAAAAATATATATATGGAAAAGTTTATTTAAGAGGGAGGGAGAGAGAGATGCAGGAGGAGGAGGAGGGAAACAAAGAGGGAGGAAGGGAAGAATAGAGAAAGGGGGAGGAAGGGAGGGAGGAAGAAAGGAAAGGGAGAAGGGAAGGGAAGGGGGAAAGAAGGAACACAGAAAGGGGAGAAGGAAGGAAGGAGGCGGCGTTCCTTCTGGACCTGCCGAGGTGGGAGCAGAACAGCGGCAGCGGCGGCACCACGTGGATGCTGGGTGAAATGAGGACCTGCCTCAGAGCCCTGTGCCAGAGCCACTTTTGTCACTGAGGATTCTGCTCTTAGGAAACGGGACCTGTTATCGGTGGGCCGTCACAGCGGGCGAAGACCCATCTTCCTCTCCGCCTGGTTTCTGACTCCCGGCAGCAGGCGGCAGACTTCGTTCCCTGCATCTGATTCTCTCCTCTCTTGAGGTCTTTGGCCTTCCGACTGCCGTGTGCAGGCAGCCCGGTGTGTTGAAGATAATTGCCCTGCCTGTGTAAGCTTGGTATGGTTTACAAGTAAAATTTATCACTGAAACAGAAATGAGAATTAATATTGTTATCTCTTGCTACTGCCATGGAAACGTAGTTACAGAACAACTTAGTGAGCATACATTCAATACAAATGTATTATTCTTCACCCACCCTATAAAAGTGAGTCATCCACCAAAAAAAGGTGTCATAGGGCAAATGTTAGTAAATCAAAATGTGAGTGCCATTGACATTGACAATATGCATTTACTTCGATAATTAACAAAGCATTTATTACCATTTTATTGTTCATGTTTTTAATCTTTTTTTTTTTCCTTCTTCTTAAAGAAGACCCTTTAACGTTTCATGTAATACTGGTTTGGTGGCAAAAAGTACACATCTAACAAGGATAGAATCTAAAAAACAAAATGAACAAACAAGCAGAACAGAAACAGGCTCACAGATATAGAGAACATTTTGATGTGTGCTAGATGGGCAGGGGGGTGGGGGTAGGGTGAAAAAGGTGAAGGGATGAAGAGGTACAAATTGGTAATTACAGAAAGGTGACAGTGATGTAAAGTACAGTGTAGGGAGTACAGTCATTAATATCCTGATAACTATGTATGGTGCCAGGTGGGTACAAGATTTATTGGGATGATTACTTAGTAAGTTACATAATGTCTAATCACACCTGAAACTAATATTGTATGTCAACTGTAATTGAAAAAAAATTTTAAATGCCCTGGCTGGTGTGGCTCAGTGGATTGAGCACTGGCCTGCAGACCAAAGGGTCACTGGTTCGGTTCCCAGTCAGGGCACGTGCCTGGGTTGTGGGCCAGGTCCCCGGTGGGGAGTGTGTGAGAGGCAACCACACATTGATGTTTCTCTCCCTCTCTTTCTCCCTCCCTTCCCCCTCTCTAAAAGAAAATAAAATCTTTAAAAAATTTTTTAAATGATTTAATTTTTTTAAACATTAAAAAAAAGAATTAACAAAGCAAACTGCTGATATTCAGTGTTTGTACTGAAAAATCATCCCTCCACCCTGCTTGGGATGACTTTGGTTGTTGGGAACTGCCCTGCCTGGTTTCAGGAGCTGTAACCCTCCCATGGCTAAGGCTGAGTGAGCAGCGACCTTGGGAAGCATAAACCACTAAGGAGACAAAGCTCATCTCCCTGGCAGGGGCGCCACCTCTGCTCCTTCACCCTGCCTGGCCCCCAGTGCTTGATTGGTTAGCCAGAGATGGGTCAGATTCCTCTAGGGAGGGATGACCTAAGACAGGCACAATCACATGGAGGCCCCAAGGAAGGACTTGGGGGACTATAGAAAAAGGGGGTGATGGACTCTACCCCCTCAGCTTTGACATAGCCTGAGTCCTCATTCTGTCTGCAAGGAGTCTGCTAATCTCTTGGCTGCCTTTCTTCCCCTGCCTGACTTAAACCTCAAACAATGAGAGAGGGTGGTGCAGCCCTGTGCTGGAAAGGGTGTGGTCCCTAGGGCAATCAGGCCTAAGAAAGAATGCATAAAATCCTATGAAACCTACTTTGCTAATCCCTCAGTTTAAATGATAAGGGTCTAAGCAGGAAGTGAGTTTGTTCCCCAAAGTTTGTTTTTTTTTTTAATCCTTTTTTTTAAAATTTTATTTATTTATTTATTTATCTTTAGAGGGGAAGGGTAGGAGAGAGGAAGAGGGAGAGAAATATCAATGTACAGTTGCCTCTCCTGTGTCCCCTGCTGGGAACTGGCCTGCAACCCAGGCATGTGCCCTGACTGGGAATCGAACCGCGATCTTCTGGTTCGCAGGCCTGCGCTCAATCCACTGAGCTACACCAGCCAGGGCTGTTCCCCAAAGTTTTATGGCCCTTTAACTATCTGACCCTGACTCAGAATAAGCCCTCAGAGCTCTTTGAATGTTATCTAGTATTTAATCATTTCTGCCTAACCATGATTGATGAGTTTTATTCCTGTGCAAATTGAACCCAATAAAACTTTGTCAAGGCAAGAATCAGGGTGCTCTCCCCTTGCGAGAGTGGCCGAGACGCTCCGAGGCTTTTACTCCTCTTGAGAGAGAAGTCCTGCCACCCCTTTTCCTGAACCACAGGATTCAGTAGTCCGTGTGAATTTCTCGTATCTCATCCACAATGTGGCGGACCCCATGAGCCAGGGTCTGCATCGTTTGGCCTCTTGCTGAGTGGAGTGTACATTGCTGCCCCTGCCTCTGGACTTGTCCATTGACTTATTTTGGCCAGTTGGTTGTTCACAGGTACGAACAAGCAGGAGCGTGGCATGTGCCGGTGTGGCTAGACTTGGTCTGTGCACTTCTAGCATCACTATGAGAAGAACATAACCTAGGCGATCGGGTGGTTCCAGGAGGGTGAGAGGCACGTACGGCAGATGTGGATGCAACTTGCAACCGGGTGCCACACCCAGTCAAGCGCAGCCTGGATCAGGCACAGACACAGGAACAAGAATAAATGCGCGTTGTGTTAAGGCGTAGAGTCTGCAGTGAATGTGTTACTCAGCAATATCGTGGTCGCTGTTGACTGATACAAACAGGAAAGACAAAAGACGTCAATAAAAACGTCATGCACACTCCACCAGACCATTGCTGGTATAAACTAGAAAACGAAGTTTCTTGAAAAGAAAACCCAACCCGGCAACCGGCAACTTTACACCTACAAAGATGTGTTCATGCCGTCATGGCGGCTCCCCGCTTGTCAGGCGCGTGCCTTCGAAGCCGAATGGACACTCTGAAACCAAACTTGTGGTAAAGTCAAATTCTTTACATCTGAATGGTTATGGCCCCTAATATGCCTGAAAACCACGCTATAATAACAGGTTAAGAGTATTTATCTCTGTCTGAATGGTGGTCTTATCGATATTTTATTTTTTCTTACTTTAAATTGTTAATAATAATGTGGATTATTGAGATAATTATAAAACATGTTCGTTTATTTTAAGAAGAGCAACTTTAGCCTGATTTTCAAATTATAGATTTTCTTTCCCATGGTTCCCTGTGGGAATTTCAGAACAACCATAACTAAAGCTAACGTTGCTACGTTTCAGTAAGTAAGGTGTTTCATTTTACTCCTACTCGGTCTTTCACAACTCCAAAAGTTCCTGGAAGCCCCTGTTCCGAGGGCCGCCTTTCAATACTGTGTACACGATGCTAGTGGAAGGCCCTGCGAGAGGGCTGTGTCTCTCCAGGGCTCAGGAGCAGGGACTGGCTCTTCCCGAGAAACCTCCTCCATGCCCTTGCATCTGGTGGCACTTTAGGGATGTCAGTAACCACCCCTACGGACACTGATAGGGGTTACTACTGATCTCAGCACTATGGAGGGGGCTCTGCATGGGCCACGGAGGGGAAGTTCAGCCAGCTTCACCCGAGTGGTTGGGCAATAGTCTGCTTGTGCAAGTGGTGGCTGCGTTAGCTCCTCCGGGCTCAGCATCACGGTCCCCCAGCCACTCCCCTTGCCACAGAGCCTCACTGCGGCCTTCTTCACTCCTGCCAGTGCGACCCTGGAGTTGGAGCTCTCTCTCTAGGTCTTCCCCTTCTTCCCTCTTTCAGTATCTTCCCTTCTCTCTTGTCCATCTGAAGGCAAGTATTTGGGATTTTGGGTTGTTTTTGTTTAAACAAGAAAGTGGGGGTAGGTTCTGCTCAGCTTCAAAATATCTTCTGAAGTCTAGAGCCCTCTATATACCTGAAGGCTTAGAACTTCAGAACCGAAGCCGGAAAGGCATTTTCGTCTACTTTATATTTTCCCATCCTTAAAAGTTCCTGAGAGCTTTAAGATGGCAGCAGAAGTGAACACAGCTCACCTCCTCCCACAACCACATCAAAATTACAACGAAATTATAGAACGACCATCACTCAGAACCATCAGAAATCGAGTCGGATGGAAGTCTGACAGCTGCAGAATTAAAGACACCACATCCATCTAGACCGATAGGAGGGGAAGAGACGCGGAGGGGGCTGGTCCCATAGCCGTGTGCGGTGGATGCAGATTTGGGGAGGACACCCCAGGAAGAAAGAGTCCCAGGCGCGCACCAGGCTCCCTGCCTGGGATTCCGGTGCCAGGGAGATAAGTCCCCACAACTTCTTGCTGCAAAAACCAGTGTGGATTGGGTTGGTAGAAGAAACTTCTGTAGCCCCAAGCAATTCCTCTTCAGGAACCCACACACGGACTTACCTATTCAGACTCACTCCCTCGGAGCTCCAGCACTGGGATAGCAGCTTGAAAGACAACAGTGGCAAACAGGGAGGAATTGAAATGTCTGGCATCAAGGCAGGAGCTAGGGGACAGCTTTCTCCCAGGCAGAAAGGTGGTCAGAGGCTTTTGTTACTTTTCCAAATCTTCCCCACACAGAGCCACAGAGCTGGTAGGTGGATCCCATGTCTGAGACTCCAGCAACCTGGCTAACACTGTCTGCCTCACCCTATAGATCCCCTGAGACTCTGTCCCACCCAACTTACGGGCCCACCCAAGATATGAATTGCTGGTCTTGGCTCCTGCTTCACAACTTCCTAAATCCTATGAAACGAGCAACAGCAGGCCTCAGAAAGCCCCTAGGTCCCAGTCTGCCCCCCCGCCCACCACCACCAACCCTGTACCTCTTGCTAAGTATCCCAAGTCCTGACACTAGCAGCAGCCAGCCTAGATACACAGCTTGACTTTGCCTGGGAATCTCCAAGACCAACATAAGCAGAAGCCTTCTAGACTGCTTTATAGCTCAGGCAGGGTGGCACCAGGAAGAACACAGGTCAGGGCTGACCTTGGCCCGTACTACCCTGGGAAGGCCAGAGCCTGCACACCCAGTGGACAGCTATAGACCACGTCCAAACACCACCACAATGCCACCCACACAGCTGATTCTCCATGGAAGGCAGAGGTTGGTGGTCAGTGGTCACAGTCAGTCCTTGTGGCTGACTGGCCTGGGTGAATCTCTCCCATTGACCTGCCAACAGCAATCAAGGCTCAACTACAAGAGGAGAGTGTACTGAGCCCACACAAAAGGCACACCTCCAGTATTCAGCTTGGGGGATAGGGGAGGTTGTGTCACTGGGCTTTACAGGACACCTAATATACTGGGCCATGCTACCAAGATGGGGAGTCATAGTAGCTCTACCTGATATATAGAAACCAACACAGTTAGGCTGCCCAAATGAGCAGACAAAGAAACAAAGAAACGGCCCAAATGAAAGAATAGATCAACCTCCACCCCTCAAAAAACACTAAATAGAATGGAGATAAGCAATTTATCAGATGCAGAGTTCAAACACTGGTTATAAGGATGCTCAAGGAACTTAGTGAGGACCTCAAGAGCATAAAAAAGATCCAGTCAGAAATGAAGGAATGAAGGATACACTAAATGAAAGATAAATTAAAAAATAAACACTAAAAAATAAACACTAAGTGAAATATAAATTAAAAAATAAACTGAAAACTTCCTGAAAGAATTGGGCGAGAAGGAGACAGAGAAAAGTAAGATAAATTAATGATGTTATAGATAGGAAGGTAGCTAGAAATAGATATTTAATCAATGAGCATATCATCCCCTCATAGGTATTTTTTTCTGCACTAGTTTTTAAAAGACAACGTTCAGCCTTCTGGTACTAGAAGGTCTAACTTTCCACCCCCTGGTCTGCTATTTCCTCTGCTGGAAAGGGCCAAGGAGCTGCCGGAATTTACTGTTTTATAGGAAAATGTGCAGCCAGCAGATTCCGTTCCACCTCACCCCGCGCTTTTTACTGCAGCCTCGAAGGATCAAAGCGCTGCCCAGGGCGGGGCTGGGGGGGGTCCCCCGAAGTGGCCCACCGCCCCTCCCTGACTCACTGCTTCCGCCCAGACTCGACCCCCCGCAGCTCTCCTCGCTCTGAAGGGTTGGCACAGTGGCCCCTTTGTCCCCGCTTCATGATGAAGAAACCAGCTCTTTCAGTTTCTGTCTCAAAGGCCCTTCTTCCTCCTCTCAACCACAAAGCTCGACTGTCTTGAAATGACACCGCGAGGCTTCCTGCAGCACCTAAGCCTCTCCGCCTGCGAGCCCCGGGCCTTCGCGCTCCCTGCTGCTTTCGGGCACGCGCGGCTCCACCCTAGTCTCCGAGGTCCAGGTGTTTCGACCTGTTCTCTCCTCCTCCTAGCAAAGGTCACCTTTCCTTTCCTTTGGTAAAGTACTGCGATCGTCAGGCGCTTTGAGGAACAGAGCATTCCCCGGCGCGCCCCCACCATGCAGCCGCGAGCCCTAGGCCCTGTTTCCACGGGTGTCTGCGCTCACCGGTTCCTCGCGGACCTCTGTACGCTTCGCACCTTTCTTTCTCAGCACCGATTTTTAAGAAATCATCTTTTTTTTTTTTTTTTTTTTCCAATCTGGGCATTATTTGCCTGTGCTGTGCTACCTCGTATACCATCTGAAAGCATGATCAAAATAATCCTACGCAAGAATATTTTCATTTTGGCTTGTGCATTTGCTGACGGAGAAGCTAACGAACGGAGAAGTCTCTAAGCGCCAGGAAACGGCCCGGGAAAGCCTTTCCTGAGCTTAGCTTGTCCAGCGTTCTCCAAACAAGCACACGTCGCATAAAGAAACGTGCCAACCGAACCCCAGCAGCGCAGATGAGCCGGTTAACCCTGCCATCCGGCCGACTCTGCCATCCGGCCGACTCCGCGTGCTGGGTGTGCGTATCACGAATTTGGAAGAGAGGGTTTTTGGAATCAAAGGACTAAGAGAGAAGCACTTGTAGGGGCCAAATGTGCAGAGGCCGGGCCCGGAGACCGAGACCAGCCTGAGAGAGAGGCCCCTGTCCGGGGGGTGGTGAGGCTGCAGCGACTTCCCCGCAGCCAAGGCCCTTCCACGTTCAGGCAGAGACCCGTGTGTTCGACGAGGAGGCGTGACCCCCGCTTGGAAGGGCTTTGAACTCATTCCCGATGAACACATACAATATCCATTTACCACCTCTACGCAAGCACATAGACAGGGACGGGTGTGAGTTAAATCTCCCCAGGTTCATCCGCAATGTCTTTGATCATGGCTTGTTACAATGTCAGTTTGAGATGTTCAAAAGAAATTATAAGGCCTGAGCGTAAAGGCTGAGAAAAATTAACAGGCTAGGCAAAGAAAACCGTTCATTCATTCAGTCAGCCAGTGAGTTGTTCTCGAACAAACCTGATTTGCTTCATTACTAATACAGCCTCTTAGGGGTTAAGTAAACATCCTTTGCTAAACATCCCTCAGGCTTTCATCAGTGTGTATATGTATATATGTTATATATGTATATGTATGTGTGTATATATACACGTATGTGTGTGTATATATACACACACATATATGGTTTACCTTCCCAAGATAACTCTTAAGTCCTCAGAGGAAAGACCCATAATTCTTATTTCTTTTGACTCCCTTATAGTATTGGTAAACATGCACAATTAGGTGAATGCTTATAACAACTATCACAGAGAAACCCATCTTTTAGTAAATATTCTCCATCATTTTCTAACTTCCAGGCCTATGCTATGCTGTAGGGAAGGCAGAGCTGATCACATCCCCAACCCTGTGGCAGATGTCCTGGAGACATGAAAATATGTGTTGTAAAATGTTGCAGACATTGTAACATAAACTGCAACGAGAACGGCTTGTCTGCAGGGGCGGCGTTCTCAGGCTCAGAGTCAAGTGGCCTGGATTTAAATTCCAGCCACACCATTTACCTCTGTTAGGACTTTGGGAAAATTACTTCCGCTCTGTCAATCACAGTTTTCTCATCCTTAAATAGACATGATAAATAGTTCTTATCTCATGGGATTGGTATGAGAGTCAACAGGAATTATTCATCGATTAAATTTCCCGAGTGCTTTACATTGCCAATGTTAGTCTTTGCTCAACAATCAAATGGGAAAAAAAGCAGTTTGTCTCTGAAGCAAATTTCCCACAGGTGATCTACGGGGAGGTCTGGAAATCCCAAGCCTAGAAATATTAAAGGCGAAGAATAAACACTTGTTTACATACAATATGTATTTTAAAGATTTTATTTTTAGACAGGGGGAAGGGAAGGAGAAAGAGAGAGAGAGAAATATCAACGTGTGCTTGCCTCTGGTGCGCCCCCTACTGGGGATCTGACCCACAACCCAGGCATGCGCCCTGACTGGCAATCAAACTGGCAACCCTTTTGTTCACTGGCCAGTGCTCAGTCTACTGAGCCACACCAGCCAGGGCTGAGAAATTTTACAATCATCGTTAAAAGATAAACACATTGAGCCCTGGCTGGTGTAGCTCAGTGGATTGAGCACGGGCCTGCGAAGCAAAGGATCGCGGTTCGATTCCTAGTCAGGGCATATGCCTGGGTTGCAGGCCAGTTCCCAGCATGGGACACACAAGAGGCAACCGTACATTGATATTTCTCTCCCTCTCCCCCTCTCCTACCCTTCCCCTCTAAAGATAAATAAATAAAAATCTTAAAAAAAAAAGATGAACACATTGAGAAAAATTATCAGAATCATATGCAGCAGATAAAGAGATCATTTTAAAAAAGATTTTATTTTTTTTAGAGAGAGGGCAGAGAGAGAGAGAGGGAGAGAAACATCAGTGTATGGTTGCCTCTTGAATGCCCCCTACTGGGGACCTGGCCTGCAACCCAGGCATGTGCCCTGACTGGGAATCCAACCACCGACCTTTTGCTTTGCAGGCCCACACTCAATCCACTGAGCCACACCAGCCAGGGCAAGAGGTCATTTTTTCAAATTTACAAATTATCCTGAAAACAGCGAGGAACCCAATGTACAAAAGGACAGATGATATGGACACATATTACATAGAAAAAGAGAAACAACAGAGAAAGAGAAACAAATTAACAATGAATATGTGCAAATTTACTCAATCTCATTGCTAGTGCAAGGCATTTGAATCCAAATAGCAACGGACTACCATTTTTCAACTAACAAGGTGGCAAAACTTTTCTTTGATAAAATCTAGTGTTGTTGCTAGCTTGAGAACAGGGGCTCTGCCCACACACTCTCACAGAATGTGTATAGTGATTAAATCTTTTTCGTGTACAATTCAGCGGAATCCACAACACCCAGCAGTGCCCATTCCCTCCGACGGAGCAAACCCGATGATGTCTTTGGAACGACATGTGGGCAGGGGCGCTTGCCGCCGCGCTGTTCGCAGGGACTCGCTGGAAACGATCTGGATGCCCATTCGCAGCAGACTGGGTCCGTAAACAATGGTGCATCTGCACGGTGCTCCGAGCGGTGACTAAAACCTTGAGGTAGAGATATATGCTGGTACGAAAGAGTTCTACGACACATTATTAAATGATAAAATCAAGGTTCACGAATAAATAGGGCACACACTAGTGCGGTACACTGAAATTATCTACAGCACCTCCCTCGGGGGAATAAAACTATAGGTCAGGAAAAGGAAGAGCTTTATTTTCCATTTTACACCCAATGGGTTACTTAAATCTAATGCCGTGGAGCTTATTGTTTTTATAATGAAATAAAGAAATAAACAATGAAAACACATTTTAAGTACTTGGCATGTAAATTAAATACTAATAGACTAGAAGTCGGAAACGTTAGAAATCATGGGGTAGAGACTAGACTACAGGAACCTCGTATGTCGCAACTTTTAACTAAACTATGCCTTTCAGCATACCAGTTCTTTCTGAGAACGTTTAAAGCTTCCTATTCTAGACTTCAAGCAATTCTTCGGTATTTTATTTGGTTCTTTTCCTGCCCTGGACTTAGCAGCCCCAGACCTCAAATTGCTCATTCTTCTTTCTGGCAAGTTAAATGCTTCCTCTTAAAAAATAATAAATTCTTTTTTCTTGGTGCATTTTATAGGCTTTTTGTCCTATCTATATCAGGTTCTTTTTGTCTGATTAGTCCTTATCCCCTTAGAACGGTAGGTCCTGACAGACCTCTCTCCCTTCAAAATACTTCTCAGCTCTCTCAGCTCAGCTCGGCGGTTGGCTTTTTGGCTTATAATCAAAAATCAATTTCTGATTTGTCCTGGAGAGAAACTCATGGAAAGCTGAATAGCATATTAATTAAAAATGTAAGCCTTGCAAAAACCCCTAACACAGAGGCTTTAACCCAAAGATACTTCCAACGGTCGATGTGGCCATTCATTCCTCCCAACCAGCAATTTTCCTTTTGAATTGCTCTACCTTTAACTCTGTAAATTGAATGTTGCATAGCAGCAGACAACTGCTGTGAGCAATTATAATACTCATTGCTGAGAGATGTGCCTTCTTCCTCAAGCTCGGCTTCTTAGGGAAGATGCATGATTAGGGTCCTGGATATCTTGGGGACCTGTCTCCGGGAGCTGTGGTGGCCCTCTGGGGAGCTAATGCCTCTTCAATTATTTACAGGTTCACACGAGACCCCTCGCAGGGACACGCACATTCGCTCAGGAGCTGAATAGCAGTAACGTGAACCCCGTCGGACGCCGAGGGAGGGCGGGGACGCTGATGCGGACCCCGGAGGCGCCATCGCTTGGGAGCAGCCCGCCTCTCTCTGTCAGTACGTGGGTGACAGCGTGGACCACTGTGCCCGAGTGTGATTCCATACCCCAGGCCCGTCCAACACGGAGGGGCCTTCCGAACCTCCACACAGGAGCCTGGGGGACAAGTCCTATCTGGAGCACACTGTCACATTTTGGGTCGAGGGCCGAATTTGGGAAAGGGAGCGCATCTCCTTGTTTTAAAGTAGTGTTTAGATTACGAAAGCATAGCACCTCCAGCACGTAAAATATTTAGATGCGCACACTGCAGATGTGAATCAGGTCAAAAGGTTTTCTTCTCATTTCCTGGGCCCACCTTTCTTCTTCCATCTCTAAGGGAAAGAGTTTAGCATGAAGGCCTCCAAGCTATAGATGGTGGTGTGTACATGTGTGTGTGTGAGGGGGAGGGCATATGTTAAAGTGTTTGCATCTGTAAGACACTCGTATGTGTCATATATAATAAACAATGCATACATGAATACACAAACTAATGGAATGTCCTAAACACATGGGTTGGAAAGTTGCTCACTGGGACATACCGGCTCATGTGAGCTCGAAAACCATCCAGCTGAAAGCAACCTCATTTCGTCGGGTCAACAAAAGTGGGGCTCCCCGCTTGCTCCTCGGATTTCTGTTCTAGCAGCATCTCAGTGGCCAAGTTTGCCGCAGTGGGAATGGGTGCCGTGGCCTTCTGTCCACGCACACTGCTAACTAGGCAGTGACCTCCTCGGCCTCAACCGTGTTTGAGTGGAAGGACCGAGTGCCCGGCTCTTGGTTCTGCTCGTTGGTGCCTTCAGCTGATTAAACATGACAGGAGCACGGCTTTTACACTCGATGTCTGAGAGCCAAATCGCCTCTCTGAAAGGGCCAGAAGAAGCGGAGGCGCTAGGAATAGTTGTCTTGTGATGACACAGAATTTCAGGCCACAGAATGGCACCGAGACCTAGCGAGGTGGAAGTGAGACGCACGGAGGATAAGAGCATTTGCGGTGGTCACTGTTGAACCTCTGCACTGACTTACCCCTGCGTCTTCGCTGTTATCTAAATTCTCTCTATTATGTGAGCCAGTTTGCGTTACGCCTTTTGCTACTGGCAACTAAAATTATCTGAATGTATTAGTGTTATACTAGTATTTGCCAAAAGGTTTAGGAGAATACTTGTGTGCTAACTTCTCAGTTAGTAAAACAGTCCATGTTTAAATTCATCTGGAAAATACCGAATTTACATTTTGCACTTTTAGAGATTTGCGAAGCACAGAAAAATATTAAACACTTCAAGAAGTAAAAAAATCTAATTATGATCATGCCCACATGTTTTTATATTATGAACTAGATATTCTTTTTTTTTTTTCATGTAATATCCACAGAAGGCCTGTAACAAAACTGTTTTCTAGTATTGAAAACACTGTTCTGGATTTGGGGTATAGTTTTATGTTCCACTTTCCCACAAGATTACAATCAACATAATTAGTCAGGACATTTGGACCCAAACACCTGAGACCATTTATTTATTTTTTTCGTTCATTTGTTTGTTTTAATTTACCAACTAAGTTTTATACATTTCTTCTCTCAAAAATCCCTCTAATTTTCTTTTTTTCTTTCTTTTTTTTAAATCAGTATTTTTTAATTGTTGATATTGTACAGTTTTCTGTCTTTTACAGACCATTTAGACTATAAGTTTATTACTTGTTTTGTTGTTGTTGTTTTACCTGAAGTGTCTCCCTCCGAGCCAAAAATATGAGGTCTATGTAGTTACATTTTTAAGAACAGCCAGACTTAAAACATCTTTGATCTTTACCTCGAGTGTACTTGTTGGGTTTTATTTGTTCTACCGGATGTGACATAGATTATATCTTGAAAAGACAAATGTTTGCTGAGCAAGTGACATTCACGTATCTTTGATTTTCAACCATATAAACCCAGAAGCCTAACACGTCTGACTTTAACAGGAAAGAAATTCACTACAGAAGTACTGGGCAGCTTGTGGAATTATTGAAAAGATTGGAAAGGTGGACTCAAGTCTCCGTGCCAAGAAGCACGCCCCGGACAAGGCTGTGGAACTACCTGATCAGGGAGCAAACCGCTGCGGCCGCCACCACAGGAGCTGCTGCCCGGCTGGCCCCCAGCGGCCCCCAGCACCCGCCGCTCAGTCCCAGGTCGGCTGCTAAACCACCATCGCCGCCGCGCTGCGCACCACCCAGCAGCCACCGCGGCAGCTGCTGCCCTGCCTCCTCCAGAAGCAGAGAACACTTCACTGAGTTCGTTAGCTTTTCCAAGAAGTCCGACGTCAGAGTTCAGCAAAGGCGAACAGCGTGGCCCCACCGCGCTCGTAGGCTGGGGCCCTAGCTGCAAAGGAGGCTGAGCAGGCAAGCCTTGGGCACCTCGGTGTCTCAGGCAAGAGGGGGTGTCTTGCTCCGGGCTCACCGAGGAGTCCTGGGGGCTTCCTCAAACACAGGAATACAGTTCACATGGTAAGAAATAGCCACGCTCTAATGGGCTCAGTATCAACATAAACTTAGGTTTTTTTCAGTTAAACCCAAAGGCCCTAGGCTTCCTCCTAACAGAGATCGACGGTGGGTATTTCTCCACCAAGGGAACGCCTGCCTACACTCTCCCCAGTGAGGCGAACTCCTGACAGTCTCGTCGGTCAACAGCACCCACTCCAAGTCTGAGAATTCGGGGTGATGCCCATTTCTCTTCTGAGTCCCTCACTGTGTTATCTTGGCATTTTGTCACCTGTGGCTTCAAAATTAAGTTAACTACCCTCCATATGTCCTATACAAAAAAGAGGGAGCATTGGAGAGGAGAGAAGCAGGGAAAACAGGTGAGGTGTTATATATTCAGTAAGTATCTAAGGTGGGCAGAAGTAACGCCAGGGCGTGTGGTCCACAGGGTACTACAGGAGGGTCTCCCACGAGATGGCCGGCAATTTGAACGTTTCACCTAAAATGTCACAGGGCGTGCTTGAGTGTGGTATGGTTATGCCACAGAATTACACGCTTATGATTTCGTAATAGAAGATTCTTATGTGATGAGAGGGGCTGTTATTCGTGTCGCACCTGTATAAGGCAGAGCAAGAAAGAGAACGTGGGTGGAAGGGAAGGCCCTGGGGTCTCTGAATGGTCCCCAGGCCTGTCCTGGACCCGGTGCCCTCGAGGGCCCACATCTCCGCTAGTCAGCGTTTCACCGTGTGAGGTGGTCAGCTCTTCATTTCCGATGGACCTGTCCTGAATCGTCTACTGGCATAGGCTCTCTGGGGTCATTCTCAAATTACTTAAAAAACTAGTGGACTTTAGTTTTAGAGCAGTCTTAGTTCACAGAAAAACGGTGTAGACAGTACAGCGTCCCCACACTTTCCCTCTGTGTCCGCCCCCCACCCCCCATCTGAGGTCGCCCTATTTCAAGCATCCCGCGTTGGTGCGGCACAACTGCCGTGTGCTGAAACTGATGACCCAACCCCGACACGCTGTGATTAACAAGCACCTGCAGGTGACGTCAGGGCTCCCTCTTTGCGTTGTACGGCTCTGCGGGTTTTGCCAAAAGCCCGGCATCCTGTATCTGCCATTACAGACTCATCCAGAGGAGCGGTTTTGGCACCCGAAAACCCCCCTGGACCTGGCTTACTCGTCCCTCTCCCTTCAAGTCCTGGCAGCCACTGAGCTTTCGCTGTCTCTGCGATTGTCTCCCGGGACATCGCAGAGCTGGGATGTTACAAGATGTAGCTTTTTTCAGACTGGATCTTCCACTTGGCGACCACATTCGTTTCCTCCACATCTTTCGTGGCCTCATGGCTCCTTTAAAAAAAAAAAAAAAAAAAAAAACACTGAACAGCATACCATTGTGTGCGTGTACCACTGTTTACTTATCCATCCACCTACTGAAAGAGATCTTGGTTGCTTCCACATTTTTTTCAATTAGTCTTCATTAATTTTCACCACAGGACTTGGCAGAATTAGTAGCCATCCAAGGGAATCCCCTGGGTTCTTCTCATTTTTTCTCAGAAATTGCGACTTAAATTCCCCTCCAGAGTCAAGCTTTGTTACCCCGGCCAACAATGTACCCGCTTCTTAAATCACTGTTTCTCCAGAGCCATGAGAAGCCCTCACAGGCCCCACTCAGAGGAATGTTACTGTGACTCTCCCCTGGGCTACTAATTTAGCAAAGCCTAGTATCTCAGAGAGGGGAGACAAACATTTGGAAAGCTCAGTAGTTGTGCAGGCGATGTCCGTAACTCAGGTCCAAGATCCGGGTATTTTTGCTCTGCGGGGAAGCTCACTCTTGGTTACCGGTGCGGCATGTATACCGCACCCTCTGGCGTCAGCCCAAACTTGCAAGCCATTGTCTCTAAGCTGGCACTGAGTCGAGACTTTAATGGAATAGTTGCCATTCTGTAATCACAGCTGTTTTGGGGTGATGGAGTCAATGATAAGACAGGCAAGTCCCATAATATTTGCTCTGTTCTTGTACTGTAAAGTCCTTGCCTTCACACAATGTAGAGTCCAATATCATGGCAGCCGATGAGGCCTTCAGTAATCGCGCCGAGAGGCACGCTCCGAGTGGCTCCCTGTGCGGATAAAGACCGTGCAGTTCCGGAATGAATATCTACTCACTTATAAAGCTCCCTGTTGCCGCTGTGAGAGAGAAGTCCCAATTTTATTAACAAGTCTGCCAAAAGCTGAGTGGCTTTGTCACCCAAAATATATTGCTGGGTGCGCAGCCTTTGTCCCTGTAGCTTGCGTGTTGGGCAGCTAACAGTCCTGGCAGACGAACCGGCCTTGGCGAGGGATGGGGCATGCGGCTGGGCCTCTGCCTGTCCTGCCCCGCTGCCACCAAGGTGGCCTGTTCATTCGGTTGTCTCACACCTACGTACGCGAGTGATGATCCTCTTGCCCATGGCTTGGTAAGCATTCGCGTGAAGCACGAACGTTCACAGGCTCTGGCCCATTCTCAGGGCTTCGTCCATGGAGCTGTTCCCCCAAGCTCACTGTTACCAACCCTCCGATCTTGTTCGTTCCAAGCCCCTAATGCTCTAGCCAAACCATGAGTCACAACACACGCATCGACAGTAGCTCTTTGTGCGGGAATAGTGCACAACCAAACATACAGCTTGAAGTTCTTTAAGATTGCACTCCAGTGGGCTGCAATGCCTCAGCCATCTGCTTCTGGCTGAGGCTAATCTATGTGCAGTTCTGTAAGTCAGGCTCAGTTCTCCCGTCATGGGTCAGCCGGCCCTAGGGAGCTTGCCACGAAGACATCGGTGAGGACCGAGGAGGAGCAGCAGTGCAGAGAAAGCTCACCGTGCCTTCAGGATCTGTTCTGGCCCCCGTCCGAGTATGTATTATCTCCACCTGCTGATGGAGTAGACTCGCGGACTGAGTAGCACTTATTTCATCGTAAGCATTACATGTTGTCGTCTTTGTTCCACTGAGGGGACTTCATGCTCTACAATGGCCCAGGATCGCATCATGAGGCGTTTCTTTAAAAAAAAAAAAAAAAGTTATTTTACCAAAAAAGAACCATTTGCTCCAAATTCTGGGAACTTCGGAGAGGCACCCCAGATGACTAGTGTAAAGAAAATGCTTTACTTCCATTTACCATAAAGTAGGTTAGAAGATTACACTATGCAAGCAAAGGCAACCGGAGGCTATTCAATCAATGGGAATGCCAATAAAGAAATTCATGATGGAAGTGAACACAGTGCAGTTATAAGGCAAGAAAACATAGGTTATTCAGGGTAAAGTTAACATGACAGGAATGCATGATTAAAAATAAGGACAAATTGCCCTGGCTGGTGTAGCTCAGTGGATTGAGCGCGGGCCTGCGAACCAGAGGATCGCGGTTCGATTCCCAGTCAGGGCACATGCCTGGGTTGCAGGCCAGTTCCCGGCAGGGGACACACGAGAGGCAACCGTACATTGATATTTCTCTCCCTCTCCTTCTCTCCTACCCTTCCCCTCTAAAAGATAAATAAATAATAAAAAATAAATAAATAAAAAATAAAAAAAAATAAAATGTAAAAAAAAAAATAAGGACAAATTTATACATTCTGATATATAAATAGTTACGTGAGATTATCCCAGGTGTCTGTGCTTGGTGAAAAGCAATGCAAAACCTTATTAACATGGCAACACTGGATTTCTACCTAACAAGAAGTCTTAAGGGAGTTGCTTCCAGGGTTGGTTTGGTGGCTCAGCGGTTTCTTAAAAGTCTAGTTTTCTTTCCACCCTTTAACTTGGCCTTCCTTAGGGCATTGAATTTCATCATCAGGCTCGCCAGTTTCACTTCCCAGCTGTAAATAAATAGCTGCTTCAGTTCTAGATAACTCAGACTTGTTTGAAAGTTTCCAAAGTATGAAGGTGGATAAAGAGCAAAAAGGTCTTCTCCTTTTTTCGTTAGGGGGGAAATCTTTCCCAGAAGTTTGAACACGCTTCCTCTTATCTCAGAGCCAGAAGCAGGCCAGAGACCTGCCTCTCAAACAATCCCAGGCGAAGGGGAAGTGACAGAACGTTACTCAGACTTTTTCATGATTCACCCTTGCAGCCCAAGGTCTTAAATGACAAGAAGTCTGTTTTCAAGGAAGAATGGGAAATAGCTGTTGGGTAAACAGTGAGACATTCTGCGTCAATTGTATTTTTGTGGATATGGTATTCTTTATAACCATCTGAAATTGGAAACCTACCCTGTTCTCCAACTCTGTGATACATTAATGATTTTGACAGTATAATATGCAATGATTTCACTAGTGTATTTTCTAAAAATTGGACTGATTGAAGATAAATTCATCTATAAAATAGCCACTATGAGCTAGTCTATTACTTGTCCCCAGATCTTGCAGAGGCCAGCGAAAGGAAACTATAGCCTGGGCCAGAAATTGAGTATGTATGAAAACGCTAAAAGGTCCTGACAGATACCTCTCTGTGCGCCTCTGATCTAAGGAAAAGAACGACACAGAAATGAGAACACCACGTGTAGAGAAACTACTGGGAGATTAAAGAACATGTAAGAAATACATTTCCCAGTCAAGATTCTGAAATTCTGTGAGGGCCTCGTACTGGCCAAGGTTTTTCAGAGAAACAAAGTCAATGGGGAATTGGCTCACATGATTATGGACCATGGCTGGCAAGTCCCGAGCGCTGCAGGGTGAGCCCACAAGCTGGAGACCCAGGAGCGCCAGGTATCGTTTTAGTTTGAGGGCCTTGCAGGCTCGAGAACCAGGGAGAATGGATGATTTGCTCAAGACTGAAGTCAGAAGGATGCTGATGGCCCAGTTCAAAAGCAGTCAGGCAGCAAGCCTTCTGTCTTACTCAGGTCAGCTTTTTGTTCCATACGGGCCTTCAACTGATTGGGTGAGGCCCACCCACATTAGGGAGAGCAATCTGCTTCATGCAGTCTACTGATTTAAATATCAGTCTCACCCAAAACACCCTAATGGGAATACCTAGAGCAGTGTTTGACAAATATTTGGGCACTTTGTTGTTCAGTTAAGTTGACACATAAAATTAACAATCATAGACCCGGTCAGTCTTCAAAACATATTGATTCTTGCAAACTCTGGAATAGCCATTGTAGTTGCATTGAAGGTTAGTGAACATGCATACATTCCTATTTTTTTTTCTGTGTTGTGGTGTCCAGTTTGTGAAAAGAACAAAGTTAAACACAGTTCTTTGGCACTTTTCCATCCTCTAGTCTACTTATTGAGATATGTGTCACGTATGTTAACTGTAAAATTTTAAAAAACACATAACAAATAATAAATAAGATTAGAGTTGAAGAAATTAGAATGGGTCAGTTTAGGAAAAATATGACCCACGTATAGACTTTTACTCAGCAACATGGACCAGAACAGAAGGGTGGCACCTGCCCGGCCCATGAGGAGGGGTCCATCTCCACACAGGTGGAAGCGCTTCAAAAGCAAAGGAAATCCTTTCCACTTAGGTAGCGTCCATGCAGGTGGCAGACGAAATTCTACGGGCATGTCATTCTCTTCATACGCTACTTACATCCCCAAACACCCGCAAGGCCCCAAGAAGAGTCACTTTCTAATTCTAAAATACAGCATGTTGTTACTGTGTAGTGACAAGCTGACTCATTAAGTATTCATTATGCTCTGTCTCCTCTGCTTATTTATCACTGAAGTTTAACAGACAATTGGTGACATAAATATTCTGATTGCCTAAAGTACCCAGCTAGCTATTCAGACAATATGTGTTTCTAGATCTGTCTATTCTTTGGTTATTGCATGTACACGATTTATTTACTTGTCAATTATTTTATTTCTAAGTAGAAAGGGAAGTCCTGGAACTTGTAAACAGAATAAAATGTGTATGTTCCAAATTTGTGCAATATTGAAACAGGAATACAAGATAGAACTATCATCTTTTCCCAGTTCATTTAACTTGGTATGGAAAACACATGGTTGGTATAATAATTGGCTTCATTCACTAAGCACACTGTAGCCAAAAACATTTAAATATAATCTGAACCATCTCAAGTGCTTTTTTTGATGCAAGAGGACAGTATCATCAATTTGAAAACAGAAAATCTTAGGATCACAAAGTGTAAGTATATCTTTCATAATATTTTCTAAAGTTAATAGAAAAAATAGTGCTGATCAGTGGAGAGATTACTGATTGATAATAAAGTGAAATTATTTAGATACTGGTAATCAAATTTAACAAAGAAGAAAAGAATTGTAAATAGTATACTACAAATCTTCTGATGTGGAATTACAGTGTAGACACTGTAAATTCATTTTTTAGAACAAGGAGAGTTGACCTTTTAAATGCTAACTGGCTGGGTACAATGTTTTCAAGAAAGCAAAATGGTGGATGGGGAGATGCTGAGTAGCATGTTTTTACTGGCTGGTTTCTAGATCCTGGAGCTCTGTAAGCTTATTGTTTCTTCCCTTTGCCACAATGAGGAGAAGGAAGAAACCTGCATCCAATTGTTTAAGCAGTCTCATTCATTCAGCAACTACAAGTGCCTCCCATGCCTGTCTTAAATTAAACATCTCGGTCTCGATCTCTGTCACCTCTATTTTCAATCGGAATGGAATAACCTGTTTTGCCACTGAAAATAGAGCCAGCATTTGCTCCTTCTCATTAAGAAATGTGATCATTTTTGCTTGATTAACTAATTGTGTCACCTGCAACTTGTATGTGTCGGATAGAAGAGTCTTTCCGCCTGCCAGAACAGGGCTCGCGAACTGAACCGCACGTACAGATTGCCTGGGGATTCAGAGAAACTGCAGATTCTGCTTCCACAGCTCCGGGAAGGGCCTGCAATTTTGTCTTCTTAACAAGCTCCGCCGCCACCCAGGTGAAGCTCATGTTACTGGTCCCAGGACCTCTCTCTGAGCAGCAAGGGCCAGACCAGGGGTGTCAAACTCATTTTCACTGGGGGCCACATCAGCCTTATGGGTGCCTTCAAAGGGTGAATGTAACTTTAGGACTGTGTAAATGTAACACTCCTTAACAGTCAAACCAGAGCTCTGCACTGCTGCTGGGTAGAAACAAGGTGCCGAGCTGGATGAAACGAGATGGAGGGCCGGATTCGGCCCACGGGCCTTGGGTTTGCCACCTGCGCTCTAGAGAGTTAAACACTGGACAAGTATAGGCATGGACAAATGTAAACAAATGTTATAGAACCGAGAAAACCTTCATTTTAAAAAAAGTGATATGTTTAGCCTGTTCAGAATAAAACTCAGGAGGGTTCCAGGAACTCAGGACCGTGTTCTACTCTTGAGAAACACGCCCTTCACCTCCTCCTTTATCCATCAGTACAGCAATTTTCTCGTTCTCAAACTGGCATAATAATTGGCTTTCGAGAAGCTTAGTGCATTTTATTTCCTTGCTTATTTGCTGAATGAAGGCAAGTAAGGGTTACAGATGCTACTTGGAGAAATGTGTTTGAGAATAAAAAGCCTGAAGAAGTTCTATTACTAAAAAAATAGAATGGAATGAGAATAAGGAAGATCAACGCGAAAGGAAGAACCTGTAGTAGGGTACGAACTGTCAAACCTCTAATGAGATTTCCCAGGTATCATGAAATAAGAATGGCAGGGAAGGTCGGTTGGAATACTTAAAATGTTGCGGGAGCCTAGGAGCAAGAAATAATATATCATAGAATCTGGTACTAAAATTTTTATTTATCTTATGGAAAATAAGAGAGAGAGCGATACACCAGAATCAACAGGAAATGGAAGAAAGAGGTATATCTGCAATTATTAAAACAAAAAACCTTTAAATAGATCTATTTAAAGGATGTTTTATGAAATTTAGACTTGTAGAAAATATATCCCAATAAAGACATTATGTATGATCAACTGTTCATAATTAATATATAAAACAGATAGATTTTATAGGCTATAAATATAAGGGAGAATAATATAATATAAAATATAAAAATAGAACAACATAGAATTTGTCTCAGTTATCAATTTTGGATGAAGAAAGTAGTGATTTAGGGTTACATTAATAAAAAAAATACAAAAATGGTTTATGTTGTGTTTGAAAATAGATGATGAAGTACTGAGTGATTTAGTACTCCGGTAATCAAATGAATATAAACTGAAATAATAAGACGCCTCCCAGACCTCAGCCCAGGTGTGCAGACGCGGCAGCTGGTTTGGGGAGGAGTGTGGTGAAACAGGCACTTTCATGTCCAGCTGGTCCCAGCATCAGCTGGTGCCGGGACTTCTGGAATGCAGTTTGAGAATGTGTGTCTCAAGCTTCAGAAATATTCGCAAACCATGATTCGCTAATTGCTCCTGTAGCAAAATCATTAATTCATGTATGTAGATTGACGTTTATTGTGACATGACTTAAAATGGTGTTGAGTATTAACTGCACTCCCAAAACACAAAGAAGAGAGGGGCAGATTAGTTAACTGTGTGATAACAAAGGGATATAACAGAATGCTGTGTGATTATTTAAAAGCACATTTAGCCCTGACCGATGTGGCTTAGTGGGTTGGGCATCATCTCACAAACCAAAAGGTCACCAGTTCCATTCCCAGTCAGGGCGCATGCCTGGGTTGTGAGCCAAGTCCCTGACTAGGGTGTGTGAGAGACAACCAATCAGTTTCTCTCCCTTTCTTTCTCCCTCCCTTCCCCTTTCTCTGAAAATAAATAAATAAAATCTTTAAAAAATAAATGAAAGCACATTTATAAAAAGTATTAGTGGCAACAGAAATCATTTGATATAATGTTTTCAACAGCAGGGGATTTTTTTTTTCACCAGCTTTATGGTAGACGAGAGCTGTTGAACCTCCATCCTAGTATATAACATCTACAAATACCAGATAAGATGTACATGTCACTTTTTAAAATGTATTGGTAATCTGCAAAGGAATGAAGGTAAACACCATAGGCTACCATGAGAATACATGAACCTATTTGACAAAGAAAGTGACTGAACATTTCCCTAACTCAGTGAAGAAAAAAGACACACAAGTGCAAGAAGTGCAGAGTTCCAAACAAGATGAACTCAAACTAGTCCATAACAAGACATATCATAATTAAAATGGCAAACTTTGAAGACCAAGAGAGAATCTTAAAAGCAGCAAGAGAAAGACAGTCAGTCACCTACAAGGGAGCTCCCATAAGACTATCAGCTGATTTATCAACAGAAACTTAGCAAGGCCAGAAGGGATTGACAAGAGATATCCAAAGTGATGAAAAGCAAGGACCTACAACCAAGGTTACTCTACCCAGAAAAACTATCATTTACAATCAAAAGATATATAAAGAGTTTCCCAGGCAATAAAAAGCTAAAGGACTTATTACCACCAAACCAATATTATAAGAAATGTTAGAGGAACTTCTTTCAGAAGAAAGGAGAAAAAGGAAAGTAATTATAAAGACTAAAAATAGCAATAACTATGTACTCATTAATAATTACTCTAAATGTAAATGTATTAAATGCTCCAGTCAAAAAACACAGGGTAGCCGAATGGATTAAAAAAAACATAAAAATAGCTCTGGCTGGTGTGGCTCAGTGGATTGAGTGTGGGCCTGTGAACCAAAGGGTCGCCAGTTTGATTCCCAGTCAGGGCACATGCCTGGGGTGCAGGCCAGGTCCCCAGATGGGGGCATGCAAGAGGCAACCACACATTGATGCTTCTCTCCCTCTCTTTCTCTCTCCATTCCCCTCTCTCTAAGAATAAATAAATAAAATCTTTAAAAAACCCCCCAAAACATAAAAGCAAACAAACAAAACCCACCCATATCTATGCTATAAGAAACCCATCTCAGAACAAAAGATTCACACAAACTGAAAATAAAGGGATGGAAAAAAGTTATTTTATGCATATAAACACAACAACAACAAAAAACTGGGGTAACAATACTTCTATCAGACAAAATAGACGTCAAAACAAAGGCTGTAATAAGAGATAAAGAAGGACACCACATAATGAAAAAGGGATCATTTCGACAAGAAGATGTAGCCCTTGTAAACGTTTACACACCCGACAGAGGAGCACTTAAATGTATGAAGCTAACCTTACAGCACACTAACGGAGAGAAGGCAGTAGTACAGTAACAGTGAGGGGATTTTAATTCACCACCGACGTCAATAGATTTGAGAGACATAAAATTAATAAGAAAAGAGCGACCTTACATGACACACTAGACCAGAAGGATTTAATTAGTACTTTCAGAACATTTCACCAACAGCCACAGAATATATAGATTTTTCAAGTGCACATGGAACATTTTCTAGGTTAGACCACATGTTAGGACACAAAACAAGTCTCAGTAAATTTAAGAAGTTTAAAATCACATGAAGCCTCTTCTCTGACCACAATGGCATGAAACTGGAAATCAACGATAAGAAAAAGAAAAACCACAAACACATGGGGGCTATTAACATGTTACTAAACAACAAATAGGTTAACAATGAGATCAAGGAAGGAACCAAAAGACACCTTTGGACAAATGGAAATGAAAGCCAAAAAACAAAATGTATGGGACACAGCGAAAGCAGTCCTGAGAAGGAAATTCATAGCATTACAGGCTTACTTCAAGAAGCAAGAAAAATCTCAAATAAACAATCTAACCTCCCACCTAAAGAAATTATAAAAAGAACAACAAGTAAAGCACAAAGTGAGTAAAGGGAAGAAAATAATAAAGATCAGAGGAGAAATAAGCAAAATAGAGTCTAAAAAACTACAAAAGACCAATAAAACCAAGAACTGGTTCTTTGAAAAAGATAAACAAGATTGATAAACCTTTAACTGTACTTCTCATGAAGGAAAGAGAGACACCCAAATAAATAAAGTCAGAAATGAAAGAGGAGAAGTAACAACTGGCACCACAGAAATACAAAGGATTGTAAGAAAATATTACAAACAACTGTACATCAACAAATTGGACAACCTGAAAGAAATGCATAAATTTCCAGAAACATACAGTCTTCTGAAACTGAATCAGAAAGAATCTGAAAACTGGAACAGACTGATTACAGCTAATGAAATTGAAACAGTAGTCAAAAAACTCCCAGCAAACAAAATTCCTGCACCGATGACTTCACAGGTGAATCTTACCAAACAGTCATAGGAGAAATAAAACCTTTCTCAAACTATTCCAAAAATTCAAGAGAAGAAAAGACTCCCAAGCTAATTTTACAAGGACAGCATTATCCTAATTCCAAAACCAAATAAAGACACCACAAAGAAAGAAAATCATAGGCCAACATCCCCGATGAACATAGATGCTAACATCCTCAGCAAAATATTAGCAAACCGGATCCAGCAATACATTAAAATGATCATACACTATGATCAAGTGGGATTTATTCTGGGGGTGCAAGATTGGTCCAATACCTGCAAATCAAAACATGATGCAACACATAAACAAAGTGAAGAATAAAAATCATGTGATATTATTAATAAATGCTGAAAAACATTTGCCAAAATCTAGCACTCATTTATGATAACAACTCTCAGCAAAGTGGGACTATAGAAACCATAACTCAACATAATAAAGGCCATATATGACAAAGCCACAGCCAACGTCATACTCAATGGGGAAAAGCTAAAAGTGTTTTTCTTAAGATCAGGAATAAGACAGAGATGTCAACTTTCACTACTTTTATTTCATGTAGTTTTGGAAGTCCTAGCCACCGCAATGAATGAAGAAAAAATTATAAAAGGCTTCCAAATAAAAGAGAAAGAAGTAAAACCACCATTATTTGTGGATGACATGATTCTATACAGAGAGCTCTCAAGATTCTTCTTCAAAACTGCTAGAACTGATAAATGAATTCAATAAAGTAGTAGGATACAAAATAAATATTCAGAAATCGGTTGCTGATTTCTGAATGAACTATCAGAAAGAGAAATTAAGAAAACAATCTAACTTAAAACTGAATCAAAAATAAAATACTCCTTTAAAATACCCAGGAATAAATTTAACCAAGGAAGTAAAAGACCTGTGCTTGAAAAATTATGACACTTAAGAAATGGAAGAAAATACAAATAAATGAAAGCATATACAGTACTCATAAATAGAAAGAATTAATATCATTAAAATGTCCACACTACCCAAAGCGAACTATAGATTCAATGCCATCCCTATCAAAATACCAATGGCATTGTTCACAGAATTAGAATAAATGGTCCAAAAATTTATATGGAACCAGAGAAGACCTTGAATAGCAACAGCAGTCTTGAGAAGAACAAAGTTGGAGGTATCACGGTACCTCATACCCAACTATATGCAAGGTCGTAGAAAACAAAACAGCATGGTACTGGCATAAAAACAGACATACAGATCAATAGCCCATGCCTATATGGCCAATTGATATTCGATAAGGGAAGCAAGAGCATACAATGTGGTAAGGACAGTCTATTCAATAAACGATTCTGGGAAAATGGACAGATACAGTCATATAAACAAAACTAGACCACCAATTTACACCATGCATAAAAATGAACTCCGAATGGATTAAAGACTTAAAATGTAAGCCTTGAACCACAAAACTCCTAGGAAAAAAACCTATGGCAGTAAACTCAGCCATATTTTTGCTGATATATCTCCTCAGGTGAGGGGGCAAAAAGGGACTTCAACAAACTGAAAAGTTTTTGCATAGAAAAGGAAACCATCGTCAAAACAAAAAGATGAGCTACTGAATGTGAGACTATATTCACCAATGATACACATGATAAGGAGTTAATATGCAAAATCTACAAAGGACTCGTACAGCTGAACATCTAAGGAACAAACACTCCAATTAAAAATGGGCAGAGGTCCTAAATGGACACATCTCCAAAGAGGACGTACGGATGGCCAATAGACCTATGAAAAGATGCTCAACATCACTAATCATCAGAGAGGTGCAAATTAAAACCACAGTGAGATGTCACCTCACACCTGTCAGAATGGCCATCATCAGTAAATCAACGAACACCAAGTGTCGGCAAGGATGTGGAGAAAAGAAGACCCTTGTGCTCTATCGATGGGACTGCAGACTGGTGCAGCCGCTGAGGAAAACAGTATGGAGTTTCCTCAAAAAATTAAAAATGGAACTGCTTTATGATTCATTAATTCCACTTCTGGGTACAGAGCTGAGGAAACTCACAACGCTAATTTGGAAAGATATATATATAATTCCATGCTCGTTGAAGCATTATTTACAGTTGCCGGGGTATGAAAGCAACCCAGGTGCCCATCAACAGATGAGTGGGTAAAAAAGCTTGGCGCGTATAGAAAATGGAACAGTACTTGGCCACAAAAATAATGAAATCTTACCATTTGCAACAGCATAGGTGGACTTAGAGGGTATTATGCTAACTGAAATAAGTCAGATAAAGACAAATATCATATGCTTTTTACTTATATGCAAAATCTAAAGAACGAAGTGGATGGACAGATGAAACAGAAACAGACTCATAGAAGCAAAGAACAAACCGATGGTTGCCAGGTAGGAGGGGGTTGTGGGGCTGGGTATAAAAGGTGAAGGGATTGAGAAGGTAGTTACAGAATAGTCACGAGGGTGTAAAGTGCAGCATAAGAGATAGGGTCAATAACATTTTAATATCTGTATGGTGCCAGGTGGGTACTGGAAATATCAGACAGAACACTTTGTAAAGTATATGATTGTCTAACCACTGTGCTGTACACCTGAAACTACTCAATAATACAAAATAATACTGAATGTAAACTGTAATTGAAAAATAAATTCTTCATCTACCGTAAAAAAGAAGTACATAGTAAAGAAAAATTATAACCATTTCCCTCATGAACCTAATGGCAAAAATTCTAAATTAGATTTAGCAAATGAAGTCTTGCAATCTAGGGAAAAACATCATATAAAAACTGGGTTTAGTCCGTGAATACAAGGATTTTTACAATAGAAAAAAAAACTATAGAAGTAATTCATGACAGTAACAATTTAAAGGAGGAAAAGCAAAATCATCTCAGGAGATACAGAAAGTGAGTTCAATAAAATTAAATAATTAAGCTTGGTAAATCTTTTTAGCAAACTAGAAATAGAAGAGCTTTTAGTGTCCACTTGTAAATCAGACATTGTCCTTGGTCTTTGAAGTAGAGGGGGTTCAATGCAGATGATTGACTACACAGTGTTGGAAACCAGACCAGGAATGGAGGGTTGGCTACGTGAGAGCGGGAAACCAGTCATGCCCCCAGGGGTTAGAAGATTAGTGGTAGGAGCTGGTGTCATCAGAATCCAGAGTCCGAAACTGCAGGCCGGTGCTAGGGCCGAGATCAACATTGCCTAGTGGAGCTGGCTTCCTGGAAGGAGGGGCCCTCTGTCAGGAGCTGGACCCGTGGAGAAGAGCCAGTCCCACGGCAGACACCACAGGAGGAAGGGAGATGATACCATGGCCTCCCCCAGTGTCCCCCACAGCTGGTCTCATGAGAAACTGAAGGCCAAAGACGCCGGGAAATGCATTTTCCTGAAACACCCAACGGGACACGAGAGTAAACAGGAAGGGATCTGAGAACTAGCTAGTTTGGCCCCAACAGAAGACTGAGCAGAGCAGGGAAGAGAAGGGCTGGTTGGAGCAGGTGGGCTTCACAGACATTTCAATGTCCTGGTTCCAAACTTGGAGTTGAAAAAAAATCATTGCTTTCTTACTAATGCGCACATCTTATTTATATTTTATAAGCATCATTTCAGACATAGCTCAGTATTGAAGTCCTGTTCAAAAGAGCAGCATGTGAATCTGCATGCATGCTATAATTCCAGTATTGCTTCATACCCGTTTGCACACAACATTCAAGTACATGCATGTGAAAATACACATGAACTCTGGGAGAAAGAGGATAGGGACATGAGACACCTCAAATTACAGCTACATCACAAGAACTGAATTTATGAAGGATGAAGCGAATTGCAAAAGAAAAGGCAATAGAAAGGATCCAGGAAACGTTCTGTGATGGTTTGAAACCCACCTGCTGCACCGGTAGGGAGGCATACTTGGACTGCAGTTCAACTCGGAAGCTTGTACGTCAGTGACCGTATTCATCCTGCCTGGAGAAAGGACGTCTGGTCAGAAGAAGGTTAATCTGCAAGGAGCCCGGACGAGGGACGCTTGGATGCCATTCAGCCGTGTGTTTGTCTAGAGTCGAAGGACGGCTGGTTCACTGGACTGAACGTCCGATAGTTTTTTCTTTTGACATGAATAGGTATGAGTACAAGTCAGAGAAAAAATACTGAGAGTATGCTGATTTTAATGGTGACTGTTTCTAACAATGATTTTTGCTTTATTCTTTACTATTTTCTGTATCTTTTCAATGCGTCTTAATAAGTAGATAGTATTTTGAAAATGTGAAAACAGCAATGAGTAAGACACTAAATTGTGACCTTCTCCGTTGCTTTAGTCTGTTTGGCTGCTGTGAACAAGTTGCCATCGGCTGGGAGGTTCATGAACAGCAGACGTTTATTTCTCACTGCTCAGGGTGGCGGTGGTGGCGGGGGGGGGGGGGCGGTTGGGAAATGTCTCTCGGGTTCCATCATTGCTGTCTTTCCGCTGGGCGCTCACATGGCAGAAAGGGCCACGGAGTTCTGCGGGGTCTCTCTCCTGTTGGCACTCATCCCATTTCGGAGGGATCTGCCCCGGTGACTGAATCACCTCCTAATTCCACATCACCTTGGGGGTCTGGATTTCAGCACGTGACTTTGGGGGGGTACAGACATTCAGGCAGGGTGAGACACGGATAGCAAGCGGCTGATCCACCTCTCGGTCTGCAGGCGATGAGGACTTGACTGGGTGTGCGACTTCTGTGGCTAAGATCGAGACAGCACTGGGCACGCCACGACTGCAGGAAAGTCACGCAGGACTTTAGTTTTCACCGTTCCTGTTTCACCTGCCTGTTCCGATGCGCAGGGCGAGCGGACAGAGTACGCCTACAAAGAGAATTGAATTTCTACAGCCTGCCCGATTACATACACGGATCCTCTACTTCCTGGTGTGCAGGGGACCCTGGCCTGGGCGCCAGATGTGGGGGGGCTCCGCCTGCAGAGCCCCATCCCTCCGTCACGGATGAAAGTAAAAACTACCAAGACATCTTCTGCTTGGGGAGGAAAGGGGTCAAACTCTCAGAGGAGAAGGACCCAGAGCCCCTTCCTCACTAGGCTTTTATTGGGCTCAAATACACCGGAATACAGGTTTAACGTGTCAAAGAAATCTGAGGGCTTAATCCGAGCCAGTGTTTGTCAGGAAGGGGGGTTGCCAGACTTTGGGAGACATGCTCATTTCCTCCTGGGACACTTGTCACCTCAGGAAGAGCATTCTTAGCAAAGCAGGTTTCACAGGACTTTAGGAATTCTTTCTTGATGTCTGGATCACCCAGGGAGCCGTCCTGGCCAGGACAGGGCTGCACCACTCACCCCCACAGTTTCAGGCTTTAAGGCAATTAGGAAGCAGGAGACATCTCCCAGATGGAAATGAGGACTCGGGCTATGTCAGAATAGCAGGGGGCGGGGGGCGAGGGTCCATCACATCCTCTTTGCTGCAACCCCCCGAGTCCTTCTATGAGGCCTCCCAAGTGGTTGCGTCTGGCTTAGGTTGCCCCTCCCATGAGGAGTCTTACCCGTCATTGACTGCCAACCAAGCAATGGGGCCAGAGAGGCAGAAGCAGTGCTCCTGCCAGGGAGATAAGCTTTGTCTCCTTAGTAGGTCACATCCTTGTGACAGAACAGACCCAGATGAAGTGGGTCCCTTGGGCTCTTACACAGCCCACCATGGGGTGAGGGTTACAACTCCTGAAACCAGGCTGAATGGTCCGCAACACTGGTGGGAAAGTATCTTACACTTCTGAAACCAGTGTCTTAGCTAATTAGCTGAGAGCAGAGCCTTCGGGGATTGGGACATAAGACAGGTTCCTGGGTGGAGGGAAAAGGGAAGCTGGTAAAAACAGTTGAGAGCAGGCCACGGGCAAAATTTTGCAATCTGGTTGTTCCCCTCGGGCGGACCCTGCGCTGCAGAGTGAAAATACCTGTTCCAGACACGGAGCTCTCGGAGGGAACTCCAACACAGGTCTTCGCAAAGCAAGGTAAAAAGAAAAAGTGCAGCAGAACACGCGTGCGCATACTGGTTGTGCTTGTGTGTGGGTGTCCCTTGGGATAATTTTGGGAAAGAGGGACATTGTATTTATCAAAACAGGACTTGGATTTTCCTAAGGGTCTTGGCCCTCTAAGGCAGTTCTCAACCTTGGCTGCTCATTGGTATCACCTGGGAAAGTTTTTAAATAGTCCAATGCTGATGTAAAGTGCGGTGTAGGGTGTGTAGTCGACAATTATTGTAGTAACCAGGCGTGGTATCAGATGAGCACTGGATTTATCGGGGTGACCACTTCATGCGTTATATAAATGTCTGATCACTACGTTGCACACTTGAAACTAACATAATATTGTACGTCCACTGTAAACGAGAAAAATTCAAAACATTTAAAAAATAAACTAGAATAGACTGTCCCAGTGCCCAGGTCTCACTACTGACTTGGGGAGTAGGGGAAGCATCACTGTTTCTTTAAAGCTCTCAGACCTAAGAGTCATTCTCCTTATAACACCGCAGTTCCTAAAGGAACATGGATGCTGTGAGAAGAGTTTTCACAGCCACGCTGTCCCCCGGCACAGGTCAGCCTGCCGGAACCCCAATGTTGTCAGCACTTGGATCGAACTGAAGAGACGTATCGTTGCCGTAGAGTACTGCGTGGTCCTGCCTGAGGGCCAGCTCTGTGGGCATAACAGAATCAGGCTTGAAACATGTGCAAAAACACGCTGGTCCCACTTTATCCCAGTTAGATCCAAATCTCTGTTCGATTGTGTCAGGAGTATGAATGAAAAGAAACAGTGATTCTTCCGTGAAGCCAGGGCTAAGAGCTGGCGGGCGGAAGGCCGACGTGTGAAAACAGACGTTTCAGAAGGCAGGCTCGCCGGACTTTGGGTTCAGAAGAAGAGGCAAGGCAAAGAACAAAATGAAGCAATCGAGCTGAAGGTCTCAAAGAGCTGGTAGACAACCGGGTGTCCATGTAAATGAATTCAGCTATTGTGTTAAGATTAGCTGGAATATCATTTTACTTCAAGAGATTTCACTTAGGCCAAGAGAATGAACGCGCTGAGTGTCCTTTAGGGAAGCCGTATTGTGTTCTTCGAGCGACTGCAGAGAAGCTGAAAGAGCTGGATACGACTACATCCATTTGCTCAACAGGCAAAGACTTCGTTTCATTTTGTTTACGTAATGTGATATGTTTAGCCACCTGGAGGAACGCCTGAAAGTGGATGGAAAATGGAAAATGTCGTCAGTAAGACTGATTAATAACCATGGGCAAAAAAATGGGCCGAGTGGAAAAAATTATTCATGTAATCGCTTCATTTTGCTGACGGCAGAAGGATATGTTTTGGAAGTGATTTTAGCTATGTAACTGGGTAGACTGATGGATCAGAGTAAGGTCTCAAAAATGACATCACGCGATTTTGTTCATAACATGAAATCAGTTTGACCCAAGAGGTGTGCGCCACTTTTGTCTCTGCCACGGAAGACATTCGTCTTGAGGAAGTCATTACTGCACAACACAGACAGTCTCCGTGCGAGGAAATGGGAAGACAGAGGAGTTCCCTGAAAAGCACGGACTTAGAATGACCAAATTGTACGATGACACGACTGGTTTTTCTTTATTTACAGACAAAAATACGTGAGAGAAAACAGAAATGGCTCCTCATCGTTTATCTGATTATTCACGCTGACAAAACCATAATTAAATAAAGGTAAAAGTAAAATATGAAATTCTCCTCTAGGCTTGAACCACCAAACATCGAGAACTTCCCCTGAGGGTTTCATTGTTCACAGTTTCTTGAGTGTCTTTCTAAAAATGATTAACTGTATATCCCCATGTAGAGAATATGTATCCTTTTTCTTTACATGTATATATTTTTATTGATGTTCGAACACAGTTGTCTCCATTTTCCCACTGCCACATTCCCCCACCCTCCCCACCCCCACCTCCCACCCTCAACCCCACCCCCTTTCGCTTCGTCCAAGTGTCCTTTATACGTGTTCATTGAGGACCCTTTCCCTTCTTCCCCACATTATTTCCCTCCCCCCATCTTAAACAAGTTCTAGAAAATAGAACTTTGTCTTTTAGAATTAACAAAAGGATGTTCAGAACATAAGAGTTGTGCTTTTCCCGGTTTTACTGAGACATAATTGATAAATAACAAACGTCATGTGAGTTTAGGGTGTGCAGAGTGATTATTTGATTGGCATATATATTGTGAACGATTGCCTGGGCTTTGTGTTTTGTTCAATAATTTATCTCCAAGGCACACCCTGTGACTGCAGTGAATGCCTATATCATGCTTTTTAAAAAATGATCTGCTGTCCAATAACATTAACATACTTGCATTTATGTACTTTTGCAAGATTGTCAGCGTGATACATTCCTACCAATGAAATCGCTGCAGGACACATGAATTTAACAGTTTCTGATGCTGTGGCCAGTTGTGCTCCCAAAACATGGCCCCGGTTTGCAATCCCACCGGCATCATACAAGAATGTCCAATACGCACACCCTTGTCAATATCAAATATTATTGCATTTTTTAAAGTTTCACTAAACACTGAATTTTAAAATATGATCTGATGAAAGAAAAAAAAAACAGTTTCTGCTTCTTCAGTTTGAAATTCTCTGATCATTAATGAGATTAAGCATCAACATTATTTCTTTAAAATGCAAATACTGAACAGATGTGTAACTATCATAAATGTCAAGAGTGTATCAGCCATGAGTCCTGGTTAATTAAATCTCAGGATTCTTAAGAGGGCCCAGTACCGGCCGCGGACCTGGGAAGTTCCTCCAGGGATCCTGGCTTTTTCAGCTACTGGTTTTGCAAAAAGTGAAGGGCCATTTGCTTCACTTTTCCTAAATTTCAGTTTCTCTAATACCTAAACTGGACTAAATCATCGCATCCATGTCTTCGGGTGTTATAATAATTTAAGGAGTGACATCTCTTCAAGTGGTTAGCACAATTCCTGGCCCACGGAGAGCACTAGGAACCACCGGCAATATTAGGATGCTTATCATCCCATGTGTGGGCAGAGCAAGGGCAGAACGCGTCAGCCCGATGACTTCAGTTATTCACATTTGAAATGCCTTAAAATATTTTGCTGGCAAAACAAGACACCTACTGTGGTAGTTGGGACAGACGCTCTCTGTAATTTACATAGGCAAATGGTATTATAAAGTGAGACCATCAGCACCAAAACTGAATCAAAACGAAACAAAGTAAAGCAACACACACCCCCCCCTACACACATAAGCCTTAACAGTGGGCTCATGAGATTCCCACAGGAGAGTCAGGAATGTTGCCAGGGTTGAAATGTCATCACAGGTGAGCAGATACCCCTGTGACGCCATCATCAGCTCACCCATTCGCTTGCTGGTCCTCTTTTCGGTAGTTTTACATCGTTGCGATTTGTCCCTTAAATTCACTAATTTCCCTCAGTGTTCTGTTCTTAAATTTCTTGCGATTTGTCCCTTAAATTCCCTCCCCCCTCAGTGTTCTGTTCTTACAGTTTGGACCATTTTACCAGTTTACAACAACCTTCCTTTGCGAAGCGGCACTTCGCATTTGTTTACCCGCAGCCATTTCAAAGCATTTGGTATCATTTCCTTTAAATTGCCTTCCTCCCATCTCCCACACTGCATTATTTGCAATTAATTCCCAATAAACTCCTAATTGTCTGTGTTCTGTTAGCACTTGCCAAGTTAATCCCAGTTTAAGCCAATGGGTTCAACTTCTTCAACAAACAAATCTTTCATGAAAGCTGCCGACACGCCAGAGTATTAACGGAATCCAGTTTCATTGCTTTTCCCTTTCCTTGATCTTTCTCTTTCTTTGTCTTTGGGAAAAAGTCAATGTGTCCTGGTGCTAAGAAAAAAACGTCTGATAAAAAGCAGAGAGCACAGTCCGAGGAGGACAGAATAGCCTCCTTACAGCCGACATGGTGCTTCTTGGGCACCAGGCGCAAATGCAAAGCCCGTGAGCTGGGCGCCGGGCCCTCTGAGAGTGAGAGAGCGCACTGCTGTGTCAGGCGCAGTGACGCAGTTCCCGCTGGAATGAATCTTACAACATGGAAATAACTTCATTATTTTTAATCATAAAAGTAATACGGGCTTACCATTTTAAAAAGCACAAAACTGTCTAAAGCCAAAAGGGAAAAGAATTACCAGCAGTTCTGCATCCCAGAAAGAATCACTGTTAATACATAGGTGTAGAATACCTAAACGTATTTCTATAGATAAAATTAGTTTTCACCAAAAAAGAACGTACCAAGCATGTTCTATTTTTATTATTTATTTATTTATTTTTTAAAGAGCTCCCCTTTGTGTATCAATATCTTTTTTAAAAGATTTTATTTATTTATTTTTAGAGAGGGGAAGGGAGGGAGAAAGAGAGAGAGACACATCGATGTGTGGTTGCCTCTTGCATGGCCCCCACTGGGGACCTGGCACACAACCCAGGCATGTGCCCTGACTGGGAATCGAACCTACAACACCTTGGTTTGCAGCCCGCGCTCAATCCACTGAGCTACGCCAGCCAGGGCTCTATTTTAATTTTTTATTGTATTTTTTTCCATTACCATTTATCCCCCTTATACCTGCCTCCTCCCCGAAATCACCACACCGCTGTCCACGCCCATGGGTCCTTTTTCCTTCTGCTGCAACCCTCCACCCTCTCACTTCCCCCAGAGTTGCCGTCCTGCTGTCTCTGTACGAGTCTGTAAGTGCAGACATTTTTTCTATACACACAGTTAGAAAAACAAGTTATTTGCAAATAACATGCACCTCCTCCATACACTTTACAAATCTTCTCTTGCATTTCAGTTGTGTTTTTACCTTTCTTGAGATAATAAAGCATAATATGCCAAAAAAGTTTCTTTTTTCTTCCACCTTCACTATTTAAATGGCTGCACAGAAATTCACCAGTTTTGTTAAGTTCTTTTTTTAAATGCATGCTGATATGACAGCTGTCGCAATGCAATGTAATGAATTGTTTCAAATGAAGTTAAAGACAACTAAGCACTACTAGAGTCATCACAGGGGGAAAAAAGAACTTTTTGGCCAACCCAATACATTTCATAGTATAACACAAGTAACATTGTTTCATAAAACTTTTACTGAGGCCTCTGCATGGGAATTTAGGTTGCTTGTGATTTTTCTCTTACAAACATTATAAAAATAATTTTAGAAAGATATTTTCTGTATTATTTGTGCAGGGAAATTACTAGGAAGACTTTCCGGATTGAAGATACACACCAATTTACATTTCATGACAGTGGGTCTAGTTGTCCTTCAAAACATTGTACTGTATAGTATTTGAGTTTCTTTTTCTCCGTTTTGGCACAGCCAATTATTTTAATCTTTGCTAATCTCCGAAGCAAAATTTTACAAGAAGACAAAAATCCAGTGCAATGACATACAAGGAGATGGGCGTGCAGGAAGAAAGGGGCAGTGACCAGGAGTAATGAGGGGTGTTCATCATGAGCCATCAGTGCAATGAGGAATCAGGGATATCAACAGTGTACGTTGTTGGTAGAAATGTGGATTCGAGTCTTTTGTAAAGTAGTCTGTAAATAGTCTTTAAAAATAAAAAATAACCTTTGACCTGCTGTTCCACTTGTGGGACCAGAGCCTTTAGGGATGAAAACACAGGTACGAAAGGACACGTGTTCCAGACACTTAGAATGGGACACCTCGGTCGATAGGAGACGGTTACATAACCCGCAGCAGCAGTTTTCGGCCGGTGCGCTGCAAGAATGTTTAAAACAGGCAGCGCCTGACTGGTTAGTCGGGGCACGGACCTCTCCTCCCTTGGACTGTCAAACAGAAGAATAACAACAGTCCACACCACAGTAGCTGTCCGCTGCGAATGAATCAAAATCACACCTATTTTTTTTTTTGTCAGATTGGCAATAAGTATACTTTTGGTGCGCTGCAGCATTTTAGTAACTAGTTTATGTGTGCCATGAGATGAACATTTGGAAAGTTGCTGACTTGTACGATTTAGTTATATGTGTATATATATGCACACACACAGATATACACACACATTTATTATTTATATCTATACATAAAACTATGCTGTTATGTAGGGTAACAGTTTTCATTTTTGCTTATTGACCTTGGGGAATGTTTATACTGTCTAAGTGAGAAAATGAATTTGAGTTGAAGTGGCAAAGTCAAATTACGTTTATAAAGTTTATACAGATTTTATAAAGGGTAACCATTTAAGCATAAACTCCTTAAAAATTATGAACAAAGCATGTGAGTTGCTTCATACTGCCTGTTTTTTATGACCCTGGGCACATTTGTTCTAACTTTGCCTCCATTTGTCACTAACAGGGGTCAGCCTGAGTTGAGGCCGTGAAAACTCATGGCCCTTATTATTTTTATTTTTATTATTTTGCTTCACTGGGGAAAGAAGGTTGGGAAGCAATGGATCCTTTTACTCTAAAACGCTTAATAACATTTGAAGGAAGGAATTACAATTTTATTGCATTTATGTCTTCCGAGGAGAAATAGAAGAAATTCCAGATTTTTAGAATTCTTGAATAGCAGAGAGAGAGAAAACAGAATAAAACACCAACCAGACTGGCATCGTCTGTGGCTCGTGGAATGGACCACCCCCTGGGGCATTACTTAAGCCTGAGGAGTCCAGATGTTTTGGTGATGAACCCCTGAGTCCAAGACTTCTTGGAGAACCCCTTGTGGGCCACAGCTCTTTAATTTTCCTATGTAACCCCAGGGAACCATTCTCTCTTCTCAGGTGAAAGGGCTGGAGAATCTAGCAGACAGTCTTTTATACTTTTGGGGGGTCTATTTGTGTCAAAGATTTTGATATCTTCTGGCTGCTTCTTCTCCTTCTTCTTCTTTTTTGCATAACAGTGCAAGTGAGCTCACAATTTCCATGCTCCTTGGCTGGACAGCCACACCCTCTGAGGTCTGGGTCAGAAATGAAATTGTACAGCTTGCTGTGGGTGTGCAATGCAACTGAAGTTTTTCCCAGTCTTATCCATAAAGGTCAGTTAGCCTTTGCAGTGGTCTGCCTTTAAGTGTTACTACTCTTTTCGTTCTTCTCCTCTCTCAGAAATCTGGCAGATTAATTGAGGACAAAAATTGGCCATTTGGGGAACATTCTAGGGTAGCGGTTCTCAGCATTACCTGGGAACTTGTTAGAAATGCAAACTCTCCGACCCCACCTACTAAATCACAACCTGCCCAGTGAGGGCGAAGGAGTCTGGGCTTTCCGAAGCCTTCCAGGTGACCGTTGGGCACACGCACGGCGCATCGCTGCTGCAGCGGTGACGGAGACAGCCCTGCGTGGCTTGCAGAAGGGGGAGCCTGTCCGGAGAGGGTTTCACTAGGTTTGCCTGAACCAAGCACAGGCGAGGCGGAGCACGTTTGGTAGCGCGTTCAGTTGGCGGGAGTTGCATGCCCTTCTGAAAACTCTAAGGAGTTTCAAAGGTATGCATTTCCCCTTTCCCTCAAGAGAAAACAGAAAAATCTCACGGAAATATAAAAATGACTAAAACTAAGGTGTGAGGCAAGTTCTGGAGGCCCACAACGAGGTATTACTGAACGTCAACAATGACGCCCTTAGCTGGACCCGCGACCTGACCGGGTGAGCTCTGTAAATGCACAGCCCCTCCGAGGACAGAGTTAAATAGGGAGCCAGGCCTCGCGGGCCCAGAGTTCGTTCATGAGCTCCTGTCATTTGAACAAGTTTTATGTATTTTACTATCACTGGAGAAAATTTATGAATGAGGTTCAACGCTCCGTTAAATTGGATGACGCTCCCGTTTTCATTGGCTTATCCATACAAATACGGGTGACGTGGGAACTGCAGCTCAGAGAAAGCGATGCCGAGGTTTACTTCCGAGCTGAGTTAGCGCACTGAGGTCAAGGGCAGGTCGGAATCAGGGGAAGGCGGGGGAGCATCCGCAGACACCTAATGGTGAAGACTTTGGAACTTTAACACACAACTTGCAGGGGTTTTCTATTTCATTGAAATGAAGTTCCCTAATATTTATAATCATGGGAAATTCATGGATAAATGTGTGTGGTTTGCCAGATTGGTTTAAATAAAGTATGTGGTTTAAATAAAGTATTTCTTTCTGATTGCATCACCAAGTGAGCGCATTTTTCTAATTTATAAAATACCTTAATAAGTCAGAGCTCTCTAAATGTCCCATAGTGGTTTTCTGGTTCAACTAAATGGAATTACAATAACTATTGTTTTTTTTTGTTTTGTTTTGTTTTGTTTTTTTTTTTTTTTTTTTAGAAAATGTTGTTCCTGGAACTTGACAGAGGGCCTGAAATCATTACACTGTCTGGGTAAAATCATATTCTGTTTGGGGGAAGCTTTTAAAATTTCACAGCTGATAGAATTTCAATATAAATTTTTATGTCTCTATAATGCATCAGCTTAAACTGAATGTAATATGCGAGTTAACTTTAGGATATTGGGAAATATTACATTGAAATTTTAATGAATAATCTCTGAACATTCAAGCAAGAACGCTAGCGTACCTGCGCCTCTTATTTGTTCCCATGATGCAGTGGCCGTGAGACCAGAGAGTGGCCATCAGCACACATGCTCGCTTTCCCAGCTTTGAGGCTCTAAGTCGGTGAGGATGTGGGCACAGTGTGGGTACAATAACCAACGTGTTTCTGTTTATCAGGGCAAAAAGGGACTGGCTTTCTAACAGTAAAATGGTTATGGTTGCACCAGAATGTAAAATTAAACTTCGAAATACAAATTTCAAGGTATGTGATAATCGTAGAATATGCAAGGGAATTAAAGTTTACTCACTACATTTTATGCCTGCAAGTAGAAAAAAAAAACCTAACAAGTTAAAAGTGCCGTAGATTAACTAAATGTAGTAATTGCGTGTGGTTACATTGCAACAGTTATGTCCTTTTTAGGTGGGACTGAGGCATGTTCATGTTTATGTATGAAGACTGGTATAATAGCTGTCAACCAACTGATTTTTGACAATAAGCTTGTCAATTGATGACAATAATACTATATACTTCATGGGTAAATTCAAGGCCCTAGAACTCCCTGTTATCCTTCATATGACCTTTTTTTTAATGCTATTCACCCCTAAGAACTTTACTGAATGAACATGTATTATACCTCAAAGGGAGCTGCATTCTCCTCCATTGTGATTTTGTTTGCTATGACAAAAGAAAAAATACCAAATTTTTCAGTCTGGTTATCAACATCTTTTTTCCTTTAAATATATCTAAAAGCCTTTCTACAGAGTACCAATCAGAAGTTGAGTCATCTGAAAGAAATATCAAAAGAGCTTCAGAAACTGTAATAGCATAATCAATAAAAAGAAATACTGAAAATCTAAAAAAAAAAACCCAACAAAAACCCAAAGAGCTTCAGGAAGGAACGCACCAGGCACTGCTGATGCGGTGGATAGCACAGGAAGTCGCCCTCCCCCGCCCCTGCCCCCGAGGCGCCCCCATGGAGGAGCCAACTGCGTGCCCACGGGCAGCATTCTAACTATAGCAAGGACATGAGTCAGGGTTTCCAGGACCTTGTCCGGTAGAAGCAGGTGAATGCAGGAAGGAAGACCGCACAGCTCAAGGCCAGAGAAACAAGACTTACCGAGCAGGACTAAAGGGACTTAATAACGTGAGTTAATGGGGATTAATTTAATTTTCTATTAACTGAGCATGAGGGGAGCCCCTTTCTTTCTCCTGAATCTCTCTCTAACCCCCAGTTTAAGAGACTGAATGTATAAGAACTAAATGGAGCAGCCCGAACAAGTCCTCAGTGTTGAGAAGAAACACCTTGTGCAACTTCTTAGTAGAGAATCACAACTAATCAGTTGCCAAGAAAAACATACAAATAATGATTTTGTAAAAAACTAGGACATGTCTTATTGGCTTTGTCTAGTAAAAGACTCATGAAATTAATTATAATGGTTAAACATTATACAAAGTTACTCTTAATAAAGACCATTAACTTTTCATGACAAAGTAGTTATTTGTATTGGTTCAGTAAGAATCTGTCCTCTTTCCTACCTGAAGATGATTGAAAGAATCCAAATAGCAACATTACCACGCTACAAATTTCATTTAGTTAGGTAACACAAGTCCAGCGATAAGACGAGCGCTGTTTTGCACGCAGAAATGGTGCCTGGAGCACCCTTCAAGAGTCTAACCTGGTACTTGTGTTGTGACTTAGAGAATCTCAGCCCTGCAGGTAGGAAAATACCTCCCTGCCACTTCTTGGCAGAGCAGAGACACCGAGAAATTTGGGTATCTTTTGGAAAAAGGACAACCTTAAAATTATAAGTGCTGCAGATGAAATCGGGTCCAGGTGAACTGGATGGTTTAATCTGCTCTTTACTGACTAGGAAACACATAGGGGTAAATTAAAACCATATGGGCTTTACAGACCTCTAGACAGAAGTTAAACTACTGAGTCTTAGTATCATATTGTTCCATTAAAAAAAAAAAAGCACTGGCCAGTGTGGCTGAGTTGGTTGGGCGTCGTCCTGTAAAACGGAAGGTTGCGGGTTCGATTCCCAGTCAGAGCACATGCCTGGGTTGCAGGTTTGTCTTCAGCTGGACGCACACAAAAGGCAGCCAATGGATGTTTCTCTCTCGCATCGATGTTTCTCTCCTTCACGTTCTCCCTCCCTTCTCCACTCTCTAAAATCAAGAAGTATGTCCTTGGATGAGGGTTACTAAATAAATAAATAAATAAATAAATTTAAAAGCATGAGAAAACATACAAGGGAGGAATTCTATATTAATCAACATTTCTTGTTACATCTATGCAAATGGAATGAGTCAAAGTAAAATGTAAGATCAATAACACTGTTTGAGAAAAAAAGCCGATGTCAGTAGCCACGTGCTTGCGACAGGGGAGGAGACGGGGCCGCGAGAACTGTGAAAACGGAAGTGACACCTGGCACGGCCGCCGCTGTGCACACACACGCACACCACATCCCGCCACGGGAGGGCACAGAGGAAGAGCCTCGCAGGCCCCTCCGAGAAGGGTGAGAGACGGAAGACTCTCGCTGTGCCCTTCCAGTCCGAAGGAGACCCCTGAGCGTGTCCTCCGAACTGCTGGCTCCTTCACGGACACGACTTTATCCTCAATGTCCACAAGGCCCTTGTCTGAAGATACGCCTTGAACTTGGTGACTGGGGAAACCACGATTGAATTGCCGTTGCCATCATGCGTGGACGAATGGGAAGTCGATAGTCTTCATGATACTGCTCGTTTGTTGTTTTGAAAACACCGAGTCCTGTGTTTCAATTCCTCAGGCCACCTCTGAAGTCTGACTTCCTTCCATTCCGTTGCCAGGAAATGCCCTTCTGCGTTTTCCGTCTGCAGGCACGTCTGAGCCTGCCCCTCACGCCCACACACGCACATCAGCAGGTCGCAGCACCTGCAGCCGTATCGGGGGTTTTATGCTTCACTGTTCGCTTTCGGTGGAAAGGAATATTTTTATCCTAGCCTTCTTCACAAAGGACCTGAAACTCACCCTGAACCAATAAATGTCCTTTAAGTTCACTTCTGGCAAGAAGGATTTATATTTCTAGCTCATGATTTCAGGACTTAACGCTATTTCACCCTGGCTTCTAATCCTGACCTCATCTATGTTCCTGTTTCTCTTAACATCCCGACAATGGGTCCAGTGTCTGGGTACCAGGCGTGGGCTAGTCTTGCTTCCTCTTGATTGTTCTTCCTCCGTACATATTCCTGCCCTGCACCCAGACCGTCTTCCCTCTTGTTTCCTAACACAGTTCCCCAAGTGGAGTCATCCATGCATCGAAATACCTAATTTTAGCCCCTGCACTGACAGCTTGCCTGGGCTGGTTTTTGGTTCTTACAATCTTCAAATTCTGAAAACGTTATCCAGATTGTACATCATCTCCAGCGGCCAATTCCCCCAGGGCCTGCCTTTACAAAGCAGGGTTTTTTAGAGCTCCGTCTGCCCACCTATTCCATTTCGTGACAGTCGGAAGCGCTGCGCCCTAACACCTGATACGCGGTCACGCAGCAGAGGAGAGTGTCACCTCAGTGGGAGCTCGGAGACGCTGTTCGAAGGAGCGTCCACCGAGAGCAGCTCTGAGGGCAGAGAGTGCACGGGCCATGCGGGGGTGGGCGTGGGGGGGGGGCGGCCGGGGGGCAGTGATGCAGCAGGAAGTGAAGCAGATGCGTGGGTGCAGTCCAGGGAGAAAGGGTGTCAGTGAGCACAGGAAGGCGGGGGTGGGCTGGAGGCGACCAAGGCAGGTAAGTAACGCAGATCGTCTGGGTCGCCGGTGTGCGGGCAGCTGGCTCACGGGGATCAGCGGTTGACGTATCCGAACATGAGCACTGCTGGGGGAGTGAGAACATGAGAATATGTGACAGACCGGGTGACTCGGGAAGATGTGCAACAGGGGGTGTGGCTGCTCAGACACTGACCTGCCCACAGGCCACTGAACCTGTCAGGCCATCCTTCATTAAACGGCCCTGGTATTCGTTGACCTCTGACGACCTTCAGAGAGCACCGGCTAGATGGGTGGACGGCAAGAGACATGAGAGAGGGCAATGCAGGACATCTGTGCATGAATCCCTCTGTCACTCACCGAGGTGTGACCCGACGGGGACAGTAAATCCAGTCATAGTAGATGACAGAGGGCGTTCAAGCAGAGACAAGAAGCAAAATATTTCACAAGTGTAAAGACAAATGGTATTCGACCTTGCCTCCCAACAAGCTTCTCCAGCAAGGTCCAGCTGTAGCCCTGCCTACCTGCCCTTGGGCTGGGGAGGCCTCTTCCGTCTGCTGACTCCCTAGTGGTGGGTACCGGATGCATCGTCGAGAAATGGCGTTTTCGCACTGCCGGCAATACTAACATACACATGAAGGCGAGTTTTTATCAAATAAAAGGCTAAAATCAGGGAATGATCATAACAGAGAAACTACACGGTGTCCTTACCTGGGGATTAGTTAAGTACAATATTATCGAGGCCTGAAGAAATAACAACTATAGGAGGAAAGAATATAAAAATAGAGACTAGGACTCATAAGCCTAGCAGTGGATTCAGTGATTTCTCACCTGAACTGCAATGGTCTTATAAAAAGGTTCCGATTTACATGCCAGGGGGACGAGTGGAACACGTATTGGAGAAGGCAGATGGCCATTGTTTCAAGTTTTGTTTCTGTTTTCCTGCAAATTAACTGCCGTTCTGTAAACATCATTTGAATGTGTCCTAAAAATCATTTCTAACCCTGCTGCTTTAGCTTCCGTATCAAGTGACTAGGCAGTTCCACTGGGGGAGCATTAGAGGCTCATAAGTGAGAATCGATATTTTGCTTGGATAATGGCTGGAAAAAATCCCCACTGTCAAATAAAGGAGAGATTAAGCCATGATAATAACTCAGAAGATAGAGGAGAAGTGTGAGCTGAGAGGAATGACTTAATTCATTCAGCAACTTAAAACTGTGGCTTCAATTCCTCAGGATGTTGTGACACCTGCTTGCTGCCCAAGTGGACTAGTCTACAAAGAAAACACACGAGGGGGACCAGAGTGGCACAGTACACGCCCCTTATCAGTCACAGTGCACCATGGAATGACATTTAGTCCCGTTGATCTACTTGTAGGCAGTGGTGTGGGTCAAGGGCAAGGAACACTGATCCCTGGGCCAGACTTGAGCTCTTTCTCGTTCAGGATCAAGCACTGACCCGTTATGTGTTTTCAGCAAATGGCTGACCTTCTCCCTTTCTTGACCACTGCTGGCCTTCAAGGGCTCTGTGGAGGGCTCTGCCCAGTGAGAGGAAGGCAGCGTGTCTGAGCGGGAAGTGGGTCTGAAGCAACTGGTGAATTGCCCCACCAGGCCGAGCGGCGAGGTCTAGAGGAAGCCGCGCTGCCTGCCTGCGGGGCTGCGGGGCGGACTCCCACCAGGACCGTTCATTTCTGCACCGCTCAGCACACCCTGAGCAGCTGCGGCAGGAAGTGGGTGAGGGGTGGGGGGCCTCAGCTGACAGGCACGGTGTCTGCCTGGGCTGGGCCTGCATGCTGGAGAGGCAGAAGGAAGAGGTTGGCTTGCCTCCTGTCCCTTTTGATGTATGCTGTCAGAAAAAACCAACCAGCCAACCAACCAACCAAAAGTGAAAAGAAAAAGTGCCACATGTTTGGAAGAAAAGGGCCTCACTAATCTGTAGGAAAAAAATTCCGAAGTCTAGAACACAGCACCCCAGAGAAAGAGAAAAGAGATACCAGTGTATGCAAAGGTTCAGAAAACGTTAAAGAGCTACAAAATGGTAATGCGAGATTTTCACCTAAGAGTATCTTCATTATTTTGTATTTGTTTTTGGAGCGAACCTCCTTCATCCACATTATTGTTGTCGCTCTTTTCAGGATGGTTTTTGTGCCTTTTTTTGGGAGGAAGTATCCATTGCCTTTGTTCACCTATATCTCCTCAAACCCAAGTGACGTGTATTAAGATCATAGTTTAAAAGGATATGTATTAGGCCCATTTTTAATGCTGCTGTATAGGACTGAAGGAAAAGACTACCATGATAATGGAACCTATAACAAAATGTGTTCTCCAGCAAGTGAGGGGAATTGGAGAAGTCACAGGGCTCTGCGCTGTGACCCCAGCAGCTCTGAACGAAGACGAGCAGTGCCCAGGCCAGACTCCCCCAGGGTTGCCGTTGATACGATTGGCAGTTACTGGTCAGGATGGCTTTGAAACTGCGTGCAAATGGGAAGATAGGGGTGAGAGCCCACCGCAAGCAACAGTATTGTCCAAAAATAAAATGTGACTATTAAATATAGGATGAACTGGGGTATCGGGAGAAGAGTTCTAATACTGAACCAGAAATCAGGGAACACGGGCTTCTGGTTTCTCATGAGAAGATGAAGGAATTGCATTTATAGTCCCCGAGGCTCCCCCTGTGGGATCTATAGGTGTTCAGTAACTGGCCATCAGAGAATTTCGAGGGACAGGACCAGCCAGTGTTGAACCGATAAATAAAGTGGGCAATTAATGAAATAAACTGACTACTTCTGCCCAATTGACTGTTTGAAAGAAAAAAGAAAGAGGAAGAAAAAAAGAAAGAGAGAGAGAGAGGAAGGAAGGAAGGAAGGAAGGAAGGAAGGAAGGAAGGAAGGAAGGAAAGGGAGAGAGAGAGAAAAGGAAGGAGGGAAGGAAGGAAGGAAGGAAGGAAGCCAGCCACATGAAACCGCATGGTGCACCGAGAAGAGGCCCCAGAAATTAGAGAGAACACCACACGAAACACGCGGCTTTCTGGTGGCGGAGGTGATGTGAAGGAAGACAGAGGGTGGCTGCAGATGAACTAATTCGTATGCACAAAGAACTAGGAGACAGCTCCTGGTGAGCAAAGAAGTCTCTTCTAACCCTCGCAGCGGAAAGGCGGAAAGAGGGAAAGAGTGCATGGATATGTCAATAGAAGAGGAGGATCAAGACACAGGTCAACAGGCCCGGTGGGTCGGACCGTATGTGGTCCTGAACACCAGCCTTGCGTTACAGAAGCAGGGCGGTAACGACAGGACCCCGGACGGATGGAAGAAGCGGGAAGAGGGGATTCGATGGGAGTGGAGGGAAAAGGATAGCATCACTATTATTATAATTACCTCAGTATTTCCCATGCACTGAGACATTTTACATTTACCCCTTGAGAATGTGGTGCTTTTCTTTCGAGAGGAGAATAGGAGATTTTCTAATGGGCTTGCTCTTAAGAGAAATAGAGTTATTTGAGGATAATTTCTCTGCATACAGCAGTTACTCAAAGGAGATTTCAGTCGCATCCCAGGGAAAAGGGAATAGAACTAACACTAAGATAAAGGACTCCTGAAGCCCAGTAATAATGATCAATAGGAAAGGACATAAGGTCAAAGGACACATATTTGTATGTATGTGCTAACATCTGGCTTGTTATTAACAATAAGGCGAAAAGGAAAGGAAAGGAAAGAAAAGGAAAGGGCAAGTCAATAACAAATAGCAGCGCATTTGCATAATCCTGTGATGGCTGCACTGTATTTTCAGAAATGTGATCTCAGTTGAACTTCAAAACGGCCTTGTGATGGAAGATGGCCCCTTTCCTGGTAATGTCAAAATGCATTTCTCAAAACTCGGGAAACTGGCAGTGGCACGTAAGGATGAACAAATCCCATGAGGAATGAGAATGCACTTAATATACAGGACATACCTCAAAAATAGTTCTTAAATTTCTTATACTTATTCACTACAGTAAAACTTTAGGAGCTATTGTAAAGCAAAGATGAATCTCTTACAAACTCACCAGCCTTACTGGGGAAATTTTTAAACATTTACAAATGAAGAGGGAGAGCAGAACCAGTCCCCTTGGACCGGTCACCTGTGTTCAGCGATTGCCAACATTCTGTCGATCTTGTCATCTATTGCCCCGCCCACCGCAGCACACACAGTTTCGAGTAGTGGAACGGCAATATTCTAAATCCAGTTCCACTCACCGTTACAGTTTTCCAGGACATACTTCACTCCGCATCACTCACAGATAGACTTTCAAAAATATCACCTTGGTACCATGATCACACATAAAAATTAATAATCACTCCTTAATGCAATATCCCTGATTCTCTAACAAGTGTTACATTGGAAAAAAGAGACATATGTACCTCCCTAGTTTTGTGAATTAAGTTCAGTTCCTGGTGGAACCACAGAAACAAGGTGCCTGACCTTCCGGCGCCCAGTTTCTGGGAGCCATCCTGGTTTCAGACACTGCCGTGGCTGGGAATCCTGATTTCCCTCCAGATGCGCATAGGCGCCTCAGTAACCTTCCAGAAAGTTCTTGTATTCTTCCTTCAGGGTAAATGCAGTTGTGTGTACACTGGTGGCTCGGCTGTGAAACTTTATCCCTGAAGATTAACTTCAGTAACGGGGATAGTGGAAACTCATATTTATCCATGTTTATTTTGAAGGTTGAGACAAGACAGTGGATACACTAATGGTTAAGAGGACAGTGCAGAAAAGAGTTCAAATGGACAGATCCACTATCCAACCTTACGAGTTTCCTAACGTCTAACTCTTAAGGCATCTGATGCCAACATGTCATTCCGGCTCTTCCCCCAGGTCTGCCCTCACGGTCACTCATTTCCTTGCCCTTGGACATCTGGCCCTTTTCACCATTATTGTAGACAATGAGGCCACATTGCATGGAAGTCATCCTCATTTGTAAGCCACCCTGGCAGTTGAGAAGTGGAGTGAATCAACCCAGACTCGTGGGTGCTAGGACCGATTGCCTCATTGGAGAGTGAGACCGGATTCACTGGAAAAAGACGTTTGCTGACACCCTCACTGTAACATTGGAATTGAGAGCTGTACCACTTCCTTAATCTCACCCACGTCAAGCAGCCTCTTCCTCTGGGAGAAAACGGGAATTAATCGGAAGGGACCCTGGGCAGCCCTGGAGTCGCTGTGTGGCCCTCCCAGCATTTGTTCTTGTCCTAATGCCTCTTCACACTGAGCTGACATGTTTTCCCTCTTGCTATCTCCAGTCTTACACTAGAATCAAGAGATTATTCACTGAGATAGTACACTAGCAAGCATTTTTTGCAGTAACCCCCAGAAATAGGTGAGGGTATTATATGTCACCTTGACCACTATCCCCTGTGTCCAAGGCTATTGGTTGAAAACATTGGAAATTGGCAAAATTAAGTAACTAAAGATACTTAAAAGGAAGATATTGCTTAGCTCCACCTCAAGAGCACCACAGCATTCTGTTCGAGATGCAGATTCCCAGGCGAGGAGGCTTCTTTGCTGACTGCCTGTCGGTTTGCAGGGGCCGGGCCACCGTGACAGGCTAAGGGCAGTGAGTCATTACGAAAAGGACAGGGAAGGGCACCTGGGGAGGCAGGCAGTCACCCTACTCACAACTGCTGCATTCATAGAGAAGGAACGGAAGAGAATGAGGCAAGGTCGTTCTGCTTATAGATTCTATCTTTGTACAGAGAGCTTAAACGTGAGGAGGGTGACAAGATAAAAACAGGAAGGTGTACGTAAAACCGAGTCTGTCCAGGGCAGGCACAAAGAGTCGTGAGAGCGGAAGTGCCAGAAGGGCCAAGGGGAGAAGATGCCAACTACAAGTTCCTGAAAAACGGAGGAAGAGAAATCTCAGACAATCTTTTAAAAACGGTGCTTCAAGAAGTTAGTACATAAACATAAATGAAGCAAACCAGCAGCATTAAAACATACCATTAGAAACCCAATCAATAAAACCAGACATTTCATTACATTTCATGAAGTGAAGGAGAAGTCCTATCATTCATTGCTGAGTGATGGCAGCCTCCTCTGGTTTTTCAACCTAAATATTTCTCTGACCCCCAAATTTGACAATACTATTTAACATTGTTCAAGTAAATGTAAGAAGACATGTGCTAGTTTTCCATTGCTGCAGTAACAATTATCACAAACTTAACAGCACGAAACACAAATCTGCGTTACAGTTCTGTAGATGAGAAGCCTGATGGGGCTCTTACTAGACCGAAACCGAGGTGCTGGCAGGGCTGCGGTGCTTTCTGGGGGCTCTGGGGGCCGTCAGGGCTGTTCCAGCTCTGAGAGGGCCATGCACCTTCGATTGATCAGCCCTAATGATCTTTGGGGTCATTATTCTGCCCATCACGACATGCAGTAGAAGGAAGAACTTTTTAAGAAGCAGGAATATACGTGTTAATATTTTTAAATAATAAGATGATCACCTAGAAACCTAAGGAAATATGTAAATACTAATGAATGCATAACTGAATAAAGCGGTCAAAACTAACAATAAAAATGCGAAACTATATGTGAATTTGTAGAACAGGAAATTATTGATATCATGACCTATTAGGAGTGCGATGGTGTGTATGTTTTTTGGCACTTTTCAAATTTTACTTTCATGAGTATTATTTTTACTAAAGAAAAATAATTCAGCTTGACTTTAAAGTAATGAAAATATTAGGTACATATTTTTAAAAGGAACCTTACTGAGAAACAAAATAATATTTGAAAAAGAAAAGCATACTAAGTTCCGAGATAGCAGATTCAATTATTTCAGAATACAGAAGTTTAATGTCATTTTTTTAATAAAGTTACAGTGGGGAACATTTTAGTGTAATTTTATTTTGTAATTGAACCAAGTTTTAATGAAATGCATTTGGCAAAATAAACAGTGTCAACGGTTAGACCATTTTGAAAAAAACGAAGAGGATAATGGGGAGGGAGATTCCCACCAGACATATAAGATGTATTTTGAAGCCACAATGCATACGACTGAAGTAGAAGTGTATGGAAACAAACTATGAAGCCGCGCAGATGTGCCGGAACTGGACCACACCTGGGGTGTCCCTCCGAGTAAGGGAGACTGGCATACCTATGAAACTCGGGGCCTGTCTGAAGGGCGGAGACAGACAGGGGGTCACATTAGGTACTTGCCAAGGAGGTCTGGGCTTGAGAGAGAAGAGAAGCCCCGGCGTTAACTCAACTTGTTCAAGAACTAAACACAAAGTGGAAAGGCATTCTTAGCCAAACTGTCATTAAAAAAAAAAGTTATGTGTGCATTATTAAAAGAAATTTTTATTATTGAAAGTTGTCAGCTTTGGACAAAGTTATGAAGGCTTAAATACTTATTTCATTATGTATCAAAGGACTTTGATATTTTGAAGACTCATTTTCTTATAATTTATTTCCCACCCAAACAAACAGACTTCTAGCATTTGGGAAATCTTATTTAAAAACTCCCAATATCCAAGAAAATCGTTCAGACTCTCCAGCTTCGATTTGACCCCTGTTAAAGCTCAGCCAGCAGAAGCCAACCAGACTCAAGCCTGCAGTTGGGCAAAATCACATTGATGGACTTGCAGGCCTGGGGCGCCCTGCAGAGGAGCTGGGGTTGGGGGACAGGGGTGGGGCGGTCTGGACTCCTGCGGAAGCTGCGGGAAAGGGAGACCAGTTCTGGACTGGGTGCCGTCTCTGCAGCAGGATTAGGGGAGGCAGGGACTGTCTAGGGGTGGGTGCTGTGGGGAGCGAGGGCAGTCTAGCCACTGGGTGTCCCCAGGAATAGGTGGGGGGGGGCAGCAAAGAAGTCTGGAGGTGCCCTTGATAACAAAGCAGCGGTCGCACAGAGAAAGAAGGGGTCATGGTGACAGTTTGCAGTTGGCAGACACCACGTGTCCAGCACAGTCTGCGGCGGGCCTTCTCTGCTGCCTCCGTCCTCCCGGCCTGCGAACAGCGAGCGCGGGGAAGCTGCCGCTTGCTCGGTGCACGCTGGTTTTCAGAACTCGAGTTCACGTCGACAGAGCCAACTCCGGTTGAATGTCCCGTTTTGCCGTAGCTTCAGAGAATGGCTGTATCCGTGGGTAACTGATTTAATTTTAGCAATCCAACAGAAAAGCGTGGCGAATTTACGTGGTGGTTGTTCCAAACTGCGCTGCAGGGACAAGGATTAATGACTAGGAAAATTCAGTGTAAGGCTCTTGTAAAAAGAGTTTGGGTTTGAGTTTCGCTACAAAGGAGAGAGAAAAGGAAAACATTGAAAACGAATTCTGACAGTCGATGAGCCACGCAGCCGCCAGGCCGTGGGCCTGAGGGGGAGCTGGGCCGAGGGTCGAGGGTCGAGTCGGGGCGGGGTGGGGGTGCGGAGGCTGACGGACCCCTTCCCCCCTTACCTTCTCCCCACAGTTCTTCCTGAGACCAGCGTGGGCGCTTCGATCACAGTTTTCCAGACGCTGCCCGTGGGGTCTCTCCTTCCCTCAGTCTTACGGCCCTTTGGAAAGGGGGTGCTCCTGGTGAGTACCAGGTTCGTAGGAGGCAATGAGGCCCCAGCTTCGTCCCGCTCTCCCTGCTCCCAGCCCTCCACCCTCGCCTTCCCTGACGAAGCCACATTCCTGCTTAACGTTCTCCCTCACCCCGCCTATGGGGGAAGATAGATGGAGAAATAAATACGCATAAAGAAATATCAAGGGGGATTCTGCTGGGTAAGAAAGGATGATTAGAATCGTCGAGGAGCATTGTTAGGGACCAGGGCAATGCAGATTTGGCAGGGGCTGGTGTTTGTAGAACTGTTAGGTCAAGTTGATTTAAAACTCCTTGGTAAGGGGAAAGCATGTACTCAAAGAGAAGGCTACAGTCAGCAAAACAGTCTCTAAGAATGCCTGAACTCCATCTAAGGGGTGGAAAAGTGGGGTGAGGAAGAGTGGGCTCATTATATTGACAAATAATCTTATTACATGTAAAGGGAAAAAACCAGAATGTTCTTCTGGGAAATCTGGGCTGGTGGGGCTATCACCACTTTGAAAGCACAGCCACGCATGGGTCTGGTAGACAAATGACCCTGATAATAAAATGGAAAAGGCAGCAAAGGGAAAAAAATAACAACTTGAGTTTACAGTAGTCCCCCTTATCTCCGTTTCACTTTCCAGCATTTCAGTTACCCATGGTCAACCTGTGGCCCAAAAATATTAAATGGGAAATGTCAGAGATGAACAATTCATAGGTTTTAAATTGCACAGCGTTCTGTGTAGCGTGATGAAATGAGTTCTTTGTCCTGTGCATCCACATTGCATATGCTACCTGCCTCTCTATCGCTTAGTAGCCATGGGTTATCAGATGGACTGTCCCAGCCGTGAAATACTTGTGGTCCAGGAGTCTAAGGCTATGCCCCCTCCTCTCATCACGAGGACATCACTGTTAACTCAAGCATCACAAGAAGGGTGAGTACAGGATAGTAAGATATTTGAGGGAGCGACCACATTCACATAACTTTTATTTCAGGACATTGTTATAAGTGTTCTGTTTCATTATTAGGTTTGCTGTTGATTTCTTACTGTGCCTAATTTGTAAATTAAATTTATCATGGGTATGTCTGTATAGGAAAAAATACTGTATATATAGAGTTCATTACTATCTGTGATTTCAGGCATTCACTGGGGAGGTCTTAGAATATACGCCCCATAGATAATCCAGGAATATTGTATAGTCTTTATAATGTTTTATTATTTAATATTTGTGGAGGTTATATTGGTTTGGTGATCAGAATAAAATAATGAAGGTTGAATTAAATCAGGGATGGAAGATGTACAATCACTTTGTTAGACATTATTACTATTTGAGATTTCTAGTAGTAACTGCAAGGGAAATCCACATTTCTTATTGTGAAATAAACATTTTGAAACACTGATTTTCTACTGGGGAAAGAGCAAGGAAAGGGTAAAACCGACTAACTAAAATGGTGAAAACATTCGCCTCAGTACCTGGTGCAGCGGGGGCATGCGGAAATACCTTTTTAAGTCTGGATAAATACAATTTTAAAACGGTGTTCAAAAATAATATTATTTAATTGCTATAAAGTGCAAATGTCTACACTATTAAAGAGAGGGAGAATTAGCTAAACTTTTTTGAAATATATGGGAAAACATTTTTTAAAAGATATTCACAACTTATGTGCAAACGACCTGACATGTGGAAAGGAAAATGACAAGAGTTAGTGTGTTGAGATTAGATGTGGGAGAATGCGGACAGTGAATGCATTTGATTCAGGAAAATGGTAATTTCATGTGATTCAAATTAGTAGGTACTTTATAAGTATTTATTGAACGCTAACTGCATGCAGAACTGCGAGCGATTTTGCCTTCAAGGAGAAATGCTTTATAGTCACTCGTCCAAAGTTAATCATGAAAGTAAAGTAACATAATTCTGAAAGATGTCATAAATGTTGAAGGAAAAAAAGACAGAATCGAGGACTAACCATGGCAGGCATTAGATGGAACACGATTCTTCTCGATGGCTTTGGAAGACCATTTCCCTTGCGTATTTTCACTTTCTGGTTTGCGACCAACACCTTCAGTATTCATAAAATGTTTAACAACCCTCCTGGGTCTTTTATCAGGTTAACCTCTTTACCAGGAAGTAATTTCTGACACAGAATTTTAATACTAAATCTCATTGGAAAACATGTCTCTCAAAAATTATGTTGAAAATAAAGACGTTCTGCGTGTACATTTCTAAAGTGAGAAGTTGCAGTGACGTCTCTGGGGAACTTGGGGATCTTTTTCGAAGGGGCAGGCAGACAGCCGCTCAACAGCTGTCCCAGGGGCCGCACGGACCGAGGAGCTGAGATTTCTCTGGAGCATGTAATAAGGATCAAGACTGAATTTCTATCTGGCTTAAGAAGAGACAGAGTTCCTTCCGGAGTTCTGAGAATTCAACTGAAAAGTCGGCTGCGTCTGTCCTCGACAACGTCTGGGCTGCTGCAGAGAGAGCAAGTGTGTTTTGGCAAGAGGACGCGGAAAGAAAGCCCAAGAGAAGCCAGTTTCTGCCTCTTACCCCCCAATTTCCATCATCCCCACAAATATCCAGGCTGCTTTTTAGAAATCTTTTCCTTGTTTTCATTAGGGTTTTTTTTTTTTTTTTCATTTTAACTTTTCCAGCTCCATGCTGCCCCAAAGGTTGGGAATATGCAGAAGAAGCTGGGCCAAATTCTTAGCTCAAAAATAATCACAGTGGTAAAACAATTTTTTTTTTTTTTGGTTTGAATTGCATTGTAGTTTTTCAAGGACTTAGCTGCATGCTGGTCTCATCTTACAAAAGCCTTTGAGGTGTGTATGGCAGTTGACCCTCCATGTTTTTGACTTGTGAGTAAACTGAGGCGCAGGTTGGTTCAAGACGTACTCACGATGGCGAGTAACGTTTTAACGAGTCATCTCCTGGGGCCTGCTCTGCAGTTCTGAATTGCACTGTCCCAGGCTGCTCCTGAGACCAGGATTAGCCTGCAGTTCCGGACTCCTGGTGAATAAATCTGAAAGAACATCCTCAGCCTGGAAGATTCAGGAGCCTTGTGGGTGACGGAGTTAGAAGCAGCTAAAATGAAGGCCCGCCTTCCTGCCTCTGCGCTTCTCTGCAAGGCTTTCTGTGAAGCCCAGAGATGCACAGGTCACTAATCTTCAATCAAGTAAAAAGATTGACTTTGAGCAAGAGGTACTCCTCACAGACTTAGGAGATTTAGCTGAAATGAGGACTAGAAACACAGTGTCTACTAGCCAAGTAAACACTCTTGGTTGAATTTATCCTCCACGTTTGCGACTTCTGAAGTTGTCTCCCGGGAGGACTCCAGCTTCCAGGCCTCCAAACCTTTCCAGGGCCCCACTTGGGCTAACCCTATGCTATAGGTTGCTTTTTGTTTGGTTGGTTTTTTTGTTTTGTTTTAGGGAAAAGAGAAGGTAAAGTACATTTTTGAAATAACGTATGACCTAGAATCGCAATTCTCAGTCCTGACATTTCAAACTAACCTCACAACCTGGTCCTACCCCAGAGATTCTGGTTTAATTGGGCCCAAGCACCAGCGCATTTTAAAGCCCTCAGAAAGTCTAATGTGCAGCCAGTGCTGTTCCCAGGAAATCGTAATAGATGTATTTTAGAGAAGCTCCAAAGAGAACATCAAAGCTCAGTGCAACACTACACGTATTCAAAACATTAAAACACCAATTAAGAAAACTTGCATACCAAGGAAATGCCAATTTTGAAAAGGGATTCAAAGCTGTGATGAGATTATTAATGCATACAAGTTTGTAACTAGGTGGGTTCGACTCTTTTGTTCAGGGAAGCTAAACAGAGGCACGTGTTAGAAATTGTGCTGTGATAGAGGGAGAAAATTCAACCCAGTCAAGGCAGGTGAAAGGCCGAAGCGAACCTTTGATGCTTACGGCCAAGATGGCGGCACAATAAATGCACTCCTCAGTTCTTGGAACTTCCCACAACCACATCAGAATTACAATCAAACTGCAGAACAGCCGCCATCATTTAGAACTGCCTGAGATCCAGCTGAACAAAGTCCTGCAACTGAGGATTTAGCGAAGAAGCCACATTGAGACTGGTCGGAGGGGGAGACCTGGACAGGCCAGGCCCCCACCCGCAGGTAGTGGGTAAACGTCAGAAGGGATATCTTAGTTGTAGAGGTTCCATCCCTGAGGAGCAAGGGGTCTCAGCCCTACAGCGTCCCCCAGCCCAGGGTTCCAGTGCCCGGAAGGAAAGTCTCCATAACTTCTGGCTGTAAAAACCAGCAGGGGCTGTGGCTGAGTGAAGCAGAGGCTTCGGCAGTCCCTGGGGGTCCTCTTAATGGGGTTGCACAGATACGTACTTGGACTTACTCCGTCTGAGCTCCAGTGTGGGGGAAGCAGCTTGGAAGGGACCAGGGACGTACAGAGAAGAACTGCATTGTCTGGCATAAGAGAGAGAGCTCGGTGGGGGGCGGGCAGCTTTCTCCCAGACAGAAGTGCTGGCAAAGGCCACTGTTCCTTTTCTGAGCCCTCCTGTAGGGTACGCGGGGGCAATCTGGCATCCTCGCCCAGATGTCTGGACAACTAAGGGAAGCAGTTTCCCATAACCTTGAGAATGGCCTGATAAGTAGTGTTCTCATAGCCTGGAAACTGGGTCTGATAAATGGTTCCCATAACATTAAGTGGGCTCGCATGCGCAGCATCTTGCTGTGTTACATAATGTATTCTGGCTCCCTGCTGGCTTTGTGTGTATGTAGGGTATCGGGGGCAGAGGCTTCCCGCTGGGGACATGCAGCTTGCAGCATGTGTGGGTTGCCCACCCTTGAATAAAGGCATGTCAAGCATCCCCACGGCTCTGGGCATTTTCTTCCCTCTGCCTGAATCCAGAGCAGACCTGCTTGGCCTTGATGGGCTGAAACACACCTGCCCCTGCCGGAACGGGTGCGAACCTTAGCTGAGTCTCCATCAACCTGGCTCACACTATTCCCCCTGCTCTGGGGACTCCCAGAGACCCCAGCCCACCCAAAATGCTTCCAGTGCAACAGAAACATTTCAGGCCAGAAGAGATTGGCACAAAACTATTCGAAGTGGTGAAGAGCAAGGACCTACAACCAAGATTACTCTACTCAGCAAAGCTATCATTTAGAATTGAAGGGCATGAAGAGCTTCTTAGACAAGAAAAAGCTAAATGAGTTCCTCCCCACCAAACCAGTATTACAAGAAGTGTTAAAGTCTTCTTTAAGAAGGAGTAAAAATAGATTAAAAATGTGAATAATAAAATAGCAATACATATACATTCATCAACAATAACTTTAAGTGCAGATGGATTTAATGGTCCAAATGAAAGACATACAGTGGGTGAACAGATAACAAAATAAGACTTTTACATGTGCTGTCCACAAAAGACTCACCTCAGATCGAAAGACACAGACTGAAAGAGATGGAAAAGTTATATTTAATGAAAATGGAAACACACAAAGGAACCCGGGGCAGCAATACTTACACCAGACAAAACAGACGGAAGGGCCATTTGTTGTAGTGGGAAAGGGTCTTGGAAGAGTAGGCCCTGTGCCCCTCGCCCTTCTCTGCTCCTGCTGGGCATTCCCTCGGTCAGTGCAGGCAGCTTTGCTGACTTAGAAGAATTAGGGAGAGCGGAGAGGTGAAGAGAAAAGCGGCTCGTTGAAAGAAACGTGTTAACTTTCTGTCTAGAATTTTTAGAATAAAAAGAGAAGGCTTTGAGGGGAGCAGATCGTGGGAGACCTGCCTTTGCCCCTTCCTCCGGGAGCGTTACATGAAGGTGACTGGGCTGGACGAGAAGTGGGGAGGGGTGGGGGGGTGCCTGGAGGAGTTCGTGGGGTGGGGTGGGGAGTAAATCTCAGGAGGACACAGTGCTGCACCTGCTACAAGGCAGAGGGAGGCTTGGAAGAGTTTCTAAAAAGATTTGCTTGGACCTTCCCTCAGAGGTTCTGGGGCGGTCCAGAAATGACTCTTCAAGGCAAATCTATAGAATTGCAGGCATCTGCGCACCGGTTTCCAAAACTTTAACTTGGCCAGGTGAAGTTATTATGTTTACTCTGTCATGACTCTGACTGAAAGCCACTGATGAATTTACTGCCACTTTTGAAATAACGTCTCCCCTCTCTGGAGTTTAGTATTTCCAATCATCTCATAGAGACACTTGGATGCTAGCCGCCATGACGCGTCCTTAAACGCTCTGCCTTTCGTAAATTCAGCTACATAAATTGAGCATAACCGACACTCTCTCTTTCACTCAACTCATAGGTTTCAACGTTTTTGAACTATCGTGTGCCAGCCACTTTGCACGTCACCTCATCAATCCTCTAAGCCAGCACGGGGAGTAGACAGAATGTTGTTCTCATCAATTTATGTTTTGTAAGTTTCTAAAACAAATGACTGTGCCTTGGGACACCTCAGTGTGTGGTCCGGACCAGCAACATCAGCATCCCCCGCTAGAATTGCAGGAGTTCAGGCTCCACCCCAGATGTACTAGATATGAAACTCACAAAAGGGAATTTAACAATATTCTAGGGTGGTGTTTGCACGGTTGGAGAAATACTGCAAGTGCAAGTGCTTAGCTAGGTTAGCAAACACCCTCCACTCAGTTGCCTGTTAACTGAAGACAAGTAGAAGGGACTAGTAGTACCACTGTGGAATATAAATGAGAAATCTTTATAATGTATGTTTACTTTCCTATGAAGCAAAAACAGTGTTTTCAGTTTTCCTATCATCCCATCAACACCGCCACCCCCACCGCTAGCTGAATTCACTGATCCGTGGCCAGTACGAGCCACTGAAGGAGCCATTAGATGGAGTCTGAAGAATTTCCAGGTGAAAGATCACTACACGTGATTAGTTTCACAACTAGTGCATTAAGGACAGTCATTGAAGACTAACATTATAACCTTTTCAAGAAAACCCACAGGGAAACCTTCAAAACACCCAAGCCTCGTTCTCATTATTTGGAGGCGGTACTGAAGGACAAATCTCACCGGGGAATTTTGCTCTTGCCTTCGTCCCATCAAGCAGAAATGTCAGTGCCGTAACCAAAATGCTTCACACAGCTTTCAGTCTGACCTTGAGAAACACGTGCTTGATGGCAGCAGAGATTCTTTCTGCACTTACGGATGCCTGTCGCATTCAGAAACAGATCATGAAAACCCAGATCCTTGATTCTAAACTTAACTGCAGGCCGCAGTACTTTGATGCCTTCTTTGAAGATATCCGAAGAATAGGGGCCATTGATCAGTCTGACTACAAAGGGGCACTCAGCGAAACACCACGAAAACGAGCGTCTCGGAAACATTTCCACACGCACCACTAATCTCATATGATAATAATAATACTCAATATTATTTAGTTTATCTCCCCGTTATGGGCTGGATATCTGCGCCCCTCCCTGCTCCGGCAAATTCATACATTGAAAGCCCTCCCTCCCAGGGTGGCTGTGTGATGAGGAAGATTGTGAGTTATGAGTCATGGGAGTGGGGCCCCCATCTAATCGGGTTGGTGTCCTTATAAGAGAAGCCACCAGAGAGTTTATCCAGCCCCTTTGTCATATGAGAACACGGCAAATATGTGAATCCAAAGTTCTCTTCGAGTTGCCGAAGTCTCCAGAGTCCCTGCCCCTGGCCGGGTACCTTACAGGAGCCTCAGTGACAGAGCAGACAATTTTTAACAAGTTCGCTTATTGATTTCAAGTCTCGTGGAAGAGTAAAAACTGAAGGAATGAAAAGTACTAGAAGTCCGGAAGTTTGGGCACACTCGGTGCCATGAATGTCAGCAGGCTTCTGTTTAGGAGGATGAGACATAAAGTCTAAAATACAGTCCTAGTACTTCCCTTCAATAGTGGGTGCTCCTCAAAAGTCTTCAGGTCAGTGTGAAGGGACACAGACCACCTCTGGTTTAAAGAGGCAGAAATGAGGTGTCCTGGGCAACGATCCCCTCTAACGTTACCAAACTGCAGGAGGGCGGGGACGACGTTCTCTGTGGCTCAGGGTTAGCCCAGTGCTTGGCCAAGGCAGTAGGCTCATGGAGAATTTATGCTGACAGAACGGATAATGAAATAACCACCGGGATGCCTCTCGGAGCTGCAAGCCTTAGTTACCCAGAAAATTTACTCATATGAGATGCAGGTAACTCAGCTGTTGACTGTTCAATTGTATTTCTCAAAGGAGTTGTCCATTTTTGGAATGCCAACACTGAAGCACTATTTTACCACGGTTTACCTGCTACTATTTCTTGTAGGTTCTTTATTGAGTGCACATAGAACAAATGCACACAGTATAAAATTCGAAAGTGTTCCTGATACGGAGAGATCTGATTAAGATAACTCAGATCGCTGGGGAGAAGTAGGGAGGGGCCCTGGAGGTGTTTGCCAGGCAGTTGCGGGCAGTCCGGGACGGCATTGGCTGAGAAGCTGACGCCTCCGAGGCCAATGGAAATGTAAAGAGGGCCGGCCGGCTCTCTGGCTCCCGACCTGGCTCTCTCGGGCTCAGGCTCAGGCTCTGAGGCTCTTCGCCCTCCGGGACGCCCAGGTGATGATGCAGCGGCAGCGGCCCGCATCTCCCAACGAACAGGACTGTGGACGGGGAGGGACTCCAGGCACAGCCTGGGATCGGCCTGGCCTGGCAGAGGGTGGCAGGTTGTTCTCTGGGTGTGCTAGAGGGAACAGGCTCTGAGGCAGAAGCCTGCCCTTGTTCCAAAATTGTGTCGTTTTTGTCTCTGCTGTTGTTTTAGTTTGCAAACTAACCCTATAGAAACACGATAACTAACAGGGAAAAGATAGAACCCAGGTGGCAGAGTTTGGCCTTAACTGATAGGCTTAAGTGATTAAAGCTGCGACTTGATAGGCTTACGTTTCTGCTTTTGAATGAAGACTCTTTTCCTTTATCACCAAACCTTTGCCTCTGGAATTTTTGCCTAGAGGGAGGCGGCAGGCCCCAAGTGCTGCTGGGTAACATTCCTTCCCTAAGGTGACCTGCCCGTACAGTGCCTTCCCTCGCAGCAAACAACTCCCGGCTCCTTTCTCATCCTTTCCGAACTACTGTGAAATGTAAGTGAAATTTAATTGTATTCGTTTCAGTGGTTTTTAGGGATGGTGCCCTAAAGAAAGCAGGTGCTGTTTATCATAAGCTTGTAATTATAATGATTTGCATCCCACAAATGAAATGCTCTCTAAAATGCAATGATCCAGAAGTGTTCTTTGAACATTAAAGTAAAAATGTATATTGTTTTTCTTTATCACTTCCTGATGAAATTGGACTTGGCAGGAGCCAAGTCTGGGCTCATGCCAAGTTTATTTCCAGAGTCTTCTATCAGAGAGCAGACTGTACTAGAAACCATGAAGGGAGTGTCGTGCGTAATCGCTAGGTGGGTGTTGGGCATTGGCCAGGAACTTGAGAGAAGAGAAGAAATCTTTACTGGTCAGTAAGAACCAATATGATGTAAAAGCAGCCATGCCCCCCCAGGATGCTCAAGATACTTCCTGGACTTTCAGTCTAAGTAGTTGCTTCGCCTCGGGAAATTGCCTTAGCTTCTCAGGGTAAGGGGCCCTACTCATAAAACCAAATTCTAAATATCTTTGCAAAACTAATATTTGGTAATTCTCACAAGGCTGGCTATAGGTTGTCTTAACCATTACAAAATCTCTTTATTGATTTTAAAGTATTAAAGAACCTATAATATTATTTTAATACATTCCCTTTTCCAGTTCACCTCCAAAGTTAGGATTTTTTAATTTAGGTGTTTTTTAGGATTTCTGGATCTAGTTTTTTATTAGAGCAGGCAGATTTGAGGTGCACATGTTACTTTTTGGCCTAAAAAAATGTTACACTTTACGTGACACTGAGGGTGTATATCTGTATGTGTGGATGTTTTTGGCTACAATCAACAGCAAAGGAATCTACTTGGATGTTATACTTTAGGTTTGCAAAGCAATAGATTTTTAAAAAATTACATTGGAAAACTTGAGACTGGAGCCCTGACTCTTGCTTTGATCTGAATACCAGTTTTCTCACCTATAAGAATATAATGAATAATAGTGACTTTCTAGAGTCACTATAAAGATTAAATGAGATAATTCTTTACAAATGCTTAGCTTAGGGCCTGATAAACTGAAATTCAGTACGCTCTTGTTGTATTTATTATGCTCAGATGCTGGTGGGTCAGATCGTTTTCTTTCTTCTTTCAGTGTGCTCAGAAGTTGCCCATGAAACTGTTTTTGGTTTTCAGTTGGGTGAGAACTTGATTGCTGGAGACATATCATAGACGCTTCCCTGACATTCACATTCCCTTCCCTTACTTGGTTTTTAAAATAACAGCTTTACTGTGATAAGAATCACATACCACATAATACCCCTTAAAGCCTACATTTCAATGACTTGACTTGTCTTCGGACTGTACCACCAATGCCACGGCGAATTTTATAACATTTTAATCACTGCACAGAGAAATCTGTGCCCATGAGCAGCGACTCTCCTTTATCTCATTTTGTCTGTAAAAGTGAGTGGAAGGCCATTCTCTTATTAAAATGGCTCTGGGAATAAGTAAGTGTTGAATAAATGAGCAGTGGATAAGAGGGGAGTACATAACACAAATACATTAGAAAAGGACACACAAAATTTTAATGCCATGATGCAATAAAATTTGGGGAACCCTGTTTCAAATCTGCAGAGAAATATGATCTCTGTGAAAAGGTAACATGCTATTTCTTTTGTCAAATAATACCATTTTCGTATTGTTCTTTTTGGCAATCATCACGGAACATTCATTATTCTTGATTTAATACTATTCTTCTAAGAATATATCCTTAGTAAATCCTTCAAACTAGCAAAATAAAAAATTTTTGGAAGAGTCCTGCTTACGGTTAGGATGTGAAAGAACACGGCAGATCTTCCCTCCCCCTGAACAATCAGTTTCCCAATAAACCAGAAATTCACACTTTCGTTTAAAACCATCATTGTGTGACCAGCCTGTTCCACCGGTAGAAATAATTCCCAAAGAACGAACTTCCCGGAGGGATGAGCTCTTCGTGGGGGTGGAGAGCACGTTCAGCCGGTGCGGTTGCCGAGGCTGGAGGCGGGGTCAGCGGAGGAGCAGGGCCCCCCCCCCCACCCCCCCGGAGCAGGGACAGCCTCCTTTGACTCAGAGAAGCCGGCCGCACTTTGGTCAGCCTTTAAGCTCATCTGAGGGCTTTGAGTCTGAGGAGGCCTCATTGCGAAAAGGGCTTTTCCCCAGTCACGTATTTCACTGTCATCAAGTCTTGGTCGGGCCTGGGGATTCAAAGAGATTGCATCACCTTGCAACCTCACAGTGTAGAGGTCCCTTATTTTCATTGTCTCCTGATCTCAGAAATGCTGCCATCTCCTCGACATGACGTTGTGTGGTCTCACGGTCTTACAGTCCTGCAATGACTAGAAGGAGTGGTTGTGTGGACGGGGATGCAGAGTATTTTTGCGGGTTGAAATATAAAGTGATGCAGCCACTTTAGGAAGTGGTTGGACCAGACTGACAACGAACCGCAGGACGTCAGGGTCGGGGGACGGCGTGAAAGATGGGGAGAGGTTAGCCGAGGAACGTTTACGCGCGGCCCATGGACGTGGGCTGCACGTGGGGACTGACCAAGAGAGTGGGGATAGGCTGGGCAGAGGAGGCCAAGGCGAGAAAGAGCAGGACAACTGTAATAGCGTAAACAAGAAAAAAGAACAGAACAGAAAGAAAAAGGTTGAGGAAGATTTATCATGCATCTACGTATGGCCCAGCGATTCCACTTCTAAGTGAAATGAAAACCTATGTCCACAAAAAGACTTACCTGAGAGTGTAGATAGCAATTTAATTCATACTGTCCCCAAACGAAATAACTGGGATGCCTCTCAGCACGTGAACAGATCAACACATTCACACGATGAAATACTACTCTGGTAAAGAGGAGCAAACTACAGATGCGGACTATGGGGGTAAATATCAACAATATTACGCTGAGCCAATAAAGCTGGGCAACGAGAATGAACCCTGTATGATTAATTTCTATCTCATTCTAGAACAAACCCAACTAATACATGGCGACAAAAGTTGGCCGGTGCCCTTGGGACAGGCGGAAGGGAGTGGGGGACACGGTGGGGATGGCCGAAAGTGAGAGCTCACCGATCTGTGTAATTAAGGTTCGTGCATTTTCGTATATGAATTACATCTCTGTAAAATTGATTTCAAAAAGAGAAAGGGACTTGCAGACTTACATAAACTTTCTAAAGAGTTATTTGCTGGAAAATATTCATCTGAACGTTCCCTAATACCAAAAATAGAGAAACTGGAACAGACTGAACAGCCAGCTCTTGGGCAGCGGAGCCGGGAGCCTCCGGCGCCTCGGTGCCGAGGAACGCCTCGCTCAGGGCGGTTCAAGTTGCTGGTGATTAAGACCGTGTAGCAGCATGACAAATGTTTAGGTTATAAACAGAAAATGTAACTAGACATCTTAGATTAAAAAACTAGAATTTTATGGATTGCTGTCACTGAGATTAATGGGCCTCATAAATCGAAGATTTATAATCTTGAAAAAAGTCATAGTTGTTGTTTTTAGCTGACTACACTTTACTGATGCTGTGCAAACAAAATAACCGTAATAATAAAAATTATTCTGCCAGCCCAACTCAGGTAGTGAAGGAGATCAAGTAGATCTAGCCAAAATGATTACATTTGTGAGAGTTTATCATCATTTCCCCTCAATAAGAGTAATAGAAGCTTTTGTGGAAATTTGGCATGCTATGTAAACTTTTATCATTTCTAAGCGTATTATAAATATTAATGTTTGTTAAATATTTTCCCACTCATATTACTAAGTAAAGCAAGTAGCATAAAGTTTATATCTCTGTGCATTATTTTTTGTATAAATAATGTCATGGATTTTATTAATATATCGGTTTATTTTCAAGTATAGCATCAGCCAATATTTGTTTTGTTTTTTTTTTTAATTTTGATTTTCAAGAGAGATGAAGGGAGGAGAAAGGAGAGGGAGAGAACATAGAGAAAAACATCAGTCAATCGCCTACCATATGCACCCCCACTGGGGACCAAACCCACAACCCAGGCATGTGCCCTGACCAAGGAATCGCACCAGCAACCTTTCGGTTTGTGGGATGACACCCATCAACTGAGCCATGCTAGCTGGGGCGCACCAGCCAATATTTGTGAAAAAATGTCTATACATCATCATTCCTCATGTTCTATAAATATCTAAGATTATAATAAAATTTTTACTAAGAATGAACCAACATCCTACAACTTGCAATAAATTCATGTCTCAGTGATAGACTATTTCCAGGTTAAAAATTCCCAAACAAAACATTTTTAAATTTAGAAAATACGTGTCAGGTTAAGTTTCCAAGAAATTATTACCATATTGTTATAAAACCTGTCCTTCGTGTAAAAACATAAATTAAATATACTAACCTGCATTTTAGGCCTGTTTGGTATAAAATAAAACAGAAAGACCGCGGTAGCGTCTGCGCCCATTTTAGCATGGGGAGAACACTCAGAGGCAACTCGCCTGTTCCGTGTTGTTAGTATCTTCAGAAATGTACTTGGTGCCGATCTCAGTTGTACTTGTACCTGTAACGTGTGCTGGACAAGGACGCCGTGCTGTGCTTGCAAAGCAGCCACAGGCAACACAGGAATAGACGAGAGTGTGATTTACATTTTGGCCTCAAGGGCAGGGGATACAAAATAACCAGGATTTGAGCTACTGTGGGAAATTTTCGGAGTGGCCAACAATCAAGTCAAATGAGGCTCACAATCCTTCCTTCATGCGTGGGGAGGGGTGCAGGTAGACCGGGGCATTGCAGCGTTCAAAAGTGGAGGGAGTCCCATGGTGGGATGTAAGACGTCAGACCGCGTGGGGCCCCTCCCAGGGGAAGAGAGAGAAAGGTAATCGTTCCTCCCACAAACTAGAGCTTTCTTAAGTGTAAGGTGGCTTTCTAAATGTAGACATGGACGTATCTAGAATAGTTCACAGTTTAGAAAAACAGACGGTGGCCAGTTCTCCTATTTCTTCTAATGGGTTGTCCACAAAACTGGGGCTCCTGGGAAGAGCTCTCGGTGTCTCGTGGTTAGTGTCTCAGCGGCCGAGGAAGCACTGTTGCCTGAACCACTGAAACACCTGTCCTCGGCCACGCGTGTCCTGGGCACGGTCTCCTGTGGCCTCGACAAAATAGCTGTTCTCCGTGCGTCTGTTTACTTGGAAAGTAAAAGAAAAGAAAAGTGGTTGAAAATAAAGTGTATGTAGTCAAGTATAGAGAATTTTCTTTCTTGGTATGGCAGAACTTCATAAGGAACCGAAGTGTTAAAATTAAGTTTTCAAAGTGGGTGGAGTCCTTATTTTTATTTGTTATATGTGACTGTGAATACACAGCGTGTAGTTTATGGAAAGTAGAAGAATCATTTAAACATGACGAGTTTATCTGCAGTGGCAAAATTCTTCTACAGGGACAGAGATTCACACTAAACCCAAGACCCAGGTAAGACTATTCATGTATTTGATAAATAATAGCTATTGGAGTTTAACTACACTCTTTGGACCATGGTGACCAAAATTAGTATGTTTTTCTGCTTTTATTTTAGTCCAATGGGGAAAGAAACATATTCATGAATAATTATGGAAACAAGAACTGGTTAATAATCTTGCTAAGAGCCTCGAAAGAAAGCTGAATATTTTTCTAAGCATGCAGGTGAGGTGCGAATGGTCAGGTCAGGGCTTTCTGGGAACTAACCATGTGAGCCGAGGCCTGAAAGATGAGTAGGAGGACCTAGGCAAGGAGAGGTGCTCTAAGAGGAGATGAATGCAAGTGCAAAGGGCCTGGGGCCGCAGAACACCGAGTATTCAAGAGGCTAGGGCAGCTGGAGTTCAGAGCGAAGGACACGGTGAGACAAGAAGGGGCTGGTGAACAAGGCAAGGAGAAGAGCGTGGGGGTTTTGACTTTCTCCTTAGACAAGTAGGGAAACAATACGGGGTTGAAGCAGCAGAGGGGCATGATGGTATGTCCACATGATGCATTTTGGTTTCTGTGTGCAGAACGGTGGGCTGACCAGTTAGGAAGACAGAGCGAAGCTTTGACTAGGGGGATGGCTTTGGAAATGGAGAGAAGGAGGAGGATCTGAAGTACGTTTGGGAGGCATAGCTAATAGGACTGGAGAAGGGATTGGATGCGGAGGATGACGGAGAGGGAGGTGAGAGGACCTGTCTGCCTCCACTTGGAGAGCAAGTTTGGTCCATTCTAGCATGCGAGGTAAAAAGAAAATGGTGCAACGTTTGCCGGATTCTTTTTGAAATTGTATTTATTCATGTCTGGAAACATTTTTTTATAACTCATGCTTTAGATTGACCCTTAAAATCCTGTGCTAATTCTTTCCCCACGTATTTTTAAGGTCTACCTGCTTCTGTACAGTGTTAGCAATGCTGCCCGTTGCTGCAATCTGTAGCTGCCCAGTCCTATCATGTTCTTTACTGTTGTATTTAAAAATGCACAGCCAACAGTTTTAACACTTTATTCAGGAAGATCATGATTCCAACAAAATAATAGACCACCTTGGTCTTTGGGACCAAAAAAATAGAGTGTAGAGTTCGGAGACATATTTACGGAGCCTACTGTGAGCAGACTCCATGAGCCGCCCCATGCCCTGGGTTCTCAGCACTGAGGCGCAAGCCAGTGGACTTCCAAGGTCAGCCAGGGTGTGTCTTTGTCTGTGGGCTTTCTCTTGCAGCCTGAGGCTGGTCTGCTGGTGCCTGGTGGCCAGCTGGAAATTCTAGAACATTTACACCTGTCGGGAGCAGCGTTCAGCCCCAGCTGGGGGGGGTTGGTGGTCCAGTATCCCAGCTCCCTCGTCCCTCAGCTGGAACAAGGCTGAGCTGCATGTTCTGCGTTGGCTCCCAAAGCCCACCTTGTTACCATGTTACATTTTGATGTTATTATGCTATTAAATTTCTCTCCTTTTCCCGTTTCACTTCCTCACTCCGGAGGCTCCCAGCATTTTCTGAGATCATCTCCCATTCAATCTATCTACACGTGAATCCCTTTTCCCGGGTTCACTTTGGAGAACTCAAATTAAGACATTATCACAGTTTGTCATATATGTCTTCGAATATAACTTAAAAGTTCTAGGTATGGGGGAGAGAAAAGAGCACATGCTGCTGCCATTTTCAGGAAAATGAATCTTACGTCCATCGTGGGTATGATAGACTCTTGGATTCACCTGTATAAATTACAAAACAATGAAAGTTCTATTTATTTGTGATCGCAATATATTTTCCATACACAAAAAAAGCTATAACTGCCATGCCGTGTATCATTCAGTCAGTCAAAAAAATATTTCTTGAGCACCTACTTGATCCTAAATACAGTGCTTGCTTGTGAGAATAAAATGGTGAGTACCATTGATACGGTCCATTTTCTCTCATGGTCCTTATATATAATATATAACGGTGATTATTAATTTATCCCCTCTCAATGTCAAGTGGTGACAAGTGGTAGGGAAGACACTGCTGGGACCTAGATGAGCACTGAGCGACTCTGCGGGTCCAGGGAGTCAAGTTTGAGCTCCCACACAAAGCAGGACTGAGCTGGAAGGCTGGGGAGCACAGTTCAGCAAAAAGCAGGCCATGCAGAGAGGCTGAGGACCAAGGCACTGCGGGGCTTTCGGAGAACTGGGAGGTGGTCACCGTGGCTGGCGCACGGGCCTTGGACCATGCGCCTGGACCTTTCTTTCAGGCTCCATTCAGGTTTTGTGAAGGAATTTAGCCTCGAGAAACCATCTGGGGACTTAAGTTCAGAAAGAAAAGAAAATGCATGTATAGATTTTTTTAAAAGATTTTTATTTATTTACTTTTTAGAGAGGGAAAGAAACATTGGTGTATGAAAGAAACATTGATCAGTTGCCTCTTGCACGCCCCCAACCAGGGACCTGGCCCTCAACCCAGGCATGTGCCCTGACTGGGAATTGAACCGGTGACCTTCGGTTCACAGGATGATACCCAACTCACCGAGCCACACCAACAGGACTAGAAAATTTATGTTTGTAAACTGTCACTCTGGGCAGTGTTTTGGAAGGCAGCGAAGATGACTACAGTGTCCGAGTGAGCTGTGCTAAAGCCTACAGCTCAGGTCTAACTTGTTGGAAATGTCACACTACCTTAAAATATGTTGAGTATTTAATAATATGTTGAGATTGCAGTGGGTTTCACATGCTTATTTGAGAGTAGCTACAAAAGCAGAAAATGGGGAGCTTGTCACAGTGTCAGGATTATTCCTTGTTTCAAATTCAAAGGCATCCTCATTTGCATTCAAGCACATACGTGTACGTATGTATCGCAAAGGCTAGCTAACAGCTTCTCTATTAGCAAAGCGTAGGCAAAGGACAGGTCAAAGGCAGAGCAGCATTGAGTACATAATGGCTTCCACATTCGCTACAGTCTTTGTTCCTCACGTTGAAAACAATTTGGAACAGGTGAAGGATGATTCTTTCCTTTTACTTGTGTGTTACAAAGCTGTCATTTTGTTGAAATTACGATCACCTTCATTCTGAGAGAGAGTCTGAACAACAAAGAAATTCTGTAAGACAATTTTACAAATGTATGTGGAATTACCAATTACCTTTCTATTTTCCCTTCTTCCTCTTCTCTTTCCCTCCTTCTTTATCCTCTAGGCATTTTCCTTGTGTAATTTTTCCGTTGAGCCAAAAAATGTGGCTACAGTTAGATTTTGAGGACTGTTTGGGGGAGCTTCGTTCCCACACACCCACCTATTGCTCATTTTTTCCTCTTCAACCCTGAGCCACCGTCTCACTTTCGGTCTTGTTACCCACCGGACAATTATGCCCTGTGACAGAGGGTCCCTCGTGTGTCATTGTCCTCACAGATGTCGAGAGAAAACCATTTGGAAATTGGGAAATCCAATAAAGAGAAGAGGGCCATAATTAGTTTCAGACAATTGTGAATACATTGTTATAAAAATGATTATTGACAAAAACAAATAATGCATTCAGAAATTTTACTAATTTTACCACACCTTTGATGTACCAAAAGTGAAACTGCTCTACCATTAAATCTTTTCAATCTTATGTTCTTAAAGCATTTAATAAAGAAGAAGGTAATTTCAATAAATAAACTTTATAATTTAAAAAGATGGAAACTGTTAAAATGTTAAGATTGAGAAAAAGATACAGTTGGAAGAGACTATGTTCTAATATATACCCAAAATAATTATTTTTACTGCACATTGCAAATGATAACTATTTTCACTGCAAATTAAAACAGGGACATGAACTAATGCTGTATTATAAGTTTTAAAAAATAAGAGACCATAATGAATAAATACATGCCAGTAAATTTGAAAGCGTAAAAGAAGTAACAGTTTTCTCAAGAGAATAAATTAAGATAATCAAGCTAAGGCAAAATATTGAAAAGAAAAAAACAAAGAAACATCAGAAAACATATACAGACTAATAGTTACTTCATCAGGTAGTAGTTATTGGAAACTTAATGGTAATATCAATTAAATAACATTGTTTAAAAAACTAAATTGACTTCAAGTGTCAGAACACAGGCTAAAGAAAAGATTTTTCTAATTTACCACCTAAGTTATCTAGTGCATTGAATCACAAAATGTGTTTTTAAACTATGTATAGATCTGACTTGAAAATATGATAAAAACAAGCTATGCTATTTCAATAACTATGATGTAAGCGTAAATAAAGTATTTTATTTCACCTCTTTAAAAGTCTTAACTTCAGTTATATGATGGATAACAATTTTAATCTTGGTGTGAATGTGAACCATATAATTTGTAGCTGTTGACAATTAATAGAATACTATAATTTTTTTGGTTTATATGTGAAGATCTATTTTATCTAATTCATACTATATTATGTAAAATGTGGGAAAATCTCATGTAAGAAAATGCATTTGAATCATGTTTTCTTTAGTAGACTTTGTTAAAGTAGTATCACTACAACGGCACTGCAAAAAATGCTTTATTTAATTTCTTTTGTTTGACTTAGTTATCTCAGTTTTCTAAAGTACACAGATAAATTCTTGGTGCAGTACACAGACATGGAAGGTTTTTTTTTTTTTTTTTTTTTTTTTAAATGAGAAGTGCAATTGGAGAGATTCCTAAAATTTCCTAAATGATTCATGTATGGCAGTGTAAAGGTAGCCAGATTATGGTAACTTTCCTTCTCTTCCTGAAAATGACTATAATATTTAACTGCTGTAAAATGAAACCATAAATTATAATCTAGATGGCAAAGAAAGAAAATCTGTCAAAACACCTTCAAAATTGTTAAAGAAATAAGTAGATGTGTCTAGCTGAATGAGATTTGGAACTCCTTAAGCCTTTTTAATTTTAGAAAGAAAAAAGAGCTTGAATTTTAAAGTCTCAACGGAAGGACAAAAGAAAACAAGGCATTAACTTCACCAGCCTCTCTGCCGTTATCTGGATCATCCATCCATATCCTTTATCCGTCAAGTTATATAAAATTTTAACAGGAAGAAATGAATTGTACTGAGAGAGGAAAATTTCCGTAGTTGAGAAGACTTTTTTCCTTTTCAATTCTTTTTTATTCTTGTTTATTCTATGACACTTGTCCCAGTTTTTTCTCCTCTGTCTCCCTTCACCCAGTCCATCCCCCGCTCCCACACCATTGTCCACGTCCGTGGGTCATTCATACATGTTCTTCAACTAGCCCTTTCTCCTGCTTCCCAGCATTCCCTCCCGCCCTCCTTTCCTCTGGCATCCGTCAGTCTGGTTTCCATGTCTCTTGTTCTGTTTTGCTCATTAGTTTATTTTGTTCATTGGATTTCTCTTATAAGTGAGATCCTATGGTATTCGTCTTTCACCGACTGGCTTATTTCACTTAGCATAATGCTCTCCAGTTCCATCCATCCACAAAGGGTAGGAGCTCCTTCTTTCTTTCTGCTGCGCAGTATTCCATTGTGTAAAGGTACCACAGTTTTTAATCCATTCATCTATGGATGGGCACTTGGCTGTTTCCAACACTTGGCTATTGTAAATAGCACTTCTATGAACATTGGGGTGCATAGGTTCTTTTGAATTGGTGATTTGGGATTCTTGGGATATATTCCCAGCAATGGCATTGCTCGGTCAAAAGGTAGTTCCATTTTTAATTTTTTGAGGAAATTCCATACTGTTTTCCACAGTGGCTATACCAGTCTGCATTCCCACCAACAGTACATAAGGGTTCCCTTTTCTCCACATCCTCACCAGAACTTTTTGTTTGTTGATTAACAATAGCCATTCTGACAGGTGTGAGGTAATATCTCATTGTGGTTTTAATTTGCATGTCTCTGATGGCTAGTGATGCTGAGCATTGTTTTCATGTCTATGGGCCATCTGTATGTCATCTTGGAGAAGTATCTGTTCAGGTCCTTTGCCCATTTTCTAACTGGATTTTTTATCTTTTTGGTGTTGGGTTGTATAAGTTCTTTATATATTTTGGACATCAAACCTTGGTCCAGTGTATCATTGGCAAGTATGTTCTCTCATATAGTCTGTTCCCCTTTCATTTTGATGGTGGTTTCTTTAGTTGTGCAGAATCTTTTTAAATTTTATGTAGTCCTGTTTATTTTTTCCTTTATTTCTCTTGCCCTAGGAGATATGGTGGTAAAGATATTGCTATGTAGGCTATCTGAAATTTTACTGTCTATGTTTTCTGGTAGGACATTTATGGTGTCATGACTTATATTTGACTTTTATCCATTTTGAATTTATTCTGGTGTATCGTGTGGGTTGGTGGTCAAGTTTCATTTTTTTTTGCATGTAGCTGTCCAGACCTCCCAAAACCATTTGCTGAAGAGGCTATTTTTACTCTATTTTATGCTTCAGTCCTCTTTGTCAAATATTAATTGACCATAGAGACATGGGTTTATTTCTGAGCTCTCTATTCTGTTCCATTGATCTATGTGTCTATTCTTATGCCAGTACCAGACTGTTTTGATTACAGTGACCTTGAAGTATAGTTTGACATCAGGTATTCTGATCCTTCCAACTTTGTTCTTCTTTCTCAAGAATGCTGTGGCTATTCAGGGTCTTTTTTTGTTTGTTTGTTTCTATATAAATTTTTGAAGTATTTGTTCTACATCTGTGAAATATGCCATTGGTAATTTAATAGGAATTATGTTGAATCTATAGGTTACTTTGGGTAGTGTGGACATCTTAATGATTTTAATTCTTCTGATATATGAACAGAGGACATGTTTCCATTTATTTGTATCTTTCTCAATCTCTTTCTTCAGTGTTGTGTAGTTTTCTGAGTACAGGTCTTTTACCTTCTTGGTTAAATTTATTCCTAGGTACTTTATTTTTCTTGATGCTATAATAAATGGGACTTTTTTCTTACTTTCTTGATGCAGACCCAAGCTCCTGAGGTCCGCAGTGTTGTGGATGAGATACAAGACAAAATCACATGGACTACGGAGTCCTGTGGAGGAAAAGGGATGGTGCGGTCACTCTCTCAAGGGGAGAGCGCCCTGACCCTTACCTTGACAAGCTTTTATTGGGTTCAATTTGCACAGGAATAGAGGGTGTATATGTAAAACTCATCAATCATTGTCAGGCAGAAATGACTAAACAATAGATAACATTCAAAGAACTCTGAGGGCTTATTCTGAGTCAGGGTCAGTTAGCTAAAGGGCCATAAAACTTTGGGAAACAAACTCACTTCCTGCTTGGATCCTTATCATTTAAATTGAGGGATTAGCAAAGCAGGTTTCCTAGGATTTTATGCATTCTTTCTTAGGCCTGATTGCCCTAGGGAACCCGTCTTTCCCAGCACAGGGCAGCACCCATCTCCAGCATTGTTTTAGGCTTAAGTCAGGCAGGGGAAGTAAGGCAGCCAAGAGATTAAACTTCTTGCAGACAGAATTAGGACTCAGGCCATGTCAAAGCCGAAGGGTGAGGGTCCCTCACCCCCTTTTTCTATAGCCCCTCAAATCCTTCCCTGAGGGCCCCTTTGTGACCATGCCTGTGTTAGGTCATCCCACTTTTGAGGAATCTTACCCATCTCTGGCTAACCAGTCATCTGCCTGGGACCCAGCAGGGTGAAGAAAAAGGGGGCAGAGGTGGTGCCCCTACAAGGAAGATAAACTTTGTCTCCTTAGAGGCGTATGGTCCCAAGGTCCTTTCCTCAGTCTTAGCCACAGGGGATTACAGCTTCTGAAATCAGGCAGGGCAGTCCCCAACAGTTTCTCTTTCTGACAATTCACTGTTGGTGTGCAAAAATGCCATTGATTTCTGAATATTGACTCTATATCCTGGTATTTGCTGAATTCACTTATCAGGTTGAGTATTTTTTGGTGGAGCCTATAGGGTTTTCTGTGTACACTCTCATGTTGTCTGCAAATAATGACAATTTTACTTCCTCCTTTCCAGTTTGGAAGCTTTTCTTTCTTTTTCTTGTCTGATCACTGTGGCTAGGACCTCCAGTACTATGATGAAGAAGAGTGGTGAGAGTGGACAGCCTTGTCTTGTTCCTGATCTTAGGGGAAAAGCTTTTAGTTTTTCCCACTGAGTATAATGTTGGCTGTAGGTTTCTTTTATATGGCTTTTATTATGTTGAGGTATGCTACCTTTATTCCCACTTTGCTGAGTGTTTTTATCATGAATGATTGCTGAATTTTATCAAATGCTTTTTCTACATTTTCTATATGATCATGTAATTTTTGTCTTCTTTTGTTTATATGATGTATCATGTTTATTGATTTGCGAATATTGTACAATCCTTGCATCCCTGGGATGAATCCCACTTGATCATGGTGTATGATCTTTTTAGTGTGTTGCAGGATCCAGTTTGCCAGTACTTTGTTGAGGATTTTAGCATTTATGTTAACCAGAGATAGAGATACTGGCCTGTAATTTTCTTTCTTTCTTGTGTCTTTACCTGGTTTGGGGATTAGGATAATACTATCGTCATAAAAGGAGTTTGGGAATCTTCCCCCTTCTTGAATTTTTGGGAATATTTTGAGAAGAGGTGTTAATTCTTCTCTGAATGTTTGGTAAAATTCACCTGTGAAGCCATCTGGTCCAGGGCTTTTGTGTGACTGTAGTTTTATGATTATTGCTTCAACTTCACTAGTTATTGGTCTATTTAGGTTTTCTGCCTTTTTTCTAACTGAGTTTTGGAAGACTGTATATTTCTAGAAATTTGTCCATTTCACCCAGGTCATCCAACTTCTAAGCATATAGTTGGTTGTAGTAACTTCTTATAATCCTTTGTATTTCTGTGCTATCAGTTGTAACTTCTCTTTAGTTTCTGATTTTATTTGTTTGGGTCTTCTGTTTTTCTTGATGAGTCCAGTTAAAGGCTTGTTAATATTGTTAATCTTTTCAAAGAACTAGCTCCTATATTTATTGATCATTGAATTGCTTTTTTTTTTTTTAAGTCTCTATGTCATTTAATTCTGCTCGGGTCTTGATTATTTCCTTCCTTTTACTCGCTCTGGGCTTTGTTTGTTGTTGTTCCTGCAGTTCTTGTAGATGGAGGATTAGATTGTTTATTTGAGATTTTTCTATCTTCTTTAGGTAGTCCTGTATTTCTATGAACTTCCCGCTCAGGGCTGCCTTTGCTGTGTTCCATACATTTGGGGCCATTGTGTGTTCATTTTTGTTTGTTTCCAGATACTTTTTGATTTCTTCCTTGATCTCATTGTTAATTCATTCACTATTTAATAGCACATTATTCAGCCTCCATGTATTTGAATGTTTTTGAGTTTTTTCTTGAGGCTGGTTTCTAGTTTCAAGCCATTGTGATCCAAGAAGATACTTGATATGATTTCAATTTTCTTGAATTTGTTCAGGCTTGTTTTGTGTCCTACCATGTGGTCTATCTTTGAGAATGATTCATGTGCATTTGAGAAGAATGTATATTTTGTTGCTTTGGGGTAAAATATTTTATAAATACGAAGTCTATTTGATCTAGAGTGTTGTTCAATGCTGCAATATTTTTGTTGACTTTTGTTTGGAAGATCTATGTATTGTTGATAGCGGAGTGTTAAAATTCCCTACAATGACTGTGTTGTGGTCAATGTCTTTCTTAAAGCCCTCCAAGATTTTCTTTATATATTTAGGTGCTCCTATATTGGGTGTATACATGTTTACAAGGGCTATATCCTCTTGTTGAATCACTCTCTGCAATACTATGTAGTGACTTTCTTTGTCTCTTGTTATGGCCTTTGTTTTGAGTCTATTTTGTCTCATATAAGTTAACTGAGAAGACTTATACTGTGCAGACCTCATCAACAAATGCTTTAATTTGGATACTATAATTAGCAATGATAACAGTAATACATAAAGCAAATTATGAGAGTAAAGTGATTTTTCTTCTTGCTTGGCTATAAAAGATGCTTTTTTAAGAGCACATTAATACCACTCCCTTCTTAATGTAAGCTTGGACGTCAGCCCAGGTACCATTTCTAAAAACACTAAGCATTTAACAAGGCATCCTTTAGAAATACATCAGCAGAATTGCTCTAGGGGAGTTATGCATTCCTAGTGAAATGACTAAGTATTCATTAGCAACTTTTATAGAAACCTTTTGGGCAACTTTCACATGGGACCAATGAGGCTATTCATTAAACTTCTCAAGAAGTTAATTCCAAATGAAAGAATTGCATTTGCAATTCAAGGAAATGCCAATTAATCAAGTTTTCTATTTAAGAATTGATTAGATAGACTTCAAAATCAAGATGGCAGAAAGAACACCTATTTTTTTTATTTTGAGCTGACCCTTAATTTATTTCTTTTTTATCATTTTTTATTGTTATTCTGTTACAGTTATCCCAATTTCCCCCCTTTGTCGTCCTCCGCCCATCCCATCCCCCGCTCCCGCAGTCAATTCCCACCCTGTTGTCCATGTCCATGGGTCATTCATACACATTCTTTGACTAGTCCCATCTCCTTCTTTCCACCATTATCCCCCTCCCACCATCCTTCTGGACACTGTCAGTCTGTTCCATGTTTCCATGCTTGTAGTTCTGTTTTCTTCGTTAGTTCATTTCTTCATTAGTTTCCTCTTATAGGTGAGATCTTACGGTATGGTCTTTCACTGACTGGCTCATTTCACTTAGCATAATTCTCTAGTTCCATCCATGCTGTCGCAAAAAATAGGAGTTCTTTCTTTTTTTCTATTGAATAGTATTCCATTGTGTAAATGTACCACAGTTTTTTAATCCACTCATCTCCTGATGGGCACTTGGGCTGTTTCCAACACTTGGCTATTATAAGTAATGCTGCCATGAACATTGGAGTGCATAGGTTCTTTTGAATTGGTGATTCAGGATTCTTAGGGTATATTCCCAGCAGTAGAAAGGAACAACCATTAAAACACCCCTTCTGTGTGTATTCTCTTTCTGTATATATTATCACATACACATACGCATCTCTTCCTCCTATGTGTATTTATATAGCTGTGAAACAGGAAGAATGATGTATGGGTAGCAGTCTAGATACCGTCTCTCTAGTGTCAGAACAAGAGAGCAGTATCTAGGTGTTCAGCTGCCAGAAACAGAGAAGGAACATCGAGCGATGAGCCTGACTTGAGGCCATTAGACCCCTCAGTGACTGTCACCCAGGAAGTCCTGGTGGCTGAGGGCTTAGCACCTGCATAGACAGAGAAGCCAAGTCCCCAAGCCCTACAGACAGTGGGGAATCTGAACTTGAAACCATCTGTGAAGCCAGAAGATGGGATGTTAAAAACAACAAAGAAAAATATTTCATGTTGAGAAAATGAACAATCTGTGAGGTAGGAAGGAGCCGCCGGAGGGGAAATAAAGCAGCTCCCCTGCCCCCCGCCACTACAATCTAACAAAGAACTTGGTGAAGGAGTCTAGAAGCACATGGGAAACCTGTCTCACCAACTCACTCAGCGGTCCTGGGCCTGGTTTTGGTTAAGATTGCCAGGTGTCCTGAACATCACAAGCAAAAATAGCGCAGGAGAAAGGGGAGTCCTTGAGACTGTGCTGGAAAAGGAGCCTCTGTATGTAGCGATTTCACTAAGACAAAGAGCCTTCACTAACTGAGAAAGAAAGTCTTTGTAGCTGGACATTATTTCCAAGTTTTGGAAGGGAGGAGAAAAAGGGGAAGCTTAGAAGCTAAGATGTATAACCCCTGAACCCCAGTAGTCAGCGTACTTAGATTAGCTGAGTGCCCACTTGTAGCCTCGGCTCAAGTGTAGAGAATGAAGTTGCGAACAAACTCACTAACAACTTTATTTCATCTGTACCAGGAGCATCCAGACGAGCCGCTGCCTGCCTGTGGTTTCGTGTCCGTGTGTGTTTCATAAACAAACTTGCTATCTCATTTCCACTATGCGTGTTTACCTCTCACTTGAATCCTTCTCTTGCGAGCAAGACAGGAACTGAGAAAAAAGCTTGAGGTGGGGGTGGGGACCTCCTGACTCAGATCTCTCCCGGGTAACAAATCAACCAAACTATAATTAAAGCTGTGCACTGAACCGGAACCTTGCAATAGATAAAGCAAGACTGACAGAGTACAGAGGAAAAATCCCAAATCTACAATTCTGGCCGAAATACTTTAACCAACTAATTAAGAAAGTGCTGGATTAGGCAGACAAAATGTAGGCCTTGAAATACCTGAATTTGATTAATATTTTCTAGCCAAAAGATATTTTAGAGAACGATTCACCCAACATAGAATATATATTTTAAGTACACATTTTGCACCTTTCTAAAAATGAATCATTACCTTGGGTAAAAGTTTTAAAAATTTAAAACAATAACATTAAACAGTTCACAACTCTTCAATGAAAATAAATAAAATTAGAAATCGGCAACCAAGGATATCTGAGAAAACACAGTAATTTCGGAAATAAAATATCACACGGCTAAATAACACACATGGATTGCTAAGTGACAATGGAGATTTAATAATATTTAAAACTAATAAACCAAAAAGGCACATTATATCTCACCTGGTGGTCCTAAATCAACATTTGGATGGAAATGTATAATTTCATATCCATTAATTAAAAGACAAGTTAAGAGTAAATAAATTTGGCGATTGTCTCAAAAAATCAGAGCTATAGTACACTGAGAGAATGTAGCAGAAGAAATATCAAAGGTAAAAGCAGAGATTAATAAAAGAGAAAGTCACAAGAGTAATTGGGGCAACACTGACCAAAAATCAGAAGTGAAGATCCACAGATCTAAAAGGTAATTCGCCTAAAACACTAGAAGATAATTCACTGAATCGATATTCTTAAAGCATCATAAATAAAACCCGGAGAATAAAGATAAACACAGTACAGTATTTTGGAAGGAAACAAAGAACCTACACTGAAACCTTTTTAGATTATAAAAAAACATAATGCATAAATATACATCAACAGATTCGAAAGAACAAGTGAAATTACAATTTTCTCAAAAGATTAAAGTATATGAATTAAACCAAGAGAAAAGCAAGCACAATATATAGAAACCGTATCAGTTTTTCTCAGAAGTGGGCCCCAGGATAGTCTCCGGGCACAGTAGTGGAACAGGTAGGACCTGACCTCCAAGTGTCTGATGGGGAAATGGAGAAGCAAGGCAGGGAGGAGAGAGGAGGAAAACGGGGGACGTTCCTGGGGAGGTTGCCAAAGGGGCAGCCGGAGCTCCAGGCCCCCAGAGACCGCTGCTGGAGTATGGACCCCTCCTCAGAACTGGAGGGGCAAGGAATCAAGGGTGTTCATCCACACACTCTGCTCTTTCCCTCGCTGAGGGCTTCTCCGGGGGGCGTTAGCTCCCTGGGGCCTTTGGGGTCCTCTGCTCAGGAGCCAGAGAGAGTCTGCACCGGAGAACCGCAGGGGCCCAATGCCTGTGATGGAGTACTCACTTACGGGTTTTGAAAAAGTATTCAGCCCGATGACTGAGGGAGGACAGAGGTGGGGAGGCCCTGTCCCAAGGCACCAGCGCGATGGCCTCTCGCTCACTGAGGGCCTGAGAGCCCCACCTCTGAGCACTCAGGCCTTCTGGTCTGAGGGGGCAGCTCAGATGCAAGCCAGCTCGCTTTGGTTTGGGGCGATAAGAATAGACTACTCTTCAGAGGATGTGCGATGTGTGTGGGCATCAAGAAACGAAGAGGACATTCCAGGTAGGGAAGACCGGCATACATAAAACAGGCAAAGGAAGAGAAATGAGAAAGCTCAGAGGTTGTTTATATGCTAATGAGGGATCTAGGTGACCGGGGCAGAGACACTGACGACCAAGCCGACCTGGACAGCAGGACGTTTTAGAGGCAGGTGATTCGGAAAGATCTGGACTATGACTTTATCTAATTAACACTGCTAGCCATTTTTAGATAGGAAAATAAATAACAGAGCAAATAGTGTTTCAGGAAGGCCAAAGGCGGATGCCAGGGCCAAGAGCTGCCCTGATTCTGCCTGCACGTCGACCGAGGGATTGCAGTCCGGATGGAAAGAAAGGAACTCAGCCGAGAAGAGAACCACACAGAATTTCAGAATCGAAAGAGTGCCACCCACTTCCTCACCAGTGTGACCAACAGGTGACTGAAGCCGAGAGGGGAAGTGTCTCATCTGACGTCACAGGGCTAGGTAGCGGCTGGGACAGGAATAGATTTTGATCGCTGGACGCTAGACAAGGGCTATTTTTAAATTCAGAGGCTCCTTCTTCCCATGATAAGCAAATGATTGAACCCTGGTTGTTACATTTAGAATTTTCTTTCCCCTTTCTGGTTTGAGGCTTAAGAAAGGAAATAAGAAATGACTGTCAATCTTATATAACCAGGAAGCGTTTTACCACTTGATAACTGGTTAGATGTGAGGTTTGAAATCAAACGAGGGCCGAAAGACACATGTATACACCCAAGGGTTGCAGCTGAGAAAATGAAACAGATTTGGACCGAGGAGATGAAATTGTTGCAGCAGAGATGACAGCAGGCTACCTAAGCACATATGGTCACCATGAAGTGGGCACACATATGACCAGGAGGGCCCCAGAGTCATCTGATAGAGGTGCTGACTTGAGTCACACATCCTTTGATTGCATATATGCTTTTTGCCGTTATTCATGGAGAAATTTGTTTAAATTTCTCCACATCCCTATCCTGCAAGACCTAGGATCACACAGGAACTTCCTGTCTGTTTAAATTTGGGCAGTTTGATTAATCCCTGAAACCCGGTTGCTACATGATGATGCCTGTACCGCATTTATAATTTTACAGTGAGACAAAGTTATTTTTAAAGGAAATTTCATGGAGTAAGATTTGAATGTCTGAAAAACATGTAGATATAAAATCTAATTCCACGATTTTGCTAGATACATAATGTACAATCTTTTTATAGTCAAGCACAAATTATTCTTTGGAAAATGTTTAATAAGGATATCTTGAAAGTATTTTTCAAGTTTGTCTGAATCTCTACTAAATTTATTATGAAAAGATTTTTCCTTTGAATTATATCTCTTTTCTTTCCTTCCTTCCTTCCTTTTTTATATTCTCTGTTTTTTAAAATAGACTTTATTTTTTGGAGCAGTGTTAGGTTTATAGTAAAATTGAGAGGGAGATACAAAGGTTTCCAATGAACTCCCTGCCTCCACACAGGCAAAACCTCTCCATTACCAACAGCGCTCCCCAGAGTGCTGTGTGTGTGTGTGTGTGTGTGTGTGTGTGTGTGTGTGTGTTTTTAACCAAGAATGAACCTACATGGATTGACACACTGCTACCTTTGGGTCCACTCTTGGCGTTGTACATTTTATGGGCCAAACTCTCTGTTAGTATTCTGCTTAATTCAAAAAACAGCTTATAAATGTGGTGTCGCCATCCCCACTTTAAAGATAACAAAACTAAGATACGTAGAGATTAAGTAATTTGCCAATGTTTATGTAATCACTGAGCGACAGAACCCGCATGTGAACTGGGTCTTCCTTCACTCACCCATTCATAAAGTATCTTCCTTCACTCACCCATTCATAAAGTGTCTTCCTTCACTCACCCATTCATAAAGTATCTTCCTTCACTCACCCATTCATAAAGTAGGAGACGGGCGACCTGACCTGAGTTGTTGCAGGCCAGCGTGCACCGGCGCTCACCAGTCTTCCAACCACACTTCTTCCGGGCACGCTTTACTGTTCGGTTTCTCAACGTGCCCTGAGGGTGGCCCGGTAGACAGACCATGACCAATCCTGTTTATTTGGAGAATCCCTCAAGCTTCGTTCCCAGGGCTGTGAGCTTGTGAAAAATGTCGACACTGACGTGAGCGTCCCCCCTGCTCCCAAATCCACGGACAGTGCTGTGGTCCCTCGGTGTTCCCAGAGCTGCACAGTCACCTGGGAAAACCCTCGAAGCCCCTTCTACCCTAGGGATTTCCTGACGGAAAGGTGAGTAGGGAGAAATTCCAAGGATGTTCCCACTTAGGAGTTACTGACAGCTGCATAAAACTTCGAAAAGACCTGGAGGGAAGGGCGTCTCTACGTGTATTGACCTTCAACTTAGTAACTTGTGCAGAGCTGAGGTATTCATCCACGTGGCAGCAAATATTTATCAACACCCAGTGTGAGCACGCTTAGCATCGTGCCATGAGCTGGGTGGTCCCTGGAAAAAGGGTGGGTGTGGTCTCTGCTCTCACAGAGAAAACAATGAATTAGTAAGCGAATAAGAGTATACAGCTTCAGTACATGAGAAGCGGTAGAACAGCATCAGAGGCCTTGTATTCTACCGGGTGTCAGGGAAGGTGTCTCGGGGGTAAGACCTTCATGCTGAGACCAGAAAGGTGAGGAGGATCCAGCTGTACGAGGGGAGGGAAGTGGGGTTCCAAGCAAAACTAACTGCGAGAGCAATGAGGGCGGAGGATGAGAATCCGGCTGGTTCCATGGGCACACAGGAAGCCCAACAGCTGGAGCTCCCAGGGAAAGGGGGTCAAAGCAGGAAATGAAGTAATATATTGTGAACTGAATTAAATTATAGCGTTCTGGCACATAGCTGCACACCACACGACCCCTTAGTAGATTCTATTGTTAAAAGTGAATAAGACAAATACCAATAAAAGAAAATATTTGAACCCATACTTTACCAAAAATAACACCCAGAACATGGTTAATAATAAGCACAGGAAAAGATGCTCAACGTTACAGCTAAGCAGGAAAATGGAAGTTAGCAGTGTGGATGGAAATGGCTACAATGATAAGGAATGATCATGTGAAGTGCTGGGAAGGATGTGGGTACAACTAGTTCAGAAGATAATTTTGGAAGTTTCTTATAATGTTCAACTTACCCTTACTATGTGATACAGCAAACCAACTACTAGAGTTTACCCCAAATAAATGGGAAAAAAAAAAAGGTCTACAGAAGAGCTTGCACACAAATGTTCATAGCAGCTGCCTGGGTACCAGCGAGGAATGAGAATGGGGCGGGGAAAGGCCCGCCTGCATGTGGGGTATCGACGCAACGTCACATTTCTCAGTAAGAGAAGGGACCACACTACCGATCTGTTCACCTGGGTGGGTGGGACTCAGAAACATTAGCTGAGAAGTGAGACGCTCGCACACACGCACAGGGCCATCTGGAATGCACAGACATCTCCACGCTGGGAGAGAGAACGGAAGCGGCTGAGCCCAGGGGCTGCCGGGGGCCGAGGCCGGGGAAGGGTGGGTGCAAAGGGTCAGGAGGGAACTATTTGGGGCGATGCAAATATTCTAAATCTTGATTATGCTGCTGGTAATAGGGGTAGGTGGGTAGAGATGTTTGTCAGAACTCATTGAACCTCACACTTAAAATGGGTATATTTTACTGTATGAAAATTGTACCACAATCAAGTTCATCGGAAAGAAAAAAAGACAGTAAATGAATGTGTCTTTGTTAACGTTCCACATTATTGCTCATAAGTACTATTTTCCATAGAAAAATAGAATCCTCTGAATGAGATTAGTTTATTAATCTCCAAAGATATTAAGGAGACCTTTGTATTATGTTTTTTTGTTTGTTTGTTTAAAATTTGGGGCATTGTTATTAAAGAGTAATACCTGTAGATATTCAAAGGAAATTTTACAGAAAGACTTTAATTATTATTTTAGATTTCTTATAGTCTTAAGATTAAATATGTCCCAAAGTAGATGTCTTAAACCTCCCTAAGAAACAGCCTGAGTCAAAGCATCTGTCCTAACACTTAATTGGGGCAGGGGGGTCGATGCCGGGGGAGTGAGAGTGGGGGAAGAGTGAGTCCCTGAAGGAGGAGAAAAGGACCCAGCAGGCCACAGATTCGGAAGGAAGCACAACACGTTCCTCTCCATCAGCAAGAGAGGCTCTGGAAAAGGTCTTAAGGAAGCCCTGCTCTCCAGAAAAGTTTGAGAGAGAGAAGGAAAGGAGAGAATTCATCTGCACTGGCCTTTTTCCATTTGCCCACCTGCCTCTAAGTTAGGCCACTAGTCTGAGTTTCTCCATGCGGCATGAAACGCCCACAGCTCATGAGCTGTGTTCTTAGGGGCTGGGGAGGCCCTGGCCCGGATCCCAGGGCACAACACTGTATCTGAGAGTGGACACGATGGGACAACCCAGAGCCACTGTGGGCCTGGGGCGTGGGCAGCGGAGGTTCCTCGTGGCCAGGGCAGGGCAAAAGGCTGCGCCTGCCCAGCTGACACCTGGGAGGCCCGAGACAGCAGCTGTGCTTCGGATGAGGGACTGGGGTGATAGCAAGAGCACCCTGTCAACACTTTGAAACAACTGTGAAGTGTGAGGTGCATGAAGTGGGCTCTGTACTCTGGATTAGAAGACTCTAGAAGACAAGTGAGCCTTGGTAATTGTAGGGTAACTTGTCCTTCCAAATTTCTGGAAAATTTGGTGGTGAGAAAAGAAAGCAACATTTCCTCTCCTGCACTATTTTGGGGAGCGAGTTTACTACTTCAAACTATAAATGATATTTGGTGCATTTATCCTAAAAAAACTCTACAGGCATTTCTTATAAAGACATACTAAATTTCTTTTGATGGTATTCTACATTTTGTTTCCACCATAAGCCCATCTGCAGTACTTTATTAAACAAGAGAGTTGTACGTACATTCAGAATATTCATCTGCTAGGATCCATATTGAGGTTCCTGTTCTGTTTGGTTGAGTCCAGTTGAGTTCATTTGCAACTCAACCTTTAATTAAAAATGAAGCAAAACAAAAAGACATCATTTTTATGTATGCAAAATGTGAGTTAATATAAATTTTTATTCAAATAAAGCTGAATGCCACCTTAAACAATACATGTTCACCTTAAAGTGTAAGAGGAGATTATATTTTTTAGAAACTAAATAGTATTTTAAATATTAGGCAAAATCCATTTTAGGAAAGTAAGCAAGTCCTACCTAGTTAATGATTTTTGGCCTATCAGATATTTTCCATGTCGAGTCTTATAAATGTTTTGCATCCTTACAATATAGTTGTGCTAAAACTTGACGAAGCCCGTTTAGCTATCTAACCCTCTGAAACTCCGCCGGCCCCAGCTGAGCAGAAAGGTTCAGGCATTAGTCAAGCCTGAACATGCTTCTCCTTCATTCCATTTCTCAAAATGCGTTTCCTGTTGGAGAAAGTACATCTGCATGCACTTTCTTTGTTCTTTCTGGTCCCAAGTAATCTAAGCTTGGGTTTTTTTTCCACCAAGAATAAACCAGGGGAAACATCTTGTTTCCTTTTTTTGTAGGGCTAGGAAACTTCTGTTATCTCAGGGGGAAATTCCGGGGCACATGCGAGTCACAGGTTGCCTTGGGAAAACATTAAGTTCCACTAAACATTGTGAGTCTGTTTTGTAGCAAATAAATACAATGAGTATGGATTACAAAATGATACATATGATGCCAGATATTTTATGCAATGAGACACAGAAAAGGAATATCAGAGAAATAAGGTCATAAAACTGGTCTGGTCAGGAACCAGTGGACATTTCAAACTTCGAAAATCTGTGACCAACTATGTTTTTGTTCTCTCAATGCCCATTGTCTTGCAAGGCAACTTTTGCTGGATCTGACCTTAAAATGCAATGGAAGGAGAAGGAATATTCTCTGCAGCCTCATTCGGAGCTATCTCAGTGGTGTTTAGATCCAATATATAATCTCCACTGTGAGGATGGCCTAGCAGGAATTTCCAGGTCAGAGACTCAACCCGTTGATTCTCTTTAATCAACATTAAGCTAGTTTCAGACAAACTAAATATTTCCGCTTGATTACAATCCTGTTCCATGCTTTGGATCAACTTCCATAATCAGAATGATAGCACAGACACTCTTACAGGTGGCACATACATGTGCGCACACATGCTCATGCGCACACACGAGACTTCACGCGCCCATGATAGCACAAATCTTCCTGGTAGTGAGCAGCCTGGCTGATTCCCATGGGACGATACGTGGATGATGACAATCACGGAGGGACTCAACAGGTGCCACCGTCACAGTTACTCTGGGTGACATGGGAACCAGTCTGCCTCCCAGTCCCAGTTTTTTTATTGTGTTTTTCCCATGACCATTTCCTCCTCTAACACCCCTCTTTGACTTTTTTGTACATGTATTACTCTGAAAATTATGATTTGAAATTGGGTAGAGAATTCTAAATAACAGCATTGACAGTTAAAAATTGAGGAAAGTACTTCTCAAAATTGAAAGTAGGAAAGACAAATGAGGATTTTTTTTTTATGCCCAAGGTAATGCTTTGTTTACTAATGCTTAAATCACACAAATGTTTGTGAAGCTGCAAATGTTTGGTCAATAGGTTTTAAATTGTTAATTATTAAAATATAGAACATGTCATGCATTCCAAAAGAACAAAAAAAATTAACAAAAGTCCATATACTAATCACCCAGCCTCTAAATACAAACATTCCGAGCACAGTGAAAGTTGATTATGAATCTCTTTTTAATAACATCACACTTCCTTCAACTTGTGAGGTTACTGCTTTTATAAAATTGGTGTTTATCACTACCATGAATATCAGACTGTATTTAAAAACTCATGTATATGTGTATTCTATGTAACATATACTATATTATAAACCATCATATAGGCATGATATACATATCAAACATGTATATGCATATATAAGGGTTTTACAGTTTTTATTTAAAAACATCATATTATATACATTTTCAACGGTAAATTTGTGAGATTCACACATATGAATATGTGTGGCTTGGGTTTATTTATCTGCTCTGCTGTGTAGCATTTTAGTGTATGGATCTATCACAAATTATCTATCTTCCGGTCGATGGACATTTTAGATATTTTATATTACAAAAGGTGCTGTTATCATAGGCAGATTATTGATCCCATGACTTGCCAAAATATAGCTGGCTTGTGGTTTTATAAATTTTTTTAATGTTTTAAAAGATGTTTTACTATGATTTGTCATATATTTTGTGTTTAAGCAGATTTATTTTCTTCCACCATTTATATTTTCAAAATTAGGTTATGGTGTATAGATACTACCTTGTATTTAATTTATAGAAAAAAAAGACATGGAATATGAGTGTTTAAAAACCAAATTAAGAAATACTTTTTGGGGAGCAGGGGAGAAGAAATTATGTGTTTGGTTTTAATTATTTTATTGCCCCCCCATTATTTTACTTTTTTGCCACCCCAAACTGCACCTATGAAGTGCTTATTGTATTTTTTAATAAACAAACAATAAATTTAGAAATATTATTAATATTTTATAATTCAGGGGTCCAATTCAAAATACAGCTTTTGGGTTAGCGTTTTCCTGCTTCCCATTCAACTGTGTGCGAAGGCAAAGGAAAAGGCAAAGTCCCCCCAACCATCCTCACTTGGGACGGCCACCGCTGGAGCCTCGGAAGACTATTCATCGTCCACAGTCTGACTCGACCAGGCAGTCTGCCTCCGACCTGGATGGCCGCGAGGGCCAGGGAATCCGGAAAGGTGCAGACTTCCTTCTGAAGGTCGACGGAGCGGCAGTGCGTGCCGGGGCGAGCCCGCTGTGTTTTGAGACGGTCAAGGCCAAATTACCAGGGATTTTGCCGGCTGGTTGTTACACCGAACTTGAAATCAGCCCTGGTGGGTGGTAGGGGTCACATGGCCAAATCAACGACACCTGCAAAGGCTGCCCGTCCCTCCAGCGGCCATGAAACATGAGTCAGCGCATCCCGCCCTGTGTCTCACGCCCTTCGTTCCCAGCCAGAATCCACGTGGCCGCCACTCCACAGCACAGGGGCCGCCTGGCCAACAGCGGGGGCATTCTCAGTGCATTATTTGTGCTTCCCTCTCTCTGTCTCCCTCTCTCCTCTCTCTCGTTTTCCATCCAGATGTAGATTGCAAAGTCCAGAACACAAAGAAGGAGGGTGTGGAGATGGGGACTTAAGAGGCCCGGGGTGCCAGCAGGCTGTGAGCTGTCTAATCCCTGCAGTCAAAGGAGGTCAGGCGAGATTTGGGGAGCGAGCGGTAGGGGAATCAGACCCACTCCAAAACGGAGTTCCATCCCCAGATCAGGCAGCTACCAGAGAAGGGATGGGATGCGTGCTGGGCCCTCGCCACACCGCTTACTGTTGCCTGGCTCATCCTGCCGGAATGGCCTCGGGCTAGCCAGTCAACCGCCTTCCTCAGGAGGCCACGCTAGGCACCAGCACTAGACTATTTTTACTACATCCTTGTCCTTCACAGGGTTTACGCACAGGGCTCCTTCCCTGCTTTGCCTAATTACCTGCGATCCTCTTTGCCCCTTGTCCAGACTGTCTGATCTTTCCCTGCCCGTAGACCTTCGGACTCAGGGTCTGGGTGCCGCCGGCGCTGCCGGTCAGCGCAGCGCCATTCACAAATGTGTGTTTCAGAAAGGTCTTTTACCAACGTGCGCTATTTTGCGCTCTCTTTTAGATCGCCTTTCTGTAGCTCAAGGTCTGGAGTCCCTCTACCCTCCCTATCACGTGTGCTCAGTCTCGTTCACGGTAGTTTACTTCTGTCACGTCCATGTGCATTATCAGCTCATCGTCGATTTATTTTATTGAGGCTTTTCCCTTCCTTTCTTTCTTGAGATAATTTCTGTGGCATGGCCTGAGAGGAGAGCTCTGCACTCGCTGGTGGCCTCGTGGTGAGCTCTGTGTCAGGGACGGCATAAATATATCAACAAGACATCCATTTAACCCTCGAGCCCACAGTGGCCATAGGACTGGACCTTCACTTTGCTTGCGGATATAGTTTCCCCCCCATACTTCTGAGGCAGAGGGAGGGACAGAGTCCCCCGTCATCCCCCTGTGACATTGGCCAACTTTAAAAATTAAATTATCCACCCAATGGGCAGACATCTGGGGGAGGAATCAGCTCTGAACTTTCCAGCTCTCCGTTCTGCGTGGGCCTCAGGGCACGTCACCTGTTGGACGTGGAAAAGTACTATTTGAGTCCCTCAAGTTCTGACATCACAGCACAGTCCCAGGTTCCGCTCACATGCTTCCCCTTGGCTTTCAGTTTCCGTTTTAGTTCTGGTGCCGACAAGTTTCCCTCTCTTGGTTGAAAACAGAGCTATGTCGTTAAAAGGAGTTCTGTTCTATTTCACCTGCGTATCTAGGTGTGTACAGGGGCAGGGCTTCTAGTTATATCTTAATCAGCTTTCCTGCTAAAAATAGAGGTTGCATTTTACATAACTTTACAGTCACAAAAAAATTGTTCAAAAAGAGAATTTATCCTTTGAATGGGAACAACAATTGCTGGTAAGATCATTTTGGTAGAATTAGATGCTATTTTCCTACTGCTAAAGTACAATATTTTAAAAACGGGCCCTACATACAATTGAACACTACAAATATATGTGAGGGCTTCTAATTGGTAGATTCTTCCTAAATTTAATAAAGAAATATGTAAGAAGTTTCCTCCAAATGCAAAACAGTACTAAGAATGTCATCTCAAGAAAAGAGGGAAATAACGTATATTGGAAGAAGATAGCTTTGTGGAATAGTTGGGGGGAAATATGGAACCGATTTTTCTCAACAGTTCACTCCTGCCCCAGCTGCAAAGCGAGCTGCACGGAGAGGTGGGTAAAGCACTGCCGGCCTGTTCCAATGCTGATGCGACGGTCATGTTCCAGTTTCATTCCTCAAACACTGGCGATGCAGCGATTATGTGCCAGGTGTGGGGCCCAGGCGTGGTTTACCCAGACACCATACTCATTCATCTAGTGTGAGAACAGCATGTAAAAAGGTTAAATCTCAGAGTGATGGCTGAGCGCCAGCCACATGTACAAGAGACAGAAGTGATACAGGGAAGGAGACTTCATGGGGGCAGGGGGCGGGGACTGCGCCCTTGGAACAGCTTGGAAGACACAGGATTTGACTGTGTAACCTGACCAGGAAGGAAGGCGTTTCGGGCCCAGTGCTGACACCGAGCACATCGATGTGAAGCTTAGTAGAAGGGCCTGGCTGGGATCATCTGTCCTGAAGGAGAGCGTATTAATATTGATATATTGGCTCACAGAGTGGGAGCCAGAGGCTGTTGGAAGAGCTGAGTCCTGGATCGTTAGGTTGATTGAGCTGTTGGTCAGAGGAAACCCATTTGAGAATGGAAGCAGACTTCCCAGGTCAGAGAATACCAGCAGATTAGAGAGCAGACTACAGATGCTGGGGTTCGCCGGATATGCCGCTGTCGAGGGACAGGCGTGGTGAGTCCAGATGGGCGCTTGCTTAGTCCCATTGCAGGTGCGCGTGCGTGTCATTGACGGTTCTACGGCCCGCGCACAATCGTTGCTCTCTGGCTCCACTCATTTCGGAGGTGGCGTGGTGCTTTGGAGCAGGACTGGGAGCCACCCCACTCAGGTTCAAAGTGCAGGTGGTCCACCTGCATGGACCGTGACTTTGGAGAAATTATTAATACTTCAAAATGCCTTAGTTTACACATCTGCACGATGGGAATAATAATAGCGACTACCTCGGGTCCTTGTAAGGCTGAGGGTGTGTGCATGTGTGCAGTATTGAGAGGTGTCCGTGGAATTTAGTAGATATTAGCTTTTCTATTGTTGCTGTGTGGATAGTCCGCCCTGGTTTCGTCTCTCGTTCCCGTTACAAAACATCTGTTCAGAGTTCAGTTGGGAAACCAAAACCCACCGGTCCATGAAATTTATATGTATCGGCTATAACATTGTGTTTAAAGGGGCCTCAATGTTTTTGACAGTGTGTAAAATGTTTTATATGGAGAATACAGTTATGTGTTCCTTACAGGTGATACAAATTTAAAGTTGTCCTGACAGATGAAAAAGGTAAGGGGATTTGCCAGAGAACGTAAACGCATGACCCATAGACAGCGGTGCCTGAGGGAAGGGGGTGGTGGCTGGGTGGAGGCGGGCCAAGGGCGGGGGGAATGGGGACATCTGTAATGGTGTCAACAATTAAAAAAAAAAAGTCATCCCGACTTTGCACTTGGCAGTTTTAGCTTAGTGCTGGCTGAGGTACAAGTTTTCTCTACCACGGATGCTTATCTTTTGAGCTTTTTTCCAGGTCAGTTACAATTCTCATCGGTCTTTTCCCCGTCCCTGTCTACTTCGTTTAACATTCATCCGTCGGTCACTCGTCCAGTGCCTCCTTCCTTCCTCCATTCTTCGGTGACAGAGCTCCTACTGGGCACAGACATCGCTCCTAATTACTTAGGTCTGAGTTAGAGTTTGACCTTCCTAAAAAGGGGGGAAAATACGGTGTATGCAAACTTAAAGCATCTCAGTAGGAAAACAGTATTTTAGGAACAATTAAAATGATTTCTCAGGTATGCGTCAAGAACAGGTAAAATGCTTAGGAAAGCCCCACCTGGGCCACTCTGACTTCAGCTCACAGGGGAAAGAGGGGGGCTTCTCACACTTCGATATGTCATCATAAAGAAAATGCGCTTAAATACAGCGGATCAGGCACAAAGTCTAAATAGGGGATCATTTCTGAAATGTATTGAGAAAAGGTCAAGAAAACTTTCCCACGGCTCTGCAGGTAAATAAATGATCCCCAGGTGTGTCTGTGGTTGCGCTGTTTATTTTTCCTGTGAATAGAAAACAAGAAGGATATTCGGAGGCTGCACTAAACTTTTGTAACCAAATACTTGACTCAACCTGACAAAGTGTTCTTCCCTTCCTGCCTTCTTGTCTGCCTTCCTTCCTTCCTCTTTCTAGAAGAAATCTAACATCATACTTTCATTTCTCTGCTCTGGTGGAAAATAAGTAAGGTTCGGTGTCTTGATCAGTTTCATTTTGAAGTCTCTTGATTTTATAGAAGCCTCATAATATACTTCCATAATCTTCTTTTTGGGGGGGCCTCCACTGAGTTTGAGAGTCTTTATTAATAATCATACAGGGTCCTAGAACCCGCAGTCCCCAGCCTTCCTGGGGCCCCTCACTAGTGGCTTTGCCTTCCCAGGGCGATGTCAGGCGCATGCCCTCCTTCGAGGTGGCTCCAGACCAAGCTTTACTGACTCCATTCCTTCCTCAACCCTGACCTGCTATTGGTTGCGACTAAGTCACCCCAGAACTCGCACCCTTCGTTTAGATGAACCATTCCTTTGTCATTACCTGTTCCTCACATGCTGTAGTTTGGCCAAAACAACAGTCGCTCAACTCTTCTTATATTTGCCTTGTAAGTATGCTTTACACTCTTAAAGAGTAGAAACTCCGTCATATTTATTTGGTTTTCTTTTTGATTCCGTGAATCATTATTTAAGATAGAGAATGAGTATTTTGTTTCTCCTCTAAATTCTAATGAATAGGGTAAGTTCCAAAAAACAAACCAAATGAAGAACTGGCAGAAACACTTCCCTGAAAAGGCCCATCTTTCTTTGACGCTCAGTCCAGAGGTGAAGCCGGAGTGTTTTAAGTAACTGGATGAGTTCTGAGACTGCGAGAGCAAAAGTGTATTTCATTCGCGGAGGCAATTTCTTCTCCTAAGAGAACATGGATGACTTGTGTATCAAACCGGAAAGCAAACAGAGGGGTCGGATGAGCACCATTCAAAGGTGGCTTTCAATATGAACCTTAAATATAGTTTTAAAGATTTACTTGGTTTTAATTTTAAAATTCTCAGAAGTGCCTTCTTTCAGTCCTTTCTAGCTAAGTATGTAATTTCAAATTTTCTCTGTATCCAGTAAAAGAAAAAAAAAACACTTTGTATCTGAACATTGTCCGAAGGTGCTTGGGAGATACACGGGGCAGCGTTATAGGAAGGGCCATTATGATGAGAAAAGAGAGACAGGAAAGAAAAAACGGCTCTGGGAACATCGTATTAAGATAACCATGGTAGCGGATGGCCCTCTCTACTCGAGGACAGGGCAAATCCAATCAGTAGAAGGTGTAAGTAGAAAAAACAAAACAAACAAAATGTTGAGTAACCGAGTGGCCCTGTCTGCCTTTGAACTGAGACACCGGCTTGGTCCTGCCCTGGACTGAATCGAAACATTGACTCTCGCTGGGTCTCCTGGCCTAAGGACAGGGCTACGCCATTGTCTCTCTTGGGTCTCCACTTGTTTACTCACCCTGCAGACCTTGGGATTTTCCATCTCCCTTGTTGCATAAGCCACTTCCTCATATAAATCCATGTACTTATCTATATGTCTCTATCTATCTATATATGTTCCCAAGGAGTTTATCCTCACACACACATCCCACTGGCTCTTTCTCTGGAGGACCCTGACTGATACAGTCACACTTGCTCCTGTGAGTCCCCTTAGGATGCCTCTGGTCAGTGTCTTTTCCAAAGACAGTCTACTTTTAAATCTCTGTGTAAGAAAACTAACGACCAAACAACCAACTAAATGAAAAGACTGAAAGCAAAATGTAATGCTTAAAAGCCCCACAGTGAAGCTATACTCTAAGGAGGATATATAGGAGAACTTAAAAAAAAAAAAACTTTCCGGAAAATTAGATGTCAGCATGAATCGCAATATTCTATCCATTTGAACTTGAGAGAAAGAGCTATTTAGGACACGCATTCTCAAAGCCCAAGGAATAAGCATTCAGTTATGGTGAGTGTGTTACGCTGTGAGTGTGCACTCTATTGAGTTTAGCTCCTTCGGAAGATGCTTTGGGAGTATGTGCATGATGCATACATTTAAATTAAGTTGTTTTCAAAATAAAATATCACTCACTGGAAATCTTAAAATAGGGTCCTTTCCATCTGACTACCTTGTACACTTTAATATACATTCCCAACTTGAGCTCAAGTGCTGTCTTTCTAGTGCATTTTGGTACTTTGATTTTAATAACATTTGCAGCAGGGGTGCACTTTTGGAGGAAAATAGATCACAGCATTATTGTTGATGCTGTTGTTGCTATACTTTTACCTCATTGTTCTGCAGCGCCGAGCCCTGGATTTACATTGCTTTGCTGTCCTTTGCACTGTCTTTGCTCTGTCGCCTTAGGGTGTCACCCTAAGTCTGATGGAGTCTGATGGAAAGCAGACTCCATCAGGTCAGGGCCCATCTTGGTTTTGCTTGCCTTCTATCTTCAGCACTGAAAATGGCGTCCAGCCCACAGTCAAAGGTCAGAAAAATATTGATGATATCCTGGCAAAGTAGCATGCAAAAGGGGAAATTCATCAGGGCCTCTTCAGGCAGGTTTGCGTTAGAAGAAAGGATTTGAGTGAAATCTTAATTTGTGAAACTTTGCTACACAACCTAAACTTTACAGGTGGCATTAAGAATAAGACAAAGATTAAAGGGTTTCTAAATATACCTAAAGCAACATATATGTAACATAGATTACATTTATGTTCTTTATCAGAAGCAATTAATGGTACCAGGTACTTACTTAAATAACATTATATTTTTATTGTAATAAAGAATCTTATTAAAAACAGATCAACTCCTGTTAACTTTTAAATATAAAACATGTTATAGTTAACACCAATAATTTCAGAGGATTTTCAGCAATTACAGTGCCCACTGATTTTTAGAGAACGTATGCACTTTTGTGGTAAAACAAACAAAAACCCCAATGACTTTGAAATTGTGTGGTTGCAGGGGAGGAAGAAACAGCAAACTTCATCAGTAGCTCTTCGTTCCCTGTCTTTTGTATAAATGTGCTAGTTTCACACTATGCATTTTTTACTGTTTTGTGGTTCTGTTTTGTTCATTAGTTTCCTCTTATAGGTGAGATCATATGGTATTTGTCTTTCACTGCCTGGCTCATTTCACTTAGCATGATGTTCTCCAGGTCCATCTAAGCTGTTGCGAAGGGTAGGAATTCCTTCTTTCTTCGTGCTGTGTAGTATTCCACTGTGTGAATGTACCACAGTTTTTAATCCACTCATCTACTGATGGGCACTTGGGCTGTTCCCAGCACCTGGCTGTTGTAAATAGCCACATCGAGGCCCAGCTGGAGAAGAGGGCCCAGAGGCTAGAGTTTGGTCAAGGAGAGGACGCTGGTCACTTGTTTGAATACTTCTAATCTTCTCTTTTTATTTTTATTTTGCTAACTCTTTCATCCAATAAGTTAATGTAAATCAAGTATTACAAATACTTAATATAAATATAAATTTAACACAGCTCTATTAGTGGTTATGCTTGTAGAACTTCGAAATGAGAGGGGGTTGATATGAACTGGTACCAAGATACTGATTTCTAATACTGATTTCTCACATTGATTCCTATAATGTCTGCTGATATGTCAGGATTACGGATATTCTTGAAAAGTCGCTGTTGGCCAGTCTGCGAGCGACTCTCCCTTTTCCGCAGCCAGCAGAGGCTGTCCCCTTGTTCTGCTCTTATCTTTCTACTCTATGGTAGCGATCACAGCCATACGTCTTACAGCGCTCGCATCAGAAGGCCATGTCTTCCTTATTTCACTAACTCAGAAAGGGAGGCTAATAAAACTCTCTATTCTGAGCTCAAAGAGAGAAGTTTTAGGAAGTGTGAAATGCACGTTATCACTCGGACAGAGCAGACTTGTGAAAGCCAACCAGACTTGGTCCTTTCCTTCTCTTGAATTTACAGGCCTCTGCGGATGAAGGATGAAACAATGTAAAAACACACCGAGTGGTTCGAAATCATTTTTTGAATATTTGATCCACTCACTAAATCATGTAGTTTGTTACTAAGTATAGACAGTTACTCAAATCTCCTTTCCGACTCCACTTCCTTCTTTATAAAGAATAATGCACGGTCTTTCAGACATAACCATTAATTTCTTACAGTTTAATATAGCCCTTTATGATGTATCTGCTTGTTAGAGCTGTACGGTCCAAGAAGACACTTTGAAACTCCTTATGAAGAGCCACTTTGTAAGGCACCGAACATCTGTCTGTGAGAATACCATGTAGGGGGGCGCCTGCGCACGGGGCGGACACGTGCTATGCGGAAACCTCTGTGCTGCCTCTCAGCCTTGCTGTGAAGCATCAGCTGGTTCTTTGCTTTATTTATAGTCGGATGCTGGGAAAGAAAGGGAGGTGTATAAGGGGCCGGGGAGTTGCTGTTCACTCCGGCGATGTTCACCGGGTGCGCCGCAAGAATTTCTAGGACGTGCAACACCTGACTGCGTAGTCAGGGGCACTGAGCTCTTTTCCCTGAGACTGTCATGTTAAAAAAATGACAGCTGACACAGTGATAGCCATCTGGTGTGAATGCATCAAAGTTATACCTCTTTTTTTTTTTTTTGGACAGGTTGGTAAAAAATGTATTTTGGGGGTGTGCCACAGAATTTTAGTAATTAGTTTTTGTGCACCGTGAGATGAAAAAGGTGGGAAATTGCTGGGTTACACCAATGACAGTATCTCTTTTTACCATAAAATAGTTCAGAATAGTCTGTCGTAAAGAGTGATAGTGGTGGCAGGAGACCGAGGGGGCAGGGGGCGGAAGGGAAGATGTGGTCAGGGGCACACACTTCCAGCTGAGAGAGGAACAGGTCCCAGCGATCTGATGTCCAGCCTGGGGACTCTAGTTAGCCAAAGTGCACTGTATACTGGAACGCTGCTTAGAGAGTAGATCTTAAATGTTCTCACCACACACACGCGCGCACACACACACACACAAATGGTGACTACGAGGTGACGGAGATGTTTACTTTTTATGGTAATCACTTCAATATATATATCAAATCATGTGTAACCTTATGCTTTCTTGAAGCTACATCTCAATTATATCTCAATAAAGCTAGAAAAAATGGTCTGTGTTATCTCAAGGCAGTTGCATTATAAGAAAGTGAACAGAGGGACAGATTTTTCAAAGCAACGAATGGCTTCACGCAACTCTTCGATTCTTCTTTGACTACAGCTTTTAATGACTTTCGGATGCTACCATTCTGTGTCTGGAACGTCGTTGTTTTGGGAGGTAAATTCTTACTCTTCAGGAAGCAGGGATGGAATGGCTTTAATGTAAACATGTGTTGTTACTTTTATAAGGTGTAAAAGATGGAACCTCATAGGGAAGGTCAGGTAAAGGAAGAGCTCTCATTTCTGGACAAAGAGATTGCTTTTGGTGGATGGAGCTCTCTCAGAGAAATGAATCCATCCGAACGGGCATTGAAGAGAAAATTCCTTCTATTGTACAAAACAATCCCCAAACTATTTCTCACCCAATCCATCGAAATGGTTGTAAATTACATGCATTCATAGTAATGAGATTGGATTTAAAATAATTTAGACTTATTAAGGTCGGGGAAGCAAAGTGCATTTATACTATGCAATAACAAGAATTTTATAGAAACTCAAACATAACGTCATACTCAAAACTACCACTAGAGGGCAGGAGACGATAGAGGGGGACAGGATAAACAAAAACAGTGGGTTTCTAGAACCACAATTGTCAAGCTGTTAAAACCCTTGAACACAACTGTAATAATAACAATAATTAACATTTATGATGCCAGGCGTAGGGAGACCCCAGACCCCAGCATGTCCTTCGGCCACACAGCTGCTGTGAGGTTGCCCGGGTCGGTGGCGGGGGAGGTCCAAGGTCACGTAGATTGTCTGAGCCTCGATCCTCAAACCCAGCTCCGCGTACTCCACCCGGTTTCTAAACTCGCCAGCTGTGCACAGGTCGGGGCTTCATTGGAACCCCTGCCCTGGCACATACGACTTGTCGAGTAGTGGACACTTCAGCGCCAGCGCGCGGGGGGACATTAGCAGACGGTCACGTTGGTGCCGTAGGAGAAGGCAACGAGCAAACCGAAAGCCGAAGGCAGCGGGGTGGATGGACCAGACAGAGCAGGGGGTTAAAACACGCATGGCCAACCCTTTCAGGGAGACGCTGTGTTACTTCCAGTCTAAATTTAATCAGACATTTTTGGAGGAATTGTATTAAAAACATACATATGGAAGAATAAAGGTCCATGAATACTTTGGTTATTTTTATTGAAAGGAAGGCAAAGAATAGGAACACTTTCTGCGGGATATAAGACATGGTCCAAAGCCTGCATAATAATAACAACAATGATGAAAGCAGTATGGTAGTCATCACAGGTAGAAAGACAGATTACATAAGGGAGAGCTCAGGAATGTACAGCCATCCACAATTATGAGCACGCGTGTGAATTAGTTCTGTGATGAAACTGAACTCTACATTAGTGTGAGAAACATAGCTTGTCAGGTGGTGTTGGGACACTGATATAAATAAAGAAATTAAGTTGGAGACATACCTCATAGCATAAAAAAGTACCCCAGATGTGTTAAAGATGATGATAGAAAGTAAAGTGATAAAAAGAAAAGAAATATGAGGAGAATACACAGTGGAAGGCACAAGCGGGGTTGCCATCGCACATATGGACAATGACACACCGCTTAACGGATGCTAACACCAGAGTAAACCCTGCGTTTGGCACGCCCAGGACCGCAGACCTGCGTCTGCTCCGCCCTGCACGTGTTCCATTGAGGGGGGCAGAAAACCAAGGTGTACACGCCATGAGGGAGACAAGGAGAGGGAGGAGAAGGGGAAGTTACATTCAAAAGATGTTTTAATAAATGGCTGATAAACTGGGAAGGTATATTTTTAATGTGCAAAATAGAAAAGGCGCTGGCATCTAGAGTATGCAAGGAATTCCTGAAAGTCAATATGAAAAAGACAGAAAGTCCAGTAAAAAAAAATTGGGCAAAAGAGAATCCTAGACCATTTCCATCCAGAGAAAGCTGCACAGCTAAGGGGCAGGGTGAACTGGGCAGAATGAGGGACGAGCTGCGTGCTGCTAAATTTCCTTTAAGTAATTCATGTTATAGAAACCAGTTCTCATAGAAGCATCTCTAGAAGTTTCAATAACATACTATAGGAAATTTATAGTGAGGACCACGGACTCTTGAAAAAACACTTTCAAAAGACATCAATAGAGGCCTTCTTTACTGGTCTGACATGTGGTTCAAACCGTTTTGTGCAACTTTAAATGAGCTGCACCGACCATCAGATTTTTTATTTGAAAAACAAATCAGAGCTAAGATGTTCGAATATTTGCTTTTTTCTTGTATAGTATATTTTCTACCCTTTTATTTGTAACGTTTGGCATGTTTTAAAAGATTTTATTTTTATTTATTTATTTTTTTTAGAGAGGGGAAGGGAGAGAGAAAGAGAGGGAGAGAAACATCAATGTGTGGTTGCCTCTCACATGGCCCCTACTGGGGACCTGGCCAGCAACCCAGCCATGTGCCCTTGACTGGGAATCGAACTAGCAACCCTTTGATTTACAGGCCAGCACTCAACCACTGAGCCACACTAGCCAGGGCTGCTTTGTTCTATTAAGCCAGAATTTTTGATACTGATTTCTTGTTCTTCTTATTTCTTTGTTTCTTTATTTCACCTTATGCCACTGTTTTTTGTCTTTGCTGTATTATAGTGGAAGGTGGGGAGAAGGGAGACAGGAACAGAGAAGGGGGAAGAGGAGGGAAAAGGTTTATAGGTTTTCTTTCCAAAGAGTCTGATTCAGTAGGTCTGAATTGGACCGTACTGAAAAGCTGTATTTTTAAGCATTTCCTGAATTGGTGGGGATGTGCGTCTGGGTTTCAGAATCACGGTCTAAGGGGTGTGATAAGGAGCTGATAGGCAAATGAACACACGACCACAGTAGAGCATCTATACCTGGAGTCTACTGCAAGCTACTGATCCACTGTTAGAAGATTAGCGACACCTACAGGCAGAAGTGCATCGGCAAACACCTGTCCTGGTTCTAATCCCTTTTCACTGCGGCCTTCCTGCATCCCCGGAAAATCACACACTAACACATTTTCTGATTTGATCCACCTGCCACGAACTGACCGTGGCCTTGAAAAGATGTGGATATCTTCCTTTCAGCGTTTCTCAGGGCATAGTTTCATCTGCAATTGGAACAATTTTGAGGCATCGAGTTTTTCAATTCTATTTCTATTGATCCATTTCTCTTCTGTATTAATTAGATTATAGGTTTATACCTTCGATAGTGTACAGGAGAGAACTATAGCAACCGCGCTGCCTGTAAGAAAAAGCTAACTGTGGAGGTGGGGTGGCCATGGGGCAGGAAGGGTCTCCCCAAAGGGATTAGCGATAACTCAACATTCAGAGATCCTCTCCTTCGAACTCATTCTCCCATTGAGAGGCACCTGGATCACTATTCCAAATTATTCCTTAAATGGTGGTGATGGGAGAAGCCCAGGGAAAACAACTACACAGAGTCCGAAGCCCTAAAACATGTCCAAGTCGATGCTGACTTGCATACAATACAGAATCATTAAAGGGCAGCATTATATACTCAGAGTCCTGTTTGCAAATCCAGTCAACTACAGTTGAATACGATGGTAAACTTGTACTTGACTGCAACGGTTATATTTTGAGACACCTTTATTTTCATGGGTTTAACATTATTTCCCAGTGAAATATTTTAAATTTATTATTTATTTATCTTTTTAGAGGGGAAGGGTAGGAGAGAAGGAGAGGGAGAGAAATATCAATGTACGGTTGCTTCTCGTGTGTCCCCTGCCGGGAACTGGCCCGCAACCCAGGCATGTGCCCTGACTGGGAATCGAACCGTGATCCTTCGGTTCGCAGGCCCGCGCTCAATCCACTGAGCTACACCAGCCAGGAAATATTTTTAAAAATTAACTAGTATCAGTGCTTTAGTAAGAGGTAGTTTTCAAACTAAAGTGCATTTTTGTTTTGTCTTTTTTTAGAAAGACAGGGCCTGAAATCAGCTCAGATTTGGCTCCAGAATGAGACAGAGTTTAGACGGAAGAGCCAGTGCTGTTTTGACAGGACTATGTTGCTAGTTTACTGGCACTAACCAGTTCATATACAAAAATGTTCTGATAATTTATAAGTCATCTGCATAATTTCGTATTATAAAAGTAATACGCATTGAACTTTGCTTTTTCATGAAGAATTTGGCCTTGAGACAAATATTTCTGACTTTTCTAATCACATTTTTTAGAGATACAGATTTATTAAACTGAAAATGTTTGTCCTACATACGGATTTGAAATAACATGTAATGTGTGTAGAGAGAGACAGGACTGCAGATGCATGCGTGGGGGGGTGGGATTTGAACCGCATCTCTTCATTTTAACACCATGTCACGTGCTGCCATTGCCTGAGGCACTGCGGTTTGTCACTGGGGAAAGTTGGTGGGTATTCTTTTCCGCATACAAATTGGAGTTGAGGAATATACTCTAGTGAAAATATTTTTGAAGTGTTTTAGATGGTTAATTACAATTCAGATCAATAAAGGGTATTAAATAGATAACTAGAAATAATACTAAAAGCGGACATCGTGTGAAATTATTATAATGTAGTATAAGGTTGATGACATTCCCCATTAGATGGGAATATAGAGAAAAATACCACTTTATATTTCAAGCACATGCATATATAAATGCAGAATATAGCAATGTAGCTATGCCGGGTATGTATGTGCTATGGAAAGTTGAGTATTATAATTTTGAGAAAATAATTTTGCATTTACTTTTCTTAAAATTGGTAGCAGATAGTTAAGGTACAGCTCCTACTTTATAAAGAGGACTCAGTAACTGCTCGTAGTACAAATGTGCACGCCCATTTTTAATAAACTTACACACATACACCACACACCCACACAACGGTACCTAGTCAGGACCAGACTCTCTTTGGAACTGTGGGAGAGTCACATTTTAGAGAAAAAAATGTTGTCTCTCTCTGTCAAATAAGCAGCAACGCGCAGTGCATAGATGCTCACCCCGCCAAGTACTGAGTCTAATGGAAAGGGACGTCAAGTTAGTGGAGCAGCTGAAGTTGTGGAAGAAAGCAAATTCAGACAAGGACAGGTCAGCAGGGGTCCGTGTCCTCTTCGGCCTTTCTCTCTCTTCGTGCACACGGGATGCTGCTTTTCCTCGCCTCCAGGAGCGGGAGTCGCTTAGAGAGGTGAAACTAAGCGCCAGACGGCGGCGGGCGGCCTGGGGTTTCAGTTCCCCGAGGAGCCGATACCTGATCTCACACGCTCCACCCCAAAGGCTTTGCTGAAATGGGAAACCCAGGTAGTCTAAGGCCACAGAGGGGCACGTCGGTTATTTGAAAATACTCCAGAAATGGCAAAATACTGGAGCTTTTATAATGAGATAGGAGCTAATTTTAAAAAATCATTGCTATATAGTTAAAGAGCTATTTCCGATAATATTTTGAAGTAAAAGTGCTTACTTAACTTTAAAGCGTGTTCTTTATAGTTTCTAGTTTTGTCATATTATGTAGATTTTACCAAAAATAAAATATTCTGTAAGGAAATGACAGATAGTACTATATGTGCTATATAGACAGTACCTATAATAATCATAAGCAGAAGACACGTTTTAGCCCCACCAACCTACGAGGAATTTAGTCTTTCAAAGCACCTTCATCTTCAGCTTTGGAGAAAAGTGTGTGGATGTGTGTCTGTGCCCGCATGTGTACCTAGAATATCCGTGGTACTTTTAGTGCTCACTCTACTCACTCTCACACACACGACATAAAACACACATATGTGTGTTTATTTAACTCTGCCCATGAGTAACTTTGGGGGGTTATAGTAACATGTTTTTATCTAAGATTTTGTGATTCATATCTATTCAGGAAAAGAATTGGATATGGAAATACAATGTTAATTTATTGTGCATACATTATAAACCTTGAAAGATTAATCTACCAAGTAGCCTTCATTAATAGACGCTGGGTGAGAAAATGCGTCCCCTACGAAATCAGTGCATGGAAACTACGAATCCTCATGCATCCCCAACGCTGAAGATGACAGGAAAGAGTGGGCAGCCTTTTCTTTCCTTTGTTTCCTTTTCCTTCAGTCCCTCCTTGCTCATCAGCAAGCTGAAGGCAGAGAATGCTGGGAGAATGGACAAACAGCTGAGTTACTTTTGTGCAGCATTTCCACTTTTTTTTTTTTTTTTTTTTTTTTTTTTACTGCTTTTGGAGGGGAAGGCGGGGAGAGAGCTCCAGTGATTTTGTAAGAACGTAAAAGACCTTCGTGCGTAGAAGCTACGAAACGCACATTGTGTGATGCTGGGATCCCGCGTAGGAGTTAAATGTTCTTGTATTTATTTGCACTTGATCTGGTATTGCACATTGCAGAGATGAACGGTAGCGCACTTTCCCATCATTAAACTCCTTTTTCTTTACTTAGAGCATTACATAGCAAATATAAAAGATGTGACTAGTGGAGAAGGAGCAGAGAAGAAAGGTCAGGACTTGGAACGGAATGTCTTTCTCCTCTTTGAACCCAGGAATCCCAGGGGTCCCAGGGATGCATTCTGCACCAGGTCCTGCGCATTGGGGAGCCATCTCTGCCAAGTTCACGGCGTTCCTGGAGAGGACACCGCAGTGGCGGCGAGGTTCGGCGACCGTCTTCCAGGCTCCAGGCGCCGCCGCAGGTTCTTGGACCGCCCCTCCGGACTCTGCCGCTGCCCCGCAGGGGTGACAGCCCTGGGTATTCCCTTTGCCAGCTTGTTGGGGCCAACTCGCTCAGCCTCACACCATGGTCCTGGCCTGCCCTGTCGACTTGCTCTGCCAACCAAAGGGCCAGCATTTCTAAAATGTCTTCTTCAAAGCAATGCCAAGAAAACAGAGCTCTTTTTCCTCGGCTGTGGAGCCGTGCCCAGCCACAGAGGTGGAGAAGGCGCTTCACCCCCTCAAAGGTCTGGAGACTTCTGGGGCCCTGCAGCCACGCTCCTCCGTGGACCCCGATCCGAACGCCCTTCCCGCTTACTTCTCGGGCTGTCCCTGTGCCAGGAACTTGGCGGATGGTTCCAAAGGTCCTTTTTATTTCAGGTGCGTGTGGCAGCTTATTACAGGAGCCGCGCGCCGAGATCTATGGTGTTTACGGCTCAGCAAAGAAAACTCAGAAACGGTAATAGACTCCACTTTATTACCCAGATCTTTAAGGCGAAGCCCAATCCATCTATATGTTGCTCCAAATGCATCTCGCCCCACATTTTTTTTCAAGTGGAGTGTTTGTCTTCATGCTGACTTATTGGTGCTCTTTTAATAGGAAAGGCATTACACGTTCATAGAAGATGCACTCACCTATTTTCTCCCACCCTGTACTTTGTTTTTATTTTGTAGGGACTTTCATCAAGCACGAATTTTCTTATAAGTTTTACGTCAAAATTTCAGTCCTTTCCTGTATTATTAAATTGTATGCACTCCAAGGCCTTTTCTACCACCAGAATAATTTTTTTTCATAAAGCTTTTAAAAATTTTTATAGTTTAATCTTTAGAACTCTAATCAGTTTGGAATTTATAGTTTAATATGATGGGCAGGAGAGGGCTCTGAATTTCTCTATAAAAATGAGTCACACTTTGGCCTCAAATATATTGGATTGCCTTTCTCTTCCCCACTATTTGAAAACATCGGATGTGCGGTCGGCCGTGTTCTCAGGGACATGTGTATCTTCTTTTCGTCTGTCTTTTCCTCTTTAGTGCACTGTCTTACTCTTTGACCTGCATTTCCTTCGGTTTTAGTTAATTTTTGAATTATTTCATTGCCGATTTCCCTCCTCTGTACCCTCTGCCCTGTCTCTCTGTTGCTTGGATGTTGGGGCTCCTGGACTAATCACTTACATTCTTTTTTTCTCTTACAGCCACCTCTTTGTCCCTCTGCTCTGCCCTCTCTGAGAGCTCTCTCTCAGCTTTATTTGCCAAAACTTCTTTCATTTTTCCTATCATGTTTTCAAATCTGATCTCCCTTTTCTTTCCTAAATGTGTCCATTCATAATAACTCATCTTTTTTTTTTTTTGTAGATGTGATATCATCTCTTATTTGAGGATTTTTAGGATACATTTCTATTGAAATTTCTTCTCTCTGGATATTTTTTTTACTTTTAAATTATATTTCTTCTGTTTGGGTTTCTCTTTCCATATTAAGTCTTTTCCCTGGGTGTTTGGCAGTCTTTAGTTGTTTATTCTTGTTTAAGATGGTGGAGACTAAAAGTTTGTTTTAGCGCTGGCCAGTGGGGCTCAGTTAGTTGGAGAGTCATCCTGTAGACTGAAGGATTGCAGGTTTGATCCAGTTCAGGGCACATGCTCAGGTTGCAGGTTCGATCCCCAGTTGGGGCGGGTACAAGAGAGCAGCCAATCGATGCTTCTCTCTCACTTGATGTTTCTCTCTCTCCCTCCCCACTGTCATCCTTTCTCTCTAAAAGCTATGAAAAAATGTTCTCAAGTGAGGATAAAAGAGAATAATAAAATAAAAAGTTTGATCATTCTGAGCACATACATGGAACTTTTCTGACTTTGGGCTTCACTTGAACATTAATTTTAAATAATGCGTGTTTGGGGGCCCTTGGTCTGGTCATATACACCTGAAAACATGTCTTCAATCTCCGATCTGGAGAGCAAAGGTAACGGCCCATCAGTAAAACGTCCTCAGGACTCACGCAGGGTGTTCAGCACGTGTGTGAATGCCGATTGCCCTGTCTTTGGTAAGGACCTGCACGCCGGCTCTGTGGGGGCAGAACCCGCTGGGACAGCCGCACTGAGCCCTGAGAAAGGTCTCACCGTTGGTTTCAGTGTCTATTGCAGTCGCCTTGAAATTAGGAACTCTTGAACGGTGGCCCTGCATTTCAGTTTCAGTTGTGCTCTGGGCCCTTCAGGTCATGCATCCACTCTGGGTGTCCACACCCTCCGGTCTGCCGATCTAGGACCGAGCCCCTCAGTCCTGGCCTCTCCCGTCTTCTCTGAGAGTGGGCCAGGGGCAGTGGCCATCGACACACAGCACAGGGACCCCACCCTTTCTGGACTACACTGCACACAGCTCTCCACACCGCCTGCCACTCTCCTGCCCGCTCCCTCAGAGGGGGGCCGTGCCCAAATCCAGCTCTCCCCGGGCACCGAGGTCTCTGCGTGCTGGGCCCTGGTTCTCCTGCAGACGGCTGGCCTCCCCAATCCCAGCTTCCTGTTGATAAGCAATCTTCTATTGCCCCACCAAAGAGGTTGTTCCTTATCAGCAGCGGGGTAGGGCCCTCCCGCTGACGGGTACACCTGCGCTGCGCACGCGTAACTGTAAGTGCCACTTTAAGGATGCGTTCAATGGAGCATGCTGTCCCCAGCATGGCTCTCTGTGTCATGAGGGCCGGGCTGGGGGGCCTGTGCCTTTCTTTCTGGTGACCACTTACCTTATGAGTGTCCCCAGTGAAATCCGTCCCCTAACCCACGACAGTGGTGACACGGCGGTATCCTCTCCGAGCTTCAGCGCACAAGGCACAGCTCCTCCCGGTACACGGTGCGCAGAGAGGTCTCAACACGCATTGCTCTTGTGAACTCTGTCCCGAACAAGAACGACCACTGCACCGAACATTCACATATTCCATTTTATCGTCTGCCTTGTTGCCAGAACTTTCGTTTTCGTCCTTACAACACTGGCAGATATGTATTATTTCCCTATTTTATAGGAAAGGAAACGGAAGCGTGGAGCGATGCATGATTATTCTCGAGTTCACAGAAAGATTTCGTGCTCAACGACAGGAGCCACTGTTTGCAGAGAACGGCTCATCTGACTCCATGACAAGTAATCCTGGGTGGTGATGTCACAAGGCAGAGGTGCCCTGGGATCAGTCATGGCCTAAAAGGACAGAGGACAGTGGCACGTGGTGTCAGCAGCTCGGTCTCCCCCTAGGCCTCTTTGTCTGTGGGTGCTGCCTTCTCTGAGTTCCCACGTGCAGGGCACTCTGCGAGCTCATATCTTGGGCATCTCCTTTGCTTCTAATAAGGGCCCTGTATTGGACTAGGTCCTGCCCCCCCCCCCCATGTGACCTCATGTAATCTCATGTAACTCGAATCATCGCTTTAAAGATCCTGTCTCCAAATACAATCACATTCGAAGGTGCTGGGGGTTAGAGCTTCCCCACATATGGATTTGGGGGAACACAGGTCACTCCACAATACCTTTGGACTGGCAAAGGCATCCTCTTCCCTCCCTATCAACTTACTCCGGTGCCAAGTCACAACAGGGCATTAAGATTTGGTTTTTTGCCCTTCACCTTTTTGTTGAGATGGCTGGGAGGTGACTCCCTCACAGTGCCAGGTCCCACCTTTAAGCCCCATCTAAGCTGGGCAGCTAGCGACAACCTGTCTCTGCACCAGAGGGACTACAAAACACCCAACTCTGTGGTCACAAAGCTCAACTAAATGTATCCTTAACTTCCTCGGAGGAGGGTCCACGGCACACCCACAGTGTGCTGCCTGACACGCGGCAAAGTGGGATGCAAGAGAAGCTGGGGTGGAAATGAGTGGTCAGATTAAGTAGCTCCAGTTAAAACAACTTAATTTAGCAAATTTTACCAAAAAACATGAAAAATGAGCAGATTACCAGCCCCTGTCCCAGGGCCTTAGAATGCACGCAAACAAGTTGGGAACGCAACCTTTCCTTCTGATGAGACAATCGTCTTTCTGGGGTTGGAGGGGGGTGTCTGCGGTTGACATGAGTAGATGGTGTGTTAAATGGGGCGGGGGACAGATATCTGCTTTTGTTTCAAAGAATAAATATGAAGAAAGGTTGCCCGTCAAAGGTGGGGAGGACAGAAATACGTATGTGACATTCAGGACATCTTCCCACATTTAGAAGACATTTCTATATTGGGGAAATTTTCACTTTAGGAACCCCCTTCCCCCGTCAAGGTTAGAACTCAGTACCCAGCCAGGACCCAGGCCCATGCCCCAGCCTTGGACACGCCGGGTGGTGAATGATTCAGAGCTGAGCAGAGCAGGCTCCCATTTGGCTGGTGTGGGTGGCGGCCCGTGTGACAAGAGCAGGTCCCCGAGGCAGCGGCAGCGTCGGGGCGGGAGGCGATGGTGCGTGTGGGGTGTCGTGCCCGTGGCATTGCAGGTCGGAGGGAGGAGGCATCAGTGGGACTCGTGTCAGGCCAGAGGACCGCCTAGGTTTTGGCGTTCCAGGTTCATCCTTGAGTCTGCTTCTTCAACAGTCCCAATAACCTTTAAGAGATTTGTTTTTTTTCTGGTTAAACTAGCCAACTCGGATGTTGTTGTTTGCGACATTTGTACATCACCTTTTAACATGGAAAAATCACTCATCCTGACTTATAATAAAAGAAGTACAATGGAACTGTAAATGTGTGCTGGTTTGCAACTGATCGACGAAGACCCTGACTTTGACTAGCTGGCATTAACATAGGGAAACAGGTTGTCTCCTTGTGGAGAATGTAAACAAAGACAACTTTAAGGAAATACAACAGGGCAATGCCTATCAAAGTTTAAAACACAACTATCTTCTTAAAAATACATTTACTGAGGTATATTAACAAAATTATACAAGTTTCAGGTGTATAATTCTATAGTACACCATCCGTGTATTGTACTGTGTGCTCACCACCCAAAGTCAAGTCTCTTCCCATCACCATGTATTTGGTTCCTTTATCCTTTATCACCCCTCCCCACCTCCCCTCGGGTCACCACCACATGGCTGTCTGTGTCTATGAGTTTCAGTTTTACATCCCACGTGAGTGAAATCATATGGCTCTTGACTCTGACTTATTTCACTTAGCCCGATACTCTCAAGGTCCGCCCACGTGGTCGCAGACGACAGTGTTCCATCTTTTCTCCGGGCTGAGCCGTGCTCCTTTGCGTACACGCACCACACCATCTCTACCCCGTCCTCTGTCGAAGGACACCGAGGTCGTCTCCATGTCTCAGCCACCGTCAATAATGCTGCCATGGACTTAGGGGCGCACATATCTTTACAAATATATGGTTTCAATTTTTTTCAGGTATATACCCAGAAGAGGGGTTGGTGGGTCATATGGTAACTTTATTCTGAATTTTTTTTTGAGAAACATCTATACTCTTTTCTGTAGTGGCTACACCAGTCTACATTCCCACCAGCTGTGAATGAGGGTTCCTTTTTCTCCACAACTTCTAACACGTGTTATTACTTGTCTTGTTGATAATGGCCATTCTAACAGGTATAAGGGGGCATCTCATTATCTCTTGGAGAAGAAATATTATTTCTACAATTATATGTACCATGTACACTTGTACAATAATATTAATTACTAATTTTGAATTGTTTGTAAATGGAAGGAATCAAGACAATATAAATGCAGCCCATGGAGACCTGGTGAGGGCCTGGTTGAACAGCCACAGAATGGAACAATATTTAGCTGTTTGAAGGTGAAAGCTCTCTGTGGAGTAAGTAGGTGTGTGGTTGAAGTAGAACAGCTTGGTGCAGGACAGCGAGTATTGGGTGCCACCATCGGGGTCTAGGAGCAATTGGCATAGATTGGGAAATATCCTGGAAAAAGGGCCACAACCAGTGACATCACATCATCCCTGGGGAGGGAGTCACTGGGGACACTCCCAGAGATGGTTCCCTTTCAAAGAGCAGCCTTTCATCACTTTGGAGTGTCATTCTCTCATTTGGTTCTGCACCAAGTGTGAGCTGGGAGCTGAGGCACATGGGATGGGAATGCGCGCCACGTGTCGTCCAGCATTTAGGGAGCTGAGTGACGGGAATAAAACCGACAATTTCGGCACAGTTCCGGGGGAGCGGGGTTATGGCTGCACACAAGATGCTGTGGGCGCCGGAGAAGAAGCTCTTGAAGGGGGACAATCCCAGAGAATTTTCTAGAGAAAAGGGCCCACAGAAACTGAAGTGAGGATTAGGCAGTGGAGCATACAGGCAATGCTATTCTCAATGTTAAAAGAAAAAAAGAAAGCAGGAAAGGGAAGGGGGAAACAAAAAGAAAATAATCAGAGGTATAGTTCATGAGGCTCCTAAGGCAACTGATCTGGGGGAAACCGCAGGAATTCATGATGACAGAGTTTGGGCAGGGGAAACTGTTGAAAGGTAAGTTCGAGTTATTTAAGGCCCAGATTACGAAAGGCCTTAGATAGTGCATTCAATCCTCAGAGCAAGGATGAGTCATTAAACTAGGCCAGAGAAGGAGAATCCTGCGTGGAGACGGATGGGAATTCCAAGGCACAGACTAAGGCTTTTATTAAACTAAGGCAGGGCACGGAGCGTCCCGGAGCTGCCATGAACCAGAGGTCCCCAGAAGGGCGCTGTCACTAAAGCCATCGCTGTCTGACACGGTTCTGAAAGGAACCTCCCAGAGCCCAGGCCGTGAACCCAGGTTGCTTTTCTGTTCTCCTCTGCTGCGGTTGGGAGAGCTGGCTGCTCACCACCTAATGGCTCACTTGCGCTGCCAATCCTGGCATCCAGGCTGCGTTCAGGGTAGGAGGCGTCCAAAGGGTGGGCCACCCTTTCTCTCCTGAAGGCCGTTCACCTCATTGGTGGGAGTGGCCCCTCACAGCCCATTTGATGAGCTTTTAGCTCCTCAGCTCTGCTGCCCCTTCAACGCGGCATTACTAAGACCATAATATTACACTCACCTGCTTGGACCGATTCTGATTTACCTCCTGGGGGCGGTAGAGGGCTTCCAACCCTGAAGTCGAGGGACCTGCGTGAATTATTTCAATTTGTTACTTAATTAAAAATATGATGGCATATATACACACTATATATGTATGTATATCTATGTACATACATGTGACTGTGTCTGTATATACATTCACATGTGTGTGTGTGTGTATCTTTCTTCCTTCCTGAGAAAGAGAGCAAATGACTATGAGTTGGTCTTATTTCCCAATTTAGGAATGATACAACCTTCTGAGTAGCTCTGGAACATTTCATCCATTCTTTTTAATATTCAGAGATGACTGAGTAGTTTCCTCTCATGTTCACTCCTGACCTCGTTCAAGAACAGAATCATTTTCTTTTTTTTTCTTTTTTTTTTTGTAGTTATTTTTCAGGGTTGTTATTTTATTTTATTTATTTATTTATTTTTATTTATTTATCTTTAGAGGGGAAGGGTAGGAGAGAGGGAGAGGGAGAGAAATATCAATGTACGGTTGCCTCTCGTGTGTCCCCCGCTGGGAACTGGCCTGCAACCCAGGCATGTGCCCTGACTGGGAATCGAACCGCGACCCTCTGGTTCGCAGGCCCGCGCTCAATCCACTGAGCTACACCAGCCAGGGCCAGAATCATTTTCTTATAATGTGACTAGAGTCCCATCAGATGGGCCCCTGTATTAGTTTTCTACTGACGCACAAGAAATTCCAACACGCTCGGTTGTTCCACACGAATGGATGATGGCGCAGCTTCCCTGGGTCGGAAGCTCTGGGTCAGACCCGGCTCAGAAATCCTCAGGGCTCACGGGCTGCGGTCAAGTGGTCGTCGACCGCAGCTGCATCTGAGGCTGTGGGGCTCCTGCCAAGCTCACTGGTTGTTGGCCGAGTTCACCTGCACAGGGTCACTCCCAAAGGTCGTTTATCTCCCCAGGGAGTCAGTTCACAATGGGGCTGCCTGTTTCTCCCCACCAGGCATGAGGGCATCTTCCTCCCTGGGAATGTTTCCCTGCAGCCTGCTCAGCGCAGTCTTATCGCAGGCACTCCAGTGACTGTGGCGACCACCCCGTCATTCACAAGCCTGCTGGAATTCAAGGGGAGTCAGGGCGTGTGACCTGTGGTGGCGTGACCTGTTGGGGGGGGGGGGACCTTGGAGCCACTGCAGAGTTGTGCCTGCCACGTCCCATGACTTGTATGTGTAGCTTTGGGCTGTTCGTTGTTCATTTTCTACTAATTATCAGTGGAAAATTCTCCCCTTTATTTGTAGCACTTTATATACCACAGACTGATATGCTTTTCTCCAATATTTTAAAAATGGCATATTATTTTCATTGGTAACCTACACCCACATTCTCATTTTCAAGAACCTGTCACACACTTTTTACTCAATGACAGCTTACTATGTATCTCAAAAAAGGTAACATTCTATAGCATTATTTTATTCACATGAGTTTGTAAGGCAGGCATAAGTGTTTTCCCCACACTGATCTTCTATTAAGTGAAAACCACCAGAGGGACAGGAGAGGCAGAAAAGGCTAAAGGGGGATAAATGGTGACGGAAGGAGACTTGGATTTGGGTGGGAACACGCACTACAACACACAGACGACGTGTTATAGAATTGTGCAGCCGGGACCCATAGAATTTCACTAACCAACGCAAGCCCAATCATGTAATAAAAATATTTTTTAAAAAGAGAGCTCATTGAGCCCTCTGGTCTGGCTGGGGTGGCTCAGTGGATTGAGTGCTGGTCTGCAAACCAGAGGGTTGCGGGTTTGACTCCCAATCCAGGGCACATGCCTGGGTTGTGAGCCAGGTCCCCAGTAGGGGGCGCACGCAAGAGGCAACCACACATGGATGTTTCTCTCCCTCTCTTTCTCCTTCCTTTCTCCTCTCTAAAAATAAATAAATAAATAAGATCTTTAAAAAAAAGAGAGAGAGCTCATTGAAAGTATTATTTTAAGGCACTATAGGAAATGTAAAGAATCACAGAACTATTTGCAGGTACTGAAAAGGGTTGTAATGTAGTTTGGAAAGATGATAGAATCACTGAAGTTGAATACCAATAAAATATTTAAATGGAAATTTAAGCCAAGAACGAAGGCCAAGTCACGAGTCTATAAATTATTCATTGTCAAATTAGTCCTAGGGGCAGCATGAGTTCCGAGGAGAGAGTTTGGATTATTTTTCGTGGCGATTTAACCTACCCCACAATGGGGTGGCTTAGAACAGCAGAGTGGTCACCCCTCACAGCTGAGGGGGCAGTTCGGACAGGGACCCCAACCTGCTCTCCTGCTCCAGGAACATCACCTGGGCTGCCGTGGGGTCCTCAGCTGGGGCCTGGCCTTGCCCATGGGCTTTAGGAAGCGTCCCACGGAGAGCGGGCTCCTGCCTGCTCCTTGGCTGCTCTCGCCGCCTGCGCCATCTCCCTGTGCTGGGCTCCTCACAGCGCAGCACCCTGTTCCTTTCCCCCGCAGCTGCCTCTGAGAGCGAGGAGAAGGGAGGTGGGCGCTGTCCAGAAACTCACACAGTGTGACTTCAGCAATGTTCAGTAGGTCCCAGAGCCCACCCAGCTGGAGGAAAGGAAGTCCAGGACCCTCCTTGCTCTTCGACAGACCTCATGGCCCGGAGAGACGCCAGAGCGTTTGGGGCTGTGTTTAACTCACCATGGAGGGAAAGCTCAGTCTGGACCGGAAAGGCCCAAGGAAGCCACGCAGGGAAAGCACGTAGTGGAGCGAGGGTATGGCTAAACACCGGTATCCAAACACTAACGGTGACGGTGGGGAAAAGACTTCCCAGGGCATAGCAAAAATAAGAACTCTATTCGTTTCTCTGCTCGTTTTGCTCTAACAATAAGAGTGACTGTGGGAGTTAGCCTCCACTTGGGCAAGTCATGTTTTTCCTGTTCGTACAACAAGCCAATTCAACCAAAAAGGTGATTTCGCTTGACGTGAGGTCGGCTTATTGGAAGCAAGGTGAATTTGAGCTCAAGGGTTTATAGGACTAATTGGGGAAGGCCAGCAGAGTTCGTTGAAGCTCCCTGAAGGCACTGGACAAGGGGACACGTGTGGCGTGGGCTCTGTGGCCGGAGGCGGGGCAGCGCCCCAGGGCTGTGACTCAGCAGCCCTCGACCTGGCACTTGGGGTTCAGCAAAGTGGGCCAAAGTCCTGAGAGGCCCTCGTGTTCAACATTTAGTCCTTCCAGGTCTCTCGTGAGGCTCTGCTCAGAAAGGCTGAATCGTCCTAACCGTGCTCTCCTGGCTGAGCAGAGGCTGCTCTTAGACTGGAAGCTTGTAGATAACCGACTCTCCAGACTGCCCACCCTGTGTGTGTGCGAGGCCTGTTTTGAACACGGTGCCTGGCACGTGGTGGACATTTATCGGTGGTTAATGGACTCCACTCGTAGTCTCTCAACACCCATTGGAACAACGGTTGCAGTCTTTCTCACAGTTTTGCCTATATCATATTGAACTAGAAATGAGATTATTTAGTAATACACACCGATGAGCAATCAACCCTTCCTTCTCAAAGTGAGCATAGCCCTGGTTTAGCACTGAAATTTGAAAAATGTGTATGTAACATTTTCTTTTACTTTTTTTGGACATGGGTATATTTTGAACTTATGAATTATCTACCCTGATGTCCAAAAGACAAAAGGGGAGGAAACAAAGCTCCTGAGAAATACTTAAAACACACACACACACTCACACCCCTTTTAATGTGTTGCTGTACTGAACAGCAGCTGCCCTCTAGGCAAAAATTCCAGAGGCAAAGGTTTGGTGACTAAGGAAAAGAGTCTTCATTCAAAAGCAGTAACATAAGCCTATCAAGTCGCAGCTTTAATCACTTAAGCCTATCAGTTAAGGCCAAACTCTACCACCTGGGTTCTATCTTTTCCCTGTTAGTTATCGATCGTGTTTCTATAGGGTTAGTTTGCAAACTAAAACAACAGCAGAGACAAAAACGACACAATTTTGGAAGAACGGCAGGCTTCTGCCTCAGAGCCTGTTCCCTCTAGAACACCCAGAGAACAACCTGCCACCCTCTGCCGGGCCAGGCCGATCCCAGGCTGTGCCTGGAGTCCCTCCCCGTCCACAGTCCTGCTCGCTGGGAGATGCGGGCCGCTGCCGCTGCATCATCACCTGGGCGTCCAGGAGGGAGAAGAGCCTGAGCCTGAGCCTGAGCCCGAGAGAGCCAGGTCGGGAGCCAGAGAGCCAGCCGGCCCTCTTTACATTTCCATTGGCCCCGGAGGCATCAGCTTCTCAGCCAATCCCGTCCCGGACTGCCCGCAACTGCCTGGCAAACACCTCCAGGGCCCCTCCCTACTTCTCCCCAGCGATCTGAGTTATCTTAATCAGATCTCTCCGTGTCACGGCAGCAACCTGGGAAAGTCATCAGCTCCTACTAGTCAGTCTTCTATGATACAATGGGGCTTCTTCTTCCCCTCTCTGATAAAGCCACAGCTTTTAGTTGTTTTATTTTATTTGGCGGGGAGCACCGAACCTTCCCAGTCACAGGCTGGCTGAGTTAGTAGCAGTATAAACAACGTTGGAGTCAACAGCTTCCTGCAGCTTCCAGCAGCTAGTGTTGCTAGTGTTTGTTTCTGGAGCCCTAGGTGACTCTTCAGAACCTGGCAGGCTAAGCAAACAAAAGGACAAGAAAAGCAGGCGCACTTCAGGGCCTCAGCACTCTCAGTCTGGGGAGAACCGGTTACGCCTTCGGAGACTTGGAGGGGAGGGTGTGTGCGGGCAGTACCCGGAGAAAGAAAGACCAGGCCAGGGCGCAGGAGGCCTGGATAGCGCCCCTTCCAGTGCGATTGAGCGCCTCCTCAAAAACCCAGGGACTGAGGGGAGCAGATCACTGTTCTCCACCCTCTCATCTGTCCCGTCCAAGTACATACACGAACCTGCTTCAAATGAACTGTGAAGAATAGTCTGCAGACATTATATATAACATAGTGTGTGTGTGTGTGTGTGTGTCTGTGTGTGGTAGACAGGCTTAGATAGACATCACATGCCCTGTGTCTTCAGCAAGGCTTGTCTCCCAGACCTGCCGGATCCTACAGGATGGAGGCGGGAGAGGCTGCGCTGGGCAGTGGCCACCGCACATCCGGCGCGCCTGCGGCGAGCCAGCGCTGGGTGGTGAGCGCTGCACAGTTGATGGAGGGCCGGGCGCAGTGGTGGGGCGGCTTCGGGCGCGGTGAGAATGCCCCGGGGGAGGAGGGCAGGACGCCGGGCCCCTCCCACTTGGCCTTTTCTCCGGAGTCCGGACTCCCGATTTGACATCGGGCGCCCGGCCACCTGCGAGTGTGCGCGGGGACTCCTGGCACCTACGGCAGTGCGCGGAAGGACCGGCCTTGGCGAGGACCGCTCGGGACCCGCCGGCACCATGCGCGCCCTCCCAGGCCTGCGGGGGCCCCGGGGGCCGCCGGCCCAGCCGCTGCTCTTCCTGTGTCTCCTGGCTGCCGCGCGCCGGAGCTCCGCGGACCGCCATCCTCCAGGTGTGACGAATGCAGGACCCAGGAGGGGTGGAGGGGTCGCGGGAGGTCGGACCCCGCCGTCGGAGGGCATGGCCGGCGCGGGGGGCACGGCGGTGGGGAGGGGCGCGAGGATGCTGGCGACGCCTGGGGACTGCGGCGGCGGCCGCCGCCTCCCATTGGCCACGCTTGGGTTATCCAAGTCTGACGAAGGGACCGGGGCGGCCTCCGCTGTGGGTGGTAAATCTGGGACCCACAGTACCCGCCGGGAGTCGGGGATGTCGTCGGCAGCAGCGCGGCTTCTCGGTGTTTCTAAGAAGAGGGCGGTAGGGTGTCGGGACGCACGTGGGCACGTACAAGCAGCGACTGGCCTCTGTGAAAGTGACAGTAATCTGAAAGCACACTCACCAAGGCCAACTCCCTTTGTTTGAATTGATAGTACGGCTCCAATAGCGCCTACTCTCTTCCAGGCAAGTGGGCTGGCCTTGAGCATGTGGGACTGCAAGCCAACCAGGCAAAGCCTCACAACTCAGGACCTGCGCGGTGTATTCTTTTCATCGTGGTCTTTGACAGCGAAGTTTTTTTGTTTGTTTGTTTGTTTTGTTTTGTTTTTTGTGTGTGTGTGGTGGTTGGTTTGTTAAAGACATTTCCAAAGAGGGATTTATGGGCAGAACGTTATCAAAACAACACGAAATTTGCCATTTTTAGCCTCACGTGTTTATCATTACTTTTTATGTTGAAGGCATTCCATCTAACCGGTTTTCAGATGTGCACTCCTGTGTGATAAACTGCAGCGTTAGCAGCCAGGTAGGGTAATAGGCCGCCTCTCCAGTTATCAAATATTGTCCATCAGTTCACTGAAATCGGGATATTATTCTACACAGGGTTTTTAGCTTTTCACAGGAACTCATTTTATGGGCTTATAGATTTTTTGGTAATATGCCACAAAGATGGAAAGATCATCAAAGTATGTGGTTATTTGTTTTTTAATGAATATCCTCTCAGAGGCCCAGTTGTTCACAACCTGGACAAAGCCTTTTGGGGTCAGTTTCTAAATTTCCATGCCCCACATGTCTTTTTCATTCAAGCCACTTGCAAAAAGTTGTCAAGGATGTTCTTCCTGCCCAGGTGGTCCTTGACTCTTCTATCCCCGATTCACCCATCGTTCACCCCAGAATGTGGCGAATAGGAGGACCCCGTGCACTCTGGTTACTCCTAGAACTTTGGGTCTTGATTTGGCTGTATGTTGGCATTGCCAGGGAACTTCCAAGTACTACCTGGATCCTGTCCTCAAACATTCTGATTCAGCCGGCCTGGCATTCAGCCTGGACACCAGGAGTTTTTAAATCCTCTGTGATTTTAATCATGTGATCCACAGCACGTTGGAAACCACTGCTTTACCATGATGTGGCCTAGAGGTTGCACCGTTGGGTCGTAATTTATTCTGTTGGCACCGGGGAGCCAGGTTTAAATGGGCATTTGGAGTGGACTTCTCAGGAGAAACAAGTAGGAGACAAATGAAAGTGGAATGCATCAGCAAATAAATTGTATGTGTGCACGCATTGTCAGTGACATCCTTTCAGTTTCTCTTAAGCCAAAATTATTGGATAATGTGCCATATAAAAGGCACAAAGGAGCATCTAATTTTAAGGAAGAGTTAAAAATTGTCAGGCAACCTCTTCTTGTTTCACGGATTCTGCATCGATTTCATAAGATGGAGCTTCCTGTTTGCTAAAGGACATTGTGAAGTTTAATGCTATTTTTTTTTAAATCTACATGCTTTGAACTACTTAGATATAGATGTTCAATAGACCAAACACTTTTTGGACAGATTTTAATATGAAAAATGGTTACAGTGTGTGTGTGTGTGTGTGTGTGTGTGTGTGTGTGTTATATAACAACTGTGTGCACCGCATGGGAATGGCAGTATGCAGTTCACAGTGCCGTGGGTTAGCTTTCACAGTCCCCGGCTTGAGATGAGGAAATTGGAACTTCGTGAGGTTAAATAATGGCCCGAGTACACATCCTTAATTCAGCAGTAGAGCAGGAAGTTTAGCATAGTTTGGTCCAACTCCAAAGCCTGTTTCTTCAGGCACTGTACTCAGTTGTCGCGCTGAGGTGTGTCTCTCACAGTCTCAAACCGCCAGCCGAGCGCAGCAGGTGGTGTTGGTTGTTTCCAGCTGAAGGGCTTGCTGACATCGTGCGAGTCCTGGAGGAAAGTTAGGCGCAGGGGCTCACTCTTAGGCTGTCTCAGTGAAATAAGGAATGCGAAATATCTTTGTGAAGGAAAAGCATGGCTTCAATGGGAATATTCAAACATCACTGTTGTTACTCTTTTACGGAACAGATCAGTGGAGAGAATGGGTCATGTTTATTCACTGACACATGTTCTCAGGACAGTCATTTGAAATGACCATTTTTAGCTTCCATCCTGCCGCGGCCGGTGCGCTGTCTGTGTGTGGGTGACCAGTGCCTGCCTGGAGCCTTTGCTCTGCCTGCTGAGGCGGGGCAGCGCTTCCCCAGGCGTGGGAAGCGCACGTGGCACCGCATCTTGGCTCGAAATACCCTGCGTTACTAACAGGAACTAGGACTTCTTGGAGAAACGGCCGATTTCAGGACTGGGGTGGGGGGAAGTCTACGTGAAGCCGGAACAGCTTGTGCCAGAGAGCAATGAAGTGTGCAAAGAATGATGGGTCCTGTTCAAAGGAGGCAGGAACCACAGTGGAGGGGCTCCCCCTGGCCAAAACTGGGACCCACTGAACGTCTAGTATGCATTAGTAGCCACTGACTAATGCCCATTGAATAATAATAGGTAAATACTGGTATAAATTATTTAACCAAATCCAGTAAAAGTTTCATGAGGCACAGAATATTCCATGGTTTCAAAGTAACTTCACACAAAATTCTTACTAATGAAAAGGAGGAAGAATTGCTATAGTACAGTGGAGAAGCCTGCCAGGGAGGGCTTTAATCAGATGATCCAAGTGAAAAGTATCGGTAAAGGGGGAAATAGAAATCGCGTGCCATGCGTCCGACAGGATGCAATGAGAACCACAATCGCCTCCGTGGTATTCTTGCGGGAGATGTCTGCTCTGAATCTAATCATGTGACAATGCCACCCTACTTTTACTTCCCCGAGTATCAAGGTCATAGAAGTCAGGTGAGACTGAGGTTGCTCAGAGTGAAGGAGAGGAGAGGGACATGGCAGCTAATGGCCACAGCTGATTCACAGCTGGGACTGTTGGTAAAAAGTGCATCTCAGCAAAAAGACTTCCTTGGCAGTTCAGATGCGGTGTGGGGAATGCACGAACGCTGATTTCCCTATTTCCACGGCGGTGTTGGGCGGAGGTGGGGGCGCGTCCGGTGTGGTAAAATGCACCGCGGTGTTTCAGAGGGGAGTGGGCCATCGGGCCATCCGCTTGTTCTCAAACATTCTGTATTTGAAACTTTGCTGTTAGTTCAGGATTGTTTGAAAAGAAGCACAGAGCACTCCAACTCTTGCTGAGGATGTCTGACATTGAACCGTAGGGAACAGCTAAGAAGCGGAGACACAGTCATCAGGGTGTGTCTTTAGGGCCTGTTTTCCAGAGAAGTGCTTGTTCCGCAACAATATCAAAGTGTGTGGTGAGGCAGCTGGTCCCAAACGGCAGTCCTTCGAAGTGACCTCTGTGTCACTGGCATCCCATTTCAGAAGGCTGCGTTTCACAGCGTTTTACAACATCACGGGAACGGTAGAAATAAACAGTTTAGGGCGCACCCATTGCCAGAAGAGAAACCTCACAATGTCTTATTAAAAATAAACTCTCTAGCCCTGGCTGGTGTAGCTCAGTGGATTGAGCACGGGCCTGCGAACCGAAGGATCAAGGTTCGATTCCCAGTCAGGGCACATGCCTGGGTTGCCAGGCCAGTTCCCGGCAGGGGACATTCAAGAGGCAACCGCACATTGATGTTTCTCTCCCTCTCTCCTTCCCTTCCCCTCTAAAGATAAATAAATAAAATCTAAAAGAAAAAAAATTAAAAAAAATAAAAAAATAAACTCTCTATTCCTAATAATAGTCACTGTTCGAAAAGAAGGGGCTATCTCAAATAATGTACTGTTAGTACAGAAATAATAGGTGGTGTCTTTAAAAACGGTGCTATTCTTTTAATTGAAAAGCATTTTCCTGGCATTTTTCAAGTGGCCGGGGTTATGCCATTACTAATGTATCCCTGCTCCCAAGACAGAATCTTTCTTCTTTTTTTTTTAATTGCCTTATAATTACATTGTCCTGAGGTCCAAAAAGGAACTTAGATGTAGTATTTGATTGATCTTAAAGCCCAAAGTGCATTCTGGTGACGCGAACTAGCTAGTAACCGTAACTGGTTTCCTCCTGCTTTGCATTTCGCAACTCCATCCAGCAATGGGTGCTTCTTCCTCAAAGGTCCTCAAAACAGGCCCCTGTCAGAAGGAATGTGTGGGGGAGTTGAGGAGGGAGGCGGCCCTGCAGCCCAGCGCAGCCTCTCCCCCTTTCCTCACCCACAGCCTGGGTGGTCCTTGGGGTGGGGCCTGGGTGGAGGCGGGGCCTGAGTGGAGGCCCGGCCAAGTGGAGGCTGGTGGGTGAGGCCTGCTCAGGAGAGGGAGAGATTGGTGCTCAGGCCTAAACAAGGTTCTGCTGGAGGTGGATGAACTTGAGGACAATAAAGCTCCAGACCTTTCTGTTCTTGTTCTAAATAAATACTTAGTTTTGGAGGGGGGAAAGGCAAAGAAGGACTACATGAAGCATCCATGCTTTAAAATATCTGTACCTAAATGATATAGATAGAACAAGACCCCAGGGCCACAGGGCTGTTCAAGATTATTAAATATCATCATGTTGAAGAATCAGAGTTGCAAGTGTACCTGTTTTGAAAGGAGAGTTCCTTAGTCTTGGCATCATTGACATTTAGGGCTGGATAAACCTCTGCCGTGAAGGGCTGTCATTATAAGATGCTTAGCAGCATCTCTGTCGTGGGTGAGGAGTTGCGCCCCACAGAAAGAAAGGTTTAGGTGCTGACCCTCGGGGTCTGGGAAAGGGACCTGACTGGGGAGCCGGGCCTTTGCAGGTGCAGTCAAGGTAGAATGAGGGCAGACCGGGTCAGGAGAGGCCCCGGCCGTAAGACTGGGGTCCCTATGAAAGGAAGGTGAGGGGTTTGGATACGGAGACGCAGGATCGCAGACGGACGACGGCCAGGCCAAGATGGAGCCCTCGATGGGAGTGATGCAGCCACCGGCCCCGGGATGCCAAGGATGCCGGCCAGCAGCAGAGGGAGGGCAAGGCCAGGAGGAGGTTCCCTGGAGCCTGCAGCAGGTGCGTGGCCCTGCACCTGGACGAAAGGCCTCCGGCTTCCAGAACCATGAGAGGACGCACGCACGTCGGTGGTTAAAGCCACCATCTCCGTGGTCATTTGCTACGGCAGCTCTAGAACCAAATATAACCTACTAGACAGAAACAGCGACCTTCCCTAAGTGTGGCAACCACGGTGTCCCCAGGCATTACTGAGTGTCCCGGAGGAGGGCGGCAGATCGCCCCCCAGTGGAGACACACTGCATAAAATCTAAGTCTTATCGACGAATGACCTAGAGGTTGAAACAATTTAAAAACCTATTTACTGTCTTTAGAAAGAGCAGAAATCCTAGTCGAACTTTTGGGTTCTTATTTTTAAAAGTTTTATTTGGCATACAGTTCACTGATACAATGCCCTAATGATCGATGCAGGGATAGTTTGAAACATAAGACTTTCTATACTGTACTTGAAAATATATTTTATTTCAAAAATCATATTTTAAGAAAAGATCAACTTATATTCCTATATGATCAAGTTTTAAAAATAGTTGTACAAGGCTGTGTAAAAGTGCACATTGCTCTTGTCATTCAGCTTTTTAATTTTTTTTTTTTAGTATCCATACACATTATCTTTTTTCTTTTTTAAATATATTTTATTGATTATGCTATTACAGTTGTCCCATTTTTTCCCCATCATTCCCCTCCACCCTACCCACCCTCTCCCACCCACATTCCCCCCTTTAGTTCATGTCCATGGGTCATAAGTTTTCTAGCTTCTACATTTCCCATACTATTCTTGCCCTCCCCCTGTCTATTTTTTTCCCCATTATCTATGCTACTCATTCTCTGTACCTTTTCCCCCTCTCTCCTCCTCCCACGCCCCTGTTGCTAACCCTCCATATGATCTCCATTTCTGTGGTTCTGTTCCTGTTCTAGCTGTTTGCTTAGTTTGCTTTTGTTTTAGGTGTGGTTCTTGATAGCTATGAGTTTGTTGTCTTTTCACTGTCATAGTTTTATCTTCTTTTTCTTAGATAAGTCCCTTTAACATTTCATATAATAAGGGCTTGGTGATGATGAACTCCTTGAACTTGACCTTATCTGAGAAGCACTTTATCTTCCCTTCCATTCTAAATAACAGCTTTGCTGGATAGAGCAATTTTGGATGTAGGTCCCTGCTTTTCAAGATTTCAAATATTTCTTTCCAGCCCCTTCTTGCCTGTAAGGTCTCTTTTGAGAAATCAGCGGACAGTCTGATGGGAACTCCCTTGTAGGTGACTGTCCCCTTATCCCTTGCTGCTTCTAGAATTCTCCGCTTCATTGTAATCTTGGCTAATGTAATTACAATGTGCCTTGGTGTGTTCCTCCTTGGGTCCAACTTCTTTGGGACTCTCTGAGCTTCCTGGACGTCCTGGTAGTCTATTTCCTTTGCCAGATTGGGGGAGTTCGTTTTTATTATTTGTTCAAATAAGTTTTCCACTCGTTGCTGTTCTTCTTCCCCTTCTGGGACCCCTATAATTCGGATGTTGGGACGTTTAACGATGTCCCGGAGGTTCCTAAGCCTCTCCTCATTTTTTTGAATTCTCGTTTCTTCCTCGTTTTCTGTTTGGTTGTTAATTTCTTCCTTCTGGTCCACTCCATTGATTTGAGTCCCAGTTTTCCTTCCATCTCTATCAGTTCCCCATGCATCTTCCTTCATTTCACGGATTGTAGCCTGCATTTTTTCATCTAGTTTGTGAGCAAAATAAACCAATTCTGTGAGCATTTTGATGACCAGTGCTTTGAACTGTGCATCTGACAGGTTGGCTATCTCTTCACTGCTTAGAGGAATTGGCTCTGGGGCTTTTATTTGTTTTCCGGTTTGAGCCATTTTTGGTGGGGTTTTTTTGTTGTTGTTGTTTTGGTTTTAGTCTGGTCGCGGCTATTACGTAGTGAGGGGGTGGAGCCTTAGGTGTTCCTCAGGGCGGGGCAGCCCAGTCGCTGGGTTGTGACGGTATAGGTGGGGGCGGGGTCTGAGAAGGAGCAATGGCGCCTGCTCCGCTCTCTCTTGGATTCAGTCCCCTCTGCCACTTCCCCTCCGCCTGGACCGTCTGCGCGCTCGAATGTGAGACCACCAGTCAGCCAACCGCCTTGTGCGGCCTCACTGGGTCTGCACAGTTTCCCCCCTGTGCCCGGGGACCGCCAGCTGCCGCCTGTGCACCTGGGAACTGCCAGCCGCTGCTGCCTGCATTCCTGGGTCCGCACCTCCACTTTCTCCTGCCGCGACTCCGCCCCTCTTACCGGTCTGGATGAATGGTTGTTGGACTTCCGTACAGTTCAGTTTTCTATAAGTTCTGGTTGTTTTCTTGTTTCTAAATATTTGTTGCCCTTAATTTTGGTTGTGAGAGGAGGCACAGTGTGTCCGCCTACTCCTCCATCTTGGCCGGAAGTCCTAATTGTTTATTTTAACTAGTCTAAAAATGGCCTTCTTAGCAATAGTTCCCATATTGTGTGCAAACAAACAAACAAACAAACAACCCACCCACGAATTCCTTGTCTGAACTGTTTTCTGATGTGGAAAGTCTGACTTATAGCACTCCCATCAGGAATTTACTTCTTGACAAACTCTCTCTGAAGTGGGGTGTCTGGGAATCCCCTTCTCTTCTCTCCACCACCGCGGGTACCCACAGTGGGTAGGAACACTGTATTCCCAGAACCCAGAAGCACAACTCTAAGTGCACTGTTTCCAAGCAATATTGGCAAGCAACGTTTGATACTTTAATGCTATAGTTCAGCCATATCATGGCTTAAATGGCCTTTCCAACTTGGCATGGTTATATATACTTTCTTCTATGTGAAAATATACTTTGATTTCCAAAAGTCTGTTTTATAAATATATATGATCTATTTTTAGGCTATAGTGTTTCTGTAATTGGGTTGCACATTGCTAATGCTAAATATCAAATGCTAAAATTAAGATTTATTGAAATAATTTTAATCATTCATATAGCTAGCAAAGAGAATGAGAGAATTATATTTATCTGAATAATAGCTTTTTCTTGCATCTTTCTTTAAGTGAAGTCTAGACCCTTCTGTGATTTTAAAATACAGTCAAACCTCAGTTCTTGAACGTCTCGGTTCTCGAACAACACTTTGGTTGTCGACCAAGTTGTTCATGGAAAAATGTCTCAGTTGAAAACTTGGGGTCCCCAGGTCTACCTGACAACCCTTTCTTGCTGTTACCTGCATGATCCATCACGCGTCTCTCAGGAGATAAACAAAAGAGATTGAGTTTTGGAACAAATCTGTTCTTGAACAGTTTTCCAGAACAAATTAAGTTCGAGAACCAAGGTTCAAGTGTATGAGAAAGAAGTTGGGGGGAGGGATTAGAGAAAATGATTATTCTTAAACAGAGGTACAGTTGAACTGATTTGCTCATTTAAATAAAAGCAAACCTTAAAACCCAAAGCTGTTTATCTAGTGTTACTCATCCTCTTTCTTTCCTTCCCCATTTTTTCAGTTCAACGAGGCCCTCAAAATTAAATGTGAAAATGTCACCTTAATATCTTCAGTAGAAATTATAGCCTGCTTATTTCATTTGAAAGTGCCAATAACATACATAGCAATTTTTAAACATAATACGTGAAGGACCCTTGACTAGATACCATTTGGCTGCCTCCCATGAAACACTAACAGGTGAAAATGAGGATGTTGTTCAGTTCTTTGATGTGTCACCCTCAGGCCCCATCTCCCTGCATAGGGAGAAAAACAAATCCCTTATTCTCTGGAACAACTATTAGGTGTTCCTCCTTTCCGTTGGCATTTTTGCCGCTACCCATAGAAGAATGCCGCATGGAAAACTTCCAGCCAACTGAGAAACGGGAGAGCAGGCGAACTTGAGGAAGGCGAGTGTGGCCTTGGCCCCATCACGCAGTATAATACAACTTTCCTCACCCGCCCTTTCTCATGAAACGAAGCTTTGAGGAACGGGTGAGCGGTAGAACTTGGATCAGGATTCAGAGTGCTGCCTCTCCATTTCGTATTTCTTTTTGTGACTCTGCCTACTCCTTTTGGGGAAGTTTTTAGACCACTTCTGCTGGAATCCCCAGCCAGTTCCCTTCCAACACTGCGTCTGGGGACTCAGGCTCCTGGCCGCTGAAAACATTCAGGGTTGCATTCCCACTTTGTCTTTTTTCTTAAAAAATGCCTTGGCTGAACAAAGGATGTCTCATGTCTGCTACCCTAACACCTTCTGCCGCGTGTCTTGTTCTTGCATAGAGGGTGTATCTATTGCTTTTTCCAGGGATTCTCCCCGGGGAAAAACCGCAGCAGCTACGCATGTTTGTTTGCGCCGGGGCTGGTTCCGTGGGACCTGGGACGCAGGAAAGGGGATGTGAAGTTGGGTCTTGGGCGGTGGCTGATTCATAGATGTCCGGCTGTGCTTTTCTCATAAGATCTGGCGGTTGGAAGTGGTCACAGCAGCTAAGCTGCTCTGGAACTACAAACTCCCCTACTCTTGAACTTGGGTTTTCTTTGTCCTTGTATTCCTGCAATTTCCATTCGCTTAGATGGCGCCCAGGCTGAGCCTAGCCCCCTTCCCCTCCTTGTTCTAGTTCAGGATCTTGGTGAGCCCATCCATCCAGGTCCCGGTGAACGTGCACAGCCTCAGAGTTCACCTCCCAGTGTTCCCTCCCTCTCTCCGCCGCCTCCGGAGCCCCGCGAAGGTGCTGGGCAGGCCTCACCTCTGGTGCTCACACACCAACCTGCATAAAACTCGCGGGCCAGGCGCCGTCAGTGCCGCACACGGTGCACCCTAAGATTCCGATGACTCTCAGTCACACCCTGGGGACCCAACCTGCGGCGGCTGTGACTCCCGCAGCCCCCTGGGCACCGCCGCCACTCAGCCTCCTCCTCCTCCTTGGCTGCATCGAGAATGGGATAAGAGTAAGAACAAGGGCGTTTTATCAGCTTCCGTCACTCTCCCTGATGCTGATTAGGCAATTGATACTCATAAAGGACCAGGGCTCTGTCAGGGGTCAGGGTATGGGGACGGCGTGTGCATTCCGTCATGCGTGCACCGCAGGCCCAGAGAGAACGCCCTGGCGAGGGAGCAGAGATACCAGATCTCCCTTGCTCAGGTTTCACTGACCTGAGGTCACAGCAGAACAACTCCTTCCCTCCCATCCGCCTCTGCCTGGGCCTTCGCGAGACTGTCTCTGGACTGTAACCTCTCGGTGAACTATGCCCAAGAAGAAAAAAAAAGAATTTTTATTAGGAAAAGATGCAGCCTTTCTGGCAGTGTGTGCGCACATGTGTGGGAGAGACAGGGAGAGTAAATGAATATTTTATGTGGGTGAAGGGAGGGTTTTGCAATTCTTGTAGCGCACGAGACGCTCAGGCCACATTTCCCTGTAGAGTTGCTGTCAGAGGGTAGCATGATTTGGGCCTTTAATTCGTTGAAGGATTGCTTGCAGGGGTGTCCAACCTGCGGTCCACAGGTCGTGTGCAGCTGAGGATGGCTGTGAGTGTGGTCCAACACAAAATCGTAAATCTATTTAAAACACTACGAGACTCTTTTTGGGGTTACGTGTCACAGTGTATTTGATGTGTGGCCCAAGGCCAGTCGCCTCCTTCCACCTGGCCCGGAGACGCCGGAAGGCTGGGCGCCCTGCAAGTTTATGGAACGAGCGCTCCACCTCTCAGAGCGGCAGTGGAAGTGGCGGAGCCTTTGGGCACAGCTGGTGGGAGCAGTAGGTTTGGCTCCGTAGATCTCCTGCATTCGGCAACATTGTGAATGCCACGTGTCAGCTGGAGCGACAGAAGCAAGCACTGACGTTGACAACAGTTTTCACACAAAACACAGAATGAAGTAACCGGAAACCACATTTGGGGGAAGTATAAGAAAACAAAGCCAGAAAAGGCCGGGATTCATTTACACTGAATGGAGTTTAAGGAACATGGCCCAGCTGACAATCATAAGACTTTATTTTTCTTCCCAGACTTGTTTGCTAGAGTTGCAGTAGTGTTTATAGGAGGTGAGGTCTGGGGCCCTCCCGTCGAAGGAAAAGTAGCGGCGGTAGGGAAGAGGATCTCCGGGGGGAGTGAGCAAGGTGGGAGAGCCAACCCTGTCTCTCCGGTACCCGTTCTCCGCAGATGACGTAAGGGCCAGAGGGGAACCCTGTCCGGTGGCTACGGCGTGGGCTCTCGCGGTGTCCCTCCCCCTTCTCCGGCCTCGGGCTGCCCAGGGCTGTTCTGTTCCTTTTATCACCCTTTCCTTCTCCTCAGTGTCTTCATTTACGTTTTGTAAAGAGACCACCAATTGTAGGATAAAAAAAATGAAGGTTTTTTTTTTAAAGCCATTTGATGTAAATCAATAGGGAATTTTCAGCAAAAAAGAAAAAAGAAAAAAAAAGAACATAGAAATGACTGGAAATTTCATCACACTTAATGCCTGATATATTTCTGAATATCTGTGGAGCATATGAGACCCAGTGATTCAGATCTTCCTGAAAAAGTTATTTCTCATGAACAGTATACAACATTTTAGCTGTTGTAAACTAGCTTTTAGATAATCACTTAATCTCGATGGGAATATATAATCACATGTCCTTTTCCTTACAGCTTCGCCTTTTACAAGTCTACCTGTTCGAGAAGAAATGCTTGCAAGATACCACAATCTTTCCTTGGAGAGCCACAACATATCACTGACTGGTAACTGTATCACATTTCAAATAATACAGTGCTGAAATAAGTCTTTATTGTTCATTAAGGCACCACCTGTTGCCTTCTGAAGTACTAACCCCTGCTCGCGGTCTGGTGGGACAAGCACGCCAGTCCCGCACACGATTACGATGTCTGTCTAGCGCATATAGTACCTCATACTATTGGCTCTGTAGCAGCGAATGCAGGACTAATGCCGTGTGGATGGTGTGCTCTGGAGGGAGGAGGCAGCCGGTCCAGACAGGGAGGCTAAGACAGGCTCTTGAGGAAAGGGATGCCTTCCTCTCCCCATGGGAGGAGAAGAGGGTTCAGGCTGATTTGCAGATACTCTTATTTTTCATCACTTCTCGCTGGTGTATCCATCAAATCTCTCTGCATGAAGAGGAGAGTTCTTGTAGCGAGTGAAAGAGACCGTCAGGCAGATCGTGGAAAGATGCTGAGGGTGAGTCAATGACGGTGTTAACTCTGAGATCGCACTCAGTCCACTTCCTCTTTGCATGGTTTTGGATACTAGTGGTTATATTATGCTTGTTTGTTTGTTTTGTTGATTAGCTTCCTGTTAAAGGTGAGATCATATGGTATTTGTCTTTCACTGCCTGGCTTACTTCGCTTAACATGATGCTCTCAAGTTCCATCCATGCTGTTGCATAGGGTATGAGCTCCTTCTTTCTTTCTGCTGCATAGAATTCCATTGTGTAAATGTACCACAGTTTTTTGATCCATTCATTTACTGCTGGGCACCTAGGTTGCTTCCAACACTTGGCTATTGCAACTTTTATCCAATTACATGTAGTTGTTGTCCTCTTGCGTGAAGAACAGTTTCGTAGTTCTGCTTAACGGGAATAAAAGGCGGGCTCTTCCTCTCCCTCCCCCGCAAGCTGATTCCAATGGGGGGTGTGCTCTGAGCTTTCTTGTGGAACATTTTTATGACACTGTACAACTTCTGTTTGCCCTCAAATCTCCCTATTCTAATACTTACAGTCTATTCTTATTTGTAGAAAGGAATTACCGCATTCCTATGTTACTTGCTTTTTTACTTTTCTCATGTTGAAATGTTTGAGAGAGATTCATGTGAAAAAGTCTGTGAGTCCTTCGAGCTGCCCCGGAATGTTGGCAGCATCACGCCCTCCGCGACCCAGTCCAGCTGGCACCTGGGAAAGGATGGTGCCCAGGGCGACAGCAAGAACGGGCTTTTTAGTTGACGCAAGGCTGGTTATTTGCTTACTTAACCTGTTTGCAGGGTTTAACTCCTGACCACTTTTTAATTCTGCAACTGCTGTTAAAACCAGCGTTCCCACGGTTATGAAGAGATCAGGTGTTCACGATTCATCGCTTCCTTACCTTCACCTTGACCTGATGCCCTTTAGTGGGGCCATTTTCTCTCCCTCCCGCGCCCCTGATCTTGGGCTTGCCCCAAGTTGGGAGCAGTCCCTGCGGGCACATACATGCACAGCCCAGCCTTGCCGTCTGCTTCCACTCGCTGGTCTGCGCAGTCTCCTCTCTGAGGTCCCCTGCGAGCTGGCATCCCCCTCCTTGTAAAAGAAAGGCCTGTTCCTGTTTGATTTTGAGATGCTCGCAGATCCAAAGTTTAGACCATTTTCTCCATTGCAATGGACGTTCTGAATCAAACTTTCCCTTAAGTCCAGATCTGCGTGTATTTGACAGAAAAAGAGATGTGCCATTATTCACTTGGACACGTTGGCTCTCTGAGCTCTGACGCATAATTGTGGTCACAACGTTGCTCCAGTGGCCTCCTCACCGGAAAGCTTGGTTCTAGGAACTGCCTTCACTGAACTACAAAGTGCGCCTCTGATGATGAGTTTGCACTTATTAGGAACCATAAGCTTTATTCTCTCAGCTCTCACTAGGATTTTTAACCCATATTGTTATAGCACTGTTTATTTGATTTGCCCCAATATTGATTGTGTCATTACTCAAGTTTGTGTGTAAACGGGTGCTGAGAACAGTTATTTTTAATACTGTTTTCCATTCCCTCTGGCCATTTTTTTTTAAAACAACTTTTTTTTTTTTTTTAAAGATTTTTATTTATTTATCTTTAGAGGGGAAGGGTAGGAGAGAGGGAGAGGGAGAGAAATATCAATGTACGGTTGCCTCTCGTGTGTCCCCTGCTGGGAACTGGCCTGCAACCCAGGCATGTGCCCTGACTGGGAATCAAACCGCGATCCTTTGGTTCGCAGGCCCGCACTCAATCCACTGAGCTACACCAGCCAGGGCTCCCTCTGGCCATTTTAGACACTGATCTCTCTTTTAGGATAAAATGTTTCTTGTAGAGAACCTCAAATGTAGTACGTGAGTTGCCAATTTTGGACCCACGTGGCAGCCCGGGCCAGTTCTTCCAGAACTAATTTCCCTGGAGGTGCTTCAGACTGGGAGGCACAACTCAGTGCCTGGGAGAGTGGCAAACCTGGCCTTTGATTCACGAAAGACTGGCTGGTTGTTAGTTTATGTTTTTAAGCTCTTGCTAACTGGTTACTTAACAGGAACACGGACTTGACTCGTACCATGCGTAGCCATGCATCCCTTCAGGTCCAGGAGACGTTCTGAGAAGCGCGTCATTTGGCAATTTCATTACTACGCGAACGGGCGCACTGACGCACACCCAGACCGCGGGGCCTCCTCCACCCCCAGGCTCTCTGGTACACCGCCACTGTGCCTGCCCTCAGTCGGTCATTCCTTGTCCAAGCAGTCATTCCGCAGCGTGGGGCTGCGTCGATTTCTACATGAAAATTAATGGAATCCCCGTAACAACCCTATGCAGTGGGTATTACTACTATTACTCGTAATTTGCACATCAGGGGAGAGAGGCACTAAGGAAGAAGGGAACTGACCAAGGTCAGAGGTGGCAAGTCGGAGCGCGGCCTTGAACCCAGGCCGCTGGCTGTGCTGCGGTGCCCCAGCTCAATTGCGGTGTCTTCCAACAGCATCCCTGAAATAATCACACCTACGTTAGGCAAAAAGTTTTAAAAACCCATGAAAACAAAGCCATTTTAAGTGTCTTATTTATAAATAGGTTTGTGTTGGAAACTGCACGCACGGAGATAATGAATACCTTATGAAGGTATAATTGACAGAAGAGTAAATTTTTTTTTTCTTTCTGATAGCACTGTAGTTTTAAAACTATCTTTTGATAATGGACTCTTTTTACATCACTGCACTGAAGTTTTCCATCATCAATGTTTGGACTTCAGTGTGCTTACACCAATTAGAGTGTTTCTTTATTGTTCCTTCTGTGAATGTTTCCTCTCCCTCTGCATATTGAAGTGTTTGGTGTCTCGGTCAATGGGTTACAGTTTAACCAAAAGTTAACATGAAAACACCGGCTGACCGGTTTCCGCCCATGCCGTAGCACTGGTGCAGGCCCTGCTACGGCGTAGTTTATTCACCCTGCTGAGATGTGAGCAGCTGGGCCAGCGTGGTTCTCGGTACGGGACGGATGGAGGTAGACTGAGCAGCCACTGGAGAGGTGCACGTGTGTTGCTTAAGGTACAGAGTAAAATTTGAAAAGATTAGTCAAGGTCCGGAAAGGTGGCTGTCTCCTCGAGGTGGGAAGACACGTGATTTAACGATCCCATGGAGGTCAACAGCGAGTAAAGAAGCTCACTACAAAGTCAGCTGCCCGGCGGGTGGGCGCGGGGGCGGGGGCAGGCCTGGGCCTCCCAGCAGGAGTGGGCCCAGGAACCTGACAGAGTCCAGTGCCGTCTTGTCTTTTTCCTTCCCTCCTGCTGGTGTTCGTCCTCCCAATCTTTCAGCATGAAGTCAAAAGCTACAGCGTCAGTAAAGTGCATATCCACAAGTTCTGTTTCGTTTCTCTGATATCTGTTTAGCGTACTTTATTAGTTTTAATTACCTACGTAAAAATGAGCTCATTTAAAAATATTAAAACAGGATCTTATTTCCAGCAATAAAGTAACTCAGAGAACCTCAAAAGCTCCTGTCACAGCTAGGGAATATAAAATGTAAAGCATACAATGCAGGAAGCATTCTTTTAAATACGGAGCTAAGTACGCAAAGCAATCAAGACAATTTCCATAAACTGAAACTGGTAACGGAGGCCTCAAACCTCTGAACTGATCTCAGGTCAGGTTCCCTTGAGTTGGGGGCCAGGGCACTTGAGTTTTTAAGAGCCACGGATGTAAGAACAAAGCCTCGAATCCAGGCAAGGCGGCGAGCTGGAACTGGAAATCTCCAGAAACCTGATCCTTCCTAATATAGAAACATAGTGTGGAAGGGTTGACCTCAGGGGAAAAAATTAGCTGACCGCCGCAAGGGGCCGGGCAGCTGGAGGTTGGGTGTTAGTCCTCCACCGCGGCGAAACCCAAACCTCCCTTGACTAGGCGCAGACGAAGTCCTGCTCTGAGCGAGGGCTAGACCACACATTTCCACCACCTGCCTGACGCGGGAGCTTCCGGCCCACGGACGGCACGGGACCGAGCCCAAGGAGGTGGTGCTTCCGCAGGAAAGCACCGGAAAACCATCCGTGGAGGGAAGAATCGTCCCCCCAGGCCGTGCCATCCCTCCCGAGGAGCAGCTCCCAAGGCAAACGGAAGGAGAGCGAGCTAAGGAGCGGGAGGAACTGACCGTTCAGAACTTCAGAGGTAGAGACACTAGGTAGGCACATGAAACAAGAAACACGCAAACATGAGAAGATAATATTCTGCTATCAAAAGAAAAAAAAAAAAGACAAAGTGTGTTTGAGAAAATGGCCAAACAGAACCCAAACTTGGCAGAAGGAGGCAACGCCCCCCGAACACCCGCTGCTCCCGTCTCAGCTCTGCTGTCCTCTGTTCGGGACGGGCGTGCGTGCGTGCGTGCGTGCGTGTGTGCGTGTGTGTGTGTGCGCGCGCGTGTGTGTCGGTGTCCTTGCACGCTGCAGAGTGCCGGGCCGTGCTGTTTGGGTGCCGTAGTGCTCCTGATGGAAACCCAGATGGACTGCTCTGAAAGTGCTTGTCGCGATCCTTCCACACGAGTTCTCGGAGATCTAGCCATTTCACATGGAACTAGGTTGCTTCTTTAACAAGTGTACGCAGTGGAAATCTGTCAGCTTACTTGGATATTTTTATCTCCATGGACCCTGGTGTGGTGGAATTTTTCTCTGTTGTCAACCACGCAGCAATGAACACTTTTACATCTCTCTCTCTCCCTCCCTCCCTCTCTCTCTCTCTCCCCGCTTCTCCCCCTCTCTCTGCCCCCCACCCACCCGCATGACTGTGTGCCTGCCCTTGGATAAATTCCACCAAGTAGAATTGCTGAGTCAGAAACCGGTGCATTTTTATTTTAATAGGTACTTGCAAATTGCTGTCCAAAATAGTGTAACAGTTTACTCCTTCCCCCACGTGATATTAGAGTGTATATTTTTTCTAGATCTTGACCAGCCCTTGATGTTATGAAACGTTTTTTGTCTTTGCAATTACGAGGAAAAATAACGTTTTTTGTCTTTGCAATATTTTGTTTATATTCTTCATCCATTTTCCTGCTGGGTTTTTATATATTTAAATTGATGTAAATTAGACAGCTAAAATTTTTAAATACGAATCTATACTTTCTATAGAAGTTGTAAATATTGCCTTCCATTCATCCTTAAACTTTTCAATGTGGCCTTTATTGAAGGAAGAAGTTTACTAGAGTAAGTTTTGTTTCTAGTTTTTTTCATATTGTTTTCAAAGATGTATTTCCAGAGGCATTTTTCACCCTTCAGTTTTTAGCCCATTTGAAATATTGTTTTACATATTGTGTGTGACAGGCACTAACTTTATTATCATTATTTTTATACACATGGTTAATGTCTCAACACTCTTTATTGAGCAGTTCTTTTTCCTACAGCTTTGAAATTCCACCCTAATGACTTTCCAACTTCCCATATGCTATTGTCTCTCCACTGTTGCGATGTTTTCTGGCTAGGATAGTGCTAGGTGAAGTCAGAAGAAAATTTACCTGGTAACCAAGGCACCTCTCCTGTGTGCCACACCCAAATGAAGCGTTCATCAGGCCACACCTGCATCTAGAAGGTACATTACACACTGATAACTTCTCTTCTCTTCCAATGCATTTTTAAAAAAAGATCTGGTGGTATCTCCTAAGTTGAATTCACAACCCACAAACAGTTTCTGACTTGCAATCTGAAAGAAAAACTTTACCTATTTTATTCCATTAATTTCTGGGTGTTTTCCAGCCTCCTTTACATAAATGTTAACTTTTGCAACATTTGATATATCTTTACATCTCTGTTCTTGTTTTAAAAAATAGGTTTTCCTATTTCCTGGAGTTTTAGCCTTTCATATAGATTTTTATTTTTGAACAAGTTCTACAAAAAAAATACTTTGGCGGGGGAATTGAACTGATTTTCACTGAATCTGTAGATTAATTTGGGAATAATTACTGGTTTTATGATATTGTATTATATTGCCATGAGTGATATAGATCTCATTTGAGATCTATTAGTTAACTTTTTCCTTTTTAAATTTTATTTTCTTTAAAAAATTTTTCCTTTTAAAAAATATTTAAAAAATTACATATACTTACAGTGTGCGTGTTTAACATGACGGTTTTATTCTATATATGGTGAAATGATACAGTAGTCAAGCTAATTAACATATCGTCTCACATAGTTACTTTTTCGTGCGGGACGAGCGTACCTGAACTCGACTCTTGGCGCATCGCGGATGTTCAGCATAATGTTATTCGGTACCGTCCTCCTGCCCGTGCGTTAGCGCACCGGGCCGTTCGTCTTACATAACCGCCGCTTCGCCTCGTCGGACCGACATCTCCTTATTTGCCCTGCCCACACTTCTCCTCTCTGCTTCTAGGAGGTCAACGTCTTGTTTAAGATTCCACGCGCGGGCGAGATCATACAGTACTTGTCTTTCTCTGTGTCTGGCTGTTTCACTTAGCCTAGTGTCCTCCAGGTTCATCCTTGCCGTCGTGCAAGGCGGGTTCCTTCTTCATCCTGGCTGAGCGGCACCCGCCGGGTGTGCACACACGACCTCTGCGTCCGCTCTCCTGTCGATGGGCACCTGGTTGTTCTGGAAGCCTGGCCGTTGTGACGAAAAGCAGCAGGCGTGGCTGGGCGGTCTCTCTTTGAGATCCCGATTCCGCTCCCTTTAGCTCCGTGCCCAGAAACGGGACCGCTGGATGTCACGCGGAGGTTCTAGTTCTAATTTCTGAGGATTCTCCGCGCTGTCCTCCGCCCGGCTGAACCGATTTACATTCCCGCCAACAGTGTGCAGTAGTAGTTCCTTTTCCTCCAATCCCCACCCCACACTTGTTATCTTGTGGGGTTTTTGCTTTTTGTTTTTGATAATAGCCACACCAAGGGTTGTGAAGTGATTTTTCCAGTGTGGTTTTGATTTGCATATCTCTGATGATCAGTGATGTTGAGCACCTTTTCTTATATTTGTTGCCCATTTGAGTGATATCCATTCAGGTGCTTTGCCCATTTCTAAATCGAGCTATTTGTTTTATTTGATAGTGAGTCTTATATGTTGTAGTGCATTTAACCCTTTTTAATAAGAGTTCCTGATTTAAAGCTCGTTTGGAAATACTGTCCTATGCTTTTAATTGGCTATTTCCATTTTTTCTCTTGCATAACAGGTCAAAGGAGACTTAAAAAAAAAATCCTTACCTGAGGACATTTCTTTTCATTGCTTTTAAAGATAGAGGAAGGGACAGAGAAGCATGATGTACGAGAGAGGCACTGATTGGTTGTCACCTGTATGTGCCTGGACTGGGGATGGAACCTGCAACCTAGGCTTGTGCCCTGACCAGGAATTGAACTCACAACCTTTTGGTTATGGGACCATACTCCAACCAGCTGAGCCATCGCCAGGGCATTGGAGTAGACTTATTTCTAGTGAAATGATTCCTGAATGGGTCCATTAAGGTCTAACTTCTCATTTTTTTTCTGACAGCTAGAAATTGCTTGAAGGTCTATATACTTTAAAATTTTTAATTATAAAAATAAGAGTATTTAGACAGATATAAATTCCTGTGTGATTTGAAGAATGATCTTTTTAAAACATAGCTTGGAAACTGAGCACATAGGTCCGGTCTCGGCAAGGCAGACGTCAGGGACGCCTTTGTAACACGCTACACAAGCAGAAATACATTGTTGCAGTCGCGGAGCTATGGCAAGTTGAAACACTGTGCACTGAGTTCAGTGGCCATGTTAGTGTGTTGGCTACCCACAAAACTATTTGACAGTTAGGGATAAAAATCTCCGTTCCTATTTTCACGCTTGTGGTTTCGTGCAGGAAAGCAAGCTGTAGGGCGCCCAGGAGCACAGGGAACGGTGAGACCACAGCCCAGCCTGGCGCGTGGGCACCGCGGGGAGAGGCCACTCGGCAGCGCGCACGGAAGTGGGTCGTGGCAGTTGTGAACGGCTGGGATGTATCACTCTCGCCCCTCCTCTGCCGTGGCACTGCTTTGTGTGACAAGTCGTGTCGTCTTCTTTCTGTGAATACTTTGTTTCCCTCTAAACCTCAGTTCAGAAGTTCGAAGGGAGCGAAGTTAATTCCACGGTCGTGAGAACTTCCTGTCTCTGACACTTGGTGATTTGCTGCTGGTTCGTAGAATCTGGACTCGGCCTCCCCTAGATCGGAGACCCACCTCTGTCGTTATCAGCACGTGATCTGGAGCCAGAGAGTCACCTCTCTCTGTCTCAGCTTCCTCTCCTGTGAAGCAGGACTGACAGAAATTGTCCTCATAGAAGTGCTCTGAAGAGACAATGGTGGAATCAACATGTGACTTTCAGCAACACGTGTTGTAGCTTCTGTTACATTCTGCGATGAGTTCAATGGCGAGAAGAAGTGGATAATTATGTAGCAGTTAATATATTCCTAAAACTTTTCTCGTGAAAGTTCATCTAGTCCTTTTTGGAGTCTCATGAAATATGTATTGTCCCATTTTACAAATGAGAAAACTGAGGTGTGCAATGCAAAGACATTCTGGGTCGCCCCGTGAATAACCTTGGGTGAAGAACCCCAGACACTGGGCTGCTGCCTTGCACAGCGCAGGTGATGATTCTCATTCCAACTTCCAGCTATGTTAGGAGGCTCCAGGGAGCCGTATCACCAAAATAGCATGGTGGCCTGGCATCACCTTCTGGGAACTATGTGTGTCTGTCATCTGTCCTGCTAGGAGTGACAGTGCTGCCACATCTCCTTGCCAGTCCTTCCCCAAGAAAATGGTTTGTCTCCAGCTCCACAGGGTGCCAGAGAGTCAGAAATAACAGAAGAGTCGAAAGAGCGTTTTCTGGGTGCCCCAGCCTCCACAGCCTCCTGCAGCTCCACGGCCTGCAGCGAAGCCTGGCTCTCCCCATCTGAGCACGGGGGCCCTGCCTTGGGCTGAGCAGGGGCCAGCAGTAATGAGTGGCATTCAGCTCAGACCCGGGAAAAGGCTCAGAGAAGTCCCTGAAGGCCTTGATCCTGAAGCAATGTCCAAGTGGGGTTTTCCAGGATGTGGAAGTGTTTCCTGGGGATTTTCCACCACGTGTCCCAGACATTCTGGCCTCCTGAGCCCCCTTCCTTCTCTTTAAGTTAAGATTTCCTTTTCCGCACCAGCAAGGCAGTAAACCAAAGCAGTTCAGCCTTGCAAGGAACTGTGCGGTTTGTTGCCAGGGCCAAGGATCTGCGGCGCTGGCAGCAACGACCCAGGGCCAGGAGCAGAGACAGCTCAAGTGCAGACCTCTCCACGCAGGGGGCGTCATGCGGTGTGTCTGTGCTCCTGTGGCGGGCTTGTTTCTCTGGTAATGGGGTCCTCGGGGTGCTTCCATGTTTTCGCATGTCGCCGCATGTCCTTATTGTTAAGGGCTGACTGTTGTTCAATTGTGTGTCTGTCACCGCATATTCGTGGGCCATTCATTCATCAGTGGTCATTTGGACTGTTTCCACATCTTGGCTATTGTGATATGAGGGACCTAAAACAGTCCAACTCATAGAAGCAAAAAGAATAGAAGGGTGGTTGTGGGGGCTGAGGCAAGGGGTGGGGGTGGGGGTGGGGTGGGAGGGTATCAGTCTAAGGCATTAAGTTTCAGCTTTGCAAGATGAATGAGTTCTGGAGAACTGTACGCTGTGTGCTTCTTGATAATGAAATTGTATTGTACACCTAAAAAAAATGTTAAGACAGAGCTCATGTTGTGTTCTTAACCTCAAAAAACAGAAAAAGAAATGTCAATTCCAGGACAGAAATAAAAGGAGCAAGTTCAAAAACCACACACACACGCACGCAAAACCCACAACAACAAAGGTACTGTTTTTTGTTTGCAAAAGAAAAGTATCTAATGAGGGCAGTTAAATAATCTGAATTTTGCTTTCGAAGCACAACCTTGGTGTTGTTACAGAAAATAGGTGGAGGAGGAGAAACTGCAGCCAAGACAAGTGAGAAGGTCATCGGCTGGTCCTGCAGGAAAATCATGAAGGTGTAAGGGTGGACAGAGCTCTCCTTCCCTGACTGGGGGTCCCTGACTGGGTCTGAAAATTAAACCGACAAAGCAGAGTGACGGAAACAGAGTAACAGGAGAAAAGCACGCACATTTATGTAACACACATTCTGCGTGACAAGGGGGCCTTCGGAGGGGAATGACGCCCCGGAAGCAGACCCGCGTGTCTGACGCTGGTTTGGTGGAACGCGGAGTGTCGTGGAGGAACTCGCTGGGTCGGAGGGGTGGAGATCAGCGAAACAGGCTGGGGGACCTCGGCTGGGCCTGGGTGTGAGGATTCTTCCCTGTGTCCCTGTCTTTGGGGATAAGGGGGCTCCCTCCTTTCCTCCAGGCAGAGGGAGGGCACCTCTTGCCTGAGAGCTTTATGACCTATTGCAGGGGAGAAGGGAGGGCTGGTGTGGGTGGCTGGAGAGATCTTTCTGCTTCTGCTGTTTCCTCAAACTCTTTGGCTTAAAATATCCAGTATACCAAGGTGCCATTGTTTGGGGGTTAGTATGACAGAATCCCGACGACGGGATAAGGGTAAGCAGGGTGGGAAATGCCCGGGCAAACTGCTTTCACGTTTCAGAGGTAGAATCAGCTGTCTCCTACCCTATGTGATTCAGCATGATGGGTGAGGGGAAGAAGAGAAGGCCAGTGCTTCTCCCCTGGATGCAGTGAGTTTGAAGGACCTGTGGGATATTGCAGGTTAGATGCTTAGTGCACACCTAGCACTGTGGGCCTGTGGGATCAAGAAGTGGGAACGGAGCCAGGAATTTGGCAAATAAAGGATATGAGTGAGAGAGAATCACTAAGTCTAGCCTGGGAGTGTAAAATCAAAACCTACAGAGGCTAGAGAGCAAAGTCCCAATGGACATCAGCGTTGACTGGTAGGAGGAGAAGCTGGCTTGGCCAGCAAAATGTTAGATTGGGAAATAGAAGCAAAGCGAGGGGAGTTTCCGTGAGTAAGTAGTTTCTGGCAATGTCTGATATTTTGGCGACGGCAAAGAAAACATTGGCTCTGAAAGGAGGTTGTCAGGTTAAACAATTAGGCCATTTTTAACCTAAGAGAAAGCACTTTCCATGATGCCGTAAGGCGCCAGACTGTGCTGTACTGAAATAGGAATGCCGGAGTCAGAGGACTCCTCCACAAAACCAGCAAAGTCAATTTCTCTGCCACCGAGAGGGGACCACCTTTTTAAGGGGATTCCAGAGCTGACGGTGACGTGAGGAACCCTTACAGAAAACAAGCTCGAGACCAGCTAGAGTAAGTCTTGAACCATTTTCTCCCATTACTAGTACCCAGGATAATTTCTGACACATAGTAGATGCTCAGAAAATGTGCTGAAGTGAGTAACTTGTTTCAGTTTGCCGACTCAGCGTTTTCCCTATATAATGGAATCTTGGTAAGGTCTTACTATACCTAACGTATTTCTTTTTTCCCCTTTCTTTTTGAGCATAAAGTTCAGTTCAGCAATTCTGGAATTCTGGAAGCAGTTATTTCCAGCATGTGCTCACAAAGCAATTCACACTGGCTGTTCTTAACTGTTGGCAACCTTCACACCTGGTCGTTGCTTAAGGAAGCATTTCTGTAAAGTTTTAAATGCTAGTGAAAGTGGTTTCATGTTAATTTATTTAAGTTCTATTTCCCCCTCTTTCTGCAGTTTGGCTCTGCATTCTCCTTTTAATGACGCCCCGTGAGAGAGCACAAGGCAGAGAAGTGTGTTTGCACTGTGTTGTCTTTCCGGCAAGCAACCCCTCCCTCCCCCTGGGGAGTGGCCGTCACTGCTCCGATTTGTTTCTTCCTTTCCATTTTATTTATTTATTTTTAGAGAGGGGGAAAGGAGGGAGAAAGAGAGGGAGAGAAACATCAACGTGTGGCTGCTTCTTGCGCGCCCCCTACTGGGGACCTGGCCCACAACCCAAGCATGTGCTCTGACTGGGAATCGAACCTGTGACCCTTTGGTTCCCAGGCCGGCACTGAATCCACTGAGCCACACCAGCCAGGGGTGCTCTGATTTCTACACAGTCACTGTCTTGCTTATTAAAATTGTTTTATGACCCAGGCATGCATTCCTAAATGTGATGGTTTAGTTTTACTTCTTTTTACAAGGTGTGTTTTTAAAGTATCTTATCATTTGTAGGCTTCTCTCTTCCCCTTTCTAATGTATCTGTTGAAACAAACCAGATGATTTATCTCGTAAGTCTTTGCACAATCTGGATTTTGTTGATTGCTTTCATGAGGTGTAGTTTAATGTGTTTTCCCGTCTCCTGTGTTTCCTATAAACTGGTGATTGGATCTAGAGACTTAGTCAGTTTAGGGACCGCCCTGCCCTTTATTCCCAGACCACTGCCTAGGTAGTGGGGTGTTCTGCTTTAGAGGTGATGGTAGCAGTAGATGCAAAATGGCCAGATCCATGATTCATTAGCAGTTGCAACATCATTGTATTACATTTCTTCACTTATTTGCTGGAATTCTACGGAGTTTTCCTTCTCTATTATTTGGTTAATAATAGAGACCATGGGTCCATTTAGGCAGAGCAGTGTGCTTGTTTGATTTTTTTTTAATTTAACACTGTTTAAAATAAAGAAACTGGTTGGTCCTATGTCACCTGTATCTGTATCTCCATCTCTCTCTCTCTCTGTGTATCCACATCTATATATTTACATATAGATAAATCACCTCCAGGCTTCGTACTGATATTTCAAATTCAGTGACAATTCAGAACATCAGGATGGATATTTAAGTTCTTCTGTCTTAGATATGCATCTCTACCCAATTCCTCCAGGTTCTTAGGGAGTGAGTCTGGGAAGGAATGAGTTAGCACATCACACAAATGCACATTATACACAAAACGTTCTTGTAGTAACTACGGGGGACGCCCCGCACTGGTCTGGTTTGTTTCCGCAGCGCCCCACTTTTGCCAGAGCACAGGACACAGCGTCATACAGTTTCTCCTTCCTGTGTCCTGACAGCTAGAGATTTGAAGGAGGCAGACATCACAGCCCGAGGCTTTTGCAATTCTGTTAATGTTGTAACAAAACTTTTCTTTAGCTGTGCCTGCGCAAGAGAATGATAAAGGAAACTAAGTCTGTGTTGATGAAGAGTACTTCTTGGAAGAAACGTCACACGAAGAAGCTGTCTCAGGAGAGCACAACTGTGGATGACTTAAACTGTTTGATATATCGGATTTCCCTTCAACGTAGCTTTTACAATATCACCCTTGTTGTTGTTTTCTTTTTGTGGCTAATAGAACATTCCAGTGCTGCAGTAGAAAAAAACATCACTTTACAAAGTCCATCGAATCTAGAACTCATGTGCCAGTTCACAGCATCCGGGGATCCGAACTCAGTGAACGTGTCCTGGAAGAAGGATGGCGAGCCCCTGAAGAGTGGTTATTTCACCAAAGCAACGGACAAGTTTGTGTACACTCAATACCTGTGAGTAGGCCAACCTGCGCCCCGGGCGCTCCCGTGAAATCACCCGTTAAATTCTGAACGCATCTGTTCACTGGTGCGCTTTCCTTTGCTGGCACTTGAATGTTATGCTAATACTCAAAATTGCGTACTGACAGAATGTTTTCTATTCTAGCAATTTGATTAATAGCTGTCTTTTTTCATTTTCATTAGGAAGTGTTTTGAAAACTAAGCCTGTATTAATAACTTAAATTATCTTTAGGTTCACCATCATTAATAGCAAACAGATGGGAAGTTATTCTTGTTTCTTTCAAGAGGAAAAGGAAAGAAGGGGCACATTTAATTTCAAAGGTCAGTACTAATAATTTGTAAGTTATAACCAGTATTCTAAGGATTCTAAAGCCCCCAGTTCTTTAATTATTATTACAGTGCTAAACATAATGCAGCTGAAAGACATTCATAATCTGCGTTCCATTGAATTGTAAGCGGCAACCTTTAAAATGGCGCTTCCCCTTGCCTACCCAGCGGTCAGACTTGTATTTCCCAGTCCACTCCCACTCGGCTTCTGGCCCTCATTCAAGCATAGCTTTTAGTTAGAAGGACCAGGGTGCCATGTTCTTTGTAAGTCATAGCAGTCTTTTCTTCTTCCCTCCTTCCTTTCCCCTTTCCTTCCTTTCCCCCTTCCTTCCTTCCTTCCTTCCTTCCTTCCTTCCTTCCATCCATCCATACCTCTAAACTCAGAGCTTTTATAATAGCCCTCCCAGTGTCTGAGTTACTGCAGTCCTAGGCTGTGAGAATATGTCACATATGGAAACTCAGGGATACTATAAAATTTTAAAATAACACAGAGGTGCAAAAGGGTTGCCTGCTTTCGATGCCATCAAGTTAAGGACAACCCCGGAGTGTAATACCCAGCTCTCCCTTGTGGAAACGGACAAATCAGAGTGTTTTACTCCTTCCATCATTGAAACAAAACTTCAAAGATCTCAGACACGTAAAAAAGACTAGTCATTCAAGTTCGACAATTGTCTTCATGAAAACCCCTGCTCTGTGACAGATCAATGGACACAATGTCCACGCTGGTGTTTCGGAAACGCAGCCTGTTGCCATATCGATGACTTTGGACTTCTGTACACTTTAACTTCCCAGCAAACATGAGAAATCGTTGTCTGGCTAGCTGCTGGGACGAGATAGGGACACTGTCCGGAGGCCGCAGCCACTGCAGGACGGCCTGCTCTGTCAGCGACCTGGTGGGAGGCGGCTCGCTCCCACACCCCTCCCTGCTTCCCACTTTACTCAGCGGCTCGCTTCCTTTTCGAGGTTTTGTGACTGTGCCATCTTGGTAAATGCAATAAATCCTGGTGTTTATGGAACTTGGCCTCGGCAAAGGCAGAAACCGTTATCATCCTTTGATTATTTTGATCATGTACATTCTCTCTCAACCTTCTTTCCTTCATTTGTCTAATTTAACTTAGGGAAGGATAAATTATGTACAGTTCCTTCCTTTATTCATTCTTTTCCTTCCCCTTTTCATTTTCCTTTTCCTTCTGTCTTTTTCCCACCCTCCCTCCCTCCCTTCCCAATGAGTTAAAAGGATATGGAACACATGTACCCATGTGCACACACACACAATCCTAGTAAACATTTTATTGAGTCTCCTTTACATATGCGAAGAAGACCTAAAGGTCTTACAGAAATACTCAACAAATCTTGAGGCTTAATGTGATTCCAGAAAATTCAACTTTAAAAATAGTTTTATTCCCCCCTTCTAAATGGCTCTGTTTTCTACAAATGTGCACCAGTTACACCTCTTCTAGGTTTCAATATTGACGACATTATGTGCTCCTCAGTAGCTTTCTTACACTAAAGGACCTGAGCTATTATTTGGAAGTGATCATTCTTACCTCTAATGTGAAGATGAACAGGAGCACTTCACTTTTCAATACACCAGTAGCTCTAATGCCTACAGTCTTGAAGGAGGGCTCTTCGTTTCGTGTCTGTTGGCGGTAAGGGGTCTGAAGCAGCTAGAGTGCCAGCGTAAAGCCTGCGTTGGAAATCCAGTGCTTGAGGAATAAAAGAGACACTGAATATTCACTTCTGCAAAAGAATAGTTTTCTTGAAGCCGTTTAGTTCAGTGTATTATTAGTTTTGAATGCCCGCTGAACAAGAATACAGCTTTTAAGTATGTGCTAGGTATATCATGAGGATATTTATAAAATCAATAAGTTGAGCCCTTCCAGATCTTTTGGTAAAACAATAATTATTCTCCGTGATTTATCTAAGTTTGTGCTGTTTTGAAAACTAATTTCTTTTGATTACAATTCAGAGATGTTTGGGCATCTGCAGAACAACTCATGCTGCGGTTAATTTAATTAGGTCTGTAAGGCTTATAGAATGATATGTAGTTTTATCAATGTCCTATTATGCTTTCTCCACATGGGTTGTTTAGGTTTTCCTTGGAAGGAGGATTATCTTTCCTTAGCAGCACTACAATCGTGCGTGGATAAGAAGCCTGCTTTATAGACTCTAGTTTAAATTGAGCCAAAAAAGAAACAATTCTGCTGTTGCCTCCACGAGTCAGCTGTAGAGCATGCTCTCTGAACGATTTACCCGCAGCATCCCTGTCTCTGCCTCTCCGGGCACTGGTTGATTTATTGCTACAAGATTGTAAAAGGGCCTCCACATCCCTGATTAGGCCAGTGCAGAAAGCCCTGCTGACTGTGTGTGTTTGCCTGCTGAGGCCCGCCGTGGGTGGCAGCCAATGTCGGGGATTGCCTTCCACCCCAGGCGGGTGAGGGATGGTGTACAGGGTTTCTCTGCAGTGGGTCAGCTATTCTGAGGCGGTTGCTACACTAGTCATCAATGTTAAAATCTCTTAGCAGAAAGATGCAGTTTAGTTGGAAAAGGACCAATGACAGGGACGTGGGACGCTGAGATGTCATGGTGAGGTTTGGATGGTGCCACGTGCTATGACACATGTCCTGGCCCCGCCACCATCTTCATTGGGAAGCACCCCAGAGGCCAAGCACGGCAGTGTGGTGTGAGAGAGTAGCTGGAACCCCAGCTGCACACCTCGGGGTTGAAGTTAGCTGTCTGTGACCATACGGAAGATTCTTTTTCTTAACTTGAAAGTAAATAAATATCCTGGAGCCCAAAATGACCGGGTTGGTTTTTTTCTAGTTCGTGAACACGTAGATTAGAAATCGCCAACCTCGTAACTCCATAGGGCTTTCTCTTTCACTGGGGGGATCCTAGACCCCATTTTCCCGGAGATCAGCCTAAATCAGCAACATCATCCTCTTTCAGAATGGATGCTTCTAATTTCACATGTCCTAGTTTATCCCAAGTTCCAAAAGGTCAGCAGCACATATTAGAATGCAGCATCCCTGTCCCTCTGCTCATGAATACTTCCAAATGTAAGCAGCAGCCCACACCACCTGTACCTGTACCCGCACCTGGGGCGTGATTCAGCGATGCCCCTGAGCACAGAGCATTTTGTCATTGAGACCCATGCTGCCGGCATCAGCCACACAAGGCAGAGCCGAGCGGTGGTTAGTGTCATCGTGACCACCAGTCCTGGGGACAGCGGGAAACAACAGAGGAGGAGAAAGAAGGCAGCAGGTCTGTTTTGTTTCCCTCGGGCACCACTGCCATCTGCAGTCCGTGTCTCGATCTGAATGTTTCGTGGAGATGGCTTCATGGCTCTGCGACGCGTCCCTCCCCCCACCGAACGTCGCAAAATACCTATGATGTTCTTGAAAAGTCCCTTTCGGCTAGCAGGTATGCTTTCCACGCCTGTGCTGCTCAGATGTTTACTGATAAAGTGTGTCTTCTACTGTGGTTTCCCTAAGACATTGCTTTCCTTCCACTTTGGATTCTTAGTCTGTGAGTCCACGTCAACGTTTCGATCATATTCCAACACATATTTTCCTGCGGAATCATGACCTGTCATCTCTCCAGAAAAAAAAAAAAGCCCGCTGAGATGGAGAAGTAGGGTCGCTGTCTGGGAGACCAGCAGGTGGGGGAACGCAGGAACTGTGCCCTTGACTCATGCATGCCGGGGCCACCAGTTTCAGTCTGCCTTCAGGGCAATGCTCACTCTGAGGCGGCCTCGCCTGGCTCTGGGAATGACTGCATCATAGCTGCATTGTTAAAAGCACAGCTCCACTCCGTCTGTGGTCTGGAAGGAGCCTGGGGCTTCAGAGAAGATTCCCTGCTTGAGCCAGGCTTAAGCTCTCTGTTTAATCTGCAAGCCTTCAGTGGGGGCCTCTTCCGGGTTGAATTATTTTTGTTGTTGTTGTTGTTAAAGATTTTATTTACTTATTTTTAGAGAGGGGCAGGGAGGGGGAAAGAGAGGGAGAAAAACATCAATGTGTGGTTGCCTCTTGCATGCCCCTGACTAAGATCCTGGCCTGTAACCCAGGCATGTGCCCTGACTGGGAATTGAACTGGCGACCCTTTGGTTCACAGGTCAGCACTCAATCTGCTGATCCACACCAGCCAGGGCTGAGCTGATCTTTTCAAGTGGGAATTTATGTTGCCTGTGCTTATGTGTTATCATACTTCATTTAATAACAAAACTACCCCAGGCGTTGGGTATATTGGAGCGAAGTGTGATTAGGAAGCGGTGCTGAGCTGATAGATGGATAGGGTTTTGTCCAAAACCCCAAGAGTAACTTTGTTCTCACTTGGTCCAACCATTTCCTCACAATAAAATGTCAAATATAGAAATACACACAAAAAGGGACACCAAAGCAAAATAAAATATGATGATGATGATGAGGAGGAGGAGGCGGAGGAGGGATGATGATGATGATGATGATGGGCATGAGCCAGCCTTGGCCACGCCCCTGGCTGAAATCCTTGAAGGCCTCACCGCGGGGGCCGCTGCTTTTTTCTCAGTGAGGGTCTTACTGACCTCACACTGAAGCACAGGGCCTGCTCCTCCCAGGTCAAGCCCGAGCTCAGTCTGACCACCCCACGTCAGACGATGCACCCTCATGAATGAACCAGAACACGTGCTGGTCACGGGGACCCAAACTCCGAGCCCTGTCTGAGCCCTGGAACGTGACCCGTCCGGGATAGCCCTCTGCGGACTGGGGAACTGGAGGGCTGGAGGAGAGGACGGGATTTTCGTCGAGGTCACCAGGGCCCTTAGTCCGCAGACCACTGTCCTGCCTTCGGCTTCCCCCTGTCCGGGGTCTCGGAGAGGAAACTGGCTCCGCCATAAAAACAAAACAGAACAATTCAGTGTTCTGTGGCTCAGTCTGACTTTGGCCGTTACCATTCTGACATTGAACCTCGTTGTCTCGTTTCCCCAAATCGTACGATTTACTTACTCTGTTAGCATCAGGATGTTAGCATCAGGACAGATAGCCAGCCAACTCTCTTGGACTCTAGAGTTGCTTCCAGTTTTCTCCTATGATTGTTTTCCTCGGCAAGTGCACTCTCTGGGTCTACAGAGGAGCCCCGAAGGCACGGCCACAGGCTGAGCCCGCTGAACCAAGCTGACGGAAGCAGCTTGAGCTAATGGGGCAGAGCCCTGGGGTGAGAGTGTTCTGCACGGGGCTCAGGCTATGGATAACCAGTGCTGTAGCTGGACCTGCCCTTGTGGTTCCCACCATGACTGCAAGACGCCTGCCCCACATCAGGAAACTGCAAAAGTGCGGGTTTGGTACTTACGAGACCCGGAAGGGCCGCAGCCCAGCTGGGGCCACGGAGGTTGGGGGGAGGGGCTGAAGGAGCACGGGGCTGGGGTTCTGCTTTCACTGGGGCCACGGGGCAGGCGGTGGGGGGGGGCAGGGTTTCATGGGCTCACTCCTATGGGTGAATTTAAACAAAAAGAGTGGAAACTTAAAGTGCAGGAAGAGGGACTGAACAAGTGGTCCTCATGCTCATCGTTGAAATCCACCGAGACCTTTAAGACTAAGGATCCTCGAGGGTGCAGGTGGCTGGGCCCCAGCCCTCCGGGTGGCACTTGTTTCTTCGAGATGGCCGTCTTCGCAGCGGGTGCCCTGGCCACCAAAGGCGCTTGCATTGTGGGAGAGAAAACACGTGTCAGGGCTTACGCTGCGGAGAGACACTGCACCTTTCTGCTTAAACAGGCACGTGGGCAGCAGTTAGTCCCTTACTCAAAATTACAGCGTGTGGTTGTTTTAAAGTGTTGTTTGCGTTATGCTGCCTTTTCCTGGTAAGCGCAGTATGTAGCGAATGGGACATGTCATCCTTATTCTTAGGTTTAATAGTGATATGTGAAGTTATTCCATGTACTTTTCCTGTTCCACATGCTACCTAGGTCCAAAACCCAGATTTTCTTCTCAAGGTTTTAACCAAGCTCGTTCCATTTCTTGTATGGTAAGGAGCAGGAATTAGGCACCCTGATTTAAAATGTTCTAACGTATACTGCGGTTGTAATCTTGGAAACAAATGGAATCCGCTGCCACTGCTTTGGCCAAGCACTGGACAGTGGGCCCCGCGCGGTGGGGCCGGCCCTGGAGCTCCGGGGAGAAGGCGTCTGCCCCTCTGGCCGCCACCGCCAGCCGCTCCGAGCTCCTCTTTCTCCACTCTTCTGGGCCTGGTCTCCTGGGAACTCCTCTTCCATTTTTCATCACTTTTCCATTTTCACCTCCATTTACAAATGGGCGGGGTGGTCTGCGAGGGACTCAGTTTGGAGCCTTTTCCTCCTTTTGGGCTGCTCCCACACGGTCCGGTGGTTCTGAGAGGAATTCAGAAGGATTCCTTCTTATTCTGGGTCTCGCTTCTTCTCCGCCCCATGTGGCCGGCCAGCCCAGTCGTCCTTCCTGCATGTGACGATGACCCGTCTGGTTAAACTGGCCGATGACCGGAGAGGCCGCAGGCATCACAGAGCGCTCGGCGGAGAAAAGCAGTCGTATTCGATCAGGACAGAAGTTTGACTCTCTGGGGTGTTCTCTGCCCCGTGCACTCAGTGTCATCTGGTCTGTCCCCGTGCGGAATCCTGTGCAGCTGTGACAGGCGTCACACTCCTCTTCACCGGGGGCCACATCAGCCTTGCAGTTGCCTTCAAAGGGCCGAGTGTAATTGTAGGACTGTATACATGTGACTACTCCTTAACTGTTAAATGGGAGCTCGGCGCTGCCGCCGGGTGGAAACAAGGCGCCAGCCTGATCAAACAAGGTGGAGGGCCGGATTCGGCCCGTGGGCCTCGAGTTTGCCACCTGTGCTGTACAGCAACACGGCGTGGTACGTCGGGGTCCCCGTGTTTGTCCTCAGTGCAGCTGACACTGAAGCTGCAGTTGTCATCCGGGTCTTCTGTGGACCCAAACCTTGTCTTTGTCATGCCACTGGCACGTTGTACTGTCTCTTTCAAACACTCGTGACCTGAGCTTTGGAATGGACACACAGCAACCACTTGTCCCTGAATGTCCCTCAGCTTAATGGTGACCGATCAGGCTTGTGGGACGCCTCTCCCAAGGAGTGCTGAGAATATCTGCTGGCCAGGCCTGCGCACCAGTGTCTTCTGGCTGGGATGACGTCGGTCAAGCTGGTCACAGGCACTTGTGTCCCTCTTCCCTCAGGGACACCCTAGGGCCACCTCACCAGCCTTTCATCAACTAGGAGTCAGGTCAATATACATTCTGATTGTCAAGTTGCATCTTAGGTTATGTAAAATCGTGGACCATTCAGTTTCATCACCACATGTTTCCTTGGTTACGAGAAGTGGAGAACCGAGGCTTACAGATGGCTCTGCCATCTCGCTCAGGGTCACTGAAGCATTTAAGTTTCAGCTTTCTCGGGCGACAGCCCTTCCTCTCACTGGCCTCTCGGTGTTATCAGCGGTGTCCCAGCTGGTACTCCACAGGTCGGTGGGCCTGATGGAGCAGAGGCTGATGGTGTAATCACATTACATTTATTTAGGGCCAATTTAAACGGTAAGGAAAAAAGAATACTTCCCACGCTCATTGTAACAGCAACCACCTCAGGACAGCACCCATAAAGAAACCTGCTCCACAACTCTACTTTTACACCTCTGGTGCTTAGACAAGTCAGAGTTTCTTTTGTAGTTAGTAGCAAGTATTTTTCCCTTCTTCATCTCTACAGTTCATACATCCAGCAGGGACCTAATTATCTTTGGGTAGCAAAAAGCCAAGAGAATTTGGAAAATGCATTTAATATAGCAACTTAATTTTAGTCCTTAAAATTGATCTGTCCCCCACCCTCACCCTCTCCAAAATAAAATCTAAAAATAGGATAACAAGTAAATACCAAAGAATACCTACAAAATTTGTGAACATAGTATTAAAATTCAGACAACTTCCTTACATTCTCTCTCTGTTGGCAAACCAAACAGCACAAAGGAAAAACAAAACACAAAACCCAAACCCTGCTTAAATTAGTAAAAGAAAAAGTATCAACAAAAGTAATCTTAGTTGACAAGTCTCCACGCCCTTTGAGGTGCATCAGAAAGAACTGGTTTCACCATGGAAACTATTGGTTGGCTTTTTATTACTTTATTTATGTTTTAATTTATTGGCCAAATTATGTGGTCCTTAACACTTAATTTTTCTAAAGCCAGCTGTCATTTTTATTGTTTCTAATGGCATCTACTTCAAACTTAAGAAATTTATTACAGTGAAGATTAATATATTTATTTATAAAACCACATGAAAGATTTTTTAGTCTCTTTTCTTTCTTACTCTGTTCTCTTGCTTGTAATTTTCCCACATTCCTTTTCATGTTCCTGCCTTCTCTTACTCTTTGATGGCTTTTCATAAATCTGCATCAGCTAAAGAATTTATATCCTGACAATTTTATCCCCCCAATCAAATGCCATCTAGGGATAAAACTTTGAAAAAAAATTGTTCTAAAGTAGCTTAATAGGTAGGAAGAAATAGGCTTGAAACATAAAATTTCTTTCTTATCCAACCACGTAACAGTTTATTATAGTACTTGTAATTGTTATTAGGCTCGATAATAGAAGATCTTTCTTTAATTTTGGCATTACAGACAATTACATTGAGCCATCTATCTACTACATGACTGTTTCTGTTATACATCCTGACTATTATAACTCGTTTCATTTTATACAGAATTAAGACTACATAAACTCATATTAATGAGAAAACAAAAGAAACTAACTTCAACTTGAGTACATCCTCCTTATTCAAACCCTTTCAGTAATATGCATTTCTCTAAATTTCTCTTAGTCCCTGAACTTCACAGCAAAAACAAACCGTTGATCACTTACGTGGGGGATTCCACTGTCTTGATATGTAAATGCCAAGGTTGTCGTCCCTTAAATTGGACCTGGTACAGTAGTAACGGGAGTGTGCAGGTAAGATCCTATTGTTTTGATTTGAAGAAAAAACTTTATTTCATGAATAATAAGAGGATAGCAGCCTCAGAATTCCTAGGACTATTCATAGGTCTGTTATCTTTCTCTTTCGTACGCATTCATGGAGAGAGAACAGCAGTAAATGCAGCCGTCATTGGTGTCTTTAGCTTAGGACATTATACATCTGAAAATTTAACGTTTCATTAGCTGGTATTTGGCTTTTTAGACTTAGCCATGTATTTAAATTTTTTGAAAGGAAGTTGAAAGGAAGAAATAAGTCATTTTTCATTGATGACCTTAGAAATAACCCAACAAAAGAAAGATTTTTTTAATCGTTTCAGGAAAGTAACTAGAAAAAAAGTCCATTTTCTTTTCCTGCTTCTGTCTCTGGAGAACAGAATGAAAACTCGGTAATTGAATTTAGGTCTTAGGTTCTTTTATTGACTCTCTTTGGCCTTTTTTGACCTTGCAGAGACTTAAGGAAAGCCAAATACTTAATGTTCTTATTAAGGAATTAATGGATATCCAAAGAGCTGATATTAAGAAAAACATGAGTATTCAAGAAATTACTTCTGGCTTTCTTTCTTCCTTCGAAATAGCCTCAGATAGCGTGGACATGGAAGAACGTGTCCTTTAGAGGACACCCATCCATTGCCCTGCTGCTAAGGATCGTGGAAATTAAATTCTGTGAAGGCCAGCTGTAATTCTGGAAGGAACAGGATGAGACAGTATAGATCTTACCATAAAATATTAACTTCTTTTTGAGACAAAATTCATACTGTCGAAGGAGGATAGAGAAAGGATTTAAAAGGCAGAGTGGCTGATTCTGCACTGTGGGTTTGATTTTTCAAAGAAGTAGTTCCAAGTTGTTTAGGGGTAGACGTATACCACCAACATTTCTGCTTACCTTAGTGATGATTAGGACAGGCAATCACTTTTTGTATATAAATACTTTTTAAAGTGTAAATTCGTACAAATATTCATTGTGGTTTTGGAAATACACAGCTTAATTTACTAATGCGGATGTGATACTGACAAAGGTACCCTGAATCTAATTATGTTAAACTTTTAGAATGCCGTCTGTGCTTCTCTCCACTTGCTATGCTAATTTTCTCTGAACTTGGCCCTCCGCACGGGTCATATTAGGATATGAGAAAAATGCAAGGAGCAAGGTGTAGGTTAAGTGTTTTTTCAGGATGCAGGTGAACCAGCTGCGCCGGAATCCACCAGCTGGGACGCCCTTGCTCATGCAGTGCTCGGAGTCATCAGCTCTGAGTTAGGGAGGGTGCATTTGTGACAAGCATCACGGGCCGTGCTGTGCACAGGGAGCCTATTACTGCAATCTGGGGGGCGAATAATAGACTCACACCGAGGTCCTCATCAGACAGCCTCTGAGAATGCATGCAGATGAGCATTTATTGAACAGTGCAGTTGGGTGATAGAGCACTGAGGGCAGCAAATGGCCGGAGAGTAAAATTTAATTTAAATGGATCAAATAAATAAGCCCCCCAATAGCTTAAGATGGCCCTTCAGTGACTGGGAAGCCCCGGTGAATCTCTCAGAAGCTAGCATGCCTGAGAGAGACAGAAAATTCAGATGTGAAAAGACAGCGAGTGGGCAGACCACCGCATACGCCAGACTCACCGGGGATTTCTGCCCGTCCTTCTGCACCACCTTTAAAGGCCTGAAGGCTTCCTCTCCAGTTCCACGGGGGAGGAGCTCCCGATGTCAGGAGCCAGCGATCCTCCATTGTAGGAACAATCGGATTTAGTAGCTTCATTAATTTAATCCTAAATTTCATGTTTGCCTGTGCCTGTGAAGGAGAAAGTTCTTCGAACAGCTAGTCAGGCATTAGAACGTAAAGCCTAGAGGGCTGGAATTCTTCTGTATTTTTAATTCTCACATAATGTTTACCTTTGACGACCTCCGTGCAGCAGTTTTGAACCTTCAGTGTTAAGTATGCAAAACAAAGTTTACTTCTCCTTCGTTTGCTGCCTCTCGGAGATCAACCTCTGACCGGACCTGAGCTCTGTTACGAGTAACTTCTCACCAATTTTCATGTGCCCTTTTCCGGGGAGCAGTTTCCTTGGCACGATCTTAGAGCGTTTGCTCCGAGCTAGGTCATTTAGCAGGGGCGTCCAACCTCGGCCCACAGGGCTCAGGGTGGCTGGGAATGCGGCCCAACAGAAAATTGTAAATTTACTTAAAACATGATGAGATTTTTGTGTGTGTGATTACACGTCACATTGTATTTAACGTGTGGCCCAAGGCAACTGTTCTTCCAGTGTGGCCCGGAGGCACCCAAAGGTTGGACACCTCTGATTTAGGGCACGCCACTTGCATGCAGTATGATAGGGATGGGTTTTAATGTCTCCTTCTGTTAGGTTCCTCTTGATGTTCAAATGACCGATAAGTATGTGATCAATGGGACGAGTGTTAATGATACGAGGCTCAAGATAATGCACCTCTCTGAGGATGACCAGGGGACCTACAGGTGCCACGCGGTGTTCCCGTTGGGCGAGATCGAGGACCACCTTGAGCTGGTTGTGCTGAGTTACCTGGTGCCCCTGAAACCATTTCTTGCAATAGCTGCGGAGGTGGCTATTTTAGTGACTGTTATTCTGCTTTGTGAAGTGTACACCCAAAAGAAAAAGAACCGCCCAGGTAGGATGTATTTTAATTTTTTTAGATAACATTCTCATGTTATGAGTTAATACATTCTGGGGGCTTTAGGGTTTTGTGGGGGGGGGTCTAGTTTTTGTTCTTTGGGGTGATGTGTTAATATCAGTGGTGACAGTGAGCTATGAGCTCGTGTTGATGGTCTTCCTATTTCAACTCACCAAAATATTTCAGTGTTAAAACAGGTCTTCCCCCCGTTTTCTTTGGTGCTACTGGTCCCTACGCACTGGTTAAGGTGATCTGTGCTTTAGTAGTGGACTGCGCATTGGGAAATTCTGTGGTAGCTTTCATGTAAAAGACAAACAATGACTTTTTCTGGTAGATAACTCACTGAAAATCCTTTTACCACGCATCATAGAGTTCTCATAAAAGAGACGCTGTCCTGCGAGTTGCTGGTTTCTATAGCCTCCACCTGATGGATTGCAGGTTGAGAAACCGATGGTCCCCTCTCAGGGAAGTTATCTTCAATTCTGTATTCTTTCCTGATTTTGCACTACATTTTTAATAACTTAAATACTTTTTAATTAATCTGTCAATCAACCCTGTCTTGAAAATCCAAGGCAGTAGACATTGCATGATGGAAATGTCAGGCGAGGTGTGGAGAGCGGGAAGGCAGCGGGACAGGAGGCGGGGGCAGCTGTGCCATGTTGCTCGTCCCTCATTCCCCGGGGGAACCAGCACGGTGTGTCTCTAACCCAGGGGAAAGCTGAATTGAATGTACTGCTCCGTAAGAATCATCAACCAATTGATACTAACATTTCTATCCTTCTTTCCTTACACAGATGATGGGAAAGAATTTGAACAAATTGAACAGCTGTAAGTAGCAGTATTTCTAGATTCATTTTCACGTGAGCAAAATACAGATAATTGTGAAATAGGATAAAACGTTTATAGTCGGGGGGAGTCCCCCGAGCGTATTGTGTGTGTGTGTTCCATTCTGTCCGTGTCCCGGTGAAACACCTGGCATTTGCCTGCGGTTCCCGGGCCTTCCCATACTGGGACTCCCACTTCTCCGTGCTTCCCTTTTCTCTTCAGAAAGTGGGTTTAACGTCAGCACTTACAACAGAAGGCAGTCGGATTAAATGGTATTGTATCCGCAAAGTGCCTGGCTTGGGGGTTTAACGTGCAGAAGGTGTTCAATAACCCCAAGGAAGCAGCATCGTGTGACGCGCCGGTCTGCAACCCTGGCTGTGCTTCTGGTCACCTAGGGGGCTCAGCGACTCAGACCTTCCCGAATCTCCGGTCCGAGCCCCCTGGGCTTGGTACCTGGGCATCTGCCTTTCTCTCGCATGTCAATCACTGAGGCGGATTCCCTGTCATGTTGAAAACGACTGGCCTAGAGTTCCAGTAGTCATTACTCCAGAAGGCACCCAGCTCGTGTAGCTGGCTGGCACAGCCCCCTCCGCGTGGGGCCGAGTGTGACAAGGGCTGGGACGGAGGTTACCGGGATGGGGCCTGGTGTGCTGAAGCTCGGTTCCTCCGAACCAGAGCGAGCGCCGGGTGATGGCGCCCGGCGACAGAGGCAGCCAAGGCTGGATGGAAACCTGAGCAACATCCAGCTTACCTCTGGGAGTCTGCGCCTCTAACTCCCCTTCACCTTTTTCATCCATCCCCTCCCCTCTGGCGACCATCTGTTTGCTCTCCGTCTCTGAGTCCGTTTCTGCTGTGTTCGATCATTCGTTTTTTCCTTTTTAGAGTCCACATATAAGTGAAATCACCTGGTATTTGTCTTCCTCTGTCTGATTTATTTCATTTAACATAATGCCCTCTAGGCCCATAAATAAGCCACAGGAATATAACGTCCAGCCTAGAGAAATAGTCCACGATATCATAATAACTTTGTGTGGGGATAGATGGCTGTTAGACTTACTGTGGTGGCACATTGTACGGTATATAAATGTTGAATCTCTGTTGTGCACCTGAGACTAATATAGTATTTATGTCAACGAAACTTCAAAAAATCTGAGTACAGAGTCAAGGACTGGAGACCAGGCAAATGAGACCAGAGAAAATCGGAAACTGGAGGCCTAGCCAACTGTTACCAACAAAAAATTGCACTTAAATTTTCTGTCAGTGGGCAGGAGCTCTGAGGTGGGGGCGCTGTAGCCACACTTAAAGAGCAGGGCACGAGTGTGCTGGTGTCATTTAGGTATTCGTAGACGTTAGTCAACATGGTTATTTTTACTCAGTTCACATATGGCAGGAGAAATAAGTCAATGCTCTATGAAGTTCTAAATTAAGACCATTAAATAATTACATTGGGAGTCCCATAACCCCAGATAGGAATAAAACAGTGTTGTCTTAGAATCACACGCTCCCAGTTGGAAGAGAATCAGTCGTCTCTGTTTCTGGACAACCTGGACATCTCGTTTACATTCATGTGAACTCTTCCTCTTTCTGGTTCCCGTGTATGGAGTCCCTCTCTCATACGCAAAGTCATATGAAACACGTGACAGTCATTCCGCTATCTGGACAGTCCCAGCCTTGCCTGGCTTTCCCTGTGCTGCCAGTTCAACCTCCCCAGGGCTTCCGAGCACCCCCTCACAGTGAGCTGGGGGGCTGCTCCGGGCTCAGCACATGCTGCTCTGTTTAGGACACGCTCTGAAAGGCTGGTACCCGAACAACATGGAGCAGGCTATCACTTCTCAATGATTCAATGCTTATTCATGTAGCCTACCCTATTTAAGAAATACTTAAAAAATGTTTTTTCTAGAATATCTTAGCAATGTTGGAATGTTTTGATTTCAAATATGATGCCTTAATTTTTTTGGTTTTTTGAAATTGGGATGTTGTACATCATTTTTTCCATCCTATACTGCTCCACCAAAATCACTGTTTCGGTTTTCTCATCCGTAGGTTATAACTTTATCCTTAGATTTCATGCAAGGGTCAAGGGTCCTTGAACTCATTTGGACCAACTTTTTCCAATGCTCTTTCAGAATTCTTAGTTAGGAGATAAATTTATTTTTGACAGAATAAATATGTATCAATATATTTGATATATAATATTTATTTACATACATGTGTGTTTAGAAACCAGTGATTTGTTGGTGAAGATGATTTTTAAAAATAACTCTAAACACATAACATCTGAACAGGCTGGTCTGAGTACTCATTCAAATGGTCCAACGAGGCCCTCCCTCATTATCCGACCCACTCTGACATTTCACCCACACAGTCTCATCCACCTGCCCTGCCCCCAAGTTCTGACATAATTGATTTGGTGGTTGAATTTATTCTCTGATGTTAATAGCTGAATGAGTCTGAAGCTGCCCATAAGACCTAGAAGGGCACTCATTATACATCCTTATTAGCTAGTTTATTCACACCTGTCTTCAGAATCTGAAGCCCAGACTTGTATCCTTGCTCTGATGCACACAGGGTAGATAAAGAACCATGTTTAGCCTCTAATTCAGTGTAATAAATGTCAAATTACAGCACCTGTATCTCACATATTGGCTGAGCTCCTGATGGGCCATTATCTTACATGTATTGAAGCAACGCACGCATCATAGCCATGTTCCCAAGCCCCCACCCATGTTCAGGGAGAAGCAACTCTCCCTCCAAGTAAAATAAACAGGACTTTGTCACTGTCATCTATGGCAACAAAATCAGTGGCATAAAAACAATCAACATTATGAGTCAAACACTTTTAAGAAGAGTGAATTCTGTCTGTAATTACCTTTCACATTAACCTGGTAGCTGTGAGACGGATGGTTACTGACTTAATTTTACGCAGTGTAAACATCTAGTGATTTTCTTTTTTATTTTCAATGCAGGAAATCAGATGATAGCAATGGCATAGAAAATAATGTCCCCAGGCACAGAAAAAATGTAAGTTACTTCTAAATGGTATTCCAAGTAAAAGGTAAAATCCATCATACATAGACCGTCTATTAATCCAGCTGCTTTTTCGTTTGTTTGTTTCATTGAAGACCTGGTCAGTCACTCTGTGCTTGGACATGCCTGTTTACAATAGTATGGGGGGAAATATATAGTTATACAAAAATGCATGACATTTTTTTCCCCCAGCAGAGAACCAATCTAAAGGCAAATCTATCGCACTGCCTGTATATAGTTTTTTTTTCTCTTGTCACCATGAGCTGGTTTCGTTTTTTTTTTACCATTTTTTTTAAAATTTTATTTATCTTTAGAGGGGAAGGGAAGGAGAGATGGAGAGAAATATCAATGTATGGTTGCTTTTCGTGTGTCCCCTGCTAAGAACTGTCGCTGGGAACTGTCCTGCAACCCAGGCATGTGCCCTGACTGGGAATCGAACCGCAATCCTTTAGTTCACAGGCCCGCACTCAATCCACTGAGCTACACCAGTCAGGGCATGAGCTGGTTTCTTTTACAATTTTTCATGTAGCTTTTATTCCCCCCTCTCAATTTTTATGGATTCTCCTCTTTTATTCTCACGTATTCCCATATTTTTGGTTCATATTACCTTTTCATAATTCATCAGTATTTTCCTCCAGTAGTTAGAGTAGCTACACCTGTTGGTTTTAGCAATAGTTGGGATCACCCCTTCCTAGCAGTTTTTGCTTTGCTAAAGTGATGGTGTCACTCCCTTGTGCTAACCGGGACATGCTAATGAAGTTTCATTGTCTTTTATTCGACTCAGGAATCTGTGGCCAGTGAGTGAGAAGCATCATGGGAAGATGGACAGAGAGTCTGTATTCCCGCTTTGTCTATGCTCCCTGTTAAGAACATCTGAGTTTTTATTTTTTAAAAGAATAAAGAGTTTAAGCAGCATGTTCAGCAGCAGCTTCATGAATAATAGATGCTATTTCAGATCTAAAGATGTTTTTGTTCTGTCATTATTTACATAAAAGCAAGGTAAATTGTATTAACTATGTTCTGGGAGCTCTAACCCAGGATGATAATTTCATCCGGTCCTCAGGGGACACAGACCAGACACCAGCAAAACCAGGTCATAGTTCCCAGAGCTCCTGTCACTCAAGCCCCGCTTACAACCAAAGAATTCATTAAAAAGGAAGCCTTTGCCATTTGCCTTGAAAAGTGTTTTCCTTAACCGTGCTTACTGTGTAGAAAACTGTAACAACAGTCCTGCGAAGTCCATCCTTCTGTCAGCTCAAAGGAAAGCGTCTCTTTACGAGGAAGTGAGTACTTTCTGCCTCTGCCGTTGATGGCACTGTTTTCCTCCAACCATGCTGGTCTAGGACAAGGACATAGAACCATGCCCTTCCCCAACCTCCATCACCACAAAAGCATCCGTCCTGGTCTGTGTTCCGCCCATCTGCACTGCTTCCCCACTGCAGCCGAAGTGATTCTTAGTCTTTACTGAGAGCATTTTCTTTTTAAAGCCACGGGTTTCGGATTTCCTGAGTCCATCAAGTGCTGATGTTGTCGGGCACAGGGCCATGTCGTCGTAACGCGGCCCTGCTACGAGAATGCTGGTGAGATTCATGGTGTCCTGGCATCTTTGACTGGGCTCCGGGTTCCCTCGTGTCCGCAGCTGGCTCAGTACCTACAAATGCACTATTACTGCTTACAATCCTAACTCTTCTGTCTAAAATCCAGAAGTGCTGGAGTGCTTCTGTGATGCTGCAAATGCCTTAGGCTTTTCTTCAAGGATAGACTCCTCAGTAGCTCTTGCATATGTCACTGAAATAACCTAACATGGCCCTAACCAAACCACGTGAACTCTGAAGAGACATGACAATTTGTCAGTGGCTTTGATGAGAACATTAGAATCCTGCTGCGGAATACTGGAGGGGTTGAAGACGATGGCGTGAAAGGTGCTGGGTGTCTTGGTGGTGTGGGTCCCGTGTCCCACTGCTCACGGAATGGTCAGAAGCAGAGGGAAGTTTGGAGTGCTGGCAAGGAACCCACGTTCTTGGTGGCTAGGGGATGCCAAAAGGAGGAGTTTACTGAGTTAAAAAAAAACTTTATAGAAATTTATGCTATGGGTTGTCTCAGAAAATTATAATATGGTAGTGAAATTTATAATTTATATGGCATTCTAACTAGTGTTAAAAATAGTACTAGCATGACTAATACAAAGTAGTAACCTGGAAGCTGCTCATTATTTCGTTGTAGTAGGGTTTCGTGTAAAGGGTGTCAGCTCTACATACAAGTTTCGTCCA